>OW818029.2:88747476-91147476 GCA_942486065.2 Calliphora vomitoria
AACCAAATTCAGCTCGTCTCCAGCCAACTTTAGACACATTCGCTAAATACAAAACAATGCCCTCCATTAGGGGTGAAGTGGCAATAAATGCAACAGCTCCAACATAAAAATACACTATAAATAAAATCCATTTTGGCCAAAAATGATCTCGAACCCTATACATTAATTTTTCCTTGCGAGTTTTAGGAAATATTTCTTCAAGAGTTTCATAAATGTACTTTAATTCTTTCCTATGCCAATGAAATGTCATGAATTTGACAGTAGAAAATACGGCATAATTAAAGCCCGATATTAAACGTAGCAATAGTGATAATTCAAAATCAGCGGATATAATCATGTTGTACGTAGCTTTAGCAATGTATCTGACAACGTATAAGTGAGACATGCTTGCAAATAAAAAGTAACACTTTCCTAGTATAACCAACCACATCGGTCGGGGTTTATTTTTAAAATCGTACCCAATGCTGGACAATAAAAAATTAGGCAAATGACAAAAGTCTTGAAAATCTTTTTGTCTTGTCAGAAAATTTGCACTTTTCGGTGACATTTTAGTAACGGATTTTAAATATTGACTGTTAACAAGTTCACTTGAGTTGCATGTTTTATATTGAATCAATACTATTGATGTGGTTTTGCGTAATGTTTGTAATGATAAGGCAGAAATGAACCTTTAAAGTTGTAATTTGAATAACTATTTAGTGGTTTACAAAACTATTAACTGTTTCTAATAACACAGCATAGTTATTCACACGGTATAAAGCTTTTGCTTTTATTTTTTATGTTTTATTTATATATTTAATTAATAGACACAGATAACATCGAGAAAGCACATATTACAGAAACAAGTATTTTGATTTGTAGGCATTTTTATTCAGCATTGAATAGGAAAACATTAACTTAAACGTTGTTCGAAGATGGCATTTAAATACAACATATATCCTCATTTGATATTTCCTGGTATGTCTTGGGGAGACCAACTGTGTGATGTTGTAGTTTGGATATTTCCTCATACCATATGCATGTCCTCATATAATAAGAGTTCACCAAGAAAAACTTTTTGGTTTACTATACAAATGACTTCAGCAGGTCATGCGATAGTTGAACCTGGGGGACATGCATATGGCCCCAGATGGTTCAAGTCATGTGGATCTAGGTCGGTTGTGGATTTTACCGAATCGATACTGGTGAGAAGACGCTGTTAAGAGACGGATCTGCATGTTTTTGGTACTCGACATGTCGTAAGGTACTCGATTATTGTCTCCTTGATGTTATCTGCTACTTCAGTGTGAGTGTATCCTTGACTTGAAAGTTGTAAAGTTAGCGACACATACGGTCTCTTATCAGTGATAATATCATAATGTCCTAATATATCACGACTCGGCGGCTCGTCTTAACCGACTCTTAGGCATTCGGCGTTGGTCTCTGCTGGTTGGTTATGATAACACAATAAATATAAAAACCATTGTGAACTATTAGGACATTATGACAATATAAGATGATAAGAGACCTTGTGAATTGACCAATAGTATGCAAAGGAGTAAAGAACCAATAACTACTTTATTTCCACATTCATACACCACACCCTTGCAAACAAATCATTATGTTGTCTCTTAATCTGGGTTCTCAATGTAAAATCGAAATATGTGGTGTCAGCAAACATAAAGTCGTCCCAACCATCGGTCTTTGTTGGGTCAGAGAGAGAACGGATCGAAGACTCTAACATACAGAATGCAGAAGGAGGATTCGTCAACATGTTTGGTCAACGACTCGGTCATCTGCAATAGCCTGGCCTATTCGGAAAACATTTGTAGGCTGTGGTTGTAGGTTTTTTTACGAGTTATGCTGCCTTTGTCAAAATAATGCAGCAAAACATTCCGAACACTATATTTACTCTATCCGCTTACAAACAATATTGAATGCTAAAAATAATTAAATTAAATAGACAAGCTTTCAGGAATTAAACACGGAGTAAAGTAGCTCGCATTAGGCTTCTCGAGAGACTTGAACATTTATTGTATAGTTGTCTTGCGTTTAATCGGAAGGACAAATATTATTTCAAGGCACACGATGATCGGATGAGTAACAGTTAAATTACAGATATATTCAAATAAATACGAGGTTAGGTCAATAAGTCCGTTACTTTTTGAATTTCCCGCCACTTAACTGAAAAGGCAACACTGCTTCTGTTAACAGACATCTGTTAGTTGACTCCTGTTAAAATTTGAACAATCTGCTTTATTTAGATTTTGTTTGACAGCTATTGGGTATAATAAAGCTTTCCGCAAGATGTCTGCCGCGTTTGCTCACAATCGGGTGCACACATGTTGCTACAAATTGCTCCCTCCTCCATATTCTCCGGATTTAGTCCCGAGTGACTATTTCTTGTTTCGAAACATGAAGAAATGGCTCGGCGGAAAGAGATTTGACTCCAAAGATGAAAAATTGGAGAAACTTTGAACATAGTATATAGAGCTCAAAAGTCAGGGACCTTTTAAGACAAAAACAAAAGTTGGTCAACTTTCAGAAATTTCATTTTGTGAGATCCTATGTAATCCTGTACGATTTGTTTGTACATAATTTTGATATCGGTCCAGTAGTTTGGAAAAACAGAAACACTTTCCTTCCAAGCGACCCCACTGAGCCGGATTTGAACGGAATTATGAAGGTTTTGGGACAAGCTAGGAGACTATAGTTGGAGTTTCGTGAGGGAGACAAATGAAAATATTTATAAAAAACATGTTAATGTTATTTTCAGTATTTTCTTTCTTAATAAATATCTCAAAAGATTGACGTCCTGTATTTTTTTCAATAGTTTTGCCAAAGTTATACGGCCTAAATTAAAAACGTATATATTTTTCACATTCACTCCTATCGTGATATTCCCATGAACTTTTCATTCACAATAGTTGATTTTGTTCGTAACAGACTCGCGATATGGGTGATTATAAACAAAAACCATGCAAGCTAGTGTATTAGTCGAATCATTTATTATAATAAGCGATTTAACATAATAGATTTTAATTTAGTTTCTCTCGATATTTTGCTTGATCATAATTTCAAATCAGTTATACCCAAATTATTAACATTTCACTTTGTCTGCTTCTTTAGAAAGAGTGTCACCGGTGCCTGAATTTTGGATTGAGATTATCAATTTGATGTGAAAAGTTTGGGTGCTTCGTTATTTCGGTAACTATCACCAGATTTTGTGAGAAAGGCACCTTTTGTTAACACTCTCTGATAATGTTGCAATAAAACAGTGCATGATTAAAATTGCTTTCAAAAGTATGATTATAAATACCAATAAAGAAATTTTTAATTATTTGTTAACAATATGTTTACATAATTTAAACAAATTATGTATACCAAATTAGTTTAATCACATTTAAATGAACATGAAAAACAAACAACGTAATTTCAGGTAATTTCAAACTTTAAAGTAGCTTTAATATAAAAATATCTACGGCTTTTTTTACTATCAATTAAACGCATTTGCTTGTGAAAAAGCTCAAATAAAGTTTAACTGCAAATCGGCCTAACCTGTCCTGTTTATTTTCTGTTAGTTTCATTGACCATAAGAAAAAGTGTAACCGGTATTCATGACCAACTTAAAACACTTTCACTTGCTTGTTTATTTTTAATAAACAATTGTAACTGTCATTCTATTAAAACACAAAAAATACAACAATTTCAATTACTGTACGAGTTTTCTTTGCAACGATTCTTAACAATCAGTTGATTATTACTAGATAAGATAATTTAAAATATTGTAGTATTGTCGGTAATAAAATTGAATGTAGTCTCAATAAATAAATCTTCTAAACTACTGGTCCGATCCCAGACAACAGAAGCATGTTCTAAAAATTGATCTCGCAAGTGACGTGAACAACTAGTAACCAAATGGCTACCTTGAAGGAATCCGGATATAACTGCAATAATTTTCGATTTATAGTCTCTGAACAAAACTCATTGAAGTCTGTTCTAAAGATACGTGGAAATCCATTTAAGGAATACCGGTGAAAGTCCAATGTTGGCTAATTTATGTAGCTGTTCATCGAATACCGTACTGAAATCTGTATAGATAGTATCAGTTTGAAGTTGTAAATTCCAATAGATTAGTGGTAGCTGAACATCGTTTTCTAAATCCGTGCTGGAATGAAGATAGAAATGGTGCAACTTAATGTGAAAGGATTTCAGTTACTATTTTCTCAAAAAGTTTGAGGATAACGCTCATTGATAATTGATTTAGGCCATAATTTGAAGAGGAAAATAAGTCAACTAACTTTAAACAGAAGTAGATACTCAATATTTGAATGGTCTAAATATGAAAGGTAGAGGGTATATTTTCTGTGTGCTTTAAACCTATCCAAGAAAAAACGTAACATTTACAGGTGGTTTTTCCCACTAAAATAAAATCAAGTTCTGTAATCACAACATTATATGTATATAATGTTTTTCTTGGTTGCCAGTGTTCTTTTGTAAGTATGTGTTACTACCAGAAGCTCCCTCTATCTTTCACATTTATATCATCCAAATATTGAGTGTCTACATCTATTTTTAAAGTTCATCAAGTCAAGTCTAGTTCGCAAAGTCAACCTTTTAGTTTGTTGCATTTTCAAGGTGAAGAAAATAACCAAAAGCAATCACGATAACAAAACGAAAATAAAACAAGTCATTGAGAATTATTGTTAAATAGAAGTATTTTAATATAATTTTTACGACAACTGACTGGATTTTCTGTTCGCTCCGTTGTTTCCATCTTATCTGTTTGAAATGAAAGGGAAGTGTTTGGCAGTCGTCTTTTGGTCGGTCGTCATTACATGCGCCACACAATAATAGCTGTAAAAATGTGATGCATACTTACATACTTACTATGTAGTATGTGCAACAAAGTATTAGAGTTGAAGCACTTTGGGTTGCTTACTGGCTGCCAATTTACTTTATTCCTTCTGCTGCAAACCTTTTTAAATATATATTTGTGTAAATCCTAACAATTGCTAAAAGGTCTTAGTGTGTTGAGATAAAAATAAAGTCATTAAATACAGTGGCCACTCATGTGTAAGGAGTTGTTGAATTAAATATAAATAACAAACAATTTATTGTTAATAATAGCATTGTACCTGAGTGTCTTAGATAATATGATTTTAACTACTTCTCAATACCTAAAATCTTGTTTAACCTAAACTCGTTAAAAATTCTTATTTCTGGTAAAATTTTTATACAATTATCGTTTTATACACATTGAAAACAGATTCGTTGTCACAACCGAATTATGCCGGTTCCAAGCAATATTTATTAAGTTAAGAGTCCAAACTACTTCTCGTGTGGAATTTCTCGAGGTACTTATCAAGACTAACAAAGCTGGGTTTCGCTAGTTTAGCTGCTGTTCGGATACCAATTGGAATTTTGTTTTCCTGTCTGTATTGTATCTGTAGACTAGGAGATGTATAGCTGCTAAACTGTGGGAAATTCAATAAAGTAATCTTCAGAAAAAATATTCCTTGTAATATATAATTATAATTCTTCAAAACATTATAATACTGTAAAAAGAACATTATAATACGTTTTAGCAAAGGATGTTGCCATACGCTGAAGTAAACGTGCCGCTTAGATGAGGTTTCAAGCAGGATAACGAATCAAAACACACATCCTGCTATGTTGGTGATTGGTTCCGAGAAAATAGCATAAGTATCCTTGACTGACCAAGTCAGTCAAAGGATCTAAATCCACAGTTGAAACACAGAATAAGTAAGCAAACATTTCAAAATAAAGACCAACGTTGCCGTAAACTAATTAGCAGTATTGCAAGAAGAGGACACAAAATTATTAAAAATAATAGAGGATACACTAGATACTAATAAATATATAACAAATAATATTCATCTGTAACTTTTAATTTAAGGATTTACACAACGTACTTACTGTCCCGTTCCTTATTTATTGATCACACAGCTATATGGAGGAATGAATTCTTGTTCCTAAACGCTGATCAGTTGAGAGCTTTGTTTATTACGTAGATCATAACTAATCCTATTCGTCAATAACCTCATTATACCGTTTACATGATTTATTTGCTAAAATCTATAACCAAATGTCAAAAGGTCCTTTTAGCAATAAATACATTACCCTCTTTGAGTACATTCAACAGTCCTCCAATTATTCAAGAGGTCAACTGTTTTTCAGAGACACCCACACCCGTGAGTCATGCCACCAATTATTATTTCCACCTCTCAAAACTATCTAAATCCCAATATTATGAGTGTGATTTTGCTGGTTCTAGTCGATATCACCAGAGAAATCTGTCACAACACTATTGGACACCTGCGCGAAGGAATTAGGTTTTTGACAACAGACTTTGGTTTTTGGCGTATGACTTAACAAGTAAGAGTGCTATATTCGGCTATGCCGAATCTTATATACCATTCACATTTGTTGTGGATGCATTATTATTTTTTATATAGCCTCAGAAATACCCTTCCTTTAGTTTATATGTATATTGCCCACTTTCAGCGTATAGCATCCTAAATATTTAATTTTACATTTAATTACTGACGAACAGATTATATTGTAGAAGTTTCAAACGAATTGACAATCTTATATATACCCTTCAATGGCGAAAACTTTAGACTCAATTTTTAATAGAAACTCTTCTTTTTATTAAATTTAATTGTCTTTAAAGAATTTTAAGGAAATTATGTACATATATAAATACTTTTAAGAGATAACATTTACTAGAAATATTAAAAGTACCATAAGTGGCTTAAATCCCTTCCAAATCAGCTAAATTTGTTGTATTAAGTTAAATAAAACTTAAACCGTTGAATATAAATATTCTCAAAAATACGTAAGTTTGTACAAATTTAGTAAACATTAAACTATTTATTGGCATATTACTCGGTATTTATAAATTTATCCACTTACATTTAAAATCGGACGTGTCCTGGGATACTTTTCCACCGGCCGAAGTTCTGGACAGTTGGGTGGACTTGTATCCCGTGGTACAAAATTGACATTATTGTTTGAATTTCATGGCCTAAAACCGAAACCGACAATTATTCTTCGGTTTTTTACTTTTAATCTATTTTCAGTAGAAAAATTAAAAATTTCGAAATAAGAAACTAACTTTTTCATCCTAAAAACAGATCGGTAAAAATATCTTAAGATTTCTTAAAATGTTTTGAAATGTATTACAAAAATTGCTTCAGATGATGTAGCAGGCTACATTTCGTAGGCAAGGAATCCTGTTAATAAATAATGACACAAACTCATTTAAAAATATTGATCATGCGAGTATTTCCTGACAATTAAACTTCAAATGACAGTTTATTTCTTTAATTTAAAAAAAAAAAAAATAATGCAACATTTTTGTAACAAAGACTTAGTTATTTTCAAATATCCTATAAAAGTATGGAGTACTAGCTGACCCGGTGCGCTTCGCAACCCCACTTGGATGAAAGAAATAGTACTATTAAGCCTCCCTTTGTGAATTAATACTAATTCAGGATAACATGTCTCTAGTTTTATGTTTATTGATTCATTGTAATGTGGATTCTAATACCATTTAGACCCATATTTTGTATTCCCACTCAAAATCATGATTCTGGGTCTATTATTATAGAAAATGCTAACGAAATGTATCACTAAAGACACCTTTTGTGAATTCTAACTCATTCATAATCATGTAATTTTTTAATTATGTAGGTTTATTATTATAAAATAGTCAAAAAGTATTATTAGTTGGAAAAAAGTACCTGTGAGTCCCTTTTTTAGATTCTCAGGAATTCAAAAAATACCATTCGAAGAACGAAAAATCCTAATAGTTTTTGTTACCTCAATGTCATATAGATGGTTTAAAGATTTTCTTTCTTTACTGAAAAGCATATCAGTAAAATAATTTAATATATTAAAAAGTACCATTAGAGGAAAAAGTACCAATTTTCTACACTTGAACCACTGTCAAGTTTTAAATCAAAGTAATTTCCTTATTCTAGGTTCAATATTACTTTAGAAAATTCAAAAAGTACTATTTGGTGAACGAAAAAATACTCCTTAGTTTGGTTTAGTTTTCCATTTTTGGTATCATAATACAATTGAGCACCCTATTCTTGATTATTTCTTACTGAGAAGCATATTAGCCTACTTTAGTGTATATAAGCTAACTAATTTAATGTATTAAAAAGGTACCATTAAAAGAAAAAGTACCAATTTGCCTTTATCCTCCTGAACACCCGTCAAGTTTGAACTTTAAATTTGTATAGCATTTCCTATATTATAAACTGATTTTGTTTCTATAATACTTAATATTTAATCAATTATTACAAAACTGAACCGAAACCGATCGGTTTTCAGTTTTTCAAAACCGAAAGCACGGTTTTGAAATTATTCGGTTTTTTTGAAACTCTAGTTTGAATACCACTCAAGGACGTTTTTTCCATAGTGGCGTAATGCCAAATCCGGCCAGAAATATGAAGGCACTCTATGCAGTTTTAAGAAAGGTAAAAGCCGTTTTTGTAGTCACTCCATAATATATATATATATATATATATCTGTGTTTATCGTACCTGATGTCACAAATAATAGGCTTCTTGATGTCACAAATCAGAAACTTTTTGAGGAATTTTTTTTTTGTCCGGTATTGTTCTTAAAATTACCTCGTCCATCAGCCACATGAAAATCATGACCTGGAAGTTGTGAAAAAAGTCCGGTATATAAGTTTTATAATCCATCACACAACAGGTGTATTTTTTTTATAAAATTTGAACTAAATTTTTCCGCTCGTTCTTTTGCTTCTAAGTACTTTTGCCGCATTGCGATTTGGAACTTTTTAAACTTCAACCCTGCATTAGCTTTGGCTCTGGGCACAAAAGTATCAGAGCATTTCACATTACGTGGTACTTTTCGATGCTCTACGAAAGAGTTGTTCGACTTATTTTGCCTTAACAAAATCTGATAAAGATTTTATTGTTCCTGATGCAGGTTATTCAAGTCTTCCTTGACTACCTATGACGATGAACCTTCAGATTATTTGCTATTTTTTTTTTGAAACTCCATATTCGACTTTTTTTCGCTGTCCATTTTGACGGAAATAACAGTGGAAAATTAATGATTTAAAACAGATAATATCTAACATATTTTTAAAAGCTAACATGATTAAAAAAATAACAATTTGTTGAGCCAAGGCTAAGTTTTGTCTGGAATAGTGTGTATAAGTTTTTTCTGACTCACTCTTTAGTTATAGGTAGTTACTATTTAAGACACTTTAGAGTAAATTTAAATATTTGCAGTTATTTTATAAATGTCATTGTTTGTTTTGTTCTTATTTCCCTCATTCTGAATTTACTTAGTTAAACTGTCTGCCATTAAAACAAATTATTGTATACAAGGAGTAGCTGAAGATCATACACTAATTGCCAACTCGTGCTGTTAATGTCTTTTTCTATTTTTCATTTTCATTGTCTCAAAAACCAGCATATTTCTATGAAATTTGTTTTTTTTTTTACGTTAGAGAGGAGGAAGAAAATACATTATTTATTACTTCTCACTTTCATTTGATTTCCGCTTTATAGTTTCTGTTTTGTTGTTATGGTTCATTTCAAAGTAACAGCAACAGCAAGAACAACATCAATGTCTGGAAATTAGTGTGAATGTTAGAACATAGTAGCGGTATCCATTACAATTGTCATCAGGATGTTTGTGTAAATTTTGAGGTGGTGGTAGCTGGCGGTGATGCTGTTATTTTTAATTTAAACATTTTTGTGTTTACAAAAAAAAAAAAAAAAAGAACAAAAACCAAAACGACACCGTCCATTTCTTGTGTTACGTGCACAATAAAATCTTTACAAGATGTAAACACATATCCTACATTGTCATCACCATCACTTTCGCAGACAACATCTCACGATGATGATGATGATGATTCTAACATTTATCGGTGACTGTTGGTTTTTATGTTCGTTCGTTTGAATGTGTCGTTAAAATGTACAACAACAATTGTATTGTTTACAAAATTTTTCAAACTCTCAACTCTGCTGCACCTTTTGTTGATTCTACTTAATTTCTCTTCCAATTGACAATGTTTAAATGCTGTTTTACTTGTTAGAATTTCTAAATTAAATAAAGGAACAGAGTGTTGGA
Organism: Calliphora vomitoria; assembly: GCA_942486065.2. Lineage (NCBI taxonomy): Eukaryota > Metazoa > Arthropoda > Insecta > Diptera > Calliphoridae > Calliphora > Calliphora vomitoria. The sequence continues at coordinate 88,757,608 of OW818029.2, forward strand.
GTGGAGTAGTAGTCAACAACGACAACAACAATAACACGCAAAGAAACAGGAAACCCATCCAGTCGCACAGTCACATGTAAAATCGGTAAATTTTAAAAGATGCATTTCATTGTTCTTTGTTTTGCTGTTGTTTATTTTGTCTGTTTTACACTTGGGGGTTGGACTGATTTGGTTTGAGGCTGAGTTGGATGTTGTTTGATAAGTGTTTGAAATTGAAGTTTAATTGAGGATTTAGTTAACGATAGCTACAATGTGGACAGAGCTGCAAAGGAGTATTTATGTGTGCTTTCAGTAAAAATAAAAGCTTACTATTTAAATTCAAAACATACTATGTGTCGTTATCGCACAATTCTTATATGTGTTCATTAAATTAGAACCTGGGCTTAAAAGCGTATTACAATAGGAATTTATCCTAGTTGAATTTTTGCAAGGTACAATACATATACATACTCTAATGCCCCTGTTTGCGTCGCCAATTGGGACCGGAGAAACGTATGTTGTTTATAGTTTTCTTTAGAATGATCCAAACTGCAAGGTATATTAATTTCTAGGAATACCACTTTCTTGTATACACTTGTATATGTATGTCATTTCAACATGTTATTGCTCTTCGTCTAGGTTAGAAATTTAGTCCCCTCGATATAGTTTCTCAGTGATTTCCAAATTGCAATTCTTAGATATTTCATGTTTTGCAAAGTGTCCATATTAAAGTGTTCGTCTCTAATTGGATCAAATGCGATTCGTCCATACCTTAACACGCTCTACAAATCGTATCGTTTGATATACCCATACGAGCCAATGAGACTTCTTCTGAGTGTTGGTCCATTTACGTTCATAATCGTCCATGTATGTATTCTCTTGGTTTGGGTTTCCCCATAGAGTGTCGATCGATCTGCCGACTATAGAGTGCTGCCAGTTTCTGACACGTTCATTTATTGTCCATTCTCTAAGTTCATTCCTAAACTTTTGGAAGGGTTTGTCATTTTCAGGGTCTTGGATAGTTTGTCTGGCTTTTCATGCCGTATAATGCCGTGATATTCGCAATTTGAGTAAGAATTTAAGTTATTATTTCATTGCAAAACGTTCTAAGATTTAACATGATCATTTCTTAGGGATTTAACAAACACTTGATTATCCGTAAAAATACCAGTTGGAGTTTTGTTATCAATCCTTTTCAACCATTTATACCCTATGTTTATATGAAACTTATTTCTGTTGAGTTTTATGTGGATAACAACATTTTTAAGAGATTTATGATCGTTAAAATGATTTTCGGAAGCGAGTCTTATATGGGAGCTATGACTAATTATGGACCGATCATCATAAAATTAGGTGCCATGATTACCGTATATATAAAACTTATTTGGAGCGAAATTTGATTTGAATTGATTAACATTTAGTTTTTCGGTCTTGGTGGACTTATCGCTGGAAATGCCCATATGCCTATGCCGCATAGTCTTTGTGTTTTCTGAATAGGTTTAATATTAATATTTTTCTCTAAGCATGACCACCATACTATCGAAGCATACGGTAGAATGCCTCACTCGTGAATAGCCAGTGAGTTATCTTAGGGCTTATGTCTTTCGTTTTTTACAATCATAGGATGGGCAAATATTCAAAACCTCATGGTATTTTTGGTTAAAAAAATTAGTATTAGCAATTAAGGCTGTATAACGAATTTGGAAGAAATTCACTTCGAAAGCAGCAAATTATATCGCGGGAAATTAATATATCAAAGATATTACATTAAATATCACTTTAGAAATATACAGTACATCTACAAGGTTTAGCAGGACCCTGCCCCAGCATATAACACAAAAACAACATAAACCTGGTTAAAAAAATAATTTCCCAATTAAATTTGTATTGATAAATCCTTAAGATTATAAATTGTGATCTGTATAACAGACTTGTGATATTTTACTACTACATATCAATATATGAAAGATTCCGTGACTATACCAACCAATCCGGGAACAGTAGGACGGATTGTAAAGTGTCCAGGGCCTTTAGGCCAAAACTGAATGTTGAAGCAACCAGAGCACTGATAGAGTTGGATAGATATAATCTAAGGATTGTAGTAGGAGTGATAACCGGTCATTGCGCAATTGGGCCTTCAAAGGCAAATGGGGTAACGACACACAGGATTTCTGTAGGGTGTGTGGGGATGTAGAGGAGCTAGAGACAGTAGAACATATCATGTGCAACTGCCCTAGGTTACAGAGTCTTAGATTTGAATGGCTAGGAAACAGATTTCTGGATGAACTCAGTAATGTTGCTGGCTGTGAACTGTGTAACATACTAGGTTTCATTAGAGGAATAGGGTGGCTATTTAAGGGACGTTCTACGGCAATTCCGAACCCGCAATAAAATCTTACTATCTTTTTCTTTTACTAGGCAGTTTTGGACTCTTCTCTCTTAACTATCTAAATATACTTATTGAAGGGAATCACAATGGACCTCATGGTCTCCGAGTGGAAGTACACATAATCTACACCCTTTCTAATCTATACAGAGTATGGTCTGCACTACTAGCCATCATAATTTAGGATTCCTAAACCGTTCCCTTATTAAAATTACCAAATTTTATATGGGAATTTTGTTTTGTAAACCTTTTATAAATTTAATAATTGCTTATAAATATGATAGAATGAAAACAACATACCAAATGTAAAAACTAACCCTATATTCCGATTATAAGTAATGCAGAAATCAAGCACCATATATTACTAAATAATGCATTTTACTAGGAAATTTGTATTAACAAATAAATTGACATAAATTTATTTTTGCCACAAAAAACAAAATTTTATCTCGATTATGGCAACCCCATATTTTATCTAGTTCATTGTTTGATTTGCAACAAGTACTCTCATACCAACATGTTCTCCCATACAACATCGAACCTCATACCAATTGGGGATAAACAACAAATTCAAAACAAACTCACACATTCGGTGTTTAGCGTTCGAACGGAGTGCAACGTGTGCGCGCGAGTGTTGTAAAAGAAAATCAGAAAAAGTTTTTTTTTTTTAAGCAAAAATCAAAATAAATAAAAAAAAGTTTATAAATACAAATGAAATTCAATAAAAATTAAACTTGTGTGCGTTTCTAAAACCCCTTTTTTGCGACGACGGCGACAACAACAAACAAGATAAAATTGTTGAAGAGCATAAAATAATTAAATAAAGAAAATTGATTGAAAATAAAAAGTAAAACAAATATTTAACACCAACAACCAGATAACAAACGCCAATTACATATAAAATAACTAAATATTTATTCTTATAATCAAATCAAAATATTTAGTATGTAAATGAAATCAAATATGTACTAATTTTTGTGCAAATGGCAAACAAGTGAAACAGTTAATAAAAGAAAAGTGAAAGATTCAATTAAAAGATATAGAAAAAAAAAAACTTAATAAAAGTTCTATAAATTTATTTAAGATTTAAAATACAACTAAGAGATTTTGGTTGAAACCACGGTTGATTACGCAAATTTAAAGTGACAGTTTGTTGCAGCAGCAGACGACGACAAAGTTAAATTTTATTACTCTACTACACCAACAAGTACTACAACAACATCCAGAATAACAACAAAGTAAATATTAAATAGTGCATCCATCTTCCTTCTCCTCTTCTGTGTTTTTTGTTTTTATGATACAAAATCAGAAAGTAAAATAAACCAACAAAATAAAGTTACATATAGTACAACAACTGTAGTAAGTGTTGTTGCATAGTCGTCTTCAACATTATATTTTATAAGGGAGTGTGTGTGGTGTGTTTGTTTGAGTTTTATTAGGGCTCCACTTACAACAACATCATGGATGAAGCTGAAGATGAGAGTTGTTGTTCAGTTTTTTTTCTTTTTAGTGTTTGTGTGTGTGTTTGTTTTATCTGATTACGAACAAGATTTATTTCTTGTTCGATACGTTTTTTGCCTGGATTTTCGTTCTTTGTTGTTGCTGTTTTGTTTTTGTATTTATTTAATCATATTCTTTGTAGTTGTTGCTGTGTATTTATGTTGCTATTTTTTTCCTTCTTGTATTTATTTTATTGTACGTGTTTAGTGTATGTGGTTGATTTGTTGTTTAACATAAACCTGTTTTTACGTTTATTCTTGTTATTTTACTGTTTTTGTTGTTATTATTGTAATACACTGCACTCGATTATTATTATGCTCTCCTCTTGATTCTTGGGAATAATTATACTCTCATCTCTGTTGTTGTAGTTGCTGTTCTTTTTTTTTATACAGATAGTTTACCTTAAATTATAACTTCTGTAAGTGTGAGTGCGTTGTTTTTATTTATTTATTTATTTTTTTTTTACATTTTCTTATGGTTACAAACGAGATCATTTATTTACAAAATACAATGATGCTAATGTTGCGTTTAAATAGTCAAAATGAAAACCAATTACAATTTGAACCTTCATCATTTACCAAACGCATTACAGTTCAAACTCGATTTGTGTGACCGATAGAAAATCATGGAAGTTGTCGACTTGCCCAATCTATCAATAAATATTCAATATTGTGACAATGCGTCCAATGTGGACCAGTCTTTTTTCAGAAACTATTGAAGGTATGATAACACAGCTTTGTGGTACATTGTAGACCACTTTTTTCTGTCATTCATTCATTCTCTATTATAAACTTTGAAATTTTTTTACATTGTTTACATCAGACATCGGCAAAGAGCCACCTTAAGAGCTCTCTGGTTTTATTTTCTTTCACACGTACGCTAGATACAACACCAAACCCATACAAAAACTATACAGTGGTGTTAGTGTGCAAAGGCAATTTTACGCCCTGCCGATGTCTGGTTTACATTGTTTTTTCTCTTAATTCTAACCATGCGGAGCCTGGTTTGTCGGCAGGATGTAATGTAAATAAGTTGATTGTGGAATACTGGTCCAAATTACCCGAAACAATAACTACCTATGTATGTACTTTGTAAGCCAACTATGTAAGCTAAGAACGCGTCTTTTCAGTTTATATTATTAAAAACATAGGTAGGTACTAGGGATGCCAATCCCGAAATCCCGATCCCGAAAATCCCGGGATTTTTCGGGATCGGGATTTCCCGAATCCCGGGATTTGTGAAAAAAATCGCGGGATTTTTCGGGATTAACAAATCCCGGAAAATTACAAGATTTTTGGTACGATTTTAGGTTTTTGAGTTTTTTTTATACGAAAAATCGATTTTTGTTACGAAATATGAGTGTTCACAGATCGAGCTCCGTTTCTCAATTAAACGCTTATTTACAGAGTTATTAGGGATTTTAGAATTTTTAAGTTTTTCGTACGAAAAATCGATCTTTGGTCAAAAATATGAGTGATAACAGATTTTTGAGGTTTTCAGATAAAAAAACGATTTTTGGTACAAAATATGAATGATCACAGATAGATCTCCTTTTCTCGATTAAACTCTTACTTGCAAAGTTATTAGGTATTTTAGATTTTTGACTTTTTTTATATTATTTCCGATTTCCGCAATACTTTACAGTATAATTTCAAAGTACTTAGAATTTATTTCGTGCAAAATTTTATAAGCATTGTCGCATAATCAACAAACTTATGGCTGCTCAAACAGTATTCCGGGGGACAATTCTATGGGACTAGGGGGAATCATGGACCATTTTCAATTCCAAAGAAAGCTTATCAACAGATAGTATAAGAGAGGATAATTTTAATCAGGTGGATCCTTTTGTTTGTGCCCTATCGTGGCAGACAAACATACGGAAATTTATTTGTTATAAAATAAAACAATACTTTAATATTTTATTTTCAATATTAATATAGGGAGGAAACAAACATTTTCGACAAAAATTGTGCGGTTTCAATTGCAAATTACTTTTAAACTGCCTTATCAATTTTTACACTATTAGTTTCATAGTAATGGTGATGTACGATTTAATGGATATGTGCTCAATACAGTTTTGTTATGGATTTCTCACTGTTATAAAGTTCGGGTATAAATATGAAATATCGTTTGTGTCAAATTTATTTTAATTCAATGCATTAGTTTTTTCTTTGATATATTTTTACATAAATATATTAACGAAAAAAATTGTTTTTATTGTTGAATTTTATGTTTTTTGACGTTTAACTAAAATCCCGAAGTCCCGAAAAATCCCGAAAAATCCCGGGATCCCGAAAAATCCCGGAATCCCGGGATTTACATTTCGAAAATCCCGAATCCCAGGATTTGTAAAATCCAGTCCCGTTTGGCATCTCTAGTAGGTACCTATTGAGAATTTAATTTTTTTTAAAAAATGGATTTAGCTGGTTCATGAATTTTATGTATTAACTACAAGTCCACATTCCCCTCCACTTTTTTTAAATGCTGGATTTTGGGTTCCTTACAATATTTTCACATACATTTTTTCTCCTTTGACGCAAACAATTTTCAACTACAAAAACAATTAAAGAATACATGTGCTAATTTATTGTTACACAACTTTTTTAATATCCATATATATTGTAGCCAAAATTTAGAAAATTCAAAACGGTAGTCCACATTACCCGAAGTTACCCTACATTTGATTATACAAACTGAAACTAATTACAAATGTATAAGCATTTTTGCTGGAATTCTAGTGTAAAACAACTTGAATTGCAGTCATACATACAAACTTTAAGGGCTGAAATATACTTGTATTACAGTTGATTTCAATAGCATTTTCCAATGAAAAAGAAACTTAAAAAAAAAACAAAATAAATGAAATAATATCATTTATAATACCTCTTTTCATTTATATTTTATATTTTAATACATTACATGACTAACAATATAAAGAGTCAATATTTTTTCTGGAAAAAATAATAGAAACGCGTAAAAAGATTAAATTTTTAGAAGCACATCTTTTTATTTTTAGTTAAAAAATTATTGTATTTTAATATTTCGAGGCTCTACCTTTGTTTTTCACAACTTCATTGCATCTGCGATTCATGGAATCAACCAACTTCCTTATTTTTCGGATTTCGGATTCTTCTTAAGCACTCCCCAAAAGGTTTTCTATTGGGTTAAGGTCCGGTGACTGTGAAGGCCATTCCATAAGAGGTACTTTGTTGACAGCAAACCAATCCTTTGCCAATTATGAAGAGTGTTTGGGATCATTGTCCTGCTGAAACTCCCATCTCAAGTGCATCTCTTCCTCAGCAAATGGAAGGATTATGCTTTGCAATATATTTACGTAGTCCGGTGTGCATATTTTGTTCTTTATCCAAAATATTGGACCGACACTAGAAGAAGAGAAACACCCCCATATCATGACGGATCCACCGCTGTGTTTGACGGTACTGTATATGTAAATCCAATGGGCGATTTTATTTTTAGTATTATGTAAAGCTTTTATGTTTCATCTTCGAAAATATATATATATTTATGTATTTTACAACTTACTTTTTTCAATTAGTTTTCCATTCTAAATTTAGCTTCTTCCCATGGCTTCTTCCCTATTTTTGTTAGGAATGATCTAGATATCCAATATTTTTTATTTCTTTGACAAAAAAGTTTGAACAAAATTTCAGTAGTTTTTTTAATATGTTTAAGTTGAAAAATATTTACTAAAAGACTTAAATTTGAATTGAATTCAAGTTAAATTTCAAGCTCTTGAATTTTAATTTAATGAGTGCTTATTGGGTACGATTAAGTTACACATCTTCTGTTGCCTTCACTTTATACAAAATATTAATGCATCAAATGGCTTAGAAATTAACTGGAATCCCGCTAAATTGCACATTAAAATAAATATGTATTTCTAAAGTTACGGTCACACATGGCAAATATTTACTCAAATAAGCGTAACCAGTTTTTTTAGCACAAATTTGTTGACGTTGTTTACTCTTACAAATGTTTTGTAAGATCAAACAGCATCAAATAAAAAAAGAAAATATTTGTTTTGAATTTTCCTAAGTAAAAGAAGTTTTTGACAATAAATAAAATAATTAAAATGTATTTTATTAAGCGGTGACGTATTTTTGATCAAATACTGGCCAAGTGTGACCCTATCTTAAGGCCTTAACTAGGGTCGTCAGTTATTCGTTTTTTTTTTAATCGAATAAAAGTTCATAATTTGTTTATTACTACATTGATCGAATAATTTGTAAAAATTCTTCGATTATTCAAATAATTGAATAATGAAATATATTTAAAACCAGAATTTCGTTTTGAATAAAAATACAAAATTAATAATATGCAGACGTCAATAATAATAAATTAGAGCATTTTAATTATATCTATTAAGTCTCGTTAAATATTTTATGAAATAATTGTTAATTGAAATACTTTATATTTCAACTTATGTATTTTTAAATGCGTACCTATAAGACTTTCAGTAAATTTTTAAGGCGTCTGTCTAAAATCCACATAAATATATAAATGTCTTTGTAAGTTTGTTTGATTTTATTGAAATTTGAAACGTATATAAATCCTTACTTGGAAGCGTCAATAGGCTATAACTTTTTTCAATACTTTTACCAGAAAGGAATAAACAGGGGGAAAACTGGTAAAATTGGTACCTTTAGTTCTTAAACATTAATTACTAAACGGCTGAACCGATTTTTACTACGACAGGGGTAGCGAAGCGCACCGGGTCAAGCTACTCAATGAAGAATTTCAAAACATTATCAAACAGCAGCATTAATCCAAAAGCAGGGAAATTAGATACCATACTAATTGAAGCTGAGAGACCTTGAAAGACGATTCTGTATGTCTAAAATTGCTTGAACGTTATAAAAGATCATCACGTCCAGAATATGCGATCAGACATGAAACCGTATTATTCCATCATGACAACGCGAGGCCACATGTTGCAATACCTGTTAAAAACTATTCAGAAAGAAGTGTTTGGGAAGTTTTGCCTCAGCCGCCTTATACTCGTAGTCGAGACCTTGCCCCGTCTGACTACTATTTGTTTCGATCGATGCAGAACGCTCACTCTGCGATACGCTTCACTTCAGAACAAGATATTGGAAATTGGCTTGATTCGTTTTTGGCCTCAAAAGATGAACGTTAAATAAATTTAAATTGTACAAATGTTTCAAAATAAAAGCTAAACAATTTAAAAAATCCCGCATTTTTAAGTGATTTTGAATAAGGGGATATATCTTCATTGTCTATTATTAATTGGAAAATCATTCTAACTTTACTGCAGATAATTTAATATTTCCTAGAACCTTGTGAATACTAACAAGTTTTTCGTTTTTAAGTTCAAAATCGAATGGAAAATAAATGTAGAAAGTAGTTTCTAATAAAATTTTCAATGTAACCAACTTGAAGTAAAATTATTATTGGTTTTGTTTCCTAAACAATTTTTTTTTTAATTTTAACTTGAAAATAAATTTATTCGATAATCGAAAAAAATTTTATTCTAAATTGAAAAATGTTATTCATACGAATAAAAATTATATTTTATTCTCGATTTTTATTCGAATGACATTCTTAATCTTGACTCTACTCCTCAATCAGATTATTAAATATGACTGCTGGTTAGTTAGTATCAATTCGTAATTACGTTGACATCACTGTTTCTTAAGACCAACAATAACTCTGCTAAAAGTCTAATTTTTCTCTTCTCTTTTTATTAGAAGTTAGTTGTTGTTTGAAGTTTTTTTATGTATTTTTTTTTTGTTTTTTTTTGTTGTTGTGCTGCTGCTATTTTTGTTGTTGTCTAAAGAAAACAAATGTATGGATTTTTCTAATGGTTTATTTTAATTTTATTTGTCTTCCATTTTTATCATCATTGAGGTTGTTGTTGTTGTTGCTATTGCTATTGCTGCTGCTATGTTGTGTTAAATCTGTCTGTATGTGGCTTGCGGAAAAACAAGTTTTCAGCAAAAAAAAAAAAAAAAAAAAAAAAAACAACTACAGATAGCCATACTCTCGTATAGCATTTACATTAAGAGATTTTAAACTTTATTTCTTAAACAAACACAACAAAAACAAACAAAGAAAACTTCATACAACCAAAAATATGGTGGTTTAAAGTTCAAGTGATGTTAAGCTAACAAGTTGCTATTTGTTGTTATTATTTAAAATAGCAACAACAACAACAAAATAGAATACAAAAACAACAACAACATTTTGGTGAATTTCGGAGAATTATAATTTGAATGCTAATGGAAAATTATAAATTTCAATTAATTGAGAACTTAAATTAAATTGGTAGATCAAGAAATGTTTAGGAAACTTTTTATTATTATTAAACTCGAAATCAACAGTTTTAATAATTATAAAAAGCGATGAAACTTTTATTATCAAGTGTTGACATAATTTAAAAAAATACCCTAATTGTTTCCTAAAATACTTGTAGAAGTTATTTAATTTAGCTCTATTCTGGGAACCGCAAATCATCCTGTCGAAACTTTAAATCACTTAATCCATAAAATTATTTTCCGAGCCATTAATTAATAACACTTTGCTACAAAAAACTACCCGGGAAGTGTTACTAGTTTTCTGATATGTTTTGAAGAGTAAAACAAAAATATTTTTTGAATTTGCCTAAATCTTAAGTTACGGGTAAAACTTAGTTGAATATAGATTGATTTAAGAACATATATATATAATTCGGTTTAAATGATATTTACGTAACCTTAGTAATCTGTAATATGAGTGTATTTCTCCAGCAAACATGTGTTTAATTAGATATCTCAAGGATACTAAAAAGCCTTCAGTTTCTTCTTTTTAAATCCGCTGAGAAACTTAAAATCGGTTGATATTCAACTAATGGCGTTTTCAAAAAGTTGCCAAAATATTTAAATGTTACTCATACCCTCATAATGTGTTATATTTTAAACCAACACAAATTTTCTTTTATATAGCTTCTAAATATTCTTAAACAATACTTTTTGCTTTCATTTTAACACTTTTAATCAAAAACAAGTAAGAAAGTATGGTCGGTCAAGCCAGATCATATAATACCCTACACTGAATAAATGAGCAAAAAAAATTGTTCTTTTAAAATTTCAATAATTTATTTTCGTGAATTTCTGTATTTCTCCAGCAAACATGTGTTTAATTAGATATCACAAGGATACTAAAAAGCCTTCAGTTTCTTCTTTTTAAATCCGCTGAGAAACTTAAAATCGGTTGATATTCAACTAATGGCGTTTTCAAAAAGTTGCCAAAATATTTAAATGTTACTCATACCCTCATAATGTGTTATATTTTAAACCAACACAAATTTTCTTTTATATAGCTTCTAAATATTCTTAAACAATACTTTTTGCTTTCATTTTAACACTTTTAATCAAAAACATGTAAGAAATTATGGTCGGTCAAGCCCGATCATATAATACCCTACACTGAATAAATTAGCAAACAATTGTTCTTTTAAAATTTCAATAATTTATTTTCGTGAATGATTAAGTTGGTCTTTTATGGGAGCTATGACTAATTATGAACGTTTTTTAACTCAAAATTTTGGGGGTGTTTGACAAATTTCGAAATAACATTTTTGTTGTACTTGACAAAACCTAACAGAAAACAAGTAAAAGAGCTATATTCGGCTGTGCCGAATCTTATATACCCTTCACCAAATTATACTTTAAAATACAAATTTTAAATCATTTTAAAATTAGTTTTAAAAATTAAAAAAAAATTTTTTTCATTTGTTTTTCAAAATTTAGAAAATAATAATTTTATTTTTGAATTTTTTATTTTTTTAAATTACTAGTGAAAAAAAATTTATGACAAAAAAATTTTTTTGGAAAAAAATTCGGGTTGAAAAATATTTTTCCCGATTTTGACCCATTGTAGGTCCAAATTACTATAGCCGTATATAGATCGTTGCAATGGACTTTGAAATATCTATCATTAGATATCCATATTGTCTATATTAATGACTTAGTAATCCAGATATAGTATTTTTGATCTATATCTGGCCAAAAATCGAGGTTGGCCCGGTTATTTTCCTTATATATCAGCCATTTGTGGGCCTATTTTCTCGATTTTAAATAGCAACCGAGCCGGAAGAATTCCCGATATATTGATGTATGTATCAAGTTTGTATGTTATTTGGGGTCTTCAGTAAATTGATTTCAACAGACAGACGGACATGGCTTAATCGACTCCGCTATCTATAAGGATCCAGAATATATATATTTTATAGGGTCAGAAAATGATGTTGTGGAAATTACAAACGGAATGAAAAACTTACGAAGGTGAAGGGTATAACTAGTATCACTTCCCAAGGAATTTCTAGTTCATTCTTTTTTGTATCAAAATCCAAAATTATGAAAATATTTTAAAAGTGAAAACAGGAATATTCCTGAATATTTTTTTTAAATAAAAGTATTTTATTTTTCATATATTTAAAAGTGGATTTTATCTAAAATTTACCAAAAAATATTTCAAATTACCAAGTGTTTAAAAATATTAATTTATTTAAATACTTATGTTTGTTGTATTATTTTTACACCACCACATTTTATTTTTGCTTGTAAAAAATGATTACCCCAGTAATCAGTCACTTTTTTTTAAAGATTTTTTTTGTTACCAACCCCCTTCCCCCCTAAATGTGACAATTTCTATTTACAATAACAAAAACTTATTTCTTTCGAATTAGAAAATAAAAGTGAAATGATCTTCAAAGAAAGAATTTTAAATTAGCAAGAGTTTTCTAAATTTTAAATAAAAAATAAAAATAAATATGATAAAAATGAGAACACTGATGAAATAAAATAAAAAAAAAACAACAACAATTCAGGGGCCAGCAACAAATAAAATAAATATAGAGAGAGAATAAATAAATAAACAAAAAACCACACACCATCCTCATCATCGAATGTATTAACAAGCAACAAACAACTTGTCAATGGTGTTGTTATTGTTGTTGATGATCATCATCGTCGCCATGATGATGATGATGATGAAATTTAACAAAAATTGTATATATTGTACAAAATGTGAAAGTTAAAAAAAAGCTGAAATACAAATATTTTGTTTTTGGCACAAACTACATACAACTAAATTTACACCATTTATTAGGTGGGATTTTAAAATTCAATAATCGTTTGGTACCAATTCTTACACTTAGAAAAATTTAAATGTAAATATAATAAAATACTTTTTTAAAAGTATTAGAAAGAAATGATTCTAATGTAAGCTGCCGACAATTTGTGTCAATTGTTTAAACACACTAGTCCCATGACTAATGAACAGTGGCCATATCGCTTAACTTCTCCAAATGTCTTGTTCAATTAACAGCTTCCTTTCATATGAAGTCCAGTACGGTCCCTATCACCAAAGAACTACAAACATAACTGATTCTGAGAAAAATATTGTCAGCATCGAACTGAACATCAGCTACTTGATGAGCAGCTCTTTTCCCAACACCTGATATGTTAGGTTGTAGTGATAAACTACAGACGATATATTTTTGAAGGTAACAAGTCCAGCAGCTATTTCCTCCCGCAAATCTGGAAGCTGTAAAAGCAGCTTTTTAATCGTACACATTGCTGGGAGCATTGGCCTCATCGGCCTGCAAACGTTTGTATAAAAAGAATGCATTTGTAAAGACCATGCCCACAAAATAGTAGAACAACCTAATTATAATATTGCGAGTCTTAGCTCAAATATGGTATAGACCCTGGAGACCATCCATGAGATCTACTCCACCCATGCGATCATTGTATTCTCGAATAATTTGAGGGCAGTTGATTTCGATGAATTTCTTCTGCTTTCAATCATACCGAGGAATCTTTGATTGTTGTTCGTCAGGATTGGTTCTTCTGAATCGGTAAGACATATTTGTTATCCTTCCATAATACAGTATTCACATCGACTACATGTATTGAGGTCATGTATTCTACGCAAAATCATCTCTTCTCTTGGTTCATTTCACAGTTTACACAAAAGCAAATCATGATCAACAAGAAATATGACAAAACAAAATTTGTACCTCTCATTGTGCCCAAACCATAAATTCCTCTGGCTCGTAAATAGACTAACAGCGGCTTCGATTTGTTAAAGTTATCAAAATACAGAATGTGATGATTGAAATTAGGAATCTCCAAACATTTTAGGTATATATCCAATGTCCGGTATAACAGGAAAATTATATTATCTTCGGACCCATTGTAGATTTAAAACCGGTAGGCAAAACCGTTTGAATCACTAAGCACGAACAATTTGATCCCTCTTTTATGCGGTTATTAGGCATGTATTTTCGAAAATGGTGTTTCATCTTTGGAACATAAGTGGAATCAGCAACATTGTCATCGGTATCAATACTACAATGTACGAGAGGAGGACATTTTTGTACACGCAAACCGTGAAGACCGCCTTGAGGAGGCCTTCGCTATTTTGTTTTTAAATCAAAATTTTTATTTTCAAATACGTTTTAAAACTTAAATATAAAATGTTATCTACTTACCGTAAAATTTTTTATTCTAAATGTTGTTTTTTAATAGTTAAATTTTGCGAAATAATTTTCGATGCTAATTTGATGACTTTTTGCACTTGATTGATCATTGCTGACAAACGACTTGTCAGAATATATTGGAAGGTATAAAGAAAATGTAAAAAAGTGTTGTCTAAACACAGTTTTCACTATTTTAATGCGAAAAAATATTTAATACAGCACTGGGGCCCAAAAATCGAGGACCGCCTTGAGGTGGTCTCACCGGTTAGAGGGTTAATAATACTTCATATACAGTTGCGAGCATAAAAAATGTAACTCTTGGTAATATGATATTTAAGTGCGCCAATTTGATATCAGCGATAAGATAAATACTTGGTTATTTGTTTTATTTATGTACTCTACATGTAATGCAAGCTAGTTAAAGTTACTATGCCTGAATAAGTTTAACGATTTATAAGTATGTTCCTATTTAATAAGTATTTACTAAAAAAATAGAAATGCAAAGCGCGTCTACTTTAATATGTTTATTAAAATATTGTTAAATTAAATTATATTTTTTTCTTACAAAAATGTACTTAAATCTAATATTTGGTGGTGCAGCCATTATTTCTTAGTACCGCTTGTAATCTGGAAGGCATAGAATCAACCAATGCTGATGTATTTTCTTTCATTCTAATTTCAAAATTGATTCCAGTTCTCTTAGATTAGAAGGGGTTTTCTTTTTAACTTCCCCATCTACAAGCTCCCATACGTTTTCTATGGGGTTGAGTTCAGGTGATTGTATAGGCCAATCCAAAGCTGGCGCGTAATTGTCACTTAGAAAGCTACGAGCTAAGCAACTTGAGTGCTTGGGATTGTTATCTTGTTGGAATAAACTATCAGGGGCAATTTTTTCTCGAAGGTGGAAAAGTATATGATTTTCAAGTATATCACAATATTTACTTGCGTTCATAATCCTAACGGTTTTAATCAATGGACCGTCCCATCACGGGAAAACCCAACTATTAATATTTAGCATATAATGAATGATTTAATTTTAAACATATCGTTTTATTGTTGGAAGCTGATATTTTGGAGAATATCTTTGTTTTGTTGGTCTTCGTATAAAATTAATTCCATCGGATCAAAATAAATTAGATTTATTCTTGTCTCTCCACAATACTTTCAAGGCGTTTTATTTTTTTGACTTTACTAATGAGGGGTTTCCTTGCTGGTCATCTAGCAAGCAATTTGCTTCATTTAGTCTGCGCTTTGCAGTATGAACTCCTATGGAGGCACCGATATGCTCATTTGCGAAACTGGCAACGTCAACTGTCGTTTTTCGTGGGTCGGATTTAACCATCTGGCGGTGGTTAAATCCACTACATATCATCCTTTCCACACTCTTTCTCAAGTGGAATCGTAATGCAATATGGCTTACAGTGGATTAATTGACACTGACGAGTAGTTAAATTTCGCGCATGGATTTTCCTTCTTCTAGAGCTTTAATAATAGCTAATTTATAATCATTTGATAATTGTTTCTAACGTAACGAAAAAATTATAACAATATTTTAAGAGACTTTTACTCGAAAAGCAATAATTTTATTACTTTTACTGGTATTGCTTTGCCGTTGCTTTTTTTTTTTGCTTGCAACTTAATTTTCCACTTTTTTTATAAAATTTAAAATATTTAACTTTGTGTAATATATAGTAAAACTGAATGTTGTTAATTTTAATATTCACAAATAAAAGAACATATTGATTATAAGAACATATGACTCAGCGTTGCATTTTTAATGCTCGCAACTGTATTTTTCTATCCACCATCAAAGGGGGGTATACTGATTTTTTGATTCCGTTTTGTAACACATCAAAATATTTGTCGCAGACCCACATTAGTATATATATATTATGGGTCCTCATAAGAAGCTAAAACATTTTTGCTATGTCCGTTCTTCTGTCTGTTGAAAATGGGCAATATCAGTCTATGATTTCACCTAGCCCTCATAGAAATGTCCCCCCGGAATACAGTTTGAGCAGTCATAAATGTGATGATTATGCGATAATCCTAATAAAATTTTCAACAAATGAGTTCTAAGTACTCTGAAATTATACTGTAAAGTATGGCGTAAATCGGTCAACATTTTTCCCCAGTCCCCATACAAGGGGTCCTTTCGACTCTACTTGATTGTTTGCACACAGTGAACTACCACGTAAACCAACCCCATACAAGGTCCCCTTCAGAAAATGACTTGAACATTCACAATTGTCTTATAATATATAATATCGTGATGAAATTGGACTTAAACTAGTTTTATTCGAACCTAAATCATTCTACCATCTTTTCTGAGGACCAGTCCATAGTTGACCGTACCCTCATATAAACCCTATGTCAGAATAATATTTGATTGTCACATATTGATGGTGAGTATAAAAGATTCGGCACCGCCGAATATAACACTGTTACTTGTTAAAATTACAACTTTTATTACATCAGCATGAATGGTACATACAAGATTATCATGCCGTTTGTAATTTGTAAATTTTTAATTTTTGACACCATAAAGCATATATATATATTCTGGATGGTTATAGATAGAGGACTTGATACAGCTATGTATGTGTCTGTTGAAAAATCTTACATGATTGAGACATCAATATATCCGCTATAGTCCATCTTAGGTTGATATTTAAACTTGAGAAAAAATTTTATTTTCTCAAAACTTTGTTCACCAAAAATAGTTCAACTTCACCTTCGTGAGAAGGGTATATATAAGTTTGTCATTCCGTTTGTAATTTCCACAATATAATTTTCTGACCCTATAAAGTATATATATTATGGATCCTTACAGATAGCGGAGTCGATTAAGCCATGTCCGTCTGTCTATCCGTCTGTCTGTTGAAATCAATTTTCCGAAGACCCTAGATATCTTCGGGATCCATATCTTCAATAATTCTGTCAGACATGCTTTCGAGAAGTTTCCTATTTAAAATCAGGAAAATCTGTCCATAAATAACGGAGATATGAGCAAAAATCTCTGAAAATAAGACAATTTATTGCATGCTTTGAAAAAAAGCTACAAAACGTGTATTTGGATGTGTGTTGGTTTCATTGCTTTGCGTATTTTTTTGTGTTTCGTTTGGCGTTGATGTTTTCATACCCTTCACCTTCATGAGAAGGGTATATATAAGATTGTAATTTCGTTTGTAACTTCTACAATATAATCTGTTCGTCAGCAATTAAATGTAAAATGTTTAATAGTTTTCTTGATATATTTAGAATGCTATACGCTGAAATGGGCAATTAATGCATCCACAACAAAGGTGAAGGGTATATAAGATTCGGCATAGCCGAATATAGCACTCTTACTTGTTTTTTTTAATATTTATCTTAAAGTATACTTTGGTGAAGAGTATATAAGATTCGACACTCTTACTAGTTTTTTCAGTATTATTGCGTACTTATTTTTTTATTTTATCTCTGATATTTGAAAATCGATTCACATACAAGTTAAAATATTTTAAAATCTCCAGAGTAGTTGACTGTCATTCAAAGTTACTAGAGGTTTACAAATTATTTTTGAAACTCTGTAATAAAAGTAGGCTATTATGCAAACAATATTCTGAAAGCATTCAGAATAACGACATCAGTTTCTTAAAGAAATGGTGTATAATTAATTGGCTGGTACAATATTATACAAACAATTAAAATATAATATTATTATGGGCAGTAACCATTCCTATAATTGTGCTTGTTACTGTAAAAAGCCGATCTATAAATATCAATTTGATCAAATATTGTTGACCACCGGTCGTACCGGCCTTTTATATTTGTGTTTTATAACAAATTCTTAATCTACAATATAAGTAGGTAGATCTACATGAATCTAGAATTTGCAAAAGAAAAAAACACCCATCCTAATCTGGTTAAATTTTTGAATAGTGCTGATCCTTTATCGTGTAAAATTTAAATACAGTTCAACAGAAAAACATTATTACTTAATAACTCAAATTTTATTTAAAAACAGTTATCAGAGATTTCTGGAGGATTCGGAAAATGTATTTCATCCCACTCACTGGTTTTATGAACGGGAATTAAGGATATTTGTTTGAGATTTTTCTCATTAATATAATTTTTATATATTTATTTTTTTTTTAAATTGTATTAATATAATAATCTTATTTTTGTATTTTCCTTACTAATTATAATTTTCCTCTTTTCTCTTTTTTTCAGACACTCAACTCATATTTTTATAACACATAATAGCAAAAAGTATTAAATTTTAATAAACAAATCGTATAAAATTAATAACAAAAGAAAAGAAACAAATTTAAAATAAAATAAGA
This sequence comes from Calliphora vomitoria, assembly GCA_942486065.2. Lineage (NCBI taxonomy): Eukaryota > Metazoa > Arthropoda > Insecta > Diptera > Calliphoridae > Calliphora > Calliphora vomitoria. The sequence goes on from OW818029.2 coordinate 88,776,305, forward strand.
AAATTATAAGAAATATTAAATTTCTCACAAAATACCGCTCTAGAAAAATCATTAAAATATTTAAAGAAAAATACGCTCACATGTTTTTCATCCGTATTTATTTAAAGGTGGGGTTGGTGTTTTAAAATAAATAAATAATTAAATAATAATAATAAGTGCCAATTAACCAGCCAACGAGTGTTAAAGTAAAATTTGCTAAATTTGTTTTGATATTTTTACACAAAAACAAAATAAAAATAATGTTTTAATACATCAAATATATCAACAATAACAACCAAAACTGCCAGAGCTGTAAACAGCAAAAAAAAAAAACCGAAAAATTTTCTTTAAAAACTTGTTGAATATTTGTTTCGAAAATAGGCAAAAAAGTGCAATTATTTCAAAATTTCTATCTAAATAGTCCATTGGTCAAAATGGGCTTCTCATCGGCCCTTCAGGGCCGTGCTGCCCACGAGGCGTTAGTTGTACGACAAGATGCCGAGCTGCGTTTAATGGAAATTATGAAACGTACCATGCAACTGAAGGCGAAAAACGACAAAGAATATGCCATCGGTTTGGCCGCGGTGGCACAGCAGGGTTTGAAAATTGATCGGGCTGATGAAATGCAAGGTAAGTGTAAAATTGATTGAATATGAATATTATAAAATTCAAAAGAAAAGTCTTGTAGAGTTAAATGAAAATATATACAAGTGCTTATAAAGTTCTTAATTTATTAATTGTTATCTTTAAATTTGTAGTTTAAAACAAATATATAGAACTCTTTGTCTACAAATAATTATTATTCACCCTTCACCATGAGTGGCAAGAGTATATATAAGTTTGTCATTCCGTTTGTAATTTCTACATTTTTCATTTGCGACCCCACAAAGTATATATATGCTGGATCGTTATATATAGCGAAGTCGATATAGCCATGTCCGTCTGTATAACTTACAAACATAATTGATACATCAATATATCGGGAATTCTTCCGGCTCGGTCGCTATTTAAAATCGAGTAAATCGGCCCACAAATGGCTGACATATAAGGAAGAAACCGGGACAACCTCGATTTTTGGTCTATTTTTGATCTATATCTGGATTACTAAGTCATTAATATAGACAATATGGATATCTAATGACAGATATTTCAAAGTCCATTGCAACGATTTATATAAGGCTATAGTAATTTGGACCTGGGTAATGGGTAAAAATCGGGAAAATAATTTTTTAACCCGAATATTTTTTTTAACACAAACAAATTTTTTTTATAATTTATTTTTCAGTAAAAAAATTAAAAAATTTTTTTTTTTTTTAAATTTAAAGAAAACAATTTAGAAAAAACAATTTTGAAAAAAAAAAATTATTTTAAATTTTAAAAAACAATTTGAAAAAAAAATTTTTTTTTTTAAATTTTGAAAAAAATAAATTTAATTTTGTATTTTAAAGTATAATTTAGTGAAGGGTAAATAAGATTCGGCACAGCCGAATATAGCTCTCTTACTTGTTTTTAAACTAAGGAGTGCGCTCGGAAAAAATTGTTTTTTTTTAAGTAAAGTTATCAGTTAATTTCAACTAAAGTTATACTTACAGTTTTCATACAAAAATGATTTTAACCGATGATGTAACTACTGGTGTATGACTTAAAAATGTAGAATTTTTTTTTAAATTTTCAGCTTTTATTTTGAAACATTTGTACAATATAAATTTATTTAAAGTATTGGACATTGTTAACTATGACCTTTCTGGCAACATATGGTTTCCGAGCCATAAGAACCCTTCAAAATGACATATAAGTTATTAAAAACCGTGTTTACAAATACGCCATCTATTGCAAAGCCCGCATTTTTAAGTCATACACCCAATATATAATTGGTAAATTCACAAGGTCTCTTATCATTTCATATTGTTATAATGTCCTAATATTTTACAATGGTTTTTATTGCTTTTCAAGTCAAAAACGTCCTAAAATAATACAACTTATTTTGCTATTTTTATTGTGTTATCGTAACAAACCAGCAGAGAACAACGCCGAATGCATAAGAGTCGGTTAAGCCGAGCCGCCGAGTCGTTATATATTAGGACATTATGACAATATGACTGATTCTGACAGTAGTGACAAATGTAAAAACTTAAAACGTAAACAATATCGCTTGTGTGTAAATCTAAACATACGCGCTACTTTTTTTCGTGCGCACTCCTTAATACATTGTTTTTTTTTTTTTGCTTATTACTGTTGGACTCGGCATGACAAATTTTTAAAGTTAATTTTACTATTTTTGCAGTTTATTTTTTGTATCATTATCAACATGTGTTTGTTGTTATTGTTTTTTTTGTTGGGAATACCCTAGAAATATTCGTAATTTTAAAGTTTAAATGACGTCAATTTAAAATTTTCTTATCATTATCATGGTAAACAAGAGTTTTTATTGTTTTCTGAATTTCTAAAGAAATCATTACAAATTTTTTGCAACCGACAAATATTTATCTATATAAGTAATGTTGAAGTGTGAATTTTGGGTTTTGCAAACAAACAGATATTATTTAGGGTACTTAATACAAACACAAACCAAAACAAGTAAGAGTGTTATATACGGCTGTGCCAAATCTTGTGTAGCCACCATCAATATATGACAATAAAATATTTTGCTGTTAAACCGGGGGTAAGGGGTGGGATCAAATATGAACCGATCCTAACAAAAGTTGATAGAAAGATTTAGGTTCATATAAATCTTGATTATGTTTAATTTCACCACGATATTAATTAATTATTATAAGAGAATTGTGAATGTTCAATTCATTTTCTGAAGGAGACTAGGGGGACTAGGAACAAATGCTGCACGATTTTATAATTTGTGCAACATTTTATCAGGATTACTCAAACAGTATCAAGGGGGGATATTTCCCATTTTTGAAAGTATTTGTGGAAAGTTTTATCAATCCAGCTCCTTTTGGTTGGATCAACTAACAACAGACATACAGACGGGCGGATATAGCTAGGTCGTCATTAGGGCCCATAATGTACATACATTTGTGGGTCTGCGATGAATATATAATGATGTGTTACAAACGGAATGATAAAATCAATATACCTCCCATTTTTTTTGATGTTGGGTATAAAAACCAAAAATAATTTGTTGATCTTTCTGTTTAACACAGGCTAAATGTAAGTAGTATTATATAATACTGTCTGAGTTAGAAACGCAGCTACTGATATAATAAGTTCATTGATTTTAAATTCTATCTACAGCCGCTACAACCGCTACAACGATTTATCTTATGATTATTTTATTTTTTAAAAAAATATTCTTTTGTCCAACCATAACCTTTGTCAATTAAGAAATTCTGTTTTTTTAACCTTAACAATGTCAACTTCTTTGTAATTTCTTTGTTTTTTTGTTGTTGTTTTTCCTTTAAACAATAATGCGCTGAAGTTAAAATGTGTGTTTTTTTATTTGTTATGTGGTACCGATCTATTGATTGGAAACAGACAATAGAGTATAATTTTTCAATTTCTGTTTGGGGTAGAAACATTTGATGGGTTTTGTATGAAAAAAAATTAAACAAGTTTCCTAAATCCAAGGTCAATTGTTTTCATAATTAATCTCTTTTTATTGTTTAAGAATTGAAAATCTTCGTTAACTGTTCAAAAGTAAATTATTAAAAACATCAAATTTGTCTTCTTTACATTATTCTTAAAATTTTCTTAAATGATAAATTGGCCAAAATAAATTTTACAATATTTACAATACAATAGAATTAAAATCTATACAATATTGCCGAACAAACAGTTGTAACTCCATAGCTCTTTTAAATGTCTAGTACATACCATTAGCATCACTTAGAAGTAGTTTAGTAATGGCTCGACTATAATGTGATATATACGTTTTTTTTACTAGACATCTACCATCTATATTGTATACAATAATAAATATCTCTTAAATGAATACACGACAATCGAATAATATTAAAATAATTTTCATTTAGTTAAGAATAGTTCACTCATAAATAGTTATGCTTTTTCAAAGACGCAGGAGCTGTTTACGTCTTTTTCGTTGTCTAAATCTTACTCTATACATATTTTCCGAAAAACAAATTCAGCCATCACCTGATCCGCTATCATACCATATCATACCACAGTAACTAAACGTACCTTCTGATTTGACTGATAACCGCTTTTGGAAATTATTATTCTTGGGATTGATCTAATACATAATCTTGATTATGCATGCTTCTTTTATTTTCCCGATTAGAGATCAATTATTTTGAAGATTAATCGCGTTTGGAATTCGAATATTGAAGCTTCGTTCATGAGTCCTAGTTTGGAATTCGAATATTGAAGCTTCCTCCATGAGACTTAGAAAGTAGGGCATTGCGGAGAAAAATCACTATTTGTGATTTGAGTAAATGTTTACTAAATGTTAATGATAGTTTACCGAGTTCTTAAATGCTCAGACGAATCCCTCCATGGACTTGACTTGTCGATTAAAATAGTTTCCATAATTGAAGTAAGAAATACCAACGATAACCAAGAAACCCCTTGTATGATCTTATCACTGCAAAGTGAATATAAAACTTATCACTGGAAGGTTAAATCATGTAAGGACTGAGATCGAAAAATTTTTAACATACATAATATGTTAATAAAAAGGAAACCACTGATTGAAATTATTGTTACAATTTACCAAAAAATATTTTTATAGTTCTAATCACTAATGATGAAATTTTGAACCTTTTTCGAAAACCCTTCCATTATGGTTTTTATAGTGCTTTATGTCACTTTGTTCGAACAGGTTGTCCATCTCCGTTTAAAATCTACCAAACTTTTGGACACCTTTTTTGTGCTCTTCAATTCTCTTTTAACAAGAGCCCAATATCTCTCCACTGGACTCAGCTCCAGGCAGTTTGGAGGAATTGCATCTCTTGGTACAAATACCACATTATTGTTCTTGTAACACTGAAGACCTTTCTTACCATAGTGACAGATGCCAAATCAGGCCAAAAATAAGTGGACACATTATGAATGGAAAAATCCTTTTTCGTAAACATTCCTTGATGTAAATTTCGGTATTTATAGAGCCCTTTGTAACAAATGTTTGGCTGTTTTGCCGCAACTGCATATTGCTTGCCATGTCAAGAATTTTTTTGCCATTCTGCTTTTGGGTCCTAAACTTTTCTTTAACATTCTCTCGAGCATCTACAACATAAAAAAATTGACCCGGAAGCTGCGAAAAATTTTCCATACGTACATTTCGTCATCCATTATGCAGCAGGTGTATTTTTTGTATAAAATTTGACTTCAATTTCCGAGCTCTGTCTTTAGCCTCTAAATTTTTAGCAGAGTTCCTGTCAGGAACTTTTTGAGCCTTGTATGCTTTTAAACCTGCATTGGCTTTAACTTTTCGTACTAAATAGTTCGAGTACTGACCTAACCGGACTTCTTTCCTACGGGAGGTGTTGGGAGCTCTTTTGAAAATGCTTTCTATTTGTTTGGCTTTAGAAACATAATGTTGACCATTCCTTCCACCTTTTTTTACGATCTCAGTCCTTAGTTAGACAAAATATCTTAATCTCGATCATCAATTTGGATTCAGGGAACAACAGGAAAAAATAAATCCAATAATTGTACGAATTCATGCAACATTCGAGAAAAAAGTATTTCGGAACAGATGATCAGAGATCTCGTTCCCATATAAAAAAAAATGTAACGATGTTGAATTAAAAATAGTGACGTCGTAAGAGCAACCAAGGTTTGAAATATTTGTGAAAGTCATGAAACGATAACAAGTGGAATACGGTGGCTCATATTGAAATGCTTACAGATTTTTGAATCGGGGAAACAAATGCTGTATTATTGAACAATTCAAAACTCAAAGAAATGGGTCACTACATAGGGCATTGGGCGACGAATATCGGTTCCATCAATCGTCATCACGCAGCTAGAACCATGCGCATTGCACCTTTACATATATTGAAAAAGAAGGATGTCTGCTGGAATGCGTTTAAGCTTTTAAAATTCTCGAAATAATGTATAAAAAGGTTAAAAATGTCCTAGACATTTGAAATTACAAAATGTAAATTAGCAATCCGAGGAGGCACTGGTCAACAGAGGATCCAGATGCGAGTTATTTTTGGTCTGAATCGGATTTCAGGCGTTTTATCTGGTATCTAGCATACGAAACGGTATATTAATATCACAATAGTTTCTGTGACTTTATAGGATTTCACAGGTCTACAATGATTTTGATGCCTCCAAAATTGAAACTGATTTTAAGAATCTGTAAAAGGTTATTCAGGAATACAAAAATTCATATTTTAGTAAGATAGTTTTGATATGCTAAATTCACAATTTTATTGATAAATTCACTGAAATTTGGGGGATAAGCTAGTTCCTATGCGCATTTCACTGGTTGCTTAGGCCAGATCATCAGGAAACATTTTCCTAAAAGGCTTTAGAAAAACTAAAGATATTATACAAATAAAAATATAGAGTGAATGAGAATTTCAGACACTCAAGCTTTATTTGGAAAAATATCAAAGCTTAAACAAAATACCAACAATAAACAGCGATTTTATATTTTCTTACATTCTGTGCTACAATTGGCTGGCTTAGGAATATTTGAATCTATTAGTTTTTCAATGCTATGTGTTGTTTTCGAGAAAATGCTGGGTTTAAAAAAACATGCTGGGCTTAAACATATTATGAAATTACTTTACAGGTTAGAATCTTGATCTTATCTCTGGAAAGCCATAAATGTCGTTTTTCGATTCTTTCCAAGTCATAGGTACAGCAAACTTTAAATGACAACATTTACCTCTTTCTCACTGTCTTAAATGTTCACAACTCACTTTACACACAATTGGTCAATTCACAAGGATCTTATCAGTCATACTGTCATAATGTCCTAATATATCACGACTCGGTGGCTCGGTTTAACCGACTCTTAGGCATTTGGCGTTGGTCTCTGCTGGTTGGTTACGATAACGCAATAAACATAGCATAGAAAGTAGTATTATTTTAGGAAATGTTTTGCTTGAAAAGCAATAAAAAGCATTGTGAAATATTAGGACATTATGACAATATGACATGATAAGAGACCTTGTGAATTGATCAAATGTTTACAAGCCACAGCTTATTCGGGATTTTAATATCCATCTTAAAGTAAATTGAATTATGTGTTTCTAACTAAATCTGTATCTAAGGTATTCTAAGCTTTTTGACTGTGTATTCACCAGAACTTTTTCTCGATGAGGACATAATGTTAAGATTAATTGTGCATATAACATTACGAAATGGGCACCAGAATTTACGTATGACGGCCAATATTGAAAAACGAAGGTAGATCTAAAGCTACTCATATAAAAAAACCTAATGCCACTAACGATATCTGGGCGACAAGGTTTTTTTTTTCTTTATTTATTGACCTGTGTTATTTTTGCCAAATCTAAAATTGATAACAATATTAAAGTTTTGATACTTGTATAAAAGTGTGCTCCTAATTGTCAAAATTTTAAATAATTAAAAGATGTAGGACTCTTATAAATGTGTATGAACAAGTGCGCCAATAATGTTTCGAATGCAAATTTTTAAATACCACCGTTCTTTATAACTTTTGTTTAAAAATTTCCCTGCAGTTTGTTTCGACTCAGCATTAATGAATTCGTTTTAACAAACAAAAATGTAAATCTTTTTAAATTTAAGCCATTTGAATACGTTGTCATATAAATTATGTTACAATGTCAATTTTATAACTCATTTTATTTATCTGTGAGTATTGAAAAAGAAATCTGCAATGCATATTGCAACATGCAAGTACAACGGATTTTTGAAAGCACCACGTATGTGTCATTTCTTTAACAAAAAACCCACAGTTTCGGTAGAAGCACAGCATTACTAACATCAGTAACATCATTATATGAATACGCATATATATATCTATGATACGCATAAAGCCAATACCGCTTGAATTCATACTCGTATCATGTAGAAAATGCAACTGCAAAAAACTGTCAGCTTTAAAACAAAATATAAAACATAAACTGTCTGTTAAAATATATAAAATAAATACATTTTAAGCTGGACATTGCACGCTTGAACAAGAGTTTCAGGCAAAAAAAAAAGAAGAAAAAAAAAAAAACATGCGAAAACATTAAATTCACACTTTCACTTTTTGGTTCATACTGGTACAAAAAAAAAAAAAAAAAAAAAAACTGATTTCAGGCCAATGGACAGTGTCAATTTATTTAAACCTTTTACAGTTTGAAAAATACGAGTAAATAAATTAATTAACATTGCAGACGACAGCCAGCCAGCCAACAACCAGCCCAACATTTAACAAGGAGAGTAGAGCTAAAACCTGTAATTTAAATATTACATCATGACGGTGACTATCAACATACAATTACACTGTTATTAATTCAGGTGATGATACTGAATACTGAATACTCAAAACACAAACTCATACTCAAATCACGAATTTATTTTTAACATTAACCTTTTAATGCCACCGATTATTATCGCATTTATAACGGTGCATTTAAACAATATATACTAGTAAAATGTATATTATATACTTTATACTTAGTTAATTGGCCAAAATTTAATAAAAAAACAAGTATGAATGTATTGTCGGTCAAGCCCGACCATATAATACCCTACCCTAAGTAAATGAGCAAAAACAGTTTTCTCTTAAAATCTCTACAATTTACATTCGTGAGTGATTTTTGGTAGTTGGATTTATATGGGAGCTATGAGCAATTATGGACCGATCACAATTTATTTCTATATGAAACTTAATTTTGTTAAATTATATTTGGGTTCCAACATGTTTAAGAGATTTAAGTGTTTTTCGGAATTGGGCCTTATATGGCAGCTATGAATAATAATGGACCGATTTCGGGAGGACATTTGTATGGGTGAAAGGTGAAATAATGGACCAATTTCAATAGGCTTCGTCCTTGGACCGAATGTGCCAAAGTTGATCAAAATATTTTATACTGTACTTTGCGCACAAAGTTTACATGAACAGCCAGACAGATGAACGGACGGATGGACTCATAAAGTGATTCTGAGTCGATGAGTATATATTAGGATAAGGACTGAGATCGAACAATTCTTAACACACGTTTTTCATTAAAACTTTTAACCCAAGTATTATTTGATTTTTTTTTTTTATCAACTTACCTTTTTAAATCATGTCAGTTATTATGTTTAATGGCAATTATGTTCATTTGTTGTTAATCTGATTGAAATGAGTGACCAGAAAAAAGTGCGCACTAAAATTATTAAATATTTTCAATAAAACCCAACTTGATTCTACAAATAGTTAATCAAACAATCAAAGGTCTGCCGTCAAACTGTTTCCAATGTTATTCAACAGTACCGGGAGAACTTGTCCGTTGATAGAAAATCTGGTTCAGGTAGAAGGAATGGTCCACATGATGTTTCTAAAGCCAAAAAAATAGAAAGCATTTTCAAAATAGCTCGCAACACATCCGGTAGGAAAGCGGTCCGGTTAGCTCAGTACTCGGACTATTTGGTACGAAAAGTTAAAGCTAATGCAGGTTAAAAAACATCCATGGCACAAAAAGTTTCTGACAACTCTGTTAAAAATGTAGAGGCCAAGGACAGTTCGAAAATTTAAGTCAAATTTATATAAAAAAATATTTCTGCTGCATAATGGATGACGAAACGTATGTTCTGGCAGATTTTTCTCAGCTTTGATGTTGCTGATGCTCGAGGGAATGTTGAAGAAAAGCTTAGGACCCAAAAGCAGACAAAATTTCACAAAAAAGCCAAACATTTGTTACAAAGGGCTCTATAAATACCGAAATTTACATCAAGGAATGTTTACAAAAAATTATGCTTCCATTCATAAGACTTCTTAGTGTGTCCACTTATTTTTGGCCTGATTTGGCATCCTGTCACTGTGGTAAGAAAGGTCTTGAGTGGTACAAGACCAATAATGTGGTATTTGTACCAAGAGAGGCAAACTCTCCAAACTGCCTGGAGCTAACGCCAGTGGAGAGATATTGGGCTCCAGTTAAAAGAGAATTGAAGAGCACAAAAAAGGTGTCCAAAAGTGTGGCAGATTTTAAACGGAGGTGGAATACCTGTTCGAACAAATATTTTTTTGTAAATCGTAATAATAATTTCAATCAAATAAAAGAAAAATATAAACTTTAAGTTTTGTGGTTTCATTGTATGTTACAATTTTTTCGATCTCAGTCCTTATATTTGAGAATTTTTATATTCTATGGTGTTGTTGGGTACACAAAATTGCATGTCTTATTTCAATTTACATTGATTATTTCACTTATAACAACTTTGTAAATAATGTTTTCATTCATTCAGTTAAGGACTAAGATCGTTAAAGCTAGTGTACGAATATAAGTTTAAGACTTATGTTTTAATATATAGGTTTAAAATGATAAACAGTTAAAGTTTGCCATTTTTTTTATCTTTACGTGCCGATTTGCTATATTTTGTTTTGATTCTTATTTGATTGCTCAAATTATTAAGATTCATATTACATTACACTTTCTTTTCATTGCCTTATTTGTACCTGCAATTAAATTTTTATTATGAACAATTCTGTATATTATTTTTATATAATTTCTGTATAATAATGGGTGTATGACTTAAAAATGCGGGATTTACAATAGTTGACGTAGCTTTTGAAGGCGTTTTTTAATACAAAGTTTTTTTTTTGCTCCGAAAATGCCGAATTTTGTACCAACAAAGCGTCATATGCGGAAAGTTTTGCTTAACTTCTTTAATTTGAAAAAAAAGTGCCGCTGAAGCACACCGATCGCTCACCGAAGCGTATAGTGAAAGTATTCCATTAGAAGTGGTGATTTTGACACGAATGACAAAGATCGCTCAGGCCAGCCAAAAAAGTTTGAAGCCCAAGAATTGAAGGCATTACTCCATGAAGATTATTGTCAAACTCAACAAGAGCTTGCAAAATCATTAGGAGCTACTCAAGCAGCAACTTAAAAACGTTTGCAGGAAAATTAGGTACCATTCGAATTGAAGTCGAGATACCCTGAAAGATTTTGCATTTCCGAAATGATGCTTGAACGCTATAGAAGCAAATAATTTTTGCACCGAATCCATTCAATATCTCGAAGCATAAGAGATTGTATGTGAAGCCCGGCCAACCGTCCGAATCGATACCAAAGCCAAATATCCATGGCGCTAAGGTAATGCTCTATATTTGATGGGAGCAAGAGCATCCTATCTGTTCTAAGCTGCTGAAATCTGGACAGACCATCGCATGGAACCTGTACCGTACGCATCTGATTCCTTTGAAGCGAGCATTGGCTGAAAAACGTCCAGAAAATGCGTCCAGACATGAAACCGAATATTCCATCATGACAACGCTCGGCCACATGTTGCAATACCTGTTAAAAATTATTTAGAATGAAGTGTTTGGGAAGTTTTTCCTCACCCAGTTTGTAGTCCATGTCCCGTCCTACTTCTAGTTGCTTCGATCAATGCAGAACGCTCTCTCTGTGATACGCTTCACTTTGGAACAGAGTATCCGATATTGCATTGATTCGTTCATGAACTCAAATGATGATCAGTTCTTTTGGCTCGGAATCCATATGTTGCCAGAAAGATGGGAAAAGGTCACAGTTAACAATGTTTCAAAATAAAAGTTAAAAATTTGAAAAAATTCCGCATTTTTAAGTCATGCAACCAATGTTAATATTAAAATAAACAGAAAAAAAGGAAAAAAAATATTAAAACCGAAAAAGCATTAAAGGAATAACGATATCTTAGCCAATTTAAGGAGTGAGATCGTCAAATTCTTTACACACGTTTTTCATTAAAAGTTTTAACCCAAGTTACCTTTGTAAAACATGTCAGTTATTATGTTTAATGTCAATTATGTTCATTTGTTATTAATCTGATTAAAATGAGTGACCAGCAGAAAGTGCGTACTAAAATTGGTCTTACAAAAAATTGTTTCCAATGTTATTAAACAGTACTGGGAGAACTTGTCCATTGATAGAAAACCTGGTTCAGGTAGAAGGAATGGTCCACATGATGTTTCTAAAGCCAAAGAAATAGAAAGCATTTTCAAAAGAGCTCCCAACACATCCGGTAGGAAAGCAGCCCGGTCAGCTCAGTGCTCGTACTATTTGGTACGAAAAGTTAAAGCTAATGCAGGTTTAAAAACATACAAGGCTCAAAAAGTTCCTGACAGGAACGCTGCTAAAAATTTAAAGGCCAAAAACAGAGCACGGAAATTGAAGTCAGGTTTTATATGTAAACAAATATTCGTCTTGAATAATGGATGACGAAACGTATGTTCTGGCAGATTTATCGCAATTTCCTGGTCAAAAATTTTATGTTGCTGATGCTCGTGGGAATGTTGAAGAAAAGTTTAGGATGGGCTCTATAAATACCGAAATTTACATCAAGGAATGTTTATAAAAAAGCCTGCTTCCATTCATAAGCTTTCATAATGTGTCCACTTATTTTTTGCCTGACTTGGCATCCTGTCACTATGATAAACAAGCTCTTTAGTGGTACAAGAACAATAATGTGGATTTGTACCAAGAAAGGCAAATCCTCCAAACTGCCCGGAGCTAAGGCCAGTGGAGAGAGAGATATTGGAGATATCTTGTTAAAAGAGAATTGAAGAGCACAAAAAAAGGTGTCCAAAAGTGTGGTAGATTTTAAACGGAGATGGACTACCTGTTCTAGCAAAGTGACAGACAGCACTATAAAAACGTTAACGGAAGGGTTTCCGAAAAAGGTTCAAAATTTCAGCACTAGTGATTAAAACTATAAAAATATTTTTTTTTTTTTTTTGTAAATTGTAATAATAATTTCAATCAATTAAAAACAAAACTGTAAGTTTAGGGTTTCGTTTTTATTAACATATATGTATGTATGTTAAGAATTTTTCGATCTCACTTCTTAATACAAGTAGGAGTGTTATATTAGGTTGTGCCGATTCATATGTGAATATTGTGAAAAAAACAGAAGGAAATCATGAACCAATTCTTAACATTTTCAACAGAAATTGTCCTTTTATCTTAGGATAAAACGACGGTTTTACTTAACCATTTTCAACACCAAATCAACAAAGATTATTTGGAGAAAATTTCTTCCCCCTAGCTAGATCATCTTTGAATTTTATAAGGACATTTTTGGTACGATATGTTACAAACGGAATGACAAAATTAATATACCCCCAACTTTTTGAAGGTGATATATTAAAACAAATACATACATATGTATTAACACTTAATAATATAAATACGATCTGAACAAGTTTACCATTAAAAATGACAAGTTTATTAATGTTTGAATACCGGTATTGATAAATCTAAAAAGTGCACTTGTTTCTCGCCTCTCAGTCCTTAACACAAAAATTCACTTAACTTTTGTTGAAAATGTATAAAATACCTTATTAATACTTATTATAATTTGGGATGTTGTTCGTTTAGATAGTGATGTGTTTTATTTTTTCTTTTCCTATTTGTATTATCACATCACGATCATGATTTTACACATTTATTGTCGCTTATAATTATCATCATATTTGCTCATATGTATTTATGTGTATGTGTTTTTTTTAATTTAATGTTGCTTATTTAATGTTCATATTGCAGAAAAATATAATCTGTTTAACACAAATACGAAATGCTCTTACGGCTGTCATTAAAATCGTAACAAATGTTTTTTTATATGCAGCAGATCTTTCTTGTAGTCAGTCTGTTTAATATGTAAACCCACTGGTGTTACTCAAAACTTAATAGAGTGTTACAATTATTACACGAATGCTATTCACACACTTAATGTCGGTAAACTACAGAGGTGATTATAAAAATAGCAATAGCGTAGAAGACAGCTAATATGATCATTAAGACATAGTAAAATTTTTTATTAAAAAAACAAATGTAGCATTTTTAATTAAATAGATTTCTTTTTCTTATTTTGTAATTGCAGGTAGTCTTATAACAAAATCCTGGCGCTCCTATATGGATGAATTAGATCAACAAGCTAAACAGTTTAAATCCAATGCCGAACAAATCGAAGTGGTTTGTGAAAAACTGGCCCACTTGTCACAGGATAAGCGCAAGGCCAGAAAAACATACCAAGAAGAACACACAAAAATAGCAGCCAGATTAAATCATGTAAGTTTACTTTACGTTAGTTTTTTTTATATTTTTTAATTTCATAATAAATTACTTTTCTCTCGATAATAATTTATAAAATGTTGTTCAAAGAATACAGTGCTTGAATGCACCTGTTTTACGTCTCTTTAAATATTTATGAAATTTTTATAAACATTTTACAGCAAATACAATACTCAAGATTTGTTCAACAATCAATAAATACATAAATAAATAAAGACAGACCAGACCAGACCGTCCGACTGAAAGAAAAAAATATCAAACAAATAATCAATAAATAAATATTAACAACTTTTTGTACGCCATTGATCCACAAATTGTCAAATGTTTTGCAAAACCATTTTGTTTAAATGACGACGATATTGTAGTTGCAGGAATTGTTGTTTTATTTATTTTTTTTTTTTTATTTCTTTTGGTTATTGCATTATGCAGTTGGTTTTATATGTTTTTTTTTTTTTTTATTATTAACCAACTTTTAAATTTGAAGCGCTTTTCATTCATTGAATTTCTTTTGCTATTTGTTATGAAACCACACAAATGCACAAGGCACCGCTACAGCGTACTGCTGTTGAATTTTAAGATAATTTTTATGTTATTTATTTTTAGTTTTTGCAAAAGAAATGGCTTGAATATAAAAATAAATATAATTTCATTGACAAAAATTTTTTTTTTTTTTGCAAAAGAAAAGGTTTAAAAGGGAATATAAAACATAAGTGTAGTAGTACAAGCCATAGATAAATATACATAGAGCGGAAACTAGAAAAAATTTCCAACAAAAACTTACTCAAAATAATCACACGTACTGAGTGTTGATTTTGTTTTTTACTATTACATTCTCACTACTTAGGTTTTTGACAATTGAGTTAGGTCTTTGACATGAGAGTTGCCACTCTATGTATATTTATCTATGGTACAATCCCTAGAGCTCTATAGTTTATTCGGATGTTTTTGAATGTAGTTTTTAATAAAGTAATAGATTGCTTGACAAAAAGGAAGATAAGATGGAGTTCTTGTTCCATTTTTCAAAGTAACTCTAAACATGTAAACTGTCTTATCCATATTTCACCTAGGACAAGGAATCTAGAATTCATTATTCAGCCATTCACTACTATTACTCTGTAGTAACTGCGTCTCTATAAATCTTGTTCAAATCCGCTGCATACTATCCCCGATTCAATCGATCCTACACATACAGTAGTATGGATGACATGGCATTGTGTTCCATGACTAATGATATCCTCTGTTTCACCATGTAAATAGTGTTCCACTCTGATTTTAATACCGTCCTCTGAATTTTGAAAGCTTGGAATATTTATACACTGGCTATCAGTCAACGATAGTTACCACACTGTAGCGTAATTGTCCACTGACGTATTTGGACTTGATCTACTTACAGAACCCCCAGATTAAATATTCTTTATTAATTGTTAAAATTGTTTATGCTACTATATCAACAATAACTGACAGACAAATCGCATTGTAGGTAGTTTATAAGTATGCTGGGCTATCAATCTGAAGATTGCGGGTTCGATTCCCACCAGAGACTCTGGGTGTATCTGCAGACAAGCAAAAAGCTTCGCAGATTGTGTGTGTTTATAATATAACATTTGTGTAAAAAAATAAAAAATATCTATGATCAAAGCATGAGAAATATGCAGGTGTGAACCATGCCTCTAAACTTCACGAACGACTGGCTACACAGGTAATTCACGATACATCTCTTCATGTTGTTGCGCCTTGTTTACTGCAGGATGTCCTTCCACAAGTCTAGCGCCATGGGGATCCTTAAGCCCTTTGAGTTCTGTTTAATGCTGTGGTGGTACTGTGCATTATACTGAATCCACGCTAATTACGAGCTTTTGGCAGGTGACGGGTCAGAGAAAGAACAGTTTTTGCGACAGCTACAAGACATAAGGAGAGTGATGGCCTCTGTAACTTCAGTTGACGTGTAGAGACGGGAACGTGTAAAGTTTACGTTTCGCCTTAACTCTCTCCGTTTTAAAGAGAGAGATTGTTTAGGCCCACTTTACATTTTTAACCTTTTCAGAGGGAATAGTATTTAGTCTAGATATTTAGTAATTTTACAATAAAATATATGTTTTTTGATTTTGTGTATTATATATTTAAAACACGTTTCTCCTTTAAAATTCCATAATCTGGGATTTTTATACCCTTCACCTTCGTGAGAAGGGTATATATAAGTTTGTCTTTCCGTTTGTAATTTCCACGATACAATTTTCCGATCCTACAAAGTATATATTCTGGATCCTTATAAATAGCGGAGTCGATTAAGCCATGTCCGTCAGTCTGTCTGTTGAAATCAATTTTCTTAAGACTTCAAATAACTTAAAAACTTGATTCATACATCAACATATCGGGAAATCTTCCGGATCGGTTGCTATTTAAAATCGAAAAAATCGGCCCACAAATGGCTGAGATATAAGGAAAAAACCAGACCCACCTCGATTTTTGGCCTATTATTGATCTATATCTGGAATACTAAGTCAATAATATAGACAATATGTATATCTAATGATAGATATTTCAAAGTCCATTGCAACGATCTATATAAGGCTATAGTAATTTGGACCTACAATGGGTCAAAAATCGGGAAAAATATTTTTTAATCCGAATTTTTTTTGTTTACCAAAAAAATTTGTATGTCATAAATTTTTATTCACTAGTAAATTTAAAAAAAAAATGTTGAAAAAAATTAAAAAAAACTATTTCAAAAAAAAATTTTTTTGAAAACAATTTTGAAAAAAAAAAAAATAATTTTGTTAAAATATTTAAAATTTTTATTTTAAAGTATAATTTGGTGAAGGGTACATAAGATTCGGCAGAGTCGAAGATATCTCTCTTGCTTGTTTCTTATAAAAACTTCAAACTCGATATTTAGTAAAATGTTGCCCGAATACCAAGTTCTGGTATTTGTCCTAATCCGAATATTCAGTCGGATTGTATTCACCATGTACATAAGGATTTCTCTTACTTTTTTTTACATAAATCAAGACATAATTCTGTTTAACAAAACTATGTATTTTCTAACAAGACTTTACCATTATCAAACATATGTATAGAATTCCATACATTCAGTGCTAACTTCATTCTCTACCAAAAATATTTTTCCTAAATAATTTCGTATTCATCAAGTGCATTTTTTTTACAAAAGATAATAAGAACAACAACAACAGCAGCACCAGCAAGCAATATTATCTAAATTATGACTTTAGTACGTGGCCTGGCCTGTTTGCCACAATCAGAAAAATCTACCAACGTTTTATTCATACGGTTTCATTATTATTATTGCTATACATAGCTGTTGTTTTTGTTGTTGCTGTTTTATTATTATTATTATTGCATTAAACAGTTGACTCTATTGTTGTTTCTTTTTGTTTTTGTTGTTGTATTTTTTTAAAATTAAGAACCGTTGTTGCATTCTTTAAGATTTTTTGTTAATTTTACATTAAATGTTTTTTTTTTTTTAGAAAAAACAAACGCGTACAAAATAATTTTGCTGTCTTGGCATTTACCCGTATTGATGTTATTTATGCCACCATCACACTACGACACATTGTTTTGTTTAAATTGAATAAACAAAAATATTGTAATTTTTTTTGTTTGTTATTTATTTACCTACATATATAAATTGTACGAAATATTTGGAATTTGTTTACAAGTATTGGGTGTGTGACATTAAAATGCGGGATTTTTGAAAATGTTTAGCTTTTATTTTGAAACATTTGTACAATATAAATGTATTCAAAGTATTGGCAATTTTTAGCTATGATCTTTTCCCATTTCGAGCCAAAAGAAATGCTTATCTTTTGAGGACGAGAACTAATCAAGTCAATTTCGGTTACTTTCTCCTGAAGTGAAGCGTATCCCAGGGAGAGCGTTCTGCATCGATCGAAACAAATACAGTATCGGCCATAACTAAAGCACCCCCTCAGTGAATTTTTTTCATATTATATTTTTTTGTACAAAAACAAAGTTTTAAATTTGTATTATGTATTATTTTCAATTGTTAATATATTTACTATTGATAAACAAATACTTTTAAAGTTAATCTTTCTATAAGAGGTAACATTAAATCAAAAGATATTTAAAGCCGGAAAATAAAACGGACAAAACTAAAGCACCCCTTCATGGATAAAATATAAAAAATTTTTTAATTTATATTTTGTTGCAAATCCTTTGTTTTGGATGACACAAGCACATCTCTTAGGCATAGAAGATATTAAGATTTTTATGGTGTCTTGCGATATTCCTTCCCAGGCTATAATAACGCCTTGAAATTAATCGTGAAAATGGCCGATCCTTATTTCTGCAATTTTCACGATTTATTTTCATATTATCAATCTCCCACAAGTTCTCAATAAGATTGAGATCGGGAGATTGAGCAGGCCAACGAAAAACTTCAATCTTATTGCTCTATTGCCAAGTCTTACAAACATTGGAGGTGTGCTTAGGATCGTTATCCTGTTGGAATCTCCCTATAAGTGGAATATCTTCACAGGCATTAGGCAACATTACATCTTTCAATATATCACGGTACATGGTCCGATCCATAATCCCATTAACTTTATGAATTGGCCCAATTCCTTGACCAGAAAAGCAACCCCAGACCATTATATTGCCCCCTCCATGTTAAATTGTTCCTTTGCAATACTTGTGACTCAGTCTTTCTACTTTTCGTCTCCTTACATGCCTTATTCCATCGGAACATTTTAATTTGTATTTGGATTCGTCAGAGAACAGTACTGTCTTCCATTTTTGGACACTCCAGTCGATGTGGGCTTTGGCAAACTCCAGTTTAGCTTTCTTGTTCTTAGCTGATATAAACGGTTTTTTACTGGTCGTCGGCTGAATAATCGTGCTTCTACTGCTCTTCTACGGATTGTTTTTTCGCTAACGCATAATCTTAAACTTGTTCTTACTTGACTAGCTGATGCTCTAGGATCGTTTTGCATTGCTCCTTTGATCAAGGAATCATCATATCGTGTGGTTTTATGAGGACGTCCTCCAGAATGCCCCGGTGATATACGACCATTCTGCAAAAACTTTGGAATCAGCAAGGAAATAACTGATCTGTTAATTGAATATTGTTTACTCAATTCATGCCGTGATAAGCCCGGCTTCCAGTCTTCAATAAATTTAATTTTAAATTCACTGGAGTACTTGTTCCTTGCCATCCATTGTTTTATCACAATAAACTGTATAGAACTTAAATTATACAGGCTACGCCTTCCTTTATTTTTATCTTCTGGTATTTTAAAATGCATCCGTTGTGAGTCCCGGTAACTGACATTGCAAATATGCAGTAGCATAGTCAAATTTTTAAACATCTTATAAGGGGGTGCTTTTGTTTTGTCCGTCGCGTTTTGTGTTTTGGTATGTTTTATCACTTTTATTTAATTGTTCATTAAATTATCCTTTCCTAAATGAACACAATATGAACATTAACAATATAAGTTAATAAAATATACACAAAATACATCCCAAAAACCCCGCTTTTATCCAAAAAATTATGATATGATAAAATCCATTGAGGGGGTGCTTTAGTTATGGCCAATACTGTAGTTGTCGGACGCGGCAAGGGTCGTTTTTTGGCAATTGCTCGCTTTAAACGAATCAGTTGCGTTCAGTATAGGTAAGGACCCTTTTGTCCCACCAAATACAGAGCATTACCTTAGCGCCATGGATATTTGGCTATGGTGTTGTTTCGGCTGGTTGGCAGGTCTACACATACGATCTCTTAATCTTCGGGTTATCGTAATAGATCCATTTTTCATCGCAAGTAATGATTCGGAGATTATTGTTCTATTCTCCGCGGAGACACACTGATGTTTTAAAGAAGGAAACTGGCACTGGCTCTAAAATATTCTATTATGAATTTGATTTCTGGGTTCCTTCAGATTGCCCACTGTCATCCAAGTGAAAATTTATGCTATCAATACAGCCGCGACAGTAATCTGAGATTGAAATATCCAGACGTCGACCATTATCTACCTGGCTCTTAAATCTAACTGAATATGTTCGAAATATCCCTGGCCTAACTTAGACAGTACATTGTCGTGTAAGTATGGATTTAAGAACATATGGGATTCGTGTAAAATATCTTACGAATGTACAACAAACTAGGCGTCGTGGATGAAACTGTGATTCATGATTGATGAATGGGCACCAAGAATTCTTATATATAATTTCTAATAAAACACTAAAAATAGATTTGGATGTCGGAATCTTTATTATTACTTGAAAGAACAAACTCTGACATTTACATTCTAAAGATAAATTCATACAAATGTTGGCCGCGACTACACAGTGGATGGTCCAATTGAAAGGTCCAGTTTCCAGCATTTATACCGGTATCTAGCGAATTACGACTTCTGACTTCACATAACAATTGAGAGAATTACCATTGTTGTTCGAAGCGCTGCTTTTCGTAACACACCTGAATAATTCGAGACCTTGTGGCCGTGTGAGTCTTTCCATGATAAATTATTAAACAATACTGAATCAAATTAATAAAACAGAAAACTTTCAAATAAATCACCCTTTATTTACTGGACACTGTATGATTGGACTTATGTGGGAAGGTATGAGTTAACCACGTAAGTAGGTACAATATCTTCTATGTGGCTGCCTCGCTTAACAGGAGTGCAGACAAAGATATCTTGGTACAGGGATCTTTCATAATCTGGACCATAAGATTTACAAAGTCGTGAGTATAGGAGAGGGCACTCCAATTATAAATTTTGTTTTTAACAAAAAATATAACCTGGGTCTTGTTTTTTATTTTTCTGGGAAATGAACTGTTTGTTGATTTACTTTTTATACGGGTTTCTAAACCATTTCTAGCCGACCATTTCTACTTGATTATTGTTTTCCTTTCATTACCATGTAATGACTTAAAATGCAAAATTCTGAAACTTCACTACTTACACAAAAGCATTTCAACTCATTATTTTAACACGATGATGTCATTGGAGTCAAGTTCTTACCACAACCGCTTAAACCAGTTAAATAACTCATTGATAGTCAGGTTTCACATAAGCCATTATCAATAAAAAAAGTCTGTATTAAACACCAGCTGATTTTATTATTGACGAAAATATTACTGATGGTTCCAAACCGGCTAATGGTGACACCGGGACTGGTATATATGGTACCCAAAGGGGTATCACAATGGGTACATTCCCATCAATATTTTAGGCGGAGACTTAAGCCATTCTTGTATGCTTTAATGATTGAAGGAGATTAAGGAATAATATAATATTTGTTATGTCTGACAATCAGGCTGCTCTTATAGCATTTTATCATCATATGAAGTGAGGTCTGGTGTTGTTATGGACTGCTGGCCATGAAGCTCACGCTGGTAATGAACCCGCTGATTGTCTTGCCAACAGGGGCGCTCGACACTCGTTAATAGGTCCTGAACCGTTCTTTAACATCCCACGTGGATACACTACGGATCGTATGCGTTCTTGGGTTGAATCTGAATTTGCCCGATTTTGGGATAATTTACCGGGACTAAGACAGTCCAAACGATTCATTTCCCTATTCAAACGTAGATCCCAGTCGTTCCTTTCGCTCGGAATGGCTGACTTGAGGATACTTACTGGATTATTCACCGGACATTGTGGTTTAAAGTATCACCAATTTATGTTAGGTAACGTTGAGAATGTAAAGTGCAGGTTTTGTGGTCTTCATGCCGAAACCTCTGATCATGTTCTATGCGATTGCCCAATGTTGGCAATGTATAGAATACTGGCTTTATACGTAGCCTTAATCTGTTAGGATGAAAAATCTAAGGCTGCACAAAAGATCCTTTGGGTCGCAGTGCGTAGAGTCTCACTAAAAATAAAAAAATAATAAGAAAATATTGATTTGCCCAATTCCTGTCAATTATTCACATCGCTTTTGACTCCCCATGTTCTTTTTTTATTTTTGAGCTATATTTACGCATTTACGAGCACATGGAAGAATTGATAATATCATGCCTCCGAGGATAAAAGTAGTAATTGCTTGACAAATAGTGCTGCCTTTTTCTAATTTCTGCACCACATACAATATTTGCAGAATGTATGCCTTCCAAAAATCAGTATCGTAAGGCAATAATTGAAGAAGCAATAAAGGAAGCTGTTAAAGATGCAGTAGTAATTTTTATTGCTTCCAAATCAAGAATAATTTTTGCTGGGAGTGTACTTGGACCTGTTCTTTACACTATATGCACATCGGATATGTCATTATCAGAATATTCTGAAATTCATTTTGAAATTTCTGAAATTCAATTGTAAATGGTGTGAACACTTTATGAACATCATGTGCCGTGTAACATTAAACATCAAACTTTAGGATATTAATGCCAGATTTGATAACTTGCCACATCTTAAAATACATATAAGTAGTTATTCTCGTGTCTTCTTTTTTTTAATATTAATATAATTTCATCCGTTCTTATAATTCTCAGCATTTTTATTCTGTAAATCATTAATGTATCATGTTTAAATAAATATATTAAATAAAAATTAAATAAAGACATGCACTCTGTGCGGTTAAAAGACAACGTTCTGAATATAATTTCAAGCAAACAAAGACAAAGAAGTAATTTTTTGCGGTTTTATTACGCAAAGATTATTTTCCACTTTTTGTATTTAAAATAGTATTGCAGTAAACGTTAAATAAACATTCATTAAACAAAATATATATTACCGCATATTTTAACAAGAGCATAAATCCATTAGTCAGTCCATATGGTTTGAATTAAATTTAAATGCATTGCACCAATACTTACAAACTCTCACCCCTCCGATCGTTCGGGCAACACTTCAGAGGAGTATGTTAAACAATATGCATGCAAACATGGCCCATTAAATGTGAACACTTTGTTTGTATGTATTTGGTGGTTGCCTTAATTATAAGTTTTGTACATATTTCTTTTATTTTATTGTTTGAATTTTATGGGTTTCTTTTTTTTGGGTTTTTAACAATGACCTGTTAAATTGTTATTTGAGCTAAAACTACTCAATAAACAAGCCTCCCCCTTTTGCAACAAACAGCTCATATTAACAGCAACAATCTTAAGCAATTAATCGTTTGCAATTTATAACAATGAGGCAGAGAGACAGACAGGCGGACAGACGGAGGCATAAATACACAAAAATTGCATGGACATGTGTTTTTTTTTGGATAATATTTCTTGGCAGTTAAAGAATTTTCACGGTTTTCGTCATTAATACATGACGTTTTTTTTTTTTTTTTTGGTTTCCCCCTGATACATACAGAAAAACTCCACCCAAATTTATTTTTATTGCAACTAAAACATTAATGTTAGTGAATGAGCTATAGTGTCTGTTTGCATTTAAGTTATTAACAAAATCAGCTGAATCACATTTATTTATATTTTGTGTTAAATATTGAGCATATGTTTCTTGCAAAGAAAGGAAAATATACTACACAGTTTTTTTTTTTCAGCTTATAAAAGTTTTATAAAACTCATAGTAAATCATGAAAACAAACTTTTTTTTTTTTTTGCATAAAGTTTGTTTGTGGAAAAATATGTTATTTTTTAAAGTGAAAATTGTTGGTTTTTATTAAATAAATTTTTAGCTCTTGCAGGAATTCCATAAATCATAAAATTGCATTGTCTATTTATAAGAAACTAAACTTTAATGCAGTTAAGGAACATGAACATGAACAAAAACTATAAACTTGTTTCTTGGTTTTAATATTTCATGGTCAATGCTTCTATAAAAAAAACGCTATTGGTGCACTATGTCATATCAGGGGCTCTTAAAGTGGGAAAGTGAGGCTCTTATTTTGAAATTATCTAAATGTATTTGAGTGGAAGTTATGTATCAATATCGTTATACTTTCAGGACGATATTTCAATATTAAGGAGTGAGATCGAAAAATTCTTAACATACATATATGTTAATAAAAGCGAAACCACTAAACTTACAGTTCTAATTTTTTTTTTATTTGATTGAAATTATTATTACAATTTACAAAAAAAAAAAAAATATTTTTATAGTTTTAATCACTAGTGATGAAATTTTGGACCTTTTTCGGAAACCCTTTCATTAACGTTTTTATAGTGCTTTCTGTCACTTTGTTCGAACAGCTTGTCCATCTCCATTTAAAATCTACCACACTTTTAGACACCTTTTTTGTGCTCTTCAATTCTCTTTTAACAAGAGCCCAATATCTCTCCACTGGCCTTAGCTTCGGGCAGTTTGGAGGATTTGCCTCTCTTGGTACAAATACCTTATTATTGTTCTTGTACTACTCAAGGGCTTGTTTACCATAGGACAGGATGCAAAGTCAGGCCAAAAATAAGTGGACACATTATAAAGTCTTATGAATGGATGTAGCCTTTTTTCAATTTCCGTGCTCTGTTTTTGGCCTCTATATTTTTAGCAGCGTTCCTGTCAGGAACTTTTTGAGCCTTGTATGTTTTTAAACCTGCATTAGCTTTAACTTTTCGTACCATATAGTCCGAGCACTGAGCTAACCGGGCTGCTTTTCTTCCGGATGTGTTGGGAGCTCTTTTGAAAATGCTTTCTTTTTATTGGCCTTAGAAACATCATGAGGACCATTCCTTTTACCTGAACCAGGTTTTTTATCAACGGACAAGTTCTCCCGGTACTGTTAAATAACATTGGAAACAGTTTGACCGCAGACCTTTGAATGCTTGGCCAACTTTTTGTAGGACCAAGTTGGGTTTTGTTGAAAATATTTAATAATTTTAGTACGCACTTTTTTCTGGTCACTCATTTTAATCAGATTAACAACATATGAATAAATTTACATTAAACATAATAACAGACATATTTTACAAAGGTAACTTGATCAAAAAAAAAAAAATCAAATAGTTCTTGGTTAAAAGTTTTAATGAAAAACGTGTGTTAAGAATTTTACGATCTCACTCTTTAGTTCCCTAACAGCAATCAATAGGGCACAACAGTGGATCTTACAACGGTACCGACTGGGATATTTAGTGAATCGTAATGGTTTTGGATGATTGTTTAGGTTATTAATTTTTAATGCTTTCTTTACACGTCCATGATTTCCATCTAGATTCCATAGTAATTGTCCCTGTTCTGTAGTCGAATGATTTCAAAATCGAGTGATTATCAAAAACGAATAATTGACATATTGATGTTATTCAAAACGCATGTTTTTGTCCATTGAACAGGTTTTGGTACTCGAGAATAAAATCAATCATGTGGATTCGATTTACTGATCACCAAATTATGTGAATTTGTTTTAAAACCGAAAACGTTACTTAGATTCGGTTTACAGAACAAAAGGCCAACAGTGTCACTGTATTCACAATTCTCAAGTCAGTACAAACTTAAAAAAATATGAGCCGAAAACTTTTAATATTCTAACCAACATAATATTAACAGTTTTTTGCAAAGCTTTCCAGATATTCTGAACGTTCATCGATCAACCACAAGATGAATTGTAACATTATTTGTAAAATGCTGAACCCATACAATTTGGGGTGCGTTCATAAATGCAGTAAATTTGTGGATCACTTATGCAATGACCTGCAAACTTTTGCAACAGTAAACTTAATTATGTGCTGATTGCATAAATTTTCGGCATTACTGCGAACAATGATGGCAAATATGCTTTTTCTAACGCTAAACATTTATTATGCTGCAGTGATGCAATTTTATTGCATTTACGAATACACCCTTGATATATCTTAACGATACTTATAATATATTTTCGAAGCTAATTCCATACACTAGATAACTACATATAATGGAGGGTGAACAAACATTCTTCCCGGGTACTCGGGAAAATTTCCCTGGAATATTTTTTTTTAGAAATTTCCAGGTAATTTTTTCATATTTCAGGAATTTCTTGATAAGTTTTCTTCTTAAAACAACAAGTATTCAGATTAATGACTTTATTATATTCATAGATTTTTTGGTTCTAAGAAGGATATTCTTCATTTGACAAAGAAGAATTACTATTGTTTGTCACACCAGACTGAATCATTCGATTATCAACAAATTCTGTTATCACAACCAAAAATGTTTTCCTTTTGTTTAAAATAAGAAAATTTCGACTTAAAACAAATTGAAATTTAATGCTTTTGAGGTGGCTAACATTTCAACTTCTATGGATACTCATATTTAAAGAAAAATGTGTTAATAATATTGGATTAATTAAAAAAGTTTGCTTTCGAAACGAATAAAAACGTAAAAAAGACTTACTTATTCGCTTATAACAGATGGCGCAAAAGTAATCCTCCTTTCAGAAAATGCTATAAATTTTGAAATTGGCGCCTAATGTCAGTTCTGTTTTGACATTTGTGTAGTAAACACATGCGAAATACACGTTAATAAACAATGTTACGCTACACTGCTCCAGAACGCGGAATATTGCTGACTATTTATTTGACCAATAATCGGCAAAATTTATAGCATTTTCTGATAGGAGGATTACTTTTGCGCCACCTTGTATTAGTATGAAAAAATTGCCGGGATTTCCAATGTGCCAACACGGGAGCAAGCCACATAAATGAAAGCCAGCAATAGTCAATGATTGTCCTTGAGCTTTGTTAATGGTTATAGCAAAGGTTAGATGAGGCGGAAACTAGAGCCGATTGAATTCGAATGGTAAGTCGTTGGAAATCATCGGTATGCACAGAATCAGTTCGTCTTCGCGTTTGAATCTGCCACCGATGATTATTGTCTCAATTAAATTTGGTAAACATTTTTTGATGATCAATCTTGTTCCGCTTATCGGTGATATAACCTTCACTGTTAATAAAAAAAAATTGCACGTTTCCACAGCCAATCCGAATTTTTGTAGTTGATTGTAAGACTTGGGAATACCTTGTCGACAACGGCTTGAATATTTATTTGCATTTGGCTGAAGTTCGGCGGGAACAAAATCTCATTTGTGGCGGGATTAATTGGAATTTTTTCATTTCCGATGTCCAAAAGTTATTTTGAGAATGTTTCGGCTGAAGGGTCTTGCAGCAAATGCACAAGCATGTTCGTGGATAGAGTGATTTTTTCGACTCGGTTCCAAAGGCATGAAGATTTCAAGCATGCGTTCAACTCATCTGCGGGCATTGTTCGGGGAATAACAGGCAAAGTTTGGCCGCCTCCCATCGGTTGGTTGTTTCCACGAAAATCACACAGGGTCCGGTCGACCGCTTCGAGCAATTTCATATGTGTCATTGTGCATTCATCCCAACAAAATATTTGTTTTTTTGATGTCATTAGCGGTATAGTGTAAAAATTTGATTTTGCCACGCCCCTCCTCCCACAGATAAAAAATCCGACTTTACAGTGTTACCCGCTAAGCTTTTCTGAAAAACGGTCCAGCCGTTTTTGAGTCCATACGAAACATACATACACACATCCAATTATAGAATAAGATAGATAGATTGTTCATAATTCATATTCTTTGCCAATTCGCCATAGTTTCTCTTCTCTCTGTAATTTTTCTGATTTATCCGTGTTTGATTCTTTTGCAGAGTACACAGCCAAGTCATGTTAAATCATTTCGACAATTATGCATATTGGGTCTGTACTGTAAGATTTATATCGTTTCTCTAGGTATTATAATTCTAATGTCAAAAGATGGACGACCGATTTTTGACATAAATCTGCTAAGTGAATTGTTTAAAGCTGTTGCTCTTTGTAATGCAAAACGAATTCTATTTGTTACTTTATACATCCAGCTTGTCTAGTGTGAAGTCAATTGTCACTTTAGTGTCTCTCAGTAGTTGGGAGTGTAGACACTTGAAATTTCTTTTGGTTCATCAATTTGGACAGCAGTTACTTTTGTAGTCTGTTTAATATTTGTATCTTCATTTTAGAAATAAGTAAATTTACTCACTAAAAAGTGGGCATCTGGCCTAGTGTAGATGGTATACGAAAGATTAGTCCCATTGCAGTTAGAATATTTTTAGAAGTCAGAGAATGGTTTTATGTAACTAACACGTGGGTTCCCTGAGATTGAGTCAACTATTAAGAACAGGCTATTATACTGTCTCCTTGTAGCTGGCATCTAATTGTTGGCTATTAGGGTACAATTAGCTTCCGCCTAGCACACAAAAAGTTTAGGAATCGCTGACCTTTTAAGCTCTACTACTACTAGTATTTTCTAAAACTAAGCAAGAATCATGTTTTATTGTCGTTGTTTTTTTTTATATTATTTGCACAAAAATAAAACAGAGGTTTATACTCTTATACAAACATTGTTGTTGTACCCATATGTGTAGAATATTTGTTGTAGACACATACTCCTTCCTTCTTTCAACATTTATGGGTTTTAAGTTCATTTTTATTTAGCTAGTCAATCCGTACCACAACAACAAAAACACGAAACTATAATAGACAAATAATTTACTACATTTAAGTTGATGTTTTTTTTTTTTTTTTTTTTTTCTATCTTTTAGATTTCAGTTTTGTCGAGGCGAAAATAAAAGCAACTTTATACAAGTTCGTTGTTCTCTAGATTCATAGATACTTGTACTTAACTAAATTTACTATACATGATCTTGGGTTTTGTGAGAGGCTTTAAAAAACACAGCAACAATTTTAATGGTTGTTAATGTGTCTAGGATTTTAGCAGGGTTTAAGATTAAAACAACTGAAAATATGAAGAGAAATTAATCAAAGAGCTGTAAAGAAACAAAGGCAAATGTTAGTTCTTAAGGTATTATTAAAGTTTAAAAATAACTTTAGGTATAAATGGGGAAGACGCTAGTTTTATTTAACAATAAAAAAGTAAATTGTTTACAAATTTGATTTTAGTTACACGAATTGTTTAAAAATCTTTTCTTTCCGCAACATGTGTTCAAAACAAAATTTTTAATAAACATTCCCTCATTTGTTTGATCATTTTTTTTTTGCTGTTTTTCTTTTAAACTTTGAAAAACTAATGTCAGTGTCAAAAACCAAAACAAACACAATTTAATATAAAACAAATAAATCCTACACATAAATGCCATAATTTTCGCTTTATTTATCATTTTTCTTTGCAAATTAAACAAATATTTTATTTTGAAATAGAAATATAGTCTACAAAATTATGCTACGCTTGGCAAATTTTCAATAGATTATTTTAAATTCACTAGCACATGTTTGCATAAAAGAATTTTTAATAATTTATTTTAACCCTTATTCTGTACTTAAAAAATTAAACACACATGACATCATTTCTAGATATGTTTTTGTAAACGTCTAGGAATGGTTCTTACAAATAAATTTATTACAACCCTAATATTTATTTAAATATTTCGTGCAATTTGAATGATTTGAACAAAACATACAACGTTTTCTTTTAAAGCTTTAAAAAATTTTGGGCAATTTTGACCCATAGGTTTAGGATAAGGGTTAAGTTTTGCTAATATTATTTTGTTTTTCAAATGTAAATAAGTTTGGTTAATTTACAATGAAACATATTATGTTTTAATAATAGAAAATTTAATATAAATTTTGTTGGCTTTTGTTGTCTATTATTAGTTTATATTATTTAATCGTTGTTTTGTTTTGGTTTTTGGTTCAATATAGAATTTTATTTGTTTAAATTTCAATGAGTTTGTTTTTGTCTTTAATAAACAAATAGCATTATTTTCATTAACTAATTAGACTTGAAATATATTTAAGAATAGTCGGACGGACGGACAGACAGTCAGTCAAACTGAACAACAAACTGACAGTTTGAAAATATTAATTTTAACACACATGGCATTATTATTATTACATACGTTTTATACAATGTTATTTACAAAATTCTCTTTACAAACTAAACTTTGTTTATTTTCATTATAATTTTATTTTATATACTGAAAAATATAAGTTGCTATTTTTGCAATTGAACAAATTTTAAAATAAACAATTTTTGTTTTTATTTATATTGTGAATCGAAGGTTTCATATTTTATAAACAAACTTGCAGAATATGAAACCATTCATCCAACATTGTGATGAATGGTTTTCATTAATATTATGAAAATTGTTAGCTATATCTTATTCGGTCAGATAATTTTGAATTATAGTATAAAACTAAACTTATCGCCAACCTATTTTAACAAAGAGTGATCATTCCCACAGCAAATACTTCTAGGCTTCGGAACGACCCAAGTCTCACTAGGCTAAAGCTTGTCAAAACAGCAACAGCTGTATAAAACTGTACACATTTTTTTTCCTCAAAAAAGAACTCTCGACAATAGTGGAAATATGACAATAACAAAGTGTGAACTAGAGATTATTAAATGCAACCACTTCTAGTTTGTATCAAAACAGTCTACGTCAGTCTATTATTTTTATTGTTCTAGTCAATAGTGATGAATTTATGAACCTTTTACGGAAACCCTTCCATAAAGGTTTTCTAGTGCTTTCTGTCATTTTGTTCGAACAGGAAGTCCATCTCCGTTTAAAATCGACCACACTTTTGGACACATTTTTTGACAATTGCCCAATATCTCTCCTGGCCTTATCTCCAGGCAGTTTGGAGGATTTGCTTCTCTTGGTACAAATACCACATTATTGTTCTTGTACCACTCAAGATATTGCTTACCATAGTGACAGGATGCCAAATCAGGCAAATAAGTGGACACTTCTTCTCTTTCTTATGAATGGAAGCATTATCTTTTGTAAACATTCCTTGATGTAAATTTCGGTATTTATAGACCCCTTTGCAACATGCCAAGAACTATTTGGAAAAATTTGCTGCTTTAGGGTCCTAAACTTTTTACTACATTCCCTCGAGCATCAGCAACATACAAATATTGACCCGGAAGCTGCGAAAAGTTTTCAATACGTATGTTTCATCATCCATTATGCAGCATTTATATTTTTTGTATAAAATTTGACTTCAGTTTCCGTGCTCTGTCTTTGGCCTCTAAATTTTTTAGCAGATTTCCTGTCAGGAACTTTTGCCTTTAGCTTTTCGTACCAAATAGTGCGAGTACTGTGCTAACCGGACTGCTTTCCTACCGGATGTGTTGGGAGCTCTTTTGAAAATGCTTTTTATTTATTGGCTTTAGAAACATCATGTGGACCATTCCTTCTACATGAACCAGGTTTTCTACAACTGACAAATTCTCCCGATAGTGTCTAATAACATTGAAATCAGTTTGACGGCAGACCATTTTATTTTTACCTTCACTCAGGGGATGACCCCTATTCATGCAAAGCTTTGTCTTGTAACTAGGAAAATAGGTTTGTGGACATTCGATTTGAACTTTCCTACATTGGAAATGACAGGAAACACTGCTGCGGTAAGTTTGTTCCACATACGGCCAAAGAACGAATTTTCCCTGTAGTGAGTTGTGCGGTCCACTGGCCAATCGATCATAAAAGGATGTATTCTTGATGAAAAACGTGTATTACGTAAAAATCTGCGGGTATCAGGAACAAGTTCCCTAATTTCATCAGAACACATTCCATTGTAGTACCGATAGAACAGTGAAACACAGCCCACATTGCGACTGTGCTCCAGCGAATCAATAGAGTTGGACACCCTACTGTCACCAATAATCACCTTCGCCCTCTCCTGTACGCGGTCGAGCAGCTCCAAAATAGACTTTGAAGCACCGGCCCATACATGGGAGTTGTATTCCATTTTCGGTCGGATATAGGATGGAGTGAAGTAATTTCTACACCGTTTGATGAAACCGAGACACTTGAATGCTTCTTTCGACACGTGAAAAATGTGTTTAGACCAGCGGACATCACATTGTATTTGCATACCCAGAACATCAAGAGCGTCTGATTCCACATTATTTACACCATCCATAAATACAGATGAAGCAACATTGTCTGTCGTTAGTTTTTGTGTCAACATGCAACACTGAGTCTTGCGGGCGTTGAAAGCGACTCTATTCGCATACCCCATTCTGAGATTGTCACTAGGTCCCCATTAAGGAAATCATTCATGTTTTGCCTCATTGCCCCAATCTCCGACAGGCATGATCTATAACTGAATGAATATGAACGGCAAAAGAATAGATAGGGTTGGAAGTTTGACGTAGAAGGTCATTTAGAAAAACAAGGAATAGAGTAAGAGAAAGAACGGAGCCTTGCGGTACCCTTGAATTTATCTTGAACTCGTTTGATGAGATCCCATCTATAACAACTTGTATAGAGCGATTTCTGAGAAAGCTCGATATAAATCGAGAGAAGTCATTACCGACACCTACAGACCTTTGTAGGATCAAGTTGGGTTTTGTTGAAAATATTTAATAATTTTAGTAGGTTTTTTTTCTCGTCACATTTTAATCAGATTAACAACAAATGAACATACTTAATTGACATTAAATATAATAACTGATATCAAATAAAAATTGGGTTAAAAGTTTTAATAAAAATCGAGTGTTAAGGTTTTTTCGATCTCAGTTCTTACGTAAATTTATTCAATAGAATCGGAGAATTTAACTTTACGAGCTGCTTTTCTGATAGAAGTGTTCGGTACTCTTCGAAAGAGTTGCTCGACTTCTTTTGCCTTACCAATATCTGGTACACCTTTTTTCTTCCTGATCCAGGTTTTCTTTCAATATTCAAGTCTTCCTTATACAGTTTAATGGCTTTTGAAACAGAGTGACGATGATCCTTCAGATCTTTTTCTATTTTTTTGAAAGTCCATATTGGATTTTTTTGAAAATTTTTAAATATTTTCTCACGTACTTTTTATCGGTGACCGAAATAACAGTTGAAAATTAATGATTTAAAAAATATAATATTTGACATATTTTTAAAAACTATATTGATTAAAAATAATAATTTGTTGGACCAAGTATAAGTTATTTCTGGAATTGTGTGTATAAGTTTTTTGACTCACTCTTTAACAAATCGCTTCATCTGTCTGTTACCATATGTGGCTCCCCATTGGCGAACGAACTACGACTATTCCTTTATACTACTGTACATTAAATAGTGAGTCGAAAAAAAGCTAAATTTTTGACTGGGCTATTATTTTAAAGTTATTTTAAATCATTACCAACCATCTGATATTTGCGAATGAGTCTCAAATTGAAATTAAACCTCTTAAATCGGCGTATTCACTTATTCTATAATAATTTAAACAATTCTTACCTGTTAACTGGAAGTGGAAGAATTAACTCTTTGCAAAATCTGATACAAAGAAAGAAACTATATTTGTTTACAATAATAAATGGAAATAGTCATCATATTTGATTTATTATAGAAAATGTGTTCTACCATAGAGTCGTGTAGAATCAATGTGTGGTCTGGTCTGGCTTGGTACACGAGTAATTAAATAAATATTATGTATATATCTTCTACTTACTCTTATTACATATTTTTATATATGATTATTTTTAAACATTTTTGCGGTTTTATAAACATTTATAGTTTCTAGTTTTCATTTCATTAGAACATTAACCCATTTTAACGCCAAAACAAAATAAAATATTTTGAAATGTAAACAAACATTTTATTGGCAGATTGCAATTAGCTAATGGCAAAATGTTGAGAATATTGTGCTCTTATCGGAAGTTTTTCACAGAAAATAGACAACTTATATATGACTCTGTTTTTCTACGGAAATTCTTAAGTAACTAAAGGGTGTTTTTTATAGAGGCGGAGAACTTTAAATTTAAATAAAACTGAAAAAAAGTGTTTAATATCCATCCTATTGGCTTTAGTAATTAGATAATTGTATGGCATTAATGTTTAAATATGATTTAGCTAGCGCGTTCCTGGTGGTCCAATTTTCACACACTGTTCATTTGAAAATTTTGTACTCAATAGCCTCACAAATTCAATCTTTGAGGTCTTGAATCGACGCTGGGCTGTTGGCGTAGACCTTATCTTTCACGTGGCCCCAAAGGAAGAAGTCGCAAGGTGTTAAATCACATGATCTCGGTGGCCAATTGTGATCACCTCTTCGAGAGATAACACGGTCCGGAAACTTTTCCCGTAAAAGAGCAATGGTTTCATTGCTTATGTGGCACGTAGCGCCGTCTTGTTGAAAGTAAACGTTGTCCAGATCAATATCATCCAACTCCGACCATAAGATACGGTGTAGTGACGTTTGTGGAATGCCCAATTCCAAAGAACGACGAGGAATGGACAAACCTGGGTTTTCTTCAACACTTTGGGCAACAGCAGCAATATTATTAGTTGTTCTTGAGCGACGTGCACGGGTTTTATTCTTCACATCACTAACTTGTTTCAACAGCTCGAATTTTTCCACCAATTTCTGTATTGCGGTCCGACAAGGTGCTTCACGACGACCCAAAAATGCTTTAGTTTTGCGAGTGAACTTTAATAATTTCAATGCGTAGTTGAAGCGTGTATCGTTCCATTTTTAGTAATGGTGTAGTTTCTACTTGTCAAATGTCAAAGAATAAAAGCTTCAAACAGCTACCAAATTACAGGGTGATTCAAAATAACACCTCTTGCTGGAAAAGCCTTTACTTTTTAAAAAAAGTTTAGTAACATGTAAATTATTAACAATTAATTGAAATTCTTTAAATGATCTGAATTAACTTAGAGTTTTCATATTGTAAGTTCTTGTTCTCTGTGCAAAAAAAGGGTTAATATTTGTTTAATATCACAGACATAGAGAAATATACATAGATAGGAAACTAGTAAAATACTCAAACAAAATAATTACACATATGAGTGTTGTTTTTTGTTTTTACATATTTTTTTTTTTACTAATACATTCTCACCACTTAGGTTTTTGACAACTGAGTTAGGTCTTTGACAGGAGAGTTTCCGATCTATGTGTAGTCATCTATGATTACAGACATATTGAAAATATTTTCTTTGTGTCTGTTTTTATCTTTACACTAATTTTTTATTGTGTTTTCCAAACATTTATTATTGTCATTTCCATTGTGAATGTCACAGAGTTCCGTGTACTTAGTTCATATCGAATAGAATTGTTAAGAATAGAATAGATGAAATATAATAGAGAGTAAAAGGAATGTAATTGTATGTATTTAACAAATCTATACAATTGAAGCCATACAAATACGGTTTTAACAAATAGTTAACGCTTAAATGGGCAAAAGAATTTTGATTTTTCTTTATTATACTTGTATTTAACCGGAAGAGATATATTCACATGCATGTGTATGGGCGAATATGTTTAATAAAGGGAAATTCTATAACGCATTTTCTATTATTTACTAACGACTTGTTGTAAATAAAAGGTTAAGGCATTAAATATATAATAATAAGTTAAAGAATGTTTTGAGAACAAATCAAGTGTTACAATAAATATATTTATGTTTATATCTATGTATTTGATTTTAAGTTGATTATGGTGTAAAATTGGAATGCCCCACAGTGAAGTTAATCAATGAAGGTAGGAAATAGTTTTTGTAATTTTTGATCTTGACATTTTGTTTTTGCAAAACAACATTTGTATTGATAAAGCAAAAGTATTGTATTGATAAAGAAAACCTTGTAATAATCAAATACCCCAGAAATAATTTTGCGATAATTTTAATCAATTACTTTCTCTTCAAATGGGTTCTAAAATTGCTAGATTTTAATTAAAAACAAACTTATTTTACTTTTTCCTGATAGTTTCATTCGACTTCATCAATAGTTTATAGTTAAATCTCGAATAAATGTTTTCTTCTCTCATTAATTGCTATGTTGACAACGAGCGGCTTTATTAAACATTTTCTTACATTCCAGAAGCTTTCTACTGTAGGTACGTCGGACAATGGATTTGTTAAGTAAAACCAAAACAATTTATATGGAACATTTCACAAATTGCGGTGAAGTGATTTAAAAAATGACACTATTTGAATGACCAGATGAGGAACTCCTTGTCCTCATGGAACTAAATGAAGACACTGATCGGTATATATAAAGTAGAAAACCTTGCGCTGTTTAACAGCTATGTCAGGCATGACGGCTTCCAGGCGAAGGGAGCAGTTATCGTAGTATTAGAGTTTCCATAAATTACGTAACCCACGACCAGTTAACACTAGTCTACAGTGAATAAGTATCTGATATACCAAAATATGTCGAAGATGTGTGGATATCCGCGACAATTTTTATTACATTTTAACTAAGGTGATATTTACAAAACGTGGATTCACATTTCATCTACAATCCCAGTTCTTTAAAAGTTTGAGGAATTAGCAAATTAAGAAAAACAGAGAGTAGAAAAATAATGTAACTGATTGTTTTTTAGTTAGATTTAGTTGAAAAAGTTAAATGTTCGAAAATCGAAAAAAGTCGAAAGGTCGAAAAGACGACCTTTTGATATTTAAACTATAGAACGTAGCTGCAACTGTACCGAAGTTATCGAAAATATTGTTGCGTTTTAACCTTTTTAAAACGTTGGTTTATTTCCTTTTAATAAACCGGATACTTTTGATTGCAAATAAAAGCAGTTTTAGTAGTTTAAAATTTGTAACAACTCTTTATTTATTTAAAATGTACAACAACAACAGTTCAAATAGTCACTCAGTGTCTTTATACACGTTTATAAATTCGCAGAAATGCACACACACTTTATAATGTACAAACTTAAATGTACATGATCAACTCACTCATGACTGCAACCTCTGCCACTAATTATACACACGCCATATTTCGTTAATCTTCTACAATGATGTTAACGAACAACTAGAACATTAGAATTCTAGAGCTTTCGATGTTAATGTTAGCAGCTTAAACATTTAGTGTTGCCACACCTACAAACAATGCTAGTAACTGCATGCTATCAACATTGTTGATGAGTAGAAGCTTCTACTAATGGACGTGTTTATAAACATGATGAATGTTGCAGGCAGTCGTTACAGATAAATTCAAATTGTTGTTGCACATTCGTAACAATATGTTATCATTTGTATCAAGAACTGTTCCTGAAAATTCACTTCTTACATTTCCATTTGGTCTTCTTTGATGACAACTGTGAGAAAACATGAGAGCTCTTCTACAAGGGCAATGTGAAAAAAAAACAAGGATCGATACTGTCACCGATAAGCACTTTTTTTGCAATCTCCTGTAAGTGGTCAAGAAGCTCCAAATATACTTTAAAGTTACAATCCACTCATGAGAATTATATTTTATTTTCGGACGGATAAGTTGGTATTGATAGTAATTAGATGAGATATATTTTTCTTATAACACTTATTCCAAAGAACATCAAACTAAATTTGCATGCTCTCAAGTGTTTCTACTACCTTAATATTTATATCTCTAATAAATACAGATTAAGCGATATGATCCGCCGTGCGGATTTAATGCTCTTGTGAGCATTAAAATCGACTCTCTTCTCACGATTCTATTCAGAGTTTGACAAAATATCATGCTTGCAAAATAATAGATTTAATTTAATGTTTATAGAAAATCAGAAAACGTTATACAAATCTAGCATTAAGTCCTGATGAAAATTAACCATACCATACTTTATCAAATACCTTGGAAATATCTAGAGCCACGTCTGGACTCTAAAACTTTAGAATGTTCACAACAAAGTGAAATTGGGCGATAATTATTGAATCATATCTCCCTTTTGGGAATTGACGTTACATTACCAAATGTTAAGTGTTTAATTAATGAACCAGCTAGCGTCAAAGAACAAAGGCATAAGAAACGTTTTTATATTTAACCAGTTATATAAACCAGTTGAGCTCGAAATAATTTATTTGGCACAGTTACTTATACCCTTTCAAGTTCGGGTAGAGGTTGATCGATTGCTTTGCGCCAAGTGTCAACAAATGTTTGATCAACCTTTTAACTAGCATTCGAAACTGCTCTCTTAACCCTCTAATGTTTAAGCATGCCTCAAGGCACTCATGGCAAAAATGCAAATATAACAGACTTTTCATTTCAAAAACTCTTGTAACAGTTTCTAAAAAACGTACTTAAATATTTTAATAAGCCTTGAAACGTCTTTAAAGCTCTCTTCTTTCTTATTTACATCACTTTTTGCAAACTAAGTGCATAAAAAACCATGTTGTGTTATCAAACGTTGATCAAAGTGTTTTAAAGTTTCCCGATTGCTATCATATTTTGTTCTTAAAAATTATACTTATATTTTATATAATGGAGTCAAGATTTATGTAAAAAAGGCAAGCTACTCTTTAGAGACGTGATTAATTGATGAATGCCTTCAGGCACTCTTGGGCATTGCAGCCTAGTTTTGCTGCCTCCGTTTTTCCCTCATTTAGCAAAATGTTGTTTGGTTTTCTTAGCTTTGATTTGCAATTTTTTACATCAAATTTTAAGAAATTGCTGATCTAGTGAACAAACGTTTCAAATTACAATCTGATTTGAGTGATGAACAATTAGAAAAGTTGTTTTCAATAAAAATTAACAAAGTATACTAACTAAAACCCGACTATGTTTCAATCTCAAAAGTTCCAATAGTGCTTTAAGGCACTCATTTAGTTTTTCCCACCTGACAGGTAAACCATTGATTGTACAAACTTTTAAATGTTTTTGTTTTTGTTTTTGAAATCAAATGCCCAAATTTAGTACCATAACTTGTCCAAATGTTGAACATTCAGCAGATTTGGTAAAAACATTATCAATTACCTATTAAATTTTGTGACCAATATTGTACTTAATATCCAAAGTAGAACAAGTAACTTTAGTTAAGTTTCAATTTGTGTCAATTATCGCAGTCATAGGCCAATGTCAAGTTAGAGTGACACATACAAAATGATACCGGTCCTCAATACCATGTGACCTATAGGGTTCTAACAGTATTTTGTAAGGATTTAGTCGAAAATAGTAAAAATTATTCGTAAAAACCTTAAATTATATTGAAATGTTGATTACCAGAATGATTTTCGGTGAGAACTGCAAATCTGATAAGCACTGAAAGAATGCTTTGAATTATATATCCCTAGTTGAACAATTTAAGCTGACAATATTTAACACTCCATTTTGATAGTTTTTTTTTTTATAAAATTGTGAAAGGAAGAAAAGAAATGACTTGTCATTACTATATTTAGTAAAACTTTCATGAGAAACTTAAGGGCATATTAATTTGTGAAAGAAAGATATTTATAAAACTCATAAACACAATTCGTCACTTTCAATTGTTTTTTTTTTTTTTTTTTTTGTTATGTTATGTTTGTAACAAAATAAATTAATGCATGTTCATTTTATTTCTCTTCCATCTGACAATTACTTTGTTTAAATATCCTTTACTGTTGCTTTACGGTTGATCTCTATCTACAAAAGCAATCTCTCTGGTGTTTTTTTGGTCTTAAAAATGCATTCGTTTCATTTCATAATTATTTTCAATTGGCCGGCAGCAGTTTACAGCTTTTAGCTTGAAGAAATTAGTAACGCATCTATACATATTTTAAAGTTCTTTACATGTTTTCGAGAGAGAAAAGAAAAACAAGATACAAGTATGATATGGATACATAGAGATACAGTGGTGTGCAAAAGTGTTTTTATGTTAATAAATTTTCTACGAAAATGTCAATAAACATTTTTTTAGCTAAGATATTGTAACGAAAATTCGCATGTTAATTCTTTATTTGGTAGATTACATTATAGTGAAAAAATTTAATACAAAACAATTACAACTCTGGTAATATTGCACGATCGCAAAATATATGGCAACTCGAACACTTTTGCACGTGCTAGTTTATGTCACTTTACAAGTGTCAATTTATAATTTAACGTTATTTTTTATCGAGTTATGGTTTGATATCGACTTTATTTTTATTTAAAAAAATTAAGTGCGGGTTTTATAATAGTACCTGGTAATTTTAGTAAAATAAACATTGATAATTCATTTCTAACTTAAAAATGAAAAAAATAAGCGTGGATATGGAAGACCGAATAGTAATTCTGACGGAAAATGGACAGTCATGCAGACAAATAGCAAAATCTTTAAATATTGCCCATAGTACTGTGCAAAGTGTCCGTAAAAGGCGAAATATATCATCCAAATGTATTATATCTGGTCGTCCAAGGTTATTAACAGACGCAGATGCTCGCCATATTGAAAGATTAATGAGAAATAGAGATACTAGAACACCAAAATTAGCTGCCAGGGCAATAAATAAAAACGTTAGTGATTGGACTGTTCGTAGATCACTACGTAGAATTGGTCTAGTATCAGCAGTTAAGAAAAAAAAACCAGCGCTTTCAGACAAAAATGTTAAGGCGCGTATGAACTTTTGTAGAGAATACGAAAAATGGACAGTAGAAGATTGGAAACGTGTGATTTGGTCTGATGAAACTAAAATTAACCGTTTCCAATCAGACGGGAAAGAATATTACTGGCACCGTCCACATGAAAATCTTCAACGTCATCAGGTGAAGCAAACTGTAAAACATGGCGGTGGAAGTTTGATGGTGTGGGGGTGTTTTTCATGGTGGAACGTTGGTCCATTGGTTAAGATAGATGGTATAATGAAGAAGGAAGATTATCTTAATATTCTTCAAAACAATTTGCCCGAATATGTGGAAAAAAGTGCATATCCCGAGGAGGAGTTACTGTTTCAACAAGATGGAGATCCGAAACACACCTCCAAAATTGTTACCAATTGGTTGTCAAACCAAAAATTTCATCTAATTAAATGGCCAGCGCAAAGTCCGGATCTTAATCCTATTGAAAATTTGTGGGCTCTTTTAAAGAGAAGATTGGCCGTATATGATAGAGCTCCAAAGAACATGGATGAACTGTGGCAAAGAGTTCAAGAGGAATGGAACAAAATCCCGGATGAAATTTTAAAAAATTTGGTGGAGAGTATGCCAAAGAGGATTAAAAATGTAAAAAAGAACAAAGGATTGTGGACAAAATACTAAAAATTACTTAATATTTTCGTTTTTCAATATAGGTGCAAAAGTGTTCGAATTAAATAGTTTTTAGTTTTATTTATATTTATGAAGTATAGTATTAATTTTTTATTTTTTTTATGTTAAAAATGTAATAAAATATATAAGTAAACAACCCTGAAACATTCATACTGCGTTCTCTTTCATAAAAGATTTTATAGGGGTTAAAGTAAGGAATTCAGCAACATGAATACACTTTTGCTCGCCACTGTACATGTACTTGTACCACAGATACACTTAACGCTTAAATTTTTCTTTCATTTTCTGTAACAGAGAAAAGAAAAAAGCTTGAAAAATTATTCATTCATCATCTGTCTGTTCATGTGCAACTGTTGATAATGATGCTGCTGCTGATGTTAGAGTTGAGGATGGTGTTTTTTTTCTTTCTATCAACATTTACAACTTCAGCTTGATTACAAATATTTTATGCATTTTCAAGTACTGGCGCCAAAAGTTTTTATGAAATTGAAAAACGTTTGTCTTTTTTCAACTTGCTTTTGTTTTTTTCTCCTCCACAAGTTGTTGTTTTTTTGGGGGTTTTCAAACAAAAGGGGGAGTTTTTTTTTTTTTTGAGTGTATATTTGTATTGTATTGGATTTCAAATTGCAAAGAAACAGTGTAGGAATTAGTTGAATAAATAAATATGTTTGTATCTTTATGATTTTATGCATTTTGCTTGTGTTACAGTCAGCCAGCCATTCAGTCAGTCAGTTGCTATTTCTGTTTCATTTTTCAAGTTTGTTATTTAAAGTATTTTTCATGTTTCTTTTTTTTCCAATTTTGCTGCCCTTTTTATTTCGTTTGATTTGATTTTGCTTTAACCCCAATGAACTTTTGTTATTGTTGTCCCCACATTATATGTGTTTTTTTTTTCTGTTTCTTGAATTCTTTTTGTATATTTCAATTGTTATTGCTTTATGTTTGTATCTACTTAGATTTCATTTTTAAGAGCTTAATCTATCAAGCATCTCAAAATTGCTAACAAAAGCCAAAAACACTTAAGATACTATTGGTCGTTTTTATTGCAATTTCATTTCATATTTTAGATTTATTTAGTTCTCAAGTACATACAACCTTTTTTTTTTGTTGCCTTTTAAAAGCTATTGTAAATATTAGTGTCTATTTAAGCACAGGCTTTTGAAAATTAATTACTATTTAAAAGGAAACAAAATTTAATATGTTTGAAATTGTATAAATATTTTGAAATAAATTTTGAAACTCACCTTGGTGTGTTGATTTTAAAGAAAACTTTATTTTGTTCATATTTAAATCTTAATCACTGCCTTAATTATTAATAAAGTTAATTTATTTGCCTTTAAAATTATAACAATTTGGAAGGTCTTTCTTTTATTAAAGCTATTTTAGGAATTATAGTTATGAAGTTGTTTTTTTTTTTTGACTTTAAAATCATCGAAGCTTGGCAAATTAGTCATTTGGATTTTTGTAGAAAAAATAATGATGTAGTTCATCAATGCTTACTGTCAATGGAAGACAGTCATATGAAACTACCTGTCCTCCAAGCAAATGAATATTGCTTGGAGGACAGGTAATGGAGGACAGGTAACAGGTAATAACTCCTTAATTCATCCTACGCATTTGCAAAAATCCATATCTATGTGAGCTTTGGTCGCAAATATCCTTAGTGGTCAGGTAATTTTTGTTAACTTTCAGCTAGCAACTTGATTAGAATATCAATGCTAATTTTCTGCTCTCTACCATTCATTCCGTAAATTATAAATTTTCTCCCTTAATCGCGGAAAATTGTTATACCCTTCACCATATATAAGTTTGTCATTCCGTTTGTAATTTCTACATTTTTCATTTTCTACCCCATAAGAAATATTTATATTATGGGTCGTTATAGATAGCGTAATCGATATATCCATGTCCGTATGTATGTTGAAATCTACTTTTCGAAGCCCCCAAATATCTTGCATACATGATTGGTATATCAATATAGCCGCTATAGGTATATCAATATATCGCACTGAATTTGCATGCTCTAACATCATAAACACTTAAAAGTTTTTTCATTCATAAATACAGATATATGAACACAATTATGTTCAGAGTTTGTCAAAGTATCATGAGCAAAAGAATATATTTAATTTAAAGTATGATATATAAGATCAGAAAATGTTATACAAGGTGGCGCAAAAGTAATCCTCCTATCAGAAAATACTATAAATTTTGCGAATTGCCCCTAATGTCAGTACTGTTTTGACTTTTGTGTAGTAAACACATGCGAAATACACGTTAATAAACAATGTTACGCTACACTGCTCCAGAACGCGGAATATTGCTGACTATTTGACCAATAATCGGTCGGTGACTTTGGCACAACGTGAATTTCGTCGCAGATTTCCTGGCAATCCAACGCCTACTGGTGAAACACTGCGACGTTTAGCCGCTCGCCTCGAAGAGACTAGCACAACACGAGATGCTGCCAGCCATGGCAGATCCCGGAGTAGCCGTTCTGCAGAGAATATTGCTGCTGTAGCCGAGGATGTCATGGAAGCGCCGTCGACAGACGACGTGCCACGCAAATGGGTATCAGTCGACGGTCTTTACAGCGAATTTTGGTACAAGATTTGAAGATGTTTCCGTACAAAGACCAGACGGTGCATCAGCTGTTAGCTGATTTTTCATCAAAAATAATCATGAGTGATGAGGCCCATAAACGCTTCTGGGGCACTGAAAATCCGCGTGTAACCCACGAAGAGCCATTACACCCGCTCAAAGTCACTGTATGGTGTGCTGTTTTCGCTGGAGGAGTCATCGGACCTTTTTTCTTCGAAGACGTCGCGGGCCAAATGGTTACTGTGAATGGTGAGCGCTACAGAGCAATGATCAACGAGTTAT
Source organism: Calliphora vomitoria (assembly GCA_942486065.2). Lineage (NCBI taxonomy): Eukaryota > Metazoa > Arthropoda > Insecta > Diptera > Calliphoridae > Calliphora > Calliphora vomitoria. The sequence continues at coordinate 88,820,093 of OW818029.2, forward strand.
TTTTGCCGCAACTTGATGAATTGGGATTGGTAAACATGTGGTTCCTACAGGACGGTGCAACGGCACACACTGCACGTGCCACAACCGATATGCTGAAGGATTCATTTCCCGGGCGCCTAATCTCCCGTTTTGGCGATTTTCACTGGCCAGCAAGATCGCCTGATTTGACCACTCCAGACTTCTTTTTATGGGACTTTTTGAAGTCGCGGGTTTATGTCAACAAGCCTCAGACTCTTGCAGCTCTTAAAAACAATATCCGTCAATAATGTGAGGACCTATCGCCGGAAGTTTTGGCCAAAGTGATGGAAAATGCCATAAAAAGGGCTTTTTTTTTTAATTACAGCCAAAAAACATCGGAAGTTTACTTTTGCGCCACCTTGTATAAATCTTGATAAATTAATAACTCCCCCAAATATCTTACATACATGATTGGTGCATCAATATAATCGCTATAGTGCAACTTAGGTTGCTATTTAAAATCGAGAAAATCGATCCACAAATGGCTGAGATACAAACTAAAACCCCCAAACCTGAAGTTTTTCAGAAACATTTTTTTTCACCTAAAATGCTTATTAATATTTATCTTAAAGTATACTTAGGGTATATAAATTTCGGCACATCCAAATATAGCATTCTTACTTGGTTTTCATGCAAGGCATTGTGTTGGAACTAGTGAAATAGAATATGAGAAGGGGAGTAGTGTTTGTAGACATTCGACTTGAACTTTCCTGAAAGTAACAGAAAGGACTTTAGTGGGAAGTATACATACATTCTATTGTTGTACCGATAGAACAGTGAAACAGAACCCCCAGAAGATTCTCCAGCGAATCAATAGAGTTTGATATCCTACTGTCACCAACAAGCACCTTCAAAATTGTCCTTGAAGCACCGGCACAAAATAAATCCATTTCCGGTCGGATATAGGTGGTGTGAGGAGATCATATGGAGTAAAGCAATTCATTTGAATGGATCTTTCGACACTTGAAAAAAATGTCCAGCAGACATCACACTGTATTCTCATGCCCAGAACATAAAGAGCTTCGGATTACACAATATTTACAGCACTCATAAATACACATAAAGTGACATGATATGTCGTGCGTTTCTGAGTCAACATGTAACATTAAGTCTTGCGTGCGTTTGACAGCGTCTCTATTTGCACTACCCCATTTAGAGACATAAGATTCTGATTAAGCGAATCAATGTCACAATCACCGACAGGCTTGGTCTATTATTGAATGAATATGAATGGCAAATGTTATTGTCATTTGCAACAGAATAAATAGGTTTGGAAGTTTGACGTCGAAGATTGTTTAGACAAATAAGGAATTTGAGTAGGAGAAAAAACGGAGCCTTGCGTTACTCCTGAATTGATATTGAACTCGTTTGATGATATCCCATATACACCAATACGCATAGTGCGATCTCTGAGAAAGCTCGAAATAAAACAACAGAAGTTATTAGCGACACCAAAAGTAATTAGATTTGATAAAAGATAGGAGGTATCCCTATCAAACGCCTTCTAAAAATCTAGAGCCACCATTCTTCTGATAGGCAACCATTCTTCTGATAGGCAAACCATACTGGCAGTCGCTAATAAAATTGTTGGAGTCCAAATATTTATCAAGGTGATAGTATACCATACTCTGCATAACTTTGGAAAGTGTAGGACAAATTGTTATTGGGTCATAATTTGGAGGATTATTAGCTTCTTCGTTTACAGGAATTGACGTTACATTAGTACACTTCCAGGGAAGGATATCAAGTGTTTAAAACAGCTTTAACACTTGAAGCGCTGGTATGACATCTTGCCCAGGCGACTTATATATGTTGAGATCCGATAGAAATAAGAATACATTTGTCATAGTCACTAATATTCTTTCGAGTTCGGCAAGCGCGAATTACTTGCAAATAATTCAGCCAAAAGTTTAGCTTTTTCAACCGGGTCAGTAAATGTTAGATAATCCTTTAAAAAAAACGGAATTCAGGAACTAGCATTATGCTTTACTCTTTTGACGAAAGCTTTTACTGGCCCGGGGAGCAGTAAGAACTTTAGCATGAAGGCATTGCGTTTGTAAGCCATGAAAATGTATTCTTCTTCTAAATTCTTTCTCTCTGGATCTGATTACAATTTTGTCTGGGTCTAATTATAGATTTCTTTAATGGAATATAAATCTTCATCCTCAAAACGATTATCTTCTCAATCATTTTCGCCATGACATTGTCCAGAAAAAAAGTTTCCAATTGAAATGCCAAAATAAATCGTTCCGCTCAGCGCAGCCAGCTTTTCCGTCGATTATGTTTTCGAAGCTGAACGATTTGAATTTGACGACATTTGTGCCTAAAGTGTTACCAACAAAAATAAAAAACAGTTTGAAAGCTGACAAAAAATTTAAAAATTTAGCTAAAGATGATCCTACTAAAAATTATGTACTTTTTTACGCTCTTTTGTTTTCACTTTTAAAGGCCTGGTATATGGAAATTTACCTGACCAGATATTACTTCTGGTGAGTAAAATAGCTAGTCCTTAAAGATATTTAAACTTACGATATAACTATAATAAAAACAACAAATTAAAACAGATTACACTTAGGATTACAATGGGACACTACAATGACAATTGATTCTTCTGATAAATCAATTTTAAACGGACTATACTCTAAATTACTTAGATAAACTAAACTGACAGTTGAACATTCACTTGATTACTTGAGATGTGTACAGTAATCATTTGACTAACCCCGTGTATGCAAAGTTCATTAAAAACTCAGCAGTTCTAGTTTAGTGTGCCGAACTAGTCACCACTGGTTACATTTCAAACTATGTAACTAGTTAGTTTATCATGGGCGTCTACTAGGTGGAAGACAATTGACTCTACATAAATTACTAATACTAAACTCTGCATTTCTAAAGAATTCTTAGTGATAATTGACTCTTCTAGTGACTCACAGTACTTCTAGTGGCCAAGTAACTACTTTCTAAAGTAGATCACAAATAAAAAGTTTAAAGTCATACACTAGATTACTTAGAGACACTAAAGTGGCAATTGACTGCACGCTAGAATACCAGGGATGTATAAAGTAACTATCTGACGTTTTTCTGCATTACAGTGAACACATATGTGTCAAATAACCCAAAAATAAATAAATTGAGGTAAGCTAAACAATCACACAACAGTGAAAATTACTGTCTAAAAGGAATTAAGTGACTACACTCTAGATTACTTAGAGACACTAAATTGACATCTTGGAGTTTGTAAAGTAATCCACTGCAATATGTATTAGAACATGCTTTCATAGTTTATTTATATAGTCATATATAATCAGCCTTAAATTTAAATGATTATAAGACTGATAATCAACATGTTGCCAATAAAACGATAATCTTAATATGCAAAACCCTTTCATGAAGGGCATTCAACTCTTTTTTTTAACCATCTGATATATTTAATCCGCCTTAATGCAAACAGTTTTATGCAAAACAAATATGTTTTTCTTTTTCTTCAAACATTTATGCACTTCAAATATTTTCAAGATTAAATAAGCTTAAAAACATTTACAAAAAAAAGCCCAAAATCCAGAGACGCCAAAAAAAAAAATTGACAAGCAAAAAATTGAGTTATAAAAAGAGAGGATTGTCAGAAAATTTGGCAAATGTGACAAGAAACACATATGCCAAATAAATATTTAAATAAAAAAAAGAAACTTTATTATAAACTTTCAATATAAAATGCAACAATTTTATGCAAAAAGAAGAAAAAAAAAAAAACATATTGAAGAAATTTTGTGCAACCAAATAAAAAATTAGACTTTGAAATTGGCTACAAAAACCATGTTCATTCAGTTCAAACTTTTTTTGTTTGCAATTTGTTGACACAAGGAATTGTGAGTAAATGGAATAAAAACTATAAACTCATTTTACAACAATTATGGTCTGTTATAATATTTTGTTCGCAAACGCCAATGACGCCATGCACGAAGCAGTAACTGAACTGAGTGCTGAAAGTACAGAAAGTGGCATGAAAAACTAACTTTAGATATCCGCCTTTTGCAAAAGGTGGCGTTTTCTAACTGATTGTCAGTCTGTTTGTCTGTTTGTAATTTTTTTGTAGTTTTTCAATTTCGATTAAGAAGCATGACTGGTAACAAAATTTCTAGGAAAAAATATTGTAAAAAAAAAAATATTAAGGAAAAAGTTATGGTGACATACTCGTACCACACTTAGGTTTTGTTAATATATTTTTGCAGCACTCGGTTAGATAGTTGATGTAGCATGCCACATTGGACAGCCGTTAAGTATATTAGGAAACATTTTCTCTTCATTTTTTTTCGATTCAATTTTTTTAATTTTTTTTTTTTTGGATTTTCTGTTCAAATTTGCAATGGTCACTGAAGCCGGATATCTTAAACCAAGTTAGTGATGAGAGCAATGGGTTTATGTGGTTGAAGTTGTATGTTTGTGTTATGGCCTTTAACTAATGCCAGTCAGTTATCGACTTAGTTCACTCACTCTGTCACTCATTCATTCATTCACTCACTTTAGACCATTTAATATACTACAAGTATCTAGCTCCAGAGGAATATAAGTGGTACATTGTTGTCAACAGTGTATTTGTACATTTTGTTTATATCACTCGATGGTAAATGTGTCGTACGATGAATGTTGTTAGTGTCTCCTTCTGGTTGTATGTAGTACATGAATGGTAAAGAAATTCATACAAAAACTTTGTGTATCCTCCTAGTAAATGATAAAAATCAACAAAATACAACAATAAACTCCTTTTTCAAACGAAAACTTTAGAATGAACAGAATATAGCAACAATAAAAAATAAAAAAAACACACACACACATACAAATAAACAGAAAAACCAAACTTTTTTAAATGCACAGTGGCATAGAAACATTTTTAGTCAGTTATATAGACAAAATTTCGATAGAATCTTTTCGAATAATAATATTTTCTATACAACATTTTTCAATAGAAAATTATTAATATAAAATCTACAATTGAAAATGTTCAATAGTATATGTTCTATAGAAAATGTTCTATAAAAAATTTTCAATAGAAAAAATTTCGATAGAATCTTTACTAATAATAATATTTTCTTTAATATATTTTCTATTCAAAATTTTCAATAGTTACGTTCTATAGAACATATTATTAGTACATTATTTATCGCAATTTTGTTCTATAAGTTTTCTATCGAAAATTTTCCATTGAAAATATAAATTTCATTAAACATTTTCTATTGAACATTTTCAATAGAATATATTCTATTGAAGATTTTATATTAATCATTTTCTATTGAACCTTTTTTATAGAACCAATTTTTTTGAAAATTTTCAATATAACATATTCTGTTGAAAATTTTTTATTGAACATTTTGTATTGAAAATGTTCTATAGCTTAGTTTTCTATAGTACAGTTTCTACAGAACAGTGTTCTATAGAACAATTTTAGAACAGTTTTATCTATTCAACAATTTTCTATATAACAGTTTTCCATAGAACAGTTTTCTATAGAATTTTTTTATATAGAAAAGTTTTCTATAGAATAGTAGTCTATGAAACAATTTTCTATAGAACTGTTATCTATAAAACAATTTTTTATGGAACAATTTTTTATAGAACAACTTTCAATAGAACAGTTTTCTATGGAACAATTGTCTATAGAACAATTTTCTATAGAACAGTTTTATATAGAAAAATTATATATAGAATAGTTGTCTATGAAACAATTTTCTATACAACAGTTTTCTATAGAAAAGTTTTCCATAAAACAGTTTTCTATAGAACTGTTTTATATATTTCTATATAAAACAGTTGTCTATGAAAGAACAGTTTTCAATAGAACAGTTTTCTATAGAACAGTTTTCTGTAGGACAATTTTCTTTGGAACAGTTTTCTATAGAACAGTTTTCAATAGAACAGTTATCTATAAAACAATTTTCTATATAACAGTTTTCCATAGAACAGTTTTCCATAGAACAGTTTTCTATAGAACTCTTTTATATAGAAATGTTTTCTATTAAACAATTTTCTAAAGAACAGTTTTCTATAGAACAGTTTTCAATACAACAGTTTTCTATAGAACAGTTTTCTATAGGACAATTTCCTATATAATAGTTTTCTATAGAACAGTTCTCTATATAACATATTTCTATAGAACAGATTTGTTGTTCTAACAGTTTTCTATAGAACGGTTTTTTATGAAACAATTATCATTTTCTATTGAACAAAGCTTTCCGTAGAACTGTTTTATACAGAAAAGTTTTCTATGAAATAGTTGTCTATGAAACAATTTTCCATAGAACTGTAATCTATAAAACAATTTTCTATGGAACAATTTTCTATAGAGCAGTTTTCTGTAGAACAATTTTCTATAAAACGGTTTTCCATAGATCTGTTTTATATAGAAAAGTTTTTTATAGAATAGTTTTATATGAAACAATTTTCTATACAACAGTTTTATATAGAACAGTTTTCTATAGAACAGACAGTTTTCTGAAGAACACTTTTCTATAGAACAGTTTTCAATACAACAGTTTTCTATAGAACAGTTTTCTATAGGACAATTTTCTATAGAACAGTTTTCCATATAGGACAATTTTCTATATAATAGTTTTCTATAGAACAGTTCTCTATGTAACATATTTCTATAGAACAGATTTGTTGTTAGAACAGTTTTCTATAGAACGGTTTTTTATAGGACAATTTTCTATAGAGCAGTTTTCTGTAGAACAATTTTCTATAAAACGGTTTTCCATAGATCTGTTTTATATAGAAAAGTTTTTTATAGAATAGTTTTCTATGAAACAATTTTCTATACAACAGTTTTCTATAGAACAGTTTTCTATAGAACAATCTTCTATAGAAATGTTCTAAAGAACAGTTTTCTATAGAACAGTTTTCAATACAACAGTTTTCTATAGAACAGTTTTCTATAGGACAATTTTCTATAGAACAGTTTTCCATATAGGACAATTTTCTATATAATACTTTTCTATAGAACAGTTCTCTATATAACATATTTCTATAGAACAGATTTGTTGTTAGAACAGTTTTTTATAGGACAATTTTCTATAGAACAATTTTCTGTATAACAGTTTTCTATAGAACAGTTTTCTATGAAACAATTATCTATAGAACAATTTTCTATATAACAGTTTTCCATAGAAAAGTTTTCCATATAGTTTTCTATAGAAAATATTGTCTTTTAAAATCACTGTGCACAACTGTCTGATACTGTTTTTATGTTGCCATTTTACCAAACGCTAAAAAAAAATATGTATTTGTGTTTCTGTCTGTTTGCTCACTCGTACGTCCGTCCATATGTCAGTTGTTTATTTGTTAGATGTTTTTTTCTTCTTTCTTTATTTCTTGTTTTTTTTTTCTTATATTTATTTTTAATAAAAATTGTATACAATTTCTTCAATTTTCAACAGCATTTTGTCGCAATGTCAACAAACTGTTTTTTTTTTTGTATAAGTAGAAACAAACTTTTAACGTTTTATACTTTTCCTTTATCAATACGTTTTTTTTCTCCCATTATTTGTTTATTTGTTGTTGCCTATAATATAATTTTTTTTATTTGTTGTACATTTAAGCGTTTATTTGTTGTACAATTATTGTCGCTGTTGTTGCCATTATTATTATTTGTTAATAATAGTTAAGTTTGTCGTCTCATTTTCTTCGTTCTCCTAGTTTAGTCATGTTCTTTTACTTAAAATTGAGTGGGTTGTTCCCTGTTTTTATTATGGCCCATTAAAAGAAATGTCCTTTTCTTTAGCTGCTTTGCTTCAGTTCATGTTGTTTACGTACGCAAACATCATCATTATTGTGGAAATTTAAATAAAAAAATTGTCAACGAAAATTATCTGTGTTGTTAAAAAAGTTTAGTGTCTTGTTAAATTTTTTTATTCAGAAAATTTATTTGGCAGTTTCATTTAGTTATAATGATTATAATGATAAAGAAATTTGATATTTTTGAAAATTGTAATTATGTATTATTTTTCTAAGATAAATAATGAGTTTAAAATGTTTCTTAATTGAGTTTAGTTAAATATTGCTTTTCAACTCTTTTGTTTAATTTGACTTACTAATTAAATTTTTCCTTTTTTTTCTCTTTCTAGGTAAGTTCTAAATTGATTTATTAAATTAAACGTTAAAGTAAGTACATACAACTATAACGTTAGCTAAGTGAGCAAAAGTGCTATGTCCACTTTTTATGAAAATTGAGATTTTAATACAGAACATTAGATTAACCCTTTGTCGACCGACGGTACTTATAAGTACCATAACAATAATAACCTTACAAAATGAAAACAAAACATATTTTGACCCTTTTTGACCAAAAGTACTTTAAAATACACTATCATCTTTGGAATAATATATTTTTTTTTTGCCTATTGGCAACCTCGCTTACCCGGAATAACGGTGAAGTATCTCATGTTCTCATTGTGGTGTTTATTAATGTTGCAATGATAAAAAATACTGTTTGGTAAAATAGCGTGGAATAGACTTGAAATAGAAAATGTTATAAAAGTTACAAAACTAACCAATATATTAATAAAATTTAAACAAAAATGTAAGCTGATGCTTAACCAACGGTACTTAAAAGTACCAGGTCCCTTTCAAAAAACATCAGGGTATCAGAAGAGTAATCACTGAGTGGTTCACTGATTCAGAATGCACATTATGTCGAATATGCCTAATAGGTAGTAATGCATTTTTGCTATGTATCCACTTGGCTTCCATTTCTGGATCTAGGTTGTTATTTTTACTGAGTATCTTCAATCTTAAAACAAGCATTTATTCGCTACGATTCTATAAATCTACCAAAACCAACTATATCCAATATATCTTGCATTTATTGTTCATAAATTCCAGCCACTCCAAAAAAAAAAATATATATTTTTTTTTTTTCAATTTATTCTACCACACAAATTTTCGTTGACATGCAAAAAAAACTTCAATTACAAATCTCAATTAATATGCTGCTGTTGTTTGCTGTTCGAATTTCTGTAATTGAACCACAAATATTTGGCGATAAAAACCCTGAAAATATCCTGAAACAAAACAATCAAAAATTGTTTCGATTAACAATAGAAAATAACATAAAAAAATATATGTATACATGTACAACAATTTAGCGATAGAATCAATGCAATCTAATCAAAAACTACAACCAACCAACATAAAGAAAAAAAAAAGAAAACACATGTAAAAATTCATAGAATTAAAAAATATAAATAATAAAAACTAGAAAAAAAAACGGAAGAAAATGTCACACATCCGGTTTGAAATAAAAAAAAAATCCTTCTAATCTGCAAAATGTCGCTCAAAAATCACATGACATAAAAACGTGAATGGGGCTAACAAGAGTATGAGTGCAAAAAGTAAACACAGACACACCGACAGAAAACCATTGTTGGTCACATGCAATGCAACAACCAGTAATTGAGGCGTGAGATTGAAACACATGACAGACTAGAAGAGAGAGAAAAAAAACACGTACGAAAAAGAAAAACGAGGCAAAAAACATAAACAGACACCCACACACTACAGCAAATAAAATATGTATAATAGTCAGGAAAGGAAACGGAAACCTAAAACCGAAAAGACCATAATTTAACTATGATCACAAAGTTTGGGATGAGTGCTGCAAGGGAATTGAACGAGACAGAGGGGTAGTTGTTACAAAGAAAACTAATAAAAATACTAATAATACTTAAAAATGAGTTTAAGACGATGATTTCTACTTTAACAAAACAATCCACCAGCCGTACATAGAAACATGTTGCAGGACATGAAAACAAAACAAACCAGCAAGGAAAATAAATAATAAATAAAACCAAAAAAAAAAAAAGAAGTGGTAAGTGAGTAGTGAGTATAATTTGGTAGGATAACAAAACATGCCATATTCACATGTCGCATGACCATAAAATGAAAACTTTGTAGCAGCATTAAACTCCCACACCGTCAGCAACATAAACATGTCTTTACAAGCGTACACATGTATCTATGGATGTATGTACATCGGCATAGAAATAACATAGTCAACCGACCGGCCAACCAACCAACCAACCAACCAACCAACCAACCAACCTAACTACCAGCAGTCTAGCCAGGAAAGTGCAACACAGACTTTCCAACTCATCACTGAGTAGACTAAATGTTTTACTCTTGCATACTTTAATGTTATTGTTGTAGCTCCTCCGTTGCTATCAACATCCACATCGTCATCGTTGTCATCCATAAAAACCAAAATCATATTTTTAAACGGATGTCTACATGAATGGTGAAACGGTTGAAAAGTTCTTGTTAAATATTGGACATAAGGATATTAAAAGCAACCCTCAATTGCACTTATGCCACTAATGTTAAACAGTGACTAGAAAGAAGTTATTCTTTTATTTAAGTGGAAATAATTTCAAATCAATAACACAACATTTTTATTTAACGATTTCCAACTATTTGACGAAACAATGTCCCTATTGTTGTATATGTGGTATCTAGTTGGCACAAAATTAGACTCATCATTTGCTGGATGAGAGCGGTATATTAGTCAAACTGTCAACTTCATTTACTGGGAGTGAGGCATTCCTTTTGACCAATGAATCCACAATACAGTTTCTAGGGACATTTTAGTGTTCCGGTATCCAACATGTTGTTCATAGATGGATATCTCAGGCTAAATAAAACTACAATGGTTCGGTAGTCTTAAATACACCAAACACCTCAGGTGCCCGTCAAAATTATCCAAAAATACAAATTGAATTGATTCGTAATATTGGTGGGCGATCGAAAAAAGTAGTAATAAGAATCTTCTAAACTACTAGTCCGGTAGCAAAATGATCCATGAACGAATCATAGAGGAGGACATATGTTATATAAAACTTGTAACTTGTATGAAACTTTGCTAAAATGCTAGAAGTTAAAGAAACTCCTATAGATACTCGTAGATTGGTGAAATAATTTCGGTCAAAACGGACAGCGAAAAGTAAGTGAAAAAACAAATGAAACTTTTGAAAAGAATTTAACATGGACTTTAAAAAAAAATACCAAAATATCTGAAGGTTTATCGTATCTCTGTTTCAAAAGCCATTAAACTGTACAAGGTGGCGCAAAAGTAATCCTCCTATCAGAAAATGCTATAAATTTTGCGAGGCCCGTAATGTCAGTTCTGTTTTGACATTTGTGTAGTAAACACATGCGAAATACACGTTAATAAACAATGTTACGCTACACTGCTCCAGAACGCGGAATATTTGACCAATAATCGGCAAAATGTATAGCATTTTCTGATAGGAGGATTACTTTTGCGCCACCTTTATAAGGAAGGCTTGAACATTGAAAGAAAACCTGTATCAGGAATACATCTGTTGTGTGGGTGCTCCGATAGACTACACGATAGTGTGCTGGACTATCAATCTGGGGGTTGCGGGTTCGATTCCCGCCAGAGACTCTGGGTGTATCTCCAGACAAGCAAAACGCTTCGCAGTTTGTGTTTGTTTAAAAAAAAAACAAAACAAAAGGTCTAAGGCAAAATATGTCGAACAACTCTTTCCAAGAGCACCGAACACTTCTATCAGAAAAGCAGCTCGTAAAGATAAATGCTCTGATTCTTTTGTGCGCATAGCCAAAGCTAATGCTGGGGTAAAGACGTATAAAGTTCTGAAAGTTCCAGATCGCAATGCGAAAAAATTTAGTTAAAATTTTATTTAAAAAATACACCTGTTGTGTGATCGATGATGAAAATTATGTACTGGTAGACTTTTTACAAGATTTTTATGTGGCTGATGGACGAGGTAATGTTCAAGAACAATACCGGACAGAAAAACAAACAAAATTCCCCAAGAAGTTTTTTTGTGTGGCAAGCCATTTGCAGTTGTGGCAAAAGAAGCCAAGCATTTGTGACATCTGGCACAATAAACACAGAAATATATTGTTACATTTTAGCCTTTTTAAAACGTTGGTTTATTTCCTTTTAATAAACCGGATACTTTTGATTGCAAATAAAAGCCGTTTAGTAGTTTTAAATTGTAACAACTCTCTATTTATTTAAAATCTACAACAACAACAGTTGAAATAGTCACTCAGTGTCTTTATACACGTTTATCAATTCGCAGAAATGCACTCACACTTTATAATGTACAAACTTAAATGTACAAGGCAGTTGATATTAACTCTAACAGCGCCTTTCATTAACTCCACTCACGACTGCAACCTCTGCCACTATTTATACACACGTCATCTTTCGGGAATCTTCTACAATTCTCTTAACGGTATGTTCGAATTCTAGAGCTTTCGATGTCAATGTTAGCAGCTTAAACATTTAGTGTTTCCATACTTATAAACAATGCTAATAACCGCATGCTATCAACATTGTTGATAAGTAAGGACTGAGATCGAAAAATGTTTTACATACATTTATGTTAATAAAAATGAAACAACTAAACTTACTGTTTTGAATCTTTTTTATTTGATTGGAATTATTGTTACAATTTACAAAAAAAAAAAAAAAATTATTTTTATAAATCTAATCACTAATGATGAAATTTTTAACCTTTTTCAAAAACCCTTCCATTATGGTTTTTATAGTGCTTTATGTCACTTTGTTCGAACAGGTTGTCCATCTCCGTTTCAAATCTACCACACTGGACACCTTTTTTGTGCTCTTCAATTCTCTTTTAACAAGAGCCCAATATCTCTCCACTGGACTCAGCTTCAGGCAGTTTGAAGAAATTGCCTCTCTTGGTACAAATACCACATGATTGTTCTTGTAGCACTCAAGGGCTTGTTTACCATAGTGACAGATGCCAAGTCAGACCAAAAATAAGTGGACACATTATGAAGTCTTATGAATGGAAGCAGCCTTTTTTGTAAACATTCCTTGATGTAAATTTCGGTATTTATAGAGCCCTTTGTAACAAATGTTTTTTTTCTTCAACATTCCCTCGAGCATCAGCAACATCAAAATTTTGACGCGGAAGCTGCAAAAAATCTGCCAGAATTACGTTTCGTCATCCATTATGCAGCACGAATATTTTTTTTATAAAATTTGACTTCAATTTCCGTACTCTGTCTTTTGCCTCTAAATTTTTAGCAGAGTTCCTGTTAGGAACTTTTTGAACTTGCATTGGCTTTAACTTTTCGTACCAAATAGTCCGAGTACTGATCTAACCGGGCTGCTTTCCTACCGGATGTGTTGGGAACTCTTTTGAAAATGCTTTCTATATTTTTTTTTTTTGGCTTTAGAAACATCATGTTGACCATTCCTTCTACCTGAACCAGGTTTTATATCCGTTGACTCCCGGTACTGTTTAATAATATTGGAAACAGTTTAATAGCAGACCTTTGATTGTTTGGCCAACTTTTTGTAGGACCCAGTTGGGTTTTGTTAAAAATATTTAATAATTTTAGTACGCACTTTTTTCTGGTCACTCATTTTAATCAGATTAACAACAAATGAACATAATTGACATTAAACATAATAACTGACATGCTTTACAAAGGTAACTTGATCAAAAAAAAAATCAAATAATACTTGGGTTAAAAGTTTTAATGAAAAACGTGTGTTAAGAATTTTACGATCTCAGTCCTTAGAAGCTTCTACCGATGGACGTGTTTATAAACATGATGAATGCTGCAGGCAGTCGTTACAGACCGTTAAATTCAAATCGCTATTGCAAAATCGTTACAATATATTACAGAGTGTGTAAAACAACGGCTTTTACCATTCGTTAGACAGCAAGGAGTGTTTCATAGCGTAAGTGGACCACCTCGTCCAAAAAGGTAACGAAAGCAACTATATAATCTTAAATGGGACGATTTCCGTATTTTTGAGAATTTTTATATTGAACGGTTTAAGTCATAGAATAAAAAATATATAAAAGCGTTACTGAGAGACAAATAACCTAAGTCTTGCAATAATCAATGTAATTTGTTGTTGTGTCAGCCATAAAATTTGGGAGAGAGTGATTATTTTTACTCTCTATTGCGCCTCTAGTTCTTCCCTATGGTTTAAGTTTTATTTAACTTAATACAAGTATAAGTTTTTTCTGACTCACTCTTTATGTCCTCCTCTTCGATTCGTTCATACATCATTACACAATCGGATAAGTAGTTTGGAAGATTCAATCAAATTATCACTTTTTTTCAATCGACCCGCTGTGCGACGGCGGTTGATGTTTTCAAAACAAAATCTTCGTAGTCAGGAATATGGAATAAGGTGAACAGATCATCCGTTCATGTAAGATCAAATATACATACAGTGTACTCTCTCATAAGCGGGCACCTAAGGACTGACAAATTTGTCCGCTTATAAGAGGTGTCTGCTTATGAGAGTATTAAATAATTCCAAAGAATTATTTTGGGACTGAAAAAAGTGTCCGTTTATGGGATGTTTTAATTTAGAAGATTTTTCCTCTTTACGAACTTATGAAGTGTGGTCATGCTCCCAAAGTCTTAAGCTTATTAAAGCTGGACTGTTTTGGACTTCTTTTTCGATGTATTGATCAGACCAAATTTAAAATGGCGAGCCATGAAACATTTGGTATTGTTTAAGATCTCCAAAACAACCTTTGTAAAATAATACATTTAACAACTGACATCGAACAGTAAACAACAATTACAACATGTTGTTATCATGTTTGTTAAGATTCTACTTGCTACTGCTCCAACTCTCTTTCTCTCATACTGCTGACAACACGACACACAAAATTGTTAAAAAGGACTCTTGAGGAAAATTGCAAATAGCAAAATACAAGTATATTTTTGCACAAATTTATGATTCTTCTCCGCAACCACAACGTTGCATGTTGGCGTGTGATATAATTTCCTTAATTTTTTTATTTTTTTTTCATTTTTTTATTTTGTTGGCCATAACTTTTATGACCATCAGCCATACCATTAACATTCATTCATGAAATGGTGTATGAAATTTTGATTGCTAAAGTGATGAAGCAAGCGGAGGTTGGCGCAGATTGCGTTTGATGGATGGGTGTAAAGTTGTGAGGAAAATAACTCTCATGTCGTTTTAAGTTTTCATCGTAAATTTCTGATGAAAACTATTAAAAGCGGGCGCGCAAGGATGATGACTGATTCATTATATTAGATCATCAGACATACATAGATTTACATTACTTGCAAACAAACAATTGCCATTACACATATTAATTTTATATAGATACACACTGATGCTGTTATTGGGTCTGCTCCGGCTTATTGGTGGTGGGTCTTTAAAAGTTTTGATATTCTCATTGTCTAGTTATGTTTTTTTTTTTACTTCGTTATATTACTGTGTTGTTGGGGGGTGTGCAAATTTTTGTTTTGCAGTTTAAATATTTAAGTGGATTTTTATTTATTTATTTTTGCTTTTATGAATATTTCTAAAAAATAATTTATTTCTATTCTAGCATACTCTTTTATGCCACAAATAAAAAATGTATTTTCCAATTAGAAAAAATTTAATGGTTTCCACTGGGTTATTGATTGCACAAACGAGCTCAGTTAGTAGAGGTTTATTAATTGTTTTTTATTTTTTTTATTTGAATTTTCTAAAACCATATTGATCTTTTTAGCGTGTTTTTAAGCAAATAATACAATTGTGTTCTTTATTATTCATTAATTGCTTAGATAACACTTAGGAAGCAAAATTGCTGATTTGAAAGCAGTACGAACACGTTCGCTTACTTTATTGATTCTACATAGTATAGATTTTTCCTGATATACCCCCATATTCATAAACAGTTTTCAAATTTATCAAAGGTTTATAAAACCAAATTTCCATACAAAATTTGATTTACAAACCTTTGTTAAATATACAAATTGTTTATGAATAAGGCATATAGCCTTTTATTTTAATACAATGAAATTTAATTGATTATAAAGAATTCCTCCTTAAAGAAGAAAAATTATCCTCCTTATGTAAAAATTACATAGAGAACGAAAATGAAAATAAAAATCTCTTCCATATTTTTTTTACTCAAAGTTTAGAAATTGTTTCAAAACATGTAATATAAAACCATAGAGGCCAAAATAACAATATTTCGTTTTATAAAAGATCATTTTATTCTGTGCGAAATTCGTACACAATTTGCATATCGTTATAATTAGAGAGGCATACCATTACTGACCTTGTTCGATCATGCACATTCCCAGATGGCTATTAGTGCTTAAGAGAGAACTGGCAGGATTCCGTACTGAAAAATAGTGATCATGCCAACAGTCTAAGGTCCTGATTTAGAAACACGAAAGGAGAACAATTTTAAAATTTTTGTATGAAAAACACTCAAATATTATTTAAAAATTGAGTGATTTTCATTTAAAAATTTGAAAATGGTTTCTGTTTCAGAATCAGGCCCTAAGAATAATTCATAGGCTTTAAGAAGGCTTCTGATTCTCTGAAGTTTTATACAAGAATGCCACAAGTCAAATACTGCACGCGAAACAATTGATCAACAAGATTCATTAAATACCGATGTGCTCCAAAGTATTGACTAGTATTCTCTTTAATTGAGTTCTAGATGTCTGGAAGTCTGAAACAAGATATTGATTACGTCGTGGACATATAAATATATATGTATGTACTTTTTTTTAAAGAAGTCAGACTAAGGTTAATCTGGCACCGATATACAGGTAATTTTCCTGTTTTAAATATATATTGGGGTAACAAAAATTAGATTATTTAAAGAAGAATTGCGTCTATGTCTATGAAAGGAGAACAATTTTAAAATTTTTGTATGAAAAACACTCAAATATTATTTAAAAATTGAGTGATTTTCATTTAAAAATTTTAAAATGGTTTCTGTTTCTGAATCAGGCCCTAAGAATAATTCATAGGCTTTAAGAAGGCTTCTGATTCTCTGAAGTTTTATACAAGAATGCCACAAGTCAAATACTGCACGCGAAACAATTGATCAACAAGATTCATTAAATACCGATGTGCTCCAAAGTATTGACTAGTATTCTCTTTAATTGAGTTCTAGATGTCTGGAAGTCTGAAACAAGATATTGATTACGTCGTGGACATATAAATATATATGTATGTACTTTTTTTTAAAGAAGTCAGACTAAGGTTAATCTGGCACCGATATACAGGTAATTTTCCTGTTTTAAATATATATTGGGGTAACAAAAATTAGATTATTTAAAGAAGAATTGCGTCTATGTCTACCGATTTTGTGTTGCTAGTATCAAAAAGCCGATAAATTTAATCGAATTATTCGATTATTAACAAATCACAACGATTTGAAAGAAATTACCGAAACTTCCCGACAAACATTTCCCAAACAACGTGATCATATACAACAAAGAGGCTTTTCAAGATGGGCTCATACAGTCTAAGCAATGCTAAGCCTTTTCGGGAGTTTAGTAAAGAGCTCAGAGAATGGACAATTAATGAGCTTACTGAAGAGACGACAAAAATACTTTATGGAGATCCCGATAATGATAAAACGTAATAGCATCCTGAATTTGAGCAGACCCGACTAATAGGAGAATGTCATATTCAATTGAAGTCGCACCTTGGAAGTATGTTGGGAGGAGGACGAACATTTAGAACTCAATTTATGCAGCAATGCAATATATACACTACCTACTACGGTTGTAAATACGAGTTTACGAAATATTCTACTATGTGGCTTACAACAATATCGAACAGACAAACAAACTATCTATAAAGAATTCCAGTTTGTCATTCCGTTTGTAATTTCCACAATATAATTTTCCGACCCTATAAAGTATATATATTCTGGATCCTTATTGATAACAGAGTCGATTAAGCCATGTCCGTCTGTCTGTCTGTTGAAATCAATTTTCTGAAGACCCCAGATATCTTCGGGATCCAAATCTTCAATAATTCTGTCAAACATGCTTTCGAGATGTTTGCTATTTAAAATCAGCAAAATCGGTCCACAAATGGCTGAGATATAAGGAAAAAACCAGGACAACCTCGATTTTTTACCTATTTTTTTACTTATATCTGGATTATTAAGTCATTAATATAGACAATATGAATATCTAATGATAGATATTTCAAATACCTTTGCAACGATGTATATAAGACCATAGTAAGTTGGGCCTACAATGGGTCAAAATCGGGAAAAAAATTTAACCAGATTTTTTTTTTTAACCAAAAGTTTTTTTTCGCTAAATATTAAAAAAAAATTTAAATCTAAAAAAAATTAAAAAAATTTTACATAAAAAATTAAAAAAAAAAATTCGAAAAAAAAATTTTTCCAAAAAATTTAAAAAAACAACAAGAAAAAAATAAATTTTGTTTACCTAAAAATATTTAAAATTTTTATTTTGAAGTATAGTATATGGTGAAGGGTATATAGATTCGGCAAGATGCTCTTACTTGTTCAAAATCACTTGGTTAAACATCGCACAGTGGGGAAATTAAAAAAAAGTGAAAATAAATCTCTAACTTCTAAACCGATAGTCCGAAGTTTTATTTTTTCACATTCCTGTTTTTGTCCTCATTGTACGAAGAATAAACTCTAAAAGTAAATTATTCACCCCTATCGCGAATCAATCACCCCCTATCGCGAGTCAATATTTCACATGAAATATGTTCCCTTTTCCCATTTTTCTTTCATGAATTTTGTTCACGTGAAAAAATTCCCGATGTTGTGAAATTTTTAGATGGAATTTTGTAAACAATAAACAGCTGTTACGAACAAAATCAACTATTGTGAATGAAAAATTCATGGGAATAGCACGATAGCAATTTTCCCTTCGAGGGAAATGGATATTTCATGGGAACATAAATTTCACATATTTTGCCGATAGGGGTGGTTGAGTATTGAAAGATACAAGTTCGATTAACTCAAACAAGTTCGATTAAGTTAGTTCAGTGACCTGTCACGGTGTCGAACTAGTTCTGTGTTATTCTATTATATCATAAATTGAACTTAATTTTGGGGTCACCGGTCTGTGTCCAAAAATATTACATTTCTTTATTTTGTTTCAAACTGTCATTATTTATGGCAAAATTTTCCACAAAATAAACTTTAATTAACCCACATTTTTGCAATAATTATCACAGGATCTAATATAATCTTTATACACAACTACTAAAACATGCCCTAAAAATTTATTGCTCTTGCCCTAATTAAGACATATTAAGTAACTACATAGGAAAATTAGAAAAACCACAAGAAAAAAACTTTCGTTTTCCCCCCTAAAATAAAACATTTGGCCACAAAATCTCCTAAAACGATTTCAACTAGAAAAAAACAAACAAGAATAAAAACACAAAACTACATAAGCAATAAAGAATGTCTAAATAAATATATTTTGTGGAATTAAGTTAAATAAATGAAAATAAAAGTAAACAAAAAAACCAAGAAAAGCTAAGAAACAAAAAAAAAAATTTAAATTATCCATTGAATGTGGATGGCGTTGTGCACGTATTCAAGGCATTCAAACACAAAATCTAACATTATACGCATTTGTTTAGTGTTTAAATAAATAAAGCGTATCTGTTCTCGTATCTGTTTAGAGTTATTGTGGAATAGTCGCAATGAAGGCAATAATTTCTATAGATATTGGTAAAATAGGCTGCTGTTTTTGTTCAAAATAATAATAAAAACAACCACTTTTACATAATTTTGCCTGCATAATTTTGTCATCATCTCCCAATTGGTTTTACTATAAGTTTGTTGTTGCTGCCAAAGTAGACAAGCTTTTTACAAAATTAAATTTTTTATATTTTGCAATGTTTAAATGGTTTCTAAAACAATTTCCTATTCTGTTCTGCTCTGTCTTCCCCTTACTTGGCGTGCTTGTGTGTGTGTTTGTTTTTCCGTTTTCGTTTTCAAAACTTAATATTTATTTTGTGCTAATTTGGCTTTTAGCCAAAATTTTCCAAAAGAAAAAAATCTTTTCGATTTCGATGTTTTTTCGATTTAATTTTTTTTTTTCTTTTTTTTTTAATTTTATGATTTTTCTTTTTTGCATTTATTTTATACAGTTTATTGTTTTAAAAATTTTACGCATTATAAAGTTTTATAACATTATTATGCACACACCCACACTCAAATATAGAGATACAATTTTCATCCATTAAGGAATTTGTGAATTGGTTTTGAAAAATACTCTCCACAACTTCTATAACAACCTATTCAAATAGATTTCATGAGCTTAGTGTGCAAATGTGCTAAGTCTATTTTTTTTTTTTTTTTAATTGAGATTTTAGTATTAAATTATAGAATATTTCTAATATATTATATCAGTTGCACAGACAATTGTTAGTGTTACTTTGTTTTTAATAGTTCTTAGACTATGTGCTAAGTCCATTTTTTCAACTCCAGTTTATAATTTATTTTCTAAGATATTAAAAAAAGCTAATTAAATGAAGAAACTATTTTTCATTGAATTAGATTTGAATTATCAATAATGTAATGCAGATAGTATGAAGTAGTCATTAAAAAGTCATTACCAAGTTCTTACCTTTTGTTCATTGAAGGAAACTTTCCGTATTCATTGAAAGTATCAGAGATAGTAATGATTCCCAATATTTTCTTGTTGTCAATATTTTCCAAATCGTTTGAAAAGTAGCTACTTGAAAGCCAAACGATGTGATCTGTTCACGTCGACAAATTTCCGCTAGTGTTCCCAGTGAAGTATTCCAGAATCTCTCCTATACATATTGTACACGGCAGATATGCACACTATTGCACTTGCTCACATCCATCTTTGCGGATTATATTACATATGTAAGCATTAACAAAACTCCTCGTTAACATCAGAACATCTTAAATCTGACATCATTGAATTGGAGTAATGGCTACACAAATGGCGAACGGACAAAGGGAAAAAATTCTAGAACAGAATCATGTAAGAAAACAGTCAAGACTCTTAATAATGATAACAGATGTTCCTTAGTATATTAGAAATCATAACATCAATATTGATCTTAATGTTCCTATAATACGCGAGGATATAAAATTCTCTCTTTTAAACTACATGAACAAATTACTAGATCATCCATATCCTCTTGCTAGGGACGAGTAACAGGTAAACTTAGAATTTTGTTAAAAAAATAATTTGTGTGTCCCAATAGACTAGACGATAGTGTGCTGGTCTATCAATCTGAAGGCTGCGGGTACGATTCTCTACAAAGCTTTGCAAACTAGAGGTGGTCAACTTTGACACCCTGTATCTCACCTTGTATCTCATTTTATGAAAGCTTATGTCTTCATGTACGAATTGTTTCTTAATCATTTAGCAATCAAACCAGTAGTTTATAAGCTACAGATTTATTACCACTTCTTTCCGATCGATCATTGTAATAGCGATTTGAATTTGATTGCCTGCAACATTCATCATGTTTATAAACACGTCAATTAGTAGAAGCTTCTTTTCATCAACAATGTTGATAGCATGCGGTTATTAGCATTGTTTGGAAGTATGGCAACACTAAATGTTTAAGCTGCTAACATTAACATCGAAGGCTCTAGAATTCGAATGTTCTAGATGTCCGTTAAGATCATTGTAGAAGATTAACGAAAAATGGCGTGTGTATAAATAGTGGCAGAGGTTGCAGTCGTGAGCGAGTTGATCATAGGCGCTGTTAGAGTTAACATCAACTGTCTTGTACATTTAAGTTTGTACATTATAAAGTGTGTGCATTTCTGCGAATTCATAAACGTGTATAAAGACACTGAGTGACTATTTAAATTGTTGTTGTACATTTTAAATAAAGAGTTGCTTTTATTTGCAATCAAAAGCATCCGGTTTATTTAAAGGAAATAAACCAACGTTTTAAAAAGGTTAAAACGTAACAATATGATAACAGACTATAGTTGGAGTATCGTGAGGTAGACCAGTGCAAATATTTATAAAAACAGAATTAACACTGTTAATTTTTTGTCCCAATTTTAATGTTATTTATAGTATTTTCACTCCTAATAAAAATCTCAAAAGTTTGACATCCAGCGTCTTATTAATATTTTATCCGTAGTAGACGGCCTAAAGTATACAATAAAAGGCCTTCCAATACGAACTTCCGAAGTTTTACGGTTGATAGCGGTCATATTGTAGAAGCTGTAGCTGTAGCATGCCAAATCACCATGGACGGTTATAGTGTTCAACAACACGTGCAAATGATAAAATTGTTCCTTCAAAATTAAATAATCATCTTTAGCGATGAGCCCCATTTCTAGATAAATGGGTATGCCATCAAACACAATTGTCAAATTTGGGACGATAGCAATTCACATGAGATCCAGAGCATTCAATGCATCATTGGTTCATATTTATTTGAGAACGACATCCCCGTCAACGGCGAACGCTGTAGGTCGATGATTACCAACTTATTTTGGCCTTAGGATTTAATTAGACGTGCAATAACTGTAACCATATAAAACAGCTGTTCGAACCAAGCTTATGAGCAATAATGTATTTGATTATTGGTAACATGCCATAACGCCATAGCCATAACAGGCTATGGCGATATGGTAAGACACGACTAATTGAACCTTTAATTGGATGATATGGACACCTACGACAGTGGTTTCAACAGGACATCGCTGAGTGCTACACTGCTCATGCTTCATTTCTACACGAGCGATTTGAGGGAATGGTCAGCTCACGTAAATTTGGTGACAAGTGTTCACAGAGATCTTGCAATTTGACCCCGTTACACTTTTTCTTGTGGGGTTTTCTTATGTTGCAGGTCTATGCGAATAAGCTACAAACCACAGCGGCCCTCAAAGCCAGCATACGCCAAATTGGACATTTCGGATGCGAAGCCGCAGTGAACATTTGCTCGATGTTATATTTCGTACATAATGGCATCGATAAGACTTTCAAATGTATAAAAATTGTCCATGATATCTCACAAACACTTTTTTTATTTTAAGATTGGAAGCTCTTAATGAAGAAGCCTTTATATTTAGACTGTAGACTTTTTAGTGCAACTGTCCTGACAACAGAGTTAATTAAAGTAATGACAAAATTATAAAAAAAGAACATGTATTTTTTTTAAACTGAGTATATTTCATCATTAGAAACCTAACCTAAACTTAGAAAACCTACCTTACTAAAGAATTTCAACTAAATAAACTAGATTTTGGAAACTGTATTGTGTCTCTTTTGATTTAGCATATTTGCACTCTAAGCTAACCATATTCCTAATTAGATTACTTTTTATGCAAGTAACAAAATTCTTAAATTTATTGGTTTTTAATACTATTGCAACAATGAAAAGAGGACTGCTTGGTGAAATGAAGAGTTTTAAAGAAAAACTTGTGCTACTCCACCAAACTAAAAATATATAAATAATGTGGATATAAAAAATCATTGTTACTCCCTCCCAAACACAAAATGTATATTCTTTTTTGGTTACACTACAAAATTTATGACTTCCATTAACAAATTTTCGTTTGGGGAGTATTTTTCTTTTCTTTTCAATTCTATTTATTTTTTGTTTTGTGCATTTTGCACAAACATTTAAAATTGTTCATTCATTCGAATTTGCTTCGAAGTGCTCGTACAAGTCCATATATTCTGTATAGTTTGTTATGGCGAATTACGAGCTGCTCTGCAACAATAATTTACTATCTAAAAGTAATTATTGTAAAGTTGTGTCTGAACATTTTGTTGTTTTCAACTAGGTTTGCAGTTTTTTTTTTTTTTATTTATTTTAATTTTATAACGTTATTAATGGTCGTAAGTTTTAATATTCGTAGCAAAATGCAATAAAGTAATGAATTTGGTCATTTATATTCATTTGTGCAAATTTGAAAAATCATGTTTTTTTTTTCATTTTCTTTTTTGTCTTTTATTTTAAATGTTGTAAAATATTTAATGCAACAACGATCATTTAGTTTTTATTATATATTTTTTGTGTAAAAATGATGATGATTTCATTGTCTATTATTAATTGTTGACAAATTGTGTTTATTTAATAGAGAAGCAGAAAATTATTTAAATTAGTATGTAAAGTGCTATAGTGGCAATACATTTTCATTAAACATTGTAAAACTATTTAAAGATGTCAAAAATAATATTTCTTAAAGATGAAAAACCAAAACAACAAATGGCGATTTATTGTGTGTGTATAATGAAATTTATTTGGGTTTGAAACTCAATCCACCTGTTATTAGACGTAATTTTAATTACCCAGCTAATTTTAGCTTTTTAGGAAATTTGTATAAGTTTCCTATAAACAATAAAAATCAATTCCGTACAGGAAAATCAGATTTAAAGGGTGTGTCAGAAAAAACTTATACACACTACTCCAGCCAAAACTTATTCTTGGTCCAAAATTTTTTTATTTTTTTAATGACGTTAGCTTTTAAAAATATGTACATATGTCTGGTATTATCGTTTCTAAATCATTAATTTTCAATTAATTTGCAATTGCTGCTAACATTAACATCGAAAGCTCTAGAATTCGAATGTTCTAGTTGTCCGTTAAGATCATTGTGGAAGATTAACGAAAGATGGCGTGTGTATGAATAGTGGCAGAGGTGGCAGTCGTGAGTTGAATTGATCATAGGCGCTGTAAGAGTTAACATCAATTGTCTTGTACATTATAAAGTGTGTGTGCATTTCTGCGAATTGATAACCGTGTATAAAGACACTGAGTGACTATTTGAACTGTTGTTGTTATACATTTTAAATAAAGTGTTGCTTTTCATTTGCAATCAAAAGTATCCGGTTTATTTAAAGGAAATAAACCAATGTTTTAAAAAGGTTAAAACGTAACACTATAATATGGTGAAGAGTATATAAGATTCGGCACAGCCGAATATAGCTCTCTTACTTGTTTCATATTGAACTGTCCACAATGTAAAGTTGGTGCTGCAGGCCACCAACTGAAACATGATCAAAAATTAAAATAATTAATTTGTTTAGGAAATTTTCGGTTTGTTTCGAATTAGGCAAAATTCAGATTTTTTGCCCGAATATTAGGTTCAGTTTCGGTATGAAAACCCGGCTTATATCGGACTCTACTACTGAAATTTGTTCGAAATTTAAAACTTAAAAACATTCATTGAATATACAAACCATAGATAAATACACATAGATAGGAAACTCTCCTGTCAAAGACCTAACTCAGTTGTCAAAAACCTAAGGGCTGAGAATGTATTAGTAGAAAAAACTATTTGAAAACAAAAACAACACTCGTATGTGTGATTATTTTCAGTAATTTTTTTGTTTGAGTTTTTTTCTAGTTTCCGCTCTATGTTTCTCTATGATACAAACCATAGAGAAAATATACATAGAGCGGAAACCAGAAAAGAACTCAAACATAAAAATTACTCAAAAAAGTAACACATTCGAGTGTTGTTTTTCTACATAGTTTTTTTTTTTTTTTTGACAGGAGATTTTCCGCTCTATGTATATGTTCTCTATGCTTAAACCATAGAGAAACAACAAGGGCGGAAACTAGAAAAAAACTCAAACAAAAATTTTACTCAAAATAATCACACATACGAGTGTTGTTTTTGTTTTCACATAGTTTTTTTTACTAATACATTCTCAGCACTTAGGTTTTTGACAACTGAGTTAGGTCTTTGACAGGAGAGTTTCCGCTCTATGTATATGTTCTCTATGCATAAACGTTCAATATAAAAATTCTCAAAAATTCGAAAATCGTCCCATTTAAGATTTTATAGTTGCTTTCGTTGCCTTTTTGGACGAGGTGGTCAACTTACGCTATGAAGGCACTCTTTGCTGTCTTACGAAAGGAGAGTTTCCGATCTATGTGTGTTTATCTATGATACAAACATTTCAAAAAAATTTCCTTTTCAATTTGTTTTAAAATGACGCAATTTCTCTTCACTACTAGACAAAATTTTGTATTTAAATAAATAATTTGTTTAAAAATATGCACATGTATGTATGTATTTTCTTTAAAAAAAAATCTTTTTAAATTATGAATCATCATCAAACATTTTGTGTGTGGTATTTTGTTTTTCGGTTTTCTTAGCAGCTTGTTTGAAGTGAATAATTGTTAGTAACTAGACAACAAAAATCTACTACAATTTATTTCAAAACAAAATAAAAAATGACAAAATAAATTTAAAAGATAAAAATTTTGAAATATGTACTAACAAACGTATTTATCAAATTTAATTTGAACTTAATTTTAAAGAACATCATGGTGAGTGGATGATGATGATCATGATGTTGTTGATGGCGTTAAAGTGGAAGATCAATGATCTGGCCAAAAAAACAACCTTTAAATTCTCATAAATTGTTAATAATAAAATGTTTCAAATCATTGACGGAAATCTACAAAAATGTTGTCAGGTTTTCAACAAAATAATAAGGCACGTGTTTTTTTTTAATAAAATTTTTAATATTCTTTGTTTATGAATGTGTTTGGTTACACTGTTTTTTCTTGTTTTATATGTACATATATTTTTATGCTGTTTTAATTTGTTTAACCATATAAACATTTAGAATCCCTCCAAGTGTTATAAGTCCCACATAGGTCATAGAAAAGTCATGTTTATGTTGTTTCTATTTGTTTCCACCATTATGTGAAAATTAGTATTTGTGCATAAATATATGACCAAAGTATAGACTTTGTATAAGTCACTAAATCCTCCCCCAATTAACAATGTCACATTCAATTAAAATGTGCCCCATGCTAGAAATTAAGAAACGTCTAATTTTCCAAGTTGTGGCAAGTGGTTTCCTCTAGAATGGTTGTTTTTACCATAGATGACAATAAGATAGGTAACTGAGAGCCAAAAACCTAAGTCTGTTGTCAAAAACCTAATTCATGAGAATGTTATTGCATGTATTTTGTTATTGTATCACCCGTATGTGTGAAAAGGAAGTAATTTTTCATTGATATTACTCTCTCTTTCCGTTATATGTGTTTATTCTGTGGTTTTTACTTTAAAGCAAGGATGAGGATATATTTGAATGTTAGAATCAAAGTATAACATGTAGTCCGACTCTCTATGTTTTATTGTTACTCTCTCGCATATCTAGGTGCCTTATCAATTCAACACCCTTGTGAGAGATGAAAACAAATCACAAGTCTTGAAATTTTAACTATAAATTGTCGAATAAATAAAGTTTAATATATGTAAATTCATTAACACATATTATTTCCGAAACACATCCATTTCGCACAAACTAAAAAATCTTTTTTTTAATTTTTAACAGTTTTGTTTATTTGTGGTATAATTTAAACTTTAGAACAGGGTTTAAATTTTTGGTATTGAAAATAGAAGAAAATTTAAATAAATTAAAATTTAAATTTTTTTTATAGAACTCTTTAACTTTACTAAAATTACCTCAATCATTAAAATGTTAAAGAAAGAGTGCTATATTCGGCTATGCCGAATCTTATATAAATCAACACACATGTCAAAGAATGCAATAAATTGTCTTTTTTGATGAAATTTTCAAAGGTTTTCTCAGATTTTTGCTTATATATCCGTTATTTATGGAAAATAGGAAACTTCTCGAAAGCATGTCTGACAGAATTATTGAAGATTTGGATCCCGAAGATATCTGGGGTCTTCAGAAAATTTATTTCAACAGATAGACAGACGGACATGGCTTAATCGACTCTGCATCTATAAGGATCCAGAATATATATACTTTATAGTGTCGGAAAATTATATTGTGGAAATTACAAAGGGAATAACAAACTTCTCACGATGGTGAAGGGCATTAAAAACTGTTCAGTTTTAATAAGACAAGTTTTGTATGCTTGACAATAATGGCACAGTGGATTAGAAATTTTGTATTTTGTTTAGTTGAAAAGATATTTGTGTTGAAATTTTTTTTTTATAAATTTTTCGCCGACTTTTTTTCGGCGAAAAATATCATTAAAAATTGTCTCCGGAGAGGTAGATGTAAGCACTATATAAAAGTATTTGGTATTATTAAAAACCTTAGGACTATAGGAATAACATTCTATAGACGAAAAACCAACCAATTTTTAGAATAACATATAAGTAAGAATGTATCAGAAAAACCTGAAATTTTTCTGATACATCATAACTTTTTAGTTCCTCAACTTACATGAGGAACAAATTCGAGATGGAACCAGTACTTGAATATAAATGATGTATTCCAGGCGTTATTACTTGAGTTGTATATTACAGTATTATTGAAAAAGCATTTAAAGCATTTTAAAGCATTTTCGATTTTCCATCAACCAACAATTTCAGTTTGTAAAAGTTACTCAATATTTACATATTTTTCTTCCGGGAGCCGTTTTCTCATTAAATGTGACAAGAGTTCAATTTGGAAGCATCCTCTAATATAAATTGGATTAGTCGGCATTTTCGATTTGGTGAAGAGTCAACCCATGCTTATCAACGTAATCCTTAAACTTTTAAATAAATCAATAAGATGAGGTTTCGAAGACAATTTCTCGCTCGTAACTTTTAAAAATCTAATTCCCATTCGACGCTTTTATTTGTTCAACCATCCTTCACTGGCATTGAAACCTGAATTGGTTTGATAAATTTTGATCGTAAAATCGCTGCTGATATTGGAAAAATGTTTTATTTTTGTTTTACAAACCATTTTTTCCATTTAGCTTTCTTTAAGGTGCAACGTTTGCAGGGCCACTTTCTGTTGTACGTACGAACTTTTTAAATGAATTTTCTTGCTTTATAATGCGGTAAACCGAAGAATTATACTACTTGAAATTCACGCAAATTGAATTTATGGAATCTCCACTTTTAATTTTTTATTTTAAATCTCTAATTTTTTAGAAATCATTGGCTTTAAAATATGTTAAACTTTTCCCATATTAAGAGATGTATTTACACAACAAATGACACGAATACAATGACAAAACTGAAGATCAAAATCATCCAAAAATGTTATTATTCCAAAAAACGGGGATTTCCCTCCCCTTTTTTGGTTATAGAATTGTTAATCAAATTTAAAAAAACAGATAAAAGTCGAGAAAATAGAACCCGTTTTTCGTAAACTGTCGCGAATATAGAACCTGCAATATTAAAAATTAAGCCGTCGCGATAACCGAGCTGTCGCGATAATGGGTAGTTGCGAATTCCGAGCTTGCCCTGTATCGTCGTAAAATTTATAAAAAAATTTCAACACAAATTGCTCTTGAATTAAAAGATATAGCTCTTGAATTAAAAGATATGTCTTTACTTTCGGATAAGAACAGAATTTTTGGTGATCTTTTTGAAATTTTCTAGGGCCGAGGTGAGCAATTTTGGGTGTCCGTCCACTAGCTATCAGCAATGACTATGTGAAATTTCATTAAGATGTGTGAAATCGTTCACGAGCTACCGAATTATTTCCAAAATAAAAAGCTTCTAAACCACTGTGGGGCACTGGCACAAAATTACAGCAATAGAGCAGATTTCTTTATATCGATTTTTCATTTATTGTAGTGTCTCTTTTGTTTATTGTCATTTTTTCACTTGCGAAAAACCCCGCAATTCAAAGTCATAGTGCAGCAGCACTTTTGCTTTCTTTTGTTCATATGCATTTCGTTCAATATATTGCAGTGCGTTTTTTCCCTTCTACTGAAATCGGAACCAATGGTTAATTTTTATTTTATTTTGTTTTTTTTTTGTTTCGTAGTTCTTTATTGTTCAAAAACAATCTCCTCATGTGAAACATGAAAAGGTACTTGAAATTGTTTTCTTTATATCACCTCGTTCCAACTACAAACATGTTGTAGACAGCAACAAAATCCATACATCGTACACACGTTCTAAAAGCATGTTGGCCACAAACGTTTTAAGTTTTTTTTTTTTATTTTCTCAGTTGTTTGATTATCAATGTTCAAAACGTGACTTTGGCTTGTTAAGCAATCACTAACTATTAAATACGACGACTGTAGCGACTACAAACCAACAAAACCAAAAATTTTAAAAATAAAGCTCACCAGGCATATTTGAACTTAAAAATAAAACCGACTAAAATGCACTGAACAAAAAATATTTACTCGTAAATGCCCCTCTTTTTATTTCTACTTTTTTTTTTTTTTGCTCGAAAATCAAAACAACCACCTACAAGTGGACGAAACGCGTGCCAAAAGTTGTAAAATTGTTTGAAAAACAAAAAAAAAAAAATTGTATTTGAATGCATGTTTAGTTGTATATTGCATCATTTTTTTTCTATACATTATTTGAATATGTTTGCACTCTTCCCTGTTTGAATGGAGATTTAAGTAAAGGAAAATCACACTACAAAAGTGCGCCGTGCTGCCTGAGTTGGCAAATATTTTTAGAATGTTGCAAAAGAACAAATGATATAAAATAAATGAGCAATGAAATATTGAAATTGTAGAGGTGTTAAATCATTTATAATTTTTAATTGTTGAACTTTCCTTTAATGAGAAAGTTATTTTTTATTATGTACTCAATTACGTGCCAAATCTATATAAATATATAAATGTCTTTGTAAGTTTGTTTGTTTGTTTATTTGTTTGTTTGTTTGTTTGTTTGAGCATCACGCCTAAACGGCTGAACCGATTTTATTGAAATTTGGAACGTAGATAGATCCTTACTTGGAAGCGTCAATAGGCTATAAATTTTTGCAATACTTGGACCAGAAAGGGATAAAAAGGGGGAAAAACGGGTAAAATTGGTACCTTTAGTTTTTAAACAATAATTACTAAACGGCTGAACCGATTTTTACATCGACAGGGGTAACGAAGCGCACCGGGTCAAGCTAGTATGCCAATAAAATATTTAATTGTTCAATATTACTTTTTATACCCTTCACAGGGTACAATATAATTTTCGTACCCTATAAAGTATATATGTTCTGGATCTTTATAGATAGCGGAGTCGAGAAGTTTCATATTTAAAATCAGCAAAATCCGTCTATAAATAACAGAGATATGTGCAAAAATTCGTTCTCTCACATTTTTGCTCATATCTCTGAAAATTTCATCAGAAAAAGACAATTTATTGAATACTTTGACAAAAAAGCAACAAAACGCATGTTTAGATGTGTGTTTCATATTTAAAATCAGCAAAATCCGTCTATAAATAACAGAGATATGTGCAAAAATTCGTTCTCTCACATTTTTGTTCATATCTCTGAAAATTTCATCAGAAAAAGACAATTTATTGAATACTTTGACAAAAAAGCAACAAAACGTATGTTTAGATGTGTGTTGGTTTCATTGCTTTGCGTATTTTATTTTTTTAGTGTTTCGTTTCGTTTTGCGTTGTTGTTTTTATACCCTTCACTTTCGTGATGTATGTATATTATCCAAGATTTTAAGAAAAATTTAATTTTTGGATGTCAATGGGCAACAATTGTCTGGACAAAAAATTTGTTAGTCGAATTTCTTATAGAAAAAGCATTGAATGTTATCGATTAACTTCTTTCGATTTCGAGGAAGTTCTTCATTCCTCTATCAGCAATTGAAAATTATCATTTCAAAATATTTTGCTTCAAAAAAGTTTAGAGTTTTTTTTTAAAGTATCAACAATTCATTAAATGTATCGAAAACATTCAAATTTAGTTTTCATTGCAATTTCGATTTATAAGAGATTTCGTTATCGAAAGATCTTGTAACTTCACATACACAGTTACCCAGCAGTTCTAGGAGACTGTCCCGAACTAGTGTTAACTAGCTACGTGATTAGTTATTTTAACACTTGTATGTCCTAAGCAAAAGGTCAACTGAACCTTTTGGAAAACTTAGAGATAAATTCACTACAATAATTCAAAAGTTGGTTCACTTGACATGAAATGCCCCATATATGTTAATAAAAATGAAACCACTAAACTTACAGTTTTGATTTTTTTTATTTAATTTAAATTATTATTACAGTTTGGAGGAATTGCCTCTCTTGGTACAAATACCACATTATTGTTCTTTTACCACTCAAGACCTTTCTTATTATAGTGACAGGGTGCCAAATCAGGCCAAAAATAAGTGGACACACTAAGAAGTCTTATGAATGAAAGCATCCTCTTTTGTAAACATTCCTTGATGTAAATTTGTAACAAATGTTTAGCTTTTTTGCCGCAACTGCATATTGCTTGCCAGAACATACGTTTCGTCATTCATTATGCAGCAGAAATATTTTTTTATAAAATTTGACTTCAATTTCCGTGCTCTGTTTTTCAGGAACTTTTTGAG
This sequence comes from Calliphora vomitoria, assembly GCA_942486065.2. Lineage (NCBI taxonomy): Eukaryota > Metazoa > Arthropoda > Insecta > Diptera > Calliphoridae > Calliphora > Calliphora vomitoria. The sequence goes on from OW818029.2 coordinate 88,852,173, forward strand.
CCTTGCATGTTTTTGAACCTGGATTGGCTTTAACTTTTCGTACCAAATAGTCCGAGCACTGAGCTAACCGTGCTGCTTTCCTACCGGATGTGTTGGGAGCTCTTTTTAAAAAGGTTTCTATTTTTTTGGCTTAATAAACATCATATGAACCATTCCTTCTACCTGAACCAGGATTTCTATCAACGGACAAGTTCTCCAGGTACTGTTGAAAAACATTGGAAACAGTTTGACAGCAGACCTTTGATTGTGTGGCCAACTTTTTGTAGCACCAAGTTGAGTTTTGTTGAAAATATTTAATAATTTTAGTGCGCACTTTTTTCATTTTAATCAGATTAACAACAAATGAACATAATTGACATTAAACATAATAACTGAAATGCTTTACAAAGGTAACTTGATCAAAAAGAAATGAATTAATACTTGGGTTAAAAGTTTTTATCAAAAACGTGTGTTAAGAATTTTTCGATCTCAGTCCTTAGTTAAAAGATCCATCGTTTTCTTAGAAGAACAATTATAGTTTTAAAACTTTAACAATTTAATTCCTGGTATAATTTAAAGAGTCCTAACTGCTGGTAACACTGTTGTGTATATTTTTGGACATCGCGTGTTTCCTAGATAATTATTTTATGTTTCTGCACAAAACTATAAGTGCCTATTTTTCAAATTTTTAGGTCATACTTTGATATTTTTGAAGCATATTTCAGGCACTATTTTCCAATAATAAGTGAGCAAATATTTACACATATAACATTTACATTACATAGAGAATCATGTCTCCCTGTTCATATCAATAACCAAACAATAATTCAACAACCGGAAGTTACATATTTCGGTAACAGAAGTCGAACTGAAAGGGTATTTTAAGGATAACGGTAGCCCACTTTGCTTTATTTTCATATCTATTATAACATAAAGGTTTAGCCGATTCTTAGAAAAAATATCTCAAATCGGGTCAAATTGGCAATATTTGTCTCCTCAATAAAACATTTTTGTTTAAAACATAGAGAAACAAAAATTTTACTCAAAAAAATCACACATACGAGTGTTGTTTTTGTTTTCACATAGTTTTTTTTACTAATACATTCTCAGCACTTAGGTTTTTGACAACAGAGTTAGGTCTTTGACAGGAGAGTTTCCGCGCTATGTATATTTCTCTATGGTTTAAAACTTTCAATGTTATAAGTTTCACAGGGAAAATTAATGATGGTTTTTTATTTGTATGTCACTTTTTAAAACATCTAAATCAGTGGTCGGCAAAAATAGACACGGATGATATAAATTGTTTTCACTGTATTCCTGTGTTGTAATATCATCAGCTAATTGTTGTGATTTTGGTTTATTGTTTGAAAATTGTTATGAGCTTCGTATTTACAGGTAAATAAACGATTATATTCAGCCCTTGGTGGCTGTGAGTGCCTACCACTGTACTAAAACATTCAACCTGCAAGCATGATAGTAATTATTTCTTGTAATGGTACTTTATTTTATTATTTTAGCTGGATGAAGTTCGAAGGACCAATTGGTGTTTATTCTTTATTAAATGATACTTTTTCATGTAAAGGGTTTTCCAACAAGAGGTGTTATTTTGAATCACTCGGTATTTCGGTAGCTGTCACATTTGAAGCTTTTATTCTTTGATATTTGACAAGTAGAAACTACGCCATTACTAAAAATGGAACGATACACGCTTCAACAACGCATTGAAATTATTAGAATTCACTACAAAGGTGATGAAAATCTTGCAGTCACAGTTCGCAAAACTAAAGCATTTTTGGATCGTCGTGAAGCACCTTGTCGGATTGCAATACAGAAAAATTGTCGCATATGGGGTTGAGAAGCCTCTCCATCCTCAACGTGTGAGGATATATGGTCCGGCGGGGTTATTGGACTTTACTTTTTCGAAAGTGAGGTTGGATCAACAGTTATGGTGAATGGATTGCCCTATCGAGAGATGATTAATGATTTCTTATGGTCGGAGTTGGATGATAATGATCTGAACGACGTTTACTTTCAACAAGATGGTGCTACGTGCCACACAAGCAACGAAACCATTGCTCATTTACCGGAAAAGTTTCCGGACCGTGATATCTCTCGAAGAGCTGATCACAATTGGCCACCGAGATGATTTGACATCTTACGACTTCTTCCTTTGGGACCACGTGAAAGATAAGGTCTACGCCAACAGCCCAGCATCGATTCAAGACCTCAAAGATAGAATTCGTGAGGCTATCGAGGACATAGGGCAGCCACTTTGCGATTTGTTATGGAAAATTCCATGAAAAGTATATGGTCCTGTAAACGTGGTCGTGGTGGCCATTTGGCTGATGTTGTTTTTCATTATTAACGGTATACCTTTCTCTTTATTATGAAATAAACATCCGATCATTTATCTCAAAAAATTCCAGTTTTCTTTGAATACCAAAATAACACATATTTATTTAATTAATCTAATTTAGTAGAATTAGGTATTTACAAAGATTGCTTCATATTTGTAAATGTTATACATACGGAAACGATTTTCGAATCCAGCATTAACATTTGCAATGTGTACAAACAATATTCCGGAAGCTTAACTTCTCAACTATTGACTTTCTAAATTTTGAAAATATCAAACCAGTATTGATTATTAGACTGTTATATATTTTGCCACCTATTAATGATTTTATTCCTATTTTTAACATAAAACCAACCCCTACCCAAAACATTATTACACTTGTAATTGTTTGAATTTCAAATTATTATTTGATGGAAAATTGTCTTACTCAGACATGCATGCATTAACGTTCGAATAAAAATAAAAAAAACAAACAAACATCATCACATGGCCAAAAATAAAAACATTTCAGTATTTTTTTGTTGCGTTTGCATTTTTTTAATGTATTTTATTTTTGTTTTCATGGCATTGAACTTTATTTTCAAATTATTACTACTTCAAATACGACCATAATCACACTCAAGTTTACGTTTAAATGTTGCCAAAAAAAAAAAAAAATAATAATTCATTGCTCACAAAACCAAATCAAATCAGTCTAATACAAAAACAGAAAGAAATCTTTGGCAAAAAAAAAAAAACACAGAAATTTACAATGACAGGTTGAAATGGTATTTTTTTTAATGTGATTTTTTTTTATTTTTAATTTTGTAGTTTTAGAGGTAAAGCTATAAAAGGTATTAAGTTTTGTTTGTTGTAAAAAGCTGTTAAGTTTTTAATGAAGCAGCTTCTTTTGTCTAATATCTATTATAGCCAGTCAGCCAGTCAGTCAATGACCTTTTAATATGTACATATATCAAAAATCTGCTAAAATAATGATATGGACTAAACAATTTCGAAGATATCTCATACACACTTTGTTTTATTTAAATTTGAAGATAGATACCCTTTAGATGTTTGTAAATATTTCTTCAAATGTATTTAAGTTCAAGGAAATTTCACTGTTTTATAAGCAATTTAATGTAAGTCTATTTGAATTCCTACACATAATTATACTTTAAATAAAACAATTTGCTAAATTTTATAACCATCATCAGTTTTAGTTAAACTTTCTGCTTTTTATTTAAATATTTCAGCAATTCGTTAATATTTGTTTGCACTAAATATCTACAAGATATTTATCTATAAATCAATATAGCAGTTTTTGTAGTTGTTTTTCGCTTACAACAGGTCTATAGAAAGTGACTTACTTTTACTCTTCATTTCTCTTTTCATTTAAAAGAAAATCTACAATTTTCTTTTATTATTACCGTCATTATCATTCGCTAATGTTTGTATTTTAATTGAGATCCGCTTAAATCTCTTTTACAATTTTCTTGTTTCAATGTGGAAGACAATGTTGTATTTGTAAGAAGATTTTAATAAAAACTTGCTGTGTCACACTTTGTTAACGAAAACCCATAATTATAAAGAAATGTAAAAATAAGATTAAATTTTTTATTACTCTACCAGCACACAGTAGGGTCGATAGATAAAAAGTGGTAATAAATCTGAATCTTACGAAATACTATTCCGATTGCAAAATTATATAGGAACTAATCGTTGAGGTGGCCACTGGCTTTAAGAAAGGGAAATTTGTGACCACCCTGTTGGAATACAAGGTGAGATGCAGGTTGTCAGAAATTTCACATCCAATGTTTAATTATTTATTAGAATTTATTTGACTTCTAATTACTACCCGCTCGCTCAAAAACAGAGAAGCAGATTTTCTAAAAATATAAAGTGTTGTCCAACAAGTGATGTTATTTTGAATCAGCCGCTATTTCGGTAGCTGTCACTTTTGAAGCTTTAATTCTGTGACATTTGACAAGTAGAAACTACGCCATTACTAAAAATGGAACGATACACGCTTTAACACGCTTTGAAATTATTAAAATTCACTTCAAAAATGGTGAAAATCTTGCAATCACAGTTCGCAAAGCCGTGCACGTCGCTCAAGAACAACTGAGAATATTGCTGCTGTAGCCCAAAGTGTTGAAGAAAACCCAGGTTTGTCATTCCACAAACGTTATTACACCGTATTATGGATGATATTGATCTGGACAACGTTTTCTTTCAACAAGACGGCGCTACGTGCCACACAAGTAACGAAACCATTGCTCTGACCGTGTTATCTGTCGAAGAGGTGATCACAACTGGCCACCGAGATCTTGTGATTAAACACCTTGCGACTTCTTCCTTTGGCGGCACGTGAAAGATAAAGTCTACGCCAACAGCCCAGCATCGATTCAAGACCTCAAGGATAGAATTCGTGAGACTATCGAGGACATAGGGCAGCCACTTTGCGATTTGGTTATGGAAAATTTCATGAAAAGAATATGGAGTTGTAAACGTGGTCGTGGTGTCCATTTGGCTGATGTTGTTTTTCATTATTAACGGCATACCTTCCTCTTTATTATGAAATAACATCCGATCATCTGTCTCAAAAAATGCCATTTTTCTTTGAATATCAAAATAATACCTCTTGTTGGAAACCCTTGTACAAGTTTTAAATAACATAAAAAATGATTTTTTCTATTATTTATTAAAAACATAACAATCTAATTAAATTGAATTTATAAGTTTTCAAATCCAAAAGAAAAGTTTTATTCAAAATGTTTGCGATCGACCCCACTGTGCAGCATTAGTAAGTGTTTTATTAAAGAATAAGTAAGAATGTCTTAATATGACTGATACTTAATGAGTTATTTCCGGCCAGATCATTATCATTATTTTCAAAGTCGATCGAGTAAATATTTATATGATTTGATGTTTAAATAAGGAAAATCTCATAAAACTTAAAAACAATTATGAATCTTTTTAAACATGACATCTTTGGAAAAAAAATCTCGTAATTTGACTCCTTATATCAGTTCTGAATGAATAGTTTAGCAGTTATTACTCTTTCATAGTTGTACAGTGATCGTCGAAGGCAAATTGTCCAATCTACCCCTCCTAGGGGAATGTCTTGGTTCCGAACACAATATTACTTTGTAATGTTGCATCAACCTCTTCTTCAGTCATGTACCAACTTGGGTTTAACCCTGTGACCCTTTAAAGCCTTTAACACCGCCAGAATATCAACATATACCCCAATAACGTTACTTTTTGATTGATATCCCCGAATTTATACTTCTTATTATAAACTAATACTACACCTTTTGTGAATATCCCAACTGCTCTTTTATTTTTCTACAGTAATCGCATATCGTAAAAATAGTAATAAATATGTATATTTTTAACTTTCAATAGTCCAATCTACCTATCCAATATTGGTTAGTTCTGAACAAATTTTTCCCGAATATAACTCTGTGTTGGTGGATGAGTGGTGGTTTCACATAATTCATTCCTCACCTACATTGATAACTTGCATGTTCCCAATCTCGTTTCCTTCAATATCACATGTTTGAAAGACATTATATTGCCCGGTCTACTATGTAGACAGCAGAGCCGGTGCTCTTTTCTATTATCGATCCATCAATAATTACTGCATATCCTACCGGAACACTTCTAGACATCCCTATACTGGATCTCAGTTGGAGGTGCCCTGCAGAAGTTGATTTTAGTTATAATATAGTCCAAAAAAAATAAGAAAATTCGTGTAAGATCTTCGTATGGCCTGTTTCGCTCATCATTAGTAGAGCAGAATCATACAATTCGAGGTAACCCCTTGTTGCATTCCCATTACATACTCCTCAAGTATAGAATAACGTCCATGACCGCTTGTATTGTGCTCCTTATGGCTACGATAATGCCAAGTATTTTACAATGATTGTTGTCAAAACTAATCCGTAGTTACAATTCGCCACTTTTAGTCGCTATCCCCAATTATTAGGGTAGAAGGGGGACCATCCGCCACTTGTTTGATACGCTGTCTTTTAAAAACGATTAAAGTATTCTTAAATTTGTTCTTGTTGCATATAGTCTGATATGTAGGCTTTAGTTTTACTTATTTCAGTCTTGCTTATCTCTTCTTATTATAGTTTTGTTCAAATGTTTATACTGTGACCAAAAACGGCGATAACGCCCCACCCATGGGGTAATTATACCAAGGGAATGTAACTGATCGGGACGTTCATGAAGGATGAGTTGGATTCTGCTACAATAGAACAATACCGTGGGAATGAGCTCCAGGAGAAGTTCTGTACATTAACATAATTTTTTTTTTTTTCACTCTTTTAATTAAGTTATCAAAACGATTATTGTTCCATTTTGTGCACTATTATTGATGTTCTAAAACCAACAGATTTTTTGAATGACAAAATATTTTCCGGAATTTTAGAAAAAAAATTAATTAATCTGTCTGTGATCGTATGTAAAATGAAACATAATTGCTCTGTTTTCAATTTAATCGGTGTTGGCAGATGTGCCCCTACGGTGAATAGTCCCCCTGCTACCCTACCTAGTATGTTATAGGTACAATTGTGGTAGGTGTTGAATCACTTTTTCTCTCATGTGAATTCCTTCTCCAGTGTAACTATCTGTCCAAAAGCCCTCCTAAATCGTCAGCTAATGTGATTCTTGGCACTGTGGCAGATGTGCCCCTACGGTGAAAATCGTTCTTCTGGTAAATAATAAAAGTTCCGTCTTCTCGTGGTTGACCCTCAATCCCTTAAGACACATGACGAGAGAACAGCAAGCGTTGTTTGCATGATATCGCTGATTCTATAATTTGAACCAAAACGTGAGTGAGAATAAAAAACTCACGAATTTCCAACCGAGGATTGTGGGCAACAGAAATGAGTACATGTTTGTATTTCACACACTTCTAAATGCGAAAAAATGGCACCAGATACAGTTTTTAAATAAAAGGGAAAATATTTGAAGAAAATAATTATCTAGTTGACTAATTTATTTAAATGGAAAAGAAAATCTACAGCAAATTGTTTATAAAAATTAAATAGCATAATTTAAGCATCCACATTAAATTCCAAATAACTCTCAATCCCAAAAATTTCCCATAAATACTTACTAGTAACTAAAATGTGTACAATTTCTCATTAAAAATATTGTAATTACCTTTAAGACTTTTAGAAATTTCAAGATGAATTAAAAAAACTAAAAGAGAATTAAGGAGGAATAAAAAATTGTAATTATAATAATTATTATTTTAGCAAACCGATGACGGTGTTACAAAAACAGCTAAAATTTTCCTAGAACTAATAAATTGATTTGTTTACTTTATTTTAATTAGACATTTAAATAATTAGTTAAATGTCAAAAAAAAAACCTAAATATAAGTCTAATAAATTAAACGAAATTAGGTCAGTTCTTCGTGACGCCTAAACAGTTTGTTTCGGTTTTAAATTTTAGCATTATTAATTTCAATTTAACCCATTAAAAAGTTAATTTAAACTTTGCTTATTTTTATAAAACCAGTTTTTGTTAAAAATTCGCCTTTATTTAACAAAAACAAATGTGATTTTGTTTCTTAAAAGCAGCTAATCTTACTTACTTACTATACTATTCGTACGTGTTGCGGTTTTTTTCTCTCTTATTTTTTTTTTTTTTTATTTTGGATAAAAGATGTCTTGAGTATGTCACTTAAAACGAAAAAAAAAAAAAAACTGAAATGAAATGAAATATATAAAACTTGTATAAAAAGTTTAATGGCCAACAGGTAAATTAAGGCACGGCCTGGCACAAAATGTTGCAGTTAAATAAACAAAATTAAACAAGAACAAGTAAATAACAACAATTTTTGTTTTACAGTTTCAATGATAACGCCAAAAATTTTACAAAATATCATTGACATTAAAACGCAGGGAAACATTTAGTTCCAAAGACGTTAACCCTCTAATGCTTAAGCATATCCAAGGCCCTAATCGCAAAAATGCCAATAAATGCAAATATAACTGATTTTTCATTTCAAAAAAAAAAAAAAACCTACTTGCTAAAAAACGTACTTAAATTATTTTAAAAAGTTTTCAAAGTTTTTGGCATTTTGCGATGAGTGCCTTAAGGTATGCTTAAGCATTAGAGGGTTAAAAATAAGGATTGCACTCACTATTCATTATATTTTTATTCACTGAATCAAAAGTTGTGTTTTGATGTAATGAAATAATGATTTCGTTGATCTACTGATTTAAGTAATAATTTTTTTTTTTTTTTCAATATTAAAAAATCATTTTTGTTTTAACAAATTTTTAAACTTAACTATAAAGTTGCATTTGCTAAGAGTCAATTTTTAACTTGAAGTTTTTAAAAATAACATTTAAGAAGAATAAAATAATCACTTATTTTTGGCATAATGAAATTAAGTCTCGTTAATTATTTTTGATTTTTTTTTTTTTTCAAATTAAACACGTTTTTATTTAATTCGTTATTAACATGATTTTATTATTCTTTCTCTTTTTAGGTAAGTCATATTTCAACGCTTTTTAAATTAAGTGTAAAGGTAGGGTCACACATGACAAATATTTGACGAAAAAGACGTAACCACTAAATATAATATATTTGAATCCTTTTATTTATTTTCAAAACGTATCTTATTTTGGATGATTCAAAACAAATATTTATTTTTATTTTATTTGATGCTATTTGATATTACAAAATACTCGTAAGAGTAAACAACGTCAAACAAATTTGTGGTAAAAAAAGTGGTTACGCTTTTTTGAGTAAATATTTGCCGTGTGTGACCCTACCTTAAGTACTTAAAAAATATTTTTAATTTTAGACTTTTACAGTTTTATTTGCGTAGTTATTAGATTAATCAAAATTTATCACAAATCAAAGCAGATAAAATTATTGCGAGTTTTAAAATAATATTCGCCAAAACAAATGGTATATACATTTGCATAAATATATACATTAAACACGTAAAAAATCTATAATCAAATATATCACGCTCTGCTACAGAAGCTACTGCATGCTTCTAAAACGAGTTGTTGTGCATTTCTATGCCAACTGAAACACATTGTCATGTTATGCATTGCAACATAATCAAATTGTTTTGCGGTGTCATAAAGAATACTAGCTGCTGTAACTGTTTTTAAGTTCAAGCTAATGAATTGTGGTTCACAACTACGTTATTTTATTATATTGTACACAACTGTATTACGATCTGATAACTATTAAACAATTATAAGGACTGAGATCGAAAAATTTTTAACATCATAAGTGTTAATAAAAATTAAACCATTAAACTTACAGTTTTGAATCTTTTTTTATTTGATTGAAATTATTGTTACAATTTACAAAAAAGAAGTTATTTTTATAGTTCTAATCACTAATGATGAAATTTTGAACCTTTTTCGAAAACCCTTCCATTATGGTTTTTATAGTGCTATAGTGTTCGAACAGGTTGTCCATCTCCGTTTAAAATCTACCACACTTTTGAACACCTTTTTTGTGCTCTTCAATTCTCTTTTAATAAGAGCCCAATATCTCTCCACTGGACTCAGCTCCAGGCAGTTTGGAGGAATTGCCTCTCTTTTGTACAAATACCACATTATTGGTCTTGTACCACTTAAGACATTTCTTACCATAGTGACAGATGCAAAATCAGACCAAAAATAAGTGGACACATTAAGAAGTCTTATGAATGGAAACATCCTTTTTTGTAAACATTCCTTGATGTAAATTTCGATATTTATAGAGCCCTTTGTAACAAATGTGTGGCTTTTTTGCCGGAACTGCATATTGTTTGTCATACCAAGAACTTTTTGGGAAATTTTGTCTGCTTTTGGGTCCTAAACTTTTCTTCAACATTCCCTCGAGCAACCAACCTAAAATTTTTGACCAGGAAGTTGCGAATAATCTGCCAGAACATACCTTTCGTCATCCATTATTCCGCAAGAATATTTTTTTTATAAAACTTGACTTCAATTTCCGTGCCCTGTTTTTGGCCTCTAAATTTTTAGCAGCGTTCATGTCAGGAACTTTTTGAGCCTTGTATGCTTTATTGGCTTTTACTTTTCGTACCAAATAGTCCGAGTACTGACCTAAACGGGCTGCATTCCTATCGGAGGTGTTGGGAGCTCTTTTGAAAATGCTTTCTATTATTTTTTTTTTTTTGCTTAATAAACATCATGAGAACCATTCCTTCTACCTGAACCAGGTTTTCTATCAACATTGGAAACAGTTTGACGGCAGACCTTTGATTGTTTGATTAACTTTTTGTAGGACCAAGTTGGGTTTTGTTGAAAATATTTAATAATTTTGGTAACACTTTTTTCTGGTCACTCATTTTAATCAGATTAACAGCAAATGAATATAATTGACATTAAACATAATAACTGACATGCTTTACAAAGGTAACTTGATAAAAAAAAAAAACAAATAATACTTGGGTTGAATGTTTTAATGAAAAACGTGTGTTAAGAATTTTACGATCTCAGTCCTTATGTGGCCTACAGTTGTGCAACCTTACTTAATCTTTATTTACTGCTTTATTTTCAAAACATTTCACTTTTTTTCGAATTCGCTCCACTTGTGTTTGCACGAGACTTTTATCTAATTCATTGGCTGCCCTCTCTTCCATAGTTGACACTGCCATTTCTGTACTCTTTAAAGTGCCTTAGTTTCTGAATTTAGTTCTGAACCCTTTTATAGGTGATACTGACAAATCTGTCATCTTTTAAGTTCCTTTAGCAATCGAAGATTATTGATCAATTATCTTCTATTGGTTGCAGTTCTGAACAATTTGATGAATTGTTTTCTTTTGGCATCGATTAAGCTGTTTCTATAGCATCCAATCGTTTCCCTTGCATAATGACTGTCTTAAATTTTTTAAGATGAATATCTCATACTAATTTACCGCTTATTGTATACACGTAAAGAAAAAACAGTTACTTTTTGCGAAATTTGAACTTAATGTTAAATTTTCAATGATAGGGAGCATAACCCCAGCTTTTCCTGCAATCAAAATATATTAGCAGAGTGAAAACATTTTGGAAATAAATCTGCCAATTCCACCCGAAAGTTGAATTTGAATTTAATTGTTGATGACGAAGCTCACAGACCTCTCAGGAATGGCGTTGTATCCTAAGATTAATACACATAGATCGGAAACTCTCATGTCAAACTTTGTTGTCAAAAACATTTCTTTGGGGCTAGGTGATATCATGGAACGATATTGCCCATCTTCAATACCAAACAAGTGTTTATCGAAATTTTGAATTAAGGCTAAGTTTTTAAAAATCCAAAATCTGGAATTCCAAAACGGGCAACAGTCTTAGATACTATGATGTATTCCAAATCATTTATAATATTCCAAACAAAATGTGTACTTTAGGAGCAAAATTTCTAAAAAATGAAATTAAATAAATGGAATTGTTTATTGTGTTGTGGGAATTGCGGGATTTGCTTTTAGCAAATCGTATATTTGTATCCTTTCGAAAGAAAACTTAGGCGAAATGAAGTCAGTCGCTCACTTTCATTTGAAACGGTGGACCACTATCTTACGATTTATCGTTCGCTTTGCTTTACGTTTCAAACGTAAAACAGAAAACAATCGACAATATATTTAAAACCATTATTTGATGCACAATAAAATAACTAAGCAGTGGTGTAGTAAGTACAACAGTTGACTAGCAGCCGGAAGGTTGTTGGTTCAACTCGTGGCTGCGACATATCTTTATTATATTTTTGTAAATACATTATTCTATAAATAACTCTACTAAATAATATAAAGGATTACCTTTGGGACATCTCGAACAAAAATAAGTACTTTTTCTAGTAGAAAAATAAGTAGTATTTTCTTCAAATTCTGAGCAAAACATTTTTCTTTTAAAATTTCAATAATTTTTTTTTTTTTTTTTGTTGAGTGATATTCGGAAGTGGGCTTTTATGGGAGCTATGATCCTTAAATTCTCTTAAACAATTCAGCATTTGCAGTCATGTTAAAGGGGTGTGTGTATGCATGTACAAAATGTGGTGAATCTATATTTAAAGTAGTGGCCGGGCGCACTTTTAAAACGCTTTTTACCACTTTTATGGATAAAATTTTGAAACAATTTTATATATTTTGCATATCTAGAGAAAAGAACCTTTTAAACCATACATATATGTATGTTTCATCAATATTGGTGGACATTAATAACATATGTACTTATAAGTGTAACACAAAAAAACGTGTGACCTATTTAAGATTAAGATTATTTTTAAATTAATTTATTTCGCTTGCGGGGAATACTTTTTACAAACTCTTTTATTAATTTATACGAACATCTTCTAAATCATTTGGTATTTAAAATATTAATTTCTTTAATTAAAGCAAAGCTGTATAAAATATATTTTAAAACCAATAACATACAACAGAAGACAATAAATCCAAGTTAATCTTCAAATTTGAATGTTTTAATATAAACCAAAAAGTATATTAAATTTTAATACAATTCATTTTAAAAGTTTTATCCCTTAAAAAAGCTTAACGTTTATATAATAGATACCATTTCACGGAAACCTTTAGCAGGTAACACACATTTGAAACACATTAAATCACAATAAACATAAAATTAGCATTTCTCTATCGCTATTAACAAATCCATCATAATTATAAAATGAAAACATTATTTAATAAACCAGCCAAAAACGAAAAGAAATAAATTAAAAAAAAATGTTTCTAATAATGACAGTGATTGACGTAATCGTTGGATTTTAGTAGAAATATTAAAAAACGCTTAAATAATACTTATTGCAACAAATACAGATAGATAACAAAAACATGCATTTTAAATGGAGATAATCAGAAGATAACTTTCAGTTAACATTTAATTAAAGGGAAAAAAGAAGAAATTGATCGAAATGAGCAAAAAGATAAATGAAAATTTTATACTTAAAGTTTGCTACTTTAATCTTTTGTTTTGTTAGTCTAAACACTGACCCAGCCATGACCGACTGTCGTCATTTATTCAAACTTTTGAGGTTGGTAATTAAGAGGTTTTTTTTTATTTATTTTAAATAATTATTTCATTATTTTCTTAATTTATTCTTTTTTGTTTCTGTTAATCATTCTTAGATTTTTATAGTTTAATTGTTTTCTAACGGTCAATTACACTAAAACAATTGCTTGTATTTGTTTTAAGATAGTGGTGGCTCTGTCTGTCGCTGGTTTTGTCTGCATGTTGTGTTGTTTTATTTATTTATATTCTTTTACTTTTACTCATACATACTTCTTTCTTCGTCTTTAATATTTTTAATGATTAGTTTACGCTATTCTGCTTACAACACCAGCAACTAAAGGCGTAAGTAACAAAACAGATAAATCCAGAACAGTGGAATCTTTGGAACAAATATATTTTGTAATTTAAACTCTAACATTTCTTCAAACTCTTGTGGATATAACTGAGCTTTTGCTCAGCTAGATTTCCATATAAAAATACATTATCAGGCAACTACCTAAAATAAAGTTTGATTAATTTTAACGCTAAAGAGAAAATTTAATAAGACAGTTTTCTTATAGAAAACAGTCTTCATAAAACAGTTTTTTTATAGAAAACAGTCTTCATAAGACAGTTTTCTTATAGAAAACAGTCTTCATAAGACAGTTTTCTTATAGAAAACAGTCTTCATAAGACAGTTTTCTTATAGAAAACAGTCTTCATAAGACAGTTTTCTTATAGAAAACAGTCTTCATAAAACAGTTTTCTTATAGAAAACAGTCTTCATAAGACAGTTTTCTTATAGAAAACAGTCTTCATAAGACAGTTTTCTTATAGAAAACTGTCTTCATAAGACAGTTTTCTTATAGAAAACAGTCTTCATAAGACAGTTTTCTTATAGAAAACAGTCTTCATAAGACAGTTTTCTTATAGAAAACAGTCTTCATAAAACAGTTTTCTTATAGAAAACAGTCTTCATAAGACAGTTTTCTTATAGAAAACAGTCTTCATAAGACAGTTTTCTTATAGAAAACAGTCTTCATAAGACAGTTTTCTTATAGAAAACAGTCTTCATAAGACAGTTTTCTTATAGAAAACAGTCTTCATAAGACAGTTTTCTTATAGAAAACAGTCTTCATAAGACAGTTTTCTTATAGAAAACAGTCTTCATAAGACAGTTTTCTTACAGAAAACAGTCTTCATAAGACAGTTTTCTTATAGAAAACTGTCTTCATAAGACAGTTTTCTTATAGAAAACTGTCTTCATAAGACAGTTTTCTTATAGAAAACAGTCTTCATAAGACAGTTTTCTTATAGAAAACAGTCTTCATAAGACAGTTTTCTTATAGAAAACAGTCTTCATAAGACAGTTTTCTTATAGAAAACAGTCTTCATAAGACAGTTTTCTTATAGAAAACAGTCTTCATAAGACAGTTTTCTTACAGAAAACAGTCTTCATAAGACAGTTTTCTTATAGAAAACTGTCTTCATAAGACAGTTTTCTTATAGAAAACTGTCTTCATAAGACAGTTTTCTTATAGAAAACAGTCTTCATAAGACAGTTTTCTATAAGAAAACAGTCATAAGACAGTTTTCTTATAGAAAACAGTCTTCATAAGACAGTTTTCTTATAGAAAATACGATCAGTTCTGGTAGAACATTTTTCGATTTGTTTTCTATAGAAAATTCTCCGATCAGTTTTCTATATAAATTTTGTATAAAAAATACGATCAGTTCTGGTAGAAAATTTTTCGATTTGTTTTCTATAGCAAATTCTCCGATCAGTTTTCTATAGAAAATGTTTCGATTGGTTTTCTATAAAAAATTCTTCCATCTCATTTCTATAGAAATTTCGTTGATCTCTTTTCTATAGAATATTCTTCGATCAGTTTTCTATAGAATATTTTCGATCTCTTTTCTTAAAATATTCTTCGATCTCTTTTCTATAGAAAATTCTGTAGTCAGTTGTCTATAGAAAATTATTCGATCGGATTTCGATCGGATTTCTATAGAAAAATTCCGATCAGTTGTATATAGAAAATTATTCGATCGAAAGTTATTCTATAGAAACTTCATTGAATTTTGTATAGAAAACTCATCGATCAGTCAAAGAAAACTCTCTACTCAGTTTAGTATAGAAACTTCTTCGATCGGGTTTCTATAGAAAATTCATCGATCGGTTTCTATAGAACATTTTTTCAATTGGTGTTCTATTCTTCAATCTCATTTCTATAGAAATTTCGTCGATCTCTTTTCTATAGAATAATCTTCTATCAATTTTCTACAGAATATTCTTCGATCGAGTTTCTATAGAAAATTCATCGATCGGTTTTCTATAGAAAATTCTTTGATTACAAAAATTCTTTGATTATAGAAAATTCTTCGATTTCTTATCTACAGAAAATTCTTTAATTAGTCATCTATAGAAAATTCTTTGATCACTTTTCTATAGAAAATTCTTTGGTTTTGTATAGAAACCTTTTCGATCAGTTTTGTAAAGACCAATTTTTGATCAGTTATGTATAGAAAATTCTTCGATCTCTTTTTCATAGAAAATTCTTTAGTTGTCGATAGAAAATTCTACGAACAGTTTCCTATAGAAAATTCTACGTTCGATTTACAATAGAAGCTTTTTAATCAGGGGGGTTACCGCGTAACTCAATCCGAAAACGGAAATGTTCGAAAATGTGTGCTAAATACATTGCAATTCGAAACAATTTCCTTTCGAATCGAATTAGGGAGTAACCCCCCAGCTTTCATTAGAAAGCTCTTCGATCATATTTCTATGATGAACCAAACATACAATTTGTCAAATTTTAACACTGTGCAACATTTTAACATCTCTTAGTTCGAAATAGTTTTTTGTTTCTGTATTTTTACGGCTTTAAGGCATGACCACACAAAAAATCAACGCATTGATCAAGAACCTGAACTTTTTTTTTATTTGTGTTTTTCGCTGGCGAGTTGTTGTTTGCTTCAGCAACAAACGTGTTTTCTTTCAAACAAAAAAAAAAGTAAATAAAATACAACAAGTACAAACTATTCTTTTCAGTTTATTTTTATTTATTTATTTTCGTTTTTCATGAAGAAGTCACCATAATCTCAACTTGTTTGCGGAGGCTTCAGCTTTCTGTTTAAATACGAAAAAAATAAAATGGATTTTGGGCAGGCATCCTTTTGCTTCCAGCTCCATCAACACAGTATCTCAGCTGTAGTATTTGTACGTTGAGTCGTTTATTTGGTTGTTGTTTAAAATGTTTAAGAGGTTCATAACTTGATGCCGCCGCCAACAATTCCTGGAAATATAAACCAGTAAATAAACTGATTTTTCTTATTTACTTACTTCTCGTTTTTATTTTATTTTACTTCTTTTTTTTTTTGTTTTTTTTTTTTTTGTGACCGACAAACACAACACGTCCAGCAGCAACAACATATAAATTTACTCACATACAACAGAACTACAAGGCAAAGAGTTGCAAACCTCAAGTGTCAAAACCTTAAAAAGAACATAAAAATTGTCTGGTCTTGTGTGTTTTACAGCAACCTCAAAGTCTCATAGATTTTTATTTAATGATAAGCTCTGAGCGAGCTGCTTTTTTTTTGTTTTATATTTTTTTTTTTTCAGTTTAATACTCGTATTTTATAAAAATCGCCTGTATAAATACATTTGGTATAAGTTTATTATACAACAATATTATTGCGTATAATTTGGGCTCCTTTGATTTTTTGTGTTCCTTTTTCTGAAATAATATTTCTATGACTTTAAATTAAGCAAGTATCAAATTACATACACTTATGTATACAAAAGTGTTTTGGAAATACACTCGAAAAATTCTGTTATGAATTTCTGCTAATAGTTCCTTTACGGATTCGCGATTCGTGGACAAAAATTAAGCATTGAAACAAAAATTTCTGTTATTTTATATTGCTAAAGATTTTTTTGTAAGTGTATACAAAATACTAAAGTATTTTAAGTTTTTGAAACAACATTTAGTTTTTAAACTGCCTACAGGCTTACATATTCCTTTTGGAAGGCTGGAATATTATATTTAATTTATTCAAACAACGTGGGAATTTAAGTTTTTTAGAAAAAATATACTCGTACATATATTAAAACGCGTAAATGTATATTTAAGTAAATTAATATATAGACATTTTTATTTAGCTCAATTAAAGTATCCTTAAATATCTTAAATTAAACACCAAAGCGAAATTATTGAACATTTCACTTAAGTATTACATCAAATTTCGGGTCATTTTAAAGTTAGTTAGTGGATAATCAACATCTTTTAACGACTTTTTTTATTCGATTCGAAATTTATTTTTATCATTGTCATAGAATATTTAATTAATCAGCATCAATCATCTTTGCTACAAAATCTGTGACATGAATGTAAATAGCCATTAAGGCCAGTGGTTTGATTTTTTTTCTCCGCATTGTTTTACTAATTTTGATTTTCTGTAACTAGAAAAAAAGTGAAATTTATAGTTATTATAGTAATTCTGTCGCCGAACTTATGATTTTATTTACCATTTAGAGCCATCACTGGTTAACAAATTAGTCCTTGTATGAATTCAACTGACCCTACACAGATTACTAAGATACGGTCTGGTAAATGGTTAAACGACGCATGACAATGCTATTTGCAATGTGTCAAATTATCTCACTGACTTCGGATACCAACTACAAAGAGACAGTTCAGTGGTCGGTAGATAGTAGCATGTATAACTAAAAAATAATACTTAGTCGTTCAAATGATATACATATTTGTTAGAGGAAATGGAACTACAACAGAGCTGATCCTGTGATTGATTCCCATTAAAATAAGCTGTCATTTTAAGTAGGTGCTGTTCCACAGTGGGGCAGAATCAAAATTTTTTTGGAAATAAATCTGGCATTTCTAAGCGGATGGCCCGATGACGTGGGGTAGCCAAGGAGTATTCGAGTTCAAGTTATTAAAATGGTCCCTACAAATGCTCCAGGCGCGGCGCTATGGGGGCTCAAAGTAGGGTACCTTCGACATGTACAATTTTTAAACACGTCCCATTTTTTTGTTTCCTATCCGATTTCAAAGATTTTTAAATTTTTGGGAAGCACTCGACTAGGTCTTGAAGAAACATGCTTGGGTGTGCTATTTATCTCTTATAATTTCCAAGTTATAAGCATTTCAAAATTGAAATTTTTAAATTTTGCCATACCTTGGACCGCTCTCTACCCCCTCGTCAAATTTTGTCCCGACCGGGCTATCCGTTTAGAAATGCCAGATTTATTTCCTAAAAATTTTGATTCTGCTCCACTGTGTGTTCTAAGATGAATAAATTGAATATTTTTGTACACTTTGTGACAAATCACTGATTTTGTCATTCAGTTTTAAACGCATCAAAATATTAGTATATATATTCTGGATCCACATAAGATTCTAAGACGATCTAAATATGTTCGTCTGCCAGTCTGTTGAAAACATGATAGGGCCCAAACGAAAAGAACTAGCTGGCTGAAATTTTACACAAATACTCTCTGTTGATAAGGTTTGTTTAGTATTGAAAATGGGTAATATCAGTCCATGATTTCACCAAGCTGCCAAACAAATGTACCTACGGAATACTGTTTGAGTGCACATATTAGCTTTAAGTACTCTGAAATTATACTGTAAAGCAGCGAAAGGCATTGAGCTCTCAAATGAGCTCTCTTGTTTTTGTTTTCACATGTACGCAAGCACACACATTGTATAAAAAACAATCAAAACCAGTCAGTCTCGCATGAGCATTGATAGAAGCAGGTTGTTATATGCTTTTCGCTTTTTATGCTTGTTTATTTCAGTTATTGTTTTTGTTTTTTTCTCAACTTTTTACTCAACTCATACAACTACAATATTTAAAAACTGTAGTGGTGTGAGTTTGCCTTTCGCTGCTGTAAAGCAATGGTGCCCAAGCCCTATACTCTTGGTGCTCATTCGTTTTTGTAAATGCTCTTAGCTATAGGCTGTGTGTTTCTATACTCAATGGAGCACTCAGCACTGGCAATATGAAATATACAAACAACTTTGTCTTGTTTGTTTTTTTGTCGATCTTTACTGTCTTCACGCAAGTGCAAAGCAACAACACTTTCGTATGTTTTGCTGGTAAACATTGACGACAGCGATCATCAATGTAGATTTTGTTTTTGTTTATCTTATGGTATTGTTTGAAAAAGTGTGTATTTTTTTCTTTATTCTTTGTCTGTTTTTACAACAACAAAAAATTGCATAAAAATTCGTTTTTCTTTAAATGTATTGGTGTTCTGCTCTTCTATAAGGAACTTTTGGGCACCCCTGCTGTAAAGTATGGCGAAAAACGGGCAACATTTGTTCCTAATCTCCATACATGGTCCTTCTCCAAAAATGTCTTGAACATTTATAATTGTCTTATAATAATTAATATCGTGATGAATTTGGACATAAACAAGTTTTATATAAACCTAAATCTTTGAAATCTTGAAAGGTTACTTTCTAAAATGAAATTTAAAATAAATAAAACTGACTACACTCTTGATTACTTGTGGACACATTAGTGACAATTGGCTCTACTCTAGATTACAATTAGTTTAAATGTATAGGTTTGTTATTTAAGGCCTTCTAATTTGGGAAAAAATATTGAAAAAAAATCCAAGACGTGAAAATAACATTAAATAACTTCAACAATGTCTCCTAGCATATGAAGGTCCCAAAAAACTTGATTATTCCGCTCAAATGCGTTATAGTGGTGTAATCTTTATAACCTTCTAACTACTAGCCCGATTGCAAAAGGAACACCCTATTAGAATACTAGATGAGATACAGACTGTCAAAGTTGACCACCATTGGTTTGCAAAGCTTTATAGAACTCGTAACTTATACAAATACTGACAGATATTAAATGAATTTACGTAATTAAGCTAATGGATAATAAAAAATCCTTTTTATTTACGAAAGTTATATTTTATATTTCAAAAGATATTTCAAATGCAAAAATGAAATACGAGGTGGGTCAATAAGTCCGCGAATTTTTGTATTTTCCCTGCTCTTATCTGAAAGTGCAACACAGCTCCTGATGCCAGTTGACTCCTGTCAAAATTTTAACAAGCTGCGTCATTTAGTTTGTGTTTGACAGCCTCGTGACTTAAGGAGAATTAGGAAAAAAGTGAATTTCGTTTTTGTGAAAAAAAATCATCACTCAAATAAAGGCTAAGCTTGATAAATACTATGGGAACTCTGCATCTGGTTTACTAAATTTCGTTGTGGCCGTACAAGCACGGATTTTTTTTATCCATAAACTTATGTTTCATTGAAAACGGCGCGGAATTTTTGACACAACCTCGTATATATACATGCGGGAAATATGTAAAATAAAAACCTATTGATCTTAAAATTTTTTTGTAAACTTGTGTTACCTGAAATTGACTTCTCTTTGCTTTACACAGGACACATATGTAGACAAATGATGGAAAAATATATAATTTGGAGTTGGACATGTAAGTAGATACAAGTGAAAAATAGTGTCTACATTGCTATCCAAAAAAGTTTAATGATTTTTTTATTAATGACATGCAAAATTTCAATATAGTAGTGCACAGTGGGGCAGAATCGAATTTGTTTGGAAATTAATCTGGTATTTCTATACGGCTGGTACGATCGGGATAAAATTTGTCGTGGGCGTAGCCAAGGAGTATTCGAGTTAAAGTTATTAAAATGAACCCTACAAATGCTCCAAGTGCGGTGCTATGGGGGCTCAAAGTACCTTCGACATGTAAGATTTTTAAACACGTGCTTTTGTGTGCTATTTACCTCTTATAATTTCCGAGTTATGGGCATTTCTAAATTGAAATGTTAAAATTTTGCCATACCTTGTTCCGCATTTTTAAAAATATAGGTCGTACTTTTGGACCGATAGGACTCGAATTTTGTTAGTTAGACAACTTAATTACCAATAATATGCAAAGAATTTCAGAACAATATCATTTATAAATAAAATAAACGATTTACAATTTAAAAATTATAAAATTCAAGACCTAGTCGATCGCTTTCCAAAAGTATAAAAATCTTTGAAATCGGATGGGAGACAAAAAAATGGCACGTATTAAAAAATTTTACTTTGAGCCCCCATAGCACCGCGCCTTGAGCTTTTGAAGTATCCATTTTAATAATTTAAACTCGAATACTTCTTGGCTACGCCAACGACAAATTTTATCCCGATCGGATCTTCCGATCTTCTTAGCCAATCTTCCCCACTGTGTAGTGTACAGTATAATTTTATTATAGTTTTATAAATCCAACATAAAATTATAATAAATTATAAAATATTTTCGATTTATAAAGTAAAAGAAATGGGCCAAACATATTTTATTTAAAATCTAGTTCAACAGCTACTTAATTTTTCATTTCAAATGTGGGTGTATAACATGGCTAAATTTAAGAACAGACCAAAAAAAATTCCAAATATTATTTAAATGATTCACAGACATATGTATATAGTTATAAATGGCAACAAATTAGCATTTTATTTAATTAGTTTTCTATAAAATTATAGAATAAATTTAAATTCATTTACGAATAAATTTAATAATAATTTTATTCCAAAATAATCTAGTTTCTATATTTTATTAAAAAAGTAAATATTGTTTGATGCTTAAATATATTAAATAAATTATAAAGAGCACCTTGAAGAGTTGGGAACTGGAAATATTTTAAAATATTTTAGGTGCCAAATTTATGAAATATTTATGCTTTAAAACCATACTTGAGAATATAAAAATGTAGCAATATCTAAAAAAAGATTATATAAATAGTTTTGAATATGTTTAAAGACAAATTCATATAATATTAGCATAGGCATTAACCATATTATTATAAAGTGATCTATTCATGATCTTTCTTCATTTGTAAATGATAAAATTAAACTTCAAACAGCTACAATATTCTTCAGAAGAAATTATTAAGAAAAAAATTATTATCTAAAGAAATTGTATAATTACCAATGACGTAAAATTTACAATTATTTATTATTCCATTACAAATAAATAAATAAATAAAAAAAAACTGTTATTTAATTTATGATTCATTCATTAGTACATTAAATATAAATAACAAACTACTGAAACATTTTCCATTACTTGAAGAATAAAGTTCAATAAACTTTTAAACATTAAAAACACTTGTTCACATGAATGTGTTGATTGTATGTTTATGAAGAATTGCCCACATAAGTTTAGTATAGTAACTAGTATGAGGTACTTCTACTACTGCCACTAGATATTCTGCAATCATAATAAAAACTAAACCAAACAAGATGTTCTACATAATAAAGACAGCTAGCTCATTATTACATAACTCAACAATTCAACTACAACAATTCTATTCTGCCCAATGCTAGTGAAAACGGTTCTTAAAATTATGTGAAAATATGAAATTCTTGACAGATACCCCGAAAAAATAACTTCTAAGGAAGCGAACAAATTAGAATGGAAAGTAATGAATGTTATTATTTTTATATATCTAGTCCAAGTGCTCTTGGATTACACAAATTTATTTTTATTATTTTGTTTACATTTATTTCAAATAACTTTAAAAAAAAGAAACAATTCCTCAAAAAGAGTTTTTCTTGAGATTTAAAAATTTACAGCTACTAACTTTTACGAAACGTGTGCTAGTTTACAATTTCGAAATTACTTCAAGTGTGACTTTGTAAATAATCAATGGAATAGGGCAGATTTGTGGGCTTGTATGAGAAAAAGAAATTATTCTTTAGCACAGAATTTCAATCTATTAAGCTTCATCAGATTTGTAGCCATTATAATTATGAATTTGAAGAAGAGTTTAAGAAATGACGTTGTAGTTATTATACTTACTGACTAACGAGGCTACTTAAGACAACACAATTAAAAAATACTACTATAAACTAATTAACTTAAACGTGCTGATGAAGAAGTAAGTAGGAAAGTAAGCAATATATAAATAATTATCATTCCTGTAAAAAATGTATAAAGTTTTACAGGAAGAAAACTAAACTCGTAACCAACACATTTTAAGATAGGTTGAAGAAATTGTTAAAGGTTGAGATGGACTATTTGTTCGTCCATCTCGAGTTTATAAAATCTATTAAAGTAAATTGATGAAATTTCAAAATTATTAATAGTATTTTTTAGCCTGGAGAAAATGGGCACTTCAAATTTTTACAATTTTAAACCTTTTGTTTTAAGCTAAAATGTTTTGGAACAACTTGCCGCCAAACTACTTCCTGGAAGTTTGGAATTTTGTGAAAATACTAACAACTACAGATAACGCCACATTTGTATCTGTGGATACGTTTCTTAATACTTATCATATTGGTCAATAACACGTAGAAAAAAATATAGTTGTGCATGTTTACTGTAACCATTTCAACATTTTTGCATGTTTAAGGTAATCATTTCAACATTTTCAACAATATGATAGTCACAGTAACTATTTATATGATTGTGGTAACCATTTCAAAATTTTTAACAATATGATTGTCACAGTAACTATTTATATGATTGTGGTAACAATAATATGGTTAATTTTTGATTCATATGATTGTATCAACCATATATAAGGTTACAGTAAACATGTATATGTTTGTGACAACCATTTATATGATGAAGGACTTACCATGTTATGTTGCTTTCGGCTTATGGATATCATAATCTGAGAACAACATATTATGATAAAATAATTCATCATATAAATGGTTGTCACAAACATATAGATGTTTACTGTAACCATATATATGGTTGATACAATCATGTGAATCGTAAATTAACCATATTATTGTTACCACAATCATATACATAGTTACTGTGACTATTATATTATTAAAAATTTTGAAATGGTTACAGTAAATATGCATAACTATATTTTTTCTGCGTGAAGGTGGCGAAAAAACACTCAAACGATATTGTTTTGCCATTTCTGTAAAATGAAACTACATAATTTGAAATATATTTTTTTCTAAATGTTTAATTGGACCTAGAAGTTATTTTCGATTACTTTTTGAAGATGAAATCGCCGCCATTGATGATGCTCTTTTTACACGTTTGTTAAAATTTAGTAGTTTTTACTACATTTTCAATCGCTTCGACGAGAACTTCGGGCTATAAGTACCGAAGTTCTCTTGTACTATTCTCTTTGAGAGCTTTGTCTGGAAAAAGTCTAAAAAAGCGCTAAAATCGAGCGAGATATTAGAAAACATGAAACCAACGCATCCTTCAAAATGTCCATTATCACATGAGCTGTGTAAACTTATATGAAGTATCGGCACGTTATTAGGGAAAATCTTTAATCTGGCTAATTTAGTGTAGCATCGTCTGAGACCTATTCAGCCACAGCGGTGATATTCTCCTAGAAATAGCGTTCTGGCGCCTCTGTCAATTTATGTACCAGTACTTTCAAGGCGAGTTTTTGACGAGTACAGGAGCCTTTATAACTGTGCCAAAATTATCACTGCTCCCAAATTACTGACGAATTTTTCCCCAAAAAAATTATCGCGAATATTCCGAGATCTTTAGAAAGAGAGTTTAGCGTCCCACGACTTGTCAACATATACGTACCTTTTCATTTTTAACTGGAGCTTTCCCAACATTGTGGTCACCATTAGTTAAGTAATTGGCTATGTGACTAATTATTGTAACATGTGCGTGTCCTAGGCGGAAGTAAATTGATCCTGCATAAAGTACAAAGGGTAAACTACGCATTACATGGGGACTCTTAGTGACAATTTACTCTTAAACAGATTACTTCTGGTACCTAAAATAACTACGTTTTAAAGTGTAGTACAAAAAATGTTTAAAGGGGCTTATTAAGGGAAGGTTTTTGACTTGAAGATTAAATTAAGTTTAATCTACGAATCCTTTTGCTGAAGTAGCCAATTAATTGGCATTTGCTCCCAAGTGAAAAACCCTCCCTTAGATAGACTAAAGTGGCAATCGACTTTACGCTAGATTACCTTGGATGTATTACAAAGAGCACTAACGTGTCAAATGACCCAGTAATATATAAATGGGAGACAGCCAAGTAATTTGATATTAGAGATAATTACTGTCCAAAAGGGATTCATTGACTTCTTTTGTAGTCAATACAGAACTGCTGGGAGTTGGACCGAAAATATTGTGTGTTTGAACATACATGTTCATATTTTAATCATCCTGTTCAACATTAGATGACTAATAGAATTTGTTTATTCTCACAACTGTTTAAGAACAGTGATTCTAAATTCGACTACACCTGCGGCAAACACATCACTTGTTTATGAAATTAATACTGAGAAATTTTTCAACAAATGAAACATCGTTTCAAATAACACTTCCTATATATATTTATGGTTTTTGTTGTATTTATTTGCCAAAAAAAATATATACATATGTATGTATATAAGCTATGCAATGACTCCAAAACAAAAACCAGTTAAAAATTTGATCACTTGTTTTTCTTTCATTCTGCTTAATTAATGATCCCATCAAACTGTGTTATAAAATTTAAACAATATTAAAAAAAATAAATAAAAATAAAACCACACTAATAAACATCAAAATTTGTTAAATGATTTTAACGATTATATTATAATTAATAAAAATAGACAGCATCATTTTGCATTTAACAAAAAAACAAAACTAAATTTATAAACACTTTAAAGATGACATTTAAAATTTCAAAGAATTAACTTGTTTAATTATTTCAACACTTAAAAATGTTTGGTGCTATTACTTAATCGTTTTAGATTAATATAAATTATTGTATAATAATAACACTATTCACTTCTCAGAAATAAAACTACAAAAAAAGAACTTTATAAAAGTTTTTTGGAACAAGATTTAATAATTTTTAAAATTATTTTTAAAATTTATCATAGAGTTTTGGGTAAATGCTTAAAAGGAACCTCAACGAAATCATTATTTTATTACGTTAAGAGTACAAATTTAAAATCTATGAATCTGAACATAGGCATTTCCACATTAAGGTCCATCGATTTTTTCTAACATTATATTAAACAAATGTCAACATTTTTATGACACATTTTATTTTCAGCTAATCTGAGTTGTGTTATGATGGGAAAAAAGGACCGAAAATAAATTTGTTCTTGTTCTTAGGTACTTTTAATGACATTTTCTCTATAGCATTTATTGTTAACATATTTATATCGTGACAGCATGATATCTTATAAAATCATTCTATCAACAACAAATTATTACTTGATTAACGGTAAAGTTTTCATTTAATTTTGTTTATGTTTCAATGTCGCGTTCTTGTACCTAAATCATCTTGTGTTATAAGTAGTCCGAGATTGTTCTAATGAAGTGGCTGAAAATTTTAATTCAAATCAAAATATAGTAGTTTTAACTAAAAATCAAGTTACTGTATTTAATAATCACACTATACATTTTATTTTGATTTTCAAAGTGGGTCTCGTTCGGGATCGCAAATGTATATTTTTTTTTTACAAAATTTTGATAATTTGTTTTTGTTTTCCATATCTACTATCATATAAACACACACTCGGCGCCGGGATTTAGATAATTAGGCCCTAAAAAGAGCGTATTCATTGAAAAGTGATAATTTAAATATATACACACTTTGAACTCACATAATAAATATTATGTTTTTTGTAGTCTATGCACTTTTGAGTTGCATTTACTTGACTAATCGGTAATGCCGATTCTGTATTACAAACATGGGGTTGAAATATGTCGCGTGACAAATCAAACTTTACAGCAATACTACTCAATTGATAGCTACATTATTCCATTTTAATTTTTAAAAAATGTTCTTTAATAAATTATGTTGCAATTCGCTGATTTTGGCATTTTTCTAAAGGAAGCCGATAACGAGTTATATTTTTGGTTTCGTTCGGAATTCCAGGTTTATTGCTAATATATTGGAAACAACCAGTCCGCAAAACATAGTGCTACAAATATGCTATCGACAAATTTAAATAAGAAACAAAAATTTATCAGATTTTTTTATTTAGTTTACTTCAAAGGCGTACGAATGTCGCGTTCGGCACCATGGAAATGTCCTCATTCACTTTAAGACAAACCAGTTTGTAATTGGTAATGGTGCTATTTTTTGTCACTACTTCCAGAATGTAAATTTTACTTATTCTACTTGGAAGTTTTTTTATTTTACTATAGAGCTTTTATATAGTGAAATAAACCTAAATATTTTTTTAAATTTCAAAACAACTAATAGTTTTTATCAATTAATTAAAAAAAAAAAAAAATTATAAATTCATAATTTTATAGTAGTATGTATGTAATTAATTTTACATTAAAATTTACAACAAAAAATATGATTAATTTATTTTGTTAATCATAAATAATTTGTTAAATTACATCTAGAAGTAAAAAATTAAAAAATACATAAATAAAATGAAATAAAATAAAAACATTCATAGTTAACTCACGAATGACCCAAATACGAACATTCAAGTCTGTATGTCTGACAAGGCAGGCGCATGTTTCATTAACTCTTTATAAGCGTCATATTGAAATAAGAAAAAATTAATTTAATGTTCAAAACTACAGCAACACAAACAACTTTAAATGGTGGCTAAAGATACGTTCACCGAAAAAAAAATGTTTGACATAAGAAAATGCTTTTAAAAAAATGCTAAATAAAACAACAAATATGACTTAATAAAAACTAATTTAAGTACATATTTAAGATGTGAGTGAGGGAATGAATGAATAAAATGAAGTAATTGAGTGTATCTGGGTGTATATTTTCCATTTTGTGGCAATGAATGATGAACCAGATCAAAGTACATACTTAAGGGAGTGGGGTGTCACTTTAAACATTTCAAGAGAAGGCTAGGTTTGTGAGAGTCTCCTGAAATGTATATATAAGCATTATGTACAAGTATTTGATATTTGAATGCCTTCGGACTCGAAAATTAACATTTTAAAGAAAAAATACTTCCTATCAATTTCCACAATAACATTTACCATAAAAACCTGAAATTTCAAGATATCGTTATAAAATTTGGGACTTATATAGATCAATGTGTTGACAACTTTTGACATTGTCTTCACTTAAATACCGAAATTCCTAAAATTGCGGCCGTTCTGTCGGTATTTGCCATGTGATATTTTATTAACTTTTACTATATATGGGACTTCAATATTTTTTATAATCGCTCTGCCGGTATTTGCTATGTGATATCTTATTAAATTTTAGTATATTTAAACTACTTATATATAGGGCCTTTTAAAAATATATATTTTTTTTGTAATCGGTGCTTTATGTTTTTAGAAATGTTTAGATAAATCTGAGGGATCATATTCCCTTTAATGGTCCAATTTTTCTTTCAGAAACATATTTGAAGATATTTGTTTTCTATAAAAGAAATAATATGAAGCGGACGCAACGAAAAATTTTAATAAAAAAAATGAATTTTTGAAACTTTACTCTTCTCATTTCGATAATATTTGGTATACATGTTTCTAGAATTTCGAAATTTGCATTATTTTGGTTTTTATATAGATTCAAAGTTCATATTTTTTATAAATGCGTGCAAAATGCATAAAGTAAAACTGTTAATAACTTTTGAAGTGTTTATAATTTTTGATCTCATATTAAAGCTAATGGAATGTAAATTTATTTTTTTTTTAATTTTGTAGGCCCTATGTGAGTAACTTTGGGATGCCGGCCACTGGCCTGCATATTTCCATATAAATATAAATCAATCCAAAAAGACCTTTAACTATGTGAAATGTCATTAAGATATCTCCAATCGTTCCCGTGCTTCCAAAATAATTCATTCAAACACCATATGCCAGATAAATTTAAAAGTACTTTTTGGGAGAGGAATTTAGAATAATATTTCTGGAGTGCGATCAATATGACAAGCGAGGAGTTTTCAAAGTTTGTTTGTTCAGTTTGTTGCAGCATACTTCTTTTCTAATTTGTGTCCATTCTCTGTGTTTCCTTTTGAACTTCCGGAAGGGGAGGTTGGTTGACTGCATCCATAGTGGTAATTTTAAAACAACTCGTTAGTTATCTAGTTTCCTGATTCCTTTCTGGCTAGTAATATATTGTTACGCATTTGCAATAGCGATTTGAATTTAACGGTCTGTAATGACTGCCTGCAACATTCATCATGTTTATAAACATGTCCATCAGTAGAAGCTTCTACTTATCAACAATGCGGTCGATTAGCATTGTTTTTAAGTATGGCAACACTAACTGTGTAAGCTGCATACATTAACATCGAAAGCTCTAGAATTCGAATATTCTAGTTTTGACCGTTAAGAACAATCTAGGCTACTCACATGAAGATGGCAGTGTGACATAGTGACTGCGGTTGCAGTAGTGTTTGTGTCTAATTTGTAGCATCGTTAAGTAAAGACATCAACTACATTGCCAGTGTATACTTGTACATTATAAAGTGTGTGTGTATTTCTGCGAATTGATAAACGTGTATAAAAACACTGAGTAACTATTTGAAGTCTTATTGTTGTAGATTTTAAATAAATAAAGAGTTGTTTCGGCTTTTATTTGCAATCAAAAGTATCCGGTTTATTTAAAGGAAATAAACCAAAGTTTTCAATAGGTGAAAAAGTAAAAATATATTTTCCATCTGTGACGATTTGGCGATATTTCCGACCACTGAATATCTCTAAAACAATATATTATGCGACGTAGAAACGCATTCCTCAAAATATCTACTGTCGCCCGAACTGCGCACCAGTAACCGTGTTACCTACGGCATCCCCGATGACACCTTTGACGTCAATCCCGCACCATGCAGTGACACGGAGTGGATGTAGTGACTTTTAGAGAATGTTATTTGGGAGCTTAGTGCATTAGATGCAAAATTTTTGTTTGTTCACGTATCCGATCAGATAAAAATGGGCTCGTCGCACATGACGTATTTGGCTAATCAAGCATTCGATATTTTCTCAACGTGTATAAATACCAATACAACACTTACAGTTGCCGCCATTTGAAAAAAGTTATAATATATTTAATATATTTACATTATTGTACATTGATCGGCAACATTGCTTTTGGTCTCATTACACAGCTTATGAAAATACATCATTGTTGCTAAATCGTTTAAAGGAGCAGGATGTTGCATCTCGTCTTCTGTGATGATAATCAAACTCTTAATGTTCTAATCAGGCCTATACCTGATGTATAACAGAAAGATCAATGGCTCTTTAGAATGAAGCCCATATTTGCAACGATTTTTTAATTCTATTTTTAGTATGGCTTTTCCAAGATAATCTCCAGGCCAGGACTTCTACCTTTCATGACATGTATTTTGTTTTGTATTGAAAGCTAAGATGTGTCGATGGCTATTTTAGACCTTTCCTATAGCTCATATAGATTAATTTCTTTAATACTACGTCATCCTCACAGTATTTGAATGGATTATTGGAAGGAATCCTAGAAGACTATTACTTTTAAGGAAAAAATTTTATTATTTTAATTGTCTTAATAGTATTTATTACTATTAATTATTATTAGATATTTCGCGAACTGTCTGCCACAATATTTGTTTAAATATCTCTTCATTAGTCAAGATTTTGACAATTAGTTATTGTAATTTTGACATTAGTTGGCAAATAAAATAAGATTGAATTACTATTAAACATATGGTGACTAAAATATATTGAAAAACACTTCATCTGGCATAACTTGATTTAAATCACGAAAGTTCTATGGATTTTTTTCAAAAACAAAATCAGGTGCTGCTGCCTTATATTAAAGTATATTTTATGACATTTACATTTCTTTATTTCGTTTTTCAAAAGATGGTACTTGTCTCCCTGCTGAGCATAAAGAAGTGTTAAAATTGGCACTTGTAGTTAAAGTGAGAAGAAATTAAAAATGTCACAAAAAGTTCATTAAATAAAGTGTTATAATTTAGTACATGTTTTACACTTATATTTTTTACGTTTATTTTTTAGTTTTGCTTCTTTTTTGTCACTTTGAACGCATTTGTGCGTTTTTTCCTCGTAAATTTACTTGTAGACTATTTCAGTTTATGTTTTTGACCTAAAAATAACACAAAAAACAACAACAAACAAGAGAATGTTGTATATATTTTTTGCGTTCTCAGAATATTTCAAACCCCATGACTACAATATGTCTAATAACAAGTGCCAAGTGGAACGGCACTATTGTGTTTATTTTTAACGTAAAAAATTATAGTGAAGTATTTCAAAATATTTAAATTTACATACATATTTATTTACTGCAATCAATTTTATTTGTACATAGTCTGCTTTTACACAGGGCAAGTTTTCTTGCCGCAAGTCTGAGTTTATAGGAGAGAGAGGCAAGAAGAAAGAAGAGGGGTACACACTTGCTTGTACTGGCAAGTATCTTCAATTCTCTTTTGTTTTCTCATTTTCAGTATGGCGTCTATTAGGTTGTGACATACAACATTGAACACAGACTTGCTGTGTGTAAACAGACGAGCAAGTTTAAAAGAGAATCGAAGAGACTTGCTTCAAGTAAACTTGCCCTGTGTAAAAGCAGACATAGGTATAAATTTTGACACAATAAATTATGCGAATTAATATATAATACTTTAGGTCATAGTGATAGGGAACCGAAGGCTATTTGTCTGTCAAAAATTTAATTCAGTTGACATTAAAATTAAACATTTTTAGAATTTGTTGAGATAATAAAATAATAATCAAAAACATATTAAAAAAGCTTTTATTGAAATGCTATAAAAAGAAGAAAAATAAACTTTAATTTAAATTGTATAAAGTAATAAAAAGTTTGCTTTAAATTAAAGTTTATTTTCTTCTTTTGAATAATTTAAATAAAAGTTTTATTATTATTTTCTTTTTAGAGCTCTTTGAATATTTTGAATTTTAATTCGGATTTTCGAACATATTTTAAAAGGTACTATGTTACTATATTGAAAATACTTTAAAATTCATGAACATTTTGAATTTTTTTACAAAATTTTTAAGTTCGAAATAGGAAATTGGTCTCAAATACAACTAAAATTTTTTTTTAAGAATTCTTATGATTTGGAGATTATTTTAACAGCTTTAAAAATTTTTCGAACATAAGTTCGAATTCTCGGTCTTAAATTGGAATTTTCAAACACAATATTGCATTGCCATCTGGTTTATGCATGCTATACAGATTATTTTAAAAGTTTTAATCATTTTTAGAACATTACTTCGAATTTTCGGATTTGATTTCGAATATATTTCGTTTACTATATATAGCGCATGACTTAAAAATGCGGGATTACAATATACGAAAAATTAAAAATTATGCGATTTTTATATAGATAGTGTATCCTTTGAATGCGGCTTTTGTTTTTAATAACTTATATTTCATTTTGAAGGGTACATATCTGTTATTCTCACTTAGTAAAGTGTAATCAATAAAGTTTTTATTTTTGCTTTGAAAATGTTGAATTTTGTACTTCTTTAATTTGAAAAAAATTCCTCTGAATCACATCGACTGCTCACCGAAGCTTATGGTGAATGTGTTTCAACGTGCGAGAGATGGTTTGTGCTGTTCAGAAGTGGTGATTTTGACACGGAAATTAAAGAACGCCCAGTACAGCCAAAAAAGTTTGAAGACCAAGAAATGGAGGCATTACTCCATGAATATTGTTGTGAAACTCCCTCAAGCAGCAATTTCAAAACTTTTGCGAGCAGCAGAATTCATCCGCATCAATTCGTACCATACGAATTGAAGCCGGGAGACCTTCAAAGGCGATTTTGCATGTCTCAAATGCTGATTGAACGCTATAAAATTAAATAGTTTTGCACCTAATCATTGCTTGCGATGGAAAATGGATCCATTGCGATACCGCGAAGCGTATGTGAACCCCAACCAACCATCCAAATCGACACCAAAGTCAAATATCCATGGCGCTAAAGTAATTCTCTATATTTGTTGAAATCAGGCCAGACCATCACATGGAACCTGTACCGAACGCAACTGATTCATTGGCCGAAAAACTACCAGAATATGAGGCCAGACATGAAACCGTAATATTCCATCATGACAATTCTGGGATACGGAACAGAGTATCCGATATGGCATGATTCGTTATTGGCCTAAAAAGACGAGCAGTACCTTTGAAAACCACACTCGTATGTGTGATGATTTTGAGTAATTTTTTTGGTTTGAGTTTTATATTTAGTTTCCGCTCTATGTGTATTTCTCTATCGCTCAAAAATTTGTAAATGACCAAAAGAAATTTTATGTTTTTACCAAATCACAAATATTTATATTTCTATTCAAAGCTTCAGGGCTTTCCTACTAAACAAAATCATTATGGATTTTATATTCAAAGTTACAAACAACAATTTAACAATTATTCTTAAGGCATTTTATTACTAAAACAACGAAGATAAAACCAAAATAAAAACAACACGAATGAAAACATCCGCTTCTTTACGAAGAATCGAATGAAAACAACTCTTTGAGTAGCACGTGATATCGTCGTCTACCACACAAGATCATTTTGTTTTATTTCATGTTGAATTTTATATTTTGTTTCTTTTTTGTATTTTACCAAAAACGACAAGAAAATTGATTGAAATTTACAGCCACAATTGTTAATGTTTTGTTGTTGGGGTCTCTTTTTCGTAATTTTCCTTCCTATTGTGGCGGCTGCTGCTGGTGCTGCTGCAGATTCAAGACTTGGTGTTGCATCCAAATTGCAGCTGGTCACGATGAACTTTAAACATTAACAAAATAAAAACAAAGAAAATAAAATGCAAACAAAACGAAACATGTAGATATGAAAAAAATAACGTATTTAGTTAAAGCACACCTGAGTTGGAAAATAAATTTTCAACAATTTACTATGGTTTTTACTCTGTATGAACAAACAAAATGTGATTTACCAACAGCTAAAAACCAGTATTTTTTTTAAGGAAAATTAATTGATTTTCTTTGAACATACAAAAGCGAGAAAAAAAGTTTACTATTTCTATTTTTCAAAACATAAACTTTTAAAACTTTTGAACGAAGTTTTTATATATTGAATATTTTTTTTTTCGTATTGCTGCTGTTATGTTTTATTTTTTAAAGAAAGTGCTAAAATTATGTGGCAAATATGAAAAATGTTTATTTAAAACAAGTTATGTCAGTGGTTTTTTTTGTTTAGCATAGATACAACATTAATTTTACCCGATAACACAATGGTCTGAGATGATGGTAAAAAAAGTCAGAATTTCGAAATTCGCACAATTTCCAAATTTGGCTAGCTTTACCAAAATAACTGAAATTACCGTATAGCTAAAATATCGTTACATAAGTAATTGAAAATACCTTTGCTGTTATTCTATAAATAATAATAAGTTATGAATTATTTGTCTTAGTTCTCCATAATTTGATTTATTGAAATTTGCAGTAGTATAAGTAATTTAGGTCATTGAAACATCGTTACCGGTAAAGTAGCGTTACCAAAATAAGTCAAAATACCGTTATCGAAATATGAACGGTACCGTTAACTTCGGCTTAAAACCGAAAATGTTGTTTTTTCTTTTATTCAGCCGAAAAATACAAGATTTGGAACCAAAAAACAAATATATCAAACTTTTATATACTTATTGTAGTAAGGAGTGAGATCGAAAAATTCTTAACATACATATATGTTAATAAAAACGAAACCACAAAACTTACAGTTTTCATTTTTTTTATTTGATTGAAATTATTATTACAATTTACAAAAAAAAATATTTTTTTATAGTTTTAATCACTAGTGATGAAATTTTGAACCTTTTTCGGAAACCCTTCCATTAACGGTTTTATAGTGCTTTCTGTCACTTTGCTTGAACAGGTAGTCCATCTCCGTTTAAAATCTACCAACTTTTTTGTGCTCTTCAATTCTCTTTTAATAAGAGCCCAATATCTCTCCACTGGCCTTAGCTTCAGGCAGTTTGGAGGATTTGCCTCTCTTGGTACAAATGCCACATTATTGTTCTTGTACCACTCATGGGCTTGTTTACCATAGTGACAGGATGCCAAGTCAGGCCAAGAATAAATGGAATTATGAATTATGAATGGAAGCATCCTCTTTTGTAAATATTCCTTGATGTAAATTACGGTATTTATAGATCCGGTTGTAACAAATGATTGGGTTCTTTTGCCGCAACTGCATATTGCTTGGCATACCAAGAACTTTATGGGAAATTTTGTCTCCTAAACGTTTCTTCAACATTCTCTCGAGCATCAGCAACATAACATTTTTGACCAGGAAGTTGCGAAAAATCTGCCAGAACATACGTTTCGTCATCCATTATGCAGCAAAAATATTTTTTTAAAAAACTTGACTTCAATTTCCATGCTCTGTTTTTGGCCTCTAAATTTTTAGCAGCTTTCCTGTCAAGAACTTTTTGAGCCTTGTATGTTTTTAAACCTGCATTAGCTTTAACTTTTCGTACCAAATAGTCTGAGCACTGAGCTAACCGGGCTGCTTTCCTACCGGATGTGTTTGAAAATCCTTCAAGTTTTTTGGCTTTAGAAACATCATGTGGGCCATTCCTTCTACTTGAACCAGGTTTTCTATCAACGGACAAGTTCTCCCGGTACTGTTTAATAACATTGGAAACAGTTTGATAGCAGACTTTTGATGGTTTGGCCATCTTTTTGTAGGACAAAGTTGGGTTTTGTTGAAAATATTTAATAATTTTAGTACGCTCTTTTTTCTGGTCACTCATTTTAATCAGATTAACAACAAATGAATATAATTGACATTAATCTTAATAACATAATTCAATGATCTCAATTTGTCTTTGTAATAATTTTTGTATAAGATTAATTGCTTATGGTGAAGTAACATGGAGACAAGGAAGCTTCTACCCATATGATATAAAAATATTTCCCGAGAATTAACCTTTAAATTGAGTCGTGACTGTCATAGAATCCGTGCTTTAGAAGTTATCAACATATTAGCTACGTTTTTAAAGCATTTTTGTATATATCGATCGGTTTTCATCATTAAAAAAAAATTTAAAATTAAAATAAACATGCGTTTGAGAACAAAAAAAAAAAAATATTATTTTCTATTTTTCAGTAACTAAAACGTAAAATTTAAAAATAATATTTCAGAAAAATTAAAAAATTCATATTATTATTCATTTGAACAACTGTCAGCAGTATGAGCTCATTATTGCATGAGCATGCGCAGTATGTGTCTATGGGCCCCTTTAAAGTTTGAAGCCCCAAAAGTGTTGTCATGCTGGAGTAGGCTTTTTACGATCGTCTCAATCTAAATGCAAAAACAATATCTTCTGTAAATGTCAAGATTAGCTACGGTTACCGCCAAGCTACAGTTACCTCAAAAATACTCTTTAAGCTCAATACCGCTAACGATATTCTATAAATAATTTTTAATTATGAAAATGCTAATTTTTTTCAATAATTGAATTTATGGAAGGAAGTCTACAGAATTTTAAATGTAATATTTAAATTTTATTAATAATTTAATTCAGCATGAAATTACCGTTATCTCTAAGCTATTGTAGCGAAATAACTGCAATTACCGTTACCGCTGAAAAACCGTTACCGAAATTATCCAACTTAGCGTTACCATTAAGAATCGCTAGCCAATCTTGGTATATGTTATTCATGTCAATCAACACTGACCCATAGTGCAATATAGAAAATCCTCAATATCAATAATTTTAGTTGTTTAAGCTACATACTGCTGCATATTACGGTATTAATATTTTCGTTATTTAAAGCCACAATTTTCATAGATGCCTGAAACCATAAAACTGCCTTGAAGATGCGGAAAAATCATCATCTTCTCAAACGTTGAAAAAAAGTCTCACAGATGTAGTTTCCATTAAAAAAAACTAGAAAGAAACACTCAAATACACACTCATGATGCAAAAAAAAAACAAAAAACAACAACAACTAAAACAATTAATAGACAATTTAAATGTTAAATGAAAAAGTCATTTTATTTATAGTTGAATGGTTAACAAATGTCAAATAACTTGAGAATTTTTTTTATACAATAATAAATGAGTATAGAGTGCAAGACAACTAAAAAGAGTCAAAACTAACATGAAATTTAATAAACTATTGTTGTCATTCGATTTTTTTTTTTCAAATTAATAATTTTTATTTATTTATATCGATGAAATTTTTAAAATTAATTTTTCACTCGAATATTAATAAAATTATAAACTTTTATTCGATCTAAATAATAAACTCGAATAATTGACAACCCCTTTAAAATACATTAAAGATTTGTTACAACTTATACACACAAACGAACAATTTTAGACTTTGTAACAATTTAAATAAACTTTTTATTAAAATTGTTACATTTCCAAAAAAAAACACAAAAATATTTTACGATTAATCAATGTCATGTTAGAGTTAACTTGACCTACATTCACAAAAATTCTTAGAAATATGAGTACAAGTTTGTACGTTTAGTAACTCAAAAATTCATGCGTGAATTTATTTTCGAATAAATACATATTTTTTAAGTTGATCTCATAAGAAATTACACAAAAAAGTGTTTCAGCGTTCCATATTGCCACACTCTGTTTACACATTCTCATATGGACGTATTTAATTTTGTTTCTCTTATTTTTCTTTACAGTAATTTGTTTAATTGTTAAATTCCAATTAAATTTCAATTGTGGCAATTTATTTCAATAAATAAACAAATATTTATTCTACTTTTTTCACTTTCGCTATGTGAATATTTTTATTGTGTTTCTGTGTTTTTTTTTTCTTACAATTATGCTGGTTTAGCAACTTTCAAAATATTTTCATATATTTGTAATGTATACAGACCGAAATCTGATTTTATGGCAAAACAAAAAAAAGTTTCAATTTCATGAAGAAAAAATTTAGGTAAACTACTTGTGTCGTATACATACGAAATTATAGATATAAAAATACGACCTAGTTTCTTGAAATTTTGTCTGAGTCAGAATTAGATTAATAAATATTTAATAGAAAGTTATTTATTACTTGTCTAGTGTAAAAGGTCATTGGCATTTTTTTGACTCAAGGACGGATAACCTTTACTGCTTCGTACATTTTTAAAATGTAAAAAATTTAATGTTATAAACATAGGGTAGAACTAGAGGCGCAACTGAGTGTAAGCTTAGAGTAAAAATAATAAATATATCCAAAATTTTATGGCTGACAACAACAAAATATATTGATTTACATGTATTTTTTTGTTGCAAAACTTAGGTTTTTGTCTCTCAGTAACGCTTCTATGTATATGTTATTCTATGGTTATAAATTTATTATTTATAAACAAAACATAATTTAAATATTTTTCTCTCTTCAAAGCAGATCTACATAAAAAAAACAGATTTGATTATGTATATTGATTTTTTCGGTTCTAGAAACAGAAAATTAGTTTGTAAAGCTGAAGACAGAATTATTCGTTTGTCACAACGAAACTGTGTACGCCTTATATACAGGGTTTTCCAACAAGATGTACATACGTATTCAAACCAGGGTAACAACTCTTTAAATCTACGCAATAATCCTAAATGCAAAATCATGCAATTGGATATTAGTATTATGAAATTTTTTTCCAAGAAATTAAATTTTTAAAGTATTAGAAAAAACGGAAAATTAATTTAAGGAGTGAGATCGTAAAATTTTTAACACACATTTTTCGTTAAAACTTTTAACACAAGTATTATTTGATTTTTTTTTGGTCAAGTTACCTTTGTAAAGCATGTCAGTTATTATCTGATTAAAATGAGTGACGAGAAAAAAGTGCGTACTAAAATTATTAAATATTTTCAACAAAACCCAACTTGGTCCTACAAAGAGTTGGCTAAGCATTGAAAGGTCTGCCGTCAAACTGTTTCCAATGTTATTAAACAGTACCGGGAGAACTTGTTCGTTGATAGAAAACCTGGTTCAGGTAGAAGGATTGGTCCACATGATATTTCTAAAGCCAAAAAATAGAAAGTATTTTCAAAAGAGCTCCCAACACATCCGGTAGGAAAGCAGCACGGTTAGCTCAGTGCTCGGACTATTTGGTACGAAAAGTTAAAGCTAATGCAGGTTTAAAAACATACATGGCTCAAAAAGTTCCTGACAGGAAAGCTGCTAAAAATTTAGAGCCCAAAAACAGAGCACGGAAATTGAAGTCAAGTTTTATAAAAAAATATGCTTGCTGCATAATGGATGACGAAACGTATGTTTTGGCAGATTTTTCGCAACTTCCTGATGCTCGAGGGAATGTTGAAGAAAAGTTTAGGACCCAAAAGCAGGCAAAATTTCCTAAAAAGTTCTTGGTATGGCAAGCAATATGCAGTTGCGCCAAAAGAAGTCAAACATTTGTTACAAAGGGCTCTATAAATACCGAAATTTACATCAAGAAATGTTTACAAAATAGGCTGCTTCCATTCATAAGACTTCATAATGTGTCCACTTATTTTTGGTCTGACTTGGCATCCTGTCACTATGGTAAACAAGTCCTTGAGTGGTACAAGAACAATAATCTGGTATTTGTACTAAGAGAGGCAAATCCTCCAAACTACCCGGAGCTAAGGCCAGTGGAGCAGTGATGTTAACTTTTTTGTTTCGATTTCCGTACAGCCCTAAAAAAATTACCGTTTTTTTGGTTAAAATTACCGTATACAAAGTCTTGAACAAAAATAATAATATTTTCTTACAATTTTGTGAAAATGAGCGATTTCACTTAATTGTGAATAAATTCGAAAAGAATCGCTCGATTTATATGATCGATATTTCATTTTGTTCCTATTACATGTGGCTTTGTGATAAAGTCATAAATCTGAACGATTTCTGTCGTTTTCGGTTTTTCATGATTTTTTTAAACAAAAAAAATTCAATTTTCACGTAAAAATTATATTTATTGCTTCAATTTGTTATTATAACTCCGAAACTATTGAGCCGATTGAAACGCAATATATATGTGAAAATTTGTACATAGCATAGGAAAAATGTTTTCAAAATTCAATCAATCAAAAGAAAACATTAACTACTCAATTGTATGTATAGCAAACAAAAAACTTAAATTTTGTGAAAATGACCGAATTCACTTAATTGTGAATAAATTCGAAAAGAATACCTCGATTTATATGATCGATATTTCATTTTGTTCCTATTACATGTGGCTTTGCGATAAAGCCATAAAACTGAACAATTTCTGTCGTTTTCGATTTTTCATGATTTTTTTTTAAACAAAAAAATTGCTTTTTTCACGAAAAAATTATATTTATTGCTTAATTATTATAACTACGAAGCTACTGAGGCGATTGAATTGCAAAATATAAGAGGATTAAAGGTTATTTAAATCTCAACTTTTATAGGTTTACTTTAATAACAATGGACTGAGCCTGACCCTTCATTAATTATGTGGAGAAACATCTAACAAAATTTATAATTTTGATTAAAAATTTAAAAAAAAAATCTATCCATAGACTTGAAAACTTTTACCATTTTTGTACTCAGGGCACAAAGACTTGACTAAGCACTATTATATTTTTTTGAAAATATAACTTATGGGGTCGAATGCTAAAAAATTTTAATTTTTTCAAATTACCGTACCGGATGTCTAAATTACCGTTAACACCACTGCAGTGGAGAGATATTGGGCTCTTGTTAAAAGAGAATTGAAGAGAACAAAAAAGGTGTCCAAAAGTGTGGTGAGATGGACGGACTACCTGTTCGAGCAAAGTGACAGAGAGTACTATAAAAACGTCTATGGTTTCCGAAAAAGGTTAAAAATTTCATCATTAGTGTAATAATTTCAATCAAATAAAAAAAAAAAAAAAATGAGTGATTTCGTTTTTATTAACATATATGTATGTATGTTAAGAATTTTTCGATCTCACTCCTTAAAAAAACTTCTCTTAAAAGACAATGTACAAAAAAATACTTAAACAAGAAGAACTAGGTAATTTTATTAATTCTTTTTTTCAAAAATGTCCCGTTATTCATAATATAGGGGATGCCATAATACCCATGCAAAAAAAGTAAATTAATTCTTTGAAATCATTTAATGTTTTTTTTTTTTGTTTGTTTCTTAATTGTAATAAATTCTTAAAAAGTTGTATATCATTAACTAAATTACGTCAACGAGACGTCATAACCACTCAAAAACCTGTATAGAATTTAAATTAGAAAAATAACACCAGTATCTAACCAAAACCTAAACAATAGCTGGTAAAAGAAGTAAGTTTATAAGCGTGTAACCGTAAAGCAGTTAAATATTTAACGTCATATAAACTATATTTTATCTTATTTTTTTTTCTTTTTATAATGCAACATACAAAATTTCATAGAAATGTAGAAACGTGGAAAAATTTTACAGCCGCAAATAAATAAAATTGTGCATTAAACGTAGTAAAAAAAGAAAAATAGTTTTAAAAAAATAGTACCTAAGTACATACAGACATAGTAAAGTAAAAGACTTTTTGTAAAGTTTAAATGGTTAAAACAAAAAAAAAAAAAAAAAAAAAAAAACACTTGAAAAGAAATGTGACACGAATAAGAAAAACTTTTTAAACCCCAAAAACAATGTAACTAACTAAACACTAACTTTAACAAAATTTTGTTTAAATATTTAAACATTTAACTATGTATTTCCGTTGTGAAATATTGTTTGTTGTTGTTTCACTTTATTTGTTTTGTTTTGCAGTATGAATATGAAACTTCAAATCGACAATGGCATGTCTGAAATTCAATACATAAATATGAGGTAACTTTTGTTAGTGGTCGGTGGGTTGGTGGGTTGGTAGGTTGATCGGTGAGCAATTTTGTTTCAAATTTCTAGTGCAATTTTTTCCAAGTCAGTAGGTTACTTGTGTTTTGTTTAACTTTGCGAAAATAAACAAATATAAAAGGTGTTAATTATGTATTCGGCAGTGCTTTAAATACCCTTTAAAATTGAAAGAAATACGTAAATTAAACTGGTCTCAATATTGAAGACACATATACAGTTTACATTGTCATTTATTACTCAATATATGACATGGGCATAATTTTTAAACAGATCGGTAAATAAATGTACAGTACAGATTTCTGTACATATAGAACTTATTTGTATTGAATTTTATCTTGACATAATTTATGTTGTCTTGACTAAACATAAATTTTTTCACTCAGCGAACAATTTTGTGTGCGCAAATAAATTTTTCTTATTTGGGCGCCTTATGTCAATGTTAAGTTCCTGTCCACACAAGAAAAAATGTTCCGCTAAGTAAACAAATTGTTGGCTTGTCCATGTTAAGTTGAAAAATTTAAAATTTTTTTCGATTTTTTCTTTTTGAACACAGGCAAAATGTCATTTACAGTTAAATCTATTTAAATTTTCATAACGATCTAGATTAATAGTTCTCAATGTTACAATCGGAATTACAAACTTATGTATATGTATATACAAAATTCATGGTAATACATTCTCATGAATTAGGTTTTTGACAATTGACTTATGTTTTTCGCTTTCAGTTACCCACAAATTATACAGATAAGAATCAGGTGGTTTCAGTAACATGGAAATAAAAGAACAAAATAAAATGTAAAAATGGCTGTGGTTTGAAAAGAGGGACAGATATATATCACACTCAATATATATTAAAAATTGTATTTTTTCTCTCGCTCAGCAAACCACAACCATTAAAAAGTGTTAGTATTCGTAGAACAGCAAAATAAACATACGGTTCAATATTAATTTTTTGACAACTGTCATTTGTTTCATATCTGTAATAATCTGTGCAGTTAGAGGTTATCAATTTTATTAAATTTCTTATTTATTTATGAAACTGACATTTTATATTTATCTTTATTTTTTTTTTATTATTACAGCTCACAGATGAAGTGGTACGCAAAAAGTCCGAATATCAAAAGCATCTAGAGGGTTATAAAGCCTTGAGGACACGTTTTGAAGAACATTATATTAAAGGTAAACCATTTAAATTAAATAACTATTATAAAAACACACAGTAATCTCTAATATTATTTTTCGACTACTTCCAGCCGGTCGTGGTGGACGAAAATTAGATGATGTTCGTGATAAATATCAAAAAGCCTGCCGTAAATTACACCTAACCCACAATGAATATGTGCTCTCGATAACCGAAGCCATCGAAGTGGAAAAGGATTTTCGAAACATATTATTGCCCGGCCTCTTAGAACATCAGCAATCGGTTCAAGAAAGTTTCATATTGCTGTGGAAG
The DNA here is from genome assembly GCA_942486065.2 of Calliphora vomitoria. Classification (NCBI taxonomy): domain Eukaryota; kingdom Metazoa; phylum Arthropoda; class Insecta; order Diptera; family Calliphoridae; genus Calliphora; species Calliphora vomitoria. The sequence goes on from OW818029.2 coordinate 88,895,632, forward strand.
AATATTTTACAAGAAGCCAGCCAACACAGTGATTTAACTTCAGATAAATTTAAAGAGATACAAAAACGTATTGATCATGTGATAAATAGTATAAATCCCAGTGAAGAATATCGGGAATTTACAGAAAAACATAGGTACATATACAAATACAAACACATTTATAGAATCTAATACATATTTACATAAATTTTGTTGTTGTTATTTTATTTAGAACCTCCCCCACCAGCCCTGTAGTATTTCAATTTGATGAATCTCTTATCGAAGATATACCCGGTAAACTACAATCAAGTACATTGGCTGTTGATAATCTCACTGTCGACTGGTTGCGTACTAAACAATTAGAATTGGAATTGTCGGTTAAAGATTGCCAAGAAAAACAGCTAAAAATGATAGATCATGTTAATGGAGGATCACCGATAATTGCCAATGGTACCATAACCTCAAATGGTAGCATAACAAATGGTATACAATCCTGCAAAGAAAATCAAAAGTAAGTGTTTTTAATTTTATATTTTAAATGAAACACACACTAACATTTACAAATACATTTTTCATTAGCCGGCAATCCAAGGATTTGAATGCTTTAAGATGCCAGGAAAAACAAAAACAGAAATTAGTTGATATGATTAAATTTGCCTTAAATGAAGTTGGCTGTGAAGAGCTGCCTTCGGGTTGTGATGATCATCTGGATCCTAACTTTGAGCATGGCTTTAACAATGACAATCATCAGGTAAGTTTAATTTTGCCAAAATCTTATTATAGTGGTGCAGGTTTAAATTTAAGTATACAAAAATTATCTTGTCTTGTTACTGAGGTTGAGGTTGTGTAGTTCTTGAATTTTGTATTATTAGTTTATAATCGAAAAAGGTAATGGAAAATTAATATGCATATGCATTTAAGAACACGTCTTTATTAGATTCACTTTTGAGATAAGTTTAAATAATATGATCGGAAATAAAGAAAATTATATTACATTACAAGTAAGATAATGTTTGAAGAACTACATCAAAATTTGTTTTTCTTATTTCATGGACGTTACTGTTACAAGCAAATAATTAATTTTCATAATTAAGAGGTATAGAGGCAAAGGCTGCAATGTCTACGATTTTAGTTTCTGTAAGAAAGGAGAAAAGCCTGTACCTCTAAAGATTATAATATGAATAAAGATATGAATAAAGTTTGAACTTATATAAGGTTTTCGGGCAAATGTAATAAGAAATTTGGAGATTGCTGTGTTTCCTTTAACTAAATAGATATATGTTCATTGTTAGGCTTGAGAAGCTTTGATTAGCTTTAAAAATAATAATACAGACATAATTTATGTTTAATTTAAAGAAATTTAATTCTAACAGGAACAAAATTCAGCCTTCAAATTGAAAACTAAACTTTTTTGGAAGCACTTCATAATATGTAATTAGCACAGTTTGCTAGAAGTTCAAATTCAAAAGCAAAATGTGTGAGATTGCTGTCTTCAATTGGTAGTGCACTGAATTATATTGTTTATAAGTGGATTTGATATTAGCATATTGACTAAGCACAAGCATTCATCAATCGTAACTAGATGGTATTATTACATAAGTTCACGAAAATAGTGGACATTGCAACCTTTACTTATATACTTCTACATTTCTTTAAATATCAGCAGTTGCAGTAATTCAAACTTATTTTTCGATCATATTTGTAGACAAAATGTAGTAGGAGTTTCAAAGAGTCATTTTAATCAGCAACACATTAAACATTTGTGACTTTATTTTATAATGACTGTAACGATCTTATTTCTCTTCCAATAAAAAAAAATATGCAAATCTTTCTTCCTAAAATAAATTCACCAAAAAAAAACTAACATTCATATCATTAAAATAAAAAAAAAAAAAACACCTAGAACTCCAATAATATACCATCCGTAAGTATAATTAATGAACTGAGAAGACGTGGTGGCGTCTTAACATTACTGCGTGGACGTCATTTTAAACGTAAATCAACACCGCAACCCACAACACCGACAGCAGCTACCAGAGCCAAACGTCTCAACAATAAAATGAAACCAAGATCCCAGAGTTTGGGTTCATTATCGGTAAATAATCCTAATAGTCCTGCCAGATATGAGCCTATTACTAACATACCCATGCGCATGGCTGCCAGTTATGAAGCGAATAATAATCAGGGTTTTCTGCATGATTCAAGTGATTTTGACAAAGATTATGCATTAAGATTTGTGCCTTCTAAGTTAAGACGCAGTATGAGTCATGGTTCAATATATTTAAGAAATCCCTTTAATGAACAGGATGAGGATGATGCACTAGAGGAGAATTCCAATACTAACAAAGCTTTAAATAACAATCATATTTATGCCGATTTAGATTTAAAAGAAGAAAGGGAAGATAATACAAACATAGTATCCAGTCAAGAGCAAACGGATGTAACAACTAAAACTGAGCCCGCTGCAATTTTAGCAGACGAGAGCCAAATGTGTCAAAGTAAAGTTGTTATAGAAATAAATAGAGTAGATGATGTGCAGACAGAAACGGAATCAACTAAAAAAGTAGAATGTGTTGTTGCTGTGAATGAAGCGAAGCCTGAGAAAACTGCGTCCGCCGATATTCCCGAAGTAATGCAAAATTCTATCGATGCCCATTTAGACAAGATCGATGAACTGAATCGCACCTTGGACAATCGTTTAAAACGTAATATTTCACCTCAAGTAACTGATTTAGATGCCATAGAATCGGCCGAAATTGTGGATGTTTTACAACGCGCCATGGGCCTCAATGAGAATTCAAACAAACGTTATTCCACCTCTAGTTCGGATAAGGAGGTGCAAGTCAATACTAACAATCAAAGTGATAAGCAGAAAAAAAGATCTCTTTCGTTTTCACAAAAATCCATTAATGCCATACTCTGTAACATAAAAGAGTTTTCGAAAAGTCCGCTCACCAAAATGCATATTACCACGCAAGATAGAGACAAAGAGCCAACTACGGATACTAGCGATATTAATTGCTTTAATTCACACAGTAGCAAACAACCTAGTGATAGTAAACTCTCAGAAATAGCAAGCAATACAACACAGACACCAGCTCCGGCACCTACAGGTGATCTAAATACAAACAATTCACCAACACAAACTTCACTAACCTCCAATAATACTAACGAGGATAAAGCACTGCTCACAAACACTGCCATAAACGAACACCAGCAACAGCAGAAACTACTACATTCCCTAGAGAGTTCTGTTAATCATTCCACTGCCAATACAAATCCGTCCAAGGATACACATATTATTACCTCAAAACTCAAATTTAAAGTGCCAAAAATACAAAAGAAATCCAAAGCCATACGTCAAACATTCCGTAGTAAATTTTTACATTTCCAATTGAGAAAGGGAAAACTGTGTAAGACATGCACAAAACGAAGACGCATTCACCCAAGTAAAAGTGTTTTTGATTTTTCCAAAGAATTCCATTTCAATACTGCCAACGATGAAACCAACGAAGATAATGAAGAGTTTTGTACATGTCCCCTAGATCATCCTTCCTATCCGCCACCCTCTAATAAACGCATTAACCTTTCGTCGTCGCACATAACCAACTGTTTCGATGATGAGGACGATGGTGAAACGAGTGATGATGTTTTATCCATGAAGGATCATTGCTATTGTGTTCCAAGTCTGGCAATGAGTGTGAGTAATATAGACATCTTTACACCATAGAAGGGGGTCTTTATTCCTCTTAACTTTCTAGCTATCTCTATCTATCTCTCTTTTTCACTGCCTTTATAATTTTTTTTTTTTTATATAATTTAAAGCACTTTAGTGTAGATGGTCACTTGAATCCTGTATAGCAAACATAATTTGCATTATTTTTTTAAATTTAATTAAAAGTAGTTTATAAGTCATTAATTTTTTAGTTTTAATTAGTTGTTGCTTTGGCAATTTTGTTGTGATTTTTATTGTTTTAGTTTTAATTAGCATGTAATTTTTGTTTGTAAGCTTTTTTTAAAATAATTCTGGATAAATGTTAGCTATAATATATCATTGATTTAATTTTGCATGAATTTATTATTTGTTTTTGAAGATTTATTTAATGTTTGTATTTTTAAGAGCAAATGTTTTACTTTTTCTTTTTTTTTTTTGAGTATTTTTGTTATTTTTTATTTTATAAATTTTAAAATGATAATTTATTTTCTCTCAAATTGTTTGTTTTACTAAAACAATTAAAAATACCGGGCAACATGCAAATGTGTGCGAATCAAATTTCTCTTGCTCTTAAAATTATTTAATAGTCATTTAAAAAATTTTAAATATGAATTCACCTACTTTTACGCTGCTTATGACGCATCGCAAATAGAGTTTTCAAAATTCGATTATAATATTGAATCGATTACACAGGGCGACAAACAAATATTTTACATTGTTTGAATGGTGTATAGTTCTCCTGATAAACCGTTTTATAAATAACTACATATTTTACCATAACTTCAGAATTATTTTTTCGATAATGTCAAATAAAACAGTAGAAAATTCGAATTACATCCAAATTATACCAAGATTCATTTTTAATCAGCTCAAATTGAAAACGGCCTTTTTGTCCTTTTTATTCTTTAGTCGTAAAGCTAGATATGTTATGACCGCATTTCAATATCCAATCTGCAACAGTTCGACTAGATTCCTATACAGAAAACTCTTAAATCAGTTTTCTACAGAAGATTTTTCGATCAGTTTTTGTAGAAATTATAAACAATTCTTTAAATAGTTTTCCATACAAATTAATAGAACAGGTTTTTGTATTGTAGGAAAAATTCTTCGAACAGTGTTCAAGATATATTTTTCGAACAGTTTCCTACACAAAAAGACAGCTATAGAAAAATATTTAAAAGTTTTTTCCGCACAGTTTTCTTTAGTAACATGTTATATAGTTTTCTATATAAATTTGTTAGAGCAATTTTATATTTAGTAAATGTTTTCTAAACTAAATTCATTGAACTGCTCTTTTATTGAAATAAATTCGTCCAGTTTTGTTTTAGTTTTTTATACATAATTTTTCAGTCTGAATTTTGTATAGAAATTTCTGCAACTCTTTTGTATAAATATTCAAACATATTTTTTTAAAAATATTTCTAAGGAAACATTTTCGATTCAAGTTTGGTATATAAAACTTTTTGGAACTCATTAACATCCCTAACTCACTAAAATCTTAAATATCTTATAAAATAATTATTCTATCATGTGGTTTCCTCAGAGGTATATCGAGGCTGCTTTTCTGATCGAAGTATTCGGTGCTCTTCGAAAGATTTCGTCGACTTCTTTTGCCTTACCAATATCTGTTAGACTTTTTTTCTTTCAATGTTCAAGTCTACCTTTGACCAAAACAACAGTTGAGAATTAATGATTTAGAAAAGATAATGTCTGATATGTTTTTAGAACCTAACGTATTAAAAAAAATAATAATTTGTTGGACCAAGGATAAGTTTTGGCTAGAATAGTGTGTATACGTTTTTTCTGACTCACTCTCTAGCATACCATAGAATGGGAAACACTATTAATGGTGAACAAATTAAAACCTAAATAAAAACGTCTAAGGTTACATTTTTTGCCGCCTAATATTAACGCTAAAGTACTCGTAGCTTACCTTAACAAGAGTTTCAACGTTCTGTCAACAATAACAAATATTTTGTTTATAATTTTAGTTTGAATGTACAAAGTCAATTTTTTTATTTTTTTATTATTCGGACTAATCCGAAACAATCCGAAACTTTCAAAATTTTTTTAAACAAACTGCGAAGCGTTTTGCTTGTCTTCATATACACCCAGAGTCTCTCGCGGGAATCGAATCCGCAACCTTCAGACTAATAGTCCAGCACACTATCGACTAGTCTATCGGGGCACCCATATTGGATTTTTCTATAGCTCAAATTTGCCGCCACGTTATTTTGATATGCTTCAACAAATTGAATGAGCATGACAATTTTTGACAAATAAACAAAACTATTGTTTAGGTATGGCTGTTAGAGTCATAGATAAATACACATAGATCGGAAACTCTCCTGTCAAAGACCTAACTCAGTTGCCAAGAACCTAAGTGGTGAGAATGTATTATTAAAAAAAACTATGTGAAAACAAAAACAACACTCGTATGTGTAACATTTTTGAGTAATTTTTTTGTTTGAGTTTTTTTCTAGTTTCCGCTCTATGTTTCTCAATTTCGTCAACATAGTCAATTTCAATTTCGATCAGTTTTATAACTAAAACTTTTCAATCGGTTTCCTTTTGTTTATATATGACCAAAAATATAACTTTCTTTAAAGTTTTTCTACAAAGAGTCGATTTATAAAAATCTACTAAAAATCACCAGACTAATTGTAAAGCAGGCGCAGATCCAGGTCAAACATTTGGAGTGGTGTTTTTCGACAGAAAAAGTGATTAAGCGAGGCCGGTGTTCGATACACCCCAGAGTTTTAAGTCCCTTCGCCCTGTAATACAGAAAATATAATTATTAACAGAAAAAGTATTATGAAAATATAAACTGTTACTGGGATTCTGATTTGTTCCCATTTTTCTTTTTTAATTTTTTATATTAAGAGCCTGGCTTACTAATTTTTTATATTGAAAATAATAAAAAAAAAATAATTTGTTGTTTTCAATATAAAATAAGAAAGAAAATGTTCGTTCGCATTTAGTGAGCCAGGCCATAAAACTTTTCGTTTTTTTGGGGAGAATTTCCTTTTTTCAGCCCCCCTGGATCCACGCCTGTCGCAAAAAGTACAACTAATTTATTACTACATGATACAATGTCAACAAAACAAGCCTATTGTAATTATTAATATGGAACAGCCTTAATAATACTAAAGGTTTTTATAGACGGCAATACTGAGTATTAATATTTGTCAAAAACTTATGTATCATAATACCATTTCATAGTCTAAAGAAAAATTGTATTCGATTTTCAAATAATACAAATGATTTTTTTGATTTACGGTCGGTATTTATAAATTTGTTAAAACAGTTCAAAAAGTTTTTATTTCCATATGTGTTGCGTCTTATAAATACAAATAAGACATAAAATTAACGTGAAGAAAAAATAAATAAAATTTGTAGAAAAACATTAAAAATCAATACAAAAATATTTTTAATACTGCATTGTAAACGTGAAATGTATTTTTCAAAATGATTTCTTTTAAGTATCTATTAAGGCTTTTATAGACGGCAATACTGAGTATTAAAACTTTTCAAATTTAAAATATTATTAAAAGCATCCATAATTATATTTTAAATTTGAAAAGTATTAATACTCAGTATTGCCGTCTATAAAAGCCTTAATATATACTTAAAATTAAATATTTATACTAAAAATTCAATTTCACACTCCCAAAATCTCACCACAAAGGCCAAAATAAACTGACGAAAATCCGGTAAAAATAAATAAAACATGAACTTTGAAAAATATCTTAAATGTTACAAGTTCAACGGAAAATTCACAAAAGAATAAATAAATTTAAATAAGAGAGAAAAAGAGAAACAAATTATTCACATAAACAATCTCTTAATTTTAATTTTACTGCCCATTAAGTTTTCATTAATGAATTTATTGTTGTTGTCTCTGAAAAACAAAAAACAACCAAAACAAAAATAAATGAAAAATTGTTCCTCTTATAAAACAGTTGTTTTGCAGCAGTTGTTTCGTAGAAACATCAAACAAAATACACAAGAAGGAAAGAAAAAAAGAAAAACGTGTGAAAAATATTATTTCTATACTAATTTTTTACAATTAAAAGTATTATGTGAACTAAATGAGAATAAAATAAAAGAAATAAAGCGAATTTTCTGTGCATTTTCTAAAAAAGAAAACTGGCATTTATTTTAAAGAAACTTTCCAAGTGTTATGATCGTTACACATACTTGAGTGAAAATGAGCTCATCCGGACAAAGTAGTTGTAGCTCCCATGCTACCCATGTGCCCATGTATTTCTTTAATAACAACAATTTAAATGGACCACCCAAACCACCGGCTCGCAAAAAAAGGCCAAAATCTATGTTTCATGTAAGTACTCTTGTACATGCTAATAGCAATTTATCAAAATGTGTATGTATTACTGGAGTGCATTTATTGAAAATGTGACGCAGTAGTATTTAAAGTCTTAACGATTTCTATAATCCTATAAATATATACTGCATATGTATATGTATGTCGAATATTATATAGGTACTCCCACAAGTTTGCAATAATTAAAAATCCCACACATTTCCTTTAAATAAATTGTTTATATTTTATTTTTAGTAAATATTTTTTTTTTTTCGGTTTGTAAAATTTTTGGACAAAATTTCAATATTACAGAAAAAATTATAAATACATATATTTAAAGAGTAAATAAGTGTGATGAAATATTATTTATGGCAAATCCACTAAATTTTGTAGCTTAAAATAAAATGTTCCAATTTTCAATTAATAATTTATAGTAAAACTCGGTTATAACGAACTTTTTGGTACTAGAAAAAATTGTTTGTTATAAGCTGGGGTTTATATTATTGATCAGAACATACGGTTCCGAACGCGACATTCGTGCGCATTTACAACGACTTTTCACTGCTCCCGCCTTGCATAAATTCGGCATGATTTACATGGACGGGTGGGCGAACGGACATTACTGCGTCGATTTACATTGTTAAACATGAGCGAGTGCTATAATGCAAAGGGTTCTATTAAATGATGTCCGCACGATCTGTGTATTATTAGATTAGAGACTTACCTTTCTTGTTTAATTACATATCAATATTGTAATCCTTCATATATTTACCTCTAAACGTTGTTTTTGAATTTAAAATTTATTTAAACGTGTTGTTTCTATAAATATTGTATTTTATATATAAACAAATCGACGAAATCTCCTCTTAGTGCGGGACTACTCAAACTGCAAGTAAAACTGTTACCAGAATGTACTATGTGTTTGGATCAGCTAATACGAATTAGCTGGATATATATAAAAAAATAAAAAAATAAGTTTTTCAATAATCATTATCATTGCACCTAATTTGGAACATTTCCAATATCAACTTTTACGTTACTGAATAACATTTTAGCATGATTATGATTATTTTTTTTTTTGCTTTTAGTTTAATTATAAATTTAATTTAATATTGTTATTTTTTTATTAATATTTTATGTACAGTTGTTTTTTTATTGTTTAAACTAATATATTTTGTTATTGAAAACCCTAACAAATTACTAATCTTTTATTTATGCGCCTCTATTTTCTCAGTTATCCACATCCACTAATCGCCCTTTGTATGAAGAGGAATGGTTCCATGGTGTGCTACCACGTGAAGAAGTCGTACGTCTACTCAACAATGAAGGTGATTTCTTGGTACGTGAAACCATACGAAATGAGGAGAGTCAAATTGTTTTGAGTGTCTGCTGGAATGGTCATAAACATTTTATAGTCCAAACAACGGTAGATGGTCACTTTAGATTCGAAGGACCACCTTTTCCCAGTATACAAGAACTGATCTTACATCAATATCAATCTGAATTGCCGGTTACCGTGAAATCTGGATCCATATTGAGAAGACCTATATGTCGAGAAATCTGGGAATTAAGTAATGATGATGTTGTGTTGTTGGAAAAAATTGGCAGGGTAGGTTTAGATCATGAGAAATTATCTACAATTTGTATATATTTATTGTTTTTTTTTCTGTTTTTTAGGGTAATTTTGGTGATGTTTATAAGGCAAAATTAAAGTCCACCAATTTGGATGTTGCTGTAAAAACTTGTCGCATGACTTTACCCGATGAACAAAAGCGTAAATTCTTACAAGAAGGTCGCATTTTAAAACAATACGATCATCCCAATATTGTGAAATTGATTGGTATTTGTGTTCAGAAGCAGCCAATAATGATTGTTATGGAATTGGTACCAGGTTAGTGTAGACATTTATTTTTGTTATTCTAGTTATTTTGTGTTTTAACATGTATGTAATTTCTTTTATACAGGAGGTTCTTTGTTAAATTACTTGCGTAAAAATTCAAACAATTTAACCACTCGCCAACAAATGGGCATGTGTCGAGATGCAGCTGCCGGTAAGTTTAATCCGAAGTTATTTTTCTTATACTATTCATAACATAATTTAACTGTTATCAAATTTGTTAAACACTTGTATGAGATTAAAACCAAGTCTTTCAAAATGGGATTATTTTCCATAAGGAAATGCCATCTACAGATTTAATACACATTTTCAGTTGGCAGTAAATTTCACATAAACAATAGCTATTGCCAACAAAATAGTTATACAATGATTTATTTTTTTTTTTCTTTTTAATAAATCTTAATTATTATCCTCTTTTCTCGATATTCCTATTTATTAAAGTACAATACATCCAAAGGATTATAACTAGGGTACATTTGATTGACTAATTTCTTAACATAGATATCTAATAATTATTTTTATATCCGTCACAATTGTAATAAGACGTAGGAATCTGCCATCACTTAAATATCCCTCAAAACTCGATTTTTATATGAAAACCTTGAAAACCAAATTGAAAAAGTACGATAATTTGTGATCACTTCAATTTCCAAGCAAATTATTTTAAATCCAGACCACAAATAGACTCTTGCAGCTTTAATAGTGGCTTAAATTGTTATATAGATTCAAAGTTCATATTTTTTAATAGATCCGTGCAAAATACCTAATTTAAAACTGTTAATGTTACAACTGTTGGTCAGATTTTAGCATTTTGGATCTCATATTAAATGAATCGCAGATTTTATAGTTTTTCTCATTAAAGCAGGATATATCATAAAAAATTTTTGTTTTCTTTCTAATAAAAATGCTTTTTTTGAAGTAATACATTTAAAGGATTTATATAAGACTAGCTTGACCCAGTGCACTTCGCTACCCCTGTCGTAGTAAAAATCGGTTCAGCCGTTTAGTAGTTATTGTTTAAGAACTAAAGGTACCAATTTTACCAGTTTTTTCCCTGTTTATCCCTTTCTGGTAAAAGTATTGAAAAAAGTTATAAACTATTGACGCTTCCAAGTAAGGATCTATATACGTTCCAAATTTCAATAAAATCGATTTAGCCGTTTAGGCGTGATGCTCAAACAAACCAACAAATAAACAAACAAACTTACAAAGACATTTATATATTTATATGGATTATGTTTATAAAAATTGGACAATAAGTTAATAAGTTATAAGTTTTTCAAATATATCCCTAAATTTAAATTATGTCGAGAAACCCCCAGGTTCCATTCTGAATTTTATATATGATTTTAATCGTACAATCGTGCTCACATTTAAGTAAAATATTTTGAAAATGGAAGATAACTTTTTTGAGATACCCTTTGTTTAAGGAACATTTTGTGCATAGATGACAACTAGATAGGTAACTTAGAGCCAAAAACCTAAGTCTGTCGTCAGAAACCTAACTCATAAGAATGTATTTTGTTATTGTATCACCCGTATGTGTGAAAATAAAGTAATTTGCCCATTGATATTACTCTCTCCTTCCGTTCTATTCGTTTATTCTATGATTTTGTGGTTCAATATCCTTTGCTCAAAAAAAATGGATTTTTAGTATAATATAATGAAACTAGGATTCATAAGCATTACTATGATACCAATATTGTTCGATAAGCGGCTAAAAAGTTATATACAAATTGAAATTGAGCGATATTACAACATGCTTACATGAATCTTGAACTTTGAGCCTCGATAAAACACCAAAGCGTATTTAAAATTTGTGAGAAAGTTTAAATTCTGTATAACCATGAAGAACCTGTGTTCCAAGTTTTAACAAATTTGAAAAGGGTAACATCTGATACATTGTCAAAAATGTTTGTTAATTTCAAATAAGGCCTAGTCCATTCTGGTCAAAAATTTGTTACGTAAGTCAATATTGCTGCTATTTTATGAGGTTAATATTGCTCCTATTGCATTAAAGAGAGTAATCATCCCAAATTCCCATGTCCTAACAGAAATTCCATCAGACAATAAATGTATTAAATTATTGTAATATAAATAAACAAACACAGTTATGCTTGAAATCTGATTATTTATAAAGGGTCTTCCAATAAGGATTTCAGATCTTTGACAGTTGAAAGCAAGCATATTATTAAAGCTACAGTTGTGAACAAAATAATAGCAATCCCACTAAATTTTTAAATATTTTAACTGATTCCACAGTGACAAGCAGAAGAGGGTGGACGTCAAATATATTGCCTTCAGCCACAACTTCCATATAAAACATATTTAGACCCGTTAGTTCACTAAATATTACGCCATTTGCAGACCAATCGGCATCTGGTGAACTCCAATGTAGTACCACTATGTATTTTTTTAATTAGTGTTTATTTCCTTGGAGTTCGTGCTTTCAATTTAGCTTCTAGAAGTCTTATCCTCACAATTATAAAGTTAACTTTTAAATTTAATTCGGTTTTATTTGCTTGGCAAATTTAAATGAACTCCATTTGATGATTCTAACGATATTTCGATCGTCTTGAGGTGCAGATTTTCGTTTACAGTCCATATTTTACATTTTTTATAACTTTGAATATTTGGATAAGATTTTCTCTGTTTTCATAACGTTTAAATTTATTTTTATTAACCACTGGTGCAATGTTTGGTGCGACATGCTAAAACAAGAATTATCGAATAAAAAACTACTATTGCTATTTTCCTGTTTGCAACTGTACATTAGATGGCTGTTTTGCAAATCACCATGGACGGATATACCGTTCAACAATACGTGCAAATTATAAAATTGTTATATCAGAATGAGTGTTCTGTTCGGGCAACGTTCCACGCATTATCCCTTTTTGCGGTCAACAAACAAAATTGTCGAATTTGGGACGATAACAATTCACATGAGATCTAATGCATCAAGCAAAAGTTTGGATTTTGGGCTGGCGGTGTCATCGGTCCATATTTCTTTGAGAACGACGTTTGCCAGGTCATCACTGTCAACGGCGCGGGCAATAGGTCAATAACTTCCAACTTCTTTTTGCCTGAATTGGATGATATGGTCACCAACGACATGTGGAGATGTGAACTGTCAACCGAGATCGTGCGTTTGACGCTGTTAGTCTTTTTCTTGTGCGGTTTACTTAAGTCTTAGGTCTATGCGAATAAGCCGCAAACCACAGCGGCCAACAAAGCCAACATAACCATGCTATCGGTAAAATTCAGCCTGATTTATGCGACAGAGTCATGGAAAATTAAACATTTCGGATGTGCGCCACTCAGCGAAGACGATTAGACATTTGCACGGTGTTATATTCCAAACAAAATGGCATCGATAGGCCTTTCAAACGAATAAAAAATATATATCTTATTTAAATTTAAAGATTGAAGCCCTTAATGAAAGACCTTTTAGCAATGAATATCAGTTTAAAAATGTATCATCAATTCGACATAAAATATATCAGAAAAATATATGCTTTTCAACAAAGACAAACATTGTCGATCTATCGAACACTTATTCAAATGAAGACCCGTTTATTTATATACATACTATCATTTTCCTAAGATCTCTAATAATATTCTAATATTAAAATGATGTACAAATCACCTAAACTGAACAACTTCGTCTTCAGTTAAACCCTAGCTTGAACTACTTATTAGTCATATAATCGTTTGCTGGATATTGGTATAGTTTCGGAGTTGTGTTTTGTATATTTTTTAATTTTAATTGCCCAAAATTCATTTTTTTATATATATTTATCTATATGTATATGTATTTTGTACAACAGTCTATTTATTGGCTGTGGAGCTGACTGAATATATCCAATTCATATTAAATTTCTATTAAATATAATTTTTCTATGTATTTTTTCAGGCATGCGTTATTTAGAATCTAAAAACTGCATACATCGTGATTTAGCAGCACGTAATTGTTTGGTCGATCTGGAGAGTTCAGTAAAAATTTCCGATTTTGGTATGTCACGTGAGGAAGAGGAATACATAGGTAAATAAATTATTTTCCATTAATTCTTGTAAAATAAATAACTATATTATAAATGATTTACTTTTAGTATCGGATGGTATGAAACAAATCCCAGTTAAATGGACAGCACCGGAAGCCCTAAACTTTGGTAAATATACATCACTGTGCGATGTATGGTCTTATGGCATATTGATGTGGGAAATATTCTCCAGAGGTGATACACCCTACTCAGGAATGACAAATTCTAAGGCTAGAGAAAAAATTGATGGAGGTGAGTTTAATACACATTTCTTAAATTATCAAATCAAATTTTAATGCGTTTTATTTTATATTAAAGGTTATCGCATGCCAGCTCCTTGCAATACACCACCCGAAATGTATCGCTTGATGTTAAAATGCTGGACTGCCGAAGCAGAATCTCGTCCACATTTCGATGAAATTTATAATGTCGTCGATGCACTGATATTACGTTTAGATAATAGTCATTAAAATACTTATGTATGTATTTATATACTCACCTTACCATTACCAATACCCTACCATACAACAATCACAACCACACCATTTACATGCATACATACATCAATTATTATTTTATGCTTAATCTTTTTTATTTATTAACAATTTATGCCTACAATTTAGTTTAAGCATAAATATTTAAGGTGATACCAAGTAAAACTGAGCAAAAATTTGAAATATTTGTAAAAAAAAAAAAACAAAAAACAAGATGAAAACAAATCAACAAAATTTATGTCATATTGCAACGAAAAATATTTTTGAAACTACAATCTAACAATCGCTTTTTTTGAAACGATCAAATATTTTTTTAAACACATTTTTATATACTATGTAAGAGCATTTTACTAAAAATCAAGAAAACGAAAGAGAAGCTGGTTGGAAATTGTTTATTTTCTTAATGCTTTTTCTCAGTCTATCGTTATAATGTGCCAAAACCATTGAAAAACTTTCAACAAAAGGAATTTTGCAACAAATTTATACTTTTTTTATTTAGTTTTATGTTTTATTAGCTTTTTTGTTTTGTTATTTATTTAATTATAAAAGAAAGTGTTTTTTTTTGTTTTTATTGTACATTGATTTCCTTATAAATTATAATTATTAATTTTTGACACTTTACATATATAGATATAAAAAAGTGTCTCTCTGTAAGACGAATTTTTACATGCATACATATTAGATAATTAAGTTTGCTATTTGATTTCAAAAATAAAATCATTTATTTTATTGTATAAATTTATATTTTAAAAATAGTTTATTCGCTTTAATTTGTTGTGTATAATTTATGTTTTAAAAAACAATATTATGTAATAATTACAAATTATATTTTATTCTTTAAGTTAAAAGTTATAAATATATTACAAGAAAAATTAATATAAAGAATATATACAATAAAATTTTAAAATATATATAAAAATAAATGCTAAAAATCGTGTGCTATTTATTTTATTTATTTATGCTTTTGAAAAAATGTCCCCGCAGTTATCGTTTAAAATTAATATGGGCAACCCTGTATTAAAAGCAGAAATTGTAAAATTCATGAAAAATACCAGGAGCCCAGTACTTACAGCAAGTTGTTAAATAAAGAAAATTTGTTTACAAAAACATAAAACAAGAAGTGCATCGCACTAAATGTGCTTGTTAAAAACACACGAAAAATACCAGGCGAACAGAATCAGCAAGAGGTGTAGTTACAAAGTGAGGAGAGTAGCTTTGTTAAAATATTCGCTCTTATTTAGGGGCGGGTCTTTGCTCTCACTAACACATATACTTTACCTATGAGTGATCATCAAAAAGAAATTAACTTGCCAATTACAAGAAAACACTTTACAAGCTACTAAGTGAACAGAAAACTAAACAAGTAACTTTATAACTGCTAAGAAAACATTTATAATGAGGATATTTTATTTTTGTATATTAATTGGTAACTCATTTTTATTTTTTTTTTTTTAATTATAAAGTTTTTGTTATGTTTAATAGAAAATATACTTACTTGACCATTAATTTTCCATCCTGTTGCCAGGATAACTTAATAAAATTTAAAACAAATCAAGTTATTTTTACAAAATTGCACCAACTACCAAGTCAGCAGAATTTCTAGCAAGACATATTTTGCTCATTTATTTATATTTACACTAAACAATAATTAAAGTATAACTGTATAAATTGAGGGCGGAGTCTTAATTACACTCTTTATATTGTCACCCTACGTTCGATATTATTCTTTTTATCATCATTTCGTAATAACAATGCAGTTTTTTTTTAAGAAATTGATTTAAAAAATGGAAAAAATAATAATAATTAATGAATTAATTATTAATAAACAATAAACACCCAGGTCCTTCCTATTTAAGCATTCAGAAAAATACAATGCAGTTTTGCATCATTACCAGGCTAGCAGAAGTTTCTGTACACTGTTTTTTCATTATTTTTATTATTTCAATTATGTTTCATACTTACATTTGTTTACTATGAAAACAACAAAGAGTACATATTGAGTGTAAAAGATTAGCGGTATTTGTGTACCCTACTGTAGAGCATGATCGCATTGTAAAAGAATATGTAATTAAATTTCTTGTAAACACAATCACTTTTAAAAGTTTATATAGGTATAAACAAGTGTATATGAAATTACATAAAACAATATTTGCAATAACACAGTGATACAAAAGTCAACGAAAAAATATGTAGGGCTTCTCATGTAGCAATTCTATTTAGTTTGAAGTTCATAGAGTATGGAAATACTTATAGTTTATACTAAACGAAGTGATTGAGAAAAACGATAAGTACTTCTGAACTCTATTAAAAACATAATTGCTATGTGAGAACCCCTGCTTAATAAAATCAAAGCTTCGAATTATTTAATTAAATTTGAAGCTTAATTCACTAAAATCTTAATTCGGTATTAAAAATGTCAGCCATACATTTTATAAATCCATTCTCAACATCCAATTCTTTGCTTCATTTTAAGGCTTTTATTTAAATAGAATTCTTTTATCATTGAATTAATTAATAATGGAATTAATTCATAACATAATTCATTCAAAGCTTGCAAATGATTTGAAATTAAAAAAAAAAATATCAACGAACAATTTTATAGGGTGTTGTTTTAAAATCAGTGTTTATCAGTAATATTTTTTACAGTTAGTTTCATTCTGTTTTAATTTGTATCCTCTTCTCCTTTTTTTTAAGTTACTCATTAAAGAGATTATTGTTGTTGTTTTGTTTTTGTTGAAATGAGCATTTGACTGCATTTTAAGCAGAGTTGCTAAAGCGAGAAATTTTAAACATCGATCAGGAAACATGTAGATGGAGTCATAGGTTTATTGCAATACGATTTTCATATTGATATTTATTACGTTATATTTATGAAATTTTTAATTTATGAAAGGTTTATTAAACAAATTTTGTATGAAAATATTGCTTTGTGAGCCTTTGATAAATCTAAAAATTGGAGATAGTCTTTATTATTGTCTTAAGAATTAAAAATTTTATTAAGAATTTTAATAGAATTCATTCATAATAATAATGGAATTAATTTATAACATAATTCATTCAAAGCTTGCAAATGATTTGAAATTAAAAAAAAATCAACAAACAATGTTATAGGGTGTTGTTTTAAAATCAGTGTTTATCAGTAATATTTTTTACAGTTAGTTTCATTCTGTTTTAATTTGTATCCTCTTCTCCTTTTTTTAAGTTACTCATTAAAGAGATTATTGTTGTTGTTTTGTTTTTGTTGAAATGAGCATTTGAGTGCATTTTTCAAAAGAAGGAATACAAATGTAAAGCAGAGTTGCTAAAGCGAGAAATTTTAAACATCGATCAGGAAACATTATCAGCCCAATTATGAATTTTTCCTATTCAAATTCAATGAGAAAAAACTCCCGGGGAACAAACTCCCGGGGAATTTTTTATTCATAATTGGGCTGTATGTGGATGGAGTCATAGGTTTATTGCAATATGATTTTCATATTGATATTTATTATGTTATATACCCTCATATGTAAAAGGCCTTACTTAAAATCAATTTTTTAATTTATGAAAGGTTTATTAAACAAATTTTGTATGAAAATATTTCTTTGTGAACCTTTGATAAATCTAAAAATGGAAGATAGTCTTTATTATTCTCTTAAGAATTGAAAATTTTTTAAAAAATTTTTTTTATTTAATTTAAAACTTAAAATTTCATTAAAAACAATGATAAAATATATGTATATCGTTACCTTAATATAGAAAGGCCCTAACTCGTGTTTTTTATAAGTCGAGATTTTTTGGCTAAATATGATATGTATATAAGCGGACTATTTATCGAAATATTAAAAAATCTGGGCTTACAAAAAAAACACGAGTTATGGCCTTTCTATATTAAGGTAACGATATGTATGTATTAAAATCTAAACACAAAAAATAAACAACAAACGTACATTAAACAAATAAATTTAAATATTAAACTCTAACCATTTGGCGGGATTGACTACAGTCATTTGTTCAACTTGTTCCACAGATAAGCCCTTGGCAAACATGCGAGGCAATACATTCATATGGACATGATGATAGCCATGGCCACCATAAGAAGTCTAGAAACCATTAATTACATACATGTATAAAAAAAAATAAAACAAAACTACCAATAATAAAATAAAGCACTTACCAAACGATGTTTAGTATGAATGTCATGGGACATAAGAATACGATCAACCAAACCCTCGTCAATGAGTTTCATAAGATTATTAATACGCTGGGCATCGGAGGGCATATCGACATTTACATTTAATTGATACAACGAGCACTCAGTGCCAAAGAGATCGTATTGTAGGTAACAGCCCAATTTCGAGAATTCCAATAATTGATCCATATCGTAGATGGTACGATCCAAATGAGACATAACACATTTATTGGCTTTGCCTCCGGCTTCCAAATATAAACGCATAATTTCAAAGGGAGCTTGAGCATCACGTCCCGGATGGAAGGAAACACCACAGCCTAACACTTCTTGAATTTCGCCAGTGGCCTTAATGGCACGTTTCTCGAAATCTTTTAATTAAAAAAAAAAAAAAAATAAAATTTTATATTCTTTATATTACAACTTGCCTTTAAGTTTGTAATAGTAAAAGGTAACTTTAAGTAATAGAGAGGTTGCTTTAAATTTAAGTAATAATGGCCCTTAATTGTTTTACATATAAAACTCACCATGTATGGGATAAACACTGCCAACTTCACCAATAAACCCACATTTCACCATACCCACACCCTCAACATCAATGCCAGTTATAATTTCCTTGGAATACAAATCAGTCATTTGTTCTACGCTCATTTTAACATGATCGGGTTCCTGCAAATCCTGCACATAATGCCCAGTACCAGCTACAATATGAACACCAGTTTTTTTGGCAGCCTCAACCATAAACTCCATATTTCTCTTCAGGCCGTGAGAACTATTTTCCACTATAGTGCCACCACCAAATTTCTTATACAATTCAATATCCTTGAGAGCAGCAGTACGCGAGTTTTCATCGTAGAAACGTACATTGTCCAATGATGAATAGGGGTATTGGCGTACAAAGCCCAAATTTTCCATACATATTTTCTTATTCAAAAACGGTTTAAAGTCCTCTGGAGGGTCACAGTGGAAGTTCTCGAAATCAAGAGAGATATGTTCATGGGTAAGAGTACGACCCAAAAGATTGGGGTCAATTGCACCCAATACTGTGAAGATAAAGAAAACAAAAACATATATTTAAATAAGATGATAAACACTTTGAAGCAGCAAATTTTTTTTAATCGTTAGTTATTTATTTTATTTCTTGTGAATAATGAGGTGAATATGTGTAGTTAATCATGTTGTTGTCATATCTGTCATGTTTCATCTGAAAACTGATTAAACAAATGATTTATTACTTTCAAGAGATTTTTTAAAAACAGTAAAACATCAACACTAATTAGTAGTGTTGATGTTTTACTATTTTGATTTGATTATTCAAAAATTCTTTTTCAGAAAGGTTTTTATTGTGGAACTTATACAGTACTCTTTCATGAATTTTAAATATTCATGATTTTAAAACTTTCAGCATTTTTAAGCATCAAAGTTCAACAAACATTTATAAAGATAATCTACATTCTTCGTTTAAACCTAGATTAAACTAAAAATTGTGTTTTTCACTTATTGCTTATTTAGTATATAATCTAGGTTTTACTTAGAATCAATGGTGAGTTAAACCTAAGTATAAAATGACAAAGCACAAACAGCTGAAAAATAATGTAATCAATTCAGCACAGCAAAGTATTGAAATATTTATATAAAAAATTTTCAGGAATGCACATTTGATTTGACTGAAAAGTAAGGCAATGCTGACAAAATTAATCCATTAGTGAGAAACACAATCATTGGTTAAATCCCGGCTTAATATGTTGCAGGTTTAATATAACAGCGTGTTAAGCTACATTTAACTGACAAGTAGGAAACTTGCTCTAGCAACAACTTTTTTTACTAACAATAACATTGTCTTAGAATCTTATGAGCACCCAGAATATACATATATACTAATGTGGGTCTGCGACAAATATTTTGATATGTTGCAAACGAAACGACAAAATCAAAAAACACCCTATCTTTTTTGATGGTGGGTATAAAAATAACTGCTGTCAAGATTTGCGAAAATTTAAAAACCAAAATAATAAACGATTTTAATATTGGATGAAAAAAATTATCTGTGATAAACGGATATTCAATTAATAAATTAGCAGTTTTAAAAATTATAAACTAATTTCGTTAGACATTTACTGTAAAAACTGAACATTTGGGAGGAAGACCTCATAAAACTACATGAGAGTTTAAGAAATTACAAAAATTGATGTTATAAATAATTTAAAATTGGAAATTAGTTCTCGAACTGTTAGCCGCAGGGAAAATGAAATTGTCAACCAGCGAGAAAAGATGAATCCAAATACAATATGCCCGAAAGCAAAGAGACTGTCCCCAAATACACAAAAAAGACAGTCTAGTTTGGTTGTGGCAATATTATGGTTTTCATATCACAAAAGATATTAAGACTGCATTGGGATACCAATCCATTTTAAACTAGAGTTTCCAATTCGGTTTTAACCGAAACCGCGGTTTTTCAAGGCCTAAAACTGAAACCGACAATTATTCTTCGGTTTTCACTTTTAATCTATTTTCACTAGAAAAATTCAAAATTTAGAAATGAGAAACAAACTTTTTCATCCAATATCCTAACCACAGATCGGTAAAAATATATTAAGATTTGTTTAAATTTTTTAAGTAGTATTACAATAATTGCATTGGAGTACTAGCTGACCGGTTCGCTTCGCCACTTCAATTGGAATAAATAAATAGTACTATTAAGTCTCCCTTTGTAAATTAATACTAATTCAGGAAAACGTCTCTAGGTTCATGTTTATTGATTCATTGTAATGTGGATTGTATCTCATTCTAGACGTATTATTAGAATAAAAACAGTACCATAAAGAACCACATTTTGCATTCCTACTCAGCAACATGAATGTTTAAGAAAGGTAAGACTACAGTCACCTTTCGTGAATTCTAATTCGTTCAGAATCATTTGTAACTAATTTTAAAGTTTATTATTATAAAATATTCAAAAAGTTCCTTTACAATAAAGAAATAGTAACATTAATTATCCGTTTTGAATTCACGTTTCTAGGTCCATCGTTATAAAATAATCAAAAAGTACTACTAGTTCGTAAAAGTACCTGCAATTCGCTTTTTATATTCTCAGTCAGGATCATGTGTGTTTAATAGTTTCTGTTACCTCAATATCATTATGCTCTCTATCCTTGATTCTTTCTTTACTCAGAAGCATATCAGCCAACTATTATGTATTACAATAAGTAAAATAATTTATTATAATAAAAAGTACCATTAGAAGAAAAAGTAAACATTTTTCACACTTAAACCGCTGTCAAGTTTGAAATTTCAAAGTAATTTCCTGATTCTAGGTTCAATATTAAAAAAAAAAAAAATCATTTTGGAGAACGAAAAAGTACTCCTAAGTTTGGTTTAGTTCTCCAGTTTTGGTATCATAATACAATTGAGCACCCTATTCTTGATTATTTCTTTACTGAGAAGCATATTAGCCAACATTAACTAATTTAATATATTAAAATGGTACCATTAAAAGAAAAAGTACCAATTTTCCTTTATCCTCGTAATCACTGGTCAAATTTGAACTTTAAATTTGTTTTGCAGTTCCCATATTATCAACTGATTTAATAGTTAATAAATTATCACAAAACCGAACCGAAACCGATTGGTTTTCAATTTTTTAAAACCGAAACCGCGGTTTTGAAATTCTTCGGTTTTTCGGAAACTCTATTTTAAAGGAGTCATGTATCCATACGCTGAGAAAAATATTTGAATATTTTAAACATACCTTATTACAAACCAATAAGGTATCCAAACCTCAATCTCATGGGAAACCTATGGGAAATTATAGATCGCAAAATAGGGGCTCAAAATTATACCATTATCTTTTGATGGATTTTGATCTATTAATTAAATATTGAACATTTCCGTTGTATTGTCAACCACTGTTAAAATACATATTAATATTAATGTTTCTAAAAATATGTTTTACAGGCAAAGCTCGGTATAACGAATGATATAATGTCAGCCCTTTTCATTAAACTTAAAAATTTGTTATATTGAACACCATTTATTCATGTATTTTTATAAAATTTCAGAATTTTAGTCCAATGTTTATTGTCTTTTAGTCAAAAAATTTTCTATGTCAACTTATAGCTTTTTGTAAAATACTTTTTCAAATCCTTAAATCACTTCTATTTGGCATTTATACTTTAAAACACTTCAATTATAAAATATTAAAAGTTCCGAAAAATACTTTGTAAACTGTAAAATTATATGTAATTAAAAAAAATAGAACTCACCTGTTTGTACAATTGGCATTTTTAACAAATATTTTTAAAAGTAAAACACTAACTTTTCTTAACGAATTAACAACTGCACTCAATAAATGATCAGTATAGACTGAAACCCTGTTAATGGAAAACAATTCTAGAGTCTGGTAAATGGAGTAGAATTATTTGCGAGTGTACTCGTAAGTATGTATGTATGCATATATGTGCACCGAACAAAAAAGAAGAGCACAAACATTATTTTGTACTTGTTTTGTTGTTGTTGTTGAAATAAATAATAATAATAAAAAGAAAATAAAAAGATAAAACACAAAATTAAAAATATAAACAAATCTCAAAAAAAAAAAACGAAATTTGATAAGATGATCGCATTTATTGAAATAAAAAAAATAGTGGTAAACAATAACACAAAGAAGCTTGAGAGAATAAATTCTTACTTCAAAAAAACGCACTTTACCTGCAGCTTTGAATAGGGTTTTATCCATTTTCATTCAAGAATTTTTACTACATACGAGGCTGTAGCACGCCCCAAAGGTGTTGCATTGGGTTTAGGTCCGACGACTGCGAAGGCCATTCCATAAGAGATACTTTGTTGACAGCGAACCAGTACTTTGCCAATTTGAAGAGTGCATTGGATCATTGTCCTGCTGAAATTCCCATCTCAAGGGCATATCTTCCTCAGCAAATGGAAGTATTGTGCTTTGCAATATAGTTACGCATATTTTGTTCTTTATGGAATGGCCTTTGGGGAATGCTCAGGAGGATGCTGAAGGGTTTCAGTCCGAAAAATAAGGACGAATTGTGGGAAAAATCCAGGAAAATCTGTGACCGTATTATATTTGTGGTGGGTATATAAGTTTTGGCAGAATTGAATATAACATTATTATAAGGTTGTTGTAGCAGCAGTGATTGCTGAGTTGACAGCCCTTGGTCGAGTACATATAAACACATATAAACACGTGCATTGTTTATAAGTATGTCAACACTAAATGTTTAAACTGCTAACATTGACATCGAAAGCTCTAGAATTCAAATATACTAGTTTGTCCGTTAAGAGCATTGCAGAAGATTCATGAAAGATGGCGTGTGTATAAATAGTGGCAGAGGTTGCAGTCGTGAGTTGAGTTGATCATAGGCGCTGTTAGAGTTAACATCAACTGCCTTGTACATTCAAGTTTGTACATTATAAAGTGTGTGTGCATTTCTGCGAATTGATAAACGTGTATAAAGACACTGAGTGACTATTTGAACTGTTGTTGTTGTAGATTTTAAATAAATAAAGAGTTGTTACAATTTAAAACTACTAAACGACTTTTATTTGCAATCGAAAGTATCCGGTTTATTTAAAGGAAATAAACCAACGTTTTAAAAAGGTTAAAACGTAACAATATTTATGAAATTTTTTGAGTCCGACCGAATCTGGTTTTTCATGACGATACCGAAAATAACTTTTGTTTTCGTTCGAATTGTCCTTCGAGTAGTGGTTAAGGGTAGTTAAATAAATTCTTTTGTGATTTATTTTGTTTAAAAATAGAACGGTATCGGTAGACAGGCCGTTCATTTTTGTAAATTAAATGTCGTACCATTAAATGCCGTTTCCGATAAAATACCGTTACCGAAATAAGCCTAAACACTGTTACTTTTAAACGATTCGAATCGGTAGCAAATCATGCTTATTTATTATCTGTGATATATTCACATATGTAAGTACCTATTCATTAGACATTTGCGGGAACACTTATGTTATTAGTTTTTTGTAGTTGAGTTTTTACCAAATATATTTTTGCATCGGGATTCGCATTCCTACCTCGTAGTGGTGAAAACTGAAAAGTTTTAATCTAAAAGTAAAGCCCACATTCATAATCAATTTGGAAATTTATCAAAGGTTTAATAAATTTGATTCTATAATTTTTCCCAAAACCAAATAAAATCGACTGTAAACTATTACAAACCTAAATATGTACATATGAGATTACATAGCATAAAAACTCTGAATATTTATAAAATATTGATGTCAATATATTTAAAATAATGTTTATTTAATATTAACAAACATTGTGAGATAAACGTTAAACCACATAATAGTAAATTACTGAGAGTACCTAGTTTAAATATACTTTAATAACTTGTTGTTTTGGCATACATTTAAAATGTATATAAGTAAGTAACTAACTATCTTTTAGATACATATTTAATTCTAAGCATACATAAACAAGTATCTTAACAAACATGTACCCACAATATTATTAAGTATTTTTAGTTTATTAAGAATTCATTGTGTACTGTATGTACTTACATTTAACACAATAATATCTTATCTGTCTAATGTTTATATATTTTATTAAAATGTAATCCTCTTTATTTAGTTAACGTATTATAATTGCACTAAACGATGTTTAAATTTTCTGTATATTTTATATCTATGTGAATCGCAAATATAACTTTCTTTGTATGTATATACTTCGAAAATGTTCATATATACAGTATAGGCCAAAACTAAAGCACCCCCTCAATGGATTTTTTCAAATAATATTTTTGTTTGATAATAAAAGGTTTTTTGGGATGTATTTCGTATATATTTTATTAACTTATATTGTTAATGTTCATTTAGTAAAGGATAATTTTATGAACAATTAATATAAAATGATAAAACATATAAAAACACAAAACTCGATGGACAAAACAAAAGCACCCCCTTATAAGATGTTTAAAAATTATACTATGTTTCTGTATATTTGCAATGTCAGATAACGGGACTCACAACGGATGCATTTAAAAATTCCAGAAGATAAAAAAATTAAGGCGTAGTCTGTATAATTTAAATTTATGCAGTTTATTGTGAAAAAATCAATGGATGGCTAGGAACAAGTACTCCAGTGAATTTAAAATTAAAGTTATTGAAGACTGGAAGGCGGGCTTATCATGGCATGAATTGAGTAAAAAATATTCAATTAACAGATCAGTTATTTCCAGGCAGATTCCAAAATTTTTGGCATTCTGGAGGACGCCCGCGTAACACCACACATTATGATGATTCCTTGACCAAAGGAGCAATGCAAAAAGATTCTACAGCATCAGATAGTCAAGTAAGAACAAGTTTAAGATTATGCGTTAGCAAAAGAACAATCCGTAATGTAATGGTTGCTTTTCTGGTCAAGGAATTGGGCCAATTCATAAAGTTAATACGATTATGGGTCGGTTCATGTACCGTGATATATTGATAGATGTAATGTTGCCTTATGCCAGTGAAGAGATGTCACTTATAGGGAGGTTCCAACAGGATAACGATCCTAAGCACACCTCCAAAGTTTATAAGACTTGGCTACAAAGCAATAAAATCCAAGTTCTTCATTGGCCTGCTCAATATCCCGATCTCAATCCTATTGAGAACTTGTGGGAGATTGTGAATATGAAAATAAATCATGAAAATTGCCGAAATAAGGATCGGCAATTTTCACGATTTATTTCAAGCCGTTATTATAGCCTGGGAAGGAATATAATAACGGCTTAATATCTTCTATGCCTAAGAGATGTTCTTGGGTCATCGAAAACAAAGGATTTGCAACAAAATATAAATTAAAATTTTTTTCATATTATATCCATGAAGTGGTGTTTTAGTTTTGTCCGTTTTATTTTCTAGCTTTAAATATTCTTTGATTTAAAGTTACCCCTGATAGAAAGGTTAACTTTAAAAGTATTTCCTTATAGTAAATATATTAACAATTGAAAATAACACATAATACAAATTTAAAACTTTGTTTTTATAAAAAAAAAATATAATATGAAAAAAATTCACTGAGGGGGTGCTTTAGTTATGGCCGATACTGTAGGTATCAAATATTCTCCAATAACTTTCTTTGTTCAACAAAATTTAAGTCTGTCGAAATTGTATGAACGTAAATATTTATAATTTCAATAATATTTTGTTTAATTCTTTTTTTGGTAAACAATCATAGACCGATCATATGATCGATAGGAATTGCATCTATTATATATTGAGTTTATTCATTAATTTTTTGCAAATGAGTCAGTTTAACATGAATTATTACACTACCATCAAATTTGTTTGAAATTAAAACAATTTATGTATATCTTAAGATTATCAGAGCTTTCATGGAGTTTTTTCTACGACTTTTGATAAGCGGAACTATTAATGATTAGCAATGTTTTAGTAATTGTTCGCTGCAGATCAAAATTACTAAACATCATCCAAAACTTTATTTTTCACCAGAAAATATCGGTGTTGTATGGGAAATTGTATGGGTCATAAAAGCTTGTTTTGATTTGTAAATATATATTTAAAAACTGACTATGTTTCTAAATGAATAATATCTTAATAGACTACGAAAACTTGCTCTGTGGATACGAGCCTAAACCAAATACACAGTAGTAACTGTATAAAATAGTCGCATGTTTCTTTGGACAAATCTAACTTGTCACGAACATTCGAATACAATATTAGGAACCAGCCCATTCAGAATACAACACCACCACTTTGTTTAAAATAAGTGTTTGGAGAAGAAAATTAAAATCAACCCCCACAAACGGAACTTTATATCATTCCCACGACAGACGGTTCTACGCACCGTACAGGCCCGAGCAACACGGCCTAGAGCTGTCAACCCCAGAAAAACCAAAAATTTTCACCAAATTGTATCAAATCCGGTTGTACCATATGTCCGTCAACCTCAGGAACTGCTCTGGACTTAATAGCGAAAAGGAGCGGTCGGAAAGTTTTGTCGCCCCATGACATCGCCAACAATATACAGCAAATACCACCATCGCCGCTAACAACCTTCCGGAGATCTATATTGCAGCTCAACTGCAATGGCCTCAAAGGTAAAGTAAATGAGATAACTAAAAGAACATCGTGGTCGCTGCAGTCCAGGAGTTGAAACAGTTGAAACAAGTACAACGTTCTCCGAAAATACTCTTCTACAACACCTTGCAGTATAGAGTACTTTCTCTCGATCTTGACACAGGAGACCAATACATTAAAGCAATAGGTATTGCGGTCGGATCGGATAAATTAAAGAATTTACAAGATTTAAAAAAAGTAATATCCCCGGAATATAAATTTGTTTACGATATTTTCAATTCAGGAAAGCTTAACAAGACTTTAAACTATTATTTTGCTATATTAATTATCTCTATCTAGTTATTGTGTAGAATGTATATAAGAGTCAAGGTACTGAGTGACTGATTGATTCAACATCGCCAAACTCAAACGCCAAAAGGTAGATATATTAAATTTGGACTAGAGATTTCCCTCTCCCTATGTATGTTGATCCACTAAGAAGGCATTTGAAGGTTTAAAAATTTGGCAAAATTAAGTATTTTGAAATTTCAAAATTAACGAGTGGTCAAGAGCAAAACAGGAAATTAGTACTTTTCTGCTGGTACTTTTTTAACATTTTAAATTATTTAATTTATCGACAAACCATTTAACTAATATGTTTCTAAGTAAAGTAAAAATCGATGATAGGAGGCCTAATGGTGTTAAGGTATCAACCAAAACTAATTGTTCTTTTTCGTTATCCTAATGGTACTTTTTGAATTTCCTATAATAATTAACCTAGAAACATGAATTCGAACTCTCAGGTTGGTTTTTGAATCTGTATATACAAAGATTAACGTTACTAACTTCACCTTTTGGTACCATTTAGTACTATTTGTATATTCTAAACAAATAAACATATAAATGTCAACCACGTATTTAGTACTTTTTGGAAATGGTAACTTATAACCAGTAAATATTGTATATTTGTTGGTACTTTTTATTAACATACGAGTAGTTTTTTTTTAATAAATCGATTTGGATTTTCTTTTATATGATCCTGTTATAGCATTTGTATTTACTTGTACATGTTTTTTTCTCTCCTGAAAACTTGTGCTTTCTAATGCTGGGTATACACAATACTAAATTTCGTAGTATGATTTGAAGTACGTTTTTGTAAATCGTACTAATTTATTTGAAATAAATGATATACCTATCTTAAGATATATGGGTTTGAATATGGTCTATCAATATACAATTTTAATGTAATTTTCCGATCCCCTAAAATGCCTTACAAAATAAAACTACATAATCTATTACAGTCAAGATTTCTGACAATTTAATTTACTAAATCCAAACGAAAACAATTATTTTCAAAAATTCATAAAAAAATATCAGAAATAATGGATTTAGATAATATTTTATCATATGATGATTTTCTATTGGCGAATACCTCTAGTAGTATTCAAACTGGTGTAGATTATCCCTGTGCTAAGTTTCTTAAGGAATCTGAAGCTAAAGGTAAATCTCCTTTACAAAATGCACCAGTAAAATGTGAACCACCACCGGAACATTATATGTTTAGCAGTTCATCTTCGTCAATGTCAAGCGGCTTGATGTCACAAGATGTTCGTTCGACAAGAAAACCTCCAATAAAGGCACCAAATATTGATTATGAAGTTGCAGTAGCTAAATCTATAATGCAACAATATAGCAACATAAGTGGAGATAATTTGTAAGTGTTAATTCCTCAATTAACATAAATTCTGTTAACATGTAATTTAAAATAGATTTGATCACCTCTCCGATATTATAAAACGTGTTATAGACGAACGTCCTCCAAATGTAATTGACTTTTTCGAAGAGTTTAGTCGTAGTGTACGTGAGCAAAAATTTCACTTACCAGAACGTTTTCCACCAGAAGCGGTTTTTGAAGAGAAACGTATGTACAAGGTGGCCAAAAAACAACTGATTTCTATGAAACTACCCTATCCAAACAACCTAACGATTCAGAATGCAGATGAAGATGATTTAGAAGAGGAACATACTAAAAACGATGATTTAAAGTTGGAATTAAAACATCAATACTTGGCCAAATTTCACACCTTTAATCAACGAGTACAGCATTTACAATTCTTTTGGAATCAATGCGGTTTCAGCATAAGTTCAGAGGACATTTTTCAATTAGCATGTGCAATGAATCGTTTAGAAACACATCCTTCAATAATGCAATGTCGTTTTTGGGGCCAGGTCAATGGTTTAAAAGCTTCCTACTATGTGGTGGAAGCCACTTTATCTAATGAGGAATATGAATCACGTTTACTGCAAATGGAGAAGGAAATGCAAGAAAATAATGCACAAGCAAATACTTCTAATCCGAAACAATTTTCACACATTGGCCCCGAGTTAACACCTGGTGCTATTGGCTGGGAGAATTATCCAGAGGAAGATTTATTTAAAATGAAAACTCATGAATTGCCAGTACCTTTGGTAAAAGTTGTAGAAGTCTTTGATATACCACCGGAACCTATTGGCAAAGGTGTAAATCGTTATTCTTACTTTGTTGTCAACTCCTTGTCTGATGAATGGATTGAACTGCCAATTGTAACACCGAAACAGATTTCACTATCAAGACAAATTAAAAAATTTTTAACCGGTGATTTGGAGGCAGATATAGTTTCATATCCTTGCTTTTGTGGCAAAGAAAAACACTATTTAAGAGCAATGATTGCTCGTATAACGTCTGGCACTTATATAGCACCAAAGAATTATTATCGTAAAATGACTAAAAAGGAGAGGCGTATATTTGATGGTGGAGAGGACGATGTGGCCGAAAACGAGGAAGAAGAAGAGGAGGAAGAGTCCCAAATGGGTGAAGAGGAACAGGATGAAGAAGGAGAACCGGGTAAGTTAGAAAAATCACAGAATTGACTTATTTCCAAACATAAATTTCGTGGGAATATATTCAAAACCCTCTATCTTCGAAAACACTAGATTGCAGGGACCAAAAAAACTGTATATTTCGATAATTCATAAGGAATATTATCAATTTTACATATTAGCGGTTTATAAGCAAAGACTGCAATGTACACTTTTTTAGTTTTTTAGTAGAACTGTCTATCTCTTAATGAGGGCAAAGCAAAAGTCTACTATGTCCAATGGACATTGCTTGTGTTGAGAAAACAAATTGGAAAAATTCAGAAAATCAAATTAAAACAAAAAATCTATTCAAATAATATATTTTCAAGTCTCTTAAATTGCAAAATAATCGACTACCCAAAACCAACATTCGTAGAATAAAATTAATTTAATCTCCAATCTTCAAATCTAAATAAATCGAATAAATTCTTGAAAACGGACCTGCAAAAAATATGTTTTTTTTTTAAATTTTTAACACAAATGTAGGAATGTTTGCTGAAAATTTTGTCATAAAAAAGTAATATTCATGAACAAATTTAAGATAGAGCATATTGAATATATTTTCTCAAAATTTATCAATAAGATGCTCTAAAACTTGACATTATATTTACCTAGCAGATAACGATATTGTTTTATTGAAAAATGAAAATTACGATTCCTCCATCCCACTCACTACCTTAAATAATACTGAAAAATGGGTTCATATACGGCCAAATATTCTGTTACAAGGGCGAGTTGTCTGGTATAATGAGGAAAAAGCACAAAGAGAACGAGAAAAAGAACGTAAACGTTTAGAAAAAATGCGCCATCAAGAAGAAATGGACGAAAATGAAAGCGACAGCGAAGAAGATGAAAGCGAGGGTGAAGAAGAGCAGTTGGAAGAAAAGGCTGAAAGAGGTCCACGAATATTAACTTCTTGCAGCCAAGACATTAGCAATGAAACTTCAGTGCCTTGGGTAGGGCGATTCACCAGCAAATTTACTAATCAAAACGAAAGAATCCTAATAATGAAATCAAATGTCTGGCCCGGAGCTTATACCTTCATCTATAAAGATCTGTGTGAGTCTATATATTTGGGTTGGGGTCATAAATTAGTTGCACGTAATATGTCTTGGAAACATATGACACCCATTGCTGAAGAATATCAACATTTGGCGGTAGATTTTATTTAAACCACGGATCCCAGTGTAGAAATGGAAGAGGCTTATCAACTGAGTTTATTAAAAAAAGAATTACAATTTAAACAAATAAATGAGTATGATGAACATGGAGCATTAGAATCAACTGATGACCAAGAAGATGAGGATGATGTAGATGAAGAGGAAGAATAGTTAATGCTAATTTTTACATAAATATTAAATAACTTGTTTGTTAACAACATTCACATACATATGTATATAAATTTATATAAATAATTTGTATAATCGTTTTTTGGGGTTGTTGCATTATTTTTTGCCTTGAGCGAAGAGCTGAGCATCAATAACTAAAGGTATTTCCGAAAATTGTACTTTGGAGTAAGTGTCTTGTAGCTTCTTTTTCAATTCCATACTATGGCTCCAGTCTAAGGTTTCACAAATTACTTTAACCTTTTCATTAAAAACATATGCATTAAATACTAAATAATTAAAAAAAAAAAACAAAATAATCTTACCTCAACGGTGTAAATATCTTTTAGCCAAGCACGTTCATGCATAATATCTTTAATGGACACACCCAATGAATGAAGTATTTGGCACAATTCATGAATACCACCAGGTCTATCAGTAACTTCCACATTAAATTTCACTAAACGGCCCTCAGCCGCCAAACCTCTTTCAAGACAACGACCAAAGACAGTGGTATCGATATTACCACCACACAATAGGATCACAACTCTAAAAATAATATTGTTTTAAAGCGAATTTTTAAAGAAAATCGACAAAAAATGTAACCTACTTTTTTCCCTGAAGTTCTGGTAGTTGACCAGCCAATATGGCCGCCAAACCAGAAGCTCCAGCACCTTCCACCACACATTTTTCTTCTTCTACCAAACGTAAAATAGCCAAGGCAATCCATTCTTCTTCTACCACAATCATTTTATCAATAAGTGGCACAGCGGTAACATATGCATTGTAGCCCACTTTAGGAACTGCTAAACCATCTGCCAAGGTATTCTTTATAGTAGTATGAATGGGACCATTATTTTCCATAGCTCTGGAAAAGCTGGGACACTTGGCAGATTCAACACCCTGAATGAATTAGAATAATATTATAAATGATCTGAATTTTAAACAAAATGTGTTTTCTGTCTTACAATAACTTTTGTTTTTGGTGACAAGGCTTTAATAGCGGTAGCAATACCAGCTATTAGGCCACCACCGCCTACAGGAATTATAACAGCATCGGGATGTGGTACTTGTTCCAAAATTTCCAAGCCAATAGTACCTTGGCCAGCCATAATGTGAGGATGATCATAACCATTGATGTATAATAAACCCAATTCTTCAGACATTTTCATGGCCCATGCCTTGGCTTCGGCCATGTCTTTACCTTCAACTACAACATTGGCCTTGTAGTTACGACACTTTTGTATTTTCATAATGGGAGCTGCCTTAGGCATAACTACGGTAACGGGTATATTTAATTTCCAACCATGATAACTGAGAGCCTGTGCATGATTTCCAAGAGATGCCGAAATAACGCCCACTGTTTTTTGTTCTTCTGTTAGTGACAATAAAGCATAACGGGCTCCACGCTCTTTAAAACTAGAATAAAATTAAATACAAATTTTGAGAATTCATCTTTTTTTAGCCAGTTTAATAATAAATCATATCAAAATGTATCATTTTGTGCACGGTTTCCAAAATGTTACAATTTTTAGCGATAACGGAATTAAATGAGAATTAAACGTTTTAATTTGACTAATTTTTACAATAAATTTTAATCATATTCGATTCATTTTGTAATTTAATTGTCTGAGAGGTGTAAGTTTATCTTCCCTGAATTAACACGATGTTAAAGTAATGGATCACTTAAATATAAGGCGTTATAACTAGAACCGATCACAGTACTTGTATGTCAGTTGCCTTTCATATCACACTCTTCCATGAAAGTCATATAACTTCATACATCCCGTGTGGTTCTCAAATGATTGACAATTCCAACTAGGTCCTTAAGTGATGTATCCGTGAGTTCAGTTCCTGAACGAAAAACATCCATGATACCATAACCTGCGTTATGTATCAAAAGTTCTGTGTGAGTCTACAACAGTTTCTGACAAATGACCTGAGTTCTATTACGATCAAATCAGGTTCAGAAAAATAATGCTACAAGTGGTTATCGTACACCACTTCTGGTTTATCTAACAAATATCCGCAGATCTTTCTCTATAGTATTTAAAACGAATAGATTCTTTTCCAAGAAAGTCATGAACGTCAAGCATCCAGCGAGGTTCTCTATTGACAAATCCAACCACTCAACTTTAAGTTTAGATCCTAAAAAATACCAAGATCCTAACAAAGAAAGACATGAACGTCAAGCATCCTGCGTAGTTCCGTATTAAAAAATCCAACCAGATCCTTCCACCGCTCAAACTTAAAACGAATAGATTCTCTACCAAAAAAGTCATGAACGTCAAGCATACCGCGGGGTTCTCTAATGACAAATCCAACCACTCAACCTTTAGTTCAGATTCTAAAAAAAACAAGATCCTAACAAAGAAAGACATGAACGTCCAGCATCCTGCGTAGTTCCGTATTAAAAAATCCAACCAGATCCTTCCACCGCTCAAACTTGAGTTCAGATCCTACACGAAAAACATCACAGGATACATTGATTTGCTTTCCTCTTTCTACTGGTACTTCTCCTTTGGTAAATCTTTTTCTTAATCTCCCAAACCTCCTCGTATTGACTTAGTCTTAGCCAGGCAGAGATTCATTAACATCAAGTATACATTTCGACTTAACCCAATGAGAACTAACAGTCTGAAAATCTTAATGTATTCTTGAAAACTCGTTAGGTAAAGATCATCGAATATTCCTGCATCCGTCTTCGAGCCATCAGTGATCAAGATTGCGTAATATAACCTGATCCCTTTATGCTACAGGAAAAATCTAATTCGTCCGCTGCCTGTTTGAAAGAAACACATTTGTTAAAGGTATTAAGGAGAGCAATGACCAGACTTCTTTAGTGGATTTCATCGCGCATGCAAATGCGAAGGATTTTCTCCAGCAGATAATATTCAAGGGTGTAATAACTGCTCTGCATATTCACATAGTACATGAACCAATGTTTAGCAATAGGAGAGACATGGATTAGTATTTTTGTAAAGAACAGTAAAAGATCTGCAAATTAAAAAACGGGGTGAAAGCTTACCAATGTGTCTTCGGAAAGGTAACCAACACATGGTAAAAGTATTTGTTAACTATTTGAAGAGAGAACACCAAATAAAACGCAAGTATGAACTAAATACATATGTAGAATTATTGGATAGATGGATGAATAAGAATACACCCCTAATTTGACTTTTCCAACGATACAAAACAAGCTCACAAATGATGACATGAAATTAAATTCAAGTGAATCCAATAGAATAGAAAATTATTTAATAAAAATTCTTTAAATCGAATTAATGTCTGAAAAGTTGCCATTGTTTTAATATATTGCTTGTTAAAAGTATTGAGCATAGAGAATTATACATAGAGACGAGACATTCCGATTTGTCAAACAAAAATACAACAAATCATATGTCTGACACAACAACAAAATACATTGTCTAGCATGTATTTTGCAAGAGTTAGGTTTTTGACAATAGACTTAGGTTTTTGACAATTACGTCTCGTCTCTATGTTACCCTATGGTATTGAGTATTATCGAGTAATCAAAAGCAGTAGAATTTGCCAGTTGTACTACTTGTAAATATTACCATACGATAAGACTAAATTATACGATATAATTGGCCAATTCACAAGGTCTCTTATCATGTCATAATGTCCTAATATTTTACAATGGTTTTTATTGCTTTTCAAGCTAAAAATTGTCCTAATATTATACTACTTTCTATGACAATATGACTGATAAGAGACCTTGTGAATTGACCAAATAATCAAATAATTATAAAAATGTTATATGTAGTAAGAGTATGAATGGATTGATTGGACTTTCACTTAAAAAAAATGCATGTGATAAAAACTTTAAAATCAAACATTTACGTATAACGTCATAGCTCTAATAAAACTCATATCGGGATACTATTAGAATATACTTACGTCAAAATTAAACAAAATAACCGTGAATATTTTAACAAAAGTAAAAATTTATATCCGGATATATTTCAAGAAAAAGGAATGAAATTTTCTAAAATCAATCAATTTAGGTCAATTTCAAATACCTATTTTAAATAAATTATTAATTAAGTAGTTTCTGTTTATCACTTAGACAAATTATATTTTTTGTACAAACACTGTCTAATGAACAGAAATATTTTAATTTTTTTTTTTTTTTGAATTTGAAACAAACAAAATAAAGAAAACCTTTGATCTGTAAAGATAATGCAATAGTACGAGCGAGTATATTTCTATTAATCTGCATATTACTGGAATTGTTATAGAAAATACTATCGGTATTATATTATATATTTAGTAGACTGTAACATGCAATGAACTAACTTCGTACATACATATGTATATGTATTCATAATTAATAAATGGACCATTTTATCAGTTTTACTTAATAAACACTTGAGAGTTATGAGCAGAAGTCTGGAGGTTCTTATAGCAGTAAAACAGTTTTAATCAAAATCACGTGAAATTGAAAATGAAACGCTAATTAAGAAATATATACATCAAATGGAAAATTACGACATTTATATTAAAACGTAATAAACTTTTTTTAATTGGAATATACAATATTTCCATAAAAACGTAATATTTTTTTTTTTAAATTCGAATAAGATTTATAAGATTTATGTTTAATTACCTGCCAGTATATTGCAAGAAATCCTTTTTTAAATATAAATCCATGCCATAAGAATCTGAAGTAGTAGAGCGCTAAAAATAATATATTAAATAATTTAAATATTCAAATATCTCTGAGTTTGTTTTTTTTTCAAATTTTACAACTTACCGGGCAGGGAGTTCTTTCTACGCCATCCTTTATTAAAAATGCTGCCGAAGTTATGTCATGGAAGGATATTTTCTGAGGATTTTTTGGATCGCAGAAAGGATCTAAAATCTCATCGTTACCCTCAAATACTTTAGGTACAGTTGACTTAGGATTGGGTAATACAGTAAAACTATTATTTCTTTCTTTACCTGGGGGCTTGGCAGCACTTGTAGCTTTGGCCTTGCCATTGGTAGCAACTTCTACACCATTTTGTGCACTCGACATATTTTTTATTTTATTTTTAATATATTTTTTTAGACTTTTACTCTATATTTTTTCTTTCAAGTGATTTAGCTAGTGGATTAGAAACTCAGCCTTCACTCGTGCGATTTTACAAATAAACTGAACAGTATTGTTCATAATTCATTAATTGTTAACTTAAGATTTTGTTGTTTTAATGTACAAGTGATTTCAATACCAACAAATATATACAGGAAATCACACTGTATTAACCCATGCAGAGGCGATTTCTTAGTAATCAGATGAGTGAAGATAATGTGAATAAGGATGTAATTTTATTAGAAATTTAAACTCATTTATATCTAAGATGAAATATTGGAACAATGAAGTTTAACAATTCAATTGGTTAGTCAACTTTTTTAGATTTCTGAAAAATTAGAGATAACAAAAATGTTGGTGAAAAATAGGTAATAATAATATATTGTTTATATATCAGCCATTTTTCTCCGATTTTAAATAGCAGCCATACCAGGACTATACCCGAAATATTGTTGTATCAATCATGATTGTAGTTTGTTTGGGGGCTTCGGAAAATGGATTTCAACAGCCAGGCGGTCATGGCTATATCGACTTCGATATATTTAACGATCTAGAATATACATACATGTAAATGCTTTATGGGATCGCGGAATGACTAACTTATATGTATATACCCTTACCACTCATAGTGAAGGGTATAATAAACAGATTGTTAGTAGCTCAACCATATTTAAATAGTTTCAAAAATCGAAATATAAACATTTTATTTTAAAGTTATTTCTATGAATCAATGAATTTTATATATACTGTGGTTTATTTGTAGATTATTTTAAATTGCTTAAAAATGATAACAATTCTTTATTTATTAAAATTTACACAACAAAAACTTAAGTAGTCACACTCTTGTAATACACATACTTATAGTACGCCCAATAAAAAACTTACTGGTAATACAGCTTGATGTTAAGTCAAGCAGTGCTTACGATATACTCCTCAGCAACTCACTGTTACCATCTTCTAGCAAATTTTAATATTATCTATTTCTACAATGTTAATAACAGCGTGTTATCAACATTGTTTATAAGTATATGTTTTAACCGATGTAATACCATAAAAATATTTCACAGACTTAAACACAGCTCCAAAATGGGTTAATAGAGCCTTATCGTGCTATCAATAAACAATATATATATATTTTTTTTTTTGTTCATTGATTAGTAAATTATAACGAGATTCTGTGTATTATGTTGCTGCTCTGGTGATAAGAACAATTTGAATCTAATAAAACAAAACAAAAAAAATACTATTAAATACTTTCTACTTTGATCGACAAGTTCCACTCAAGTACCTGCTAAATTTTTTGGACACATGCTGCTCAATACTCTAAAACTTTTACTACTACTATTTGTTAGTACATATTTGCAATAAAAACAATTTACTATCAATTTGTTTGTTTATTTATATAATTGATTTTTCAAAGATAATACTAATAAATAAATTGTTTTGAGATAATTAACAAACTACAGTCGTACTTTTCACTTTATACATAATACGCCGAGTTATCATTATAGTTTTGATGCTTTAATGGGCCAGAGCTATTGTTTGTTTTAAGCTATTGTATATTTAAATTCATTAAGAGGAATTATTAATGATTAAAAATTATTTATAACACATATTTAAAGACACTGGATTAAATTTGTGTCAACTGTATTAAAAGTACTGGTCCCGTGATTTTTAAAAATAACTTGAACTTAACTTTTTTAAATGTGTCAAAAAGTTGACAAATTTTTCAATGAGTTTTAAACATATTTGTTAAAAAGTATTATCAATTAATTTTAATCCTATTTGTTGATCAGTGTTATAATATTTAAACAAAATAAGTTTATTTTAATACCCTTCACCATGAGTGGTAAGGGCATATATAAGTTTGTCATTCCGTTTGTAATTTCAACATTTTCATTTGCGACCCCATAATGAATAAATGTATATATACTATATATATATATATATTCTGGAACGTTATAGATAGCCATGTTCGCCTGTGTGATGAAATCAACTTTCCGAAGCACCCTTAATAACTTACAAACATGATTGATACATCAGTATTCCGCTAGAGTTCTGCGGTACGGTCGCCATTTAATATCGAGATAAGCGGACCACAAAGGGCTGAGATATAACCAAAAAAACATGACTACCACGATTTTTTAACTGTATCTTGTTTACTACGTCACTTTGGTGAAACAATTGTTTTCCGTCATCTAAATGAGGTTTAAAAATACAAATTTTAATGGTTGTAATTAGAGTTTCCAATTCGGTTTTAACCGAAACCGACAATTATTCTTCGGTTTTCACTTTTAATCTATTTTCACTAGAAAAATTCAAAATTTAGAAATGAGAAACAAACTTTTTCATCCAATTATTCATCTAATATCTCTAAACACAGATCGGTAAAAATATCTTAAGATTTGTTTAAATTTTTTAAATTGTATTACAATAATTGCTTCAGATGATGCAACATTTTTGTAACAAAGTCTTATTTTCAAATATCCGATAAAAATATGGAAT
Organism: Calliphora vomitoria; assembly: GCA_942486065.2. Taxonomy (NCBI): domain Eukaryota; kingdom Metazoa; phylum Arthropoda; class Insecta; order Diptera; family Calliphoridae; genus Calliphora; species Calliphora vomitoria. The sequence goes on from OW818029.2 coordinate 88,935,120, forward strand.
AAAGAAATAGTACTATTAAGTCTCCCTTTGTAAATTAATACTAATTCAGGAAAAAATATCTAGGCGATTCTAGGTCCATCGTTATAAAATATTCAAAAAGTACTACTAGTTCGAAAAAGTAACTGCAATTCCCTTTTTTATATTCCAACTCAGGATCATATGTGTTTAATATCCTGCTTATAGGTTCATTAGTATAGAAATTTCAATAATAGTTTCTGTTACCTCAATATCATTATGTCCTCTATCCTTGATACTTTCTTTACTCAGCAGCATATCAGCCAACTATTATGTATATACAATAAGTAAAATAATTTATTATAATAAAAAGTACCATTAGAAGAAGAAAATTTCAAAGTAATTTCCTGATTCTAGGTTCAATATTATAGAAAATTCATTTTGAAGAACGAAAAACTACTCCTTAGTTTGGTTTAGTTCTCCATTTTTGATATCATAATACAATTGAGCACCCTATTCTTGATTATTTCTTTACTGAGAAGCATATTAGCCAACTTTAACTAATTTAATATATTAAAAAAGTACCATTAAAAGAAAAAGTACCAATTTTCCTTGTTCCTCGTAAACACTCGTAAAATTTGAACTTAAAATTTGTTTAGCAGTTCCTATATTATCAACTGATTTAATAGTTAATAAATTATCACAAAAACGAACCGAAACCGCGGTTTTGAAATTCTTCGGTTTCTTGGAAACTCTAGTTGTAACTATTATGGGTTAGCGGAAAATTTATTGTTGGTCACAAATTTATTAAAAATTTCTCATAAAACACATTTCTTAGCCTATTTTCTAAGATATGATTTTATATTGCTTCTTTGGATTGCTAATTTACGATTCTGTAATGATAAATTTCTAGAATATTAACACTTTTATATCTAGAATCAAAATTTTTTTAAGACATTAATTTTTTATTTGAACTTTTTTAACCCATATTAACCCGAAGTCAAAAATACTGTACAAAGCATTTTCGAATACATATAAATTATTGATATCCATAAAAATAAAAAAAGACTATTCCAACGATATTTATAACGTCATACAAATTCGGATGATCACGCAGTAGGAAAAAAAGTAAAAATAAATGTGTAACTTCTAAACGAATAGCCCGATTTTAATAAAATTTTCCATGGCTATAGAGGAGCTGTTGATAGTTTTAAGTTTTGAATTTGGGCTAATCACCAAAAATTATGCCAAAATTTTTGTTTGCGAAACGATTAGAAAGTTTTTTATATATATGGAATCTAATCGACGAGATCTATAGCCATATATTTTCTCTTATAGTTTACGAGTTATTCGCATTTGAAAAGTACAATTTTATTTATTATACCTTTGTCTGCATTTTTGCTAATATTGGATCCAATTCTTTACCGATTTTCTTGAAGTATCTTTTCTCTCATCGAGTAGACTACATATAAGGAGTGAGCTCGAAAAATTCTTAACTTCAATTTCCGTGCTCTGTTTTTGCCCTCTAAATTTTTAGCAGCGTTCCTGCCAGGAACTTTTTGAGCCTTATATGTTTTTAAACCTGCATTAGCTTTAACTTTTCGTATCAAATAGTCCGAGCATTGAGCTAACCGGGCTGATTTCCTACCGGATGTGTTGGGAGCTCATTTTTTGGCTTTAGAAACATCATGTGGACCATTCCTTCTACCTGAACCAGGTTTTCTCTCAACGGACAAGTTCTCCCGGTACTGTTTAATAACATTGGAAACAGTTTGTCGGTACACCTTTGAATGCTTGGCCAACTATTTGTAGGACCAAGTTGGGTTTCGTTGAAAATATTTAATAATTTTAGTACTCCATTTTTTCTGGTCATTCATTTTAATCAGATTAACAAAAAATTAATATAATTGACATTAAACATAATAACTGACATGTTTTACAAAGGTAACTTGATCAAAAAAAAAAAATATCAAATAATACTTGGGTTAAAAGTTTTAATGAAAAATTTGTGTTAAGAATTTTACGATCTCACTCCTTATCGCATCATCCGAAAATTATTGTTAAAACCGATTTTTTTTCCACAAACAATTTTCAAGAAATTTTTTTTTTTTCAACAAAAATTGTCTTCAATCTTTATCTTACTTTGATGAAGTGTGTATAAGATTCGGCACAGGTGAATGTAGCACTTTTATTCGTTTTCTATCATATAAACTTTTAGAACTCGAACCAGTAACTAACCAAGATAAACCACTCACGGTGACGTTTCTGTGTTGATTCTGTTTCTCCTAGGGGATTTACTTAGAGTTCTTGCACTTTAAATGAAAAGTACTTTAAATATAAATAAGTTTTAAGCATAGAGCGGAAACTATAAAAAAAACTCATACAAAACATAACTAAAAATCATTACATACATTAATCATTACGAGTGTTATTTTTGTTTTCAAATATTTTTTTACTAATACATTCTCACCACATAGGTTTTTGACAATTGAGTTAGGTATTTGAGAGGAGAGTTTCCGATCTATGTGCATTTATCTATGGTCTTAGACATAAACAATTTCTCTGTAACTCAAAATTATTTAAATAAATAATATTACTAAGAAGAATTAATTTAATTTAATACATTATACTCAATTATGCAATATTAATTATTTGCAGTAAAGTAAATTTATTTTATGGTTAGTTTTTACCAACTGTATGTAATATTTTTCTTTGTTTTGTCGTCATTGTCGTTTTAGGCACTTGTCGATCATCTGATCTTATTAAATTGTTGCTAGTTCTTAGTTTTGTCGTCATTACTATTTTAATAACAAATCTTATCAACTCTTTCAAATTTGTTTTTTGGGTGTGTTTTTTTTAATGTTGATTACTTATTCTGGCAATAATCGTAGGTTTATAAAATATTTAAATTTTTCTAATAAATATGTACTGTACAAACAAAACAAAATTGTTATTAATCTAATCTGTGGACATTTATATATGTAGTTTGTAAAATAAAAACGAAAGTATTTTGTTTATTATTTAGCCAGGAAAAAAAACATTAGCGGTATTCACAATATTGTGCATTTGTATTGTAAATTTATGCAATGGCGTATTTCTGTATATTTTGTTAGTGTAATATAAAAATACAATGCATATACAATGATGCAAGACCATTTGAGCAAGATTGGGAACTCCGCTTTTATTTTAAACAATTATCAACAAATAGAATTCAGCTAACAATTAGTAATAATAAGGGCTGCGATGTTCATGCAAATCCTGAGCCGATTTGTCGCATTCGTGATCGGTTTGAGCTTTCGTATCGAAAAATAATATCGATATCAAACTTCATACTACCGTAATTCACATTCGACTTAGAACTTATTAAAATGTGACTAATCCCCAATGTAAGTATGATCTTATTTGTTATTAATTTTTCAACGTAAAAAGTAAGAAAGTATAGTTGGTCAAGTCCGACAAATAATTTCAATAACTTTTTTTTCGTCAGTGATTTTCAGAAGTAGCCCTTATATGGGACTATGTCTAATCATGGGCCGAACTTCATGAAACTAATACGAATGGTTTCCATATATATCGACCTATTTGTGCTGAATTTTATTTGGATACCAAGATTTTTAAGAGATTTATACTCGTTAAAGTGATTTTCGGAAGTGGGCCTTATATGGGAGCTATGGCCAATTATGGATCGTTCGCTATGAAATTAAGTCGCGTTGTTGGAATGGTCTCTAAAATATCTATCATTAGATACACATATTGCAAATCGATACACCAGCAATATGCATATTTTTCTGCCTATATTTCTTAATAAAGTAATATTATTATTTCATATTATTTAATTTTTTAAATCTATATAAATATATAAATGTCTTTGTAAGTTTGTTTGTTTATTTGTTTGTTTGTTTGTTTGTTTGAGCATCACGCCTAAACGGCTGAACCGATTTTATTGAAATTTGGAACGTAGATAGATCCTTACTTGGAAGCGTCAATAGGTTATAAATTTGTTCAATACTTGGACCAGAAAGGGATAAAAAAGGGGAAAAACGGGTAATATTGGTACCTTTAGTTTTTAAACAATAATTACTAAACGGCTGAACCGATTTTTACATCGACAGGGGTAGCGAAGCGCACCGGGTCAAGCTAGTTTGTTTATAAATATCGCAACCCTGGTAATAATAAATGTTTTTGTTTTCATATATTTTTATTGAACAAATTTAAATGCTATAAATAAAGTACACAGTCCAAATGAATTCTTTAAATTAATTTCAAAATTTGTTTTTTATTGATAAAAATCTAAATCATCACAATGCCAAAAGTCATCAAAATATAACAATGGAAGTTATGACATTTTAAAATGTTTATAGGAGAAACAAATAGTCTTTACCTTTAAATATTTTTTAAATACTTATTTTGTAAAGTTTCATCTACTCAGATGTCTGATCTGTAGAAGTACAATTAGGGAAAGTCTCTGTACGAAGTTTAGCTAAAAATGTGGCTGTAGGACCTTCATTAAAAAATTGTAATTTCAAGTGTCTTTAAGCTTTGCGGGATCGGCTTAATGGGAATTACCTCTCTCATATAAAGAAACAAGTAAGAGAGCTATATTCGGCTGTGCCGAATCTTATATACCCTTCACCAAATTATACTTTAAAATAAAAATTTTAAATATTTTTAGGTAACTAAAATTAATTTTTTTTTAAAAATTTAATCATTTTTTTCGAAATTCTTTTTAAATTTTTTTCTACCAATTTCACCTACGTAAGTTTATGTGTTAAAATGCTGTGGCTTTAAAAATTCCACCGACGTAAATTCTAATTTAAAAACTATATTTCTTTAAGTTATTATAGCACTTTAACTTCTTTGAAATGAAAAACATTGAATATTTTTAGTGTTTTTTAGTTTTTAGAATAAATTTCTTTATTTATTTTTTTTTTTTTTTTTTCATTTAATTTTTTTTTGCATATTTCTATATCATGATCATTTATCGGATGCTAGGGTCATTTGTTAATTTTTTAAATTAATATATGAATTTTTTACATAATTTTAATATAATCAGTATTTGTGTTTAATAATAATAATAATATTTTGTTGTAATTATTATATTATTTAGTTTACAAATAGCATAAAACTTATAAATTAATGTTCTTGTATTCTTTATATGTATTTTATTGGTAAGTCTTAATATACAAACGCCTTTTTATATGCTATAAAAACCGATATTAACTAAATTTATTTATTTATTATTAAAAAAAAAAAAAAAAATTGTCCATTAAATATAATTTATTTTTTGTTTTGTTTTCAATTTGTTTATATTTTCACTCATCGAATTAGCACTTTTTTCTCAAACCCTTTTTAAATATTTTCATTACATTTTCAGTTTTCTGTTATTTTTGAATATTTGAACATATCTTTACATTTTTATGAGTTGCATTTTTTACTGTTTTTTTTTTTTAATTAAATTTTAATGTAAAATGCCTTTAAACATTTTAATTAGTTTAATTAGTGTGTGAGTTTTATTGGTTTTTATTTTAGTTTCAATAAACAAAAATATTTATTTTTTTTATGATTTTTTTTTTATAACTACAGTCAAGTCAGTTAGTTGGTTGATTTTTATTATTATTATTATTATTTAATTTTTTTTTGTAAATATTTTTTCTATTATTTTATCAAATTCTTTGTTTTATACGAGTATATTTTCTTTTTTTGCTGGAGACTTTTTACATATTGGAGTTAAATAAAATGAAATTTACTCAATTATTTTTGTATTATTATTGCACTTTGTTTTAGTTTTTATATTTATTAATTTATTTATTTATTATGTATGTGTTTTCAAAATGAAGCATTAATATATATGTAATTTATTTTAAGAATTCAATTGATTTGTTTTAAGTGGGTCCCTAATTTTTATATGTTGGAAAATTTAAATTCTTTTTTAAAGCATTTTTTATATATTTTTTTTTATATTTTATTTGTTGTATCATTTCGTATTAATGCGTGCTACAGTCTGAAGCAATATTTTATTTAATTAAAAAAGTAATATACATAGAGTTTTGAAACATTTGAAATATCTATAAAATAACTTATAATATTGACAAATGATTATAAAATTGAGACAGAATTAAAAATATATATACATACATTGGGAAATACTACACCAATTTCAGTCTTAGTTCAAACAAGTATGAATGCTATACTATAACTTACTCTCATGCTCATATCTATTATATATTAAAAACCTATATTGGTTTCTGGAAGCTTTCTAAAGATATATGTATATCACTTTGACATATATATAAAATCCGCAGAATACAAATCGCATTTGACCTTATTATTAATTTTTATTCTCTCAGATAAATATATACCTCAACCCCCCTTAAACTGATTTTAAAACTTCAGAGACGATACAGAACACTGGGTGCTTGCGTAATTGCAGCAAATTTGTGCATCACTGATGCAATGACCTGCAAACTTTTGCAACAGTAAACTAAGTGATGCGGTGATTTCTTAAATTTGCGACATCATTGCCAACAAAATGCATTTAAAAACGTTTGACGTAAAGAGATGATAGCAAATATTCTTTTCCGAATGCTATGCTGGGAGGTTACCGCGTAACTCAATCCGAAAACGGAAATGTTCGAAAATGTGTGCTAAATACATTGCAATTCGAAAGGATTTCCTTTCGAATCGAATTAGGGAGTAAGCCCCCTGCAGTGATGTACTGTTAATGCATTTGCAAACGCATCCAATATCAAATATGGCAATATTTTCGGTTTGGTGTCTTATATCAAGTGTCACATTACTCCGAACTGCACTCCCATGAATTCGAAAAAAAATGTATGAAAGTTCTTTTCAACAAACCATGTTCTTTTCAATCAAAACCCCGAATATGTATAAAAAGAGTTAATGATGATATCGTGATCAAAACATTCGAATATTTTACGACAAAACATTCGAAAACGTTAATCAGAATCGGATCGCGAAAGTTCCTTCACATATCGTGCATAAAATTTTGAATGTATTAAGTATTTGTGTACTTTGGTACATTTTCCCGATACTCAATACCAAAAACCAACTACCATTGATGACAACTAGGTAGGTTACTGAAATCAAATAACCTAAAAGTAGGGTCACACATGGCAAATATTTACTCAAAAAAGCGTAACCACTTTTTTTAGCACAAATTTGTTTGACGTGTTTACTCTTTCAAGTGATTTGTAAGATCAAACAGCAACAAATAAAGTAAAACTAAATTTTTTGTTCTGAATCATCCTAAGTAAAATAAGTTTTTGAAATAAATAAAATATATTTTATTTAGTGGTTACGTTTTTTTCGTCAAATATTCGCAATGTGTGAACCTACCTTAATTATGTTGTCAAAACCCTAATTTGTGAGAATATATTGCCATGGATTTTGTTATTGTATCACACATATGTATATGGGGGATTTCATGTCAAGTGAACCAACTTTTGAAAACGCTGTCTTCCGATCGGAATGTTCTATTGGATAGTAATTCAGACACATTTTTTTTAAAAAAGTAAAAAATTTTTGAAATTTTTTTCCGAAATCAAAAACTTTTTTGACTTTTTTTCTCAAGAGAAAGCTTAGGTCCATTCTTTTAATAGAACTAACCTTGGTGTAAATTTCATCGGAAGACATCGATTTCAAAATTTGGTTCACTTGACATAAAATCCCACATATGCTATTTTTTCCATCAGATTTGTGGTTTTGAAAATTTTAATACTAACAGCACCGTTACCGCTAAGCTACCGTTACTGAAATAATCCAAGTTAGTGTTACCTTATAATGAAAATATTGGAAAAGATTTTCTAGTGATATCGATAATAAATAATTCTACAAAATATGCTGTTGTTCAATGATTTTAGTTTCAAGAAACAATAGAGACTTGTTTATTTTGCTCTCAACTTTGTATAGCCTTATATATATCGTTGCAATGGACTTTGAAATATCTATCATTAGATATCCATATTGTCTATATTTATGACTTAGTAATCGAGATATAGATAAAAAAAATAGGCCAAAAATAGAGGTTGTCTCGGATTTTTGCTCATATCTCCGTTATTTATGGACGGATTTTGCTGATTTTAAATAGGTAACTTTTCGAAAGCATGTCTGACAGAATTATTGAGGATTTGGATCCCGAAGATATCTGGGGTCTTCAGAAAATTGATTTCAACAGACAGACGGACATGGCTAAATCGACTCCGCTATCTATAAGGATTCAGAATATATAACTTTATAGGGTCGGAAAATTATATTGTGGAAATTACAAACGGAATGACAAATTTATATATACCCTTCTCACGAAGGTGAAGGGTATAAAAAACGACTGTCGATCTTTAAACGAAAAAGGTTGATGAAGTTTCAATCAATATTCCACTTTTAAAAACTGTGGGTTGACGACAAAGTTAAAGTTTAATTTTTTAATAACCACTAGATTTATATTATTTGGTTGATTCTAATTGGAATTAATATAAAATAACTGAACTTCAAACTGTCTATCATACATTTATTTTTAGATAACCAAAACATTATGTACGTATTTTAGCTAAAAAACAATTCAGCTCGAGGTTTTGTTACTGAGTCAACTTATGATTGCACTTACTGTTTTTGTTTTATTGTTTACAATCAAATGCAATTTGTATCGATCAGTAAACAACAAATTTTAATCTTTCACAATTGTTATATCTGTTCGAAAAAATCAAATGTTATATTTTGACTAATACTCTAGAACTGTCAAAATATTAAATTATGGGATAATATAGCATTTAGGGTAAATTTTCTAATCGTAAAAATTAGAAGAACCTAAGTAATTCAGAGCAAAATTTTAGAAAAAATCGAAAAGTTTAAAGTAAAACAACATCCATTCTCTAAAATATGTAACAATATGATTCAGTCAAAATTACGTGGAAAGTGGTGGGCAACGATTTACTAAATAATTTGTAAAAAAAATAGATATTAGTTTTATTAATTTAGAAACAAATAATATTTACGTACTCGTATATTGCAAAAAAAAAAAATCGACATGAAATCGGACCTTATTCGTTCCAAATTTGTTAAAATTTGCTACACAGATTTTTTATTATTTACAGAATTTGCTCAAAAATTTAAAATTCGCTATGGTTTGTCTTTTATCGAGATTTTAAAGTTTAAATTTTATATAAGAATAGTGTAAAATCGCTCAATTTCAATTGCTTTGTACATATGTTTCTACATTTTCAATCGCTTATCCAATTTTTAAAATATTGGGCTCATGGTAATACTTATGTAACCTAGTTTCTATATATTTTCCTAAAAATCCTTTGCTTTTGAACACAGGATATTGAACCAATAAATTATACTTCATCAAAGGATATCTCAAAAAATATATCTTCCATTTTCTAAAAATTTGCTATAATTATAGGTTATTGTACAAGATTTAGAGGGGGGCCAAGAGAGGATCTCGTGATAATGAACATTAAAAATTAAAAATGTCTTAATAATTCGAAGAATTATCAAATAACCTGAAATATAGGGTAGAAGGGAAATCATTCGCCATAGGGGCACATCTGCCAACACCGAATAACTTAAAAACCGAGTAATCGATTTTGTTACATTATTAAGTTGTGTTTTCGTTTATCGATTGTTTAACATCCATGAAGTTGGAATGTTTAATTTTACATATGACGTGAGGCAGACGTGATAAATTGTTTTTCAATAAGCTGTAAAAATATTTCATCGTGTAAATTTTTTGTGCTAACTTCTTTAGTTTTTGTGATACAAAAAATATATTGGTTGAAGACAGAATGTACAAGGTGGCGCAAAAGTAATCCTCCTATCAGAAAATGCTATAAATTTTGCGATTGGCCCCTAATGTCAGTTCTGTTTTAACATTTGTGTAGTAAACACATGCAAAATACACGTTAATAAACAATGTTAAGCTACACTGCTCCAGAACGCGGAATATTGCTGACTATTTATTTGACCAATAATCGGCAAAATTTATAGCATTTTCTGATATGAGGATTACTTTTGCGCCATCTTGTATATAATATAATTGACAATAGCCTTTTCGATCATTTAATTTAAAGTAAGAAAAAAATGTATATTAAATCTCAAAACTCCCCCTGGGGCACATTCGCCAGATACAAGGAATCCCTGTGATGTAGAGTAAAATGTTGATAAAATATAGAAAAAATCAGTCACAGTTTGTTTAATTTTTTTTTGTTAAGTAATTTGAAATAAACAATAACCCCCATATGCATAAACAGTTTATAAATTTATCAAAGGTTTATCAAACAAAATTTCCATACAAAATTTGTTTTATAAACCTTTGATAAATTTATAAACTGTTTATGCATATGGGGATAAATATCTAGTTTATTATTCTTTGTTTTGTGAATAAAGGTATAAAACAGTAAAATACGTTTATATTTTTGGATTTTTTTGTTTTATTTTACAAATGACAAATCCCATCCCATTGGCGTATTTACCCCATGGGAGGGGTCGTTTCGTCGTTTTTGGTCAATCTAGAAATGTTAAAAAAATGTGTACATTAAGATGAGATAGGCAAGATTGAAATGAATAAAACTAAAGCCAACATATCTAAGTATCCGAAACAAGAAAAATATTAAGAATATGTATTGCGGTTTTAATTTGAGATCGCCTGTAAAAAAAAGTGGCTATGGTCCCCCTTCTACCCTACATATTAAACTTATCCCCATTAACACAAAGTCTGGTTAGGAAGTTTAACTATTAGTTAACTGCCGGTTAAAATTATTTTTGTATGAAAACTGTCAGTATAACTGTTAACACATAACCAGACTTCGTGTTAATGGGGGTAAGTCTTATATAAATTGTTGGGACTTCAATATTCTGAGTATATCACCAAAAGCACTTTTTCGAAGGAAAAATAATAATAAATTTACACAATATCCTTCAAGCAAGGATATTAAAAATGTTGTAGATTATTATTGGAATAATATACCATAATGTTTTTTACTTTAGGTGGCATCTATTAAAAAATATTAACATTGAACCTATACAAAAACCAAACTAAAACGATTTTCTAATTTTTGAGAACTTTTAAACATCTTAAACATAAAAACCATTACAAAATTAAACCGTCTTAGAACTAGTTTCTGGGATAAAGATAATCTACATTCTTCGTTTAAACCTAGACGAAACTAAAAATTGTGTTTCTCACTTATTGTTTATTTACTATATAATCTAGGTTTAACTTAGCATCATTGGTGAGTTAAACCTAAATATAAAATGCCAAAGCACAAACAGATGCAAAATAAAATAAATAATTCAGCACAGCAGCTCTTTGTTTTGATTTGCGTTATTAACATCAATATAATTTTTATTATACATTTTATATACTTTAATGTCACTTATTCTTTTAAAAAGTTAAAATTTTCAAAAAAAGTTATATACGCGGTTGCTTTTTCTTATAAAAAGTATTGCCATATTTATATGCAAAATTTTGAGGAATACACATGCTAACAAAATTAATCTATTAGTGAGATACACAATCATTGGTTAAATCCCGGCTAAATATATTTCAGGTTTAATATAACAGCGTGTTAAGCTACGTTTAACTGACAAGTAAGAAACTAGCTCTTAGAAAGTAATTCTGAATTGGTCAGTAGGATGGCAATCTGGGATAAAAAATGAAACAGACACACAGATATTCTAATCTCAAATCTATATAACATACAATTTGCCCAAAAAGAAGGGCCTGTTCGGAAATGTATCTCTGCAGATTATGCACATCTGTGTGATTAGTCTAGATTAGGTGATCCAGAAGCTGTTTCACTAATTAAAAATGTCATTGTTAACAATTTATTGCATCATACGTTTTTCTGATAAAAGAACTTTTTTTTGCATCCATGGGACACAAAAAATCAATATCAATAGGGGTGAAATCATTTTTAATATCTGTGAACTTTTGACAAAACAACTTAAGTGTACTTTAAAAATTTTTCAGGAGTACGCAAAAACTATCGAATTGATCGATAATTATTTTATTATTTGTCCATGAAGAACTTTATTCTCTTTATTATTTGTCTCAAGGAAGTATACAAAGCTCTCGAAATTCATTAAGGTCAAAAAATATACCAATTATCGACCAATTCAACAGTTTTTGCGCACTCCTGAAAATTTTTAAAATTACACTTAAGTTGTTTTGTCAAAAGTTCACAGATATTAATATTACTATGAGTGAAATATTTGTAATAAAAATAGTAAGAGTGTTATAATTTTGGTCCATACATTCAGTATTTTATTTGTTTCTCCTAGAGTATAGCATTTATTACACCTTTATACAGAATTTGCTTGTTATTAAAGGTTGTCCTTTGGAACAAAAATATGTCAATTTTGTGAAATGTCCAACAGATAAAATAAAAGTTTTGAGTGATGCAAGTCGCGTAAATCTGAAGAAACAATCTAATATTTTATTTTGCATAGTTTCTGTAGTTAGACATAACAAGATAACTATTTGACAATTCTCCCAAATAATTCTACCTGTTTGATTGTACCATTAAAAAAAAAGACATAAAAACTTTAGAAACAGAAGAGATAACACAAATTATAATTATTCCAGAAATTTTAATAGTTTTTTTATAGTATAATATTTATATAGAAGGGTTACTGAGAGAGAGAAAAAACCTAAGGCATCACATTAGGCAATTAGTTGCGCCAGTCAGAGGTAAGGTCGGGTTAAGGAGATACTTGGTTTGTTTTTTCATTCATATTATTGAAAATGAAAAACAGACAGCCATAGAGAATTATACATAGAGACGAGACACTTCAATTTGTCAAACAAAAATACAACAAATCATATGTCTGATACAACAACAAAATACAATGACTAGCATGTATTTTGTTGTTGCAAGAGTTAGGTTTTTGACAATTACGTCTCGTCTCTATGTTACCCTATGCAGACAGCCATACAATTTTACTCTGAGATGCGTATCTAGTTCTTTCTACCCTATGTTTTTTTAGTAAACATAAAAACATTATGTTTACTAAGACAAAACTTTAATTAAAATTGAATAAAATATATATAAACCCAAATATTCATAAACAATTTTAAAATTTAAATAAGGTTTTAAAGCAAAATTTCCATACGAAATTTGATATTAAAACGTTGTTTAAATTTAAAAATTCTTTATGAATAGGCCTAAAATGCATAAAAAATGTTTAATACTTGTTCTAAAACAATTTTCCAAAATTGCATTACAACTTTCTGAACTAAAAGCTGAAAAAAGTATAGTATGTAGTATAGTTTTATGTAGATACAAAAAAAAAAACAATTTTGAATAATTTTTAAATTTGTTTCTTTGTAATTTATTTAACTTCTTATTATCTGATGTATACGTATTATATAGATGTATATTTATATATTAATATTAAATTATTTTACAATTTATTTGTTTTTAAAAGTATCTAGAGAAGCGAGAGAGAAAAAAAAATTATTAAACACATCTAAAATTAAATTTATGAATATTTAACACACACAAAGTGATTTATTTATTATTTAAACTTATAATTACAAAAAAAAAATAATAATAAAATATGTATGTAAATATATAATTTCACTAAATATTTGAAAAAAAAAAGAAACTATGTAGGTATGTTTAATATTAAAAATGTATTCATTTACATAAACAAATTCATATTATGTGTTTATAAAACGTAACTATTTAAATTAAAAAAAAAAGAAATAAATGAAAAGAATTTATTTAAAGCATATTATTTAAAGTAGGTGTTAAAGAGGAGGTAATAAAACAAAATATTAAAATAAATTTAAATAAAATTAAAGTATGAAGACCAGAGTTGTTAGTAAAACAAAATATGTATGAATATAAAGGTAAAAACATTAAAAAAAACTTAAGTTTTCACTTTTTTTTTTAAGGGACAATTGATTCACATGCATGTATGTAGCTGCATATATTATTAGAGGTTTGCGTGTCACCTAGGGAAAAATAGTTATGTATTTAAAAATATTTAAATTCACAACAAAATTACAAGTTCTCAACCAATTTTTTTTTTTTTTAATATAAAGAAAAATGTCTTTATGGTGGCTTTTTTTTAAAAAAATTTTTAGTGTATTTTTAAAGAAACTAATAATGAAAAAAGACAACAACCCCTAACATTGATTTTTCTGTTTTTTTGTTTTTGTTTTTCCAAAAAAATCTACTGAAATGAATACAAACATTTGTTTAGTTTTATTTATTTTGTAAAGTGGTTTTAACTAAATTTTTTTTCTTTTTATTTTCTTTAATATTTTTTTCTTTCTTTAAATTAAAATTTCAAAAAAAACAATTAAAAACCTTTTTTCATCAAGAAATTATTACTAAATATTTGTTTTAATTAATTCTAAAAAATATTTTTAATAAAAATAAAACATTTAAAAGATAATATATAATAATAAAAATAAAAAGCAAGCTCTAGTTAATTTAATAATAATAATATAATATTTTTTTTTTTTATATATATAAAGAGTTAACAAAAAAGAAAAAAAAATTAATAATAATAATTAAAAATAAACTTAAAAAAATAATAAAAGAAAAAAGTTTAAAACAAAAAAAATTAAAAAAAGAAGAAGTGTATGTATTTCAAATTATAAAGGGGGGGGGGGGGGGAGAAGAAAGAGTAAGAAGGAAGATAATAAAGCTTAAAGCTTTAGCGTATTAATTAACACAAATAAAAGAGAATTGAAGAAAATAATATTCAATTAAATGAACAAAATAAAGAAGATATTTTAAAGCATTTTTTATATTATTCAAATAATAAAAAAGAAAATTATTTTGTTTTGTTGGTTTTCAGAGAAAAGTCAGTTTTCAAATTCTCCTTTTGCCCAAAAAAAAAAAATGCATAAATTTGAAAAAAGACTTTTCCCCCAGCAGACTATCTTCTTTTTTACATTTTTTTTTCTTTCTTTTTCACAATACAATACAAACTGTTGAACAAACTTTATCAGATTTCTAATTGATTTGAAATATAAGAATTTAACTCCAAGATTTATAAAGTTGGTGTAAAGCAAACTAATTAAGAAGAAAAGTCAGAGACATTTTTCAAAAGAATTTCACAACTACTACTACCACTTGTATTAAAAAGTCTAAGGATTCAAACAACACGCTTTCAATTTTGATATAACAAACGTTTTTGAAGCCTGAATTATTATTACAAAAAAAGTTAGTGAGTTAAAAAATATTGCGTAATTTGATTTGAAATAAATTTAATACGAAATTGTTTTCTTACAATTCATATTACGCCTTAGCTCTCTAGCATTTATTTTGTTAAAAGAAGGAAACAAATTTCAAAATTATAAATTTTTTATAATAAACTTTAATATTTAAAATTTTGTAAAGATTTTTGAGATATCAGTCAGTTAGATGGATGTTTTATGTTAAGACATTTGTTTTCATTTCAATTGTTTATATCTCAAAAAAAAAAAAAATCTTTTAAAATTTCAAATTTCAAACTTCAAACTTTATAAAAAACAATTTATTAAATTCTTATACATATTTTCATTTCTCTATAATATAATATTTATTTATACCTGCAGTTTAATTTAACATTTAATGACTGACAAAGTTTGTTGTGGTAATTTTTCTCAGAAAAAAAATTAAAAATTAATATTTTTAGCATAAAGTGAACAAAATTATAAACTTGTTTGTTGTTGTAGTGTTTAGAAATATGTATGTATGTGGTTTGTTAATTGTTTTTAAATTAAATTTAAATCCTTTTTCTCTTTACTTTTTTTTTTATAATTAATTAATTAATAATATTACTACTTAAAACTTGTTATTAATTTTAATAATATAATAATATTTACGTTTTTTTTTTTTTGTTTTTTTTTTTGTTTTCCTTTTCTTTATCAAACTCACAAAATTTGTTTTTATTTTCTTTGTTTTGTTTAAAATTTAGCATTTAGGTGTTGGTTTTGTTTGTTTTCTTAGTTGGTTGTTTAATATTGATATTTACTAGAATTGTTTTTATGCAATTGATTTTTTGTTTTTTTTCTTTTTTTATATTCAATTATTCAATCAATATTGTATTTTTTTTTTTTGCAGTAAATAGTAGTAGTTTTTTTGTTTTGAATAGTTGTAAGATGATAAATAAACTAAGTGTAAATGGGTGTTTGTTTGCTTTAATTTAAAAAAGTTTTCTTGCTTATTACCTTCTCATTGTAATTAAGTGTTTAATGATAAGTTTTTTTGTATTAGAATTTCTTTATAAACATGTTTTTTTTTTTTTAATTTTTAACTTAAACATTTTTTTTTTTTTTTTTGAGAAAAAAACTTATAATTCTTTTGATTTTGAAAGCAAATTTGTTACTGGTGGTTTTTTCTTACTTTTTTAATTTAATTTATAAACTGCAGCAGCATTTTTTTTTAAGAACTGTTAATATAAAAGTTTGTTGTTTGATTTAGGGTTTTTTTTTTGTTATCAAAGTCTTTAATTAGTAAGTTTAAGTAGTTTTTTATATATTTCGAAAAAAAGCTGTTTCATATTCTAATTATACAAAAGTGTTTGTTTGTTTTTAGCTAAATAAGTACCCCTCTTTTATTAGAAACAAAAAATGCTGTGTGTTGGAAAAAAAAAAACAAAAAATTGAAATTGCATTGTGGTTTGGAAAAAAGTTAGTTGTTGATTTTAACAAAAAGTAAAATATTGTTGGTTTTTTTATTTTTTTGTTTTTGGTTGTAATTGGCTTTTTTTAAACTTCTCTGCATATTTTTTTTTTGTTGTATTGTGTTGTTTACATTTTTTTTTTAGATTTTTTTCAGTTTTTTTATATTTAAATTAGTTTTTTTTTTCTGGTTTTTAATATTATTTTATATATTTATATTATTATTAAAGGTTTTTGTATTTATATTTAATATTTATAAGTTGTTTTTTATATTTATATATAGATTTATGTATAAGATTATATTATTATAAAGTTGTTTAATGATGATGGCACAAAAGTTCAAATTTTTTGTATTTTTTCGCCAACTACTACCGGATTATTGCGTCTAATTTCTTGGGCTCCATGTTCCCGATAATCAAATGTACAATTGTGCTTATCGCTGTATCGATGGACAGCACAATATAAACCGCCACATCTGCAAAGGAAACCTACAAATGGATAACAGTATAAAGTTAGTAAGTGTTTATCAAAGTCAATTATTAGAGCTTTTCAATTTCAAAAGAAACCTTTTAAAAACGAATCTTATTATGTGTCGATTATGGTTGGCAACCGAACTTCAGTTGCGTTTTCAGCTGACTAAATGATATTACAGATGGCAAATGCCATCTGTTGCACAACTGCCAATCAGAAATTTGTTGTTGTCATCCATAATCGACCCATTAATCTTTAAAAAGATACTTTTTAAAAAAGTACTAAGAACATTAAAGTGTTTCAACAAATTTACAAAAATTGTTTTTATTTCCAAATTTCTTATCATTCAAAATTGTTTATTAAAATTCGTACCTGTCAAGCCAACTTTTTTGCGACATTCAGCGCAACGATTCTTTTTCTTTTTAGAATCTTTGTCGTCTTCCTTGTCTTTATCATCTTCGGCTGGTTGTGTGGAAGTTGATGGACCGGCGGTTGCGGCTGGTTCGCTGCTAGTTTTGGCTGTGTTTTCTTCATTTATTTTCTGTAATAAAAACCATTTGTTAGAAAAAGTTGCTAAAATAAATTGTAATTACATAGATTTTCTTAGTAACGTGTTGTTGATATGAAGGTTACTACATATGTGTTGATATGAATGACAACAACGATATGTAGAGTTACCTAAAATCTTAAAAAATTAGCTTAAAAGATTTTGTCATACCAGATATCTTTCTCTTTTGAATAGATAACTTGCATAAAGGTTAACAATTAGGTTAAGATGTCTTATTCCCCTTATGATTAAAAAACAAAAACGGAAATTTATTTTTAACATTTTGTTTGAAAAACAAACTAACGTAACATCATTTCAAAAAATTTGAAAGTGATGAGCAAAAAACCGTTGAAAAATTAAAAGTATCTGTGATGTAGGGTGTATTCGTAAATGCAGTAATATTGCATCACTGCAGCAAATTAAAAGTTTAGAATATTTGCCATAATAGCTTTACGTCAAACGCTTTTTACTGCAAATTATTGGCAGTGATGCCGCAAATTTGTGTGACCAAAGCATCATTTAGTTTACTGTTGCAAAAGTTTGCAGGTCAATGCATCATTGATGCACACATGTACTGTATTTACGAACGCACCCATAAACTGATTGATAATCACATTTCCAAATTGAAATTTAGCTTGTTTTGATAATTTCTTAAGTTATTCATTATATTCTATTCTATTCTACGTTATTTAGCATTTTAAGTCAACGATATAAAAGGTGGCGCAAAAGTAATCCTCCTATCAGAAAATGCTATAAATTTTGCCGATTATTGGTCAAAGAAATATTCAGCAATATTCCGCGTTCTGGTGTAGCGTAACATTGTTTATTAACGTGTATTTCGCATGTGTTTACTACACAAATATCAAAACAGAACTGACATTAGGGGCCTCGCAAAGTTTATAGCATTTTCTGATAGGAGGATTACTTTTGCGCTACCTTGTAGTTTTAAAATAAATTTTGTATCGGTGTTTTTGAATCAGCTCATATCTCCTTAAGGGTTAAGGGAACCCTTAGAAATAATGCTATTTTAAAAACCAGTTAAGGTTCTGTCTTGAACTCCCTAAAGTTTAATAAACAGTATCCCGAATTTTAATATAAAATTGTTTTAATTTATTTACTGCTTTAATATATTCAACAAATGCTATGTTGCTTTCTTCACAATATAAATTGTTGTTTGGAAAGGTTTGGTCAATTCACAAGGTCTCTTATCAGTTATATTGTCATAATGTTCTAATATATCACGACTCGGCGGCTCGGCGTTGGTCTCTGATGGTTGGTTACGATAACACAATAAAAATAGCATAGAAAGTAGTATTATTTTAGGACATTTTTTGCTTGAAAAGTAATAAAAACCATTGTTAAATATTATGACATGATAAGAGACCTTGTGAATTGAACAATTGTTTTAAAAACCGTAAAACAATTAGGGTTTTCACACGGTCTGCCATTAGGTCATATTGTCATAATGTCCTAATATATTATGATAGTTTAAACAAATTGTTGTTGTAAAAAGTGTTATTTTATGACAAAACAATGAACATAGTTCAAAAAGTCTTATTTGTTTACAACTTTTTTGTTTGAAACACAACAAAACAATCATAATATATTAGGACATTATGATAATATGACCTAATAGCAGACCGTGTGAATTCCCCAAATGTGCATTTTAATTATGAATAAGGGTATAATCACCATTTCAATAAAATTCAATTGTACATTTAATTAAATGTTCAATTTTTTATATAAAAAAAAAATCTCTCAATTATAAAAATCACGAGTTATTTTACAAAAAATGCCAGCTATTTTTTGGCAAACTCAATTGACTGAAAATGATTTATGCGCCAGAAAATTAATTAAAATAGCATTCTATTGAAACACGTGAAAGAAGAATTTTCTAAATAAAATCAAGAAATTTTTTTAAAGATAAAGTTATTTTAAAATTAAATAAAAAACCAAATAATTAACATGCTTTGCAAATCTATGACACTATGGCTGTTTGAAAGGTCAATATAACAAAATTTACCCTTTTTCTGGAAGATTTCTCCTCTTTCTTATTACTACTGTCTTGAGACGAATTTGATTCTTTTTTATTAACCATATTTCAAATTTACATACAAAAGAATTCCGCCGGCGTCAAAGTCAACGTTTGTTAATGAAGTTCAGTTTAATCCCAGCAATGAAGTTTATATTGTTTCTTGGAAATATTTGAATGTATTTGTAAATTTGAATATTGCAAAGTTCTGAGTAGTATATCCTTTGGACGGCTTTATAATTCTCAAGGGAATCTTAGAGTTTTTAACTGCAAATAAAGTTTTAGTTCTTTCACTTCGTTAAATTAAAATTAGAAGTTATTTTTTTGATAATATCTGCAATTGCAAGTAATTAGGTTCTCAGTTGTTTTTCGATTTCAATCTGTCTGGATATTTTGCAAATACTTCATCAACGTTAGTTTTTGCAGCCATAATGATGTTTTTTGTATAGAAATTATCTTTAGTTAGTTATTATTTAATTGCTGTATGATAATACGACTATAATAATGTTTAAATCACCTTTTTAAAGATTTATTTATTGTTTATTTATCAAAATATATTTTTGGGGTTTTTTAGAATTTTGAAAAGTTCAACCAAATGCATAGCAAAATTAAAAAAAAAAAAAAACTTATTTTGAAAGACATTTAAAGCCAAGGAATTGTCAAAAATAACTTGTATAAAATTATTTGGAATGAAACTGAAAAACTTATAGAATTAAATGTTTAGACACAATTTGTTTGATGTCCTACCGAATATTTAAGAATTGATAAAAATAATATCAAATCTACCGTTTGAAAATTCGATTTTAGTTTAGGTTTCAATTGAAATTTATTAAGAAAGATTTATTGTATTTTGAATCACAAGACTAAAATTTGAGAGTCAAACAAATCTTCAGTCAATTATTATCTCTCTCCTACTACTTGCTGATTTAGTGGTAGAGCTTGTTCAGAGATAAGAATATGAAAATTGGTCCCTAAGGACATTTAGTATAATAACGTCGCTTCAAGCCTAAAAATTCTACAATTTTCAGGAAATATTTCAAAAAATCTGTTCATTCCCTGGATGTTTTTAAAAAATCGGTCAAACATCAATTATTTATATACCTTTATTAAACAATTTAAGAGGTCCGACTAAGATAAATCTGTTAAAAATGCGTTATTAGTTTGTAAGAAAATATTTCAAACTTAGGGCCGTTTTTTCATTAGGTGATTATCTTTTTTCCCCAACGAAAAACTTCATATTAAAGAAATTTGGTTTTCTCAATGTCTCATTTGCCTCTATTCTATCGGAAAGCTAACCCGACCTCATCTGCCAATTATTTATTTATCGTGCAGATAAATTCAATCAGCTGTTCATAGTTTTTATGTGTTTGTGTAAACGAAATTAAATAGATTTTATAAAAAAAGAGGAATTAACATTAATTTTATGTAGGATGAACTCGAAGAACACGAGGTCCAAGTAAATGCTGAAAGAGTTTATCATGCCAGGTCTAATTACCTGGCAGACATGGTGGATAATGAATATTTCAAAAGATTCCGGACGTCGATGCCCACATTAACCAGCTGATTTATGTAAACATCCCAGCAGTTTTAGGAGACAGTCCCGAACTAAATAAATATTTTCTAAATTGCAGTACGAAATAAACGTTTAAAGTTACTTCATTATAGGTTACTAAGAGACACTAAAGTGCACATTGACTTCATGCTATGTTACATGGGATATCAGTATACTTAAGCAAAAATTAATATTAACTGTATGAGAATTATATCAATACAATTTGTATAAAACCAGTTTGAACGAATTATCACACAACACGTTTAAAGTGACTACACTCCAGATTACTTAGAGACACTTAAATGACAATTGAATCCACGCTAGATTACTTGGGATGTATAAAGTAACCAATTGTCTTATCTATGCACTACAAAGAGCACATACGTCTCAAATGACCAAAATATATAAATTGGAGTCAGACAAGTGATAAAAGATTTGTGACGATTACTGTCTATAAGGGATACATTAACTAATTGCTTAATTGAGAAAACCAAAATTGTTAGCGGACAGTTTATCGGCCTAATAAATTTATGTCGAGATTTAGTAACATTGAGAAAACGGGCCTTAGAATGTTATAACCAAACATGAAACAGTATTAGTATTCTCTCTAAATATCATTAACCTGTTCTCACTTTCACCATTCACCGTATTTTTGGAAGCATAATTAGAACAATATTTATTTGAAATAAAGTTTCTAAAATTATAAAATAAAGTCTAAAAAAATCATGTGCAAACATTTATAATTAGAAATGCTGAGGAAATTACATAATATTCTTGTAATTATGCTTCCAAAAATACGGTGAATGGTGAAAGTGGAAGGAACTTTAAATTTAAATTAGCTTAACGGCCATTTTCACAATGTACGATTAAAAGTTAACGTGAACTTTAACCGCAAGTTAGGTTAATCTGAATTTCACAATGAACGATTAATTTCTAACTGACACTATTTAACAACAAAGTTGCTGTTAAATATAACCGAACAAACTTCGCCGGTTAGCATCTTAATTGTAAGAAATATTATAAAAGAACATGAAAAACATTTATATTTTTGTAATATTTATTATTTTTAAAAAATGTAAAGCGCAGAAAAGGAAATTTTGCACGGCGTTATTCAGATACCACCCGGATATTGCACTTCAGAAAAAAAAACAAACCAAACAACAAATGAGCACTTTTCCTGTTAGTTTTCAATATTTGTTGTTCAGTTTGTTTCTTGGTATAAAGGCGCAATATAGTTAGGTAACTTAATATTTTTGAGTTTTATAAGTTTCTTTTATTATACAACTAATAAAATACAAATTATTATTTTTTGATGCTGTCTTTTTAGAAATTTTTTATATTTCAATCTTTCATTACACTATTTTTTGTAAACAAATGTATGCAGTATTGCCATACTTTCTACTAAATGCATTTGTTAAGTAATCAAATGATGATGAAACGTAAATCGGTAACCGTTGGTCGTTAAACAAAACGACAGTTAGATAATTTTCTGTTAAAAATAAAACAATCGTACATTGTGAAAATGGCCGTAAGACGACCTACTAAAAAAAAGTTAATTTTCCTAGTTTAAATAAACATTATTTTGTTTGTGTGTTAGTTTATGTCAAAATTTGTAACTAAATGTTGAACCATTTTTCGTAGCCCAAATAGGCTGAATTTTGGCATTCAGCCAAATGTTAAAAAATTTTAAATCAAATTCGAACTTATGACCGAAAATAATCTCTAGATTATGTATAAACCTTTCGCAGGCGCGGATCCAAGGAAAAAATTTTTAATTAAAAAAATATTAAAAAAGAAAAATGTAAAATAAATTTTAATTTATTTTTCGAAATAAATTTCGAAAATTTTTTAAAATTGCAAAATTAATCTATAAATTATGAGGATTCTTAAAAAAAATAATTTTAGTTTCATTTGAGGACAATTTCTTACATTTTCCAATTTCAAACATAAAAATTTTGAAAAAAAAAACTTCTAAATTTTCCTTTCTAAAATATAATCAAACATTCGAAATATTCAAGATGCACTAAAAAGAAGAAAATAAATTGATAATAAAAAAAACATATTTAAAACATTAAATTAAATGAAACTATTTATTACATTATATAATTTAGATAAAAATCTTGTCCCGACAAGACGATTATCAGAAAAAATCGCGACAATCTTTTATATCATATAAATTGTGTAATGTAATAAATAGTTTCATTTAATTTAAAGTTTATTTTCCTTTTTTTAAAATGTTATTTGTTATTAGTTTTGAAAAAATCTGTTTTATCTGTGCAGAAATTATACTGTAACTTTGAGAAGAAATTGTTTTAAAGAAATTCCCGGACATTTTCCCAATTAGGAACTAATAAAGATTTATATAGAATTTTGAGCTCTCATGTTTTCATTATATAAAAGCAGTAAATTGAAACCAATATAAAATGTTTTAAAAACATACCTCTTTAATTTCATTGTGTTGCTGATGTAAACTCTGTACTGTTGGCTGTGCTGCTGAAGGTATTGTAATGGCTGGACTAAATGTGGGACTTGGTTGTGGGCTTGGAACTGAAACAGGTGTGCTGCCAACAGGTGGTTGTTGCTTTTTTCTCAAGGAATCCTTTTTAAAAAAAAAAAAACAAAATCAAATAAATTATTTAAAATAGACAAAAAGATTTGAAAAAAAAAAAATTAATTTAAAAAGAGGACAAAAAATTAAAATACCTTGTAGCAAACTGAGCATAAACCATCTGTAGCTGGATTACCATAAAAACCGCAACCAGAGCGGCACATAGGTTGCATCGGATTTGATTCGCGTTCCATTGCTTGTTTCTTGTAGATGGTGTTGTTGTTTTTGTTAGCTTTTTTTGCGGTTATTATTTGTAGTTGTTGTTTGTTGTATTATTATTTATTATATTCGCACAGCGAAGTTAATTTTTATATTCTTGTTGTTTTATTTGTTTGTTTGTTTTAATGATGTAGTTGTTGTTGTTGTTATTATTATTATTATTATTATTTGAAGGTAATTTGTTGTTGTTACTGATTTGTTACAAAAATTAAATTTGAAACACAAGGAGAAATAAACAAAAAATACGTTTAAATTGAAGCTGCTAAAGCTGTTGAATTTTTTTGTTCCTTTATAGAAAAGAGTACGGAGTAGGAGATCGTGTTGTGAGCGAGATATTTGATTGAAAATTGCAAATTGTTTAAATTGGAACTGTGTAAGTAATTTGTTTGTGTTGTTTAAAGCTGGTAATTGTTGTTATTTGTAGTTGTTTTTTTTTTTCTAGTTCAATTTATAAACATGAACTAAACGTCGAGATTTATGTTGTAGCAGTTGCTGTAATTTACTCAATTCTAACAACAATTGCAATTTGTCTTGTTTTTTGTTAAATAATTTCTAAACTTCTTTATATATACTCTTTTCGATAGCTTTTTTCTATGCTGTTTGCATGTAATCTTCCTTCTCCAATGATGTTGTATTCTAAATTGCAGTTAAGTGGTGACTGGTACGCAAGAATGTCACTCCAGTGTAATAAAAACTAATGATTGAGTTGAGTTTTAGTTTGGTTGTTGTGTTTAGAAGAAGCAGCAAAATATAGAGTGTGTATAAAGGTGATGAAGATCAATCAACCTAAAAAGAAATTAAGAAATGTTTATAAATTAATAAAATGTCAAACATATTTTGTTTTTTTTTTTTTTTGTTTTTCGAAGAAAACAAACAAAAATCTTATTATTAATTAGAAAATAAATGTTAAGTTAGTATGATTTTTATGAAACAGGTATGTTGTACTCACCTTTAAAGTTGAAATGATAAATGTTTTTATGTGTGATGTTGAATTTGATGTTTGTAAATCTTTTGTAATATATATATTTTTTTTATTAAACAGCTGTCATTTGTTTTAGTGATTTATGAGTGTGATAAATTATGATTTGTTGTCAAAACTGTTTGAATATAAATTTCACTTTTTCAAACACTGTAAAATTAATCATATTAATAGAAATGTATTATATATTTTATACATATTCTTCTAAACAAAACGATTTAATATGTAATGCTTTTTCAATGAATTAATAAAAATTATTACAAATTAGGTATCATTATTGTTTAATAATAAAGTTCAAGAACTAGCAACACATAGTGAGGGAATTCCAAAACAAAATGGAAATAAATATGTAATAGGTATCACATGGTAATATAGGACTTTAAACACAAAGTTTTTGTTCTCGATCCGATTAGCTATAAATTATCTCTTTTAGTTTACGAGATATTCGCGTTTCGGGCAATATGTGAGGCAAAGTGTCGTTGCCAAATTACAAATTAACAAAAGCTTGGAGAAAATACAATTGGAATTTAGAAAAACCCAACTTGTACTTTTACAGCGATTGCTTTTGTAGCTAAACTTTTTCGATATGGAAGTTCACGAGTGGTTTAAACTACAAAACCTATAAAAAAAAAAGATCAGTACCTATCGATATTATTTACAATAACAAAACCAATTCCCATACTAATAGATTTGTTTAAAAATCTATGTAGGCACCTAAATAAATTTCAATTTTTTTAATTCCATTTATATTAAATTACAGATATATTTTAAATTTCTTTAATATATTAAAAAAAATCTATCTTGTATGTAAATTTCCTCATCATTTCCAGCTCATTTACATTTTCTCTATGTAAGATTTGTAAAATGAGTGGGTTTTCTATTTTAGTTGCTGTATGAATCAGGGCAACTCCCCATATTGTTTATTTTTTTTTATTTTTATTATTATTATTTTATTCAACTTTACGATATTGTGTAATGCTTGAGTGATTAATTTATTTACCACACCTAAAAACAAAGACACAAAAAATTAAACAACATAAAAACCTAAAGCAAAATAAGAAATAAAATGCTTTAAAAATAAAACGGAAAAAAAAGTCTCCCTCAATGGCACAAATACAACAAACGTGTATTAAACAAAACAAGCGTGGTGAATTTCATAGTAATAAGATAAACAAGTTTAACAGCAAAGTTTTTTTTCCCCTGTCTAACAGAAGAAGAAAAAAATAAATAAAAATAAAACAATTGCAGTATTTTTCTAAAAATGCTTTAAAATAACAGAAAATGCGCATGTTCTAAAATTAAGAAAATGAACATGAAAGAAACAAGCTAAGAGCAAAACAAAGACACAAGCAAATACAGTTTTTATGAAATTCACCATGGAACTGGAGTGGGAAGAAATAACAGGGAGCATGTACTTGTTAGGTCTCTTTTTTTATTGATACAATTTATTAGAATAAGAAATAAGAAAGTCCCCGTTAGTTTCAGCCGAATGAGCAGAACCATAGAATAAGTATGGTAGAAAAATAAATTCACCACTTGGAAAACATTGTTCTTATCATTTGTTGTGATACTTTGTTATTATTTTAAGTTTAAGTTTTTTTTTTTATTTTTCTAAAAACAACAACAAAAATCTGTTAAAACCTAACCAGACAGACTAACTACTCCACTCGTACAGAGATAATGTTAGCGAGCTGTATTGAAAATAATATAAAATGCATTATAAAATTTAAAGCTAAACAAGCACAATTTGCTGTTTTTTATTTGTTACTTACTGAGTTGGCTGTTTTAGCTAGATTTGTGTTGCTTTGTATCTAAACTGGTTTATTGCCTTGTTAATGGCATCAGCAGCAACAGAAACAGCAATCAGCCTAACAGCCTTGAAATGTATTTTAACAGATTTTATTGCTGCATTTTTTTCACACAAAAGTATTTATTTTCTTATTTAAAAGGAGAAACAAATAAAAAAGAGCGGGTTTTTACTTTAATTAAAATAATTACAATGATTGAATGTACATACATACATATACATATAAAAAAAACATAACACACAACAACTCAGCTATTAAAATAAATTTTAGATTTTTTATTCCATTTGATTGAAGTGTGGTGAATTTGTAATTAATTCAATACATATGTATATTATTAATACTACTGTGAGGTTTCATATGTATGCCTGAGGTTTCCAACCAACTCGTTTTATTATAGAGAACAATAAAAACAAATTGAAACACACACAACTTTCAATTTAATATTGTGATGGTGTCTTTAATTTGATTGATGATGTTATTTTATTATTATTCATATACACCACACATCAGACATGGACAAGTTTAGTATTTAAAATGGCGCTGAACTCAAAACAAAGAAGTACTTTTTTATATAGACAATTTCGGAAATAAATTTTTATAGAATGTATGTTTGCAAAATAATCTTTATCTTCTGACATCCATAGAATTCCATTTCCTGTTTTTGCTATGTTTTCCCAACAGTATAAACAAATTTTTGTGAAATAAAAAATTAAGGATATGAATTTCGAATTATCCTTCTTCAAAGGACCCTAATCATAATAATTATCCTCTTTCTGATAAAAATGTTTTTTGAGTAATACATTAGAATAACAAAAAATCAAGGGTTAATAAAATTACAAAATATGCTTTTGTAAGTAAAATCTGGAATAAAGATATAATGGCTTTATTACATTATTCAAGGACTATTTTCTATGCTATATCCTGTTTTGATGGGAAACGGATTTCTATAAAATCTTCGATTCATTTGCCTTAATATAAAGTAATGATAAAAGCTGACAAGCTGATAAGTGGTTATTAAATAATATTTTATTTCAAAAATAAATAACTCCGAAAAAACTAAAGTCCAAAAAGTACTAACAAAGCACAATAGTACTAAATTTCTCATCCCTGCCACATATCTAGCAATACACTTTCTCACACACGTTTAATATTTATTATTACACAGTACATTTATAAATGTTAAAATTTATTGTATACATACTATAATAATATCACCAGATCACTGGGGAAACAACATTCTATTTTTTTGTTTATAATATTTCTTATCAATAAAGTTGATTGAAATAAATAAAATCTATTTTATTGCAAGCAACATCGTTTCTAGCACAAACGAGGTTAAACTTGTCACACTGTCGCCTAAATGCAAATGTTGGCAACCTTGTCAGTGTTGCAATTGTAGAGCTTTTTCGTTCTATAAATAATTTTGGAAATTTTAAATTTTAGTTATAGAAAATCAAAAAGTGCAAGATGATGATCTAATTTCATCTACAACATATTATTATCTTATTTAAAATCCTCTAATTTGAGGTAATTTAGAAAATAGTAATCCAATCATATTTATTTTTAAATAATTTACGGACTTTGTTAACTTGAATATAGCAAAATAATTGTCTACATAAATTCCAGTATAATAACAGTTTCAAATATAAAATCTCCCCTAAACAATATTAAATAGAATTTCCTATTTTAAATCCCCACATTTCATGTAATTTAGAAAAACAATAATCCTATTGTACATATTTTAAAATCAAACTGAATACAATAAGCCAACATATAAATAAAATTCAGTTAATTTTGTTCCCAATTCGTTGTCATGCCTTAATGTCCAACCTGCTGATTATTTAGCCATCTAAATACATACTTCACTTCTTTCTCCTCTGTAAAATACTAAGGAGAGATCATTACCATTATCGTCATTTAGTTATGGATGTATTTTTGTTTTTTTTTTTTGTTTAAGGTAACAAACAATATCGTATTGTTATGGCTTAAATGGTGGTTGGTGGTGGTGGGTCTGGGATCTGAACCAACCACAGTCATTGTAGTTGCTTGTTGGTTGTGGCATGTATAATAAAATTCCTAGAACTCTGACATGATAAGGCAGCAATAATCTGTGCAACATCTTCACGCTCATGTTTTGGCTGTTATTTACAGCAAAAAGAAACAAAATTTTTTATAACATAAAATAATAAAAAAAAACGTCAATATAAATTTACTAAAGAAAGAAAAACGAGCCACCATCACACTACAAAACACGTAAGAAGAGCAAGGATAGTTTTACGTGACCGGAAATAACTTTAATAGGCTTTAATCTTTTCTCTCGCTCTGCGGCCACAGAGCGTGAGTGTTACGTTCACAAGATAAAGCGGGTAAAAGGAATGTACAATGAAGTTAAAAAAAAAAACATATGTTGCAACAATGTTGCAAACAGATATGTAAAAAGGAGTAATCTTTAAATATATGTTAGAATTAACTAGTTTCTAGTAAACAGATTTCGTTCACATACATTATAGTTGAATATTCAATTTTTCGATTTTTACTATTTAATGAAAGTCGAATTTATTAGAATTTTTATATTTTAATGTAAAAAAGTATAAAAATTAATTGATGAGAAAATATATTTGTATTTTAAATGTTCACAATAAAATTAAAAAAATAATTATTCGGCTTTTTCAGTTATGCTTTCAAGTTTAAACTCATAGACACCGACCACAACCTTACTAATTTATAATACACACGTTTATATGAACACAATTATTTTGACGTCATCACAGCTACACGACCACCGTTGTCGCTGTTGCCAACTTAAGTAAACTTCTATTTTCGTAGACTACAATGAACACTTTGTATCGAAAAGTCAAACTTCAGGTGGTTACTATGTTGCTGTCGGTTTCATTATAATTAATTAACTGACTACGATTGTGACGATTGTTGCCAACGGCATTTGCAGTCTTGTAGCTTGCTGTAGTCTGTGTTTAAAGCATTAGTCGACTTTTTTTGGGATAAGGTAATCGAAAGTTCGAATTTTTTCAGACCAAAAGGTATATTTTTTCGAACAATTATATAACAAATATGAACATTGTAACTTCTAGAAGAAAGCGTACACAGAAATTCCCGAAATTTTCAAAACGTACCGGAAATAATTAATACCGCATAGGAACTCTAGTCCTAATTGAAGTTATGAATGAAGAACTTAATCTATAAAGTAGATTTGCTTCAAAATTTATATACATTTTCTTCATCGTTTTTCAGGAGAAAAACAAATTTTTTCCAAACCTGAAAACTTAATTCTCCTTTAAAATACAACTATAAATTCTGAGCAGATCTGGCTTCTAATACTGTTAAACAGGCGGTTTATTGCGTATATTTATTCGAAATAAAATATTTTATAATTTCCAATTACAAAGCATTCAAATTCGAATGATTTTCTTATCGAATAGAATTCACAATAAGATCCTTAAGTATTTAAGTAGTTGCCAGATATTCATGAAATATACACATGTGGATGCTGGATCGAAATTCCAACAAAATATATGGATGTCAAAAGAACAGGGCAATACGTTTTATACAGCAAATATAAGATAAAATTTTAATAAAAAATTAAATTCCTAACAAGTAATTTGGTATAGAGGAAAACTAATATGCGTGTTAAAAGAAATCATTCTTTTGAATCTCTTTTGGCATATAGACTTTTTGAAGTATTTTATAATAAATGTATTTTAGTATACAATGTTTGGTATAAAAGGCATGTTAAGGTATAATGTTCTGAGTTGAAGTGGTGAGTGTGGCATAAAAAAAAAAAAAACATTTAAGTGGCTTTTTTGCCAATAGTTTTTTGCTGTATTTTGAGCAATAAATCAGCTTAGGAAGTATGATATGTAAAAAAAAGATATATATATAAGTATTTCTTAAAATGTTTAGAAAAAAAATATTATCCTCCTCGTATATTAAAAATAATGAACGTGTAAACACATTAAAATACATTACATATATTGTTATGAAATAATTGAGGTCGAATTCATTGGTTTGAGTCGGACTACCTTCACTGATTATAAGGTATTTGCAATTCTCTTTATAATTATTTTTATTTTATTTCTTTAAATTTCAATTATTATTAACTATATAAAGTTCTTTATTAAACACTGAAAATTAATGTTGCTAAACCAGTTTTATTTAAGCAACAATGTTGTGTTTAAAATTGTTTGTTAGGACAACAATAATGTTAGTGGTTTGGTTTTTCATTATTTTCAAAATCTTTGTATACATATTTGTAAAAGATTATTAAACCTTTATCAACATTAAACTGCTATAAAAATAAACAGAATTATTATTATTATTATTCAATTTAAATGTTTAAAGATTTTTGTACAAAGAATGTGATTTTGTAATGTGTAAGAATTTCATCAGCCAAATATTTATTAATGGAAATAAAAGCATTCTTATGAATATTAATAACGTCAACCTAATTTTATAATTTATTTATAACTTTAAAACAATTTAAATGAGATGAAATTGAAAACATTTGTGTACGAGTATTAATAATTAAATTGTTTTAAAAACCACTAAGTGGGCATCATTTAATTAAACGCACTTAAACTCAACACTGAACTGACAAAACGTTGGGTGCTGCTGCTGCTGCTGCTACTGCTAACAGTACTTTTCAAAACACTTGATTTTTTTTTCTCATTATTACGTTTAAGTTCAATATCAGCCAATTGTGTACATGTTTAATTAAACATAAAATGTTTTCTACTTTTTGTTGTTGTTGTATATTTAATGACAAATTTGTTTAGAAAACGCCTTAAACAATGCAAACTTAAATGTCGTAAAACAACAACTATCTCCATTTTTGGCAAAAACGTTTGCTTTAAAATAATCTTGATTTTGTTGTTGTTGTTGTTTCTTTTTTCGTTCCAGCCCATGTTTGCAAGGAAATCGTGAATGTATTTTATAACAATTGTAGATCAATGTAAAATAAATTCAAGGCTGAAAACACACATTTTACATTACAATAAAGGAAATTTTTTTTGTAATTGAAATTGCAGTATGTATGTACATAAATAACTAAATGTACTTTTATACAATTTACTTAAACTTAATGACGAAAGTCAAAAAATTAAAAATATAATTTTAAAAACTATGACGACTATAAGTTTTTTCTTGTTTATTTAATTTTTTTTTGTATTTAGCAAAAGATGACGTCATATATTCGGTGTATAATAATATTTTGTATAATTTCAACTAGTAGACATGTGACGCATTTGTCTGTGACGGGGATGGTTATGCAGTATATATAATTAAATCAATATATCGTCGTTTCATTTTGTCTCCGATTTTATGGTGATTCAAAATCAACTATAAGATATTCGTTATAACAGAATTCCTATATACTTAGTACATTCTTTCAAATCGCATAGTATATCTATATACCATGGAATTTGCATTAGTTTAGTTTTTATATAGGTTCAAAGTTCATATTTTTAAAGTATAATTATTAATAACTTTAGAACTGTTACCCCCATTTCCACAATGTCTGGTTAGTTTTAAACCTAAATTATTACATTCATATAAAAATTATTTTAACAGATAATATAACTTTGTGAAAATGGTCAGATTTTATTATTATTTTGATCTCATATTAATGGTTTTTTCTTACCCTTGGTCTCCTTGTAGCCATTTTTATCGCTAAGCACAAGCAAAAAAACGTCGGCAGAACTACAGCACAGCGATTACTGATTGTTTTAGGTGGAGAAAACTTTCGCCACAAATACAAAATTCTCATCGCGAGAAGTTGTATGAAAAACTGAAGTGTATTTTGCTCATATTTTGTGTTCAAGGTTTTTTTTCCCAATTTCTTTGCTTTTTTACTTTTAGTACTTCAATAAATGTGTATGCATTAATCACACCAAATCATAGAAAGAAGATATTTTACATTAATTACAACTGTAGTGCGATTCTCTAACTTTCAACGATCCGAGAATCGCTATATTAGTCGACAATTTTTGTTGTTTGCAGTAACAATTACAGGATTACCTAACTTATTTTAAACCACAGATGATGAACAGATACGTCACGGTATTAAAATGTATCAAAGTGGCATCACAAATTTAACCCCATCGAAAGAAAGGAATAGCAAATATGTATGTAAAATGTATGGCTATCCTTTTTCTTCGATGGGGTTAAATGAAGAAAAGCTGATACACCACTTTTGTAAATGTCAGTTTTGACGAATCTGTATATATATCTGTGTTTTAAACAATAGTAGACAACTTCATATCATATTGATATCAAGTGGCATCTCTGTCCAAAAAGCGAAAAACACAATGAGGAATAGAAAAAAAAACAATTGAATTTATGCAAGTCAAACACTTTAGTTCGTAAATTTTAATAATTTTACATAAAAAAGTGAAATAAAACGTTTAAATGATTGGAACCTTATTATTAATGTATACATACATAAATGCCTTCATTTATTGCTCATTAATGATACATAATATTGTTGCCAATAATGACGCATCTCAGCTGAACAGCTGACAATTGTCGATTTTGTAAACAACACAAATAGTTGTCGTTTGGTTTTGTCGATAATCGTTTAGCTTATTATAACAAAAGCTTACTTCAACCGACAGCGAATGTCGTTAAAAAGGTTACTGAATAGCAATTTCGATAAATTTCGTAATATTTACGATACGATTATCGTTATAAAAGTTAGTGAATCGCACTACTGAACTGACAGCTTATTGTTTAGCAATAATTGCTCAAGCACATATGGCAATTGCGGTCTACACATTGCAAATTTTTTGGGCCCAATCAAATTTGACTATTGTGGCAATAAATATTGCTGCATAGAGACCTAGGGTTATAGAAATCTCAACCTGTACAGTATAAAAAATCATTATTATTCGGATTCAAAGGATGTCATAGGTTACTTTTGCAAACTATATAGCATAGTTTCTAATAAATTTTTACTTATGAAGGATATGTTTATTCAATATTAAAAATCTTTTGATATAGTATAATGCAGATACATATAATTTATAATATTTTAATAGTTGGGGGATTCAAATGGTCTGCTATTAAGTCGTATTGTCATAATGTCCTAATAAATTACGATAGTTTAAACAAATTGATGTAGTGCTTCAAACTAAAAAAAAAAATGTTTTCTATGACAAAAAATCTTATTACTTTAGAACTTTTTTGTTTAAAACACAACAAAATCATAATGTATTTTGATATAGTATAATGCAGATACATATAATTCATAATATTTTAATATTTGGGGGATTCAAATGGTCTGCTATTATGTCATAATGTCCTAATATATTATGATAGTTTAAACAAATTGATGTAGTGCTTCAAACAATATGACCTAATAGCAGACTGTTTGAATTCACGACATTATGACAATATGACATGATAGGAGACATTGTGTATTAATTTTAAACAGTTCGTATATATGTCTAACTTAAAAGTTAAGATGAATAATACTGTCTCCATAATGAAAAAAAAACAGAGAAAAATTTGTTTATATTTTAAGCTTGATAGTTGAACCGAAGGATATTTTCATTTTTATGAAACATTCTATGATATCAATTTATATTTTTATCTTTACACTATGTTCTATAATGTTCATAACTTAGGGATATATATCCTTGCTGAAAGGATATAGATGGAATTTATTATCCTTTTTCCTTTTAAAAAACAGTTTTTTGTGATATACTCAGAATATACTCTTAATTGTTTATGTGTTTTTAAACATACAATGACTTATAATTGGAGAAAATCTTTAGAATTTTTTTCAACTGTAAAGGATTTTTTGGAAAATACTTATATTGAAACTTGGGAACACAAGCATTACAGAGAACAATGTTGTAAAAATTAGATAAGGGAATTAAAAATTTTTGAGAAGAACCTGTGTACCAACTGTGTAGCTAATATGGAACGGATAAGGCCAGGTCTTATCCCAATAACAAAAAACTGTCATCGTTTTCAATTTTGTATATACCTAAAGCGATATAATATACAAACTCATAACACTTAAAATTCGATTTATTTAATAACATAAATGTATGTTAATTATACTTTGTACTTAAACTAAAAAAAAAAAAGTGTTTATTGTCAGTTTCATTTTCCATCTCTGGATTGCAATAGGTTTGTATTTTTGTAAATGAGTTTGTTTTTGCCACTTAAATGCAAACACATACAAACAACTATAATCATATAATAGATCTCCAACAACACATGTTTAATATCTCCCCCTGCACCCACCCTCCCTCTCACTCTCTGTCTAACTCATCCAACACTTGCAGTCTCATTAACACAACGACTATGTATTACGTAGTCATACGTAGTATAATAATACTATATTTAGTTGACGTATCTATGTATAAGTACATACATAAGTAAGTATGTACGTTTGAGTGTGTTCATGTTATATTTGGTAAATTAAATTAAAAAAAAAAACAAAAATAATTATATTTATGTTTGTTTTCTTTATAAAAACAATAGCAAAATGTGTTTTTTCTTGGTTTTTCATTCCACATTTGTGTATGATTTAACCAGGCAACAGTGAAAATTGCCAATCAAAATGTGTTTCTTTTAATCATTTGTTGTTGTCTGTCAAAATAGACGCGACAGACGAAACAGAGACGTATTTGTGTTACTTTTGTTCAAAAAAAATAACAAAAAGATATATATGTACAACAAAAAATGAAAATAAATATTGTATGTAGGGTAAAAACAATTGAAGGTCATTTTGTTGTTATTTTTATAAC
This sequence comes from Calliphora vomitoria, assembly GCA_942486065.2. NCBI lineage: Eukaryota > Metazoa > Arthropoda > Insecta > Diptera > Calliphoridae > Calliphora > Calliphora vomitoria. The sequence goes on from OW818029.2 coordinate 88,970,701, forward strand.
AACAAACAATTAGGTTTTTTTTTATTCTATTGTTTATTAAAATTGTTTTTCGATTTCAAAGAAAGTTAATAAAAATATTTAATGTTAATAAACAGAAAATTATACTTATTACTAAATAATTTTTCCAACAAGTCATAATAGTAAATTTATTTGAATTATTATATTTATTTTTGAAATTATTTTGAAAAAATTTTAAATTTAGTTTCATACTTATACGAACAACAGTTTAATTTAAGTGTAGAGTTGCTACATAATATATACTGTGTTTTCTATTAAGGCGAAGGGTATAGAAGATTCGGTCGAATATAGCACTCTGACTTACAAAAAATACATGCAGCCACTTGCAGCACACTGTCAAGCAAATTTAGCAGATCAGTGATTTTCAACACTTTCTTACAAGTGAAGATAAACTGAGTTGCCAATAAAAAGTTTTAAACAAATTGAAATTATAATTCTATTTTTAACTAATTTTATGTGTATTAGTACAAATGGCCTTGGCTAACAGTTCAAATATGAACCTTTACTTGCATGTGCAAATACTTAAGTAACTTGCTAACATTTCCATGTATTTTCGGATATTTTCTATAATAATACGTAGTTATTGCATGTGTAATAAATACAGGATTATTAAATATTAAAATAACCATGCGGGAATTTCGTTTAAATTATTTTAATGTCACTACCTTGACATGTGAAAAGAGAACATATCACTTAACTTGCCCATTTTTGACAATTTATCCATGAATTTCAAACAAATATTAACAATTCATTTTAATCCAATTTTGTGGCCAATAATTAATCTCGAAAACTAAATTGGATTGTTTGGGTTAGTTCCCAAATAAACCTAAAAGGTATCCCCTTCATTTAAAGTTTAAGAAGTGGAACCAATCATGGGACCAGTGTTGTGTTGCTTCTAGAGCTCCTAATCGTAAAAAATTGTTCTGTGAATTCTCCGGATTTTCTAAAAAAAAATATTCCTAGGAATTCCCAAGAATTTTTTTCCGAAAATTTCGGGAATTTCTTTATAAGTTTTCATTGTAGAGTTACAGTATTATTTCTGCACAGATCAGACAGATTCGTTGAGATTTGTTGCCAATCGTATGTGATTCGATTATATCCATCCAAATTTGTTCAACACACTAGCAATATAAATAAATTAACACAAAAGAATTCAGCCCAATTATAAATAAAAAATTCCACGGGAATTTTTTCCCATTAAATTTGAATATGAAAAATGGGAATAGGGAAAAAACTCCCGGGGAATTATTATTCATAATTGGGCTGATTAGGTTTTAAATACGAGTACAAAAATGTTTGTCACACCAACTTAAATTGTTCAGCCTCAACAGACAATTGCGGTTTAATTTAACCTACGAGTCATTGAAATTTAACCTACGAGTCATAATTTAAATCGGGATCCGTGTCACCTTACAAAATCCACGGTGGACATTTCAAAGTTGTCATATTCCATACATAATGGTATACATGGGACTTTCAAGTAAAACAAGAATTTCGCGATTTTTTCAATATTGGCTCGCCTTTGTTGGAAAACCATTTAGATCACGATAACTTCAAGCTAAAAGCCAAAACAGGAAAGAATTTTAACATCTAAAGCATCAAAAAAGAAGCAACCACAATCATATTATCCAAAAATTCGTTAATCACAACCAAAACTATTTTCTTTGTGTGTCAAAAACCGAAAATTTTTTATTTAAACCAGGAAAATTTACTTCTCTAAGAGGTCGACTTAATACAAATTGAAATTTTAAGTTCATAAGATGCTTAATATTAAAACCACTGGTTTAAATTTGTTTCTGATTTTAAAAGGCTGTCTTTCGAAACGAATTACGCTTTTTTCCAGAACTAACTTAGTCTGTTCTTTTAAATCTTTTAATAATAAATAAACACTCACCACTATCGCAAGTCAATATTTCACATGAAATGTGTTCCCTTTTCCCATTTTTCGTTCATGAATTTTGTTCACGTGAAAAAATTCCGCATATTGTGAAATTTTTAGATGGAATTTTGTAAACAATAGACAGCTGTTACGAACAAAATCAACTATTGCGAATGAAAAGTTCATGGGAATTGCACGATAGCAATTTTCCCTTCGAGGGAAATGGATATTTCATGGGAACATAAATTTCACATGTTTTTCACGATAGGAGTGATTATTTAATTTTATGGATGTATTTGAAACAAATTTTACTGGTTTTTAGCTAGATTTAGTATTAAAAAATTCCGGGAATGAGCAAGATTTTTTAATATTTCCCGGGAATGGAAAAAGTCCGGGATATTAGGAACCCTCTTGGTCATTAAACATAATTTCATTTATAATTTGTTGAAAAATATTTGTTATTTAGAGTGGACTTTGCTATTCTAATTTAATTTAAAAAATGTAGGCGTTAAATTAATGATGTTGACATAAATATATTTTTCTTTGTTCGACAGAAATTTGGACTTAGGACTTGTGCAATAAACAGTAATTGCTCTTTATTAATAGAAAATACCGTGACATACAATTAATAACATTATGATATTTAATCAATCGAGCAAGTTTTTTAAAATACATTTTTAATTTTAAAAATTTAAAATTTTGAACATGCTCTAAAAATTAACCAGGATTTAGCAATGTTTTCAGTTTAACTAAACTGACTATTACAGAGAGATTAACTGGCAAAACTGTAAATAACATCAGTCACAATATTTAAATGTTTGTTATTGTATGATTGATTTGTAATGGTAAGTATTAAAAACAAACTTTTAAAATGTGAAATATATTTTACTTTTTTTTAAATTATGTTTTCTGCATACTTTGTACTAAAACATATGCCACAAGCTTGACTTGTAGTATTTTTTGCATTCTTTTACAAAATCAACATTTCATCAGGGAATTTTATGTTGTTGTATTGTTTGTTTCAGGCTGTCAGCATGTGCAAAAATATTATGCATATGGCTGGGCTCTGCTATGGATTATCATTCATAATTTTAAGAAACAAGAAATATTAAACACAAAAATTTATTTTTAAAAAATACATACATAAAAAAAATACTTATACCACACTTGTGCCGTTTACTTATCCGTCCTATGTTTTTCTTCCTTCCTTCATACATTAATTTTTTTTTTTTAAGTTTTCTGTGTGTATTTTGTTCAGACTGACTCAGTGTGGCGGACACGGCATTAATTTTTCATTGTAAATTTACTACAGTCATAAAGTGTACGAGTATATATACACAAACTATATAGTCTATATATACATATGTATGTATGAATTATTGTTCTCATGTATAAACTTAAAAACTGGCATATTAGTGTTATATATGATTACAAATTCTCATGTATCTTTGTCATAAATATAAATGTTTTATTTTTTTCTCCTTTTATTATAATCTTATAGAAGTAAAATGACGTTGAAATATAAAACATAACCTCAAATAGCCTTGTTTCTTTTTCGTCATTTTCTGTTGTACACCAAAAAAAATAGTATGGACATATTTTTAATGTGTTTTTTTTTAGATTTTCAGTGGTATTCCTTATTGGCATGGAAGAATGTGTGGCTTATTTTACATGAAAATGTAAAAGCGTTTCCTAGGTGTCCTCTTAATTCGAACATAATTCCTTTCGATCGAAATTAATATTTAAATCTAAAATCCCACACATTTCTATTTAACTTTTAAAATGAAAACGAAATCTTCTTTTACACTTTCTGAGTTTACATTTGAGTGGAAAATCTGAGATGATTTTAGAAATTTTTGCCTCAAAAACACTTTTCGAAGGTAGAGTGAAGGCGAATATGACTGTGACAGCCATATTGATTTGGTGGCGTCAGTCAAATCAAATGTTTATTATTCAATCACTGATGCCGAATTACTGTGGCAAGTGCAAATAATAAAAGATTGTGTACCAATGATAACCAATTTCTTATCTTCTAAATTGAACGATTTGGACATGGACAACATGTGTTTCAAGATCGCTCTAGTAAACGACTTGAATTGGCCATCCGCTAGACTTTTTCTTGTGGGGTTTTCGGAAGTCCAAACATCAACCGACTATACAAACTAGTCGTATGAATAGTCTCGCAAGGCTGAAGGTTTCTTGTAATATCTGAGTGTACTTAGCATAAGGCTGCTCTAAATCAACATCGAATCTTTTCTCCATACAGGATTAACACATGTTACAAGATAACTCTCCTTTATCCCGATGATATCTAAATGTTACAAAACCGTACTTGGGTTTCAAAAAACCTTACCGCCCCCCTATAAAAAAAAATTCATGGAAAGACCAAAAGAGTGGCAATTCTTCTTTAGAGAAAACTGTAGGTATATGGCAATACTGTCAGTAGTAGCGCATGATATATGGAGAAAGAGAAACGCATATTCCAAAGAATGGAATGGAAAGCCGTAAATATGAGAAAATCGAGATGTAAATAACAATTCATCAGACGAATGAGTTTCTTACACGATTTTTCTCATTCAAGAATGAACAAGGAGTAGTTCAAATCTAGCGACAGAAAAAGCAAGCAGAATGAGGATAGGAAAAGAAAAGTTGCACGGGGTTGTCATAGAATCCAATCATTGTCGGAATCGGTTTTGAAAACGACATTTGACTTATTAAATCCAATGTTATTTTTTGTTTAATCGATAAAGAATTTAATTCTAGATCGAATATAAAACCGATAACATTCGATTTCATGACACCAATGTACTTTTTCTGTCGTTTTCAAAACCGATTCCGACAATGATTGGATATGATAACCCCGACAAAATAATTTTATGTAGTACATAGTATGTTTACTTCTATTTCCATTGTGTTTGTTTTACTTCATTGCAACATCGATCCGTCCTTAGTTAAAAACCATTTAGTTCACGATAAAATCATGCTAAAGAAAATGGCCCATAATCATAGTCAAACAATAAAGTCGGTTATTTTTAAAAACAACTTTAAAGTAAAAACACGCTTTTTATTATTTTCTAACTATAGTCAAAATTAAAGTATTTTTTTAATTGAACCGACTTTAACTGGGTGTCACCTCAAATGTAGAAAATGTTTTCATACAATATACAACAAAATATAGACAAGTGGCATCGCTGAACAGCTGACTTAGAATATTAAAAAAAAAGCAAAAAGTGACAAGCAATAAATGTAACCAGGAAAGTAAAGAAAAAAACAGTTTGTGGTGGAAAAATGGAAAAGGAAAGATTAATAACAAATTTATTCTATTTTGGTACTAATTTTATTGATTCAATTTTCAACAATTGCAAAACCTCTGCCAATATCTTGTAACTTAAACATTTTTGACTTTTAGTCGAACTTTTTTACATGGCGAAGAACAGCTGATGCTGTTGTTAAATGAGTTAAAAACAACTTCAGCTAGTTTTATATTTACAGCCGACTTTAACTTCAGAAGTATACTTTAACTTGTCTATGGTAGACCTAAAGTCCACTCTTAAGTAAAGACAACTTTATTTCTCTTAAAATATACTTTATTTTTGACTATGATTATGGGCCAATATGTTTAGCATTTAAGAAATCGTGTTACTTAAAATTATTCAAAATTATTGGCCTCTCTTCACAAGATCTACAACAAAAATCTGTAGATATAAAGAAACAAAGAAATTAAACTTCAACATGTTGCTGGAATAGTTTAGATCTCCTTGAACTCCTAAAACAGGACATATTTAAACGCAAAAAAACAATATGGCAAGCAAGATTCACAGAAAACTTTTAATTTAACCAAAAAAGAAAACAAGCAATTAATGGCCACTAAACAACACGTTTATGTGAACAATAATAACAGCAACAAAACATTAAATTAAAACTATTAGCTATAAAAACCCAAAAAAAGATTAAACCTAAAAAATACGAATGGACAAGAAAGAACTAAAAAATAAACGGACCAACGATAACACCAAAATACCTCAATTATATGCAGTCTTATGTTTAATAAAAAAGGGCAGACATTAAGAATTTCATGTTAAAACAACAGACAACAAAAATCGCTGTCTTGACAACAACAACAACAATAACAAAATAATCATAAAGTGCGACAGACTCTGCTAAGGAGGATTCCCTTTTTTTATCCATTTATATAAAATGAATGAACAAATATATCAAGAAGTAGGTATTTCTTGATTTATTTTTTTTACTTCTTTTGAAGAAACCATGTGTGCTGTGTGCTGGTAGTGCCTGAATATTTGATGTATGGGCATGTGAGAAAGAGCATGTGTTTGCTATGGTCTGTTGATGTGGCTGGGCTGGCGGCTTGTTGTTTGGAATACACCACTGCTGCATTGCGTTAAAGTATATTGAATAAAAGGCAAATGAACGGTAAACATAATGAATATATATATATACAAAGTTTTTTTCAAAAGAAAACAAAATCAAAAGAAAAAAAAAAAAGTGTTATTGAACCACAATCAAAAATAATAATAAAAAAAACCTATAAAGTGTACAAGAAACAAAAATACTGTATGTTTGTGTCTGTGTTTTAAGGAAAAGAAGTGAAATCAACCAAGAAAAGAAGTCAAGTCATTGAATTGTTTATCAGAAATATGTATAAAGTGTGTTTGTAATAATCGGTCGACTAAGTAACCTCCATTTTGATTTCATAGTGGGAAATTTCAATAAGAACAAGTAAAATCACTATATTCGGTTGTGCCGAATCTTATATACCCTTCATAAAAGGTATATATGAAAAATTATAGGATAAACAAATTTTTTGGTGAATAAAAAAAACTTGGTTTAAAAAATATTTTTCCCGATTTTGACCTATTGAAAGTTCGAATAACTATGGCGTCGTTGGAAAGATCTTTGAAAGATCTACCATTAGGTATCTATAATGCCTATATTAATGGCATAGTAATTTAAATATAAATAAAAATATAGGTATATTTCAACCGATTTTCTCGATTTTAAATAGGAAACGAATTGAAACTATAGTGGATATATTGATGTATGCATCATATATATATGTATGTATAAGTTATTTGGAGGCTACAGAAAGTTTATTTCAACATACAGAAGGACTAACAATAACGATCCAGAGTTTATATACTTTATAGGTAAGAACATTTTCTTTTAATACGTAAACGTACTTAGAGCCATGTCAGACATGGAAATTTCTGCAAAATTGTTAAGATTTGAAAGAAATATAAAATTGGAAAGCATTTCAACATTTTATTGAAAAATGTAATGTATGATGTTGCAGTAAACGGATGTATTTAAAAATAAGCTGACTTTTGCACAACATATGGGCCGATCTGGGTTGAAGAAGATATCTATTAGCTTTTTATAACCATCGAATTGTATATTGTCCATTGTACATCAAAGTACGGAAACTGAGCTTGCTGCGACATGTTAAAAATGGGACAAATAAAAATACTAAAATGTTTGCATTTTTTTTTTGATTTTCCACTTTTTTGTTTGATGGAAGAAACTAGTGTTGCAGCGAACAAGATCGAATCAGTTGGAAATCTGTTCTACGGTTGGTCGAAGACCAAACATTTACCAACATAATATGTATTTTACGATTGGTCAATTCACAAGGTCTCTTATCATGTTATATTGTCATAATGTCCTAATATTTCACAATGGTTTAAAAATGTTGTTATTGCCTTTCAAGATAAAGCTGTCCTAAAATAATACTACTCTGTATACTATGTTTATTGAATAATCGTAACGAAACAGCAGAGATTTGCGCCGAACGTCTAAAGGTAACCACTTTTTTAGCACAAATTTGTTTGACGTTGTTTGCTCTTACAAGTGATTTGTATGATCAAACAGCGTCAAATAAAACAAAACTAATTATTTTTTTGGAATTGTCCTAAGTAAAAGGAGCTTATGAAATAAATAAAAGAACTAACATATATTTCATTTAGTGGTTACGTCTTTTTGATCAAATATTTGCCAAGTGTGACCCTACCTTAAGAGTCGGTTAAGCCGAGTCGCCGATTCGTGAAATATTAGGACATTATGACATAATAGTCCTTGTGAATTGGCCAAATATAAAAAATCAAACTTTTGAAAAGATATACATAGTTCTCAAACATTTGAATTTATAAACCACTCTTAATTTGAAATCAAACATGGGAAGCAGGAAAATCTGAAATTTTTTTTTACTTAAAATTAAATAAATTCAAAAAATTTCGAAAATTTAAGTAGTTTAAAGTAAAACTCTTTCAAAATTTAAACATTTTATCAAGATTAATGTATACAAGAATAAGAAGTAAATATCTTTGCAGTGAGTGAGTGAAGAGAGAACATTAATAAAGTAAGGAAAACAACCAAACGCCTGGAATGTGAAATATGAGCCTTTAGTTTTTTTTTAAACTACTAGCGAAAGGGGAAAAATGAAAGGCGTTCGACCCGAAGGCCTTCAGTTTGCTTAATTAATTGATATTTCAACTTTACTTCAAAAAAAAAATCCAATACAAATCAATCTCTCATCTCTTGATTTATAATCAGTGTTAGAAGTTTTATGTTAGATTATTTATGCTTTTTTAATGCCTTCTAAAGGTACGTTCATATTGATCAAATATTTGAAGAATAAAACTTAACCACTAGTTTCAACAAGTGTTTATTTGATCTTAGATAACTTTTTATAAGAGCAAACAACGTCAATAATAAAAGATAAATATAAATTTGTTAGAGGTTACGCTTTTTTCGTTAAATATTTAAACAATATTAACATAGCTTAACATTGCTTCTCTACTAGGTACTAAACATTAACACTTCTTTTTCAATATGAAATTGTACTTCTCTGTAAGTATAAGAGAGTGTACAAGACCTGACGTCATAAAAAATAAAGTTAGCAAGGATCTGTAAATTATTTAAGGCCTTCTACAAGGCTTCTTTGATCCTTCATTTTCCCACTCCAGCTCTTCACACTCTATCATACACAGAAACACACCAACACATTTTTCAATTTTAATGATAGAGAAGAGTAAAACTAAAGAAAATAAAAAATATAAAAAAAAACGAATATGCCAAAGTAACAACCATTCATTCAACAAAGTTTTCAATAACGTTATGAAGTACATTGCTGTTGTTGTTCTTGTGTATACAACTATGAAAGTGTATAGAAAAACTAATGAACGACGTGCAAGACATCATGTGCCACATTGGACTCTCCTTTCAGGCAGAAAGGAAGCAAGTTTCAAAGACAAAAGTATTGATGTTGTATGTAGTAGTTGTGGGTAAAGTAAACACTACTTGTTATTATATTATTTCTAAACAATAATTTATCAAGAGTACAAGTTAAAAAGAAGCAACGGAACTAATATAACAACATAACAAATAGCAGTAGTAGCAGTAGTAGTAGTTTTTGGGTTAAAGTAAATAACACAGTTTGTACTTTAACAATAACAACAACAATACATAATGAAAATATATTAAATTTTTAACTGCAGGGGTTGTAAATCATTATGTAGGAAACATCTCATTGAAATTGTGTTAAACACTGAAAATCTTAATAAATTTATCATAATTAAACAAATATTAACTGGTATTAAGTCATAAATCATTTTAGAGAAGACGACAACCATTTCTACAAACAACACATGATAATGGGCCCGTCGAAGTAAGATAAAGCGTAAAGTGTAAAAATAATTTTGAAAAACCAGTTCCACGGAATTTATGCTTGGCTGTAGAAATGAAAATTAATAAACTCAAAATATAAGAAATAGAACTTGAAAAATAATGAACTAAAAAGTGTGAAACAAAAGCAAGAGGTAGTAAATACCTATACAATGAAGTTTACTTGTAAAATTGCCTGAAGTCATGAAGTCATGAAAAAAAACAACAAATTAAATCTCCTCCTTATCGTTAACAAATATGTTAAACATATTTTGAAGGCCGTTCAAAGACTTTAAAACGATTAAATATAAACGAACTGTAAATGTATAATGAAAAAACCATAATGAATGTACTGAAAATTTCCGTAGTGTGTAAAAAAAGGTTATTGACTGTTTTAAAATAATATTTTAACTTTGCCTTCAATATTTTTAGACGTAATTTATTTAAAGGAGAGTGAAAATTATTTAATTTTGACCGATTAAAACTACGAGTGTGACAAGAACGTTCAATTACCGCACTTTCTCATTTCAAGTCAATTTTTATAGGGAAATGTGTTAGTTAGACTTTAACATCTAAAAACAAATTTATAATTTCAACTTTAAAATACATTTTTTCAAATTCAAGTACTGATTTCCATAACTTTAAGGATATTGACCTTGCTTTGTTCCAACACAAACAACAGCAATAACAACAATAAAAACAAAACAAATAGGGAAGAGTAGGAGTAGAAGTGGTGCAGTGAAGGTGATGAAAGACAGTCATAATAATGACGTTTAACAAAAAAAAATATTATATACTCATAAATGTATTGTGTAGATACATACATGTATGTATAACAACAAAGCACGTTATATTACTGAAATACATAACGAAGTAAATTATGTACATTTGTCTGTATATACATAATACAGTATTATATTATATACCAAAACAAAAAATGTTGGAAAAGTACTTACAATGTATTGTACGAGAACATGAGGACAACATCAAAAAAGGGAATATAAACAAACAAACTAATGGTGTTTTCTTTTCTAAAAAAAATGCTGCCTTATAAATGTGTTATATTATTATCATGTTACACACAACCTTGCAAAATGAAACATTTTTTTCAATTAGAATGGAACAAAATAATTTCTTGATTTTACACTTAACACTAATGTATATTTAGCGTGCCAAATATTGAATTGGAAATTTATATTAAAAAGCGATATTTAACACTGTTAAAGCGACTTTCGACATTAAATTCTGTGTGTTTGCCAATAAGCATTAACAACACTGATTTTCAATAATAGAAATCAGCTGTTGTCAAACATTTTTTGCATAAAAAAAAGTACTTAACGCAGCTGCAAAAAAGGGTATTATCGCACACTGAAATATAATTGAGGGTGAGATATGTAACATATTTACCAATTATTTATGCAACATATTTAGAAAGGAAAATGACAATTTTTCACCCCTGCACCAATGGTAACATAAATGGAACATTTTTATCAGAAAAGAAAACACCATAAGTAAAAAGTCTACCATGAAAAAAGAACAATAACAACAACAACAACGAAAAGAAAACAGTAATAAATGTAGCTGCTGCTTCGCAAAATACGGGTTGGTAGCTGAGCTGCCAGAAAAGTAATCGTAAAAAAAACTGTCCAAAGAAATAAATCTGGCAGCTTTAAAATGGCAAGGATTCAAAGCAGCGTTGCCAATTTAGCGCTTTTCGCGCTAGATTTAGCGGCTTTTTTTTTGAAAAAGGCACTAAACCAGCGCGTTTTTTCCTTTTTTTGTTTTTGATTTAAAAAAATGGAAAATCATCTTAAAAATTTTAAATTATGCAAGTGAAACAATAAAGAAAGACGGAATCATTTTGGATAGAAGATTTCTGCATAAAATTCCTTTTGTTTCCAGAAATGCTAATTTAATTAGTTTATAAAAAACATGAACTTAAAACGAAAGATTCATGTTATGAATACTATGTAAAGTCACTTCCAAAATTACTTCAGATCATCAGAAATGTTGGACAGTCAACATTTCTGTGATTTCATAAAATGTTGTTTTTTGGCAAAATAGAGAATTTTAGAAATTTTCGGAATGACGGGTTCAAATCCAAATATATTTTGGGAAAATCTGTTGAACTAATTATCATCATGATTTTCACTAATTGGTGGGAAATGATTTTCAATAATTGGTGGGAAAAAGTCGTGTGTTTAAGAAAAAGAAACATCAAACATTATATTTGTATTAATCTGAATTATCGAAATTTTTTTGAAAGTATTATTTTGAAAGTTCATGTCTGTTTCATAAAAATTAAAAATGGTATTTGTACTAAATTTCCAAAAAATTTAGCTAAGAAAAAATGTAGAGAAATATTTTCTGAATGTTTCCCTACATCCTTTTATTCAATCAGTAATTTTCAGGGAATTTTCAAAATTATTTCTAAATATTTAACTTTAATATAATATTTTAATGTAAAAACCAAATAGTTGAATTTAATATTATTTTTAGTGATTTTGTATGTAAATGTAATTTTTAGCGCGTTTTGACAGTATGGTTTTGGTTAAAAATAGTTGACAACACTGATTCAAAGCAACACTCACAATAAAAGAGAGTATTCCTCTTCTTCTTCCTCCTAAAAACAGAAAATATTGTGAAACATTACAATCAGTGATGTCAACTGGAGGCGAAGAAAAGCGAATATGTACTGATAAATACTAAATAAACTACAATACAACACAAAAATTCCAATGTCTGTACTTGATTGAACATTGCCATAATGATGATGATTAAAGATTTGTTGATTGAAAGAGAGGCGTCTTTTGATTTTCAACAAAATGATTGCAATAATTTTGCACTATCTCTAAGCATTAGTGCAAAATGCAAAATTAGAGCACTACCCCCATCTAGAGGTGTGTTTGAGGCAAATGTTCGAAAAAATTAGTTCTTAATTCCATTTTCGAAATCAAAATAATTTTTATCTCTTAACCATTCTGTTAATGAATTCATTATGAATGATTTCATAGGCTTAATTCTTTTTTACTTCAAATGTATTGAATTTATTCCTTTGAGCATTAATTCTCTATACAATTTATCATTTTTTAAACTGCTGATTTATTAATCAGCATTAATCAAATGTATTGAATTTATTCCTTTGAGCATTAATTCTCTATACAATTTATCATTTTTTAAACTGCTGATTTATTAATTATTATTTATCAAAGATAGTGTTTTGCTTTAATCCATTAAAATCGTTTTTTTATTTTGGTTTTAAAATTTTCGCAAATTACTTATTATTTTAAAAAAAACGTTTCCATTATATTTTCTTATTCAAAAATTTCTGTAAAATCAAATCAAAAAAGGCCTTAAAAATAGGAAACCCAACATTAGGCTTTGGAGTATTTGGAAATAAAAAGCGAAATGAGTAAGAACATCTGATATAAGCCTTATGGAAAGTATAATATTGCATAAAGATGTGGGGGCTACACTTTTTTCATTTTTCATTTTAATTTTACTTTATTGTTGTACACATATGTGTATATTGTTGTTGTAATGGTTAACAACAAACCCCATATATGAATACTGTTGTGTAAATGACAAAATGTCAGAGTTTTGTTAAAACATTTTAAGTCATGGTTTTTGTTTTCTAAAATGACAGTAACAGCAGCCAGCAGTCTCGTAGCCGCAGCCGCCAAACGTGATGAGTATCATCATCGTCAGCAGCAGCAGCAGCAGCACAGCAGCAAAATAACAATAATACAATATTTTTTTTTTTTTTTAAACAAAGAGGAGTAAGTAGAATGGTATGAAAAGTTGATGGGGGAAAAAAAAGATTAAATGGTTTGTTGAACGCAATGCGTTGGCTGGTTTTGGTTTGGCCATAAATCGAAAACAAAAGTTTTGTGAAGATAAAATTTAAAATTGGGCAAAGGGAAATTATTATTAATGGGTTGGTTGGCGTTGACTACTACTGGCCCCTTTCAAAAAAAACATTGTTCAGCAAAGCAGACAAAGAATCCACAATTCTGTTTCAAAATGACACATGCGCAATTGAAATGGAAATTTATTTAAAGACGAAGAACGAACGTCGTTGCCACAAAAAAAAAAGGATTAAACATTTCAGTTAAAGCTATTTTCATTAACTTTAGCAAAAGAAACATTTTGGTGGAATTCATTCTTAATAGAATTAACTGTTTATTATTGAATCATTCAATTAGTCTTTAATTAAAATCCTTTACTATTTAGCTTCATCAAGAAAACGTTAAGAACTAACGGTGTCCAAGTTTATAATAGAAAATTGTCAAAGTTTCGAGTATTAATTCTGAATCCATTAAAGCATAAATTATGAATTAATTCATAGGCTTAATTCCTTAGTTTTTCAAACCTATGGATTTGATTTCTTTTAGAATTTATTCTTTATAAAAAATATGTTTAATTAAGCTCAAATTGAATTAATCAATTCGAATCTTTGACTAAGATAAAGACTAATTTATTGGGAATGATTTTTAGTTCTGAATTAAGATTTTTATGAATTAAGCTTAAATTGTTTTAAATCATTTGAAACTCTGAAACTAGTTCAAGTTATAATCAAACACGTTGTGCTGAACATCTGGAAAGACATGTGACCACGTCCATATCGTTAATTTCAAGAATTAGTAATCAATGATTCCAATAATTGGTTTGTAGCGCTAGCGCTGCTTCGGGTTCTCTCGTGCACTCTCAGGTATAAGCGCTATCGTTTTGAAAATCTGCCCGAACAAAAATTTTTATATTATTTGGACGTGCTGCTCAAAGGAGTAGCATGACACAAAAACAAATTATTTGACAGATGCCGAAAGAACGGCCTTGTTGAGAATATCAAGTCGCCATTATTGGAAAACACCGGTAAGAGTGTTTAATGTAAAAAATATTACCGTTCATAAAAAAGCTCACAGGTTCTAATAAAATATTTTTGCCCAATTTCATATCGTTATATTAAGCAAAATTTAATTCTTAATTCTCAAATGTCTCTTCAACTAAGAGAACTGAAATATTGCACAGAAATTTTTAAACTATACTCAAAATGAGTCTGCAAACATTAACATTTATTTGTCATTTTAGTCTGTGAATTTATGGTTAAATTAACTTAAATAAATACACAACAGTTTAAATATAAATTACAAAATAAGAAAAACCTTGATACAGGAATAAAAACACAACAACTTTTGACAAATCACTACTATTTTTGCAAAAGAAGCCTTGGCAACGAATAATTTGAGACGAGGAAAAAAAAACTCAACAGCTGTTTACGTTAAAACATGGTAATTTTTCCTCTATACAAAAGAAACTAAACGAAACAAGCAAATTGTAACCAAAAAGCTAAAAATAAATACTAAAACAGAAAAAGAAATATCGATTTTTTTTTTCGTAAATTAAATACAAGAAAATGGTTTCATTGATAGGCTTAAAGAAAATGTGAAAAAAAGCCCACAAAAAAGGTGGTTGGAGGTTGGTGGTGGTTATAGCTGGGCATAAATGAAATCAACAATTTTCCAAGAATAATAGTACTTAAATTGATGTTTTCATAAACCAAAATTTGTTAGATCATTGTGATTTTAAGGAGTGATTCATAATTGCAGAGAGTGTATTTACAAAATTTCCATTTAAGGGATTTTCTTTTATATGTATTTGTGATATTAAAATGATGCTGTTAATTCTGTTATGTTGTTCAATTAAAAACATTATAAATTATGTACTTACTTTGTTTATATTTTGTTTAAGCGAAATGTTTGCAACGAAAATATTTAAATCCAACAAACTGCAAGAAAAGAAAAGAAATATTATAAAAATTATTATATTCTCAATTAAATAATTACTTATAATACTAATAATAATTTTATTGTTTAATTACAAATGTTGACATACTGCTGAAAATAAAGGTGTGTATAAGAAGTTTACAACTGTTTTTTTTATTGTCAAGAACGTGACTTAAACTTTTAAGTAAAATGCTCAGGTTTTTTTTAGTCATGGCTATAAAAAGACTTAAACAAATGAATAAAATAAGCAAAATCTATTTTTCATTTGTTATATGGGAATGAAAAATAAATTAATTGAAAATCTGTTGCTATTCTAACTACGGAAATTGTTCAGACATTATTTTTATGAGAGATAGATAGTCCCTGGAAAACAAAACACGCTTAAATAAAAACAATAAAAAAAACAAAAAACAAATTCTAAATATAAAGCGCGTGACTATTGACAAAAACAGTTTATTAAATGTTATTGAAATTTCTATATATGAATTTATTTTTAAAAATGCTAACACATATACATAAAGATAATTGAACTCAATTAAAAACAACTATCCGAAATTTAACTAAATAAGCGGTTTAAGTTCGGAAAATGTACGTCCAGCAATTCAATATAAATGTTAATAGGATCAATAAGAAAGTGAAGCTACTTCTATCGAATTGACTGTCATTTATTCAGGTTTGTTTTGCCAAATCACTATGGACGGATATAGCGTTCAACAACACGTGCAAAAAATAAATATGGGTGTTTTGTGAGGCCAATTTCTGCATGAATGTTTACATTAACAAACAAAATTGTCGAAATTGGGAGTATACCAAGCCACATGAGATACAAAAGCGTCCAGTGCAACCCAAAAAATCACTGTTTGGTGTGGATTTTGATTATCGGTCTATATATCTTTGAGAACGATGTTGGCCAGGCCAGATCGATGACTACCAACTTATTTTGTCCTGAATTGGATGATATGGCCACCAACGACATGAGTTTTCAACAGGAAGGTTCTACGTGCCACACAGCTCATGCCACAATGGACATTCTGCACGAACGATTTGATTACATGAGGTGATGCGAACTGGCCATCATATCGTACGATTTTATTCCGTCAGACTTTCTCTTGTGGGGTTTTCTTAATTCACGGGTCTATGCGAATAAGCCAAAACGGCCCTCAACGCCAACATAACCCACACCATCCGTCAAATTCAGCCTAATTTATGCAACAGAGTCATGGAAAATGGGACATTTCGGATGCGCGTCACCCAGCGAAGCCGCTGAGGACATTTGCACGATGTTATATTTCATTCATATTGGCATCGATAGGCTTTTCAAACGAGTAAATTATTTAGATGATCGACAAAACATGTAATTTATGGAATTTGCTATCGTGATATTCCCTTAAACTTGTCATTCACAATAGTTAACTTTGTTCCTAACAGATGTTTATTGTTTACAAAAAAATTTCCCATGTAGGGGAATTTTTTTCACGTGAACAAAGTTGATGAACGAAAAATGGAAAAAGGGAGCACATTTCATGTGAAATATTGATTCGCTATAGGGGTGGATATCTCACACACACTTTATTTCATTTTAATTAAAAGATAGGAAGCGCTTAATGAAAGTTTAAGATTAATTCAAATATACTAAATTTTCTAATAAATTCTTAGCATTGGCAAAACAATGGAAACTTTTACAAGAAGAAAACAAAAAGAATATGTAAGAAAACGATGTAAAAAGCATCATGATTTGTCGTTATTTCAATATTTTATTAGGACATAATTCAATGTGGTACGTGTTTTGAAGTGGCCTGCCCAATCGCCAGATCTCAATCCTATAGAAAATTGTAGAAGGAAGTTTTATCAGATGCAGTTATAAGGGAATGTCGAAATATTTTTTTGACTCTTTAACTGGTTCAATACATCGTCGATGTGAAGCTGTAATAAAAAACAAGGTATGTCAAAAAAATCAGAAAATTTTGTTAAAATTTAACTTAAGTTTCCATTGTTTTGTATTAAAATAATGAATTGTTTTTAGTTTGATATCTATTTACTGCATTTAATACACTATGTTCTTATTTTATTGTTACTATTAATATATACAGTAAAACCTTGATAATCCGGATAATTGATTGCAAACCCTAATTCGGATTAACAAATTATCCGGACTACCGAATAAAAATTCAAAAACATTGTTCTTGTATCTAATGATATATTATATTTATGTATCATTTAAATAAATTTAAAAAGAACAAATCTAACAGAGTTAAATTTTGTGTCGACTCTTTACAGAGTGCATCTTGAACAAACACTGAACTTAGAAAAAAAAAAACAAGAAAATAATTAATAAAAAAAGGTCTGGTACTTTTCAATGTTTTAGAAACAAACAGGGAATAGCAAAAAAAGAAAAAAAACTGGTTTCGGAGTAAAAATTAATAGAGATTAACACTACAGGTTTGTATGTAATCCGGATTATAAAGTTATAAAGATGCAATCAATCAATCCGGATTATAAAGTACACAATGTAATGAAAACTAATGTCCGGATTACCGAATAATCCGGATTAACGATGTACGGATTATCAAGGTTTTACTGTAGTAATGAAATTCTAAAAAAATAAAAATTTCTTAACCCTTTCACGACCATAAGTCTAATTTTTGAACAATTCTTGAACACAGTACCAATATAACTGTCAATTTTCAAAGACAGTAAAAAATAAAAGCTGTAACCGAACTTGTTTTAATCTAAACACATTGATAAGAGACACGTTTACGAACAATTTAAATTAAAATGGAATACATTAGTTTTTTCGTTATTTAGTTATTCAATATTTTTGTGTTGGGACAACGGTGTCCCCGTGGTCGTCAAATGGTTAAGACCAATTTATTTAATATTTGGAAAAGTTTCCATTGTATTGTCAACCAATATATTATGTTTGTGCTGGTAAAATATTCCTTTTTTGAAGAAGTCTAATCCTTTTAATAACAATATAGCACTATGTAAAATAATTCGTTACCGTCAGTCCCCACGCGTAATTTTTATGTCTTAACGTAAGAAATAAGGTCGGCATAATAACGGAACTTTATTTCCAACTTTATGTTTATGTTCTACCCCTTGAACATAAACATAAAGTTGGAAATAAAGTTCCGTTATTATGCCGATCTTATTTCTTACGTTAAGACATAAAAATTACGAGAACACTTATTCATGAAATTTGTGTTTTGTAATTTCTTATTTGTATGTCTATTTTTATTTATTTCTTGATTTTTCTGGTTAATTTATCTTTTTTATACCTAAAAAAGAGTTTGAACAATTATTTCGCTGTATATATGCAAATTGATGTTTCTGCGGTCCACACGTGAACATATGGTGTTGGCAATAGAATTTTACAGTTGAGTACATAATTATTTCCAAGTTTATTGAGCCTAGAGACCCCATGTTACTCTAGCCGAAATCTAATCAAAGTTGAACAACGCAGGCATTTCTGGTAAATTACAGGCATTTTGAATGGCTATTATTACTTTAATGTATTAAGGAGTTATAACGAAATCTGAATCTTTTTTTATGTTTAGGAAATTAAATTAAAAATTTCCTTGGCTAAAAAACAATTTTCTTTTTTTTCAAATAAAAATCATTTTTAATTTACAAAAACACATATTTGTTACAACAAAATAAATGAAGCATACTTCCGTTTTAAAAGAAATGTAAAAAAAAAAATAAGAACAAGAACAAGAACAGCACATGATCAAGATAAACAATTCTCTCGTTAATGAATGAAAATAACACAGCAACAACAAAATGGGTAAAAATATTTAACAGCAAATCATGATTTTTCATTAACAAACCAAAAGTAAAAAAAAATAAAGAATAAAATAAAATAAACACTCATGTCTAACTAAAAACAATTTCTAAATATTCTAAACAGTTATACAAGATTGAGGTTATACGAAAATTATTACAGAATACAAAAATAAACCACAAAAAACGCTAAAAGGGCCCTACAAGTTTTACTATTTACTTATGTGAGAGTGGCTGTCAGAAAAGTAAACAAATTCCTTAATTTGACGCGTTTAAAAAGACGCAATTTATATAGCTAGACCTACAAATATTCATAGAAATTTTCAGAAGAAAAATAAATGTTCAAAAGTATTAGTTATTTTGTTTAACAAAATTGCATAACATTAAACACAAACAAACTTAAGTATCGTTTTTGGTTTTTTTTAACAAAAAAAAAAAAAAAAACTGTACTAAAAAAAAAAGATCTAGACCTTTTGAAGAAAAAAAAAAAAAGAGAGGCCAACACTACTCATCAAAGAGAGGGAGCAAGAGGTGAGTAATTTGTTTAGTTTCATAGATATGACGTGGGAAATGACGAACAAAATTTAAAACAAGTCTTCGGCCCTCTATTTTATGTACATACATACAAGCATAATATTAGTTATTTATTTTTCATTGAGAAGCATAGATAATTTTTTTGTTTTTTGTAGGTATGATTTCGTGTTTTTTTTTTTTATTTTTTTTTTTTTTTGCAAAACTATTCTTTGATATATTGTTAGTAAATGAAAACAAATACATAAAGTTATAAATACATACGTACATATGTATATGGATTTGTATATAGAATTAAAAAAAAATAATAATAATAATAATTTGACCTACTTTTATTTATTATGAGAAAAAATAATGAACTATTTTTATTTTGAAAATTTACTTTCAAATCTGTTAGCTTTTTTTTTTTCTTTTGTTTGCCAATTGATTGGAAATTTCAGTATTCATGCATGACACCAACAACATTGTGTGCGGAGAATGTAAAATGGCCACAAAATATTGAGGTGAAACGAATACCTGACAATGTGGCCAGCGTGAAAAAACGATATACATATTACAGAGAAACTTGTTTGGTTTATGTGAACTATTTTTAAGTTAGAAATTTTTAACCGACCATGGCCAAAAAAATTGTTATTAAACTAAATTATTTCTTGATCTATGTACTAAAAAAAAAGTAGGTGTAAAATAATGAATCAAGAAAGGCGAGGTAAATTTATAATCCAATACATTTCATTGCGAAGGAATTGAAATCCCACAATCTATCATCAGAAAAATATTTTTAATTTAACTAAAACCGGTACGATATGTCAAATTTTGTGCAATAAAACAGTACAAGTACATTAACGACCACTCTCTTGGTGGGTGGATGGGGTTCCAACTAATATTTTTTTTTTAATGCTCCGGAAACTTCGGGAATATTTCTTCTTAAAGTTGTAGTATTATTTCTCCAAAGATAAAACCGATTTGTTAAGATTTTTTGCCAATAATTTGATTATATCTATAGATATTTTAGATGTTAGCACCAGAAAGTTAGCTCAGAAAGAAGAACAACTTAAATTTTTCAGCTACAATAGGAAAATTCGATCATGTAGACTGAATAATTCGGTTAACACAACTAAAAGGTTTTGCTCTGTTTGGCAAAAACAGAAAAATGTTTATTTATAACTGGAAAATTTACTTTTCTAGTAGGACGACTTAATACAAATTGACATTTTTAGAGAAATAAAAAGAATTGAATGGTTTTTGGTTAAATATAGTATTACAAAATTCTAGCGAATGAACAGATTTTTTTTATTATTTCCCGGGAATGGAAAAAGTCTTGGAAATGTTAAAATCGACTCATGGCAGATCCACCCAGTGTAGGTACTTTCAGAAATCGACAATGATAATCAAGCATCATACAATTCAGGACCCTCTTTACCATGAATTGCCCCTGATCATATTTATTTCTGTCATATGAGACCGGAGGAACTTCGGCCAGGCAACCATATTGGGGGCTTTCTCGCTGGACTCCCGAAATATATTGACCTCTCTCATGGGTATTAATGTGTCGATCATGGATGAACTCACAGGCAGTTCATTGGAGAACTTCACTGAACACTTACATATTATGTCAGTCTAGTGTTGTTGAGTTTCTACGGAATATAGGTACGGTGAGAATATTTAGATGTATACTGATGTCAGGTCACAATTGGAATTTCTTGGGTACCGAGACACCAAAGTTTTTTTGGGAATTGCTCTTGAATTTATTGGTGTACCGATTTCAACTCACTTGTCCGACTTCTAGGGCCATACGGCCTAAGTATGACTGTTGTCGATCTGAAGCACTGATAAACATTCAGCGAGATCGAGTGTGGAATGTGTTGGCAGTGATCACTGTGACTGCTTGTTAGTTTTATACGCTAGGAGATAAAATATCCCATATAATGACTTCAGTAGGAATAGTCACCATGAAAGAGAGGAGGAGACGGAGACACCTGGGTAGACGACACATATTAGTCGGATGATTGCATTAATTTCCTCTTGATGATCCCTTATTATTCAGGTTTCAAATTTTCTAACTTTTCTGAGCGGATGACGATAAACTTCGAGAATGTCAATTGTTGATGTCGAAGGTGGTTGAAAATGTTGACATCAGTATTGAAGACATTGGAAATTGGAACAAGGATCAAATTACGGAAGATAACGATGATTTTGAAGTGTTCAATTGTAGAGCAAATTATTAAACAACCAAAATTTAGATGTTGAAAGCATCAATATCTTAATAAAATGGTTTAAAAATAATAACGAAACAAATCAGGTGGCAGGCCTTGTCAATGTGCGCACGAAAATGGTCAAGAGCTATTACACAAAAGAAAAAAACAAATCTCGACTGCTTCTTTAAGCCATTCATCAAAATAAATTTAATGTTTTAATTTTCGAAAAATCTTTGTTAATATTTGTTGGCCAATTTTGAAAACCGCTTAGAAAAGTTAGTATGTAGTTCGAAAATGATAATTACCCTTGGGACATTTGGGTTGACTTTTTCGAGATTCTACTGTATTTAATTTGATTTTGAAAATTTAATTAAGAATTAATTCTTTCGAACCTTTAAAAAATATTTCAATTCAATCTGAAAAATACAAATTCATTTATTTCAAGAATATTGTTATTTATTGTAAATGTTATTGATTTAGTTAGTGTTTTTTCATTATTTTTAATAAAAACCAATTTTAAGAATTTCAAAATTTTTTTAAGTCTCTGCCAAACAGTCCTGATTTTTTATAATCTTATCAATAGAATTTTTTAAATAAAAATATTAACAATTGTCTTTTATAATTTAATTCTATTTCATTTAAAATGTAGGAAAAAAAAAGCAAAACAAAAAAATTAAAAAATGCTGCAATCTTCAATTCAATTTAAATCACTCAAAAAAATATACTATAAAGAAAATACGAGAAAAAATTTACATAAATAGAAAAAAAAATTTATTATATAAAATAAACAGCGCGTGTTTGAGATTCATTAAAAGCGAAATAAAGCAAAGAAAATAAAATATTTAGTTGATAATTTTTTGTTTTTTATTAGCACAAGCGTAAATATGCGAAAAATAATATAAATAAATTATAGCTAATAGGAATAAACGAAAAAGAAAAAAAACAAACATAAAATTATGTTGGCATTTAATTTTTATGAATAAATTGAAAATTATTTACGCATTTTTTAAATAAACAAACAATACGACCGACTACTATTAATAGTAGCTATTACTAAATATACAAAAATTGTGGGTTTGTATATTTTTACTTCAAATTCTAAAAATAAACTGTTTAGTTAAATTATTTTGTCGCTTTTCTTGTGCGTCAATGGTGTAAAAGACCTTAAAACAAAAACTAATTATTATTAAAATAAAGTCTCAAAGTACATTACACAAAAAAACCAACATTTTAATTAAAATTATAAAATAAATATTGTTGACCTTTAAACAATTTAAACATTAAGGTTAAAAAACCCACAAACACAAGATAAGAAAACTAAAGAAATGGTCACCCTGGCTTTTGTTTACAACACACACACTGGCACACACACATTATCAACAACCGTTATACAGTGTTGCCTGTCTGCACAAAATACACTGCTTGGGTTATTACACCACAGTGAATGTCATCCAACAAACTTTTTTTGGTTTATCATGTAAAACCACAATATTTTGTGGATACGTTCGATTTTATATTACAGCAGGATCCTGAATATATACAAAAATATTCAAATTACATCATGATGTCTTAAACATATTAAGAATAACTAACCAACAATTTAGCCAAAATGTTTGAAAAAATTTAGAAATTGCCAGATAACGGATTAGCTATCAGCAATACTTTCTGATTTTTTAATCTTAAATGTTGGATTAGACTATAATAATATAAAAATACTAGTTTACTGCATATTTGTTTATTTCCAGTTTATTCCAAAAATCAATCATTAAAAAATAAATATGAATCATCATATTCACTAGACGCCAACAGATAAATAACTAAATTCTAAGAATTTCAATAACAAGTTAGCTGAATTACAAGCAAAAATCAAAATACAAACAAATTTAAAATAAAAATTTAAGAATTTAGCAAGTACATACACAGACATTTATTTTACACTGAACAAAAATTAGACTTAATTAAAATGTTTTCTTTGCATTCAAATTGTCATTTGTAAAGTGACATTTTATTCGACAAGCATAAGCAATTTAGCATATGTACATGATTATACAAGAAAACTGTCTATATGTTAAAATTGTTGAACAAAAAAGAAAATTAAAAAATAAGGGTGAGTCAATGGCAAGTGGCCAATAAAGCGTTATAAAATGTTTTGTAAATAATAATATATAAACCCAAAGAAACAATTTCAAATAAATATTATTAAATAATTTAGATAAAATGGCAATAATACAAATAAATAAAAAAAATACAAAACAAAATTCCCACAGATAAAAATGGTAAAATGGAAAAACAAAGATAGTATAAAATTAATTTATTATTTTTAAACAAATTTTAGACACATTTCAGTAAACACAATAAAAATTTGTTATTGTAAATATGTATGTTTGTTTAATTCAAAACAAAAACTTTAAACTTGTTACTTATCAAAATTTTAACCACAGCCGCTAAGTTTAAACCACAGACAAAATATATTTTGTGCATACATTTTATCGGTTATCACAATATTTAATATGTAAAAAAAGGATCAAAATTCTCCAAATGACCGCCAATGTCAACCGTGTAAACCGCGAAACAGTGGGTATATCCGTCCATGATAAAAAATATTTTATTAGAAATTTTAAACGCGCATCTAAGAATGTCATTCAAAATACTGTCGGAAATCTAATGCAGGACATAAAAAAAAAATTCATCGTATCTTAGTTAAATCTTGGTACACAGGTACTTTATGGTCATACAAAATTGAAAGTTGCTCAGCCATTTTAATTTCGCTTTGGTATGTCTTTTATCAAAGTTCAAAATTAAAATTGTATGTAGGGATGGTGTAATATCGCTCCATTTTAATTGTACAGTTAGACCACGATTATCCGTAATCGTCGGGACCGGGAGAATTCTGCATAATCAATTTTCCCGGATAATTGAGTACCAATTTTTAGTAGTTTTTTAATGATGACATATTGCACACAGATCCATCAGTTGGATTAAAGTCGTCCAATTTGGTGGAAAACATTTCACAATAATGTTTACAGCATTGAAATCCTGCACGTCTGCATGTTGTCCAATGGCAGAATGATTTTACTATCATCTTTTAGACCGATTTTCTTAAAATTCTCTCGTTTTCGTTTTATTCACATTGTGTTAGATTGTTCAAAAATAATCGAAAAAAATTATAATCCCGGATAATGGTTAATCTATGCAAACAAATTTAGATCGATCCAAAAACAATTTCTTTTTCTTTCCCGGATAATTGATGTTGCCGGTTAATCGAATCGCGGATAATCAAGGCCTCACTGTATACAACTTTAACAGCTTATCCAATTTTTACAATATTAGTCTCATAGTAATACTTATGTATCCTATATTCCTCAAAATCATTTTCTTTTGAACAGAGGATATTGAACCAAAAAATGTTCCTTGAACAAAGGATATTTCAAAAAAGATGTACACTAATAACCCGGTTTGCGTCGCTAATTGGGCCTGGACAAACGCGACGCAAACCGAAGGACGATTTTACATACATTTGTATTGTTTTTCATTTAATTGGTTTCAAGATTTATAATTTTAGCTAAAAAAAATAGATTTTACTTCTTTAATTTAAAAAAAAATATATCGCTGAAGTACACCGATTGCTCATCGATGGTTTGTTCGTTTCATGAGTGGTGATTTTGACACGAAAGACAAAGATCGCTCAGGTCAGCAACAAAGTTTTTAAGACCAAGAATTGGAGAGTAATGCCTCAATGATTATTGTCAAACTCAACAAGAGCTTGCAAAATCATTGGGAGCTACTCAATCAGTAAATTCAAAACGTTCGCAAACAGCAGAATTCATCCACAAGCTGGAAAATTGGGTACCATACGAATTGAAGCTGAGAGAACTTTTGTATGTCTGAAATGCTGCTTGAATGCTACAAAAGAAAATCATTTCTTCATAGAAAAATGGACATATTACGATAACCCAAAGCGTAAGAGAATGAATGTGAAGCCCACCAACCAGTCGAATCGACACCAAAGCCAACTATACATGACGAGACGGTAATTATCTGTATTAGGTGGGAGCAAAAGGGTCCTATTTATTATGAGCTGCTGAAATATGTCCAGATCATCACAGGGACCTGTACCGAACGCAGCATATTTGTTTGAAGAGAGCATTGGCCGAAAAACATGTTGCAATACCTGTTAAAACTATTTAAAATGTTCTTAAGTTTTGCCTCAACCGCTTTATAGTCAAGACCTTGCCCCGTCCGACTACTATTTGTTTCGATCAATGCAAAACACTCTCTCTGGTATACGCTTCACTTCAGAACAGAGTATCCGAAATTGGCTTGATTCGTTCTTAGCCTTAAAAGATGAGCAGTTCTTTTGGAGCGGAATCCATATGTTGCCAGAAAGATGGGAAAAGGTCATAGCTAACAATTTAATAAATTAAAATTGCACAAATTTTTCAAAGTAAAAAACTAAACATTTGAGGTTTCTGTATTAAGTTACCATATTTTCTGGAAGATATGCCAACTTCATGCAAAATAAACAAATTTATATTTTGTTTTGCTAATAAATTAATAAAAATAGAAAGCAGACGTTTGATTAATATTTAGAACCGAAAGAATATTTTTAAATGTAATTGTTTGCTGTGAGTTAACAAATAAAAGTATATCGTTGCCACTATGTACAACTAATTTTCAAAAGTAATCGGTGTTTTCTCTAGTACTGCCATATTATCGAAAAAATTTATTTTATTTTAGAATGAAGTTGTAATAACGAAAAATTTTAAAGGTCACTTTATTCCTCAATTTAATTAAAGTTACCTTTTACTATTACGAACATTAAAGGTAAGTTGTAATAATGGCCCTTAAATTTAGAAGTTAGCGATATGACTGTGAAGAGAAGATTTCTAGATGCAAACTTGGCAGCACGAAGTCCAATAAAAAAGCTACTACACTACTTAAAAAAATACAGAGTGGTACTGGACACCGACTGATCTGCCAGCAAATGATGTAATATTTTATGAACTGACGGGATTAAACTTGTTTTATCATGTTCGCAACTGTATATAAAAACCAACCACAAGTGAATTTGTAAAATCCTGGAGAACATTAAATTTAGAAAGGCCATGGTAAATATGTAGGCCAAATATTAATGAAATCAGAATAGTAAAGGTTCATAAAGGAATTTTTTTTATCGAAATTTTTAATAAAACGCTAACAAAAATATAAATTTCTTTAGAATTATTTTTTTTTTATTATGTCCTATTACTTGAATAATGAGAAAAGTTTACATTGTATTGTCAACCACTGTAGTTTATTACACCAGCAATGTATTTAATTTCATTCTTTTCACACTAATAGTTTAAATCCCAATAAACATATAAAATATTTGTAGGTATTGCACTTTTTATAAACGAGATAGGTACAACTTATTTAATTTTGTTTATTTTTTGCAAATTTACATTCTTATTGGAAAATTTTGCACTGTGTGCAGCTAGTTTTGTAGCACTTTTTGTCCACTTTAAGGAGACAGTTAAAATCACGTGTAGACAATTTCTTTGATTTTTCTATATGCGGCTTCTTTTTAGTGGAATCTGTGTGTTTATACCTATAGATGTATTTGAAATTGAACACTTTTTATATTTTTGTGGAATTTTATTACTCTTTGAAGTAATTTAAAAAATAAATTTCCAGTTTCTTTTAGGAAATTTTATCAAGATTTTAATTAAATTACTGGTTTTTCAATAATTAAAAAACATATTTATAGGTAGTAATTTACTTTATAATATAAAAATTCTACAAATAACAAATGAGTCACGGTGTATTTTTCCTCAAAGCGAAGTATTAATCAGATAAAACAAAATTAATAATGACCATAACGATTAATATGTGCAATCTTATAAAAAATATAGATATATGAACATACCTATTAAATGACCAACTTTTATTTTAGCAAAACATTAAAAATATTCATTGATAGTTGTTTAAATATGTGAAATTTTAATGTTGGTTACATATTTCTTGCAGTGTATTAATAATAATCTTATTCCTCTATACACTTTCTCTCTTTAATGAGTAAAACATAAAGAAAACAAGTACAACAAAAATTAACACATACTCGCATGTGTGAATGTGTGTACGAAAAAACACAATTTTGTGTTTTTCTTTTTTTGGGGGAAAAAACAAAAAAATACAATGTTATAAAGCCTTCCCTTTCTAGACAACAGCATGAGACACCAAACACAAACACACACTAGAAAACAAAGTAATAGCACACGAAAAATAGCAGTAAAAGAGAGATTATAAATAAAAGGAAAACAAGAAGAAGAAGAAAATAAAGTGTCAAAAAGAGAGCATATGACTTGTTAAAATGACAAGTAATTGAAACTCTCTCAAATTTTTAGCAAATCATGGGGTATTTTTTTCTTTTTGTTTCTTAGGAAATAATTCAAAAAATTTACAAAAAAAAAAGCTAAATTAACATAAGGAATTCAATTTAACAGAAAATATACTTAAGTGGGTCTTAAACCTATAAAAAAAATGTATAATTATATATCACGAGTGTTTGAAAATTAAAAAAGAACAAAGCTGCTGGCTTTAGTATGTATTTTCTTTGTCGTTTGGTGTTGTATGTTATAGCACAACAAAATGGTAGATTTTATTACAGTGGGATTGTTTTTTTATACTTTTCATTTCGTCTACGTTTATGGTAGAGTTAACAACACAGCCAGCCAGCTAGTCAGTCAGTTCATATGTCAGCAAAAATAAATAAAAAAAAAAAGTCAGTTCAACATAACGTCATACTACACTCCTAAACCTTTTAAAAGAGGAAGAGTATGTATAATGAAAGAAAAAACACACTTATAATGTGAAAGAGAGAGCTAGTAGTAAAACGAGAATAAGTGATATTATGCTTTTTAGAAACTTGACAACATTGCCTGGTGGGTTTCTCTAAAAAAATAAAAAAAGACTATTTTCAAAATCCAAACGTTTACCAACACTTTTCTTTATTATTTTTTTTTTAGAGAAATTTCTTAAAAATACTCAAGAAAATTTTATAAAAAAAAAAAATACTCCACTTACATTTTCCCAGTGATAAAATATAAATCCTTATTAAATGTTGGCAAAAATAATCCAATTAAATATGAGATATATTAATCACAGTTTTAGGCGTATCCTTTATTATAGTATTTCTTAATAATTTTGTAAAAATTTTTTTTTTTAACTTGATTAAGTATTGTTTTAGGAAACAATATAGGTAAATTTATTTTGCAGAAAAAATTCAAAGCATAGGTAGGTATAAGTTAAAAAAAAATAATAAAATTGCACTGTATATTTTTTAAATAAATCCGAAAAAATGTTATCACAATAATTTATGTTGTTTTTAATCCTTTTTAATACTTTTTTTTATTAAAAATTATGATTCACTTAAAAAGATTTGCTTTTTTTTTCTATTTGAAGTTTAATTATATTATAAATTCACTGTAATTTTATTGAATTTAATTACTTTTTCTTGTAATCTTTTTAAAACACTAGGCTTTTTCCAGTTTAAGCTCTATTTGCACTCAACTTTATTTGCTTGCTTTTTTAATAAATTTCCCCAAAAATATTTGCTGATTTTAGCAATTTTTTTTTTTTTTAATTTAAAATTCTTTTTCACAGTATTTTTTTTTTAAATTATTTCTCCTTTTTTAATTAAGAAAAAAAAAACACCCAAGAGCAAAAAAAATACACAATCAGTAGTGGTAGTAGTGATATTTTGTGTTTTCTGTTCACAACTTTATAACGTGGATTTGATCCTCCAATATGTGAAGTCTCCAAGCACTCGTTTTCGACTAAAACACCAAATTCATATGAAAAGTTGTTGGCTAGCTGTCACAAGGCAGCAAATACAACAACAATTACCATATTCACCACACGTAACAGCAAAAAATCATCCCAACACAATAGCATACACCAACAACACAAAGAAACCAAACAACAAAATTCACCACCTCACTAAGAGCACGTAATTAAATAAATTATACCCCATGAACAAACAAACAAAAAAATATAAAAAAAAAACACTCAAACTAACTCTATACTAAATCAACACTAACAAAACTTAAAAAATAACAGAATCATAAACTCAACACTCACAAATCATCATCTATTATCAACAGCACTCAAATTGTTACACTACTTACTCATCTCATATCACTTGGCTGCTAAATATCTCTTTTATCAAAAAAGGGGAAATTATTATAATTGTTTATTTCAACTTAATTCTTATTGTATATTTTTCAAAGTAATTTTCTTTTAATGGCATTACAATCATCATCATCCTCAGCACCAACAAACCCATTGTCTTTTGTCTTTAACTCACCTTTGTGTTTCACTTAAAAAGAGTGGGTAGACTAATTTAAAAAGAAGTATGAGTGAAACATGCTACAATAGGCATAATAAACTCTCGAAATACAATAGACGAAAAACACGATCAAATTAACTAAACAGGGAAGTGAAAGTTTTGAAATGAATAAATGAACCATAAGATAACGACAGAATATTTTTTGAGCAAAGATAACTATGCTTCCATAAAGCTTTTAAAATGATTGCTTATTAGATAATGGTTCAATTATTTCAATACGTATTTACTTAAGCTACGAATACACGGTTGTCATATTCTTACAATGTTGTCAGAAAATGTTCAATAAATTGTTAACAACCATGGCCCATAATCATATTCAAACAATAAAGTCAGTTCTTTTTAAAAACAACTTTAAAATAAAAACCCGCTTTTTATTATTTTCTAACTATAGTCAAAATTAAAGTATATTTTAAATTGAACCGACTTTAACTGGGTGTCACCTCTAAAGTAGAATATGTTTTCATACAATATACAACAAAATATAGACAAGTGGCATCGCTGAACAGCTGACTTAGAAAATTTAAAAAAAAAAAAAAAACAAAAAGTGACAAACAATAAATGTAACCGCGAAAGTAAAGAAAAAAACAGTTTGTGGTGGAAAAATAGAAAAGGAAAGATTAATATCAAATTTATTCTATTTTGGTACTAATTTTATTGATTCAATATTCAATAATTGCAAAATCTCTGTCAATATCTTGCAACTTAAACATTTTTGACTTTTTGTCGAACCTTTTTACATGGCGAAGAACAGCTGATGCTGTTGTTAAATGAGTTAAAAACAACTTCAGCTAGTTTTATATTTACAGTCGACTTTAACATCAGAAGTATACTTTAACTTGTCTATGGTAGACCTAAAGTACACTCTTAAGTAAAGACGACTTTATTTCTCTTAAAATATACTTTATTTTTGACTATGATTATGGGCCCATATGTTTCAACATAAGATCTCATGGTTATGTTAACCATTTTCTGAGAATGTTTCTGACAATCTGACAACCGTGTATACGTAGCTTTAGGTTAGGTTGAATCCAAGCATACACTTTAGAGTGTAATCGATGCCCTAATATGCCCTAATTGCGTCCCTTAATTATAATTACACAGTAGTACAAAGGTTAACGAAAAAATATGAATGTAGCCTCATGTAGTCCTCATGTAGCTCTTCGTTTTGTTGGAAATCATAGATTACGGAAATACTTAAGCTACTTATACACGGTTGTCATATTCTTACAAAGTTGTCAGAAAATGTTCAATAAATGGTTAACAACCATATGTTTCAACATAAGTTCTCATGGTTGTGTTAACCATTTTCTGAGCATGTTTCTGACAACCGTGTATACGTAGCTTTATAGTTTTTATATATCACTTTGTTTTAGTGAAATAAAGTTACAATTTCAAATCATCATAAAAATGGTATTTTGAAACTAATTTTAACTAAATTTAAGTTAGAAAGATAGGAGTTTTACCTTTCAAACAGAAAAATATTTGTATCGGTTGGAAAATGGCTGAGTTACGGTAGTTTAAAGTCAGAATGCTCAGGATGAAAAATTTTAAAAACTTGTTATTAAAAAATCTTTAATTTTTTATTTACTTACTTGTTTTGGAAAGCTACTTTAGTATGTTTTTTCTCTAAAATAAGAAACGAACATTTTGCTGTCTCACAATCAATTAAGAGCGTAAAGAAAATTATAAATAAAATAAAAAAATTTAAAATTTATTTCAAAACAACGTAACTTTAAGAATTTTCAATATTTCACTACATCTGCTAATAAATAAATAAACTAAACGAAGTGATCGCGAAAAACTACAAGTATTTCCGAACTCTATGGACTCTAATGATACAGAACATGCATATTTTTGGTGGAAAACCGTTTCCTCATTTCTTTTTCCTTGCAGCTGCGACATTGGTAGTCAAATTGTACAGTTAATACTAGCAGCAACATTGATATATCCCTCCATAGTGCGGTATTTACTTAAAGAAGTCCACATCATGTGTCCAGTACAAATTACGGCATTCATATCTGAGTTGCAAAATATTCAAAGCAGACTCTATTCATTACCATAATAGCACGAACAGTTCTTTTTTACATTGACTAATTGAGACGTGGTGGTATGTATGTTAAGTGACAGAAGTGCCACCTGATTTACTTTAGAGTCCTATTAATTTCCAAAACAAATATTGTAGTTATCTTAGTTGCGAGTATGTTTCATAATTTTTAAGTGTCCTACAGCACCCACTTTACATTGTCATTCGGCCAAATTTTAATCGAATACTGAATACTGGTATTATGCCACTTAATCACTTAATATTGTGATTCGGTCAAATTATGAACGAATACTGGTATAAGGCCGAATTTGGTCTAATACGAATATTCGGTCGGACTCTAATTATTTCAGCCTAAAATACATCATGACATGCTTATCTCAAGTTCATCAGATAATACACCAGAACCAACACCAATGCTCATTTTATATATCCTAACGTCATAGTCGTTCACAAATTTACCCCTACACCACTAACTCCTGGATGTGATTAAAACGTTAAACACTCCGTATGTAGAGTATTATAGAATGTTAATTCAATATGCCTACATATCATAGCGTCTGAAAATTCCATGTGAACATTAGGCTTTTCCTCAATGCTGATCTACTCTTCATCTCCATTTTCACATTGTAATTAGGCGTCCATCCAACAGCATATTCAATTCATTGTCTGACATGATCATTCTAAAAGTTCCTTTTTAAAATCCCGTAAGGCTTTAGCATTATTAAGGTTGACTATAAAGCCTATTCTTTATAACACGTTAGCCATTTGTTTTACTATGATCTTATAATGGATACGAACCCAAATAATGTCCAGGTTAACATATGTTAAGTAGGCATTTATTTCCAACTAATATTGTAGGGCTGTTCTGGATATTGTAGGTCTGGCTCTAGTATCATTATACATGAATACATTTTCGTGAACTGCGGTATATTCAGTTTAATCGTGGCATTAACGTATCCTACACAAATGATAACCTCCCATTGTTTCCTCTCGGGAATTCTGGAGATACAATCGATTCCTCTTTTCAGTTTTTATGATACACACCCATGATTCAGTTTTTATGATAAACACCCAAATAATTTCCAGGTTCTCATATGCAGAGTAGGCATCTATTTCCATCTTAAATTAGATTGTTTTACCAATGCCTTTAGTACCATTATATTTTACACGTTTATAATACCCATCCAATTGTCTTTATTAATTAAATATTTTTATGACCACTGCGGCTAGCGCGTACCTCACCAGGATTTTAAATTTTCACACACCCTTTATTTGAATATTGTTGAAGCATACTTTAAATAGCTATGTCAATATACATAATTTCCGCATTTGGAGCAATGAATTGCCATTGACGAAACACCATTTCATCCAGAAAAACTCACAGTTTGGAGCACTTTTTGGGCCGGTGTAATCATTGGTCCATATGTCTTCAGAAATAACGGTATAAAGGAGACATGCTTAGTAACTTTCTCGTGCCTCAATTGGAAGACATGCGGTTTCAGCTGGATGGTGCCACATGTCACACAACGACACAACATGTTACGGACAGAAACATTTGGCCAACGAATAATTTCAAGAAATTGATCTACCTGTTAACTGGCCACCTTGTTCATGTGATTTGACGCCATTATAGTATTTTCTCTGGGGATGTGTAAGATCGAGCATTTGGAAAGGAATATTCGAAGCGTTTTTGCCGAAATATAGGCTGATTTATTGAGAAGGGTGTGGGAAAATTGAACTTCCAGGTTATGCCATGTACGCGCAAGCCTCGGCGACCACATAACCGAAATAATATTTAAACATTAATGCCATAATACGTATTATGTAATTAATAAACAAAATTGGATGGATATTAAAAAGATTTTCTCTGTTTTATTTAAATTTAAAGTTCTCCGGCTCTATAATAACACCCTTTATAATAAAAATTAAATGTTTAATACCTATTTAATTTAAAAATAATACAGTCGAACTTCTCTATAGTGAACTTCTATACAATGAAGCTCTCCCTATTATGAATTGATTTCAAATACACAACTTTTTCCCTTCCAATTTCATTGTTTTTGATCTCCTTATAATGAATTTCCATACAATGAAGTTTTCTATACAATGAAGCAATTTTGCAGGTGTAATATTTGACTCACATGCGTTTTTGTCTCCATATAATGAATTTTTCAAACAATTTTCTATTACGCATACTAACAACTCTATGTACCGAGAAAGATGCCACATATAATGAGGGGATTCCCAAAAGAGGAAAGTAAGAACAACAAAAAAAAATAAAGAAGAAAGCCACATCAATAATGCCTTTGTAAAATCAGAAACAATTGCGAATTGTTCCAAAAAAGGCAGGATTTTCCAAAGATGGCGTGCGGACTCATTGGGATGAGGAAGACTTTCTTCCGTTAGCTGATTTGCCTGCTCTACAGGCTTCATTTAGGGAAGTAACGAACGTTGATGCATCATTTGAAGATTATGTCAATGTTGATATTGATGTGCAGACCATGGGCATCCCGATGAGAATATTCTCATTAGTGTTCTGGAAACTCGTTGAGTTTCGGCTATGGCAGGTGCATACATATTTATTTATTAGTTTTGTGTGCTTACATACATATTTTAATCCTAATGCCAAATAAATGTGTGATGTACATTAATTTTACATTTATAGAGTCAAGAATTGGCTGATTGGTGAAGAATTGGCTGACGTCAATAAGACCATACCTATATTGGAGCACGTTTCTTCATCAATATATGTACTTCGAACTTTTGTCTAATCCAAACTAAAATAACTGATTATTTTAAATAAAAATGGAAAAAAATATAATTTTTATATAATGGCTTTGTTATTTGGTATTACAAGGTTTTGATGTGGAAGAAAAATGGAAAAGTATAACCCAAACTAATATGCCTAATTATTTTAAATAAAAAGTGGGGGAAAAATATAATTTCTTTATACAGCCCAATTATGAATAATAATTCCCCGGGAGTTTTTTCCCTTTTCTCATTTTTCCTATTCAAATACAATGGGAAAAAACTCCCGGGGAACAAACTCCCTGGGAATTTTTTATTCATAATTGGGCTGTTAATGAAGTTTCTATATAATGTAGTGATTTTCTGGTCCCGTCAAGATTCATTATAGGGAAGTTCGACTGTATATAAGACTCTGATTATTTAAAAGAAATAGTTTCAAACGTAAGAAATGTGACTTTGAATTGTATGTTAGATACCTAGATGCTGTTTAGAAATGATGAAACATGTATAAGATGATCATCAAAAATAATATTAATTCCTAGTAAACATTGTTAGATCAGTGTATGATGAAATAATACCTATAAGCTATTCAAAAATAGATTATAAAATATTATAATTAGTAGCTTGATTGACAATTTGATGGAACTTCAGTAAATTGACATAATAAAGTTGTAGTGGAAATTTTCTTCACCGTAATGTTTAAATTCGATATTTTAGTTTATAAAAGCCATAAAGCCTTTTCTTCAACTAGATTTTTCTTTAACAAATTGGAAGTTTTTCTTAAGTACGCTTAAGTGGCATTCTATATTATAGATTAACAAAATTGTAATGGTTTTTATAAAACATTTCCTCTTAAGGAAACTCATTTTACAAACGCCTAAACAACAAAAAAAATCCAAATATATAAAATAACCAATAAGAATAGGTCATTATCAGAGATGACCTCAATTACAATAAAAATTTAACAAAAAGACGCATACAAAAGCAAACACCTAGAAAAAAAAACTTAAATAAAAACTCAATATGTATTACAAATTGAGTAGAAATAATCGCTAAAACAAAATGTGATAAAACTTTAAATTACAACGATTACAACACACAATGTGTGTGTGTTTGTTTATAATAAGAAGAAACAGAAAGAAATCATGAAAAAAACAACAGACAGACTTTTAAAACCAAAACAACTGTAGGCGAGAGTGACTTCTCAACACTCCGCTTCCAGACCAGTACGACGACTACTGCTATCACAACTACTATGACACTAGACAACATAAAGAAAAAAATAAAACTTGCAACAAAACAAAGTCCATTTGGAATAAAAAGAAAAAAAAAAAGGAAGAAACAGACGAGGAAAAAGTACCGTAAAAAACAAATACTTTATGCACATAAATTACAAAAACACACACTAACTCACTGATAATGCATGCTTCTTTCTAATGGACAAGAAATAAAAACGGACAGACAATATAGCGATATACAAAAATTTTAAATATATGTATTTAACAAAAATATATAAAATACCTTAAATTATACAAAGAAATCTCAAGAACACTCAACAAAAAAAAAAACATGTTAATGTAAAGAGAACACTAAAAGCAAAACAACAAATTCAACACAGGAAAAATATATGTAAAAAAAAAACACAATAATGCAATTCAAAATGCAGTTTACATCAACTAAACATTAACCAAAAAAATCACTCAATTATGAGTGAGAGTTGAACTGTTAGTAGATGGTGACGTGGTGAAAATCTTATACCAAAAAGAGAGACCAACAAGATGGAGGGGAAATACAACAGAGTTGAGTTTCGATTCATTTTTAAAATGCGTAGTTTTTTATGATGACATATAATAACAAAAATTGAAATAACATAAAAGCGAATGAATATGAGTAGGAGAATAATACAGAATAAAGCAACAATAACAGCAGCAATTGCTTAATGAATAAACAATCGAATACGTATAAATAAGAAAAGTAATATTATTATCAGGAAGCAAATACACAAACACACACTCACAGCACACATTCATGTCTCTCTGTAAACATTCTTTTAAACAAAACATATGTTGATAGATTTTGAATGATATGTGTTTTTTTTTATACTGCAACCAGTGTTTCCGATTGTTGTGTAA
This sequence comes from Calliphora vomitoria, assembly GCA_942486065.2. Taxonomy (NCBI): domain Eukaryota; kingdom Metazoa; phylum Arthropoda; class Insecta; order Diptera; family Calliphoridae; genus Calliphora; species Calliphora vomitoria. The sequence goes on from OW818029.2 coordinate 89,007,877, forward strand.
TTTATCTAAAATGGAACAATTTAATATTTTGTTGTGTTGATGAATTTAAAAAAAATATTTATCGTTTGAAAATGCGCATTTCATAAGATTTAAATATTAGACAGCCAAAGCCACAAAATGAAGAAACCTATTTGTATTTGGATTGATGATCGTTTGAAAGCAATCTATCTTATGCGATTATCTACTAACAGACAAAAGTTTACTGTCTGTTAGTAGATAATCGCATAAGATAGATTACTATTAAACGATCATAAGTACAAATAGGTTTCTTCATTTTGTGGCTTTGGCTGTCTCGACTCCGGCAACACTGGCAGTAACACAATAATTACAAAAACAACAAGACGAGGGAGAGCAAACAAGTGATTATTAACAGAGAAGAGAACTTACGAAAGCAAAGGAACATAGAACAAAACTAGAAGAGAAGATAGAAAAAACTAAAAGATATAAATCTGCTGTATATTTTCTTATTGTAAAACCCACAAAATCTTCCCCCACTTTCATCAGTTCCAGTCATAGTCTCTGCCGAGTAACATCTGATATTTATGAACAGAACAGATATGTGGCTATGTGTGAGAAACAAGTGTTGTTGTTGTGCGTTTTGCAGCAAATTTGGAGTAGGGTTTTATCATTTTTATTTTTATATTCTCCATTAGAAGTAAAAACTGAAAAATAGAAATATTTTTATTTCTATCACTCAAAATAACAGAAATTTTATATTTTTCCCAAAGTTTGAAGTACAATTGTTAATAAAATCGTATGTGCTGCTGAATTTTGTCACTAATTTATAGCATTATATCGTAATTTGTGGAATAACAGATTCATATTATACCAGCCTATGTATCTGCATTGTGAGTTTTAAAATAGAAAAAAGCAAATTTAAATTAGGTAGACGAGAAAACAAACACTTACGTTTAAGTGTTGCCACTTTTTCTTTATCATCATTTCCACAAATTCTAAAAAATGTTATTGCGTTCAATGCGCAATCATTTATCAAACACACAAACAGGACCTCTGGTCAACGAAAGCAGCTCTGCACTTCGTTTATAATAAAGATATGTCAAATGTTTTGTTTATCGTACAAAAATTTCCGATGGCCCTTCTTCGATTAGTCAACTTCGCAAAACTTCATCAAAGACTGAACTTGAGAGTAGTATACCAACAGTGAAAGTAGTTAACGCATCCTCTCCATTGTGTTCAAAGCGTAATCGCTACACGTTACGGCCACCAATTATCAAACACACAAACATGACCGCCACTCATTGAATATAATGATGTAGTTCGTTTAGGATCATATAGTATGTATATGCGTTGGTCAATCATTAATCTGCAGACTGAATATGCAAGAAACTCGTACAACACATTCCAGATCGAATGGCATTCACTTTATAAAGATTTCACCCATTCCTACTTAATTTTCTAATTAATGATTAGATTTATTTGAGATTCATCCTCGACCGCTGTTTCAATCAAAAGGAGCACCTTTATAGTCGCTAAGGACGGACATTGAAATAATAGATTCCTGATTATGTTAATTACTGTAGTAGTTGTTGAATCGTAGACCCAGTGTCCTGTAATATCGATACCAGTAATGACCTAGACTCTACCACTTCTTTTATCAAAATGGCAGTGATGCCTGGAAGATGCAATGACATCAGGCAAATACCTCAAGAACCAGCCTTTTCCCAGAATGGTCTAACTGTGGAGTGCAGAGATTCCCCAGTTCTGAAACACTGACCATATCACCAAGTATCTCACCGCTGTGTTTACGAATACACAAGACATTAGTTTCACGTGAACTTGGTAACAACCATCATCATCGTATTGACAGTCCAGTTACATGAACTCTAGCTCATGTTCTTTACGTCACACTGAGTGCTTTAAAAACTACCTATGTGAAAACAATCTTTAATGGATTCATGTTCCATAATTTGGCTAATAAGTCAGACAATGTCTCTTCCTAGTCATTAAACCGAAGAACCAATCTCATGGCGTGCGTTCTAAGTCCCCTAATGTGATGCCTTATCTGGTCACTACGGACACTAATAATGATTGACCTCGATAAGACAGAAGGGTGTTCATTGAACCACCCAGTCTGTGCAAGCACAAAAAGTTACCTTAAATTTTGAGGAATACCAGGATAGTAGTCATCCAACATCGTACAGCGCCTGGCCAGTTAATCAGCTACACAGTTACCCTAATTGTTTGCCATGTCCGTGGTCCTATATAAGCGTTATCATAGAAAGTTTCGCCATCTCATTCAAAGACACCAGGCATTCTACGGTTAACCTACATATCGAATCGACACCCGCTATTTCATTAACGGCCGATTTGCTATAACTAAATATGCATATATCACCAGGTATTATATAATACCGAAGCCAGCACCAGCAGCACGATATTCCTCCAGAACAACAGTACAAAAAACAGTTACCCAGAAAAAGATGTTATGCCTATTACCCTATTTAGCCATATGTCCCTGTTGAAATACGTATGTAGAATTGCATATCGAAAAATGGTCTCGATAGATAGTAATACAACATCCTGGAATACTTGACATTTTTGTATAAGGCTTTCAATTTAAGCCTTTATGGTCGTTTAGGACAGGTATTGAGCCCCTTAGAAAAGGTTTGTTCCTTATACGTCTGTATGTATTTACTAGAGCCTCGTGACCTACAACTATATAGGTATAGTATAGGGTAAGTGCTCCTATAGTCGGCATGACCCAGTAGTCGGCATTTTTGGGTTAAAAGCTTAGTAAATAGGAATAACGATAATTTTATACAAAAGTAATATTTAACTTTAATTTAACATACACTCATTTAAATGTTTATGTTTTAATGTTTAAATTTGGGTGAGATGAGTATTTTGATCTATTTTTGACCTTATTCAGTGACCATCTTGCAACAGGTGCGGTAGTGCCTGTTTTTTAAGAAATTTTTTAGTTTTAGGGCCAACTAAAACAAGTAAGTAACCATATTAATTTAAGTGATTTTGTCGGCATAGTGATGCCGACTTCAGGCAAATGGGTATTTTTAAAGAATCCTGAAGTCGGCAGCAGCTTTTATTTGTCTGAAGATCGCAAAACCGAGTAATATTTTGAGATTTAGAAGGAATTATTTTCCTAACATTTTAGAATTACAAATATGGACACACCAGGAAAAAGACCCATGCACCAATATCCTGAAGAAGCCTTAAAAATCCTCTTTGTGAAATAAGAGAAAGGAAGATTTCGGTATTAGGTGCCAGTAAAAAATATCGACAGATTATACGGACGTGTTTCTGAAGGTGATAGGAAAATGGGACCACAAACCGTTTTGTCTGATTCTGAAGAAAAGCGTTTAGTAAAATGATGCCAAGATCTAGCAAAATGTGGATTTCCATTAAAAAGTGAGGATTTGCTAAACACGGTTCAAACAATCGTGAAGGAAGAACAGCGAACCACACCGTTTTTAAACGGCCGACCAGGAAGGAAATGGTATCAAGGGTTTTTGATACGTCATCTCTGTCTATCAATTAGAAAAGCAGAAGGAATTAGTTAGGGTCGAGCGGTAGTAACAGAGGAAGCCATAAGAAAATGGTTTGATGGATTAAAGAAATGTCTCAATGATCAGAACGCTTTGGATATTTTAGCTCATCCATCCCGAATATTTAATGGTGATGAAACAAGTTTTAGTATGTGCCCTAAAACTGGCAAAGTTTTGGCTCCAAAAGGATATCGGAATGTATATTTCAGACAAAAGGGGAATGAAAAAGAAACAATTACAGTGTTATTGGTCGTTTCAGCAAATGGCAAGACCGTGGTACCAATGGTTGTCTTACCATATATACGAACGCTTGAATTCTTTTAAGATTTTATTCATTTCTTAATAAAAAATGCAATGCCGACAATTGGGTCACAAATTGCCGACATTAGGATTAAGGGTGCCGACTTCGGGAACAAATCTTGTTTTTTCAAGAAGACGTAAATTGCTCAAATTTAATAAAAACTGCTTGAAAAGTGTTAATTGAGTCTAAAACTATACAAAATACTAAACAACAATAACCCATTAACATCCCAATACCATGTTCGCACTCATAATGGTACCACCTTAAAAACTGAAAAAAAGTTAAACTGCCGACTACTGGTGCATTCACCTAGTATATATTACGAATTTGGTGTCTCAACTTCAATACTATACCTCCAATTGAGATGTGTGAAAGTATTCCGGTTATTCGAAGATCTACCTGTATAAATGAAGTTTCTTTCAGGAGTCGTTGAAAACTCTGGAGGGTTACAGGTTTAAATCGGAGCTGTTACATGACTTTAAAATAGGCCTGATGTTGTGGGAAAATACATAAAAATTTGGCCCGTAACTCTTTTTTTCTACTAAACCGATTTTTCTGATTTTCAATACCAAAATACTTAGGATAATAATAATAATATAAACATTTTAGAGCGAATCTCATTAATTTGGGTTATTTATTAATGAGGTGAGCGTGTTTTACACAGACGGACATAGCTAAAACGACTTATAATTTCATTATTGTTGACTTTGTTGGGTCTTAGATGATTATTTCTCAATGTTAAACATGAAATGAGGAACATATTTATACCCACCACTTTTGTTGGTTCAAACATATTGTACCTAGATACAATTTCATATTCTAAAAAAAACGTAAATCTTTTAATGAACAAATACGACATGGCAGCACCTAAAATAAATTACACACTGTATAGATAAGTTGAATTTGGAGCTTTACTACAACGCCACTCAAATGCAAACACACACGCTGTTATTAAGGTGCTGCGTCATCAACGACAAACAGTATAAATATATATGTATGTAGATTTATATATACTGATGTACAAATATGTATTGTATGTATAAATACATATGTATATAAACAAATAAAACTGCGCCTTAAGCAACAAATACAACGTCAGAGCAGAACGAACAAAAACAATTTAAATGAATAATAGTACCCCATATACTTACTCTACTCTTGACTACACACTACACTAACTACATATGTATACCAACAACGACGAACATAACAACAGCAACAGAAGTGACAAAAGAAATAACAACAACAACAAAATATCAACTCTGCTAAAATAAAATGAACTGTCATTAACATTTGCTTTAATTTTACTTTGTTGCTCTCTCTGTTATACGTTGTGTTTTTGCAATTGTTAGTTGCGAAACAATAATACCTACAACCATACATATGTATGTAAATATGTACATATATTAACATATATATTACATTGTACAAACTTGTAGGTAGAAAAAGGGTTTATTTAGCAGGTTTAAAAGAAAATATTACATTTTAAGCAAATATGTAGCATAAAACCAAAAGAGAAAAAGACAAAATTATTTGTTATTAAAAAAAATAACACCCCCCAAAAAAAAGGTGGTGAATTTACTAAGAGAGAGTACAGCAGAATGTAATTTAATTTCAACTCAACTGATTACCCAACCAACAAACAATTTTATAAATATTTAACAACAGCAAAAAAAAATAATACTCATGCCAAGTAGTGGAAAAAAAGTTTAACGCAATAGCATGATAATAAATGCAAACAAAAAGGAAAAAATTCAATACAATTTAAAAGCAAACAACATACTGCTAACATGCTTCATCAGAACAGCAGCAATATATGAGAGTGGCTCGCTCGGGTCTAAAAACAAAACCAAAAATAAACCAAAAAGAAATCGAACGTACAAAAAAAAAAAAAAAAAATAAAAAAAAAAATATAATAAATTACCTTTAGTCGCATATGTATAACTGAACAAAGTATAAAGTGAAGTGACTACTACTGCTCCTGCTTCTTGCTGTTTGTTGACTCTATATGTTGGAGTATTCCATGTATGAGGAGTAGTACAAGAAGAATAAACGCTCTCATACACATAAACTGCCATAAAAAACAGACAGATATTCGAAGGCAGTATGTTATTTTTAGTTAATATGCTACATACATTTTTGTTACTTCATAGTAGGGTTTCAAAATTTCTTTAGTTCCTAGGAATTCTGACAGACTGACATAATATTTAAGTAGCCCCACCAGCAGCAGATTCATGCCATTGTCGGACTGACTCATTATATGACCTAAAACTATATATACATTGTTCACAGCTAAGGCTAGTGTCTTCAGCTAGGAATGCAAAGTTCTACGAGCAAGGGACATTGGTAGAGGCACTATCAACTTTAATGACAGTGTTACCGGATCATTGGCTTCCTTACAGCTGGCGGGACTTCGAGAAGCTTTTCACTAAGGACACCCATTAGCCTTCTTAAAGCTAGTCTATTTAAATGTATGTTTATCGGGATTTCTCCATAGTATTTTTGTAACCCCAGTGACAGATTCATGTCGTTGTCTGACATACTCACTAACTGTCCATTCTATGAGTTATTTTTTAAGGTTTAACACTGACCACTTTTCTTGAATAAATATTCCTCTAGAGTACCATTAAACCTTTCGACCATGCCATCAGATTAAGGGAGGGTTTTTTTATTCCGTATATTTCGCACATTTCCTTGAATACGTATAATTCAAAATGTCTACCCTGGTAACTCCAATGGAACAACTATTTGTGCAGCTATACAAATACGCCAACAACCGTCCTAGCTTCCTCGTTAGGTATGGCATATACCTCTGTCCACGGTTTCCGGCATCGCTGACAGTAAAAGGATCAGCTACATTCATTGCTATCCGCTCAAATGAGTCACCCGAGGTTTCGACGACTTCTACTTACTGGGCCCTTGGCTGCTATGCATTGTGGACAACCCACCCAATAAAATCGTTTTAACTTTTCTAGAGTTTTTGTCACACCAAGATGACCACCACTGGGGCCGCCATGGAACTCTTTCATTAATTCGTTTATTTGTCAAAGTTAGGAATTATTTTCGCTGTTTCTTGTGCCAGCCCGAATGAGAGGGTTTCCGCAAATGATGACTTCCGTTTGGAATAAACCGCATGTTTTACCTCTGGATCACGAATGCCATTCACAAATGCCTCTATCTTGAATTGATCTAAGAACGGATGGTTTTCGCCTGGATAAGTAAGCTGCATCAAATATTCTATTTCCATCACAAAGTCTTGTAGAGTCGCATTGGCTTTCTGCACTTTATCACCCAATTCCATTCGGTATATTGCGTTCATGTGTTCTCCATCGTACATACGTTGTAGTGCAACCATTATGTCATCATAATTAACCCTTATTCTATTTGGCGTCGTCGACATCTTCGTCAGTTTTGAGTCAAAAAAGGTATATGTTTCGTCGATATCGATTACAAATGGGAACTATTCACAGAATTTTATACTTTTATAAGTCGGGTTAAAGTACAAAACGCTGTCAAATGTTACCAATTGTTATCGATATCGGCGAAACATATACCATTTTTTGACTCAATATTGACGACGATGTAGACGACGCCAAATAGAATAAGGGTGATTATTTATATTGTTAATTGGTACGCTTTCAAGGAAAATATCAATTCTATTGCTTTTTCTTCATTGTTCCATAAGTTTCGGTTGGCAACTGTATCAAACTGGAACTCGAAAATACCAAATAGCGTGCTGCCATCAAAAGTAGTGGCTTTTGTTCTACTAGAGGTTTCTGGAATAATTCGTACCGGTCCATCCTTGCATTGAAGATTATTCACCTTTATTTCTAGACCATGCTGTTTTTTATCGACATTTTTGGCTATCTCAGATTTTTATCAACTTTATCAACGACTTTGGCTTGTATTTCTAAGCCATTCTTTAGGTCAGACCGCTTTTTGTCAAAGTTGCTGACTTACGTTTCAAGATTATCAACCCTGTTGTTTATAACTTCCGAAATTGACTGAAGTTTCCCGTTTGTACCTCTAGAAATTTCTTGAAATTCTTCTTTGACTTCTTTAACTTCAACAAGAAGTTTCTCGTTGTTGGCTTCAGAAGTTTCTTGAAGTTCAGCAAGAAGTTTCTCGTGGTTGCTTTTAGAAGATTAGTTGGCTTCTTTCAATTTAATTTCCATTTTTTTCATTATAGCCTCAAACATAGTGCTCAGTGCTGCTTGTTGTTGCAATGTCAATGTCGCGCCGCTTGAATTCATCTATCTTTTACAATTCAGCTTTGTTACCTGCTCCAATTTACTCAATTCTCTCTTGAGTTGTTCCACTTTTAGCTCCTCAAACTTCATGACTGCTTCTTATTTTTCAATCCTACTTCTTACACCAGTTGTTACGTTTTTACCTTTTAAAAACGATGGTTTATTTCCTCTAAATATTCAGTATTCTTCTAATTGCAAATAAAAGCGATATGTAGTTTAAAAATTGTGAAAACTCTTTATTTATTTAAATTTACACAACAATTTAAATAGTCTCTCTCTTTTAACAAACACACTTTAACCCTTTCAGACATTATAGAGAAATAGTCGAGATAGAGAACTGAAAATTTCAGTGTATGCTAATTTGAGGCTGCTAATTAAGAATATGAAGTCAATTTGAAGGAAAATCATCACAAATGGCTGCCAGGTGATGTCAAATATTTTGGGCAAAGTTTCTTTGTTGGGATGTTTCCCACAAATAAATTTAAAAAAAATTAATGTAATTAATTAAAAATAATACTGAATTAATAATTAAACTTTTTTTAGAGTTTAAAATAATGTAATTATCATTTTAAAAAAGCACTGAATATTACTGTCTCATACACACTTATACAATGCTAACGAACTTATGAAAATAACTTAATTTAACAAAAAGTAATGAAAAATTAGATGTTTAAATCACATATATATATAATCTAGTAAACACTCTTTCGATAACGCCATAAACTGTAAAAATTTGTCTATTTGGGTGAACGCTACATGACTTCAAAAGGAAAAAACAAAATGTCCAATATATTGGACAAAATGTCTGAAAGGGTTAAAAACACACATTATAATTTACAAGAATACAATGGTAATATAGTTATGTTAAGTCCATCAGAGTCTACGATAAACTGACTCACTGCAACTTGCTGTTACTCTTTATATATAGTGTGATCTTCTAGTAGTTTCACGAATTATCTAATGGACAAAACTAGAACGTTCTGTTTTAAGAGCTTTTAGCAGCTTTAATGTTAATGTTAGCAGATTTAACAATTAATGTTGGCAACAATTAATGTTGTGCTGATAAGTAGAAGTCTCCACTTATTACAATATATTCAGACGATGGTGGATGTTGAAATTAAAATTTCGTACCAATATCAATGCGTCAATCATGTTAGTCGATCGTTGCAGAACAAATTTTCAGAAAGTAGTTAAACATTGATTGATGTGCTACTGTAATATCTTAATGAAACGTAACGTTTAATTCGTTTCCGTTGGCACAGCGTTAAATATCAGTCTTTCACCGAAATCTGAAATTACGTAAGGGTTTAGGTACAGGTACATTTCAGATCCAAAAGAACCCGTATTGCAGTACCAAGCCTTGTATATCCATGAATCCTGAACAGCTCAGATATTTCGTTGAGATACGACAGAGAAGTATTTAATCTAAGGACGTGTAGGCATTTAGACTAACCGATTAAATATTGACTGATCTTTTGGAAATGATGTTTGATGCCAATTAGTCCGAAACGAACTTTAAAAATCCCTGTCTGTTAAAGGTTGATTACCCCTCTCTGCAATATGTGGAACTATAAAATGTTGCTTATAATAAGAAACAATTTCCTCCTGACACCTTCACTTTTTAGTTCATCCGCGAATCTGTTGGTGACTTTGGCGATTAGTCGTGCAGTAATGAAATGTGGTGAAATTGAAGCCAAATTTGTAGAGCTCGTTGATATCTCCTCTACTGTTGCTAACTATTATAAACTCGATTCTTATTGATTTGGAAATGATTACTTATATCATAATATGCCAATATTTTAATATTGTTACGAATGTGCAATGACGATTTGAATTCAACGGCCTGTAACGACTGCCTGCAGCATTCATCATGTTTGAAGGCACGTCCATCAGTAGCATGCGGTTATTGGCATTGTTTGTAAGTATGGCAACACGTAATGTTTGGGGTGCTGGCAATGACATCAAAGGCTCTGGAATTCGAATGTACTAGTATGTCCGTTAAGAGCATTGTAGAAGATTCCCTATAGATGGCGCGTGTATAAATAGTGGCAGAGCTGGCAGTCGTGAGTGGAGTTGATCATTGTCGCTGTTAGAGTTAACATCAACTGTCTTGTACGTGTATACTGGTACATTATAAAGTGTGTGTGTGTATTTCTGCGAATTGATATACGTGTATAAAGACACTGAGTGACTATTTAATTCTGTTGTTGTTGTACATTCTAAAGATAAATCGAAGATATCCAGTTTATTTAAAGGAAATAAACCCCGTTTTAAAAGGTAAAAACGTAACAATATTTAATGAATTTGTACAATATTTGAAAAAATTCACGTATTTTTGAGAATTTTTATATTAAACGGTTTTTTGGATCACTCTTTAAACAAAAATTTATAAAATTTTGACGGCATTCAATTGACAGTCCGTATTTGTCAGAAACTATCAGCTAACTGAAATAATTTTCCAGCATACCCTCGTGTAAACAAAACAGACAGTCCCAGTAAATCTATTTTTTTTGTACTCTATACTCTACATACTATGTTGTATAGAGTACTTAGTCGTCGTTGTTGAAACTGTTTGTAGTATAAAGCAGAATATACCAAAAGATACCAACCAAAAAAAGAAAGAAAAAATCGCATAAATTTTATATTGAAATTCATACGATACGACCAAGACGACGACGATACATTGTTCAATTCAATACAGTTTTATATATTTTTTTTACTTTTTCAACATGAACATTTTATTTATTCGTTCGTTCGTATGTTTGTCTGTTTTCTTATTTGTAGTGAAACGAATCGTAACGTAACAAAAAACAGCAACAACAAAGACGCAAAATAAAACCAAGAAATCTTTGCTAATGAATTGATGAATAAAAAGCAATAACATTTGAAAATAATACGTATTTTAACGTACACAATTTATTTAAAAAAAAAAAAAAATATTGTTTTTAATTTTATGTTTCTTTTTATTATTATTATTTATACATACATGTACATATTTTAATATTATTTTTTTCATATTTGTACAGTGTAAAGTCACAAGGTCGTTGTTAGTTTTGTTAAGAAAATATAAACGAAGAAGATTACGTAGAAAACAAAGACAAAATGACACATTGAGAAAACAAAGCAAAAATAGTGACAACAAAACAAAAGCAATTAATTTCTCTTAAATGAGGAAGAGTTACCACACTATTACTACGTTTATACGCACGGCTTATTCGCAAATAAAAATATTGCAAATAGAAAAATTTCCCGTATAAACAGTGAATTAATTTTTTATTTGCGAATAGCTAACTCATGAAAACAATTCCTGATTAACGACACTATTTGCAAATAAGATTTTAAACATTGCCATATGTTTTAATGTTTTTAGTTTATTAAGACGATTTTTAAATGTTTCATTGTGATTTTGCTTTAATTGGATAGCAAGACAAACAAGAATTTTAGATTTTCTAATTTTTGCATTTAAAAATATAAAAAATGTATTATTTTTTCCAATAACATTGCTACCAAATTATTAAAGTTTACCATCCGGCATCACATAAAAACAAGAATATTCCGTAAACTAAGTACCTTATAAACAGTAAGTTAGTTAATGGCAAATCATTTTTATTTGCGAATAGGCTACGTATAAACGTAGTATATTACTAATAACAAAAACGAGTGGCAAAGGGAGTAATTTTTTCGTGAACTTTGAACTTTTATGCTTTGGCTAGAAAATGTTATTGGTAGTTAAATAAATAAAAGTTTTAATTGTATTATACCTATTAAATAAAAAAAAAAAAAGCTGGAAAAGCAACGAATATCTATATAAAACTATAATAAAGACAAGACAGCCATCAGACAGACAGACGCATTGATATATATATTTATTGAACTGTAATAAATTGAATACAACAAACTTTGACAGAATATCAATCATAATTTTATTACAATATAATCCAGCAAGAACTATAGAAAATAAATGCATAAAAGACTGAGCACACCAACAACAAATTACATGCATGTAAATAACAACAACAGCAACAAAGAAACAACGTAAAAACCAACAACAACTACAGACTATAGAAACTTTTACAAGAACAGAAAAAAAAACGCAGACACGTTATTTTAAAGGAGTACAAGGAGGAAACCCCAAAATTCTCCAAAAATAATTGAGTACAAAGAAAGAAACTCATGTACATATGTGTATGTATGTATAAAAATAAATATTTCGTTTCACAATTTCTCTATGAAGAATTATGACGAACAAAAACTGCTAAATTTGCAGAAAAAAAATGTAAAACAAAATAAATAAAGTTAATGAACTTAAATTTTCAGCAAAAATAAAAGAAGAACAAAATATCGAAAAGATAAGGAAAAAGTTCTTTGAACTATTTGATATATTTTGGAGTGCGAAAGGCGATATAAATTAATACGGGATACGATAGCTGTGGTATACAACATGAGTGACATTGATATTATTCTAGTATCAGAGATAGATTTTTGTATAGAATAGTATATGACAGACTCACTCTAAATTAAATATTGATATAAAAAATACAGTGGTTGACAATACCATGTAAACGTTTCTAAACATTTAACAAATAGGTCAAAATTCCAAAAAAAAAAATTATTAGGAATTTTTTTTTTTATACACTGGATGCACACTGCGGTCATAAGACCTATTCCGACCTATGTCGCCCTAGTCGAGTGGAGAGCGATGGACATAAGAACACACCTCTCCATTCTTAGCAAGGTACAGAGACTAGCCTGTCTTGGAGACCATACTGAACACACCTCCTCTCGATACATATATCAAATACATCTCTGCTAAGTCTGTTCTAAAACTCGTAGTCAGGCGAACTGAAGCATGCCCGTATTGGTCATGGTACCATCCTACAAAATATAGTCAGGTCAATATTGGAGATCGAACGGACTATATTATTCCTATACCTAATTTTGACAGTAACTTTAGGATTAGAATATCGGTAATGGATGACTCAATCTACACTGACGGATCAAAGATGGAAACGGGTACAGGCTCAGGAATCTTCTCTGATGAACTCGGCCTCTTGGTCTCTCGCAGACTGCCTGACACCTGCAGCACCATTTCCCAGGCAGAGGTCTATGAGATCTGCACAGCTGCGAGAAGCATTCGGGAATTAAATCTCGAAAATTCTACCATAAACATGTACGTGTAATCTTCAATCAAGACTCCAACGGAATTAAGTCGAAATGCCTTCTCGACTGTATTGATTCACTGGCCTAACTTAGACAACACCATGTTGAGTTAATATGGGTTCCAAGTCACGATGACATCTGGGGGCATGAAATCGCTGATGAATGTGCGAATAAAATGTCGTCCTTGGATCTAAATCTAGCACAAAGGGACCCTTGGTGGCGATATTGGATTTGATGGAGAAATGCGCGTTGGAAGGGACGGAACTCAGAAAGTCTAATATCACAACTTGTAGGATATCCATAATGCTCTGGAGCAAAAGAAAGATCCAAGACTCTCTTGACTCTTGGTAAGTATTCAATCAGGCTTCTTACGGGTATAATTACTGGGTATATTTCGGAACGTACACACAATTTCCCAAAAGTTTTCTATGGAATTGAGATCTGGTGATTGGGCAAACCACTTCAAAACACGTACCTCATTGAATTGTAACCACTCAGTTACAACCCTAGAGGTGTTGTAACCGAGGTTTTCTATGTGATTGAGATCTGGCGATTGGGCAGATCAACTCAAAACACGTACCTCATTGTTTTATAACCACTCGGTTACAACTCTAAAGGTGTGTTTGAGAAAATTCATTAAAAAAGTTCGTAAGTACAACAGAAAGTTGCCCTGGCAAAAGTTACATCTTAAAGAAAACTGAGTACCCAAGAATGGAAAAAATGCTTTATAAGTGGTTTGTAAAACAAAGTGAAAAAAATGTTTCAAAATAATCAGCAATTTTATGATCCAAACCCAGTAATTTGTATTCCAAAATTTATCAAACCAATTCAGGTTTCAATGCCAGTGAAGGATGGTTGAAGAAATTTAAGTGTCATCAAAACCTTATCTTATTGATCCATTTGTGAAAGAGTTTAAGGATTACGTTAAATGAGCATGGGTTAACTCTTCATCAAATCTACAATGCCGACGAATCTGGTTTATATTATAGGATGCTTCCAAATCACACTCTTGTCACATGTAATGAGAAAACGGCTCCCGGAAGAAAATATGTAAAAATGGCACAGACAAATGGAAATTGTTGGAAAATCGAAAAACCCACGCGCCTTTAAATGCTTTTTCAATAATCCTGTATAACTCCAATAATAACGCATAGTTGACATCGGGCCGGAAATGCATCACTGCGCTGCATTCGATGCGAATGCATCAGCCATTTTTGTGATGCTTGTTTGATGGTTTTTTGCGCATCATCTGTTTCAGTTTTGCTTTTTAGAACTCAAGACATTTGCAGTGTTGCCAACTTTTGCATTTTAGAACGTACTGCGGATCAGATGCAGCGCAGTGATGCATTTCCAAACAAGCCCATCATTTATATTCAAGGACTGGTTCCATCACGAATTTGTTCCCCCGTACGTTTTCACCAATTAGTAAAAGTAAGTTGTTCATAAGTAAACATTTTTTAGGTTCGAGAATTTTTGCCTTCAAAAGGTCTGCCGCAAAAAGCAGTTTTGCTTTTAGATAACGCGACGTGTCACCCAGCTGAGGAACTAAAAAGTGATGAAGGTTTAATTATAGCAATGAATCTACCACTCAATTGCACTGCGCTTATTCAACCGTTAGAACAACTCGTTATCAACTTGTAACAAATTTGGAGCTCAAACTAAAAAAGTTCAATCTCAAAAATGAAGTTTAGATTCTAGCTACGTCCTGGGATAAAATATCAGAGTCCAATATCCGAATATCCTGGAATACCTTGCTCGAATTCGGTACTGAATGGAGTGAAGAGGATGATAACATGCCCTTAAATACATATTTTACAAAATATAATTCAGGAAGAAAAAGAAGATCTTTTAACTATTGGCACACTTGTAGCTCAAATTGCATTCAAGAAAAATTTCATGTGGAAAGTAATGAGGAGCAAATGGAATTATCAGATACGAAATCGGAGTATTAATACGATAGTGGTTGTGAAGAAAATTAAATTAAAGATAAACATATGCATACAAAGGCCTTTGGATAATAATAATAAGCCGACAACAGCACTAGGGTGAATGCACCAGTAGTCGGCAGTTTAACTTTTTTTCAGTTTTTAAGGTGGTACCATTATGAGTGCGAACATGGTATTGGGATGTTAATGGGTTATTATTGTTTAGTATTTTGTATAGTTTTAGACTCAATTAACACTTTTCAAGCAGTTTTTATTAAATTTGAGCAATTTACGTCTTCTTGAAAAAACAAGATTTGTTCCCGAAGTCGGCACCCTTAATCCTAATGTCGGCAATTTGTGTCCCAATTGTCGGCATTGCATTTTTTATTAAGAAATGAATAAAATCTTAAAAGAATTCAAGCGTTCGTATATATGGTAAGACAACCATTGGTACCACGGTCTTGCCATTTGCTGAAACGACCAATAGCACTGTAATTGTTTCTTTTTCATTCCCCTTTTGTATGAAATATACATTCCGATATCCTTTTGGAGCCAAAACTTTGCCAGTTTTAGGGCACATACTAAAACTTGTTTCATCACCATTAAATATTCGGGATGGATGAGCTAAAATATCCAAAGCATTCTGAACATTGAGACATATCTTTAGTCCATCAAACCATTTTCTTATGGCTTCCTCTGTTACTACCGCTGCTTCTCTAATTGGTAGACAGGGATGACGTATCAAAAACCCTTGATACCATTTCCTTCCTGGTCGGCCGTTTAAAAACGGTGTGGTTCGCTGTTCTTCCTTCACGATTGTTTGAACCGTGTTTAGCAAATCCTCACTTTTTAATGGAAATCCACATTTTGCTAGATCTTGGCATCATTTTACTAAACGCTTTTCTTTAGAATCAGACAAAACGGTTTGTGGCCCCATTTTCCTAGCACCTTCAGAAACACGTCCGTATAATCTGTCGATATTTTTTACTGGCACCTAATACCGAAATCTACCTTTCTCTTATTTCACAAAGAGCATTTTTTAAGGCTTCTTCAGGATATTGGTGCATGGGTCTTTTTCCTCGTGTGTCCATATTTGTAATTCTAAAGTGTTAGGAAAATAATCCCTTCTAAATCTCAAAATATTACACGGTTTTGCGATCTTCAGACAAATAAAAGCTGATGTCGACTTCAGGATTCTTTAAAAATACCCATTTGCCTGAAGTCGGCATCACTATGCCGACTATTGAAAATCATTGAAATTTTTGTTCCTAATGTCGGCATT
This sequence comes from Calliphora vomitoria, assembly GCA_942486065.2. NCBI lineage: Eukaryota > Metazoa > Arthropoda > Insecta > Diptera > Calliphoridae > Calliphora > Calliphora vomitoria. The sequence continues at coordinate 89,024,319 of OW818029.2, forward strand.
GCTTAAAATAACCAAACAAATTATTTTTTGTAAAATCTTTTACATTGGAGGTAATATTTAAACAAACATTTATCTGTTAAAACCGCTTTGATAACAAAATCACTTAAATTAATATGGTTACTTACTTGTTTTAGTTGGCCCTGAAACTAAAAAATTTCTTAAAAAACAGGCACTATCGCACCTGTTGCAAGATGGTCACTGAATAAGGTCAAAAATAGATCAAAATACTCATCTCACCCAAATTTAAACATTACATAAAGAGAAATGAGTGTATGTTAAATTAAAGTTAAATATTACTTTTGTATAAAATTATCGTTATTCCTATTTATTAAGCTTTTAACTCAAAAATGCCGACTACTGGGTCATGCCGACCTTAGGAGCACTTACCCTATATGAACTAAGTGATTCAGCTGTTATTTTAAACAAAATTTGGGTTCTGTTACCGCGAAAATTCAGTTTTCGTGAGTGCATTACATTTTTTTTCACTGTACTTGAAAAAATGTAATGCACACACTTATTTTTCTGACCACATGTGTATGTATTTCAGTTTTTGAAAACTGAAATTACGGAACACAGTTTTGAAAAAAATTTCCATTGTATTGTCACTCAGTATTTCTATAATTTAATTTCAGAAAACAATAATAGTATTTATGTTTTATTTCAGTTTTAGAATCATCATTAATGCGACAAAATAGCAAACAGTAAGAAATAAAAAAAATAAATATTCTAAACCAAGGTTTTAATACAAAACCATACAATAAAACTATTATTAAAAGCATAATCAAAAATAATTATTTGAAAAAATATCTTAATTATAATAAAAATCATAAAAAATATATAGTATTTCCGGTATAAAAAACAAACTAAACATAAATAAACACACACAAAATTACTACTCGCTACTATGTATAATAAAATCAAGTGAATAGCAATTTTGCACCTGCTTTTTGCTGGCCAAGACGGAGAAAATCAAAGAAATTTAATGTTATTAAACAAACTCAAGTTAAACATAAAAAACAGTGCCAAATTTTACAAACCTTTAAGAAAAATTAACAAGAAAAAATTTTCATTTACTCAAGTAATAAAAAACACAAAAGAACAACGTCGCACAACAACAGCATGAAGAAAATATATGTATAAAAAAAAACAATAATAATAAAACTTCCACACACACACAAAGAGGAAAAGTGTTTTTATTATTATTTTGTTTTTTGTTCTTCTTCTACGTTTCAATTGAAATGAGGTTGAATTGAGGTGAACTAATTAAAAAAAAAAAATAAAACACAACAAACGAACAAATAGACAAGAAAGAACAACAAAGAAAAACGCTCTTACAACTTGTTTGCGTTTTATTTTGTTGTTGTTGCGTGTTGAGAATTTCGATGAGCATTTTCAACACACTTCAAATTCAAGTGTTGAATTCCAGACAATAAAAGGGGAAATTAGAGTGTTTAAAGTGTTAGAAAAAGAGTGCTGGCTATGAATTTTAAAATAACTCACACTCGTTTACAGTCGGCCGATTAGTTAAAATTTTTAAATCGTTTTTATAGTTAATACGGCTGCAGAATTAGGAACTAAACCAACAATTGTTTATAATTAATCTTGTGCATTGGTGTATTTATGTATATTTTGTTAGTGTAAAGTAAAAATGCAAAGATGCCAGACCATTTGCACAAGATTGTGAACTCCACTAATGATTTTTTTTTTAGATTTTGATTTTTAGGGCGCTTACTCTCTATTGCGATGCGAAAGAAAAATTGAGAATAATTGAACAATTGGTACCCTTTATTGCGATTTCGCATCGCACAAAAAATTTGTTTAAAATGTTTTTATTTACAAGTTTTGACATTTCATTTTGTCATTCTTCGCTATTGTTTATTTTGTGGTGCCAGTGCTTCTATTTGCGAAATCATTTGCGTAGACAATGCAGGATACCAAATGGTATTCTTATCGCATTTATCTTTCGCATCGAACTTGGTTTTGCATCGCAATACAGAGTAACCCCACAGATATTTTAAGTATAGTTATCGAACTGTAATATATTTAATGTTGATGTTTTCTCTGAACAAGGTTTATGCAGTTTTCACAGAACTTTCAAAACTATATAATTGGGGGATTCACATGGTCTGCTATTAGGTCATATTGTCATAATATATTATGACAAAATAACAAAAAAAAAAGTGTTATTTTATGACAAAACAATAAACATAGTTCAAAAAGTCTTATTAGTTTAGAACTTTTTTGTTTGAAACACAACAATAATTTGTTTAAACTATCATAATATATTAGGATATTATGGCAATATAACCTAATAGCAGTCTGTGTGAATCCCCCAAATGTTTTATTACGTCGTATATTTCAACAAAATTTCCTGTTTTTATACCTTCCAAATAGTTCAATACATTAATCCTTTAATAATGTTTAAGATTTGAAACAATAATTAGCCGCAGATGGCCTAAATTATAAAAATATGCTGGATTACCCAAAAATTTGTAGCACATTTATGGAATTTTGCCATGTCGAAAATGCTATTGTTGTTGCTTTCTGCATTTTCATTAATTCTGTATCATGAAATTCCGTACGAGAAATCGCCTTGATATTCTTCGGCTATAACAACAGTTGCTCTTTATCAGAGTCATCACCATAGCCATGCTTTGTCCATGGCTTGGAACGCCTTTATAATTCGCTCTAAGCGAAAACAAAATTAGGTTTTCAGTCAGAATTTTTTAACTATCATCTTTCCGACACTTTCTTTTATGCTGTAAAAAACGCTTACTCAAATTTTCGGTCGCAGTAATCGTCCCACTAGTCAAGTCGTTATTATGAATAAATTCGAGTTATAAGGACTGAGATCGTAAAATTATTAACACACGTTTTTCATTAAAACTTTTAACCCATGTATTATTTGATTTTTTTTTTTTGATCATGTTACCTTTGTAAAGCATGTCAGTTATTATGTTTTATGTCAGTTATGTTCATTTGTTGTTAATCTGATTAAAATGAGTGACCAGAAAAAAGTACGTATTAAAATTATTAAATTTTTCCAACAAAACCCAACTTCCTACAAAAAATTGGCCATGCATTCAAAGGTCTGCCGTCAAACTGTCCAATGTTATTAAACAGTACCGGGAGAACTTGTCCGTTGATAGAAAACCTGGTTCAGGTAGAAGGAATGGTCCACATGTTTATAAAGCCAAAAAAATAGAAAGCATTTTCAAAAGAGCTCCCAACACATCCGGTAGGAAAGCAGCCCGGTTAGCTCAGTGCTCGGACTATTTGGTACGAAAAGTTAAAGACAATGAAGGTTTAAAAGCATACAAGGCGCAAAAAGTTCCTGACAGGAACTCTGCTAAAAATTTAGAGGGCAAAGACAGAGCACAGAAATTTAAGTAAAATTGTATACAAAAAATATACCTGCTGCATAATGGATTACGAAATGTACGTATGGAAAATTTTTCGCAGCTTCTGGGTCAATTTTTTTATGTTGCAGATGCTCGAAGGAATGTTGAAGAAAAGTTTAGGACCCAAATCAGACAAAATTTCCCATAAAGTTCTTGGTATGGCAAGCAATATGCAGTTGCGGCAAAAAAGCCAAACATTTGGTACAAAGGGCTCTATAAATACCGAAATTTACATCAAGGAATGTTTACATGCATAAGACTTCTTAATGTGTCCACTTATTTTTGGCCTGATTTGGCATCTGTCACTATGTTAAGAAAGGTCTTGAGTGGTACAAGAACAATAATGTGGTATTTGTACCAAGAGAGGCAATTCCTCCAAACTACCTGGAGCTGAGTCGAGTGGATAGATATTGGGCTCTTGTTAAAAGAGAATTGAAGAGTACAAAAATGTGTCCAAAAGTAGATTTTTAACGGAGATGGACTACCTTTTCGAGCAAAATGACATAAAGCACTATAAAAAAAATAATGGAAGGGTTTTCGAAAAGGCTCAAAATTTTATCATCAGTGATTAGAACTATAAAAATAATTTTTTTTTGTAAATTGTAACAATAAGTTATGTTAAAAATTTTTCGATCTCAGTCCTTATATTCATGTAACAGTGAGACAACTGGGAATCAGTCTACGTCTACCTAGTCATGTCTAGTCGCGTCTTCATTTACGCATTCAATGTTTTTGGCTTGCGTTACTTACAACCATGGATTTTGAAAAAAATGTGGCTTGGAAACAGCGACATTTTTAGAACGTTAATTTTATGTAGGACTAGGTATACCCTTACAAAATTAACTCCAGATTATTTGATGCGTTAATACTTCTACGCTGATTCTCTACAAAAGTAATCTTCGTAGAAAGTAGATTGGATCTAATACAGTAATGCTTCGGTTCGTCGGACTCCTTAAACTATAGAGCTGACTTAGTAAAAATATCAAGGATAATACGTCTAGCAATCAGACAGAACTGTGGAACTTTCGCATCAGTAAAAGCATGATAATCAAGTATCTACAACTAATACAGAATGGAGAGGTAATTCATGCAGTTCAGCTTCCTCTACCAGATAAATGTTGCTAAGGATAGAATCGACCACTTCACTGCTGTGTGCAACCAGTCTCTTTACAAATATCGTTTTTAAGTGTAAATGCGCCGCATAGGGCCTTCGACTTTCAAAACTTATTACGTTTCTATAAGATCTTAGAGTTCCTTTGAAATTTTCAGAGTTCTAGTTGATCTAAAATCCGAAATTTTATATATTATGCAATAAAGTACCAATTCGGCCTCTGACCTACAGACCATTTTCTTTGACCCATGAAAATAGTATGCCAAGGACTCAAAAAAGGGTAGCCAGTTTTTTTCACAAATTCGTTTGATGTTGTTTACATTTATGAGTGTTTTGTAAGATCAAACTGCGTCAAATAAATTAAAACTACATATTTGTTTTCAATTGTACTAAAAGAAGTAGTTTTTAAATAAATGAAATAAAATAAGTGTTTACGTCTTTTTCGTTCACTTCAAAGTTTACTTATAGTGGAAAGAAATTTCACTTCAATAAGAAGCAAACGTCTTCAGCATATGTGTCCGTATTTTATTGGGCGGTTACTGCGTAACTCAATCCGAAAATGAAAATGTGTGCTTAATACATTGTAATTTGAAAAGATTTCCTTTCGAATTCTAATTAGGGAGTATCCCCCCTGAGCTTCAAAAAGATCATATTCACTATAAGGTTCTACAATAGAGATAAACCCATCCCCCTTGGGTGTTTGTCCCTTGTCAGTACTATCCATGCTCTGTCCAGCACAAGAAGTTATGAAGATATTTACGATAAATCCACAAACTTTTTGCAAGCCATCCAACCTTTATTTCAATTTATAACAAAGTTTCAGAAGAAGAAATTCTATAAAAATATTGGATTACTAAATTGTATAGCTTACTTAGAAGAAGAAAAATACAAAATTGTGTACACCCGTATAATGTTCTACTTATTTAAAACTACTGTGCAGGAGAAGTATTTCTATGAGATCCAAAAATGGTATGAGAAATTCTTTGTTATATTTACTTTGTTTTTCTAATCAAACACTGAGCTAGACAGATAAAAATCCATCACAAAAAGATGAGTAAGGGGATTAATTGAACGAGAGAGTCGATAAAAAAAGAGAGCGAGAACAGGAAGAGAGTCAAATAGAAGGTGGGTTTTAAGAAAGAAAAATTCAGGAAAAGAATGACACAAAATAAAAACAAAATAAACTTGTTTATTTTTTGTTGAATTTATTACTTTGTTTTTTTATTTTTATTTAAAAGCCAATTTAACAGACGAAAATAAATCAAATAAACTACTATGTATAAGAAAACAAAAACAAGCCACGAATGAAAATTTACAAAGAGATACTACTATTATGCAGCAAAAACAACACAAAATACAAAAATAATAATAAAGAAACTGAAATCACCAAAACAACAAAATAAAAATAAATAAATGAAAACAACAAAAAAAAAAACAGGCAAGGCAAACTGGTTCATGATAACAGCAGCAGCACAAACTCACTCACTTGTACAGAGACAGACATACGGACGGACGGACGGACAGACAAAAGCTAGAGAAAAAGCATTGAAATACTTTTATAAAACAACAAAAAAAAATAAAAATAAATATTGGTGATTGCAACAAAAACCAAAAACAAAAATATAGAAAATAAAAACCAAAAAATTCGATACATAGAAGAGGCACGTACTTTTAACCACGAGTAATAATACAGCAGACACAGACTTTCAAATTAATAATAAAATTGATGCATATTAAAAGCAACCAGAAAAGCAGCAAATATTAAAAATAGTTTCCAAAACAAATCAAATGCTAAAAAAAAAAAAACTAAAATGTATTAATATATAAAAAGAAATATTTTTGTATTTTAAATTAATAATAGCAAGCCAATGTGGACAGTAGCAACAAAATAGAAAAACAAAAATAATCCTCCAATTTATTATACGGGTGTGTTCAAACTAGGGTTACCTGTTTTATTTGAACAAAAAAGCGGGACAATTTATAAAATAGGTGAAAAATTGTGGGATTATTAAAACTCACGTAGGACAATAAAAAGAAAACTGATTCCATTATTTTAATATTATATCAATAATTAGAGTTTCATTTTAATCGATTAAAAGTTCATAATTATACCTTACACCACTATAGGGGGGAGGGTCCTGTTTTCTGATTTTTTAAGAAATTATTCACAATAATCGTTGTTTTTCATTAAAATTCTTATTTTTATGCCAAAACTGGAGACTTTCTTGAAAGAAATGCTGAACATGATGGACCAGTTTTATCGAATGCCTTCACATACAGCTTCATAAGTCCCTATTAGATGTGTAATGGATGAAAAATGATCTTAGGAAATCAAAGACGGGTTTATAACATTGGTAAATCACAAATCTAGATGGACAAAATAAAAAAAATGTCTGGCAACATTCCTTCGGATCATTTAATCAGCTTCTCTATACAATAGGTAACTGTAATTCATGTTATTTTTTGGTTTTTAGCGCTGATTAGGAAAAGGTTAGCTTTAAAGTCAGTTGTTGTCAACACGTGCATTCAGATTTCAAATAGAAGCATATTTCTTGTGCAACTTTGATTTATGATCATAAAGGCTACGATGATTTTATTATAACTTTTTTTAATTAAGGACTGAGATCGTAAAATTCTTAAAACTTTTAACCCAAGTTTTATTTGATTTTTTTTTGATCAAGTTACCTTTGTAAAACATGTCAGTTATTATGTTTAATGTCAATTATGTTCATTTGTTGTTAATCTGATTGAAATGAGTGACCAGAAAAAAGTGCGTACTAAATTTATTAAATATTTTCAACAAAACCCAACTTGGTCGAACATAAAGTTGGCCAAACAATCAAAGGTCTGCTATCAAACTTGTTCCAATGTTATTAAACAGTACCGGGAGAACTTGTCCGTTGATATAAAACCTGGTTCAGGTAGAAGGAATGGTCCACATGATGTTTCTAGAGCCAAAATAATAGAAAGCATTTTCAAAAGAGCTCCCAACACCTCCGGTAGGAAAGCAGCCCGGTTAGCTCAGTGCTCGGACTATTTGGTACGAAAAGTTAAAGCTAATGCAGAAAAGTTAAAGCATACAAGACTCCAAAAGTTCCTGACAGGAACTCTGCTAAAAATGTAGAGGCCAAAGACAGCGCACGGAAATTGAAGTCAAATTTTATACAAAAAATATACATGCTGCATAATGGATGACGAAATGTACGTATGGAAAATCTTTCGCTCGAGGAAATGTTGAAGAAAAGTTTAGGACCCAAAAGCAGACAAAATTTCTTAAAAAGTTTTTGGAATATGCAGTTGCGGCAAAAAAGCTAAACATTTGTTACAAAGGGCTCTATAAATACCGAAATTTACATCAAGGAATGTTTGCAAAAAAGGATGCTTCCATTCATAAGACTTCATAATGTGTCCACATATTTTTGGCCTGATTTGGCATCTGTCACTATGGTAAGAAAGGTCTTGAGTGGTACAAGTACAATAATGTGGTATTTGCACCAAGAGAGGCAATACCTCCAAACTGCCTGAAGCGTAGTCCAGTGGAGAGATATTGGGCTCTTGTTAAAAGAGAATTGAAGAGCACAAAAAAGGTGTCCAAACGTGTGGTAGATTTTAAACGGAGATGGACAATCTGTTCGAACAAAGTGACATAAAGCACTATAAAAACCATAATGGAAGGGTTTTCGAAAAAGGTTCAAAATTTCATCATTAGAGATTAGAACTATTAAAATTTTAGTGGTGTCACTTTTATTAACATATATGTGTGTTAAAAAAAAACATCTTGAGCATTTTTGCGACCGCCATAATTTTTTTTTCAATTTCCAAAAGTGCTAAAAATTAAATATTTCCTATTTTCAAGTAGAGTTTATTCCAGATTGTTGTGGTGTACAACCATATTTGGTTTAATCTTTCAAGTGTTCACTTTTAGGTAAATCAAAAACATCTTGCGCATTTTTACGACCGCCATACATTTTTTTCACTTTTCCAGTATGACCTGCACTCTTTACCGAAAGAAAATGTTTGAAGAATGGGTAAAAACTCCCAAAATACATCGCCAAAAAAGGTGGACTTTTTATAATCCTTTATATATTTGAACTCATTTTTATTTAATTCATAAGTGAGAAGTGAACCCAACGCGATTTATTTATTTTGTCCAGTTAGATTTGCGATCTACCACACTGTGCTACGGCCAGTCTTTCTTGATCCAAAGGTAGTTTTTATGTTATCCATACCATATAATTTAACAGTAAAAAATAGCTGTCATCAATGTGGTTTTTCGATTCTGTTCAAATCACAATGTTTGGATTACACGGCTTATTCAGGGACTTAATCTCCATTTTAAAGTAATTGAAATATTGAACACTAACTACTACCGCCTATTCCACTCAACTAACCCAAATGCTACAAGAGAGCACTACTTATCCCGATGATATCTGCGCAGAATGGCAACGTATTGCACACTCCATGGAAACTGCGGCAAAATCCGTACTTGGGTTTCAGAAGCCTTCCCCCAAAAATCAATGGTACGACCAGGAGTGTCGCAATACAAGTGCAGAGAAAAACGCTGCATACATGGCAACACTGCAATCCATTGTAACGCGAGGAGCACGGGAGAGGTATCGGGAGAAAAGGAGAAACGACTATTCCGTCGCAAGAAGAGAGAAATGGAGAGGCGCGAGTGTGAGGAGATCGAGATGTACAGGAGTAGAAACGAAGCCCGCAAATGCTACCAGAAAGTAAAGGACCAAACAGAGGATACTGGTAGTTTCTCCTGTAAGGATAAGGACGGAAACCTAGTGACAGATACTGAAAGTGTTCTGAGGACATGGAAACAACATTTTTTAACCTTGTTGATATCAGATGATAGTAGCAACGAAGATGCCCTTGAACAAATCATTGATGACGGTGTCGAATATACATCACCTAGCCAAAATGAGATCGAGAAATCAATATTCCGGCTGAAGAACAACGAAGCTGCGGGTGCCGATGGTTTGCCCGCAGAAATGTTTAAAGCCTTAAACGAGTTGTTAAGGAGTATGCACCGACTTGTTAGAACCATTTGGCTAGAAGAACGCAGAATGTGTTGTGTCCTGTGCATAAAAAAGGAGACAAGACCGTATGCTCCAACTATAGAGGTATAAGCCTGCTTCCTATTGCATACAAAATTCTATCAAGCGTACTATGTGAAAGATTGAAAACTAAAGCCACCGAAATAATAGAACCCAATTAAAATATTTGTTCGCCTAGCTTCTTTCGACATCGAGATACTGATAGTATGAATTCTTCATTTCTGTATCAGGAATTGAAAACTAATATTTCAACACAGTTTGCTACAAAAAAGTTAAAAAAAGTTTAAATCATAAACCTTTTATGTGATTTTAATTTTGATCTATTATAGTGTTTTACACCTAAAGATTTTGTAACTTCACATGAAGAATAATTATAATTTTAAAACTTAACTGTTTTTTGATAGTATAATTTAAAGAGTCTAATCTACGAAAGACTAATTGTTGGGAACTCTGTTGTTTAACTCAAAGTCGATTGTAAAATTAATGAAGAAACTCGCTTCTAATAACATTTCCAATGTAACCAACTTGAAGTAACATTACAACCTATTTTTTATTTTTATAAACTTTTTTTTTCACTTGAAAATAAATTTATTCGATTAATCGACAATTATTGATCGAATAATTTATTATTCTAAGAAAATGTATAAAAAATATATTCTTCCTTTGAATATTCGAATAATTGTTAATCGAATGACAACACCGAATGACAATTCAAGAAGTTTCTTGAATTTAATTGATAAGGATTTATTATAAAATTATGATTGAATTTTTATGGACGATCAAAAAGTAAAAAATCGTATAGCAGAAACGCAATCTACGGAAAATTCTAAGAAAGTTTCCTCAAGAAATCATAGGTCTAAAATCAAATCCTATCTGGCGCATTTCTTAGAATTTTCCGTAGAATGCGTTTCGTGAAAAAATCGACCCACCCTATTGTATACTGTATATGACTTCGATAAAATACATAATAAATTTGTTTCAAGAATTCAAATATTTTTAATTAGATCTATTTTCGAAAGCGATGAGTAACTGCGAGCAAGAAATTTAGAATCATTAAAGCCCTAGTTTGAGGAGATATTTGAATATGAAATAATAAATGGATCTAATCGAAATCTATGGTTATAACTATTTCGTCCTTGTTCCACAATAATGATGGCATGTTCTAAATAATATTAAATTAGGTATTTTCACAATTACGACTCAAGATTTGCATGTACAACTTAGCAGATCGACTAGGGTTCCTAATTTTCCGGTCTTTTTCCATACTAATACTAACTCCCGAAATATTCCGGTAATATTTTGTTTTGATTTTTTCTCAATTTAATAATTCTTTAATGTCTTTAATAAATTGATGTCAAGTATCTAATAGATTTTAAAAATCTAGAAAAAGCGGGAATTGCTATTCCCGACTGTGACAATACCGCAAAAATCAGGATATTTGGCAACACTTGTTCAAACACTAAAACGTTTTAAATTCTATTACAGCTTTTTCTCTTTCTTCCTTCTCAAAATAAATGGCTGCGACACGGAAAAAAAAGCAACAACACTAAACAACGACAAAAATAATAAATCTGCTTTTACACACATGAGTCCAATAGACAAAAGAACAATTGGAAGGACGGACGCACTGCCAGAATGACTGACAAACACATGTAGACAAAGCGAATAGACGACAGACAGACAAAAAGAGTTCATGTGTAAAATCCACTACACTACACTCACCAGCCAGCAGTGCTGGCCCAGCATCTATGAGAACAAAAGCATTTATTTACACCACCACACATTTTCCATACCAACCAAGTGTTGTAAAACGGGGTTGCCAAATTAGTGTTTAGTAAAAAATGATTCAGAAACACGACCGGAAAACAATTTTTAAATATTTGCAAAATTAATTGATTTTCATAGAAATTTGTATCCGTTGGTATTTCTGAAACAGGCCCTAACTTCGATTGGAACACTTTTCCGACTACACACTAATATGCCAGACAGGGGGCGACTAAAAAATGGGAAAATAACACTGTAACTTCTAAATGGATAGTTCGATATTAATAAAATGTCCCATGGCCATAGAGATGGTGTAGTTGAGTTTAAGTTTTGAGTTTGAAGTTGGGTACCTCGGGTAAATGAAAAATTTAAAATTATGCCAAATTTTAGTTTTGGATGCGATAAAAAATAGTGTGTGTGAGATATTATCATTATTTGTTTGAAAGGTCTACCGATGACAATATGTATGGGTGCCGCGCATCAGAAATGTAAAATGCCCACAAGTAAAAGTCTAACGGAGTCAAATCGCATGATTTCGGTTTTTGTTTCTGGGATTCTCTTATTCGATATCGAATAAAATGTATAGAAAATTATAATGTTTGTGCTCGATAACGAACGAGTTTTTACTCGAACGCTAATAAGCATTCGATATTTATTTCGATTACGAGTGGGAGAATTTGCTTGCAGGCCAAAAGAAGTTGGTAATCATCGACCTACAGCGATCGCCAACGTTGTGCCTAAGTTACAGAGTTTATATAAATATAGATCGATGACTTCGCCAGCCCAAAATCCACACCTAACAGTGACCTTTTCGTGAAGCATTGGACCCTCTTGAATCTCATGAGGATTGGTATCGTCCCAAATTCGACAATTTTGTTTGTTGACGTAGCCATTTATACAGAAAATATGGGCGAAGCGCGTGGAGCGGTGCCCGAAAAGAAACCATTTTTATAAAACATCTTTGTCATTAGCACGTGTTGTTGAAATCTAAGGAGATCGAAAAATTCTTAACATCTTTTTCCATGCTCTGTTTTTGGCCTCTAAATTTTAAGCAGCGTTCCTGTCAGGAAATTTTTGAACCTTGTATGTTTTTTAACCTGCATTAGCTTTAACTCTTCGTAGTTTAGAGGCCAAAGACAGAGCACTGAAATTGAAGTAAAATTGTATACAAAAAATATATCTGCTGCATAACACAGAAAAAATTATTGCTTAAATTTGTTCAATTAATTTATTTTTTGGTTTTATTTTAAACTTTAATAATTTTTTTTAATTAAATTAATTATTTTTTCAATTGGTTGTAGGATTTGTTGATAAACAAAAAATTTCTGACGTTTTTAAATAAATTAATATTGGAAAAGAAAAAATTATTTTGAAGATTTAAGTCAATTATAATATAAAATTTCTTCTATTTGGACAAATTTTGAAGCGCGTAAATTCCAAATTGTGGAAAAATAGAGTCAGTCATGTTCATTTATGGATTATCTTAAGCTATTCGGTAAGTATGAACACATAATACATAAATGTGTGCTATTTTTAAGACATTCGTTTCATATTAATAAGACGGACAGCGTTATGGATGTATATGAGGAATTTGATGTCTGAAACATTTTCTATTGAGAGAAAGCTTTCGTTAGGTAAGTACGATTATATTCCTTTCTAAAATATCTTTACATTAATGAAATTTTTCTTTTATCATCCCTTAGATCATGTATTTATGGAATGCATACCCGAGCTAACTTAAAGTTTTGTGGATTTTAATGTTTGTTGCTATTCCGAGTGATCTTAGGGATAATACATCCATTTTCGGGTAAGTACTTGTTCAGATGAGAGAATCTGTTCAATCCGTTGTTGAATTTCTTTGTTTTTTGTCGACCCTAGGTCAAAATGCAACGTTCGTGAAATGCTGCCACCGAGATGACGCCATGTTTATTTGTTTAGTTACTATTTAAATTGTAAATACATACATTACATACATTACATACATTACATACATTACATAAATTACATACATTACATACATTACATACATTACATACATTACATACATTACATACATTACATACATTACATACATTACATACATTACATACATTACATACATTACATACATTACATACATTACATACATTACATACATTACATACATTACATACATTACATACATTACATACATTACATACATTACATACATTACATACATTACATACATTACATACATTACATACATTACATACATTACATACATTACATACATTACATACATTACATACATTACATACATTACATACATTACATACATTACATACATTACATACATTACATACATTACATACATTACATACATTACATACATTACATACATTACATACATTACATACATTACATACATTACATACATTACATACATTACATACATTACATACATTACATACATTACATACATTACATACATTACATACATTACATACATTACATACATTACATACATTACATACATTACATACATTACATACATTACATACATTACATACATTACATACATTACATACATTACATACATTACATACATTACATACATTACATACATTACATACATTACATACATTACATACATTACATACATTACATACATTACATACATTACATACATTACATACATTACATACATTACATACATTACATACATTACATACATTACATACATTACATACATTACATACACTACATACCTATATTCCATATAAAATAATTTATATCTTTTAAAAATATATGTAAAATATATTTAAAATAAATAAAATTTAAAAATTTGGATAAAATATTCGTATTTTTATGGGTTAGGTTACAATTAATAGATGAATTGTATTAATTAATATTTTAGTAGATTTTATGCAAAATTTGAATTACTAACTTAATTGATTCAATAAAAAATTTAATTGAAATTTTTCAATTAAACTTTTTAATTTGAATTTAATTAATAGTATCATTTTGATGATTGGAGCAAAATCAAATATTTTTTTAATTAATACAATTAATTTCGTAATTGAAATTCATTTTTAGTTTTTTCTGTGTAATGTATGACGAAATGTACATATGGAAAATTTTTCGCAGCTTCTGGTTCAATTTTTTTATGTTGCAGATGCTCAAAGGAATGTTGAAGAAAAGTTTAGGACCCAAAAGAAGACATATTTTCCCAAAAAGTTCTTGGTATGACAAGCAATATGCAGTTGTGGGAAAAAAGCCAAACATTTGTTACAAAGGCCTCTATAAATGCCGAAATTTACATCAAGGAATGTTTACAAAAAAGGATGCTTCCATTCTTAGTGTGTCCACTTATTTTTGGCCTGATTTGGCAACCGTCACTATGGTAAGAAAGGTCTTGAGTGGTACAAGAACAATAATGTGGTATTTGTACCAAGAGAGGCTATTCCTCCAAACTGCCTGGAGCTAAGGCCAGTAGAGAGATATTGGTCTCTTCCAAAAGTGTGGAAGAAGGGTTTTCGAAAAAGCTTCCAAATTTCATCATTAGTGATTAGAGCTATAAAAATATTTTTTTTTGTAAATTGTAATAATAATTTCAATCAAATAAAAAAAAGATTCAAAACTGTAAGTTTAGTGGTTTCATTTTTATTAACATAAATGTATGTTAAACATTTTTCAATCTCAGTCCTTAGTGTTGAAAAAATCTAAGGATACCTACCTATAATCAATTGACAACAAATCACAAAGAATCTGTTTTATCTGTGCAAAAATTATACAGTAATTTTAAGAGGAATTTCTTTCCCGGCAATTTCTTTTAAAAAGATATTCCCTACACAATTTATTTGGCAACTATGGCAAGAATAAAAATGTGTAAGCAATGGGAAAAACAGGAAATCAAAACATGGACTTTTTGCTTTGTTTGCTAAGAGAGACCACGAGAGAGAAATCTTATCTCATGTTGACTAGACAAAAAATGAAAAAAAAGTGCAATTATGTCTACCTTTCTCTCAATCTCTCTCGCAGTAATAACATAGTAGAATTGTCTCTTGAGTGTTCTATAGAATAATTTCTAAGTAACATACTCTCTTTAGGCAGGCAATCACATCTGTAATATTAAATTGCAGTTAAGAGTTCATGTACCCTTTAAAATCACCACCCCACCTCATACTATGCTGCCTTAGATGAAATCAATTCATTGAAAAACACACTCAGTCTTAAAAGCAAACAAATTTAATTTTAAAGGGATTCTTAGCTACAACTAAAATTGAAAGTAAATTTTTAAAGAGTGTAAATTTAGTAATAAGCCAGAGGTTGAATGAAACATTTTAAATCTTAGTTATTTTCAAAACTGATGAAAAAAAAAAATTATGAAATTTTTAGAGAAGAATGCTTAAAAAACGACTGTATGTGTTAATAGCACCACAAAATTGGTTATTTTGGTGTAACAAGGAATTGAGTGTTTGAGAAGCAACCAATCTGAGGTTTGCGGGCTCAATTCCCGCCAGAGACTCTGAGTGTATCTGCATATATGTCATATATGTATACAGAAGACCCATAGAGAGAACCTGGGGTTCTCAAATACGTCTACTGCGGGATCATAAAAAACATAGCGTGCGAACTAGCTAAAATCGATGCTCATGCTCTAAATTGTCTATACATTGGGAATTTTATCAGACTAGTTGGTCTAATAAGGCCATGTGCTCGATATCTACACTTTTGTGGGACCTTTACGAGTAATGTTGATCGACGACTCTGTTGTGGTTCTTATATAACCTTTTAATGTTTACTGTAGAAGTAGTTATGATGCGGAATCGATGAACAACTCCTCTGCATTGCCCTGTTCACTTGCCACACTAAACAGTTCATTTCTGCACGACCTAAGGTTCTGTCGGAGATGGATGCTGGATTCGTTTATTTGTACATAGGGATGCTTTGGCATTGAACCCTAAACGGGCATATAAACGTCCTGATTGGGGGCTCAGATTATGGACCACAGTGAGACGCCTGTCTGCTTATATCAAATATTGAAATCATTATTAGCCGTCTAACGTACTACCATGAATTATAACTATTGGTTTCTTTATATTATCCCACAATAAAAGTACAATGAAATCAATGGGTTTTGACAACTCATTATGCAGTTGAAGGTATATTTGAAAGTTACCTAGTGTGCACTTTAAAAGTGAACAGTATTTTAGGAAACAATAAAAACGATTCAGTTAATTGCGTTCCTAATTTTATCAAATCCCGAAATCGGAATTTATTTCAAAATTAACAAAAATCTAAGTCTGCTTTTACACAGGGCAAGTTTTCTTGCAAGGGCAAGTTTTCTGAGTTTATAGGAGAGAGAGAGAGAGGCAAGAAGAAAGAAGAGGGGAACACACTTGCTTGTACTGGCAAGTATCTTCAATTCTCTTTTGTTTTTTTTTTTTCATTTTCACTATGGCATCTATTAGGTTTTGACATACAATACAGACTTGCAGTGTGTAAACAGACGAGCAAGTTTAAAAGATAATCGAAGAGACTTACTTTAAGTAAACTTGCTGTGTGTAGAAGCAGACTAAACTAATAGCTCTGAGATCCAAAAAACTTTAACACACGTTTTTCATTAAAACTTTTAACCCAAGTATTATTTGATTCTTTTTTTATCAAGTTACCTTTGTAAAGCATGTCAGTTATTTTGTTTAATGTCAATTATGTTCATTTGTTGTTAAGCTGAGTAAAAAGTGCGTACTAAAATTATTAAATATTTTCAACAAAACGTAACTTGATCCTACAAAAAGTTGGCCAAACAATCAAAGGTCTGCCGTCAAACTGATTCCAATGTTATTTAACAGTGTCGGGAGAACTTATCCGTTAATAGAAAACCTGGTTCAGGTAGAAGGAATGGTCCACAGGATGTTTCTAAAGTCAATAAATAGAAAGCATATTCAAAAGAGCTTCCAACACATCCGGTAGGAAGGCAGTCCGGTTAGCTCAGTACTCGGACTATTTGGTACGAAAAGTTTAAGCTAATGTAGGTTTAAAAACATACAAGGCTCAAAAAGTTCCTGACGGGAACTCCGCTGAAAATTTAGAAGCCAAAGACAGAGCACGGAAATTTAAGTCAAATTGTATACAAAAAATATACCTGCTGCATAATGGATGACGAAACGTACGTATGAAAAATTTTTCGCAGCTTCCGGGTCAATATTTTGATGTTGCTGATGCTCGAGGGAATGTTGTAGCAAAGTTTAGGTCCCAAAAGCAGACAAAATTTTCCAAAAAGTTCTTGGTATGGCAAGCAATATGCAGTTACGGCAAAAGAGCCAAACATTTGTTACAAAGGCCGAAATTTTCATCAAGGAATGTTTACAAAAGAGGATTCTGCCATTCATAAGACTTCTTAATGTGTCTACTTATTTTTGGCCTGAATTGGCATCGTGTCACTATGGTAAGCAAGGTCTTGAGTGGTACAAGAACAATAATGAGGTATTTGTACCATGAGAGGCAAATCCTCCAAACTGCCTGGAGCTAAGGCCAGCGATGAGATATTGGGCTCTTGTTAAAAGAAGTGTGATAGATTTTAAACGGATATATACTGTTCGAACAAAGTGACAGAAAGCACTATAATAACCTAAATTGAAGGGTTTGCGGAAAAGGTTCTTAAATTCATCACTAGTGACTAGAACTATAAAAATAATATTTTTTGCAAATTGTAATAAAAATCAAAACTGTAAGTTTAGTGGTTTCTTTTTAATTTATGTATGTTAAGATTTTTTCGATCTCAGTCCTTATTATGAATAAAATAATGTATTCATTAAAATTAGAGTTTCCAGTTCGGTTTTAACCGAAACCGAAACCGCGGTTTTTCATGGCCTAAAACCGAAACCGACGATTATTCTTCAGATTTTACTTTTAATCTATTTTCAGTAGAAAAATTAAAAACTTAGAAATGAGAAACAAACTTTTTCATCCGATGATTCATCCAATATCTCTAAAAACAGATCGGTAAAAATATCTTTAGATTTATTTAAATGTTTTAAAGCAGGGGTGCCCAACAGTTCCTTATGGAAGAGCAAACATCAATACATTTAAAGAAAAACAAATTTTTATGCAATTTTTGTTGTTGTAAAAACCAAAACATACAAAGAATAAAGAAAAAAAAATACACACTTTTTTAAACAATACCATACGATAAACAAAAACAAAATCTACTGTCGTCAATGTTTACCAGCAAAACATACGAAAGTGTTGTTGCTTTGCACTTGCGTATAGACAGTGAAGATCGACAAAAAAACAAACAAGACAAAGTTGTTTGTGTATTTTATATTGCTAGTGCTCCATTGAGTATAAAAGCACACAGCCTATAGCTAAGAGCATTTACAAAAACAAATGAGCACCAAGAGTATAGGGCTTGGGCACCATTGTTTTAAAGTGTATTACAATAATCGCCTCAGATGATGTAGCAGGCTAGGCAAAGAATCCTGTTAATAAAGAATGACACAAACTCATTTAAAAATATTGATCTTGGAGTATTTCCTGACAATTAAACTTCAAATGACAGTTTAGTTCTTTAATTTTAAAACAAAATAATGCAACATTTTTGTAACACAGACTAACTTATTTTCAAATATCCAATTAAAGTATGGAGTACTAGCTGACCCGATGCGCTTCACCACCCCAATTGGATGAAAGAAATAGTACTATTAAGTCTCTATTTGTGAATTAATATTAATTCAGGATAACATGTCTCTAGTTCTCATTAGAAACGTATTATTATTATAAAAAAGTACCATTTATACCAACATTTTGTATTCCCACTCAGCATCATGATTCTGGGTCCATTATTATAGAAAATGCTAAAGAAAGGCACTTGAACCACCATCAAGTTTTAAATCGAAGTAATTTCCTTATTCTAGATTCAATATTATATTAGAAAATTCAAAAAGTACTATTTGAAGAACGAAAAAATACTCCTTAGTTTGGTTTAGTTCTCCATTTTTGGTATCATAATACAATTGAGCACCCTATTCTTGATTATTTCTTTACTGAGAAGCGTATTAGTCAACATTAATGTATATAAACTAACTAATTTAATATATGAAAAAGGTACCATTAAAAGAAAAAGTACCAATTTTCCTTTATCCTCTTGAACACTCGTCAAGTTTGAACTTTAAATTTGTATAGCATTTCCTATATTATCAACTGATTTAAAAGTTAATAAATTATCACAAAACCGAACCGAAACCGATCGGTTTTCAATTTTTTAAATTAAAATAATATTCTTCTGTGACAATAATTTACCGGAAAACACCTCCTTTGAGGAGGTTTTATTATATTCTCTAGATTGAGTTTCCTACTATCAGTTTTTCTATGCTGAAACAATTAATTTTGAATTCTTTACAATACTAAATCGAATTATATCCGATTCGATTAAAGAATAAAGATTGCAAATAACAAAATGTGGTAAAGCAAAATAATACGATTATTTATGGTTTAAGAAAGACGTGTTCTCAGAAAACCACAAAACTCAACAAAAAAAAAAACCGAAAACTAAATACACTTTCATTTTCAAAATTCTTATATATTCAAGCATGTTCTTTGTACTTGTAATTTTTCCTATCACAATTTAAATTATTTAACTAAAATTCCTAACCACACAAGTAGAGTTAAGAAATAATGAAAAAACACATATTAATACGAAATAAAAAAAAAATATATATACAAAACGCAGTTAAATTGCACTGCGAGTACAACTCATACAACGCAATAGAAGTCAGTTAAAGACATTTGATGGCTTTTGTCTATCTGTACATCAAGTAGAAAAACACAAAGCGAAACTGAAATTTTCAAATGACGAAAAAACATGTACTCATACTCAAACCCATATAGAAATCATATGTTGGAAAATATTTAAGCACTACGTAGAAATTAACAAACAAAACATTTTTATTAGTCAGCCAAATTTTTGAATGAGTAAAAAACAATAGAAACTCAACACATGGAGGTAAACAATAAGAATACAAAAATAAAACTGTATTATTAGTAACGCCACCATTAACCATCACCACCATCAGTTGCGTTGCTGTATAAAGGAAATATTATTGTCATCACAAGCAAAATGGAAGGCATCGCTTACCACATCACTTCTACCACCAGTTGAGGGTAAGTGAAAATATTAACAACATCGCTGCACGGTGCAAAGTAACAGTCATCTTTATCAATGTCATCATCATCATCATCAGCATCACCACCATCATCGACATTCATAGTTATTTTAGAAATTTTTGAAGTGAATCATAAGTATTTTTATCGTGCATAAATATTAATATGTATTACATTAAACACAAAACGCTTTAGGTCACAGCAATGGCTAGCTAATTAGTACTGACTATTATTTGTCATATTTATAATACCAATCGCGGTAAAATAAAAAAACTGTATACATACTTTCACAATAAAATAACTAAGTATTTACTTTGTATTGGTGGTCCCACGCACACGTCTCTGATCCCCCCAATTTATATACCAAATACATTTAATGAAAATAAAATAACATGCAAAGTATTGAGTATCAAATTATTAAAGTTGTCCATGACTGCCTGCAGCAATCATCATATTTATAAACACGTCCATCAGTAAAAGCTTCTACTTATCAACAATGTTGATAGCATGCGGTTATTTCCATTGTTTATAAGTATGGCAACACTAAATGTTTAAGCTGCTAACATTGACATCGAAAGCTCTAGAATTCGAACGTACTACTACTCTGTTCGTTAAGAGCACTGTAGAAGATTCCCGAAAGATGGCGTGTGTATAAATAGTGGCAGAGGTTGCAGTCGTGAGTGGGTTTATCAGAGGCGCTGTTAGAGTTAACATCAACTGACTTGTACATTATAAAGTGTGTGTGCATTTCTGCGAATTGATAAACGTGTATAAAAAACACTGAGTGACTTTTTAAACTATTGCTGTTGTACATTTTAAATAAATAAAGAGTTGTTTATTTAAAGAAAATAAACCACAGTTTTTAAAAGGTAAAAACGTAACAGTGGTATATTTATTAACTTTATATTAGGGTTCAAGACCACTGTTTGAACCAAGTTTGAAAACTCTGACTAAAATAGTTCCCAAAATGTATTGGTGGGACCTAACCCCTTGTTCCAATTTCGCCCATGTAACTGCGTACCATAACTTACGCAAAGTTTTGCGCAGCTCACTATTATAAAGGTCTTCCAATAGGGACTCCGGAACTTTGACATATTGTTGAAGCTACAAATGCCGAAATGGCTGTCATTCATCCAGTTTGTTTTGCCAAATATCTACGCACCGATATAGTGCTCAACAACATGTGCAAATGATATAATAGTTTTATCAAAATGGTTCTCCTGTTCGGGCAAAGTTCCGCGCTTTTCGCCCATTTTACGGTGAGCCCCATTTCTGGATGAATGAGTACGTCAACAAACAAATCTACATGAGATCTATAGGTGGAGCGCTATAGGTCGATACTTCTTTTGGCCTGAGTTGGATGATTTGGAAACCAATGACATGTGGTTCCACAGGACGGTGCTACGTGCTACAAGGCTCACGCCACATTGGACATTCTGCACTATCAATTTGAGGGAATGGTCATTTCACATGGAGGTGATGTAAACTGGCCACCGAGATCGTGAGATTTGACCCCGTCAGATTTATTCTTGTGTGTTTTTTTTAAGTCGCTGGTCTATAAGAATAAGCCACAAATCACAGCGACCCTCAAACCCAACATAACCGATGCCATCGGCCAAATTCAGCCTGATTTATGCGGCAAAGTCATGGAAAATTAGAAATTTCGAAAGCGCTTCAACAAACGAATAAAAAATTTCGATGATATCTCACATACACTTTGTTTTATTTAAATTTAAAGATAGGAAGCGCTTAATGAAATACCCTTGAGTTATTCAGATATTCGATCATAAATATTTACTTATTATGGAAGCGTAGCAGCAGACACTAGCATCAAATAAATTTACACAAAGTTTAAATGCTCATCTAAAACTACTAATTACTTGGTATGGGAGGTGCCACGCCCACTGTTCTGATTACAGCCATTTTCATTTCATCTACATCTACGTGGAATAAAAAGCGATGCGGACAAAGTTAGAAGGCTTTCGAAATTATAGATATTCGAAAACCACTCTCTACTTTGTATGGGAGGGCAAGAAATATTAAATACGCGAAGCAGACTTTGGACATTTCATATCTGATTATACATATATTTAGACTTTCCAGATTTGTTCCTTTTTGTTGAAAAATAATAAAAATATGTAGATTTACGGAAAAATTATTTTGGGTGTTAAATAAAATAAAAACAAATAGTAGGGTATTCAATCGATTAACCGTTAATCGGGTAACCGATTAAATTTAGTCAAATAATTTAAAATTGTAAATTTTCAAATAACAAATAAACCGATTAATTTGTATCGATTAACCGAAATTTCATTGTTTTTTTTGTACTTTATATAAAAATATAGTTAAACATACAAACTTTATTTCTTAACTCATGAACATTTCCATCTAGCAATAGTTTATTGAAGCATGGCTCAAAAATCGAAACTAAGGAATTTGGAAATTACCTTATTTCTAGATGAACCTTGTCTTAATGAGTCGCTGGAATACATGATAATATACTAAACTGAAGACGTTACTGAAACGAGTCTTTTATCAGAACTTAACGAAACTATTAAAAGTATTTAAAATCTAAAAAATTCAAAAAGGACTCCAAGGCATAATGGAGGACTTTATAAAAAAAAAAAAAAAAAACTTAACAAAGAACTAAGAATCTACAATCATCTACAATCAGTGAGAGTGTTTTTTTTCAAGTCAAGTTTTATTAAACCTTTTAAATTACATTATTTTCTTACAAGATTATTTCAGAAGATCTCACTAAAATCCTAAAAAAAAACTCACATGTGTATATAAAAGGGATCTCAAACTATTATTTATTATACCCTTCAACATGAGTGAAAAGTATAATAATATTTTTTAACCCGAATTTTTTTTTACCAAAAAATTTTTTTTCACTAATGAATTTAATAAAAAATTAAAAAAAAAAAAAATTGGAAAAAAATAAAAACAAACAATTTCGAAAAAATTATAAGAATATTGAAATAAAAAAAAAAAAAATTTAAATTTTGAAAGAAATAATTTAAAATTTGTTAACCAAAAATATTTAAAATTTTTATTTTAAAGTATAATTTAATGAAGGGTATATAAGATTCGGCACAGCGAATGCTTAATAAGTACACAAAATTCGTGGTTTTATTTTCAATTTAAAATGAAAATAGAAATTATTCGGTTAATCGAATAATTTAAAATTATCCGATTATTAACCGATTAAACCAGAATTACCTCTAATATCCGGGATTATAATTTGTTTAGATTATTTTTGAACAATCTAACACAATGTAAATAAAATGAAAAAGGGGAGTTCCTTCGATTTTTCGATAGCTTTTGGCATGAGGAGTTATTGGCTTTGAAACTTTAAAAACTGCTGAAGAACAAAAAGCAGATTTTGCAGTTTATGAATGGTTCTGGATGGAACGATTTAAAGGAACTCCAATTTCTGAAGGAAAGTCTAAAATATTCCACTCAAAATTTAAGAAAAAAACGACATGGTATTCACAAACTTAATACTGCAGGAGAAAAATATTCAGCTGATTAGCTGACACAATTTTTGTGGAAAAATTAAATGAATTCAAATCAATGAAAGAAATCTCCAATGAAATAATGGAAAGTGGAAAGTGTGTACTTGAGAGAAGTTTGGCTTGCTATAATGAAAATTTCATAGAATGACACAAGGTCTCAAAGAGGAGAGACTAACCTCATTAGTTTGCGTTAATGCTGCTGGTACACACAAGTGCAAAGCATTATTGGCATTATTGGAAAGAGCTTTAAAAAATGTCCATGAGAATGGTTTAACAATAACTTAGTACCAGAAGTGACTGAGAACTTTAAGAAAATCGGTCTAAACGATGATAGTAAAATCAATCTGCCATTGAACAACATCCAGACGTGCAGGATTTCAATGCTGAAAACGTTATTGTGAAATTTTTCTCACCAAATTGGACGACTTTGATCCAACCGATGGATCAGTGTGCAATATGGAGCTTTAAATGTCATTATCGAAAAAACTGTCATCATTAAAAAACTACTAAAACTTCGAAAATTGATTATCCAGAATGCTTCCGGTCCCGACCATTAAGGATAATCGAGGTCTCACGCTATTTTAACATTTTTCCAATGTATAGTAATTATTAAACATTCCTTTATTGAAATGTCTATATTAGGGATGTTATTCGAATAAATATTATTCGAATAATCGAAGAAAAAATATATATTTTATTCGAATGAATAACAATTTAGAATATAAAATTATTCGATCAATAATTGTCGACCAATCGAATAAATTTATTTTCAAGTTAAAATTTAAAAAAAAAAAACAAGTAAGAGAGCTATATTCGGCTGTGCCGAATCTTATATACCCTTCACTAAATTATACCTAAAATAAAATTTAAAAAAACTATATTTTTCAAAATAGTTTTTTCCAATTTATAAAAAAAATTTTTTTAACTTATTAGTGAAAAAAAATTATGACAAAAAAAAGTTTTTTGTGAAAAAAAATTCGGGTTAAAAAATATTTTTCCCGATTTTGACCCATTGTAGGTCCAACTTTGTATAGCCTTATATACATCGTTGCAATGGACTTTGAAATATCTATCATTAGATATCCATATTGTCTATATTTATAACTTAGTAATCGAGATATAGATAAAAAAAAATAGGTCAAAAATAGAGGTTGTCTCGGATTTTTGCTCATGTCTCCGTTATTTATGGACGGATTTTGCTGATTTTAAATAGGAAACTTTTCGAAAACATGTCTGACAGAATTATTGAGGATTTGGATCCCGAAGATATTTGGGGTCTTCAGAAAATTGATTTCAACAGACAGACAGACGGACATACAGACGGACATGGCTAAATCGACTCCGCTATCTATAAGGATTCAGAATATATATACTTATAGGGTCGGAAAATTATTTTGTGGAAATTACAAACGGAATGACAAATTTATATATACCCTTCTCACGAAGGTGAAGGGTATAAAAAAAAATTATATAAAGAAAAATTTGAACAAAACTATCTCAATGAAACCACTTGCATAATATACTACTTTCTACATTCGACTTTGGATTAAAACACCGATATCACAACATTATAAAACTTAAAACGAATCTTGTGACTACTAAATACCTAGGAATTGTTAAAGTATTGTACTAATATACATAGATATAATTTATAATCTATTTTATTCAAAAGCCTTAAAATTTAAAATATGTACTTTGGAATTTAAAGTCATTCAATCAACAATTATTTCATAAAATATTTAACAAGACTTTATATATTATCAATTTTGTAAAATTATTCGAATAATATTTTTTATTCGTTGTTCGAATAATCAAGGAAATTTTTAAAATTAATAAACAAATTATGAACTTTTATTCGATTAAAATAAAACTCGAATAATTGACAACCCTAAACCATATGCTAATTTTGGGGATCATATGATTATTGTAGAGAAAAATCTTTATCAGCTGCTGCTTAATGTGACAAGCATTCGTATGTGCAGCATGTTATAAATGATCCTCTTAAAAAAAAAAAAAAAAACAATAACAACAAAATAACCAACCCATAGAATTAGTAATAAATTGTTGTTAAAATGGGAATTACTTCGCTAGAGGTCTCAACTACTGCACCCCCTGCACTGCTGTTAATGAAGTAAACACACACACGATCGGCAAATAGGAAATGAAACAACAACGACGAAGTATGGAAAATCATTTATTATTAAGCGTTCCATATACTTCACTTGCACTTAATGAGTAAAATAATCAAAATAAAGACAATACATAGTTATTTCAATACAGCAAACAATTTAAATTCTCTTTAAAATCTCTGATATCTACAACTACATAAAATTCACTTTTAGACACTCTCTGTGCTCAAAAAAATTAAATAAATAAAAAAGGAAATAATTGTAATACAAAATTTTTGTATGAGTTGAAGTGATGTGTCAGAGTGAGGTGAATTATGGTCACAGAACAACCACTCACTCTTCCACTGACTTGTAACAAAGAAACACCACACCACCAATCGAGTTTAAATTACTTGTAGCAGGCTGCCATGGAAGTGAAGAGCCAGCCCAGTGAGCTGCGTGTGTAAAATTTATGCCACTACGTAGTAGATAAAAACAACATCCATATGTAACACCCAAGTGAGTAAAAATGCAGTCAGTCAGCCAAAACAAAATATTGCTGGCTGTACGGTACGTATGAATTCGTTAACCTCCTGCCTCTACCACACCGCTATACGCTTCAATTGTTCTCATTGATTTCGAGGAATTGTTTTGGAGGTTTGCTTTTTAACTTGTTTTAATTTCCTAGTTGAGTTATTATTATTATTTTTTAAATTTAATTTAAAGTTGTTTACTGTAATATCATTCATGAATCAAAAAATTTTGAGTTAACTTTAAAATTCGCTTGGTCATTTGAATTAAATTTAGTCCCAAAGTCCGCTGTTCATTTAACCTTTACAGCTATTTTTAAGGAAACATTTTTAGTTCCTCAAATGGATTTGTTAAAAAAGATTTCCGTTTAAAAAATGATCTTATTAAATAGCTGGGATATTTTGTCTCCAATAGGTTCTAATGGTAAGTCTTCTATGAGCACTGTAAGCATCAATTTAAACTTCAAATTTATTGTTTTATTGATACTGTGATATTCAAGCCAATCCTGCATATTTCAGCGGAATAATGCTGTCACTTAAGCTAAGTACCTTTATAAGGACTGAGATCGAAAAAACCTTAACACACGTTTTTTATTAAAACTTTTTAGCTGCATTCCGGGTCAATATTTGTATGTTGCTGATAATCGAGGGAATGTTGTTAAAAGTTTAGAACCCAAAACCAGACAATTTTCCCAAAAAGTTCTTGGCATGGCAAGAAATATGCAGTTGCGGCAAAAGAATCCAAACATTTGTTGCAAAGGGCTCTATAAATACCGAAATTTACATCAAGGAATGTTTACAAAAGATGATGATTCCATCCATAAGATGTGTCCGCTTTTTTTTGGCCTGATTTGGTAACCTGTCACTATGATAAGAAAGGTCTTGAGTGGTAAAACAACAATAATGTGGTATTTGTACCAAGAGAGGTAAACCTTCAAACTGCCTGGAGCTTGGATATTGGGATCTTGTTAAAAAAGAATTGAAGAGCACAGAAAAGGTGTGCAAAATTGTGGTAGATTTTAAACGGAGATAGACTACCTGTTCGAATAAAGTGACAGAAAGCTCAATAAAAATCTTAATGGAAGGGTTTCCGGAAAAGGTTCATAAATTCATCACATTAGAACAATAAAAATAAAAATTTTTGTAAATTGAAATATTGGGTGTATAATTTAAAAATGCAGGATTTTTTTTTTAATTTTTTGCTTTTATTTTGAAACATTTGTACAATATTAATTTATTCAAAGTATTGGTCATTGTAAGCTATGACCTTTTCCCATCTTTCGAGCCAAAAGAACTGCTCATCTTTTGAGGACAATAACGAATCAAGGCAATTTCGGTTACTCTGTTCCAATGTGAAGCTTATCCCAGAGAGAGCGTTCTGCACCGATCGAAAGAAATAGTAGTAGGACGGGCACGATCTGGACTATAAAGCGGGTGAGGCAAAACTTTCCAACCACTTCATTCTAAATACTTTTAAGGAGGTACTTCAACATGTGGACGAGCGATGTCATGATGGAAAATTACGGTTTCATGTCTGGCCATTGTTAGCTATGACGATTTCCCATCTTTCTAACAACATATGGATTCCGAGCCAAAAGAACTGCTCATCTTTTAAGGACAAAAACGAATCAACCCAATTTCGGTTACTCTGTTCTAATGTGAAGCGTATCCCAGAGATAGCGTTCTGCACCGATTGAAACAAATGGTAGTAGAGCGGGTGAGGCAAAACTTCCCAACCACTTCATTCTAAATACTTTTTAACAGGTACTTTAACATGTGGACGAGCGATATCATGGTGGAAAATTACGGTTTCATGTCTGGCCGTTTTTCGGTCAATACTCGCTTCAAACGAATCAGTTGCGTCCAGTTCAGGTTACCTGTGATGGTCTGGCCAGATTTCAGCAGCATATAATATATAGGATCCTTTTGATCACACCAAATCCAGAGAATTACCTTAACGCCATTGATATTTGGGTTTGGTGTCGATTCGGCTGGTTCGGTTTATCGTAATGGGAACATTTTTCATCGCAAGTAATGATTAGGTGCAAAAATTATTTTCTTTTAAGCTGGAGTTCCACACCACGCGATCTACGCGTTGTCGCATTCTACGCGGCTGTCAAAAAAGTATAATTAATGTATTTATTTGGTGCAAGTTACACGCACAAAAGCGTAGGATGCCTTGACGCATAGAACGCTAAAAGTAGATATACTTTCTACTTTAGTAAGCATCAAGCGCGTACAAAACAGCTGATTTTGACAAGTTTTTTTGTATTAATTTGATAAAATTTAAAAGCGTTGTAACCTAAAGCGTAGAATGTGAAGAAGGTATGAAATGCACGCAACGCTTTGACGCGAAAACGCGCGGTGTGGACCTCCAGCTTTTAACGTTCAAGCATCATTTCGAACATTAAAAATAGTTTTTCAATGTCTCTCGGTTTCAATTCGAATGGTACCCAATTCCCCTGCTTTTGGAAGAATCCTAATGCTCGCAAACCTTTTGATTTGCTTTGAATTGAATTGCTGCTCCCAATGATTTTGCAAGCTCCTGTTGAGCTTGACAACAAACTTCATGGTGTAATGCCTCCAATTTTTGGTCTTCAAACATTTTTGGCTGGCCTAAGCGATCTTTGTCTTCCGTGTCAAAATCACCACTTCTAGACCGCACAAACCATCTCTCCCACGTTGAAACCGATTAAACACAGTCACCACAAGCTTCGGAGAGCAATCGGTGTGCTTCAGCGGCACTATTTTCAAATTAAAGAAGTAAAGAAAAACTTCCCGCATATGACTCTTTGTTGGCACAAAATTCGACATTTTCGAAGCAAAAAAAAAAAAACGTTGTTATTTAGGCTATAATGTTCAATAACTAAGTGAGAATAAGTGACAGATAAGGACTGAGATCGAAAAATTTTTAACATACATATATGTTAATAAAAATGATACCACTAAACTTTTGAATCTTTTTTTATTTGATTGAAATTATTGTTACAATTTATAGCTCGAATCACTAATGATGAAATTTTGAAGCTTTTTCGAAAACCCTTCCATTATGATTTTTATAGTGATTTATGTCATTTTGTTCGAACAGGTTGTCCATCTCCGTTTAAAATCTACCACACTTTTGGACACCTTTTTTGTGCTTTTCAATATATCTCCACTGGACTCAGCTCCAGGCAGTTTGGAGGAATAGTCTCTCTTGGTACAAATACCACATTATTGTTCTTGTACCACTCAAGACCTTTCTTACCATAGTGACAGATGCCAAATCAGGCCAAAAATAAGTGGACACATTAAGAAGTCTTATGAATGGTAACATTATTTTTTGTAAACATTCCTTGATGTAAATTTCGGTATTTATAGAGCCCATTGTAACAAATGTTTGGCTTTTTTGCCGCAACTGCATATTGCTTGCCATACCAAGAACTTTTTGGGAAATGTTGTCTGCTTTTGGGTCCTAAACTTTCCATCAACTTTCCCTCGGGCATCTGCAACATAAACAAATTTAGCCAGAAGCTGCGAAAAATTTTCCATACGTACATTTCTTCATCCATTATGCACCACGTATATTTTTTGTATAAAATTTGACTTCAATTTCCGAGCTCTGTCTTTGGCCTCTAAATTTTTAGCTGAGTTCCTGTCAGGAACTTTTTGAGCCTTGTATTCTTTTAAACCTGCATTGGCTTTAACTTTTCGTACCAAATAGTCCGAGTACTGAACTAACCGGGCAGCTGTCCTACCGGAGGTGTTGGGAGCTCTTTTGAAAATGCCTTCTATTATGTTTGGCTTTAGAAACATCATGTGTACCATTCCTTCTACCTGAACCAGGTTTTCTATCAACGGAAAAGTTCTCCCGATACTGTTTAATTACATTGGAAACAGTTTGACGGCAGACCTTTGATTGTTCGGCCAACTTTTTGTAGGACCATGTTGGGTTTTGTTGAAAATATTTAATAATTTTAGTACGCCCTTTTTTCTTGTCATTCATTTTAATCAGATTAACAACAAATGAACATAATTGACATTAAACGTAATAACTGACATGCTTTTCAAAGGTAACTTGATCAAAAAAATCAAATAATCCTCCTATCAGAAAATGCTATAAATTTTGCGATTGGCCCCTAATGTCAGTTCTGTTTTGACATTTGTGTAGTAAACACATGCTAAATACACGTTAATAAACAATGTTACGCTACACTGCTCCAGAACGCGGAATATGGCTGACTATTTATTTGACCAATAATCGGTCGGTGACTTTGGCACAACGTGAATTTCGTCGCAGATTTCCTGGCCGTCCAACGACTACTGGTGAAACACTGCGACGTTTAGCCGCTCGCCTCGAAGAGACTGGCACAACACGAGATGCTGCCAGGCGTGGCAGACCCCGGAGTAGCCGTTCTGCAGAGAATATTGCTGCTGTAGACGAGGATGTCATGGAAGCGCCGTCGACATCGACCAGACGACGTGCCACGCAAATGGGTATCAGTCGACGGTCTTTACAGCGAATTTTGGTAGAAGATTTGAAGATGTTTCCGTACAAAGTCCAGACGGTGCATCAGCTGTTAGCTGCTGACCGCCAATCGCGTCTATCATACGCTCAAGCCATCCTTAATCACCACCAAGAGGAAGATAATTTTTCATCAAAAATAATCATAATTTTTCATCAAAAATAATCCCCATCTTAGCGGGAACGTAAATAAGCAAAATTTACGCAAAATCCGCGTGTAACTCACGAAGAGCCATTACACCCGCTCAAAGTCACTGTATGGTGTGCTGTTTTCGCTGGAGGAGTCATCGGACCTTTTTTCTTCGAAGACGTCGCGGCCCAAACGGTTACTGTGAATGGTGAGCGCTACAGAGCAATGATCAACGAGTTCTTTTTGCCGCAACTTGATGAATTGGGATTGGAAAACATGTGGTTCCAACAGGACGGTGCAACGGCACACACTGTACTTGCCACAACCGATATGCTGAAGGATGGATTTCCCGGGCGCCTAATCTCTCGTTTTGGCGATTTGCACTGGCCAGCAAGATCGTCCGATTTGACCGCTCCAGACTTCTTTTTGTGGGGCTTTTTAAAGTCGCGGGTTTATGTCAACAAGCCTCAGACTCTTGCAGCTCTTAAAGACAATATCCGTCAAGAATGTGAGGACCTATCGCCGGAAGTTTTGGCCAAAGTGATGGAAAATGATATAAAAAGGGCTCAAATGGCAATCAGCTGTGGCGGCGGCCATTTACATGACATCATATTCTCGAATTGATGTAAAAAAAAATTAAAAGACCAAATAAAAATAATCCACAAGAAGAATCAAAGTTTTTCATTTTTTTTAATTACAGCCAAAAAACATCGGAAGTTTACTTTTGCGCCACCTTGTACTTGTGTTAAAAGTTTTAATGAAAAACGTGTGTTAAGAATTTTACGATCTCAGTCCTTATGTACCCATCAAAATTAAATATAAGTTATTACAAACAACAGCCACGTCATTTGTTGTGAATCCTGCATTTTTAAGTTATACACCCAATAACAAACGTAAACCAGTATTATTGTCACTATTTTCTCTAAATAAATAAAAGTTTTTCTGTTAAGCATCTTAATAATTCCTTTAAGAATTTGTATTAATAATTCGTGTTCCAGGTTTCCTATTAAAATTTGAATGGAATTTCAGAATGTTTTTGAAACAGCTTTCTTTGAAATCGAGAACAAAACATTTTTAACACACCAACATTAACAAAAATCTGTAAACTTCTATACAAGAGTTGGGAATTTTCTTTTAAAATAATCACAAACCAGAAAGATAATAGAAACTGGTATTTTTTTAATTAATATTTTTCACAAATAAATATTCATAATATTAAATTATCATTAATATCAGCAGATACATATGTAACTGTTTCTTTATCCTTAAACTCATGTTGGTACCACTTTTCCCTTTTATCTGTCTTAAATTGTAAAATGTTGACATGTTAGTAAAAAACGTGTTTTCATTTTAGATTTATCAGTACAAAACAGATTGTTACCCCTACATGTGGTAACAGATGTTTTGTTGTTGAATTAAACAAAATGCATCCTTTATAAATAAGCATGCATACACACCTTAGGACTCACACAAAGTTATAATTATCACCGGAAAGTGATAAGTGAGAAATGGTGGTGGCAAGATCACTTGATATTTAGTAATAAATTGAAAAATCAACGTACACATAGAGTATGTTGCTTTCAAATTACTTTTGTAGAATTGTTAAAATGTTTTTTTATTCAAAAATTATTATTTAAATTTGTTATAAAATTCCAAATATTGAAAAATTTAAAAAAAAAATTAAGATAAATTCTGCCTTTGTAAAGAAATTTCTGTGCACGTGTTTACAATATTTTAAAAAATAATGTTAAATAAGGGTTAAATAAAAATAATAAAATCATGAAATCGCTCAGCTATGTGCAGATATGAATTCAGAACAAAAGTAATCACCAAAAACCAGTTTTTTTGTATTTAAAAAAAGCCTAACAACCCTGAAAATGAATGGCTTTATTTTATTCACCGAGAGTAAAGTGGAGGATCTAGATATTTCCAAGACGTTCGATAGAGTCATGTATGGTGCACTTTTATCGAAACATATTGGTTTTTTTGCCGTTTGTGATAACTTTTCATGATTTTTATAGAGCTTTCTCAGAAATCGCACCGTACGGGTTGTTATAGATGGGATCTCATCAGAAGAGATTGGATCTCAGCCGAAAGGCTCCGTTCTTTTTTTCTACTTTATTTCGATGATGATAGCAACACTATCATCTTCTAAAGATTTCATTCAACCTGTGAGACAATGAGACAAAACATGAATGATACGCTTAATAAATTTCCTGTGAAAATCTCTCTATTGTAATACACAACAGATCATATTGCTTCATTTGTTTTTATGGGTGGCGTAAATATTAAAACAATCAGATGCTCTTGATATAGTGGGCATGAGAATTCAGTGTGATGTCTAGACTAAACACATTTTTCAAGTGTAGGTGTTTTTAAAAGAAGTAATAAATACTTCACTCCCTATGATCTTCTTACTATTGATCGTTTGAAAAGGAAATGCAGCTCTCATGTATGGATCGGATCTTCAAAGTCTATTCTGAAGTTTCTCGATCGCATATAGAAGAGATCGATGACAATGGGGTACCAAACTCTATTGATTTACTGGAACATCATCAATTTGGCTTGTGTTTTTTTCTTATCTATCGTATTCCATGCAATGTGTTCTGCTGAAATTAAGGAATTTGTTCATGATGCCCACTGTTTGTTACGTAATACACGTTCTACAACAAATGGTGGATTGGAAAGTGGATACTTATTGCAAATGTCGTTCCTATCGCTTTCAATGTATGAAACCACAAATCGAATGTCCAGAAACGGTACTTCCTCTATCCTAACTCCCATAACCAATGTCCTAGTTCCAAAACAATGCATTGTATGAGCCAGCGAGGGTTCAAGCCAAAAGATAAATCGATTTGTTATTAAAAATCTCTCGAATTAAACTTAGAAATTATCATGGTTCCAAAGCGATCTGAAAGTTCATTAAAGACCTATTAATTTGAAGAAAATCTAGAAAAGATAAAGCAATAAGGAGTGAAGTGAAGTCTAAAAAAGTGCTGAGTTTTTATAGGACATAGCCCAATATTTCTGGGTAATAAGTTGGACGAAATTTGTAATAAGAAATACAAATAGAGTGGAAACTAAAAAAAAACTCAAATATTTTTTTTTATTTTTTTGTACTAATACATTCTCATCACTTAGGTTTTTGACAACTGAGTTAGGTCTTTTACAGAAGAGTTTCCGCTCTATGTAATTTTCTTCAAGCCTTCTAGATTTGTTTCAAATTGAAAAATTATAAAGAAATTCATGAAATGTATGGATTCTTTTTAAACTTTTTATTTATTCAAATCAATGAAAATTTATGTACGAGTACATGATGTTGTCTGTGTAGTTATTTAAATGTTAAATTTTTTAAGATATAAAGAAATTGTAATAAAATATACTTTAAAGTGAACAATTTGCTAAATGGTGAAACTTAAATAAAATTCTCGTTCAATTTAAAGTTTATGTAAAAAAAAAAAATATATTCACAAAACATTAAGATTTCATTTAATGTCTTGCATAAATTTCTCATCATTACATTAAACGAAAGAAAAAAAAGACAAACAACAACAATCAAAGTAATAAACATTTTAACAATAAACAATTTTAAGAATGTTGATGATGTGGAACATGGCTGCCAGATTTGTTGGAACAGTTTCTTCAACAAATTTGTGTTATAATAAAAATTGATTAAAATCATGGACTTTTTTAATATTCAAATTGTTTTAAGAGCTCCAGTCACATGTACAAACATTGTAACCAGTATTATAGAGAGGAAACAAACCATTTCGACAAGGCATATGACTCTACCCCGTTCTAAATTTGTAAAAACTTGGTACACAGGTTTTTTATTTAATATAATTTTAATGTTAAGTTGCTCAAATATTTTAAATTCGCTATAGTTTGTCTTTTATCAAGGTTCAAAGTTAAATTTTTCAACCGCTTATTTAATGCTTGCAATATTGGTATCATATCAATGCTTATGTATCCTAGTTTCAAAAAGTTTTCTTATTGAACACAGTATATTTAATCTAAACACTTTCCTCTAAATAGGTATTTCTAAAAATTTTCCTCAATTATAAGCCACTATATCGATAAAAATAACGAAATTCTGAGAAAAAAAATCTTCAAATACATTTTTAGGCACACCTTTGTCATTAGTTTTCCGATTTTTATAAACTTAAATAGTATTATCAATTTTTTGAGTATATGTATCACCAACTCTTTTCCACCAAATTGCCCGGAGCTCCACCTTATTGAGAGATATTGGGCTCTGATGAAAAGATCTCTAAAGTAAAAAGGTGGCAAGCACGAAACGACTAGGATTTTAACAACTAAGAGAGATATATTTGGCTATGCCGAATCTATATACCCTTCACAAAATGATACTTTAAAATACAAATTATTTAATTTATTTAAAAAAAAAAAAAAAAAATTAAGTCTATTAGTGGAAAAAAATAATGACAAACCAAAAAATTGTTTGGTAAACAAATTTGGGTTAAAAAATATTTTTCCCGATTTTGACGCATTGTAGGTCCAAATTACTATAGCCTTATACAACGTTACTATAGCCTTTTACATCGTTGCAACGGACTTTGAAATATCTATCATTAGATATCCTTATTGTTTATATTAATGACTTAGTAATCCAGATATAGATAAAAAAATAAGCCAAAAATCGAGGTTGTCCCAGTTTTTTCCTTATAGAGCAATAGAGCCGGAAGAATTCCCGATATATTGATGTATCAATCATGTTTGTAAGTTATTTGGTGGCTATGGAAAGTTGATTTCAACATACAGACGGACATGGCTATACCGACATCGCTATCTATAACGATCCACAATATATATATATACTTTGTGGGGTCGCAAATGAAAAATGTATAAATTACAAACGGCATGGCAAAGTTATATATAATCTTGCCACTCATAGTGAAGGGTATAAAAATAAGTGGCGAAGAACCTTCTCTGTGGTTAACAATAATACTGTACAAAAGCTAATCAATGGAGTTAAAAGAAAGGAGCGATAATTTTATCAAAGAAAGACATAATCATAGATAAATATACATAGATCGGAAACTCTGCTGTCAAAGACCTAACTCAGTTGTCAAAAACCTTAGTGGTGAGAATTTTTTAGAAAAAAAAAAAAAAAAAACAAAGCAACACTCGTATGTATGTGTGATTATTTTAAGTAATATTTTTTTTCTAGTTTCCGCTCTATGTGTATTCCTCTGTGGACATAATATCTTAATTATTAGTTTTTAATTAATATCAAAATGTAGAATGTATAATTTTTTAGTGGACAGGTTCTACCCTCTCCTAAAGTATGAAAACTACTCCAAAGAAACATAGAATTCCATATGGAAACAATACTTCAAACCTGGTAGCCCTGACCATCAGCAGCATGATAATGATGTTATTGTTCTGATCATCATACAAAATACAAAAAAAAAAAACAAGTAAGAAAAAGTGTTATATTCGGCTGTGCCGAATTTTATATACCCACCATCAATATGTAACAATAAAATATTTTTCTAATATAGGGGTTATATTGGGGGTCGAAATATTTAGCTTCATATAAAACATGTACATGTCCACTACGTTATTATTTATTATCAGACAATTATGAATGTTCAAGTAATTTTCCGAGGGGGACCTTGTATGGGGACTAGGAACAAACGTTGTTCGATTTTTACCATACTTTGCAGTATGATTTCAGAGTACTTATAACTAATTTAGCAAAGTCGCACAATCAACACATTTATGACTGCTCGCACAATATTCCGGGGGTACATTTGTATGGGGGCTAGGTTAAATCATGAACCTATATTGCCCATTTTCAATGCCAAACAAACTTTATCAACAGAGAGTATTTGTAAGGAGGTAACCACCTACCTCTTTTCCTTTGGGCCTTATCGTGTTTTCAACACACTGACAGACGGACGGACATACATAGCTAGATCATCCTAGAATCTTATAAGGACCCAGAATATATATACAAATGTGGGTCTGACCCCATATTTTTTGATGGTGGGTATACAAAAAAAACAAGTGTTATATTCGGCTGTGCCGAATCTAATATACCCAACACTAATATACCCAAACACATTTACCTGATTTACCCGATTAAGCGGAGCTTATATTGGAGCTATGGTCAATCATAGAGTGATTGTCAAAAAATCCAGTAGTATGATTTTTGCATACATACTATAGATCTGTGTATGTAGCTTAATGTGTTTTCCGAAAGTGGTCCTTATATGGTAGCTATGACCAATTATGGGCCGATCTTCATAAATTTAGATTTTCTTGTACATTAGGATTATTGACGTCGAGTTTCAAAGTTATTACGATATTTATAATATATTTATATATATATGAGGGCTATGATCAAATATAAACCGATATTCACAAAACCCAGTAGTTTGATTCCTGCATATATGTTAATCTATATTGGTTCGAAATCGATATTTATAGGTATTTGTAGATTAATGTGTTTTGCGGAATTAGCCCTTATATGGGAGCTATGACCAATAATGGGCTGATGTTCATATTATTTCGTACGGCGATTTTTATATATGTATACAGGGTTTTCCAACAAGCTGTGTTATTTTGATATTCAAAGAAAAATTTAATTTTTTGAGATAAATGATCGGATGTTTATATCATAATAAAGAGGAAGGTATGCCGTTAATAATGAAAAACAACATCAGCGAAATGGCCATCACGACCACACTTACAGGACCATATAATTTTCATGAAATTTTCCATAACCAAATCGCAAAGTGGCTGCCCTATGTCCTCGATAGCCTCACGAATTCTATCTTTGAGGTCTTGAATCGACGCTGGACTGTTGGTGTAGACCTTATCTTTCACGTGGCCCCAAAGAAAGTAGTCGCAAGGTGATAAATCACAAGATCTCGGTGGCCAATTTTGATCACCTCTTCGAGAGATAACACGGTCCGGAAGCGTGTGTCGTTCCATTTTTAGTAATGGCGTAGTTTCTACTTGTCCAATGTCAAAGAATAAAAGCTTCAAAAGCGACAGCTACCGAAATACCGGGTGATTTAAAATAACACCTCTTGTTGGAAAACTCTTTATAAGGATTATTTATGTCGAATTTTAACCTGATAATGAAGATATTTATAGGAGATTTGTGTGGTTTTAGAAAGTGGTCTTTATATGGGGGCCATGGTAAAATATGGACCTACCCAAACAAAATATAGTCCTTCAACAGACAGGCGGACATTGCCAGATCTTTGGTTCTACGACTTATATTTCGATAAGTTACAAACGGAAGGACACAATTAATATACCCCCCTCTTTTTGGTGGTGTATAAATATAAAAACGCACTTTACAATGTGATAAAAAGAAATATTCCATTTACTGATACTTTGCTTCCAAAGAAAGCTGAGCAGTAAAACTATAAAAACAAAGAAATTATTGTAAATAACAGAAGAAGAAAAAGAAAAATACTGTATAAATATGTGTTAAAATATAAAATTTGTATAGATATGCAACAATTTAGTACATGATGGCATAAAGACATCTATACAACAAGTAGAATTATTTTCGTAATTACGATTATTAAAATTATTAAACCACACAATTTCTCTGCAATATTGCGCACTAAAAGTACTGCCAGTATTTAAATGGAAAAAAATAAGACAATAAAGACTTCTTTAAAAGAAAGAAACCAGAACAAAGCCATTTTGACAAAGATTTATCGTCGAAATTATATAAAAATAAAGGAGTAACTGCAAAACATATAAATAAATAAAAAAAAAGTGCTAAAATAATTAAACAACATCATGCTTGAAATGATACGAAAGTATTGTTTGCGAAAAGAAATGGCATTTAAACAAACAACTGCCAATAATAATAACAATTTTTATATTTACAATATAACAAATATAGTAATAATAATCATAGTTGTGATGATAATGATAATTGAGATAAAAAAGTAATTGCTGTCAATAATGTCGGTGGTGTATTCTAATATAATTATTACATTTATGGTTGCTGGTTATTTGTACAAAACAACAGTGTGCCCTACTAAAAATCTTTTATATATTCTGATATTTATTTTATGATGTGGTAAATTGTTTATTCCACACCCATTTACATTTCAAACCTTATTTATAACTTGGAACTTCTCCACTCTTCTCTTTTATTATAGAACAATGCCTCTTAACGGACCAATACTGGGAGATATTTAGTTTCACTCACACACTCAGTGTATGTTATTGTTGTTTTTTATTAAACAGTGTAAAATAGTGGTCGGAAATCAAAGCCGCCAGGGAACGAACATGATCGTTTATTTTTTCTGTACACAACACGAATGTCAACAAAGTTCATAAAAATAAGAAACAAAACTCACAATCAATAGCTGGTCAGAACAGAGACAGAAAGTACGTAACAGTTACATATTATGATCCAAATTCAATGTTATCTTTATGCCGGCCACTGTGGTAAAACATGTGTTGCCAATTTAACGTTCTGTCAATTATTTGTTAATCAGCTTCTTTTCTAGAAACACGTTTCTTTGGAAGTCTTTTTAACTAAATTTAGCTGAAAATGCATGATTTAATCATACAAATTTATCAACTATTAAGACACAGTGGTGTATACCAAATACAAATGGATGTTTTTTATATAGTAATCCTTTTTATCTATAGGCCTAACAATAAGTTTCTAACAACAGGGCCTTTATGGACACATGGTTCTCATCTTAGCGGACTGGTAGATCAGCTATACGAAGTCTTGATAGCGTTTGGATCTGAGAAAGAAGTCTTCCAAGCGGGTTCGGATCGTTTAGCAGTTTTATCATATATTTTTCACGGGCTTTCTTGAACTCGTACCTAACCAATAGCACTTCAAAGTCCCTGTGGGTGTTTTAGTTTCTTATGTACCATGGTCATGATCCTATGAATTTTTGTTTAGACCCCCTGTATAATATAAATACTGGGCTTCTCCTTAATTGATTTCTATATGTCCAAATTGGTTTTAACCCTTTGACGACCACGGGGACACTGGTGTCCCAACACAAAAATATTGAATAACTAAATAACGAAAAAAGTAATGGGTTCCATTTTAATCTAAATTAGTTCGTAAACGTGTCTCTTATTAATGTGTTTAGATTAAAAGAAGTTCTGTTACACCTTTTATTACCCTACCCTTCTCTGAGTTTTATTGCTACTGTGTTCAAGAATTGTTAAAAAATTTGTGTTGGGGTGTAATTGTAAATATTTTTGACAAATTGGTTAAGTAAAAAAACGGTGATTAGTGGGGGTTAAATATATATGTTTATTTTTTAGCGATATACGCACCTTTTTGTTTGGGGGTTTAGTTTGTAAGTAATTATGTTACAATTCTTTTTTTGTATTTAGGTCTTAAGTATGACAATATATAACACTTATATTTCACAAGAGAGCAAGAGAGCACACGTAAAAACACTACGGCGATTGGAATGTTTTCCACAGCCAAGGACATTTAATAATGGGCACTTAAAATTTATTTACATATAAACATCCCGGCCCCCTTGCTTCTATGCAACCTTAATATAATTCAGAACGTACAATAAAAGTTTACAAATTTTCAAAAAAAAAAAAATATGTAAAAGATTTAATGTATTCATACAATATCAATTCCATGCAAATAACAAAATGAACTTTTTAAAGTAAATGTATTAAACAATTCGGGAATAAGAATAAATAATAATTATAATAAATAATAATAATTATGTTTTTGGGGAATTCAAAATAAAATTCACAATTATTTGAAAGTAAAAAGAAATAAAAATACAATTATAAAAAGAAAAAGATATGTATGTATAAAAAAAATGTGTTGTTATACACAGCAAATGTTGATATCATGGTGATTGTATTAGATGCCAAATTTTCCAATTATTGTCCAACCAAGGACGGTATCTTGAGCCATTGGTGTGCCAATTGTTTCTGGTTGAATACTCGACCGAATAAGTCTCGGATATATATCAGCTCCCAGGATAAAGTTGATGTCAAAATTGGCATAAAAATAGGGGTCGGCCAGTCGAAGATTAGTATAAAGATTTGCGACTCTTTGATCTATCTTTTCTTTGGGTTGTTTACGTGGCAATTCATCCACGATCATAGCCAATACATGATATGTGATCCCACTGTCAAAACGTGAGCGTATTTTTATTTTGCACATGCTGTCGGATCCAATCTTTTCCTGAGGCAGCTTATGTCGCTCTACGAGAAACCGAGCTATAGAGCTGACCTCGACACAGGGATTTAGTAAACCTCTCACACTACTAAATTTCTCTCCCAGTTCCATTTTAACAATTATAGTTGGGAGTAGCGTAATAGAGCGTATACTAGTTATTGGTTGATTATTGGCGGAGTCGGTAGTGCGTTTTTTCTCATTCAAACGTCGGTGCCGGTGTAGCAGGGTATGATGCTTGCCTTGGCATTGTCGACAACGTTCTTTATTGCGACAGGAGGTAATCATATGTGAGTGACCCAGACAATTTTCGCAATATTTGTAACGTTTTACAACCTTCAACTTCTCTGTCACGTTCATGGCCTTAAATTTGATGCATTTTCTCAGCGGGTGGTCCTTACGGCATAGGCGACAATCAAAAGATGGCTTATGGTTTCGATTATGCTGGCTTCGGCTTCTGACTTCCAATGGCGATAGACTTCGGTGGCGATCGTTTGGCATCGTAGTAGCTGTGAATGAAATAGATAGAAATTTATTAGTGTTGTTCATTGGGGTTGGGGAGTAAAATTAGTTTGACGATTGGCCTAGTAACAATGCCATTGGCAGTTCGTACTTCGGCGACTCTAACACGGTTATCTGAACCGCGAACAACATTTTCAATGCGACCAAGTCGCCATTGATTGGGGGGTAAGTTATCTTGTCTTATGACTACAAAATCGCCGATAGCATAATCACGCTGGGGGTATTTCCACTTAAAACGTTTGTGAAGTTCTTTGAGGTATTCCTCTTTCCACCTTTGCGCAAAGTGATGATGAAGAACCTTTAGTTTTTGCCAACGACTAACATAACTCAAAGAGTGATCTGTTAGATTAGGTTCTGGGGGTGATAATAAAGGACTACCGATAAGGAAATGTCCGGGGGTTAACGCACACAGATCTGAAGGGTTTTCACTACTGGGACTGAGTGGTCTTGAGTTCAAACAGGATTCTATACGAGCAAGCAAAGTGGAGAACTCCTCAAAAGTAAAATTCTGACTATGAGATACTCGTTTTAAGTGCATTTTGAAGCTCTTAACTCCGGCTTCCCAGAGACCTCCCATATGAGG
Organism: Calliphora vomitoria; assembly: GCA_942486065.2. Classification (NCBI taxonomy): domain Eukaryota; kingdom Metazoa; phylum Arthropoda; class Insecta; order Diptera; family Calliphoridae; genus Calliphora; species Calliphora vomitoria. The sequence goes on from OW818029.2 coordinate 89,066,865, forward strand.
TGCGCCTGGGGGTATAAAATGCCATTGAAGGGGGGTAAAGTCATGTATTTCAAGCAGTTTTCGTCGCACAAGTGTTATGAATTGGGTTTTATCTACGTCCAGTATGTTAGAAGCGCCAACAAAAGCAGTGCCATTATCTGAATATAAGGAATTTGGACAACCACGGCGGGAAAAGAAACGTGCAAACGCAGCTAGAAAGGCTTGAGTTGATATATCACTGGTTGCTTCTAGATGTATGGCCTTTGTCGCGAAACAGACGAAAACCAGTACGTAACCCTTTGTTACCTTACAACCTCTGCCTGCATATGTTTTGATGTCGAACGGTCCAGCGAAGTCGACACCGGTATTAGTGAAAGGACGCGAAAGTGTTGTCCTTTCTGGGGGTAAAGCTGCCATAATTTGCTGACTTTTTTGACGTTTTTGGATTACACACGTACGACATTGGGATATTATAGTTTTAATCAGAGTTTTAAGCTTGGGCACGTAATAATATAGGCGCATGAGTCTGTACAACAGAGCATTCTGGCCATGGAGCGAGTATTTGTGCAAATATGTCAAGAATAACCGAGTGTACCGAGCGTGGTATGGCAATAAAATGGGATATCGTTCATCGTAGTTTAATGAAGGGGAGTTAGCCAATCGACCATTGATCCTCATGATGCCTGTGGAATCTAAGAATGGGTTGAATGTTAAAAGGCTACTTTTTCGGGGAATTTCTTGACTTTGTGATAATAGATTATATTCATTTTCGAAGTATAATCTTTGGCTTGCAATGATCATTCGAGTTTTAGCGTTTTCCAGTTCAGCTCGGGTTAATTCATCTGTAGTGGCTAGTTTATGGCGTTGATTACTATTACACCTGTAATAGAAACGAAATATTTGACCTATAACGCGCATAGCCTTTGTTAAGTCTGAAAAATGGTTAAGAATATCGGTATTTTCGATTAGATTTAAGTGGACCTGAATGGGTTTCGCCTCTTCTTCGGTTGTGAAACTTGATGAGTTCGTTGGCCATTGATTTCTCGGACATCTCAGCCACGACGGTCCATGCCACCATAAATCATTCGAAGCAAGCTGGGTTACTGTGAGACCACGGGTTGCCAAATCGGCGGGGTTATTTTTGGAGTCAACATGATACCACGATTGACTTCCTACTTTTTCGATTATGGATGAAACTCTGTTTTCCACAAAGGTTTTCCATCTATTCGGGGGTTTCTGTAACCATGCCAAGACTATCGTTGAATCGGTCCAGAGAAATAATTTAAGGTTTTTTAGATCGAGCTGTGATTGAATAGATTCGATCATTGTAGCCATTAATTCCGCGCCACATAGCTCTTTTCGGGGTAGTGAAACAAACTTGACTGGGGCCACTTTCGTTTTGGCGACTAGCAGATGAGAAGAGACATAACCAAGGTTTTCAGCACGCAAATACAATGTTGCAGCATATGCTTTCTCTGAAGCATCGCAAAAACCATGTAACTCGGTGGAGTATGACGGGTCAAAATCAACGAATCGGGGAATTTGGATATTACCGATATTTACATAATCGTCTAGGAAATCATGCCATTGTTGCAAAGTTGATGGTTTAAGTTCCTCATCCCAGTTTGTTTCATCTTTCCAGATCTGTTGCATGATGATTTTTGCTACGATTATTTTGGGGGAAAACCAACCGGCGGGGTCAAAGAGCTTGGCAATTTCTGATAAAACTGATCTCTTGGTTACTGAATTTCGATCGGGGTTATTCTTGAGTTGAAAGTAAAAACGATCAGTTCCGGCGTTCCAACGTAAACCTAAAGTCTTAGTTTTACAAGAGTCTGACAATTTCAGGAACTCTGTATCTAAAAGATGATCTGGAGAAAGACCTTTTAGTAGATAGTCGTGGTTAGCAGTCCATTTACGAAGGGAAAAACCAGCGGATTGAAGAACATCGATTAGTTCATCTCGATCTTTTAAGGCTGTTGAAAGGGTATGAGCGCCGGCTAACACGTCGTCAACGTACATATAGTTGCGTAGGATGTTGGAAACTGCAGGGTTTGATTGTTCACAAGACTTGGCTAACTCAAGCAGTGTACGGATGGCCAAATATGGGGCGCAGTTAACTCCAAAAGTTACGGTATTTAGCTCAAAGTCTTGTGGTTCATCTTGAGGGGAATTTCGGAAAATGATTCGTTGGAACGGGGTGTGGGAAGGATTTACAAGTATCTGACGATACATCTTTTCAATGTCCGAATTGAAAACATACCGGAATAGTCTCCAACGTAGTATGAGAATGGTCAAATCTGCTTGGAGAATAGGACCGGGGTGAAGTAAGTCATTGAGACTATTTCCGTTGGACGAGGGACTTGACGCATTGAATACTACCCGCAACTTTGTGGTAGTACTATCGGGCTTTAGCACTGCATGGTGGGGCAAATAATATGTGGAATTGGAATTAGATGGACTGACCATTGTCATTTGTCCGAGCGTTGAGTATTCAGAAATTACACGATCATATTCTGACTTGAGCGGGGGGTTTTTCATGAGCCTAAACTCATTTCGGAGAAACTGGGAAAGAGCAATATGACGAGATGGACCAATATGAATATCATCAGGGTATTCCTGTCGGAAAGGCAACGAGACTACAAATCTACCACTACTATTGCGATATGTTGTTGACTGGTATATATTTTCGCAGTATGCATCTTCGGCTGAAAGGCGGGGTCTCTTCGGTACTTCTTCGATTTCCCAAAACTTCTGAAGTTGATGATTTAGTGATATTTCGTTATAAAATGATGAGACCATAGATATGTTAGTCTGATTTGCAATTCTACCAGTTATAATCCACCCGAAGACCGTCTGTTGTGCAACTAGCGATTGAGTACTATCCCATCGTAGACCATTTCGTATGATTTTCGGGTATATGTCTCCACCAAGAAGTAATTCTATTTCCGAAAAGTTTTGAATATGTGGATCTGCTCTTCTCAAATCAGAAAATTCACTATCGTTTAACGCTAATGAGGGGAAATAGGGGAGTTGTCCAGTAAGCTTCTTAACAACGAAAGCATCTGTGAAGGTTTCAAATGTGTCATCTATGGGTGAGCCGATGCGAATGTAGCATAATTGAGTAGATGTGGCAGTTAAGGCACCATTTAGGCCATGTACTTCAGTTTGAGATGATCGGGTTTTCAAGAGAAGTCGATTTTGAAGTTTCTTAGAAATAAAGGTTGCTTCAGAAGCAGAATCGATTAAAGCACGAACTGTATATTTGAGATCATTGGAATAAATGTCTACAAGAGCGGTTCCGAGTAAAACAGTGGAATTTGAAGTGGACTGTATTTGCGTAGAATATGTTTGTCGGATTTGCGCTGCCGCTGCAGCAGAAGTGGAGGGGTTTACGTTTAAATTTGACGTTATAGGGGGATTATTTACGGGCGTATTACTCGGATTCGGATTCTGGCTTCTAGTTACAGCTCGAGTGCTTCCTTGGGGGTTCGTATTCTCGGAACGATGAAGTAGAGAGTGGTGTTTACGCTTGCACACATGACACACATATTGACTTCTACATTTTTTCCATTCATGGAAAGTTCCTAGGCAATTGGAACATCTCTTTTGGCTCTTAACAATTGCATAACGTTCATCAACAGTCATTGAGAGAAATGAAGGACAAAGCCTAAGGGGATGTGAATCAGAGCAGATTGAACATTTAATAATTCTATCGGAAGAGACACTGGTATTGTAACTATTGACTTTCTTTTTCTCTGGAAAATTTTGCTTTTTCGAGTTATGGTGTTTATTCGGATTAGAGGTATTAGGGTTTGCAAAAGTAGTACGAATGTCAGCTACTGATTCGAGGGTTTGAAAACGGGATGTCAAAAAAGTGTCCATTTGCTTCCACGTTGGCAACTCTGTGCTGTTAGGCAATGATTGTTCCCACAGGCTGAGGGTATTTTCGGGTAAACAAGTGGAGCAAATGTATACGAAAATAATGTCCCAGTTCTCGGTATCTATTTTCAAAAGGGATAGATTTGTAACACAATCGTTGATTGTTCGTTGAACGCGCCTTATGTTGCTGGAAGTTTCTTTTGCGACTGGGGAAATATTGAATAAAATCTTTAATTGTGCATTGATAAGAATCCGTTTGTTCTCGTAGCGATTGACCAGATTACGCCATGCCATTTCAAAACCTTCATTGGTAATGGGACAAGTCTTCAACAGTTCACGAGCTTCACCTTGCGTTTTCTTAATTAAATGGCACATCTTCTCAACCGGGGATAAACGAGTACTGTTTCGGTATAAAGCCGTAAACATGTCGCGAAATGTTGGCCATGACTGATAATCGCCGTGAAAAACTTCAGTATCACACGGAGGCAACGAAATATGGGGAGTATTCTCAACTAGAGGGACAGTTGCGGGGTTTGTAGGCGCAGGGGGGCTACTGTTACGACATAGAGAATCTAAAATCTCATTCGACTTTGCTAAAACTCTGACATGAGCCTCAAAAGTTGAAAAGAATCGGGACTTCAGTGTAGCGATTTCAACATCTTCTTCTAATTCGTTAAATTTATTCAAGATTTCGTCGTAACGTGACCTAAAGTTTGACCAGAGACGAACTATTTCATCCTTCTGAACTTCCAAGGTATGAAGGGAATGGCTATCGACAGGAAGAGTCTCAAAGTAAGCTTGAAACTCGACTACACGATCCGAAGCGCGAATAAAGTCATCGAGGACTGACATGATGAAGTCTCAAAATAGTATGGGGGTTGAAAAAGTAAAAAGGTTTGGGAAAATTCAGAATAGAGACAAATCGAAGGAACCGAAATGAATCGAGCACTTAGTTTTAGGGTTTATGGAACCGGCAAACGATTAATAACCACGAGTGTAAAACGAATCAATAATTGTACAAGGTATTGAGAAAACGATGGACGATAATATTATTTATCACAAACGAATATCAAATAGTCGTTTATAAATGTGGTAAATAATTTTAAAAATGTGAAATATGTATATATGTATGTAGATATTATATAAAAATTATAATATTTATAAAAAAAAAATACTTAAAGTGCAATTTTTATTAAGTTGCTTCTATTAATTTATTAAATATGCAAAGAATCGTAGGTATACAGTTATTTATTTGTTTTATGAGTGAAAATTAGTTGACTTAGGGGGTTTTATAAAACTGTGTTAACTGAAATTTTTTTTTTTTAAGTGAAATATATTAAGATTTTTTAAGAAACCAAATTTCTTTTTCGCTTTTCCAACTTTTCTAGTTGTATTTCAAAGTATTTTTTAATAGATTGACTAGTTCACTTATTCGTATTTAAATGTATTTCAACTTTTATTTAATTACACAATTTATTTATTTATTTATTAAATTTTATTTATTTATTTATTAAATTTCATTTATTTATATTAAATTTTAAGCAAAAAGTATATATTGTAATTTAAATAGTTTTAATTTTATTTATTTAGATTTATTTTAATTACTTTCAATAATATTTTGCTTAAAAAATGTTTACTGGGTTGTGTGTGTGTTAAAGATATTTAACTTTATTCAAAACCAAAAAAAAAATAATCTTACTAATAAACAAAACAAGATACAATCATGTAAATACAAAAAACTTCTTTTGTTTTGTTTCTGTTGGATGTGTATATACATACGTATGCACAGTTTTTCTTTTATATTTAATTCTTTCTTTGTTTTGATTCTGTGTTATGTATGTTCGTGTGTATGTTTTTTTTGTTCTTATTTTGTTTTGTTTTGGTTATTTAGAATATTAAGTTGCGTTTGATTTGATCTTATTCTTTTTCTTTACACGCACAATTTATTTTTATGTTCGAGTTGTAATGTTTGAGAGAGAGTTATTGATCGAACTTTTGTATTTACAACTTAAAGGCTGTTTGACCGTAAATGTAAACATACAAGTTGAAACACACTGATATTTAAAATATCTTTCTATGTTAGTTTAGGTTTTTTAGTTTTTCACTCAATGTTTTCCTTTGTGGATTTCGATTTTATTAACTGGGGGATATTTTATGTTCACGAATTTATAACTGTATACACTACTTGTTATTTTGTTTTTGTTTATTTTCACTTTTACTTTTTATTGTAATTTGCACTTTTATATAAAAAAACAAGAAACTGGTCACTTACTTTTTTGTTGATTTTAAGTTGAGTTTCTGATGTTTTGATGGGGGTTGATTTTGTCTTTACCAAGCGCTGTTTTGGAGACCAAAGGGGGGTTGAATCTATGTGATTTCACGGGGTTAACAATGTGGTTTCCACGGGGGCTTAGTAGGATAAATTCCTCTTAGTTTCTGGGGTTTAATTTCACTGAAATTAGATTATCTGTCAAAATATCTACAACTTTTTCTCGAATATCCGGTTCGATTGGACCAAATAATGTTGGGGTGTAATTGTAAATATTTTTGACAAATTGGTTAAGTAAAAAAACGGTGATTAGTGGGGGTTAAATATATATGTTTATTTTTTAGCGATATACGCACCTTTTTGTTTGGGGGTTTAGTTTGTAAGTAATTATGTTACAATTCTTTTTTTGTATTTAGGTCTTAAGTATGACAATATATAACACTTATATTTCACAAGAGAGCAAGAGAGCACACGTAAAAACACTACGGCGATTGGAATGTTTTCCACAGCCAAGGACATTTAATAATGGGCACTTAAAATTTATTTACATATAAACAATTTGTGTTATGGTCGTGAAAGGGTCAAAATGTTATTATACAGGATGAGTTTAGCTTGGGCACTGATGTGTTTTGCTTCATATGAAATCTCTTGGTTAATTATGGCGGCGCCATGAAAGTCGTATATCTAAAGGCAGTTAACACATTGTTGAGTGTGTTAGCTGGGCAATTTCCTCTCCTTAAAGTTATCGTAACATGTTTTCTTTTTCATCAGTTTTTCAACCTGAGGTAGTTTTCCAATTGACTAGATGCTATGTGTGTTTTTTCGCGTGAGCTAATAATCTATGTACGTAAGTAAGTCTGATGTGTAGATTACGTACAGGATAGGTCTGAGAACACTTCCCTGTGCAATGCTGTTCTAATATAGTATTCTCTGGTCACATAATAATTGTACTTAACTGAAACTTTCTGAAGTTTTTACGATTTTATAAAAAGATCGAACTGTTACTTTTAACCCAGTTTTCGGGCTACCTCAATTTGAAGATATAACTCTGGAATGCTCAAAAGAAGCCAAATATATTGGTATTTTTTTAGGCTCTTAGCTCTTGAGGAAACGAATACTGAGATTCCGCCTTTTACACTTGCAAAGAGATCTTTGGGAAGAGATGCGACCTCACTAGCATGTTTTGCTATCACTATGGCGATGAGTTCTACTCTTCAAACCATTCTGTAACCGTTACTGGACATATTTCACCTCAACATTTTTACGGTGGACAAACCACCATACTGCAGAGCATGTGCAGGAGAGAAATCGGATTATGTGATACCGACATCGACATTATGTAATCTCAATCTATACCCGGGCCCAAACGAGATCGAGAATTCAAAGTATACAACACAAATATGAGCGAAACTCGTTAAAAATCATCAAAAAGTAAACAAATTGGGGATTTTGCAACACAATCATACAATTCGTGTTATACAACATTTGTGCCCACCACTGATCTACAGTGACGAAAACAAACACTGATTCAGGAATTTTCTCCGATGATCTTTACCATCGGATATCGTTTCGTCTGCGAAAATAATTCAAGAACTAAATCTAGACTCATCGATCACTGATATATAAATGAACATGCTTGCACCAATCAAGGCTCTCAGTGCCAAAGTGGTGAAGTCGAAATATCTACTCGATTGCATACATTCAGTAACCCAGCTTGGATATCATCATGTCGAGCTAAGATGGGTGAACTTTCGGAATATGAACGCATCCGTGAGAAAGAAACTGTTTGTGCTCAGGCGAGTCTATGACGCGCAACGACTTTGGTTGCGATATCGAATATGATCGATGAATGAGACTCGGTAAATCGGTGATCTACTTGTCACTTGTAGAATATCTAGAATACTTTGGTCATCTTAGCCACCGCAAAGGACCGAGTCTTTTGGCTCTTGGTAGGGATTTAATCAGATTTGTTATAGGCATAATTAGCGGCTCTGTGGTTTGATGTAGCACGGAATGTATAAATTACAAACTACATCGGTACAACAACTTCTATCATTGCTCCGCAGTACAAGAGCCCAGACTTATTTTATAAAAAGATCGAACTGTTACTTTTAACCCAGTTTTCGGGCTACCTCAATTTGAAGATATAACTCTGGAATGCTCAAAAGAAGCCAAATATATTGGTATTTTTTTAGGCTCTTAGCTCTTGAGGAAACGAATACTGAGATTCCGCCTTTTACACTTGCAAAGATATCTTTGGGAAGAGATGCGACCTCACTAGCATGTTTTGCTATCACTATGGCGATGAGTTCTACTCTTCAAAGCATTCTGTAGGCTTTGCTGGACATATTTCACCTATATATTTTTATGGTGGACAAACCACCATACTGCAGAGCATGTGCAGGACAGAAATCGGATTATGTGATACCGACATTTGTGATCTCAATCTATACCAGGGCCCAAATATGAGCGAAACTCGTTAAAAATCATCAAAAAGAAAACAAGTTGCAGATTTTGCATCACAATCATACAATTCGTGTTATCCTACATTTGCAGAGCATGTGCAGGACAGAAATCGGATTATGTGATACCGACATTTGTGATCTCAATCTATACCAGGGCCCAAATATGAGCGAAACTCGTTAAAAATCATCAAAAAGAAAACAAGTTGCAGATTTTGCATCACAATCATACAATTCGTGTTATCCTACATTTTTGCCGACCACTGATTTACAGTGACGGTTAAAAGGCGAAAACAGACTTCAGGAATTTTCTCCGATAATCTTTACCATTGGATATCAAACTGCCCGTTGTTCAAGCTTTAATTTACTCCATCGCTTCGTCTGCGAAAATAATTCAAGAACTCAATCGATCACTGATATCTAAATGGACATGCTTGCACCAATCAAGGCTCTCAGTGCCAAAGTGGTGAAGTCGAAATGTTTACTCGATTGCATACATTCAGTAACCCAGCTTGGATATCATCATGTGATCTCTCTGACTGTGGTAACTATAATATGGTTAATATACGATTCACATGATTGTATCAACCATGAATATGGTTACAGTAAACAAGTATATGTTTGTGACAACTATTTATATGATGAAGTACTTATTATGTTGCTCTCCGCTTATGGATATCATAATCAGAGAACAACATATTATGATTATTCATCATAAAAATGGTTAGTACAATCATGTGAATCGTAAATTAACCATATTATAGTTATCACAATCATATAAATAGGTAATGTGATTATAATATTGTTAAAAAACTTGTAAACATTTTGAAATGGAGTCCACAATGAAAAGTGGGTGTTGCAGCGCTTCTAAAAATGAGCTGCAACAGCTCTAAAATTAAGATAATTAACCCTTTGACGGACACTGACGTCTATAGACGTCATAACAAGGGTTTCTGGGGGGACATGACGTGTATACACGTCATAAATTGTTTGCTTCCAAATAACGGAGATACAGCAAGTGTCCCACGGGAAGACCTCCTAAAATTTTGGTGTCCGTCAAAGGGTTAAATTATTTCATATTTAGATTTTTTAAAGTTCAAAAATATATTTTTCTGCAAAACGTGTTAACTTGATTATTTATAGACTTTGACGCGGCGTTGGAAGAGTTTTAACATGAATTGTTAAATTTAATTCTTTGGTCACTACATTTACTAGAACAACAACTACACCATTTAGTTTAGAATTAGTTTCTTAATTGCCAATAATAGTCTTATTTCACATATTTTTGTTTCTTCAAACTCTAGTTTAAATGAATGAAGCAATTAATGTTTAGAGCTATAAATTAATCATTCTTTTTTGATTTTAATTCGTTACGAATTAGCTAAATTTTGATGTGTCCTTAAGTTTGAATAAAACGAAAAATATGATCAGTTTATAGTTGTGTTTAAACTCTGGAAATGGTGTAGAAAATATTCCTATAAAAAGTAGAACGTGATATTTATTTAACACGTGTATAGACATTTTTAAACTTTTGCAAGGGGAAGCTGAATAGTTCAAAGTGATGTGAATTGAAATGAAAAACAAAAAAAAAAAAAAAAAAAAAAAACAAGCCAAACAAGAAAAGCAAACAAAATAGTATAATAAAAATAATGACCAGTAAATATACATACAAATATAAAGCACCTGGGGATGGGTCAATAAGTTATCAAAATTAACTAAAATATTTGAAATAACTTTTATGGGATGTTGAGCTTAAGTATATATGAAAATTACCTAATCCACTAAAGCTGCGCATACACGATTGATTTGTGCGTGTGATTTGTTCGTGCTCGACGTCTTGGTACTTGTTAATTGCACCAAATAACAAGTAATTTAAAATTTTCAATCACATATCAATCGTGTATTTCATCAGCTGTTTCGTACTTTCAGATCTTCTACAAAGATTAAGCCGCTAATAAAACAAAATAATCGACGACCTAAAAACAACATTCATAGATTAAACTTCATTTAATCTTCAAGTCAAAAACCCGTCCTGAAGCAATTAAATCCTTTGATAGACTCAAGCAATATAATTTTGAAAAGTTCAAAACCTTGTGAATTTTACCGCCTTAATTTGTTGCTTGTTTCAAATACACTTATAGTTTGTGGTTAATTGCGTGCCAGGAACCTATTCGATGGAATATAAACATATTATTGTTTATATTAACATTTATAGCTGACCCCTTATGGTGCAACCATGGCGGTGGGGGAGAGAGAAAAACAGCAAACAGCCAGAAAAAAATATGCAATCAAGACATTTTTTATTTAGGCAACGCGCTCTCTGTTGCAATTTGTATGATGAAGGAAGGCAAGCAAACAACTGCAACAACAAAATATCGTCAACAGATGCCAGCCAGCTTTAGAAATGAAACCAATGAGACAAAATACATGTTGGCACGTTGCTATTCCTGCACAGCACGTGTAGAAACAAAACATAAGTTTGGCTTTAACCAGTTGAAGTAGATGCTTATGAAGATGACGACGACGATGTGGATGAGGTACCCCTTCCGCTTAAAATAATAAAAATAATGGCACAGGAATTATGGCTGATAACAAACAAACTACTACAACAGTTTAATGTGAACCACACTCCAAGATTAGGGGGCAAGAAGTAAAGAAAATGAAACAAATTATGCGCTTTTAAAACTGCATGTTGTAGAAATACCAGATGATTTAATAAAATAAACTAAAAATGTATTTCTAGAAGAAGGGTTATGTTGTCGTTAACGTTTAAAAGAAAATGTAAATAATCCATAAAATGTGTCACAGTATAACATTCATGTATCAAGAATTATGGCAATCATTTTTAAAATCTATTCATTAAAACGAAACAAATGATTCATAATAAAGAGTTACTAAAGGCATTCACGTCAGAATTTTTAAATCTAGGAAAAACGAGAGTAGTAAATTTTTTCATGACTGACACTCGGCTCCTGTTTCCAGAGAAAAGACCTTAAATAAATTTGAATAGGATAGAAACGCTCTCTTCAAAAAGCCACAAAAGAGATTTCTAAATTTGTTCTTGTTTCATATACTTAGATACAGTATCGGCCATAACTAAAGTGAATTTTTTTTAATATTATATTTCTTTTATAAAAACAAAATTTTAAATTTCTATTTTGTATTATTTTCAATTGTTAATATATTTACTATTGATAAACAAATACTTTTAAAGTTATTCTTTCTATAAGGGGTTACTTTAGATCAAAAAATATTTAAAGCTGGAAAATAAAACGGACAAAACTAAAGCACCCCTCTATGAATATAATTGTTTTGGATGATACAAGCACATCTCTTAGGCATAGAAGATATTAAGTTTTTTATGGTATCTTGCGATATTCCATCCCAGTCTATAATAACGGCTTGAAATAAAATCGTGAAAATTGCCGATCATTATTTCGAAAATTTTCACGATTTATTTTCATATTAACAATTTCCCACAAGTTCTCAATAGGATTGACATCGGGAGGTTGAGCAGGCCTATGAAAAACTTGAATCTTAATGCTCTGTAGCCAAGTCTTACAAACTTTAGACGTGTGCTTAGGATCGTAATCCTGTTGGAACCTTCCTATAAGTGGAAACTCTTCACTGGCATAAGGCAACATTACATCTTTCAATAAATCACGGTACATGAACCGATCCATAATCCCATTACCCATTTACCAAATTCCTTGACCAGAAAAGTAACCCCAGACCATTATATTGCCCCCTCCATGTTTAATTGTTCCTTTGCAATACTTAGGATTCAGTATTTCTCCTTTTCGTCTGCGTACACGCCTTATTCCGTCGGAACTTTTTAATTTGTATTCGTTAGAGAACAGTACTGTCTTCCATTTTTGGACAATTCACTCGATGTGGGCCAATGCTAAGCAGTAAAATCACACTCTATAAATGTAGTATTATTTAAACTTTAATGGGGGGTCACACGTTATGTATTGCATATGTTTTGTGACATTTATCCACATGTAAATATGTACATACCGTGTGATCTAAATGAAACTTTGTGTATGTAAAATACATGTGTATGCCTTATCACATTTTTGGCAATTAGAGAATGTTCTATTTTCGTGTGTTTAACAGTTGGTCAATTCACAAGATCTCTTATCATGTCATAATGTCCTAATATTTCACAATGGTTTTTATTGATTTTCAAGAAAAAAATAATACTACTTTCTATGCTTTGTTTATTTTGTTATCGTAACCAACCAACAGAGACCAACGTCAAATGCCTAGGGGTCGGTTAAGCCGAGCCGCCGAGTCGTGATATATTAGGACACTAGCTGACCCGGTGCGCTTTGCCACCCCAATTGGATGAAATAAATAGTACTATTAAGTCTCCGTTTGTGAATTCAGGATAACAGGTCTCTAGTTTCATGTTTATTAATTCATTACAAAAAGTACCATTCGAATAAAGAAAAAGTACCAAAAAGTCACCCCCTAGAATTCTCACTCACTTAGGAACATATATGCTTAATTTCATGTTCCTAAGTCCATTGTTATAAAAATTTCAAAAAGTACCATTAGAATATAGAAAAAGTACCAAAAAGCCCACACTTGTGGTTTCCCACTCATTCGGGTCCATATAACCTTTATTTCATGTTTCTAGGTTCATTATTGGAGAAATTACAAAAAGTACCATTCCAATAAAGAAAAATGACCAAAAAGTCTCCCCCTAGAATTCTCACTCACTTAGGACCATATATCGTCCATGTTTTGAATATTAGTACTATGTGGATTTTTTCGAATTTTTTTTATTGTTGCAATTTGTTCCTTTACTGGTCATACATATGTACATAAAAGCATTTTTCGATATCTTAATTGGTTCAGGATTTAACAAAAGCACCTATGTGATTTTCATATACTAAATGCTTCAACAAAAAGTCCTATGTGTTTCTAATCGTATAGGTTTTTTTGTTCTAAGAGTAATTGAACGCGAGTCTCCGAGTGTAATTATAGATCCAATATTATTTTCTCAAGCGATTTAATATTGTTCGTTCATCTCTAATTTATCAAATTTTAAAATATAGCTTTTGGCCGCGGAAATGCTAATTTTAAACAACAAAAACTGGGTATTTTGAAGCAATTGTAGAAAATGATGAAAACCATATTAATGAAAATGTAATTCTTACAAAAACAGAGGTTAAACAAAGGTGTAAGAAAATAAGGCATTTAGGTAAACAATATAGACAGAGAAATGCAAGATCTATAAAAGCTAAATCGTGTAAGCATTTGGCTTTAAAAAAAACGGAAAGGTCATATCTATGCGGTGCAGTTGACGATGTTTGTCGTCAGGAAATGTTCGAATATTTGGAAGTTGTCATCATGGATTTCTTAAAGAGCCTTCATCAAAGGATTGGTTCAATTAAGAACCAAAGCTTTAAAGCGTCGAACAGAAACAACTACAATAAGAAAACAATTTTACTTTGACTATTACTTGCCTACTGCTGATGGTGTCAGGCATAGAGTATGCACAAAATTATGTTTAGAAACTTTCAATTTAGACGCAAATACATTCCAAACATGGATCAAATCTAACTGTAAAAGAAATTTTACAAAAAGAAATAAACAAAAAGAAGAAAATGCTGCTAAAGTCGGAAATCTTCTGAAGTGGTTGGACTTAATACCGAAAGTTCCAAGCCATTAGTACAGAGCAAAAAGTTGCAGGGTTTACGTAGACGAGGATTTTAAATCAAAAGTTCAAATGCACAAAATATATTGTGAGTGGTGTAAACAAAATAATCAAGTAGCATTTATGAGATATAAGTTTTGCAATATTTTAAATCAGCAAAAAGTACACATGCGTGGCATATAAAGAGGGAAATTTAAAAGAAGAAGATTATCAACTTCATATTGTCAAAAAGAATGAAGCTAAAGCTGCAAAGGAAGTAGCCATTAGCAAAATGTCCCCAGAAGTGCTGATTGTAACGATGGATATCCAAAGTGTTTTATTATCTCCAAAACTTTTAGTTTCGGAACAATATTACAAAACAAAGCTTGCAGTTCACAACTTTACTTTCTATGTTAAAAATACCAAAGATGTTTTTTTGTATGTGTGGCATGAAGGAGATGGAGGCGTAACGGCAAATAATATAACAAGTTGTATAATACAATTTTTAAAAGATTATTGTTTAAAATATAAAAAGATAATACTGATATCTGATGGTTGCAGTTACCAAAATAAAAACAAAGCTTTATGCAGCGCCTTAGCAAATATAGGCCTTGAAATTGAACAATTAATTTTAGAAAAAGGCCATATTATGATGGAAGTGGATAGTGTACTTTCAACTTTGGAAAAAGTTTTTCAGTCCCCTATATATTCCCTGAGTGACTATGTAAGTCGCATGGCACTAGCCAGGCCATCGCAACCATACAAAATAAATTATTTGAATTTTAAATTCTTTAAAAATTATGAATATGTCCCAGGGAATTTCACTTCAATTAGACCAGAAAAAAAGCGCTCTTCTTTTTAAAGACAATGTAGTAAAGTTTAAGATACGTCACTCAAATAAATGGGAAATTTTACAACAAAAGAGAGCAAAGAAAAATAAAGTTGTTGAACCCAAACCTTTATATAGTAATCATTATCTTTGTTGTAAAAAATTATAATAAAATCTGATCTTAAAAATTAGTTTTGAATACACTGTTACATTGTTATACCAAGCAAAATATACCACAATTTTTATACCAACACCTTAATATTCTAGCCCATATATTTAGGTACAAATTTTTAAATATAAAGACTGTTTTCCAAAAAGTGCTATGTGGAGTTTTTTTGAATAACTCGAAAACGCGTTAAAATTTTGTATCTTTTTTGATATACACACAAAGTACATTCGCAAATGAGTCCACGGAAAGAATTTTTTCTATAAGTAACGCGATATAAAAAAAATATAGCTAAATTAAACAGTTTTTTTGCTTTTCTGAAAACTTTGTTAAAACCCACATAGTACTAATATTCAAAACAGGGACGATATGCTTAATTTCATGTTTCTAAGTCCATTGTTATAGAAAATTCAAAAAGTACCATTAGAACAATAAAAAAGTACCTATAATTCAGTTCTCACATTTTGGAACCTAAATATTATCCCCTATTCCTAACACTAACTTCACTCAGATACATATCAGCTAACTTTAATGTCGATAAGTGAAATAATATAAAATATTAAAAAAGGAGAAAAGTACCAATTTCCCTTTTCCTCCTTGAACACCCCTCAAGTTTGAAATTTAAAAATATTCCATTTTGCCAAAATTGTTTATGCTAAAGACATGTCTCAAACGATTAAAATCTGTGTTAATGTGCCCAAGAAATAATACGTTTTAATAAAAGTACCAAACTGTTTACCCGGATTTGGCCCAGTATAAACCTTGGCACTCGAGTTCCAAATAACAACCTGTTAGTAAATTTTTGTATTAATCCAATGTTAAAAAAAATTATCAAAATTGGCTTAATAATATCAAATAAAATGTATTTTCTCGATTTTATCCCCTTTTTGGTACCTTTTTTATTATATTCAAATAAATTTCTGCATCGTGGTGGGAGCTCATAATACAATATTCGAATCTCTATGTCAAATTAAAAAAAAAAAAAAACATATTATATGAAAAATACCAAAAATAAACACAATTTTTATCCCTTAAGAGATCGAATTTCCAAAAAGTATGAAACACCTGTCAGCTTATTTTTTAAATGGAGTAATATTCAATTTTAAGTTTTTTTTGTATCTTTATTAGCTTTGACGATATAAGGTTACCGAATTTTTCTCGTTTTTACCCCCTAAACGTTCGAATTTCCAAAAATCCCTTTTTATAGGATCGTTTTGGGGAGGGAGGAACCCACAGTTAAAATTTCATGATTCTAGCTTCAGTCGTTTGGGCTGTGCGATGATGAATCAGTCAGTCAGTCAGTAACGTTACTCTTTTATATATATAGATTATGACAATAGGATTAATAAGAGACCTTGTGAATTGACCAAGTGTGTATTTTGAAATACAACTCTGTGTTAGTACATAATAAAAAAACACAAAACAAAAAAGGGTAGAGAAAAATCATAACAAAATAAGATACATTGCATTAAATATATTTATTGTGATTTAAAAATGTTTTAAATAAGTATATAGTTAAAAACAACAAACTTATAAACTAATAGAAGTTATGTCACAAGCAATTACATATGTACGTGTGAACGTGGAAATTATGAATCGTATGTATAACGTGAATTTTGACATACACATGGAATTCCATATGTATCGAATACATGTCCCAATACATATGGAATACATGCCGTGTGACCCCCCTTTAATCGAAATAATATTAACAAAAAATGCCACTAAACACACTATTTTTTAAAGACACACGACACCAACAATATTTTTGGTTGGTTACACTCACTCAAGCTCAAACACACGCACACACCATCACTACCCAGCTGTTTTCATAGTGACAATAAACCACTATTAGACCGAATTGTTCTCTTATGTCAAATTGCTCCAGTTAATATTACATTTTACACTTAATTAGCTACTTTTTCTCATCCCAGGTAATCTAACTTAGAGCCATTTGTCATTTTAGTGTCACTAAGTAAAATAAAGAATAGTTTTGTCCAGCTTGGGACCGAACGACCTTTAACTGATTTCCAGCTATTTATGTTATGTTCTAATCGTACTGCATTGTTCTACGAAAATTGTGAATAGTATAGTCGATATGCTTCGTATCAGACCTTCGATTTAATAAATTAAATTTGAGCTTAATTCACTAAAATCTTAATTCGGAATTAAAAAATGTCAGCCATAAATTTCATAAATCCACACGATGCTATCTCTGCGAAGTTAATAAAGGAAATTTTAACTATTAGCCAATTTAGACTGAATAGCGTTGACGTTGTCTATGTGGCGTGCGGAATTATTAAATTTAGTGCTACAATTTTTTTTTAAATAGATTTTGCTTTTTGATTGCAGCAACTTTTCAAATGATTGTGGCAAAAATTAGCAGTCGGCTCCTCTCTTGCTGCGGTACAACTCCGTAAATAATTTGCCGTTTTCGGACATTCTTCCAAGAGCATGGAGTCCCATGGTTTGCGCATTGAAGTAACCCATATATATTATATCTCCTCGATTTATACCAGTCATCACTCTTGAGAGATTGCTATAAAAATCATACTTCACTGCCGGATCTGAGATTTCTGTTGGTGCATAACATTACACACTTCTGGCAGTTATACTAATTTCAGAATGTGGTTTTCAGTCAAAAGCATTTCGAGCGTCTTTAGAAAGCAGAAATGCAACTCAACTTTATCAAGCTGGCTTGACGACTTTCCTGATTAGATGAGGATTAATCAATTCGATGTTTTAAATTCTGCCGTGTCAGGCCATCTGGCTTCTCTTACTCCCATAAAGACCAGTTTGTAATACGCCATCTATCTACAAAGCTGGGCCAATTTTGCAGGTTCCTGGAGCGATCGTACAACAAAGGTACTTGTTCTCTGTGTTAATAAGGGTACAAGTAAATAAACTAATATGGTTATATTATAATATAAAAAAATCAACTTTACGTTTTTCGGACGACTTATAGCTTTTGCTATCACCCTTTTGGATTAGAGATCGCCTGAGATTGTTATTCGATTTAGAGCAGTGGTTTAATCATCGTCATTTCCATTTGTGATGACATTTTTTATATAAAAATTCTGTTTTTATCTGTATAGTTGTAGCTCATTGCTAGTAAGTATGTCTATTATTATGTCAATTTTGTATGTAGTTAGTTTACATGGTAGAACTAATCGGTTAAAGGGTTCATTGTCACTTCTCCTTTTCACCTTAACTCCCTGAGAAGCATAGGACTCTACAAACTTTTCCCTGGATTCTATATTGCTTTTATCTCGCTCCAGCTTTTTTCCATTAAATTACATTTCCTTCGCACTATCTCCTTGAGAACCATAGGACATCTACAAACTTTTTCCAGGATTATCTATCGTTAGAAATTACCTTTATCTCACTCCAGCTTTATATTTATTTCATGACACATATTTTCCAATAATTTTGGGTCATCCCTTTCTCCTGCTGACCTGAGGATTCCAGTCTAGGACTTGGAGGAAATTTCTTCTTTATTTACCACAATTTAAAGTTAGGGAAAGGTAAAGAGTACTTGGTGTAAGTCAAGGCATTTACTGTAGGATTAATTCTAATATATAAACTCAGTACAATAAATGTATCGTAGGGTAATTAGAAACTTTATTGTCTCCTAGAGGTATGTTATTGGAAAAATTGTTAGTTACTATTGTAATTTAACTAACACTTAGAAAACAGATGTTGACATAAATATATCATCGGTTCTGTCGTCACTTTATTGTCTCTTAGTGGGAAGTTGTTGGGCAAATTTTCACTTATTGATAAATGTGCTAACTAATTACAACCGACTATGAAGCTATCTCTTTGTAGCTCTAATTGGGTTGAATACTATCTTAGACTCTTAGGGATCAATTAGCTTCCTCCATTGCAACCAGTAAGTACATTGCCATAAGTAGACTACTTTCAATCAGCTACCAGGGAGCATCTGTGTAATCTATGTAGGGTCAATTGAGTTTCTACTAAGAGTCCTAGGACATGTTAAAACTAACTAGTAACTTAGTGACGCAAAATGATCACTACAAAGTAGTGTGATCACTACAAAGTAGTGTGATAGTATTGCGTATTTGGGTACTCACTAGTCAATACTGTCTATTTTTCCCGGTACTCAATACCAAAAAGTAACTACTCAATACTTTCAGAGTTGTATTTTTCAGCACAATAAGTGAAAAAACTTCAATAGTTTTCATTGAAAAAAGGCAACTGTGTTTTTAAATAAGATTTTTTTAATGTAAAATATAGCTTTGACAATAGAGTATCCAAAACCGAAAACGAAAACCGGTCAACCGGTTTTTTCATCTTTGTAAAACCAACCGGTTTCGGTTTTTTTAACTTTTCGGTTTTTTAAGACGGTTAACCGGTTTTAACGAAATATACATATAACACCTTTTGCCTTACCAAAATTGTCTATAAATTTAAATAGGTATTTTTCATATTAAATACAAATTAATATAAAACCGGTTAACCGGTTTTTAGAATGGCAAAACCGTAACCGGTTTTTTTAGAATGAGAAAACCGGTTTTTTTATAAAACACTGTTTTCGGTTAAAACGGAAACCGGTTTTTTTAATTTGCCGGTTTTTTGGACACTCTATTTGACAAGTATTGTATCGAGTTCCCAAGAAAATGTATTCAATATAGTATTAAGTAGTTAAAAGTACCCACATTTTACAACTCTACTACAAAGCGAACAGTCACCAGAACTACTGGGTAATTGCTACAGCACATGCATTTCAGCTGCACATATTTTCTATTCTTTGTTGGTATCGTTGGTGTTTCGTGCACGCACTCACGTTGTTTCGTATTGTAATCTTAAAATAAGCAGCATACGTTCTTGCAGTTGCAACCAGCAGCTAGCACAATATAGAGCGTTGCAAGTACACACTCCCATATGTGTGTGTACTTATCAGCGTGTGGTTATGTTTGTATTGTACCCATATTGAAACAGTCATCTACTTACAACACTTACGATTGCTTACATTACTTACAGTAAATGTACACTGTCGTATGTTCAATACTTGTCGTTTTGTAGAGTTACAAATAACATATGCCAAAAAATACAACAACAACAACAATTGCATTTATAATTTGCAGATGCTTTAATGAGTTAAATCTTTAATTTAATCCCAAGTTCTGCCATTTTCTTTTTCGTTAATGTTGCCCTGTCACAGGGTATAATTTTTAAAATGTTTTTCCATTACCACTGTGTAACATCTTCAGCAAAGATCCTAAAATTAAATTATTTCCACTTTTTAGGGTGACATTTTTATAAAAAAAAACACAACATTTTTTTAAAGAAAATAGAATATTAAGAGTATGAAGCACTTTTGTTTTAAATAGCAAGACATTTTTATAAAGAATATTGGTTAATTCACCTCAATTCGGCATATTTGAAATAGTTTGCTTTTTACTATACAATTTGAATTAAAAATTTTTAAATAAAACAAGTAAGAAAGTATGGTCGGTCAAGCCCGACCTTATAATACCCTACACTAAGTAAATGAGCAAAATCATTATTCTTCCAAAATTTCAATAATTTATGTTCGTGAGTGATTTTCGGAAGTGGGCCTTATATGGGAGCTATGAAAAATTATGGACCGATCACCATGAAATTTGGTCATGTGATTTGTATGGGGGCTATGTGAAATAATGGACCGATTTCAGCCAATTTCAATAGGCTTGGTCCTTGGGCAGAAAAAATGATATGTACAAAATTTTTCGAAATATCTTCAAAATTGCGACCTGTACTCTGCGCACAAGGTTTACATGGACAGCCAGCCACCCACCCATCCAGCCAGCCAGACGGACGGACGAACGGACATCGTTTAATCGACTCAGAAAGTGATTCTGAGTCGATCGGTATACTTTAAGGTGGGTGTTAGACTAATATTTTTGGGCGTTACAAACATCGCACAAATCCATTATACCCTCCCCACATATGGTGGTGTAGGGTATAATGATAGTAAAACGAATGCTTTGCTTTCTGGGTGCAATACTCTAAATCTAATGAATAAAACCTTTCAAAACTCTGAAATCTGATTTTTATAAAAGTAAAACAAAACGCTTAAAGAAAAAAATATGCGAGAAACAGAAAAACTGAAAACAAAACTGGCAAAACAAATGATTCGAAATAAATTGTTGTCTAAAAAAAAAAAACGGTATGTACAGTGTCGGACAAAACATTTTTAAGTTAAAGTGATTTTCGGAAGTGGGCCTATATGGCAGCTATGACTAATTATGGACAGATCATCACAAAATTTGGTGAGGCGTGTTCGACTTATATAAAATTTATTTTTGCTCAATTTGGTTTGGATATTTATATAACTAAGATAGTTATGAGAGCTTAACTATTTTCAGTTCGTATGGGGGCTAGAAGAAATAATGGACCGGTTCTAACCAAATTCAATAGGCTTCGTCCTTGGGGCAACAGAAGAGCTTGTACCAAATTTTGTGGAATTATCTTTGAAATTGCGACCTGTAATTTGAAGGTTTACATTTACGGAAGGACGGACGGACATCGCTTAATCGTCTCAGAAAGTGACCCTGAGCAGATTTGTATACTTTAAGGTGGGTAGTGGGACAATATTTTTGCACGTTATAAATATCAGCACTAACCCAATATACCTTTCCCACTATGGTGGTGTAGGGTATAATAAATTAACTTTACAGCTTGATTACAATTGGAACCACAACTACTTCAGCTTCGCAAAAATATCCTGCGACATTAGTAGGGCTTTCAAGCTGTACAGTGGTCTACTTTGACATCTTGTATTATAATGGGGTGGTAACAAATTTAATTTTCTTAAAACATCCTCTACGATTCGTTCATACACCATTTTGCAATCGACCAGTAGTTTAGAAGATTCTGATTTATTACGACATTAGTTGCGATTGACCCCACTGTGCAAGCGGTTCCAATTATAATCAGGCCGTTAGACCGATATAATTAAAATGGCTGGAACAAAATATTGAACAAGTGTTGAAAATAATATAATAAAAGAGTATCAAGGAGGAATGAGCCAAACAGATAGTTGTATAAAACATTGTATGCCAAAACAAAAACTGAAAACTATTCACCGATGTAGTCGACCAAAATGCACAACAGCTAAGAAAAATGCACGGATTGTGAGAGAGTTCAAAAAGATTCATACACGTCAGCTTCTACAACAAGAACAAAGAACAGCAGCTTCAGCTGGTCTCAAAAGGGCTGCGAAGAAACCATTTAAATTGTAAATTTGCTTGAGAACACTTGAACTGGACTGTTGCACAATTGATATTTGTAATTCTCATTGAGTGTCTGTAATTCTCATTCACTCTATAGTATTATTTGTATAACATCTTTAGCTTTTCTAAAGCCTTTTGGGAAAAGGTTTGCAGATGATCCGGCCTAAGCAACCAGTGCAATCCGCATAGGAACTAGCTTATCCCTCAACAATAAATTTCAGTGAATTTATCAATAATTAAATTGGAATGCCGTTTTATTTTTCGATGAATCTATTAAATTTTGTGAATTCTGATAGAATTATTAAGCCCATGATAAAAAGCCCCACAAATGGATATTTCAAAATGACAAATAACATTCAACACACGTCCAAATTGGTGAGGAAGTTTTGCAAATGTTATGCAGTGGCCAGCACAGTTACCCGACCTCAATCAACCATGTAGAAAATGTATGGAAAATAGTAAATAGAAAGGTAAATCGAGAATTGGCACATAGAGATCCAAACAAATTGGATCAAGCTCTTTCATTAAGAGTTTCCTATCTTTAAATTTCAATAAATATAGGAAATTTGTTTTCGTTTGATGCCATTATGTATGGAATATAAAATCTGGCAAAGGTGCGATACAGCTTCACTGGGTGGCGCGCATCCGAAATGGTAAATTTTCGATTAATTAGACTGATTTTGACCGATGGTATGGGTTATGTTACCTTTGAGGGCCGCTGTGGTTTGTGGTATTGACCTGCGACTTAAAAAAACCCACAAGAAAAAGTCTAATCACACGATATCTGTAGACAATTCACATCACCTCCACATGAGATGACCATGCATTCAAATCCCAAGTGCAGAATGTCATGCCCAATGTGGCATGAGCTGCGTGGCATTTAGCGCCGTCCTGTTCATATCATCCAACTCAGGCCAAAAGAAGTTGGTAATCATCGACATCTAGCGCTCGCAGTTGATGGTAAGACTTGGCCAACTTGTTTCTCAAGGAAATATGGTCCCCCGGCACCCCAAAATCCACACCAAACAGTGACAATGTTATTATTTACAGGTGTTGTTGAACAAACTGAATAAATTACAGCCAATTCGACAGATGTAGCTTCAACAATATGGCCACTATCAACTTCAAAGTTCCGCAATCCCTCTAGGAAGACCCTTTACGAATGAGGCATCTTATTAGTTAGATTAGACAGTTTTGAAGAATTGTGATTATGCAACAAAATATTATGATATTTTATCTTCGTTTACAGAAACTTATAACGCGAATTTTGTCAAATATGTTTTGACAGATACTGTAAGTAGTCATGATAATCACGTTTTAGTAATGTATTTTGATTTCAAAGTATTATTTTCCAGTTTACGAGTAACAGCAACTATAATATATAAAGGCTAACAACAACAATTATATGCTACACGCACCTTTATTGTAAACGATATTTGTAGACTCAATGTTAAATTAAATTTTGATTTTATACATATTTTAAATAGATCGAAAATCAATTAAACTAAATAATTTTACATATAAAACATGTACTACATCCAATTAATTCAGAATATATTGAGTATTTCCATTGTTTATCTACAAGTATTTCACCGATTACAGAATTGAATAAAATTTGGTGAAAAGGTGGAGGAGAGCTCTGAAGCTTGTAAAATTAATTTTATTCTCAATAAAACTGCAACCCTATATATATATATTTAATATTCTTCAGCATTTCTGATCATATCTCAGAAACTAGATCTCAATTTAATACCTGGTAGATCGGCTCTTAGAAAGAAGACTTGTATATGATACAATTCGAGTGAGCTGATTTCTTCGGATTACGTTGTAGTTATTTCTTTAGAATCTTTGCAAACTCGTCCTTTATTATACCCCCGTCATGAACCTAAGGATCGTCGATAGGGCCCTCCGTATTACATCAATACTTTTATTACTAGCTGTTCCCCATAATTGGATTCCATATCTCCAAATTGATTTGAAAATGCTGTTATACAATACAGGGTGACTTTACAGTCAATACAAAGTTTTGATTGTCTGAATGAAGAGGATGTGGTTCTCTGCCTCTGTCCAGCACTAGCTGAATAAAAATTCAAGACGCTGTATAATATATATTGCGCAGATTGATCTCAGAACGATGAACGACTCAGTTGGTTCAATTGAACATTCCCGCGATCTTAACTGCGGAATCAAATAGTGGTGAACACTGTTCACTATTTGTTTGGGTTTTAGATTGACGATGGGACGGTGTGACACCTTGTCTGCTTCTGTCTAGTCCTAGCGGAATAAAGATTCAGGACACTGGATAGCATTTATTTAAAACTGTCGGAGATGGACCTCAAAAGGATCAAGTCGAATTTATTACAGATGACGTTAAAAATACAGCTGAATATTTTTTGCTTGATATGTTTTCTGACTTCGATCTGTCAAAGTTTGTTAACATTGGATTGTTAAAATATAATGTTTAAGATACATATTATAAGAGCGTAAAAGTGAATAAGTGGTCGTATTAAACAATATGCACACAGAGAAAAGAGATTCGTATTCACAACCGAATTTGTCGCCAATCGAATTTTGTCGGTTGCATGTACTATCACATAATTCGATTCAGACTACTGTTTATATGGTAATCACAACTGTTAATTAAAAAACAATTCGGTTGGAATAACCAGCAATTTATATATAATTACATTAGACTGGCACAATGAAAAAAATTATATTTTTTATTATTACTAAATATGTGTTCTAATTTATTTATTGTAATTTATGTAACAAACATTAATATATAATAATACATACAATAATTTACTATACACGAGAAGAAAAGGCGTTAAAATTTGATTTACTTGAATGCTACAGTTCATTCTTTATACATATGTATGTACATGCTCCAATATTTCCAAAAGCTATATAGACACCGGTACACATATTACCAAACAATTCAGATTATACCACTTATCACCATAGAGGCTTTACGACGAATTGCGACGTACCATAACGATATTGATATTTACGAAAGAAATGCTTGATGATAATGCTAAAGAGAATTTACAAAAACAGGAAATAAGTGAAAGATTGTACCTATTTTGCAAATTCATAATTTCCTTACCATTAACCTTTTATCTCTTGGGAACCAGTCAGACTACGCATAATGAAATATTCTCCAACTAGATCATTTTGATTATCACATAACCAGAAATCATTGGTATACATGGGAAAGGCACGAGGGTTTGTTGGACAAAGTATTTGTTCCTTTTAACTCCTACAAGTAGCATAAGACCGAGCATGGACTAAGTAAATTTGGTTATTACTTACAAGAAGTCTACCTTACCCCAGATCCACCGATAAATCATCAAAAATTGGCGAATTTTGTATTAGATTTTCCATAAAATCTTCTGTAAAAAAATACAGTGAAAGAAGTGAAATTCATATATCATAAATTACCCACTAATGGTTTACTTACCATCCTAAGACCGAGTGTTACTGTTCAAGTCAATCTTCAATCATCTATTCATATTTTTCTATTTGCTGGAATATTTTGTGTTCTTAAATATTATTTCAATAATTTAATTTTTTTTTTCAGTTGTCAGAAGCTCATTACCATTTCATTATTGCATTCGGTAGAGAACATCGTATTAATTTGTATTATAATCAATTATTCAGTTAGAGTATTCGAATAGTTATTTTAGAAGTTAAGTTTTTTATTACAAACAATTTTATGATTACAACAACCAATAATTGGGATTTGAGGCCAACAAAGCTAAATTCAATTCAGTTGTAATTTTCGAATTAGTTAAATAAAATTTAGCTAAGACACATATCGGTTAAAGTGACCAATTTTTCAATTGTTGAAATCATGATTCGATTGCAATTGTGATTTAGCTTTTCTAGACATTGAAAATGAGTTGTGTTTATGTATTTTCAAGATTAACAACTAATTTTCTGTTTGTCTTATTAAATATTAATAAGAGGAACCGAATTCCGACCAATCTGTTTTCTGTGTGCATACATATGTAGAGACAAATATAAAAAAGGCGATACTGTATTCCGCGGAAGTAAATTTCACGTCTTTATTTATTTTAACCCCTGTTTTAAATTTTGGCAGTCAGCTGTTTGACAGCTAGGAAATATTAAAAAAAAATCCATGTTGTTTTTTGTAGCGTTGTATTTGTTGTTGTAGGTAGTCCCACCTGTAAATAAATTCGCCTTGAGAAGGATGACGCCTTCGTTCGTTCAACTGAATAGTAAAGAACTCATAACAGTTGGATGGGATGCTGATTAAGCATTCGTTACCCCAGACCCTAACTTCAAAGTATCACAACAGGACCGATTTTTAAGAAGCCAAATTTTAACCTAACCATATTTTCAGATGTATGTATTTCAAATGTGGATTTAATTTCTAGGTTACACAATACCATTTTTCCTTTTAATTTTGAGAAACCTTTGAAAATAAAAGTACTATTTTACTATTATATCAAAATCATAATTCGCCATGTCTGCGTATGCCACACAGAGTAAATAACAATATCTATAAATTTTTTGAATAAGAAAAATTCTTTATCTAACAAAATGTGTTTTTTTTAACAACCCTTTTTTATGAATAAAAATCAAATGAGATTAAATATGACATTGTATGATTTTTATATACAAGTATGTTATATATAAAGTAAATATATACTTCAAATTGACATACTTTGGGTGAAAATACAAGTGACATACTCTTCATAAACGCAATTACAAAAACAACAACTAGGTCATCCTTTGGCAGAGAGATAAATTAACTGACTCTGATGTACAAATGGGACACCACATAGCAGCACAACACAGCACACTTTGCAAAATAGTACGGCTGGAAAGTATGATTATCTGTATGTACAATGTATTTCTGCCGGTTTGTACATACACACATATGTATGTAAGGCTGTGTAACTTTACCCCAAATTATCTGTATGTGTTTTTGTGACAATAAAATACAAAAACTATAAATACACACATACATACATAGATGTATGTACGAGAAATTCAACAAACTACTTTGACAATAAGAAAGACATTTCAGGTTACATGTCATCACAATACAACACAGATGGATAATAAACATGATCCACAACAAACAACATGACGATGATTATTATAATGATGAGGAAGATGATAATGATGAAAACCATTAATAACAAAGGATTATAAATGAAAAATTATAAATGATGGACTGACTGGCCATAAAGAAAATGTCAACAGAGTGAATATTGTTAAAAACAAACTACAACAACAAAAATCCAAACACAACAGCAAACACACTCACATAAAACCCCGCCGCATGTTGATTGACATTAACAAGGAAAGAAAATGAAAATAAAAAGGAAAATTGCAAAATATAAATTAAAAACAAGAATGTTATTGTTGTTGTCCTTTTTATTGTTTGTTTGTTTTTGAGATAAAAACAAAAATGTACAAATAAAAAGTCAGGTCTGTGCTACAAATTGCACTTACTATAGCCAGAACTAAAATATTTCCCATCAAAAATCTATTTTTATATGAAAACATAGAAGTAGGCTTTGGCTTCTTTAAAAATGGACAATAAAATCTAATCTTACTCTTGTTTTTATACCCTTAACCTTCGTGAGAAGTGTATATATAAGTTTGTCATTCCGTTTTAATTTCCACAATATAACTTTCCGACCCTATAAAGTATTGGATCCCGAAGTTATCTGGGGTCTTCAAAAAGTTGATTTCGACAGACGGACATGGCTTAATCGACTCCGCTATCTATAAATCCAGAATATAATCTGGATATTCTGAATATATTCTGGTCGATCAAGCCATGTCCGTCCGTCTGTCTGTTGAAATCAACTTTCTGAAGACCCCAGATAACTTCGGGATCCAAATCTTCAATTCTGTCAGACATGCTTTCGAGAAGTTTCCTATTTAAAATCAGCAAAATTCTTCCATAAATAACGGAGATATGAGCAAAAATCCGAGACAACCTCTATTTTTGGACTATTTTTGATCTACATATATCACGATTACTAAATTATAATTATACACAATATGGAAATCTTATGATAGAAGGCTATAGTAAGTTAGACCTACAATTGCTCAAAATATTTTTTAACCCGAATTTTTCACAAAAAACCTTTTTTTGTCATAAATTTTTTTCACTAATAAATTAAAAAAAAAAATTGGAAAAATCTATTTAAAAACAATTTCGAAAAAAAACAAAATTTATTTTAAAGTATAATTTGGTGAATAATATTCGGCAGAGCCGAATATAGCCCTCTTATTTGTTCGCGGTAGCGTTTTTTCCGTGTCTAGTATGGGCAGTGGTCGACCTCCAAGTACGACATACAAAAATGCGGTGTCCGGCAACCGTGGTATTTATCTCGTTCAAAGCTCGGTATACGAATTATGATGTATGTCAGCAAGGACATACCTCTAAGAAGACTCCAGCTGTGTGGTCCAACCCAGGAGGAACTGTTTCTTCAACATGACGTTGTGTTCCATTACTGGGAGAGCATTTGGTTCCTCGTTCCAATGTTATCAGGCCTTAAGGCAGAATTATGACAGCATTGAATATTTGTCCACTGAGTATCACTCAACAAAGACCACGCAGTGTAATTAACCACTAACCGTACAACTGTCTTGTAGGGAGCCAACATGGTATCTTTATCCATGTCCCATGTGCTGGCTACTTTACAATTTGTGCATGATTCCTGAGGTTAATAGGCTGTCAAAGGTGACTCCCAAAATTGTTGCATGGTTCGCATTCGGAGTTTAACAATCAACTAAGAATCCAATATTGAGTTTTACCTCCTTCGTCAGATTGTGAATAGTGTTGCTGAAGTCTTTGTTGGTAATACGTGGAGTGAATAAGTTGTGTATTCCACCAAGATAACCATTCGCCAGGCCGCATAGTTCAGCTGACTTTCACTCCATGTGGAGGTACGGGGAGTTAATAGAGCTACAAACATGAGTGGCGGGGTTGTGAGCATATCTTTTACAATAAAAAATTTCACGAAAAACTAAAGATCCTAAATTTGTAATGTTTTGTGCAACGCAAAATAATTTGAAATATCCAGAACATTGAGAAATATCACAAGAACATTGTGACATTGTAAGAGTTGGAATAATTTGATTTCTAGCCTTTAAACTTATGTGGCAAATCAAGCGTCTGAGATGGTTGGACGAAACAGTGGATTTCGTGACAACGGGAATCAGCGTGAAAGGAACAACATTGTCAAATGCTCTGGATAAATCCCATAGCAACTATTGTACGTTGCCATAGTCGATGCTGCTTAGAGATATAACCGATCGATGCAGTTCTGAATCCTAATTAGTAGAGCGTTTATCGGATATGAGAATTTAAAACGAGATATTCTTGAATTTTGTGAATATTAAAATTTTTATCCGGTTCGGATCCATAGTGCAATGCAATGATTTAAAGTTATGGCGCCAAATGGAAAAAGTGGTATTATTTGTTTGATCGCAAGTTATGTTAGTACTTATATTGCTGAAGTGTCCACCATTGTATGAGGAATTCCATTCGGAAGAGTAGAGGAACAGAATCCTGTATTAGAATTCCTGAAAGTACTTTCACTTGTGGCACGTTCATTTTTATTTTTGGCCTCTAAACTCAATATTTTATCTGCTACAGAAGTGATTGCCAACTAAGCGTTTAACATCGTTGGAAAGAGTGGAGTTCGAGATGTAATTTATCAAAATAGAGTGTTAAACCATATCATGCATTGAGTATATATAAAGCAGGCCGTGTGTTGTTATGGCCGTTTGCTGATTGAGCCCATCGGTCTGTGAGGTTATCAAATTCCATGGAGTTGTTATTTTAACAGTTCCAATGTTCATACTGCTGTCCCACGTTACCACTCTGGAATGACCCAGGTCTCACACACTTCGTCATCATAAATCCCTACGTTTATGTGAACCTCTTTGCTCTGCATCTCTCCTGCATGTATATATACTTTTAGATTATTCTACCAACATTTCTATAGGCTGCATCTTCAGAAGTTGTTCAGAAGGAGCAGAATACCCGTAAAGTTAATAACGTATATACTTATACCAATTTTCTTACCGTGTATTACCTTTAGGCCTCCTGACCATATGGGTGCGGCGTAAAGAATCACAGAGCTGACTACTGTGGATATAATTTTTATTTTGTATTGCCTTGGTTCACCTATATTCTACATCATACTTTCCAGAGCCGCTCTAACATTTGATGCCTTCTTGTGAACATAGTAAATGGGCGCCTTAAAGTTTAGACAAACTAGCTCTAACGCAGCACATTTCATACAATTTCAAATAGTCCATACTATTTCAGTAGAGATCAGTTCGACTTCATCCAAATGCCTTGGTGAAACTATTACTGCAATATCATCTGTGAAGCCTTTTATACTCGTTTGTTCCGTAATAAGGACTTCGTTGTACATAATATTTAACAATAGAGGACCAAGAACCGAACCTTGCGGTAATTTTGTACATTTTGATACCGTCATCGGTGAGATAGCATAACTTCAAGTTGGTGAAATAGCTACTTATTATTTTAAGTGTTAAGTCACAGCTGTCGTGAAGAGTCAGTAGGTACTCGTTTTAAGGTAAAAAAAAAACCAAACCCCGAAATCGTAGCTACGAATAAAGTTGTTAACTGCTGCTTTACAAGAAATACTGTTGGCCCTGAGTTATGTATTCATCTTTCTGAATTGCGGATAGCTTTTGAGACTTAAAAGAGCAGTTGCTGCTTTCTCGTCATTTCATATCGATATACCACTACGTCCAAGTTTCGTGATTCTGGGGAAAGCTGATTGTGGTATTTGGGTACTTGCACACACACACAAATTTTAAAAAATGTATTTTCGCTATATTTTGCCAAGCTGATCAGCTACGATGAAACCTAAAAAGCCGATTATACCTACATTTTCATTACACCTATTAACTCTTCAAGACATCTGTGTAGAAGGCACACGCCAATAATTTATATGATCTTTAATGACACATAGACTTATTATAGTAGAACAGAGCCTTTTGGAACCAAGTGTGTAGTGGTTAAAGTGTTATAACCATTTATTATGGTGTTATTATTTTACGAAAACATCAATATCTGCCGTAAGTTCGTCGAGACTTTTATTAACTAAACATTTTAGAACAGGTCCCATAAACTTTATTTGCTAAATATGATACATTTTTATCATGATATACGAGTACATACTTCAAAATTGTTGTCAAGAGAAAAAAATCCAAGGTATAATCTCCATTTATGTGTGTTATTGCATCGTTATGACAAAATTATCAGAGCTTCAGCTTAGACAACTTTGTCTTGATAACAAACGTCATTAAGTGTTGTGATAAATATTTGTCAAGTATAGACATGGGGTTATTATGTATTTATAGACAAATTATTTGGAAAATTTTACATTGTTTTTATAAATTTCTATGTACATGAGCGAGAACTTTGCTAAAACCTTAGAAAAAATATATTTTTTGTTGTACCTTAAATTCACCATACATTCTGTTAAATTTCACAAACAAATAAATTTAAATCCATATATTAGAATTTGTTTTTTTTTTTTTTCGCAGCATATGGTTGATGTCATTGTAAATATAGACAAAATACTTTGGTTAATACTTTTATATTTAAAGATTTTTGTTATTTTTGCATTTATTGTATTAAAAATTATCTGTCACTTTGTTTTTATATTTATATATATATATATATATATATAAAATACCCACATTTCAAATGTATGTAGATAGGTATTGTTCTATGTAAAACACAAAATTTTTGCAGGGATGACAACAGCAGTAGTCATATTCAACACACACTTGTTGATTTGCCATAATCACGATTATATTTAATGATATTTTTTTTTATTTTCTGTTTAGATTTAAAATTTTTGTATATAAATACATATTTACTTTAATTCAATATTTAATTGACAGATTGAAAATGCAATAATTTGCAGGTATGTATGTATGTGTAAACTTTAAATGTAGGAAAGAGAGAGTAGAAAAGAGTGAATGAATTATTAAATTAATTACTGTATAAACAATTTTATAAATACTAGTCATGTAATATGTGTGTTAATTATATTTTTATATTTTATTTTTTTGCTATTTATTGCACTTAATTATTTTTGATAATGTCAGTCAGTAATGAATGAATACTTATTTTCGAAAATTTCTATAATAGGGACGAAACAAAAAATTTCGTTTAAAAAAATTAATTTTCGAACCTTTATTTCTCTGAATTCGATATTTGGTGTACACATTTTCCTAGGCCATATAAAATTTGAATTTCTCCAGAATTTTTAAAATCGCTAAACATAATAACTTTTGAAGTGGTAGTCAGAGACCTGCGCCGAACGGCTGTAAGCCGGCTGAGCCGAGCCGCCGATAAATTTTCAAAGCCGCCGCCACCGATATTTTTCCAGCTTAAGTCGGCTTGAAAAAGCCGCCGTTTTTGATAAAAGTTCCTTAGTAATTTCATAAAATTTTCAGAATTTAATTTTTAAAATTTTTAATTATTCAGCCCAATCATGAATAAAAAATCCGCTTGAGTTTTTTCCCTTTTCCCATTTTTAACACTGAATTTGAATAGGAAAAATGGGAAAAAGGAAAAAACTCAAGCGGATTTTTTATTCATGATTGGGCTGATTTAGAATTTGAGTAGTTATTCTTTAGTCGGCCGCTAGCGTGAAATTTAGTCGGCGCAGGTCTTTGATGGTAGTCAGATCATATTAAAGCTAATATCGTAGATTTGAAGTTATTTTTCTAAATAGCTATTTTTCATCAAAACGGGAAATCGCATGAACAAAGGATATCTTAAAAGTCATACCTTCCATTTTCTAAAGATTTTTCTTAAATATCAGCCATTGCATGATTAAAAACAAACACCAAAATGGGAAAACGAGTTTTTTCGAGATATATTTGAAAGCATGTATTTACCTTTTCGATTATATTTTGAAATATTCATTTCCCTCGAAGGGAAAATTGGTATCGTGTTATTCCCATGAACTTTTCATTCACAATAGTTGATTTTGTTCGTAACAGATGTTTATTGTTTACAAAATTCCGTCACGTAACCAAATTTGGTGTACGAAAAATTGGGAAAAGAGAACATAACTGCTCTAATCCCAGCAATTTATATTCCAACTACACACAATGATATCAAAAAAACTCATGCAAAGTATTGAGTATCAATCTTTTTAATGTTATCCATATATTCAGTAATATCTAAGGAGTGAGATCGTAAAATTCTTAACACACATTTTTCATTAAAACTTTTAACCCAAGTATTATTTGATTTTTTTCTTGATCAAGTTACCTTTGTAAAACATGTCAGTTATTATGTTTAATGTCAATTATATTCATGTGTTGTTAATCTGATTAAAATGAGTGACCAGAAAAAAGTGGGTACTAAAATTATTAAATATTTTCAACAAAACTCAACATTGGTCCTACAAAAAGTTGGCCAAGCATTCAAAAGTCTGCCGTCAAACTGTTTCCAATGTTATTAAACAGTACCGGGAGATCTTGTCCGTTGAAGAAAACCTGGTTCAGGTAGATCGAATGGTCCACAAAAATAGAAAGCATTTTCAAAAGAGCTCCCAAGACATCCGGTAGGAAAGCAGCCCGGTTAGCTCAGTGCTCGGACTATTTGGTTAAAGCTAATGCAGGTTTAAGAACATACAAGGCTCAAAAAGTTCCTGACAGGAACGCTGATAAAAATTTAGAGACCAAAAACAGAGCACGGAAATTGAAGTCAAGTTTCATACAAAAAATATTCTTGTTGCATAATAGATGACGAAACGTATGTTCTGGCAGATTTTTCGCAGCTTCCGGGTCAAAATTTTGATGTTGCTGATGCTTGAGGGAATGTTAAAGAAAATTTTAGGACCCTAAAGTAGACAAAATTTCCCAAAAAGTTCTTTGTATGGCAAGCAATAAGCAGTTGCGGCAAAAGAAGCAATACATTTGTTACACAGGGCTCTATAAATACCGACATTTACATCAAGGAATGTACAAAAAAGGCTGCTTCCATTCATAAGACTTCATAATGTGTCCACTTATTTTTTGCCTGACTTGACATCTTGTCACTGTGGTAAACAAGCCCATGAGTGATACAAGAACAATAATGTGGTATTTGTACCAAGAGAGGCAAATCCTACAAACTGCCTGGAGCTAAGGCCAGTGGAGAGATATTGGGTTCTTGTTAAAAGAGAATTGAAGAGCACAAAAAAGGTGTCCAAAAGTGTGGTAGATTTTAAACGGAGATGAAAAACCTGTTCGAACAAAGTGACAGAAATCACTATAAAAACCATAATGGAAGGGTTTCCGAAAAAGGTTCAAAATTTCTTCACTAGTGTTTAGAACTATAAAATTTTTTTTTTTTTTTTTGTAAATTGTAATAATAATTTCAATCAAATAAAAAAAATTAAAACTTTAATTTAAGTGGTTTCGTTTTTATTAACACATACAGTGGTGGCCATGAGGTTAGCACACTAGCTACTTGCTATTTTTAAACGCAAATATTTCCTATATTTCTTAATTTTTTTATGATATCTTTTGCATGCGTGTTACTTGTCCTTCTAAGATCACGTCCCATCATGTCCAGCATTATTCCTTTATATATATTTTGCGTTTTTCTATCCAGAATAGAATAACCTCAAAAAAACACTGGACAGTATTTTAGCACAAAATAAAAAAGGTTATTCATATTAAAAAAGTAACAAAACAAAAAAAACTTATTTCACTAAAAACTTAGTACTTAGTTGGATACCCTTTATTTTTGATCACAGCTGCTAGTCTCCTTGGCATACTTTCTACAAGGGCCATACAGCGATCCACTGAAATATCATTCCAAGCTTTTTCTACTTCTTTCCATAAATCGGCCAAATTTTTAGGCTTTTCTCTTATTACATGCTGCTCCACATCATTCCAAAGGTTCTCAATAGGATTGAGATCCGGAGATTGGGCTGGCCATTTTAACACGTCGATATTGTTCGATTCCAAGCAACACCTCACTAAGCGTGAGGTGTGTTTTGGATCATTATCTTGCATAAATTGCCACCTAAGTGGCATGTTGTCCTCTGCATAAGGTATCATTGTATTTAGAAGTATATTCTGGTCCATACGAGTATCAATCTTTTTTATAGGACCAACACCATACCCAGAAAATGCTGCCCACACCATCACATTACCCCCACCGTGTTTTATTGTTTTACTGGTGTACTTTGGATTATGTTGCATGTTCGGAGGACGCCATACATACCTCTTACCATCCGATCCGAATCTACAAAATTTAGATTCATCACTCCAAAGGACATTTTTCCAAAAAATTAACGGCTTTTCCAAATGCTCACGAGCAAAGGACAACCGAGCTTGTATATTCTTTTTTGAAACATGTGGCTTATGCTGAGAAATGCACCCACGTAAATTTTTTTCATTAAGTCTTCTTCTTATCGTTCTGCTGGACACGTTGATACCATATTTTCCTGAAATTTCTCTCTGGATTACGGTGGAGCTCTTAAAAGGATCTTCGACAGAGGCTCTGTATATTAAAGAGTCCTCTTTACGTGAAGTTTTTCTGGGCCGAGGAGCCTGTGTAACATTTTTAGATGTTTTATATTTCTGAATATGTCTTAATGCATTATAAACCATCTTCCTGGAGCATTCCAAAGTATAAGCAATCTCACTTATACTTGTTCCTCTCGAGTTCATTTGTTGAATAATCTTTCGTTGTTCCTCTGTACACCACTTTTTTTTAGCCATATCTAAATAATGTTTATTAATTCAGTTTGTCTTCCTCATTGATTAAATAATACCTAAACTTACCAATTAATATTTATACCATCAAAAAACTTTTAAAAAATTTAATTATACTTATATGTGCTAAAATTGTGTCCAGCTTATTTTACATATTACTGCACTAAAATGCAAATTTGAAAGAGAATAGCGATAGAATGCAAAAAAAAGTAACGGGACTTATTGATCACACCATAAACAACACTAATTACCAAAAACTTTAGTTTATAATTGCAATGAAATTAAATAATTTGCTTTAGAAAACAGCAAGTATGAAGTGTGCTAACCTCATGGCCACCACTGTATGTATGTTAAGAGTTTTTCGATCTGACTCCTTATTTACTTTATATGGGAGGGGTTAGCTCAACAACGGACACTGGATACAATTTAACAAAGTTTGTTAGCTCTGACTGAAATTGTTAACAAAATATTGTATAATGAATATTAGTTTTGGGAGGATCCCGAGCATTTTGATCCTAACTACGTTTAATGGTAATAAAATAACTCACGAAAAGTTTTGCGAATCTTACTATTATTAGTTGTTTATACATTCGATGTATAAATGGGAGGATCCTGACCATTTTGATCCTAACTACGTTCAATGGTAATGAAATAACTTACGCAAAGTTTAGCGAATCTTACTATTATTAGTTGTTTATACATTCGATAATAAATATTTACTTAGTATGCGAGACGCC
Organism: Calliphora vomitoria; assembly: GCA_942486065.2. Taxonomy (NCBI): domain Eukaryota; kingdom Metazoa; phylum Arthropoda; class Insecta; order Diptera; family Calliphoridae; genus Calliphora; species Calliphora vomitoria. The sequence continues at coordinate 89,103,841 of OW818029.2, forward strand.
CCGTCCACTATTTCGATCGCCTTTATTTTTAGCATAGCTGCAAACACAGTTTTAAGGTTCTCGGAATTACAGTTCTTTAAATATTTATTTCATCTATGTACAATGGCAACAAAATAACTCACGCCAAGTTTAGAGGCATTAACTGTTACAGTTCTCCAGATATTGAATAATAATTATTTACTCTATATGGAAGAGGCCATGCCCATTAATACGATCACGTCCTTTATCAACCAAGCTACATGGAATAATAAGAATAGTGGTTGAAATTGGGGGACTTTCGTGATTATAGTTCTCTGGATACTTGAAAATAACTATTTTCAAACCAACTTCGTGTAGTGATATGAAATTGATTTGTACAACGTTTAAAGACTTTCACAATTATAGTTATCCAGAAAATAACTATTTACTCTTTTTAAGAGAAACAGATTTTTTAGAAAATAAAATTTTTCGAATATCCCGAAAATCGCGTTTCTAAAAAAGTCGTTTTGAATATTCTAGTAACTATCCAAAATTATTTTTAGGAAAATATATTGTTACGAATTTGCAATAGCGATTTTAATTTAACAGTCTGTAACGACTGCCTGCAGCATTCATCATGTTTATAAACTCGTCCATCAGTAGCATGCGGTTATTAGCATTGTTTGTAAGTATGGCAACATTAAATGTTTAAGCTGCTAACATTAACATCGAAAGCTCTAGAATTCTAATGTACTAGTTTGTCCATTAACATCATTGTAGAAGATTCACGAAAGATGGCGTGTGTATAAATAGTGGCAGAGGTGGCAGTCGTGTGTGGAGTTGATCATGGGTGCTGTTAGAGTTAACATCAACTGTCGTGTACATTTAAGTTTGTACATTATAAAGCGTGTGTGCATTTCTGCGAATTGATAAACGTGTATAAAGACACTGAGTGACTATTTGAACTGTTGTTGTTGTAGATTTTAAATAAATAAAGAGTTGTTTCAAAATTTAAACTACTAAAACTGCTTTTATTTGCAATCAAAAGTATCCCGTTTATTTAAAGGAAATAAAACAACGTTTTAAAAAATTGAAACTCGGATTCATTATCATATTTATGAGACAAATATTGTAAAAATTGGTTAACTGTTTAAAAGTTATATAAAATTTGAGCTTTGAACCTCGATAGAATCCAAACCATAACAAATTTAAACATTTTAAATAAAATTAAATTTTGTATTACCACAGAGAACTCGTGTACCAAATGTCATCAAATTTTGTTTCTCTTAATAGCTTAAAACATATTTTTAAAGTTCGCGTTTTTTGCACCCGTGTTGGTTAATTAAATTTAAAAATATTTGAACAATGTTATCTGAGAAGTAACATGCTTTGTTTTTAATAAACTTTATAAACCCTGATAATTATATTAAGATTTATTTTTAAATTATTTGTTTAACAGACAAGTACAAAGATCAAACTCCTGTAAACCCAAATCAAAACACATTAATTGCAATGTTGTAAATGACAGATTTTTGTGCAATATTCCCCCTTAATTTGATCTACTGAAAAGTAAAAAAAAAAAAAAAAAATAAACGTAAAAAGTAAAATAGTCATTGACATTTGCTTGATTGTTTGGCAAAGGTCATGTTTAAACGACTTATTGTCGCAAAAAAGAATATGTACTTAGTTAGTGATTCAATATCATACTTATATATACATGCTCATACATCATAATATATTTATTTATACTACACATACTAATAAAACAATTTGTATTGCTCTCCGAAAACCAAATAACAATAAACAATTTTATTTGTTTATTTAAATTTCGACAAAATTGTTTAACGTGGTCATTCACCTGCTTAACAAAAACCAAACAGTAACACTTTGGAGAATATTTAAATTATAATTGTTGGTGGTTGTCTGAAAAAATCATTAACCTTTTAATCAGTAATTATATACTTTTTGTTTTACAAAGAGTGAAATACGTCAAATTAAGTTACGGAGTTATTAAATAGACAGTACAAAAAATACTTGGTTAACATAACAATTTTATTAATTTTTTTCCATTATTCGTTAATTCTAGTAGTTAAACGAAATGAATATAAGACATACTAAGAAGCAAGTACAGTACATACACGTACGATGTACAGTGTATGTTTTTTCTTTATTTTCTGTTTCGAAGTTCAAGGTTGTTTGTGCTTTAATATTTTTTATATTTTATTTCGTTAAAGAAAATATGAGAATGTTAAAATAGTTCTTTTTATAATTTTTAATATAAGGAAGTAAATTTTAAATAATACTAAATTGTTGGTTTCCTATTTGTAGATTCAATAGAGTAATAAAAAATAATAATAAAATCAAATAAAATGGTAAAACTAATTGTGTTAATACACCCTACATATACATATTAGGTTATAATAAATGCACAGCGGTTTAGAAAAAAATTATTTTTTTTATACAGAGGTTGAAAATACAATGGAAACTTTTTCAAATATTCTATTAATAGTACAAAATACAAAGTAGATAAATTTTCTCAAATCCCAAAATTATTTCAGCTATCCCACTAAAAGTGCTCCATTACCGACGACCACCCGGGCTACCTTACCTATATAGTGTGTTATGTGTGCTATTCCAAAAATTAAAGTTTTATTTGTGAACCTGGTTCCATTCTCCTGTATTAAACTCCTAAACATACTACGTCGTAAGTACTTTCTCTGTTAAATGCGTGTTACAAAATTTGGTTTTTGTCTCTGCTAGTTAAATACTAATTTATCTCCACACTCATGAACATTGGGTAGAACTCAGTGATGCCGTTTGGTTACATTTGTTACATTTTTCGTAACTTTTCGACCCTCTACGTAACATGTATAATTTTCCTTTTTTTGACGTTATTTTCGTAACTTTTCAGCCCTGAAAAAGTGGAGTACACATTTTTAGTACTTTAAATGCATATCATGCCACGAATGTTTCTAGTAAACAATAGTGTGACTTATTTGTAATTTATTACCACCTAAGTCTAGATCATTTTGAGACAAACTCTGGAAATGCGAAAGATCTTAGTAATCCAATATTGTGCATTTGGAATATTTCGTGATATAAAAAAATTGTATTGCTGGATCACATAACTCTGTTTTTAGACACTTGAAGAAGTCTGTTGAAAATATCGTATGTCATTAATGTAGCTGTCATTTCATACACCTAGTAGTCATGCTAAAAGTTAGAAAAATTCAATTGAGGACATGATGGGAAATATCGCGGTATATTTTTGTTGAAACTCCAAAAGGTTATATAAATTTCAAAATACCAAGTCCAGCAACACACGCTTAATTGGAATCTAGAGCAACACACAGCTTTATAGCAATATTTTCGCTCAGAAATGTTTGAAACCCCTACTAACGTCCCGGAGAATTGATATAATAGATTTATTAAATCAATTTCCTAATTTAAATAATATTATGCTCTACCATGAGTCCCTGATTTATGTGCTGGATAATACCGGGATTAAGTTTACAATTTAATGAATGTTGTGTAGATAATATTTAGCCAACTAAAACTTATAAAAAGCTCGGGCCGAATTACCGCATTCGTGATCGTATGAGTTATCGCATCGAAATTATAATAAAATTTACTATATTTCTTGCTCGATATCGAATGCCATAATCTCAAATAAGATAATTACGATCAGTTTTACTCGATATCGAATGCTGTAATTCTGACTCTGATTATAGTAACCGGTTTAATACGGATAGAATTATTGTTGTTAGTTATATGTTATTAAACCTTATTATATATAGTATTTATTTGGGAAGAATTGGTAAATGTAACTTTTTATGAAAAAATGTAACTTTTAATTAGAAAAGTTGTAACTTTTTCCAAGCTACCCCTGGCAACACTGGTAGAACTAGTGGCGCAACTGAGAGTTAAAGTTATTACTCTCTCCCAAATTGTATGGCTGACACAACAACATAATACATTGATTTACAGCAGTTAATACAACAATGCTAAAACAACAGGCATTTTATTTATGTTTAAATGTAGAAGAAATGTCAAAATCAAGGCGAATTAAAATATTGATATTGTTATTGTTATTTACAATTACAAATGTAAACATAAACAAAGTTAGCAAGAAGAGCTACATTATTTATTGTCTCTCAATATATTTTATTCTATGCACCTGACATAAAGAATAACAAAAAGAGAAGGCTCTAATTTTTTATACAACAGCCACTTCTCTCTTCTCACATACAAGTAGTATGTGACATACATGTAATAAATACATAGAACCATAGAGAAATAGAAATATAGAATGCATTAGTAAAAAAAAACTATGTGAAAACAAAAACAACACTCGTATGTGTAACATTTTTGAGTAATTTTGTTGTTTGAGTTTTTTTCTAGTTTTCCTCTATGTTCCTATATGCATCGAACCATAGATAAAATATACATAGAATGGAAACTAGAAAAAAACTCAAACAAAAAAATTACTCAAAAAGTTACACATACGAGTGTTGTTTTTGTTTTCACATAGGTTTTTTACTAATACATTCTCACCACTTAGGTTTTTGACAACAGAGTTAGGTCTTTGACAGGAGAGTTTCCGCTCTATGTATATTTTCTCTATGCATAGAACCATTATTGAAATATACAAGGTTGCTCCACTTCTCTCTCACAAAAATATTTTTGAAGTTTATTGGAATTATTTGAAATTAGTTTTTTGTAAACACTAAAGCACTTAGTTTTTGACAACTGAGTTAGGTCTTTGACAGCAGAGTTTCCGCTCTATGTATATTTTCTATATGCCTAATACATGCAATACATTATGGTACTAATCGTAGTATGAGTAAAAGTACCGTTTTGTGATAGACGTTACTACAAATCGTACTATTGCATTTGAAAAAAATTAAAAATGAAAAAAATATCACAATATATGAATAAGCTGTTGAAGAAATAAATTTCGTAGTACGACAGCATGAGACACTATACTAATTATCGTAGCTTCGCCCTCAAAAAATAAAAAAAAAATAGATTTTCATACTTCGTTAGTACGATAACATTACTAATTTATCGTATGACTTATCGTAACGTGTATACCAAGCATTAGGTTTATGACTCTCAGTTAGAGTTTCCAGTTCGGTTTTAACCGAAATCGAAACCGCGGTTTTTCAAGGCCTAAAATCGAAATCGAAACCGACAATTATTCTTCGGTTTTTACTTTTAAACTATTTTCAGTAGAAAAAATCAAAATTTAGAAATAAGAAACAAAATTTTTCATCCAATTATTCATCCAATATCTCTAAAAACAGGTCGGTAAAAATATCTTAAGATTTCTTTAAATTTTTAAAATTGTATTACAATAATTGCTTCAGATGATGTAGCAGGCTATATTCGCAGGCTAGGCAAGGAAACCTGTTAAAAAGCATGACACAACATATGGATCTACGAGTATTTCCTGACAATTATACTTCAAATTTAAAAAAAAAATAATGCAAAATTTTTATAACAAAGTCTTAGTTATTTACGGTTTACTAGCTGAAACGGTGCACTTCGCCACTCCAATTGGAAAAGAGAAATAGTACTATTAAGTCTCCCTTTGTGAATTAATACTAATTCAGGAAAACATGCCTCTAGTTTCATGTTTATTGATTTATTGAAATGTGGATTCTAGCTCATTCTAAACGTATTATTATAATAAAAACAGTACCATAGAGATCCACATTTTGTATTCCTACTCAGCATCCTGAATGTCTAATTTCATATTTCTGTGTCCATTATTATAGAAAATACAAAAGAAATGTACCACTATAATCACCTTTTGTGAATTCTAAATCATTTAGAATCATTTGTGAATAATTTTACATTTTAAGGTTTATTATTACAAAATATTCAAAAAGTACCTTTACAATAAAGAAATAGTAACATTAATTATCCCTTTTCAAATCGCATTTACTAAACCATGAATGCTTAATTTCGTGTTTCTAGGTCCAACGTTATAAAATATTCAAAAAGTACTATTAGTTGGAAAAAGTACCTGCAAGTCCCTTTTTTATATTCTAACTCAGCCAGAATCATATGTGTTTAATTTCCTGCCCATAGGTTCATTATAATAATAGTTTCTGTTACCTCAATATCATTATGCCCTCTATCCTTGATTCTTTCTTTACTCAGAAGCATATCAGCCAACTATTATGTATACATATAAGTAAAATAATTTAATATAATATAAAGTACCATTAGCAGAAATTTGCCACACTAAAAATACTGTCAAGTTTGAAATTTCAAAGTAATTTCCTGATTCTTGGTTCAATATTATAGAAAATTCAAAAAGTACTATTTGAAGAACGACCAAATGCTTCTTAGTTTATTTTAGTTCTCCATTTTTGGTATCATAATACAATTGAGCACCCTATTCTTGATTATTTCTTTACTGAGAATCATATTAGCCAACTTTAATGTATATACTTAATGTATGTAATTTAATATATTAAAAAGGTACCATTAAAAGAAAAAGTAACAATTTTCCTTTATGCTCTTGAACACTCTGCAAGTTTGAACTTTAAATTTATATAGCATTTCCTATATTATCAACTGATTTAATAGTTAATAAATTATCACAAAACCGAACCGAAACCGATCGGTTTTCAGTTTTTTGAAACCGAAACCGCGGTTTTGAAATTCTTCGGGTTTTTGGAAACTCTACTCTCAGTTATCTATCTAGTTGTCATCTATGCCTACCGTGAAGTCAATTATGACTTTAGTGACTCTAAGTAACCTAGAGTGATATATTGGAGAATTGTCGAAGGAAAGTTTGTTTAGAAGCAATCGGTAATGGACTGCCTATGAGATATCTTTTATTTTAGGTTAATTAGCACCCGTACATGTTAACATAACTAGTTAAGGTATTTATAGACGGCAATGCTGAGTAATAATATTTGTCAAAAACTCAAGTATCATAATACAATTTCATCGCCTAAACAAAATTTGTATTAGATTTTCAAAAAATATTCAAAATTTGTTTAAAACAATTCGAAAACTTTTTATTTTCGTATGTATCGGGTATGTATTTATAAATACAAATCAATTTTGTATATCAAAACCTAATAGACGCCATAGTGAAAATTAAAAAACAAAAGGGAATTAAAGATACTTGCCAGTACAAGCAAGCATAGTAGAAAAAAGAAGGTAGCATTTCTAAACGACTGCTCCGATCGGGATAAAATTTGACATGGGCATAGCCAAGCAGTATTCAAGTTTAAGAAAATGGACCCCACATGTGCTTCAGTGGCGGCGCTAAGGGGACACAAAGTAGAGCACGTTCGACATGTAATTTTTTTAAACGCGTGCCATCCGATTGTTTTCCCTCCAATTTCAAAGACTTTTTATATTTTCTAAATGTGCTCGGCTAGATCTTGAAAATACATTATTGCGTGTACTATTTACAATTAAACCGCCATTAAAAAGATATAAAATATTTGAATACATAGTAATAAAAAAATGAAAAAAATACATACTCTATTCCTATAAAAATCGTCACGGCTTTTTATTATAAGTAAGCAAACGTTAGGAATTGAATCAATAACTTCCAACACAACGTAATATATATTTATTGAAATACTAAATTATAAATTACACATTTTTGGTAAAAAATGTCTCGAAAACCAAAATAATTTTTAGGAATGTGCAACGATTTTTATAATGCTCACAAAAAAAGGAAACTTCATATTAAGTTAGAATTATGATTGGTAATGATAAGAGATATATACCACAAAATATGTTACCTTGTGGTCATTGGGACAGCAATTCTATCCAATCTCACACGGTTTGTATTAACTGAAATATTAATTTAAAGGAAATGGTCGGAGCACACCATTGGCTCTTTTGGCAATGTCGAATAATGGTTACACAATTGGAGTATTTTTACATATAATCGATTTTTTACATACAATCCAGATTTTATATACATATATTTTATCTTACTAATTATTTAAATAAAACCTAATGCAGACCAGACTTACTGGTTACAGAGTTACATATGTATCGTATTAATATCGAAATACATATGGAATACATACAGTTTCGTGGTATGCAAAGGAGCTAAGTCCATTGTTCAAAAAAAAAAAAAATATATCAAAATTATTATCTTAGTCTATTTGAGTAGAGTAAATATTATTTAATGTATAACAGCGCCAAACTTTTTTTAATTGGTTTATTTAATTTTATCCAAAAAACGTTAATCATAATTTTTTTAAGGAAATATTGAATCATTTTGAAATTCATCTTGACTACTGATATCAACAATGTTGCTTCATTGCATTTTGAAAGCAACTTTAGTGACTATAACAGAGTTAAAATGATATGAAATAACAAATTTAATAAAAAAAAAAACTATGCTGAGTCCTCTACAAAAAACAAAATAAGTTATAGAAGCAATTATATGTCACCAATGGCACTTCCTATAAGCTGTTGTTATTTATTATTATTATAAAGCATTCCAAATAAGAGTAATTCGAAAAAACTCAATAAATATTGGGAATAATTTGATCCAATTGTTTTTACTTTGAATCATATTATGTAGTGCCGAGGCTTGCTTTCAACAAAACCTGATCACTTAACAACAGTAACCCTGCCCTTTAGTCTTTTGTAAGACAGTGTTATTTTATCGCGCTCAATTATAAATTCTATAGCAAATGGCAATAGGTACCTAGTATTAAAAAAACATGTGCATGTACTTACATTTAACACCAATTAAATCTGTAACAAAATAAAAAGGAAATTTATAATAAAAGCTATTTAAATGTTTCTGAAATTTTAAAATTTACCGTTTTAAAAAGAAACACAGGAAAACCAGACTTTTTTCCAAAAATCTTATGGCGAACGACCCACGCGCCTTTACAAAAAAAAGCGCAAATAAACTGAAAAGAGAAAATTTAAATAAATTATTAATAAACAATATAAAAATGCATAATTTTAAATAAATATTACTACTATTCTATTTTAAAATGAATTGTACATGTTATAATTTTTGTTTTAATTTAAATCCATCAATAAATTCCAATTAGAGAGTGTACAATAAAAACAACACTGACAACGACAAATAATAATAACAACACATCAATATGTCGCCCCTGAAGCAATCAAGTGCATTATTTGGCATTCGCCCTTGCAATTCGTGTTTTTGTTTTGTTTTTCGCACTAGGTTTTTTTCTGTGGCTTTAAATATGGCGTTGTCCAAAACTCACTTGAATTTGTATTGTAATTCTTAATAAATTGCCAAGTTTTGAAATAATTATCGAAACAATTTATTTAAAAACAAATTATGTTTTTAAATAAACATATATTTTATTTTTAAATATTTTTTTTTTTACTTTTTGTGACACTCAACCAGTGATGATGATTAGTTATTTTTCTTGTAAATTTTAGCGGGAGGAAAAGCTTTTTGCAGTAATTCTAGCGATTTGTGGAGTGTTACCATTTTAGCGTATTTGGTGAGCGATTTATTAAAACAGCATGTACTGAATTATTTAAAAAATGTATGAAAAATATTTTTTAGCGTAAGCAATATGCTCAAAATAGTATTTTCTGTATAAACCATGATAAAAATTTAAACAATTTATATATAATAGTAAATATATCCGTTAATTAAAAAATTGGCATAAACCAAGATCGTCGAAACAGCTAGTCTAGGGTATTTCGAACTGAAATTTATTTTTTTGAATATCAAAATTTGCTGAAGTTTCAGAATGATCATTGAAATAACTTGCATTTTATTGGTGTTGATAGTTCTCATACTTATAAGCACAAAAACGTTACAATTTTTGGATGCTCTCTATTAGTTCAGGGGTTATAGGAATTTAAAGTCAATATATATAATCGTAAATTTCTAATATGTTTAGAAAATGAGATCATTATGGTTATCATTGAATAGTGCTGCAAAATACCTTTAATATGATATATATTATGGTACTGGGATCTTGATTGCTTCCAAATATTGTAAATTTCAGCGTTTTAAGCACTAAATTTTCTTAGCATTGGCAAAACGATGCCCTTTTAATCTTCTGTAAGACTGAAGACTAACGGTGTAAAAAGTATAATGTTTTACCGTTATTTCAATATTTATTTTGATAAGTTTTTTAAATGGTAAAAAATGGCTAGAGTAAAGATATGCGAAAATTTATAAACCAAAATAATAAACTATTGTAATGCTCGATTAATAATACTGTTCTCTTTTCGGAACCGGTTTTTGTCTGTTTGGAAAACCGACCAGTTTCGCATATTTTATATTTTCGAATTATTTGACAGGCCGGTTTAATAAAAGTCTTTTTTAAGCGTCCTGAAGACCATCAATCACATATTTGTGTGAAGTCTCCATTTCAGTCAGTTTAATGTATAATGTAAGTAAAGCTGTACTCATTATTCATATGAAACTTTTTACTCCAAATTTTCTTAATCTGACTAAATTGTGTTCAAATCAAACCATCTTTTCACTTAGTTCTAAAACTAGTTCTAATTTAAACGTTTATTACTTACTAATCATCACTAAGATGTCATATTTTCAAAATTCAGTAGAGTTAGTCACTTCTAATCATAGACTAACATAGACCCGAATCAGCTGTTTTTAGCAATATGGCGGAGGCAAACAAAAAAAATTTACGAAAAATGTACAAAAGAAAATGTATAATAAACCACGGAAGATTTAAAAGAGGGACAAACATATAAATTTATATATATATATCTCGTCTCACACACTCATCTATTTTTTACTACATTTTGTTTTTTTCTCTCGCTCTAAGATCTCCCTTAATGGCGAAATTGAAAAAATGGTAAAAAAAATGTAAACAAAACCATACGGTTCGATATTACTTTTTTGAAATCTGTCAATGGTCTCTTATCTGTAATAATCTGTGCTTCTAATATCGTTAAAAAATATTTTTCCTTTATTCTTATTATTTTTCAAGTTTAATATTTATATATTATGAGATTTTACATTAGAATTTCAATAATTATTAACAAGTTGGCTTAGCCATATAAAATAGATATAAAAGTAAAAAATTGGCTGGAAAAATTCCCCGAAACTAAAAAAATCTACTTATTTTGGAAAAATTTTAATCTAAAAAGCATTTAGCATTTTTTTATCGCAATAAAATTGCATCAGCTGAGTGCTATACATATTTGTATTATGTCATCTCTACCGAAATGTTTATATCGATATTTCCCAAATGTAAGCGGTGTAGCAACGCCTGCAACATACTGTCATCACTAAATCGGACATTTTCCTTAAACATTTTGTTGTTTATAATTAAATTTGTTCGTATATTTAGCGCGTAGACGCTGCAATTTGCTTTAGTTTAATAAAAGTTGCTAACTGTATAATTTATTTCTAAACAATTCAAATTTGACGAGAAATATGACGTCGCGTAAAAAACAGAAAAATATGGAAAACAGAAAGACAGATTATGCAGCTCAATCACCAAAAGAAGTACGATTGCACATTTTTATATTCCAGAAGAATTTTTGCATTTTTTTTAAATTATTTTAGTTAAATGACGAATCCGTGGATGATATCTTGGCCAATGTGGATCAATTCATTGAAGGTGTGTATCGTGATTTAAGCATCAGTCCTCCAAGACGAAGTTCTTTAGAGAATAACTACACACTTCACAGAAGACCACTTTATCACGATTCATCTCTTTCGTCGCCAAATACTTCTCCAGATGGAGCTACTTCATTGCCTAATGCATCGTTCGTCAACGAAAGTGCGCCTGTGGTTTCTCCAACCACACGTCGCAACATGGATGCCGAGATTGAAAGAAGTAAGTTTAGTTTAATTATCTTCTTTTTTTTTTAACTAAACCGTGGCACAACAATAAAATTTAGACTTAGTAAAATAAATTCTCAGTTGTACAATTCATGTAAGGTCAAACAAAAGAAAATATGAAAAAATCAAAATTAAATATCTAAAAAAAATATTTCTAGTTTTTAGATTTCATATATTTTGAAAGTACAGTGCACTCGAGGTAACGTGATCTAATTAAAACCAAGGGAGTTCATGTTAGTGAAATTGTTCACGTTAGCGATTGTCGAATTTCATGAACAAAATATAAAATTTTATAATATAAACCTCTGTTTTACACGCTTGAACGTGAAATTCTTTTATTATTATAAAATATAAAACAAAAATTAAAAATTAAAATGCATTACAAAACAAAACGAGAAAATATACATTGAAATAAAATTACATAGCAACTAAAATTACTCATACGTAGCCATGAAATAAAGTTAATTTAGAGGATATAAACACATTTTTAATATAAGGGGATTCCCTAAACTTTAAAAATCTAATTTATTGTATGTATTTCAGTGTTGTCTACATGCAGTGAACAAAACTGTTCAAGTTATAGAGCTTTCTGAGTTTGTTCACGTTACAGAGTAGTCAATGTAAACAAAAGCTTGTTCACGTTAGGCGGTGTTCACGTTACCGCGAGTTCACTGTAAATTTTTAATTTGAACTTAAGCCAAATTAAAAATTTACTTTCAAATTATATTTCTAGTTTTGTTGAAGAAAATTATTTTGTAACATATGATTTAAATATATTAAATATTGTGGTAAATATTGAAAACTCTCCCTAATCCTTGACACAATAATATACAAAATCATGCCAATAACTAAATTTTGCTTTATTTCATTACAGTTAATCAGATTTGTGACAATGTTGATCAGAATTTACGCTCAATTGGTCTATATATGAACAATTCTAGTGATAGAAGCACATCGGAAGATATACTGAATTCAAGTAAGTAAATTGCCATACCGTTTAGATTTCTATTAAGAATTCGTTTATATTTTCTTCCAAAAAGATTTGACAAGTTCACCAAGTACATCTACATCATATGTTTTATCTCATGATAGTCCACCACTCTCAACAATTGTACGTAATTACAACTTACTGATGGCTCATGAAAGACGTAGATCGTCTCCAATAGGATCAGTAGATGCACATGTTATCGACTTATCAGAGTCACAAACACAAACGCCAGAAGTACCTAGACAACGAGTTCACCAAAATAATGTGCACGTTGATGATGATGACGATGATGTCATTTTGGTATCGGCAAATATTCATCCCGTTGTAGATTTATGTACACCAGGTGGCTATCAAGAAGTATCCAATCCAAGATCATTAATAAATCAGAGAAAACTAAATAGACGACGTTTGACTCAGCAAGATGATGGTGATACTTGTTGCCAAGCAGGACCCACTTCAGCAAGAAAACGTCGCAGTGAGTATTTTACACCACCAGAACACAGCAACAAACCATCAGAGTCATCAAATGTCGACACCTCACCATCGGCAACAGCTGCTTCCGGTGGTACACCATTCATGTGTCCCGTTTGCATGGAGTCTTGTTTGCAACGCCAACCTACCTCGACTCGTTGTGGTCATGTCTTTTGCAAAGAGTGTATTGAACGTGCCATACGTTTGACCCATAAGTGCCCCATGTGTAATACGAAAATATCCAGAAACCAAATATTTCGTATTTATCTTTAAGTTTGTTTTTACGCAGCATGAGGATTTGCCAGCAGCATTATTATACTTAAATTTTGTTTCTAGCCAACATTTTAGATTTTATTAAAACCTGAATTTCATATTAACTTTTTTTTTTTATTTACTTTCAATAATTCCATTATTTATTTCGTATGTTTAGTGGTAATGCTAGTTTTATATTTTAGCAATTAAGGGCTTCATTTTATAAAACGAAACGGCAAACGTTAAAAAAAATTAAATACAATTTCCATATCTATTCCTAGTATTGTTCTTACAAATTTCTTATGTTATAAAACGTTTCGTTTTACAAAATGTCGCTCTAGAAACTATTTTTTTCAGTTTGTTATACGCGTTTGTTTTTAAACTAATTTCCTGTGTTTACTGAATAAATTTAACTATGTTCTTAAAGTGGTTATTGCATTTATTTAAGAGAGATAAAGAAGGGTTTCATAAAGCGCTTCTTATATTTATCTTGGCATGTGATTCAAAATAAAGATAATAAGCGGATTGGTATCTTCCTAAATTAGACAATTGTCTTTGTTGCCCTAACCATTCATCCAGGATGTGGCAAAGTAGTTTAGTAGTTTAAAAGATAAATATTCACCCCTATCGCGTGTCAATATTTCACATGAAATATGTTCAATTTTCCCATTTTTCGTTCATAAATTTTGTTCACTTGAAAAAATTCCCCATGTTGTGAAATTTTTAGATGGAATTTTGTAAACAATAAACAGCTGTTACGAACAAAAGCAACTATTGTGAATGAAAATTTCATGGGAATAGCACGATAGCAATTTTTCCTTCGAGGGAAATGGTTATTTCATGAGAACATTAATTTCACAATTTTAATTTTTTACCTTGACTTTATTTTGTATATAGCAAATATCTAAATGGTTGTTCAAATATACTTTTGGATACATAAGTTAGCTATCAGCAATAACAATTTGTGCCAATTGTTCTTAAACGTCGGTCGGACATTTCTATATGTTCTTAGACTTTTATAAGGACCCAGAATATATATAATTTTTCATACAAACATTATTCGTATAAAGATTTACCTTGAAATATTATAGGTATTTGTGAGTATTCAGGTTTTATCAGGGCATTCATTATGGAGCAATACCCATCATATTCGATGAACTGATCTAAGATTATAAGGGAATTATTTGCAATGTATTTTATTTCGACACCTAGATATTTCAGATATCTATGAAGTGTTTTCCAGGTGTATGTCTAATATTGACCCTAGGTCAATTACAGACCGAACTTCACCATATTTTCTTATAAGATGTTTAGATATACAAAACTTATCAGAAATTGTGTTTAACTCGATAAGGGTTTCTCTGATATTTAGAGAGCATGTTTGTATGAGGGCTAGGTGAAATTATGGACAGATTGTTAGGATTCTTTAATAAATTAAACTATGCACACTTGCTAAATTTTATTAATTTATCCTAAAAATTGCCACATATATTTTATTCAAAAAAAATTTATAAGGACAGATGTAACGTATAAAAAATGTTTAGGGCCATTATTACAACTTGCCTTTATGTTCGTAATAGTAAAAGGTAACTTTAAGTAATATAAGAAGGTAGCTTTAAGGTTACCTTTTAGTATTACAAACATAAAGGCAAGTTGTAATAATGGCCCTTAAATCCATAACAAGAATTTTTCTTACTAATAACCAAATTATTAAAACAATATATGAACAAAATAATCAAAATATCAAATATACTACATTTGTTACCCAATACATATAGCAATAAATATGTTTCACCAATGAAAAAAGTAGCCAATTCATTGAACTTGCATCCCAGCAGTTCTAGGAGACAGTCCCGAACTAGTGATTTTACCCATCATTTAGGGTGGGAACTAGTTACTTCAATAGCTACGTGACTAGTTATTTTAACACGTGCTTGTCTTAAACAGGGGGTCAATTGACACTTATTGACTACAATGAGACTGTCTAATAGCTGATCCAAAGTAGTCAACGCATTGGATTCACATATTGGTTAAATAACGTCAGTTACATTACTAGCTAGCTAACTGGTAACTTGATAAGATACATAACTAGTTAACACCAAATAGTCAGCTAAAATACATATAATAGTAGTCCAATAAACAATAGCTTGTAAACAAACATTTCTTCGACAACTCTCCAATCGATTGCTTCTGGTGGATAAAAAAACTACTGTCTAAAGTGCAGTACAAAATAAACGTTTAAAGTTACTCCACTATAGGTTACTAAGAGACACTAAAGTGACTATTGACTTCATGTTACATGGGAAATCAATATACATACTTAAGTAAAAATTAAAATTAACGGTATGAGAATTATATCAACACAATTTGTATAAAACCAGTTTGAAGGAATTATCACACAACACGTTTAAAGTGACTACACTTCAGATTACTTAGAGACACGTAAGTGACAATTGTCTTCTCGCTAGATTACATGGGATGTATAAAGTAACTAATTGTCTAATCTCTGCACTACAAAAAGCACATACGTGTCATATGACCAAAATATATAAATTGGAGTCAGCCAAGTGATAAGAAATTTGTGACGATTACTGTCTATAAGGGATACATTGACTACTTGCTTAACTGCTCGGACGTTACATGGGATATCAGTATACTTAAGCAAAAATAAAAATTAACTGTATGAGAATTATATCAACACAATTTGTATAAAACCAGTTTGAAGGAATTATCACACAACACGTTTAAAGTGACTACACTCCAGATTACTTAGAGACACTTAAGTGACAATTGTCTTCACGCTAGATTACCTGGGTTGTATAAAGTAACCAATTGTCTAATCTCTGCACTACAAAGAGCACATACTTGTCAAATGACCAAAATATATAAATTGGAGTCAGCCAAGTGATAAGACATTTGTGACGATTACTGTCTATAAGGGATGCGTTGAGTACATGCTTAACTGCTGGGATTGGTTCTATGCAATCATTCAAATGAAGTGCCTTATATTTAAATACTTGCATAAACACATGATCTCCAATGACACGCAAATGTAGAAATGATGCATATTTCACCTAAATCGAACCACTTCGTCATTACTTGAACCCCTGCCTAAACTAATTCTTTGTGACGTCATATTTTGTTGGGTTCATTAATGAAAAAATTTATTTGAATTTAGGAAGGCAATTCGAAAATGCCATTCACTTCATTATTAATTTTTGTAAATTTGAATAATAATCGAGGTTACCGATAACTCAACTGCCATTACAGAAATAACTGCAATTTCCGTTAAAATACCGTTGTCGATATAATCGTTAACTCTTAATACCATTACCGATATTCGAAAAATTTAAATTATAAAAATGCATATGTTATGTCTCTATAATTGATTTAAATCTAAATAATTTTAAATTGAATTAAACACCACCTACATGATGTAATTACTGTTACCGAAACAACACCAAATACCGTTAGCGTTAAGCTACCGTTACCGAAAAAATCGAAATCAGAGTTAAGGCCTAATTAGTTTGCACGTTCCGTAACGGATCAGCTGTTTTGTTTTTAGCTTATGGGAAGTTGTACATGTCGTTAGTTTTTCTTTAATGTTGCCGTTCTGTTGCGGATGAATCTGTTGAAAACAGAATTCTGTCCGCAACGTTAAGTGATAGCTAAAACAGCTATTATCAAGGCGAATTCATACAAGGTGGTGGCAGTTTTACAAAAACAACAATTGGTCTTAACAAATGTCAAAAAACAAAAATTAAAAATTAAACAAATGTGTATTAAAACATAATATATTGTAGATAATTGAATAGTGAGGGCTTTACTTATTTATGTAAAAAATAAATATTTTGTTAATAAGCTTAGAATATGTAGATATTTAAATAAAAACACAAGCGATAGGGGTGAATATTATTATTCAACCCTATCGTGAAAAACATGTGAAATTTATGTTCCCATGAAATATCCATTTCCCTCGAAGGGGAAATTGCTATCGTGCAATTCTCATCAACTTTTCATTCACAATAGTTGATTTTGTTCGTAACAGCTGTCTATTGTTTACAAAATTCCATCTAAAAATTTCACAACATGGGGAATTTTTTCACGTGAACAAAATTCATGAACGAAATATGGGAAAAGGGAATATATTTCATGTGAAATATTGACTCACGATAGGGGTGATTGTTATTTTCATGACTTGTAGAATTGAAATATGTTAATACTTTTTAATAAAATGTACATACATACTGTAAATGATATTTTTTAATGTAATCATTTATTTAAATGATTCTTTTGAAAGCATTTTTAATACAAGAACAACGTTTAAAATCAATTATCCGAATTATCAAGATCTTACTATTGTATTTTGTCTGTTTATATGTGCATTGAAGGGTTAAATAATACAGCAAGCTTTCATAACAATTAGCTTTTGTTTATGATGACTATGAGTTTTACACTACTAACCAATAGATGGCGCTATATAGTTTTAAATTTTCCATTGATTGTTATTTTTAAATTATTCGAAACAAATTCGTACGTTAAATTACTCGTATTAATAATGAAACGTAACATCATATATCCCAAACCTTTACCCGAACTTACTAAGCAGAATAACCCAATTGAAAGTGGTTTTACTCCAACTGAAATTGTGGCTTTACAAAATGGTTGGCGTTTGATAAAGCGCCGCTTAAATTATCATACTGCGAAAATATTTACGGAGTATGTATTAGATGTGTGGCCTTATTTGGTTTATTAACAGTACAGTAAATAAAACTGACAAAAATACAACTAGTATGGGTGTTATAACATGTTTTTTCTTTTTAGCTTTTTCAGTGAAAACTATTTGCTGTTGGAAAGATTTCGTGATGTGGAAACTGAAAAATTCAATTTAAGCAATTTGCATCAACATCCACGTCAACTGATGAATATTTATGGCCGCCTTATTGAAAGTGGTCTCAATGATGTGACCTATATCAATATGTTATTGAGTGGTGTGGGAAATAGACACAAATTATATGAAGTTACATACGATGACATAAAGGTAAGAATTATATAGTCATTTATTAATTACTAAACATGTTTATACTTTAAATATAAAATAACATTGTTTAAATATTTTGTTGAAATAAGCGTTACCACAATTTTTAGTAAATGGTAATTGCTCTTACATGGATTTTAGTGTTTTTTTTTAAGTCGAGATTTTTTAGCTAAATATGATATATATATGAGTGAACCATTTATAGAAATAAACGAAAATCTGGGCTTACAAAAAAACACGAGTTAGGCCCTTTCTACATACATATATAGTTAACGATATATTACTATAATATGTACTAAAAGATTAAACATTTTAAACGATTTTTTTTTGGATATTGAAATATTCAGGTCTGTCACAGCATTTGTGAAAACGTTCTATTACAAAAACGTCACATACTTTAAGGCGCAACTTACAATATTTTTTTAAACACAAAGCTTATTACGGGATTCACACGATGACTTTTCAGTCATGCAACTTTAGCAATTCTCTTGAATTTCCTCTTACTCCACCCCTCTTGCATAACTTAAAGTCACAGAAAAATCCATCGTGTAAATGCCGTATTTGAAATAAATAAATAAATATTTATTTGTCACTCCTAAAAGTTTACATGTGTAGATACAAACGAAATCAAGGAGGCCCTGGAAGAATTGGGCTATCAGACAAATAATGTAGTCAATATATTTAATAGAGACAAGGTTCCTCAGCCAATGTTTACAGTTGAGTTAGAGCCTGCTGATGGCAAATTACAGAGAAAAGAAACTCACCCTATATACTCTCTAAGATATTTGTTGAATAGTAGAGTAAATATAGAGGAAATTTGGACATACACGAAATTATTGCACCCTACGCACAGTATGTGTTGCATGCGGAGAACTGCACTCTTCGTCACAATGTGATATAGTTAAGAATGGTCTTAGTATAAAATGTGGTAACCGCGGTTGAGATCATTTCGCTAATTACCGCTGATGCCCGGTCTACAAGGAGTTATTAAAAAGATTAAGAGAGAGGAAAAAGCTGTTGAGAGGTGAAATAGTTGAACCAACACCTACAAATTCGGAATCTACATCTAGTGGTGTAGTTTTTTCAAATAAAAAAATAAATGCGGCTCATCCAATATTACAGCAAAATGACCAAGGAGCTACAATTAATGCTGGAGCCAGCTCATATGCCAGTATTTTAAGATCGGGTTATCAAAAGCCCAGCGTCCCCCAAAATAAAGGAGGGTTGGAAAACCTTATGCAAGCACTTCCTGAGAATATTTCCTTTCTTAATCAAAATATGACTAACTTCATGTCATGCAAACCACAAAATACAATTTATTGCACGCTTTGACAAAAAAGCATGGATGTGTGTTGGCTGCATTGGTTTGCGTATTTTGTTTTTTTTGATGTTTCGTTTGGCGTTGTTGTTTTTATACCCTTCACCTTCGTGAAATATATAAGATTGTCATTTCGTTTGTAAATTGTACAATGTAATCTGTTCGTCAGCAATTAAGTGTCAAATTTTTAAAAGTTTTCTTGATATATTTAGGATGCTACTACTACGCTGAAAGTGGGCAATTAATGCATCCACAACAAAGGTGATGGGTATATAAGATTCGGCATAGCCGAATATAGCACTCTTACTTGTTAATTTTTACTTTCACTTTTTCATTTGAAAGTGGAGTTCAGTTTTTCTATGGAAGATTAATACCGTATTAATAGTTAATACGCTTTAATATTCACTTCCGTATGAATTTGATGTCTGTGACATACCTGATAAGTTAATTTGAAAAGTTTTGACTGCATGTCGAAATTTTTGTTCCAAATATTTAAGAAAATGAGTTACATAGGATAAAAGTTGAAAGGTCGAATACGAGGGGGGTCAATAAGTCCGCGACTTTTTGAATTTGCCTGCTCTTAACTGAAAGGACAACACTACTCCTGTCAACAGGCATCTGTCAGTTGACACCTGTCAAAATTAGAACAAGCTGCATAATGGATTTTGTTTTCTGATAGCCATTGAGGAGGAATTGGAAAAACGTGAATTTCATCTGCTCATTAAGCATTATTTTTTGCGGAAAAAACCATTACTCAAAAAAGGCTAAGCTTGATAAATACTGTGAGTGCTCTGCACCACCAATTTCAAATTTAAAAAAGCGGTTTACTGAATTTCGTTGCGGCCGTACATACCGCAACGAAAAAAATCACGATATGGTGTTGACCGATCGGATATTGAACGTATGGGAGATTATGGAAGCCATAGGCATCTCATATGTCTCAGTGGTTTCAATTTTGAATGATTACTGGGATAGGATAAAGCTTTCCGCAAGATCACTGCCGCGTTTGCCTGCAATCGGCTGCACAAAAGGGTACACACATGTGCTGTTTTTATGACACAAATCCATGATTAGGCTACAAAATGCTCACTCTTCCACACTACTCACCGGATTTAGCCCCGAATGACTATTTCTTGTTTCCAAACCTGTCTCGGTGGAAAGAGATTTGACCCGAACGATGAAATCATTAGCAAAGAATACCTATTTTGGATGGGATATAATAAATCTGAAAAACGTTGTACAAAGTGCATACAGCTCAAAGGAGACTATGTTGAAAAATAAAAACCTGTGTTCCATTTAAAAAGGCAAGGACTTTTTGCCCCACTCTCATATTCATAAATTAGCAAAAGTCGAGAAATAGATTATGAAAAATTTTAAATGATTCAAAATTGTATTTCTTAGTAGAAAAAAAATTATTATGGCAACAATCATATTCGTATTACGATTTAGGGTTGTCATTCGAATAATCGGGGAAATATATATATTTTTTTAATCGAATGAATAAAATGTTTCAATTTAGAATAAAAAATTATTCGATCAATAATTGTCGATTTATCGAATATTCGACACTATAAATATAAAACTAATAAAGCAAATCCAACAAATTTTTTGCCATTTATTTTATGTTTAAAGCATATTACTCTGTTCAAAATTTCAATATAAAATATTTGGAATGAAATATATGCGAAATAATTTTGCAAAAACAGTACTCTGCTCTTATTGTGGAAAACATTTGAAATACATCCGGCAACCTTATTGTTCCACACGAAATAACATAAGCAGCACTTCTTTTGCACGAAATTAAAACCAACAGCTGATCATTTGTTGTATATAAAATTTTTCGCATGAAAAACCATAATTTTTCGCAGATATGAATAGAGTACCAGGCTTAATATGTAACAAAACGAATTACAATTCAAAACAAAAAGCATCGAGTTCTAAGTTTTATTTTTATTCCATAAGAAATGCAAGTACCAACATGTACTCATTTGCGCTCTCCACTGTACATCGTACATATAATATTGTTACGAATGTGTAATAGCGATTTAAGTTTAACAGTCTGTAACGACTGCAACATTCATCGTGTTTATAAATACGTCCATCAGTAGAAGCTTCTACTTATCAACATTGTTGATAGCATGCGGTTATTAGCATTGTTTGTAAGAATGGCAACACTAAATGTTTAAGCTGCTAACATTAATATCGAAAGCTCTAGAATTCGAATGTACTAGTTTGTCTGTTAAGATCATTGTAGAAGATTCACAAAAGATGGCGTGGCATAAATAGTGGCAGAGGTTGCAGTCGTGAGTGAGTTCATCATTGGCGCTGTTAGAGTTAACATCAACTGTCGTGTACATTTGAGTTTGGACATTATAAAGTGTGTGTGCATTTCTGCGAATTGATAACGTGTATAAAAACACTGAGTGACTATTTGAACTGTTGTTGTTGCAGATTTTAAATAAATAACGAGTTGTTACAATTGTTACAATTTTAAACTACTAAAACTGCTTTTATTTACAATCAAAAGTATCCAGTTTATTTAAAGGAAATAAACCAACGTTTTGAAAAGGTTAAAACGTAACAATATATTGTTGATTTTTATTCATTTTTAAAAAACAAATTATTCGAATAATATTTTCGAAATATATTTTACTCGTTGTTCGTTCGAATAATCGAGGAAATTTAAAAAGTTAATCGATCACTCGAATAATAAAAAAATGAAGTTTTATTCGATTAAACAATTGACAACCCAAGTTCGATTATACTGCGGAAAATTAAAAATACATAGATCACTAGAAAAAGTTTATCAATTTCAAATTAGAAAAATCTACTAGTTTAGCTAATTAGTAGATATGACTGAAATTTAATATTATTTTTATCCCCTTCCTTTACCAATTTCAGTTGCTTACCGACTATATAAAGCTGTACTTTACAGAACTTTTGGAGAAAATAAAATCTACAACATTTCTAAATGCTTTGGCAAAATTAAGTGAACTTATCAATGAACATCACAGGGAAAGGATAGAAGAAGGGGAACAAACATCAAGCAGGCCAACAAATGATTCCAGTTAAATAAAACTATAAAATTAAACTCTTCATTTGTATAACTCAAATGTAAAGTCTAGAGTTTAATACGTTGATATTGAAAAATAATGTGGGTATTTCAGTACACTTAGGCGTATGATTAATTTCATCATCATAATAATTAGTAATACTCATACGTCCAGTTGACATGATGTCAAATATGAAAACATGATTGGTAATTGATAACCCAAATTGTTAATAAAAATAATAATAAAACAGAGTAATAAATGCAAAAATTATCAAACATTGATGGTGATGGTGATGATGATGATGATGATGATGATGATGATGATGATGATGATGATGATGATGATGTTTGTAGCTGTAATTTGAACTACTGACTTGAACTAACAAACATTTTCTCGCTTGTGTTTCCAACTCATTTACACTCATCCATTTACCCACATCCAGCAACAAATGTTTGTGTTTTAGTGGCGTTTGTGTCTCAGTATCATTTTACTCTATAATGTTTTTACGTCTTTATATTAGTATTAGAAGCTCAGTTATATATGTAGTTATACACATTAGGATGGCTCAAAAAGGTGTTAGATCTAACCAACTAAATTAAAAGTTGAATTCATTCTATGATATCGTTTCTCAAAATGTTTGTTCTGGGTTCAGTATTTGGTAAGCTTAAAATTGTTGCCAAAAATTAGAAAAGTTCGAAAGGGCCTTTCACTTTGCAAAACATGTATATAAAAAATTATAAAAACTTAAACAAAATAACTTTATAGCCTTTGATTCAGCTCACCAAATAAAAACGTTTTTAGAAATGGTCTCCTAAAACAAACTAAACTCTCATTTCAGTTGAAAACATTGACACATTTTTTTTCTTACATACAAACGGACCATCCTAATGTATATATGTACAAAAAAAGCAGTAGCAAATTTAAGTAAATATATATACAATTTTACTTAGCTGCGTTATTTAGCGATTTTCCTTAAGAATTGTTTAGTCTAACATTGACTTTCAACTAATACACAGTGTTTGTTAGATTTAGCTTTTCAAATCATTTCAATTTTCGTAATATTTCTTCAAAACAACAAAATAAGTTTGGTATTAAGTGTAGCAAAGGATGTGGTAATTAAAAATATTTTGAAAACATTTTACTACAAGTCTTTTTAAATACCAACAACTTACAAAATGGTGGCCATAAGTGATACAGAAAAGGTAAATTTTATAAATTGAAGATGAAATAAAAATGCTCAAGTTTAAACCAACTCGAATCAAATCAAGTTTCCGTAAAATTATTGACGTTTCGAAATTTTGTAAAATCGAGATACAATTCAAAACTTACAACTAAACAAATTGCATTAAACATTCTGAAAATGAGATCAAGATTTTAAATTTCTTGAAGGAAACTTCCAGGCGCTTCATCTCTGATTTTAAATACTCAGGGACTTTTCAAGACCAAAATCAATCGTTGAACATTGTAAATCCTCTAAAATTGTATTGGATTTTATCGGAAACATAAATGTGTTGGTTTTGAAAAGATATTTAATAGAGACTCTTTAATTTAAAATTTATTATAACTTTGTAGCTTTTATTAATTTATCACTATCAGCTCTGCAAAATAATATATTCTACTCAGATTCTGTTTGATTATAAATTTAGCACATGTTCGGTAACAGACAGACTGGCGGGCATCTATTTATTTACTCGCTCAGATACATAGTTAAATACAAAATATATGGAGATTGTGATACAAATAGCAACAGAACAACAGGTAGACAGACAAACAAAAACAAAATTGGTTAAATATAGAAACAATTTTCCATATAAAAATTACGAAGACATGCGTATAGAAGAGAGAAAGAATCCTACAAAATAACTGGATTTTTTTTTTTTTACTATTAATCAAAGAAAAATAAACAAAAGTATAATAAAATAAACAAAATGTCTCAAAATCACACATACTTAAAGTTGGTTATTAATATAGTGTCAAAGACCTAACACAGTTGTCGAAAATCTATGTGGTGGGAATGTATTAGTGAAAAAACTATGTGAAAACAAAAACAACACTCGTATGCGAGTAATATGGTGAAATAAATAATTGGTCAATTCACAAGGTCTCTTATCATGTCATATTGTCATAATGTCCTAATATTTCACAATGGTTTTTATTGTTTTTCAAGCAAAAAAATGTCCTAAAATAATACTAATTTCTATGCTATGTTTATTGTGTTATCGTAACGAAGCACCAGAGACCAACGCCGAATGCCTAAGAGTCGGTTAAACCGAGCCGCCGAGTCGTGATATATTAGGACATTATGACTGATAAGAGACCTTGTGAATTGACCAAATAATTATATAAACTTTATATGAAGCTCTTTATATTATAAAGGGCCTTTCATTAAGCGCTTAATATTTTTAAATTTAAATAAAACAAAGTGTACTTGAGATATCATTAAAAACCCTTTAATCCTTTGAAAATCTACTGATGTCATTCTGCGTGGAATACAACATCGTGCATATGACTACAGCGACTTCGCTGGCTGTCCGAAATGTTAAATTTTCTATGACTCCGGCACATAAATCAGGCTCAATTCATGGGCATGGGTTATGTTGTCTTTAATGGCCGCTGTGGTTTGTGGCTTATTCGCATAGACCTGCCACTTAGAAAGCCCCACAAGAAAAAGTATAACGGGGTCAAAGAGCATGATATCGGTGACCAATTCATCACCTCCACATGAAAATACCATGCCCTAAAATCGCTCGTGCAGAATTTACTATGTGGCGTGAGCTGTGTGGCACGTAGCGCCTTGCTGTTGAAATCACATGTCGTTGATGTCCATATCATCCAATTCAAGCCAAAGAAGTATCGACTTATAGCGCTCGCAGTTGACATTGATGGTCTGGCCAACAAATATGGACCGATAACGACGCCAGTGCAAAAGTCATACTAAACAATAGCGGAGTTCACAATCTTGTGCAAATAGTCTAGCATCCCTGTATATGTATTGCATTTTTACTTTACACTAACAAAATATACAGCATACACCATTGCATAAATTTACAATACAAATGCACAATATTGTGAATACCGCTAATGCATTTCTTGGGATGCATTGAACGCTATTGCATCTCATGTGGTTTTGTATCGTTGCAAATTGGACAATTTCATCGAGAAATTGGCCTCATTGTAGAAGATTATGTTTCCAACTGCTTCAGGGTCCATGCAACGAACACACGTAGATACATTTTTAAGAGATTTAGGATCCTTAAAAAGATATTCGGAAGTGAGCCTCATATTGAAGCTATAAATAATTATACTATGCAACAAATGAAAAGTCTTGGAAAAACACACGATCATGACATTATACGTTCGACTCTACTACCATAGGGTAGTAAAACCTTATATTCAGTTTGTCCATTTTAGTGAGCAATGTTTTTTATGGGCGCCCAAATATTCTGAAAATCAGTGGGCCCTCAAAAATCAGTTGTTGTCCAACAGCTAATTCAGACTTGGTGATAATGTTTAACTTTATATTGCAATAATATAGCTTAGAGTCCGCCAAACAAATTCTGTTAACATTTTTACCCAAAAAATAGCTTTTTCGTGCACTTTGTATAGGAAGAACATTTTTTTTTTTTTTACTTTTTTTATAATAATTTGTAGGGACTCCTAATTTTTCACTAATAATATTTAGCAAAGTTGTAGCTACGGTAAAGCTAAACAACTCCTGTTAACATATCAATGCAATCTGAACACATCTAGGCACTCTAAATAGCTCACAAAAATCACTTTGTACCTTAAACATTTTCGTTTTTTACTATTTTTTGACGCTAAAACAAAGATTTTTTTGTTAAAATAAGGACTGAGATCGAAAAATTCTTAACATACTTATCTATATAAATATATAAATGTCTTTGTAAGTTTGTTTGTTTGTTTGTTTGTTTGTTTGTTTGTTTGTTTGTTTGTTTGTTTGTTTGTTTGTTTGTTGGTTTGTTTGTTTGTTTGTTTGTTTGTTTGTTTGTTTGTTTGTTTGTTTGTTTGTTTGTTTGTTTGAGCATCACGCCTAAACGGCTGAACCGATTTTATTGAAATTTGGAACGTAGATAGATCCTTACTTGGAAGCGTCAATAGGCTATAAATTTTTTCAATACTTGGACCAGAAAGGGGTAAAAAGGGGGAAAAACGGGTAAAATTGGTACCTTTAGTTTTTAAACAATAATTACTAAACGGCTGAACCGATTTTTACATCGACAGGGGTAGCGAAGCGCACCGGGTCAAGCTAGTATTTAATAATTTTAGTACGCACTTTTTTCTAGTCACTCATTTTAATCAGATTAACAACAAGTGAATATAATTGACATAAAATATAATAACTGACATGCTTTACAAAGGTAACTCCAAAAAAAAAAAAAAAAATAAAATAATAATACTTGGGTTAAAAGTTTTAATGAAAAACGTGTGTTAACAATTTTTCGATCTCAGTCCTTAGTATGATCAAGCCCACACTTCTATATTGTGCTATATTATTTACTCGACTGAGGTGTTTTCGAGTTGATTTTCAGTTGTTCAGCTTCTTAGGTGGAATGGGGATCAGTTAAAATAATGGATCGATTTCAGCCAGTTTCAATAGGTTTCATCCTTGGTCCGAATCAAATTTTTGTACCAAATTTTATCGAAATATCTAAAAAATTGTGACCTGTGCTTTGCGCACAAGGACTGCAAGCCAGATGGAAGGACATCGTTTAATCAGCTCAGAAAGTGATTCTCAGTCGATTTGTATACTTTAAGGTGGGTATTAAAATTGTAGAGCGTTACAAACATGAGCACAAACGCATAATACGATGGTGTTGGGTCCCATACAAAGTTATGAAATAAGTGGTGAACTGTAATTGTGAAAGCAATAAAACTTAGCGGGATTTACTTCGGTACCATTGTGCGTAGCTTAGCTGAAAATTGGCGAGGATTCACCCATAGCTGTTTAGGAAAATCTTCAGAAGTATAATTGTGACAGTCTTCAAACTTTATACGAATCTATTTCTTTCACTGTAAACAAAAGTGGAACGGATCAAATGTGAATATCTCGTAGGCTTCCCAAATTTCTGGATCTGCTTTTATAAAACCAATTGAAATATTTAAAGCAAACGGAAACATGTATGTACACAAACTGATCTTTTTTACTTGATTTATCGGTCAGCTGATAACAAAGCAAAACAATTGAATTTTGAAAATTTAATATTCATCGGGTACAAACCTTAAAAATGGTATACCTCTGGAACGGTAAGACTAAATTCGATTTTTTGTAACTGTCTAGAATCTATCTTCTTTAAAACTGAATCACTAGTTTTTATACTTTTTCTATAAATTTTAGAAGTTATAATTCGTTTTTTACGGAATTTACACAAAAGTTACTAAAAAATTCATATTAATGGGCTAAAGTATTGCCGGAACTTATGGTTTAT
Organism: Calliphora vomitoria; assembly: GCA_942486065.2. NCBI lineage: Eukaryota > Metazoa > Arthropoda > Insecta > Diptera > Calliphoridae > Calliphora > Calliphora vomitoria. The sequence continues at coordinate 89,132,181 of OW818029.2, forward strand.
GCGCATAGAAGCGAAGCTTTTTGACATTTATCTCTTAAAATATTTGATCAACAAATTAAAACAAACCCGATTTTTGACGAAAACTCAACTTGAGCAAAACAGTTGAATATATTGCAAATCTGATTTCACCAGTCGATTCTATAGGCAATATTAATGCAATGGACGTTTTTTGAACCGGTTCGAATCGGTTAAAATGTAACGGTAACGCTAAATTGTTATATTTAGAGATAACGGTATTTAAAACAAGTAAGAGAGCTATATTCGCCTGTGCCGAATCTTATCACGAAAATCACCAAATTATACTATAAAATAAAATTTTAAAGAAATTTTTTTCGAAATTGTTTTTTAATTTTTATTTTTAAGTTTTTTCCAATTTTTCTTCAATTTAAAAATAAAAAAATTTTTAATTTATTAGTGAAAAAAAATGTATGTCAAAAAAATGTTTTTTGTAAAACAAAATTCGAGTTAAAAAATATTTTTCCCGATTTTGACCCATTGTGGGTTCAACTTACTATAGCCTATGCTATATCCATATTGTCTATATTTATGACTTAGTAGCCGAGATATAGATAAAAAATAGAGGTTGTCCCGGTTTTTTCCTTATATCTCAGCCGATTTTCTCGATTGTAAATAGCAACCGAGCCGGAAGAATTCCCGATATACTAATGTATGAATCATGTAAGTTGTTTGGGGGCTACGGAAAGTTGATTTCAACTTACAGACAAACAGACGGACATGGCTATATCGACTTCGCTATCTATAACGATCCAGAATATATATACTTTGTAGGGTCGGAAATGAAAAATGTTCCACTCATGGTGAAGGGTGTAATTATATCGATTATTGTATTTCAGCGGTTGAGCTTAATGGATATTTTAGAAGTAATGGTAGCTTTAAGCTAACGGTAGCCAACCTTGCCTAGCTAGTTCCCATATGACCTACTTTCGAGAAACACATTAAAGCTCATAAATCTCTTATAAATGTTGTTAGAAATTTGTGTGAGAATATTATAATCATTTATCATAGGCTCCATATATAAAACTTTTATACACCTTTCGATATAACTATACAGATACATTACTTTTATACCTGTTTCCTACCTCAGCATAAACTGCTCCATCTCCTGCTTAATTTATTTAACGTTTGCCCACGTTAATTAAGGAAAAATATAAAGAAACATTTTAAGTACTTGCTTGAAATGACTAACTTTACGTAGTACGCAAGGCGAGTGCCATTCAATTGAATGACCGTTTGCAATAAAACGTTTAATAAATTTTGCAAATGCCTCGTAACTATTTAAATGTTTTCTTAAAAGTTCTATTATTATTTTTAGATATTTATTTAAACAATTATATACATAGTTAAATTTATTTAATTTTTTTATTAAAATATTATGAAAGCAAATTAAGCAGATGACTTTTGTTTTAAGCTTGTGACATGAGAAATGTATATTTAATTGTTTGTCAATATTTATTAAAAAATTATTATTTTATAAATAAATCTGCTAATTAGTGTAGCTATTATATGTAGAAAATATATTGTATACAATTTTAGTTTAAATCAAAATGTTGACCCATATTAACTTTAATCTTTTGAAACAAAAAATGTGTAAAGTAATGTGTTTAATTTAAAATTTATTTTAGTTTAATAAAACCATAAAATACTGATTTATAAATGTGTGTAAGTATATATAGAACTTAATTTTATGGTTAGGGGTTTCAGAAAATGATAACAGATCATTACTTTATTTTGTTATAATTCTCTTGAAATTCAAGATCTTGTAAAACTATAGTAAAATATGTAGGTTATAATTTATCGTAAAATTCAAATGAGCTTTATTCAAAATTTTAAAAAATAATTTCAAGCTCGACCATATAATACCCTCAGGCGCGGATCCAGGGGGTTGATTTTAAATAACAACCGAGCCGGAAGAACTCCCGATATACTGATGTACATTAGGGTGGCCCTTAAAAAATTAAGGTTAGATTTTTAACCCAAGTGCCATTAAGGCACTGTTTTGTACTGTTATTATAAATACTAGACTTCATAACAGGCCCCAAAATAAATAAGATTTCGCTATCTTTAAATTAGAAATTCCAAATATGGAAAAATTTTACCTTTAACCTTCACGATTTAAGGTTTAACGTTTTCCTATTTTAGTAAAACTTTCACGGTATATTTAGAATTATCTGGACTATAATATTCTGAATAGGTTTTACTTAAAATTCATAACAGTAAGGAAATAGAGCTCGTTCGTCAAAAATGGCTTAATAATATGTTTTTCTCGAAAATTTCAAAATTTAAATCGCAGGTACGGAAAAACTAAAAGAGATATTTTCATAATTCTATAATATTTTTATTCCCTATTAAATTCTCAATAAATCCCAATGAGATGTTCAAAAAATTCTGAAATTTGTTTAACAAAATTTTTAAAAATTTGAAATTTTAGTTTTGAAACTGCCCTTAAAAAAATTAAAATTGTTTGGTCATACCTGCGAATAGGTTAACGGTATCCTACGAAGACAAAAACTCATAAACAAGTAAATATGGATATATTTTAAGTAAAAATTAATATTTCACAAAATATGTTCATTTTGTTTCTACATTTCTTGTTCTAGTGGCCTGAGACACGTTAATGGGCTGGCGATTTTTTAATAACTTTAAAATTTTTTAACCAAATTTTTGTATTTTATATCTTATTAGAACGACAATTACGTACACATTTCGATTCTATTAAACTAAATTGCAAAAGTAATTATTTAATGGCAAAATTTATACAAAAACTGAAAAATTGCATTTTTTCCCCCCTTATAAATGCACCTCAAAACTTCAGAGTCGTTGCGACACCAGTTAACGTTATCCTATCATCTTAATATTTTACACAACGTATTTCTACAATACATAGAACAATTCTAGAGGGGGGCCGGCCTGTACATAGAAATTTTTTTTCGTCCATACAATTTTGGAGCACTCTACTAGTGTTTTCGTTGAGGCTCTCAAAAATCTTGAATTCATGCCCTTAATATTAAATTTTAAATAGATTCATTGTGAAAAATATTTCATTCATAACAATTCATCCATGCATGTGTTAGTAAATAATTATATCTCTTGGTTACAAAACATTTTTTCAGTATTGCTCATCTGAATTACAACATGTGTGATAAATATTTTTATAAATCTTTAGCTATTTCTTTGAATAGTATATTTTTTATATATTTAATTCAACCTTAAACCATTTCCTATATTAATGCAATTTTTTTTTGTATTCAAAGTACATTGTATTGTATTATCGTCTTCAATTTTAACTTGACTTGCAAATATATTGACTTAAGAAAATGTACACGTTCTAAATGTTTTGAAAGGCTGTCATACACTCCCTTATTGTTTGAAATTCTTAATTTGTCTTATATCATTCGTGTTACTATTTGTCTTATTTATATAATATTTTAACTTGCACCTATTGTTTACACTATTGTTTATGCATTACAATGTTAAATTACACAATAAATTATTTGTGAAATAAATTGAAATTTCATAGTCTGAGCTTAAGAAATAGCATACAGATTAATTCGTTATAATATTTTAATAACTAGGCGTGAAAAACTGTAAACTTAAAAATATTATAGAAATTAAAATGGTTTGGAAAATTTTGCAATGAACCACTAACAAAATAAAAACTGATACATTTTGGAACTGGGAAAATTCTAAATAAATCCAGTTAAAATAACAAGAGCCCAATATATCTCCACTGGCCTTAGCTCCGGGCAGTTTGGAGGTACAAATACCACATTATTGTTCTTGTACCACTCAAGACCTTTCTTATCGTAGTGACTGGGTGTCAAATCAGGCCAAAAATAATTGGACACACTAAGAAGTCTTATTAATGGAAGCATCCTTTTTTGCAAACATTCCTTGATGTAAATTTCGGTATTTATAGAGCCCTTTGTAACAAATGTTTGGCTTTTTTGCCGCAACTGCATATTGCTTGACATACCAAGAACTTTTTGGAAAATTTTGTCTGCTTTTGGGTCCTAAACTTTTCTTCAACATTCCCTCGAGCATCAGCAACATCAAAATTTTGACCCGGAAGCTGCAAAAAATCTGCCAGAACATACGTTTCGTCATCCCTTATACAGCAGGAATATTTATACCCTTCACCTTCGTGAGAAGGGTATATAAAAGTTTGTCATTCCGTTTGTAATTTCCATAAGGATCCAGAATATATAAAAATATATATTCTGGATCCTTATAGATAGCGGAGTCGATTTGGCCATGTCTGTCTGTCTCTCTGTCTGTCTGTCCGTCTGTTGAAATAAATTTTCTGAAGACCCCTGATATCTTCGGGATCCAAATCTTCAATAATTCTGTCAGACATGCTTTCGAGACATTTCCTATATAAAATCAGCAAAATCCGTCCATAAATAACGGAGATATGAGCAAAAATCCGAGACAACCTCTATTTTTGGCCTATTTTTGATCTATATCTCAATGACTAAGTCATAAATATAGACAATATGGATATCTAATGATAGATAATTCAAAGTCCATTGCAAAGTCCATGTATATAAGGCTATACAAAGTTGGACCTACAATGGGTCAAAATCGGGAAAAATATTTTTTAACTCGAATTTCTTTTTCACAGAAACATTCTTTTGTCATAAATTCTTTTCACTAACAAATTTAATTTTTTTTTTTTTTTAAAATTGGAGAAAACTTTTAAAAAACAATTTTGAAAAAAAAAAAAATTTTTTAAAAATTAAAAAAGAAATTTTTAAAATTTTATTTTAAAGTATAATTTGGTGAAGGGTATATAAGATTCGGCACTGCCGAATATAGCTCTCTTACTTGTTTTTTTATAAATCTTGACTTCAATTTCCGTGTTCTGTTTTTGGCCTCTAAATTTTTAGCAGCGTCAGGAACTTTTAGAGTCTTGTATTTTTTTGAACCTGCATTCCGGGCTTTCCTATCGGATGTGTTGGGAGCTCTTTTGAAAATGCTTTCTATATTTTTGGCTTAATAAACATCATGTGAACCATTTCTTCTACCTGAACCATGATTTCTATCAACGGACAAGTTTCCCGGTACTGTTGAATAACATTGGAAACAGTTTGACGGCAGACCTTTGATTGTGTGATCAACTTTTTGTAGGACGAAGTTGAATTTTGTTGAAAATATTTAATAATTTTAGTCCGCACTTTAATCAGATTAACAACAAATTAACATAACTGACATTAAAGATAATAACTGAGATGCTTTACAAAGGGAACTTCATCAACAAAAAATTCAAATAATAGCACTGAGCAACCATAATTCTTATTATGGAAACTGTTAAATAGAAGTCATTACTCAAGTACACGACATCTTCTACAAATAATTGAAGACAAACTATTATAATTATCTATATGTAAAGCCAAGTTCCAATTAAAATATTAAGAAGAGTATATAAAATAATTTGCATTTATTGCAAAAATGCTAATTGATCTAGAACACTTAGTAAACAAAATACAAACATAGAATTTTTCATACAAGTTCAAATTTAATAAATTAAAATGTAATGTAAAATACACATTCTAACCGCCAACAAATGTGTATGTAATAATAGTTATACATTTTTAAACTAATTATACTGTACTTTGCCAATATGACATTATAAGAAACAATAAAATTAAATAAAAACTAATGTAAACAAAAGGAACACCTCGAACCTTCACTTCGTCAATTATAAACAATGCAAAAACTAAGCAAGTTATAATTTAATAACTTTAATAACTGTTTAATTGACCAACTGGTAAGAAGGAGCGCTGTCAAAATAAGTGACATTCAATTACATATTTGTACAACTGTTCAACTACGATACAAACTACTTAATACTATTTAGTACATTCTACTAATACTATTTATTGTAAGTGGTTTTATAAGAAAAGAAAAAAACAATGGAAGACGCAAACACATATGTACAATTAAATACTTAGTTCCTTATTTAAATAAAGATGATAACAATAATTTTGTTTGAACTTGTGTTTTACTTTTTATTTTATGGAATTTTTTCGTACACTGCTTCTTAGCGTTTAACCAGTAGCGTGGCCCTTATTTTGAACATTAGATCTACAGGTATTCGTTATTTATTACAGGAACTAAAATAGTCGATATTTGCGTTAATAGCTCCCAAAAATGGTTTTAAAAATAAAATGATTACTTAAAAAACTGTAAACCTTATTATGGAAACTACTTCTACTACCTTAATTCGTACGGATGGTATGAGTGATTCAATTATTGCAGAAGAATACGACCTGTTCTTTAAACATTTGGAGACACGGGAATTACATTTTAACCACTTCATTCATAATATCAAGCTTGTTTATATGTACAGCCAAAATCTAATTAAATTATTTAGTGAAGTTTATAAAATAATTTCAGATTATTTGCAAAAATACGTATAGACCTAGAAAACTGAGAGATCAAAATACATACATTGAATTCTCCATACAAGTTAAAATTTAATACTTAAATCCAAATACAATTCAAAATATATGTACATTCAAACCACCCAACAATTTACGTGTAATAATGGTTGTGCATCTCTGAACTAATTATTCTGTACTTTGCAAGTGTGACGTTATAAGAAACAATAAAACTAAACGAAAACAAATATAAACAAAAAGAAGACCTCGAGCTTGACCATTCATTTAAACAATTATAAACATTGCAAAAAGCAAGCCAGTAAAAACTCAATAACTTTAATTGTTTATAGACATTTGATTGATATTCATAAAAATATAACGGCCAACTGGCTAGAAGGAGTGTGCTGTAAAAATAAGTGACCTTCAATTATTTAGACAACTGTTCAACTACTAATATTTAGTACTACATACTACTAAGTGGTGCAATAAGAAAACAATGTAAGACGAAACACTTACATATGGGTATTTCCATAGAAATTTAATATTTTGGCCAAAGAGGTTCTTTTTCTCATCCATGTTCTTCAATCTTTTTTAAAAAAAAATTAAAAAAAAAAAAATGTTTGACATTTTTTTTTTTCCAAAATCAAAAACTTTTTTGAGATTTTTTTTCAAAATGAGCACTTTTTTATACCCTTCACCTTCGTGAGAAGGGTATATATAAGTTTGTCATTCCGTTTGTAATTTCCACAATATAATTTTCCGACCCTATAAAGTATATATATATTCTGGATCCTTATAGATAGCGGAGTCGATTTAGCCATGTCCGTCTGTCTGTCAATTTTCTGAAGTCCCCAGATATCTTCGGGATGCAAATCTTCAATGATTCTGTCAGACATGCTTTCGAGAAGTTTCCTATTTAAAATTAGCAAAATCGGTTCATAAATAACGGAGATATGAGCAAAAATCCGAGACTACCTCTATTTTTTGCCTATTTTTGATCTATATCTCGATTAGTTATAAATATAGACAACATGGATATCTAATGATAGATATTTCAAAGTCCATTGCAACGATGTATATAAGGCTGTAGTAAGTTGGACCAACAATGGGTCAAAATCGGGAAAAATATTTTTTACCCCGAATTTTTTTTTCACAAAATACATTTTTTTGTCATAAATTTTTTTCACTAATAAATTAAAAAAAAAAAAATTTTTTAATTAAATTTTTTTTTTTTTAAATTGGAAAATTTCGAAAAAAAAAATTAAAAAATAAAATTTTTTTATTATATTTTTAAGTATAATTTGGTGAAGCTATATTCGGCACAGCCGAATATATTTCTTACTTGTTTTTTCTTCAAAAGAAAGCTTAGATCTTTTCCATGAAGACATTTTTGGTCGCATGCAAGTTTGATATCTATCAAAATGTTTTGTAACTCAAAACATACAATTTTTGAATTTTTTTTTGCTTTTCCTTGAAGAAATTTTTGGTCGCTTAGTGTTTTGTAATTCAAGATATAAAATTCTTGACTTTTGTTTTGGCAAAATCTAACTTTTTTTTAAATTTTTTTTTGCTCAAAAGCTTAGGTCCATTCCTTTAAGATCTTTTTGGTCGCTTAGTGGGATACGAGTGGGATATCTATCAAAATAAATGTTTTGTAATTCAAGATATACAATTTTGCAAAATCTAAATTTTTTTTCAAAATGGACCCTTTTTTATTATGCTCGCAAGAAAGCTTAGGTCCATTCCTTTAAGAGCATTTTGGTTGCTTTGTGGGATGCGAGTGGGATATATATATCAAAATAAATGTTTTAAATCAAAAATTGTATGTCTTGAGTTACAAAGAGACCAAAAAGCTCTTAAAGGAATAGACTAAGACCATACGATACAGAAATTTATTTGAATAAAATTTTACCACCGCAATGTAGATAAAAAAGGTACCAAAAAGGGGATAAAAACGGGAAAATAATAATTGACGGGTGTTCAAGAAGGAATAGTGAAATTGGTACTTTTCTACTAATGGTACTTTTTTAATATCTTAAATAATTTAAGTTATCGACATTAAAGTTAGCTGATATGTATCTGAGTAAAGTTACAGTTAGGAATAGGGGATAATATTTAGGTACCAACATGTAAGAACAGAACTATTGAACCTTGAATCTTAAAATTAGACACTAATGATTATTGAATGAGTAAGAATACGAAAAGGATGTGTTTAGTGGTACTTTTTTCCTTCTAATGGTACTTTTTAAGTTTTCTATAATAAAGAACCTAGAAACATAAAATTAAGCATATATGGTTCTAAGTAAGTGAGAATTCAAAGCGGGGACTTTATGGTACTTTTTTTTATTCGAATGATATTTTTTGAATTTTCCATAATAATCGACCTAGAAACATGAAATTAAGCATTCAAGGTACTTTATGGTATCTTTTCTTTATTCTAATGTTAAGCCGTGTATCCACTACCAAGTTTTCTTGCGGAAGTTGCTTCCAGAAGTGACTTCCAGAAGTTTTTGTCGTGTAAACACGTATTAGATGTCGTCTTCCAGAAGTTACTTGCAGCAATTATGTGAAAACACTTGTTTGTTGCTTGCTGGAAGTAACTTGAACGACTTGTTGTGAATTGCAAGTGTTTTGAAGACTTGAAGAAGATGTCCAGTATACATCGAGTAAAGGGTTTGTGGTATTCTCTTCTGTTTTCAGTTTTCTTTTGTGTTTTTTTTATTTTTTTTTTCCAAATTTATAAAAATAGACAAAAATCAATTCGAGTATCTAAAAGCCGGTCTGTGGGAGGTATAGCTAACCTCATTTAAGTATCCAGCGTTTGAATACTTGTTTGAATTAAAGATAAAATGTATCAAAAATCATCATTAGACATTCTCAGGAAATTTTTCATAAGCATGGAATCTTCGGTCCGCGATTCTTCAAGTAATGTATTTTGGAAACTAAAATCTGCCATTCTTATTTTGCAACAAGCTATTTTTATACTGTCATTCGTAGCAAAAATCTACTGCAAGCTGTACTCACATTGTGTGGAAACACGTCTGCAATTTCTTGCAGCAAGTTCGTCTTAATAACTTCGGCAAACTACTTCTGGAAGCAGACTTTCGCAAGTTTCGGTTTGAGTGGAAACACTTCAGCAAATACATACTTGCAGAAGTTCTTCCGCAAGTGACTTGCTAGTGGAAACACGGCTTTACTTTTTAAATTTCTTGAAATGTAAAAAGATTTTCGTTTTGATTCTTCAGTATGAACAATTTTAAAAAATATCCTTGCAAATCTAATCCTTTTAGAGAATACTTTTTTGTCCTGATAATTCAAATCAAAATTATTTATATAGTTTGTCTTCTTTGATTTGATGTCCATGTTGCCATAAAACAATACTACTACTTTTGTCACATTACGTCATCCTCTTTAATTTAATTAAATATAGAGCTACTCAAAGTTACATTCTAAACAAATATATAAAGAAATAAAACAATAGTAAAGTATTTCCCAATTTTTTGTTTCATTGAATTTTGCTACCATGGAAATGCCCATATGTGCAAGTAAGCACTTCCTTATTTAATAAAGATGATAAAAAATATTCTTTAAACTTGTGTGTACATATTAAGTATGTTCCTGTACGAGTAATTTTTATTTTATGTTATTATTTTTTCGTACACTAAATAATGTCTTTATAATATAAAAATCTGTTGCTTTTTCTTATGGTGTTTTCTTTTCTAAAAAAAATGATGCCTTAAAAATGTGTAATATTATTATCATGTTACACACACCCTTCCAAAATGAAACATTTTTTTCTATTAGAATGGAACAAAATAATTTCTTGATTTTACACTTAACACTATTGTATATTTAGCGTGCCAAATATTGAATTGGAAATTTGTATTAAAAAGCGATATTTAACACTGTTAAAGCGACTTTCGACATTCAATTATGTGTGTTTGCCAATTAGCATTAACAACACTGATTTTCAATAATAGAAATCAGCTGTTGTCAAACATTTTTTGCATAAAAAAAGTACTTAACGCAGCTGCAAAAAAGGGTATTATCTCACACTGAAATGTAATTGAGGGTGAGATATGTAACATATTTACCAATTATTTATGCAACATATTTAGAAAGGAAAATGACAACTTTTCACCCCTGCTCCAATGGTAACATAAATGGAACATTTTTATCAGAAAAGAAAACACCATTAGTGAGTGAATAGTTTTGTCTGTCTGTCTGTCTGTCGATATTTGTTTACGTGTTGTGTTGCATGTCATTTGGCGTATGTTAGTGGTTTTTCTAACAAAAACAAAAAAAAGTGGGTGTGTTTACATCACATGCCTCCAATATTTATAGATGCTTTGAGTAAGAGAGGGAAATTTTTCTGTCATTCAGTTGTTGTTGTTGTGTGTGTGGTTGTTTTTTTTTCTTGTAATTTCTTGTTCAATGAATGATCTCAGGGAAATTTTCTGGCTCGTTTTATTTCTTTTACATTGTGCCGGCGACAATTTTCTTTTCTTTTCATTTTATTTCTTTACGTTTCGTTTTTATGTTGTTTGTGTTTCCTTTTAGTTTTATGCAGAGTTTAAAATTACTACTATATTAGTCAAAAAATTGTAAAATATTTCATAATTTTAAATGAAAACTGCAACAAATATTTAACAAAATAATATTTCCTCACATACATACTAAAAATATAAATACTATTTACGAATTCCATATATGCACAAGCTTCATAGTAGAAATATTTGTCGCAGTTTTTCCAAAAATATTTTGCCTTACAAAATATTTTACGTTGCAGCTAGAAGACAAAATGAAAATTTTTCATTTCTAAAACATTTGCTGCCCAAATATATTTATATTTTTGGTTAGCAAAAACAAATATATTGCTTGTGTATAATATACAAAAAATTTACTACAAAAACATCAAACATGCAAACAAATTGCAGCGTGAAAACCATAAACTGCGAACGATATGCGCAGTAAAAAATTCAAACAATGGAAATATGGAAGATGCTAAATGTAGAATGCCAAACCATACGAAGTTGAAAAATGTAAAATACGAAATTTTGCGAAGTTAAAAATGTTTAAAACGAAAATGTGCATTTATAAAATATTTCAGCCACATATATGGAAATATTTTGCCGCATATAGTCACTGAGTAGAAAAATGTGAAAAAAAACTATGAACAACAAGTGTGCGTTGATTTGGGTGTACAAAATAAAAATTTATATTGAATCGTGTGTTAATAAAGAATTTAAGTGCAATAAAATAGAAGTTTTATTTTTTGAGGTATGTAAAATTGTATTATGAAAGATAGGAATGCAGTGAAAATATATTAAATAAGATTCTGGGCAAAGGATAGCGGACGATATTATTTTATTGAATTTTTTGATTAAATGATTTTTGTAATACGAATTCAAATGTATTCCTGCTGCTTGTAATAGGAGTCCAGAAAAATTAGTAACATAAAATTTTGTATGTAAAGTGGCTAAAAAAGGATAGATAATGCAACAACAAAATGTAACAACAGACAAGCAAAACAGCCATGAATACAATGTAATAAAAAATAACAGGATCTACAAAAAAAAAAAATAGTATGTTGCATAAAAATGCAATGTAGATAGATGGATTAATTTTTCTGAATGAAATCTATCAAATTAAGTGTTTATACACTCAAATGTATCCTTTCGAAAAATTTGTAACAGGAGAACAAACAAATAAATAAGCAGCATAGAAAATAATTGTGCAAGAACAATTTGATGTGTAAGATATAAATGCAAAAAGGCACAGGCATGAGTACAACAGGACCAAAAGGAAATTAACTGTATAAAACTGCTGTATGTGTGTACATGTGTTCTGTAACTGCATAATGCAACAACAATTTACGCAAAAACCATAAACAAACAAATAAATAGGTTCAATGATGATCGTGAGTGTAGCAGGAGAAAAAAAGGATAAAGAAGAATGATAGAAATTTAAGAAAGATCGACTTTGTGTTTTTAAATGTGCAGTAAAAGTACATTAAAGAAGGTTATGGGCAGAGGATAGCGGATGATATTATTATTGCATTGTTTGTGTAGAACTGATTTAACAAAATTTATAATTTTATTTAGAAACTAAAAAAAAAAATGTCACTCGGGAATGTTAAATTCTTTTCCTTCCGTAATTTTTTACCTCAAAACATGATCAGTTCTACACAAACAATGCAATAATAATATCATCCGCTATCCTTTGCCCATAACCTTCTTTAATGTACTTTTACTGCCATTCCTATCGTTCACAATACAAGTACATAGGTACATACCACAGGTTCTTCATTGTATAATTATATTTTATTCAGCATTCTATACTTTATTATTTTACTCTTGTTACAAACGCTCAGCCAATCATACTCATTTGCATTTGAGATTGCACAAGTTGTTGTTGATTTTCTACATTAACAATAAAAAAAACAAAAACAAAATGCAATTAATTGCAACGGTTCCTGCTCTACTCCTCCAAATTTCTAGAAATTCCTTTACTATGCATTTGTTTCTTTTTTTCACGAGTTGTTTTTGCTTTTTGCAGCTAAAGGACACACATACAACAGTTGTATATCACAATTACTTGAGTGTATAAGTAGTTGTTCTTGTATTTCCTTTTTCTCCTGCTGCACTCGTGCCTATGTAAAAAATTATTGTGCCTTCGTTGCATAATTTGTTCTCTGTTGCTTATTTGTTTTTTTGTTCTCCTGTTACAAATATTACGAATGGATACATATGAATGTGCATTTAAAAACACAAAGTCGATCTTTCTTAAATTTCTATCATTCTTCTTTATCCTTTTTTTCTCCTGCTACACTCACGATCATCATTGAACCTATTTATTTGTTTGTTTATGGTTTTTGCGTAAATTGTTGTTGCATTATGCAGTTACAGAACACATGTACACACATACAGCAGTTTTATACAGTTAATTTCCTTTTGGTCCTGTTGTACTCATGCCTGTGCCTTTTTGCATTTATATCTTACACATCAAATTGTTCTTGCACAATTATTTTCTATGCTGCTTATTTATTTGTTTGTTCTCCTGTTACAAATTTTTCGAAAGGATACATTTGAGTGTATAAACACTTAATTTGATAGATTTCATTCAGAAAAATTAATCCATCTATCTACATTGCATTTTTATGCAACATACTATTTTTTTTTTTGTAGATCCTGTTATTTTTTATTACATTGTATTCATGGCTGTTTTGCTTGTCTGTTGTTACATTTTGTTGTTGCATTATCTATCCTTTTTTAGCCACTTTACATACAAAATTTTATGTTACTAATTTTTCTGGACTCCTATTACAAGCAGCAGGAATACATTTGAATTCGTATTACAAAAATCATTTAATCAAAAAATTCAATAAAATAATATCGTCCGCTATCCTTTGCCCAGAATCTTATTTAATATATTTTCACTGCATTCCTATCTTTCATAATACAATTTTACATACCTCAAAAAATAAAACTTCTATTTTATTGCACTTAAATTCTTTATTAACACACGATTCAATATAAATTTTTATTTTGTACACCCAAATCAACGCACACTTGTTGTTCATAGTTTTTTTCACATTTTTCTACTCAGTGACTATATGCGGCAAAATATTTCCATATATGTGGCTGAAATATTTTATAAATGCACATTTTCGTTTTAAACATTTTTAACTTCGCAAAATTTCGTATTTTACATTTTTCAACTTCGTATGGTTTGGCATTCTACATTTAGCATCTTCCATATTTCCATTGTTTGAATTTTTTACTGCGCATATCGTTCGCAGTTTATGGTTTTCACGCTGCAATTTGTTTGCATGTTTGATGTTTTTGTAGTAAATTTTTTGTATATTATACACAAGCAATATATTTGTTTTTGCTAACCAAAAATATAAATATATTTGGGCAGCAAATGTTTTAGAAATGAAAAATTTTCATTTTGTCTTCTAGCTGCAACGTAAAATATTTTGTAAGGCAAAATATTTTTGGAAAAACTGCGACAAATATTTCTACTATGAAGCTTGTGCATATATGGAATTCGTAAATAGTATTTATATTTTTAGTATGTGTGGACATTAATATGAAAACGATTCATATTTATTGCGTAGTCGGTAGTCAAATGTAAAAAACGTTTAACTAAATATTAAACCCTGGTTTTATGTACACTTGTTGTTGTTGTTTCTTTTTCTTTTGTTTTTTTTTTTTGCAATTCTATTGTTTTGACGTTGGTTTTTGTTTAATTTAGTCGACTTTAATTGAAATATTTTGTAAATATGTAATTTAAAATGTAAATCAATGCTGTAGAGAAGAATTTTAAAGGTATGAATTGTTTGGTTTTTATACCCAACATGAAAAAGTGTGGTTTATTTTAATTTGTTTGTTAGGACAAAATTGTACATGGAGTGAGAATACAATGGAAACTAAATTCCGTAATTTTCAGTTTTCAAAAACATGACATTTTACCAAATATATCTGTGTATTTCTTAGACAAATTCAAATTTACTAAGGTTACCACTAAAATATAGTAAATTTCAGCGATTTTAACCATTAATGTATAACAAAAAGAAAGCGATCTAAAATTTTTATTTTATTTTGATAATTTATTTTTGTAATTTTTTTCGTACAATAAGTTTTTTAAATATATATGATCAATTCACAAGGTCTGTTATCATGTCATATTGTCCTAATATATCATAATGGTTTTTATTGCTTTTCAAGCACAAAATGTCCTAAAATAATAGTACTTTCAACGCCGAATGCGTAAGAGTCGGTTAAGACGAGCCGCCGAGTCGTCATATATTAGGACATTATGACAATATGACTGATAAAAGACCTTGTGAATAGTAAAAATGGCTAGTTATTATACTTTTTTCAACTACATAGTCAAGTTTTAATTTCCTCGTACATTGAATATATAATTCAATTAGTTCAAAGTTCTGACAGCATAAAAAATACTCGTATGTATACAGTAACTTAATTGAAAAGTGTAAGCTTATGCCAAGTAAAATAAGCAGACAAAAATGACACTGGTCAAATCAACGACAAGACGAGAACGAATGAATGAACAAACTAACGAATTTGAATAATTTGTTCTATCAAGTGAAATTTAGCATAGAAATGATACAGTAGTCAACGTGATTTTTACATTTTATCATCATTAAAAAAAGAAACTCACTGCACGAGTATATCTACATTATGTTGACTAGACTAAATATTTCTGTTGTATAATTGCAAAATAAGTTCAACATTGTGCAATAAATAAACAATAATAATTATAATTATGATAAACAAGTGATAAAACACGCCAGCTTAATAAACAACTTAATTTAAATCATATATGTAGCTATGAACAAAAAAAAAAAAATATATATATAAATAAACGAAAAGAGTCCTTTAAAATTTTATTTTTATTTATGAAGTATAAAATTTTGTAAACAATTTCTTGCACGTGATGCAGTTTAATTGTGAATTTGTTAAATAAATAATTAAAATCAACACCAACAACAATTTTTTTTTTTTTAAATATTTTTGTTGGCATTTTGTCAGAAATTTTTATTATAATGCCTCATCAAATTAAATAATAAATAATTAAAGGCGACACCACTAAAACAAGGTAGTCAGTGTAATTAGTTAAAACAAAAGAACTGCGTCACATTACTAAACAAAATTAGATAAAAAAAAAATTAATTTTCCACATATACTGTAGGTGATGTAATATAAATTTGTCATTCTATGTGTAACACTTTCAAATACTCATCATTAGGCGGTTTTTTTCCACTTTATCACTTGGATGATATCACATTTAGTGAAATAATATTATAAAAATTAATGAGATGAAAATTTTTATAAACTTTAGTTGTGACGAATTTTAATGAAGGGCTGAATGCGAAAACATGATAAGCCACACAAATTTGAAAAATTACTTTCAATCAACATACATATTAATTCAAAGAAAATTAAAGCACTAAGAGGAGTACGCGTGGTATACGTAATATTATTATAAATATCAAAATATTACAAAAAATATATTTATACCCTACACCACCATAGCTAGTTCATATCAATATTAACATTTTTGTTTTTTAATCTTTGCATTTTTCATGCATTTTTTATAATATATTACAATCGAACCAGTTCTTTAGAAGATACAGATTTATTACCTTTTCTTTCGACCGACCCCACTGTGCCATATTTGAACGGAATTATCAAGACTTGGCACCAGCTTATGCTAGGAGACTATAGTTGGAGTGTTGTTAGGGAGACATTTTTAATTTTAATTTTATTTTTTCCTTTCTTAATACATAAAGTTTGACACTTTATTTGAGTTTTTCGCAAGGATACAAATTGTTTTCAAAGAGGTCAGAGTGCTTTATTCGATTCATATTTTAAACAAATCAATTAATTCACTCATGTTTACTTACTTTTGAGGCTGTGTGTAGAGTCTATCGAATATAATGTTTGTAGTAATTTATTTGTTTAAGAAATAAAAACAATAGGAATCAATAACAAATTAAAGTTTTAACTGCTATAACCCGGTTCGCTTCGCTACCCCTACCCCTATCCTAGTTAAATAAAAATAATATAAATGATTTTCTGATACAACCTAACTACGTACAATGGTATGAAATTAACACATGCAACATTATTGAGAATCTCTCAATTACAGTTCACTGGATATTCGAAAATAACGCACTAACTCTGTATGGGAGATACCATTCCACTTCTGATCCAATCCATTTTTATATCTTGTATGTAAAAAAATTACACATATCAAGCTTTACTTTAATTACGATAATTCTTCAATTATAACTATTTCCTTTATATGGGAGGGGTCATTCCTACTTAGCCGATCCCGCCCTATTTTAGGCAAACATTGCACAAATTTAAGTAATTCAGACAATGTTTAAAGACTCGCGAAACTACAATTTTCTTTGTAATGGCGGTCCCATGCCCATTGTTTTTTAGTTAAACTTACAGTACAGTGTATCAGGAATAAATTCGTTTTTAGCTAACCTTCGTATTATGATAATAAATTGATTCATACAAAGTTTAAATACTTTTAGAATTACAATTATCCAGGTATTCGAAATTAATTATTTAATCCCGACCATTTTCAGAAAATCTCTGTAAAATGATAAGAGAGCTATGCGGACAAAGTTTGAAGAATCTTGCAATTATTATTTTATATGGGACTGACCTCCCTTTTCGACCCCTCCCATTTTGGTTCCCCAGATATTCGAAATTAATATTTTCTTCATAATCTAATTCCGCCTATATTCAGCTAAACTCCGCATAGTAATAAGAAATTAATTCGTAAAAAGTTTAATCACTTTTACAATTATAGTTATACAGGTATTCTAAATTAAATATTTACTTTGTATAGGGTGTGTCACGCCCACTATTCCAATCCCGGAATTTTTTTAGCGAAGGCTGGGCCGAATCTTATATACCCTTCTCCAAATTATACTTTAAAATAAAAGTTTTAAATATTTTTAGGTAAACAAAATTAAATTTTTTGTTTTCAAAATTGTAAATTTTTTTTTTTTTTTAGAAATTCTTTATTTAAAATTTTTTTCCAATTTTTTTTTTTTAATTTTTTAAAAAATTTTTATTTAAAATTTATTAATGAAAAAATTTATGACAAACAAATTTTTTTGTTAAAAAAAAAATAGGGTTAAAAAATATTTTTCCCGATTTTGACCCATTGTAGGTCCAATGGACTTTGAAATATGTATCATTAGATATCCATATTGTCTATATTAATGACTTAGTAATCCAGATATAGATAAAAAAAATAGGCCAACAATCGAAGTTGTCCCGGTTTTTCCCCTATACCTCAGCCATTTGTTGGCCGATTTTAAATAGCGACCGAACCGGAAGATGTATCAATTATGTTTGTAAGTTATTTGGGGGCTACGGAAAGTTGATTTCAACATACAGACGGACATGGCTATAGCGACTTCGTTATCTATAACGATCCAGAATATAGATACTTTGTGGGTCGCAAACGAAAAATGTAGAAATTACAAACGGAAAATTGTCGGAAAATTGTAAAAATCTAAAATCGAGTTTTACTCTAAAGTTTGTCTGAAGGCTTAAAATTGAGGACAGGCGAAGTTCGACGGGTCCGCTAGTTGTATATATTGTACATAAAATAAAAACAAAAAAAAAAAAAACCTTCAAAATAATTTTTTCAAGTGAGTTCAACTTATTAAACTCTTTTTCTTCTTATTTGTTTTCTATAACAACTCTCATTTAAAACAGAGGCAAATCAATACTGTTTAATTGTTTCTCTTATTTATTTACAACATCAAATTGGACAAACATACATTGCTTTGTTTACTTTTTAGCTTAAAGGTCACATGTACACTAGACCGTACCTCAAAAATAAATTTCCCCGTACACTCCCTAATATAATGTAGTTCTGCAAGGTTGTTTTACATTTTTCGTTATATATTTGCAATTTACAGTCGGATCCTACAATATGATATACATATAAATGTTTTTGTCACGGGAAGAACAATGTTTGGCTCTAAGGGCCATTGACCTCAAGTATCCTTTTCTAGTATTTATCCACCAGATCTATGTTCTTACCACCCTAATGTCAGAAAATTGAACCTCGCAAGAAATCATTAATTTTCTGACATTATGGTGGTACATTAGAGAGGTAGAAACACAGATCTGGTGGATAAATAGTAAAACGGGATACTTGAGGTTAATGGCCCTTAGAGAAAAATATTGGTCTTCTCGAGACAAAAACATTGATACATCCTACTTTAAGATCCGACTGTAAATGCTAAAGATATAAAGAAAAATGTAAAAAGGCGACCCCAACATTCGGCAAAAACAATAAAAAAAATTTTTTCGTAACTGCCTTGCATAAATACATTATATACATGTACATATGTGTTAGTAACATCTTTTAACGCCCATAACTCCTAAAAAACTAAACCGATTTCAAAAGTATATATATTCTGCACATCTGTGAATCAATTCCTTTAAAATTGCATATTTTTTGCCCAAATTGAATGTATAATGTGAGCGTAAAAGGGTTCTAAAGAAATCGACTTGCCTATTAATATTATGATGATGACAATTTATTCAATTACAATGCAAGCTTTAGGTGTCAATTAACATAAAATGAGTTTTAAAACTCTTTTTATTAAGAGTTTCCTGCGAACTCTTATTTTTACGTTGAATAATAACTGTTTTAGATGGATTTTTATTTTTAAAGTCACAAAATAACTGTTATCAAATAATCTTTTTATAACAGTTATGGTCCCTAATTTATTCATGTTAAAGTGATACTCGGAAGTGGGCCTTATATGAGTGCTATGACCAGTTATGGACCAATTGAAATGATATTAACTGCAGTGATTTCCCTCTATATGAAACTTATTTCTGTTGAATTTTATGTGGATACCGATATTTTTAAGAGGTTTATGGTCATGAAAGTTATTTTTGGAGGTGGGCCTTATATAAAGGCTATGACCAATAATGAAATTGGGTCAAGTGAATTCTATCTATATAGATCTTATTTGTGTTGAATTTTATTTAGATGTCGAAATGTTTAAGATATTTATTCTCTTTAAAGTGATTTTCGGAAGTGGGATTTATATAGGAGCTACGGTCAGTTATGAAGAGATTCGCAAACAGTTATTAAATATGATTTATTATACCCTTCACCTTCGTGAGAAGGGTATATATAAATTTGTCATTCCGTTTGTAATTTCCACAATATAATTTTCCGACCCTATAAAGTATATATATTCTGGATCCTTATAGATAGCGGAGTCGATTTAGCCATGTCCGTCTGTCTGTCTGTCTGTCTGTCTGTCTGTCTGTCTGTCTGTCTGTCTGTCTGTCTGTCCGTCCGTCTGTCTGTCTGTTGAAATCAATTTTCTGAAGACCCCAGATATCTTCGGGATCTAAATCTTGAATAATTCTGTCAGACATGCTTTCGAGAAGTTTGCTATTTAAAATCAGCAAAATCGGTCCACAAATGGCTGAGATATAAGGAAAAAACCAGGACAACCTCGATTTTTTACCTATTTTTTGACCTATATCTGGATTACTAAGCCATTAATATAGACAATATGGATATCTAATGATAGATATTTCAAAGACCTTTGCAACGACGTATATAAGACCATAGTAAGTTGGACCTACAATGGGTCAAAATCGGGAAAAAATTTTTAACCCGAATTTTTTTTCAAAAAAAGTTTTTTTGGCTAAATATTAAAAAAAAATTTTTTTTTTTTTAAATTTAAAAAAAATTTTAAAAAAAAATCGAAAAAAAATTTTTTTTCAAAAAATTAAAAAAAAAACAATTGGAAAAAAAATTAATTTTGTTTACCTAAAAATATTTAAAATTTTTATTTTGAAGTATAGTTTGGTGAAGGGTATATAAGATTCGGCCCAGCCGAATACATCTCTCTTACTTGTTTTTATATACGACTTATCTTCATAATTGTGAACTGTACTTTGCGCACAATTTTACATGAACAGCCAGCCAGACTAACTGTTAAACTAAAACGCATAGTACCCCACTATGGTGGTGTAGAGTATAAATAGCAGTCACCAATGTGGTTTATCGGTTCTGTAAAAATCGTTGGTACACCAAACTTCAAATGGCAACGTTTACCGCTATCCCACTGCACAGTGGGGCAGAATCAAAATTTTTTGGAAATAAATCTGGCATTTCTAAACGGATGGCCCTATCGGGATAAATTGACGTGATCGTAGCCAAGGAGTATTGGAGTATTGGAGTTTAAGTTATTAAAATAGATTCTACAAATGCTCCAGGAGCGGGGCTATGGGGATTCAAAGTAGGGTACTTTCGATTTTTTTTAAAATCGTGACATTTTTGCAATATTTTTGAAGGCCGGAGTTTTAAGGTGGCATATTTTTGATTATAATTGAGATATTGACTTGCATTTTTTTTTGTAAGATCATAAATCAACTTATCTAAACAAAAAAATAAGTTCGGAATAAATGTTGACCAAATATTTGCAATAACATCAACATTTTGATACAAATTTTAGTTTTAGAAACTCAATAAATATGTAATAAAATCTTAATTTATTAACAAAACTCAACGAAATTTTCAACGTTTTTTAAATTTCTCTCATTCAAAATAACAAGGTGTAAAAAAATTTGTCAAAAGGTCAAAGGTAATCCCGCAATTCTTAAAAATGTTATCTTTTACAATTTTGTCCACAGGGTCCAAATTTCCTTTGGGGCTGGGAAAATACTTTGGAGATAAAGCTGCTTTCCGTTTTCTGATCTCAGCTTTAGGATTTTAGAACGTGTGGCTTAAAGTTAAAATTATGATAAAAATATGTCAAATTACTGAGAACACCAAAATGTTCTTAAAGATATCTTACAGAAAAAAAAAATTGTTATATGCTCATAAAGGAAGTTTTTTTTTTTTTTAATAAAAAGAGTTAAGTCCTCTTTTCGCCCAAAAAACAACAAAAATCTACTATTTTTTGAATTTTTAAATTGAAAATCGTTTATACTAAGTCTGTTATAGGTTTTCTAAACTTTTTGACTGTGTATTCAACACATTTAGGTCATTTGTATGAGGACATATTGTTAAAACTAATATATATAAGATTACGAAACGGGCACAGGAATTTACTTATGACAGCCAATATTGAAGAAAAATTAAAAACATTATTTGGTGATGCCAATAAACACCTATACATACAAATACAAATCTACTAACATTATCACGGCACCAATATTTGTTTTCTTTATTTGTACCTGTGTAATTGTATGAATTGATTTTTTGAACACATTGAGCGATTGTTTTATATCGTCATAATTAAAAACCAGTACATTAAGCAGTTATTTATTTGCAATAACTTTGAAAAACTCTGAGGATCTTTACAGATGTATAAACATTTTATTAATTAATTCATTTTCTTTTAAATATCTTAGTAATATAATTTATTAAAGATACAGAATAATTTCACCACAAAATCAATATTGCAATCATAAAATATCATTTAATATTTGCAATCAATGACAAGATATACTTGAAAGCTGAAAACACATGATCTGGTATCAATTGATTAATTGATGAACCAATTTCTAAATATTTCCAATCTGCCTCAAATGAATCACAAAGATTTATTGAATTTTAGTGCAAAACAAAATAAATATGAATTAACGTCAATAACAATTAAAATTCACTTTGTTATGAGGTAAATATTTATTTTATTTTTCAATTTCGTTTTGTTAAAAAAAAAACAGAAAAATTAAACCAGAGACAACAATAAAAACCAACTAAATTGAAACACTATTGAGTTAAAATTTATCTAAATTGAAACGTTGCAATTTCTGAGATTTTTTTGCATCATCTATTCGATTTTGAATATATGTGCACATATAGTAAATACAAGAATAAAAAAAGCATAACAATTAACAGAAGAAAAGAAATTAAGAGACAACTCAGAAAGAAGGAAAATTATTCAGAAAATGTAAAAATGAATATAAAAGAAGATTCGAAAATTAATTGTAATGAAATTTTTACACAAATATTTTTCGAAGAGCAATTTAGTCTTTGAACAGATATTGAGGCAGCAGCACGATAATTAAGAAAAATCAAAATAACTGAAATATAAAGAAAAACTTTTCGTTCGTTTAAATAAATAAAAAAAACTATATAAAAAATGTTATAAAATAAGTTTTAAGTAAAAAAAAAATATAAATAAATTTAAGCAGAAACTGTTAACTGCAATTAAGAAGTTTGAAACGAACTGCTAGTAAAATTTGATTTATTTTATATTAAAATAAATAAAAATAATTTTACATAACATTTGTTAAAAATAAAAAGATTTATTAAGTGATCTGGTCTGTTTTTTAAATAAAATTATATAATTTTATCAAAAATAATTTGAAAATACAATGGATTCGGACAAAGTTGTACGCGCCATGGCGCGTTGGTGGCAGGTAAATAAATTTTATTTAATATTTTTTATATTTGTTTATGTATTTAATTAATTTTTATGATTCGTTTCTTATTTTGTTGCAACCATCCATGCCCCCATATAGAAGGAATACACTCCTACTTTTGCACAATATTTTCGAACTCGTACACACCCCTTTCGTTAGACATTTATAAATTGTATAATTATTTTTTTTGTTGTTGTTTGTTTTTTTTTTTTTTTAAATTTGCAATAGCAGCTGAGGAGATTTAAAAATAGATCGAAAATATTTTTTTTTTTAAGAAAAATTAAAGGAAAATAATAATTTTTTTTTCAAAATATTTGTGACTAAATGTGCGAAATTGCAATGTTTTGAATACAAATTGTGTTAATCTGTTTAACACTAGATAAACCTTGGATGGCATTGTGACTATATTTAAGATTTAGTGGAACCAAATTTGACTTTAATATTTTGAAATAGTTAAAATGTTACATTTTCAACCTAAGTTCAAAATTTATGTTTTTTAAAGGAGTCGTGATATATATTAAACAATATTTCTAACAAGATATAAAAATAGATTGGAAAATATTCAATTTAAAAACTGATATGACAACACTTAACTATTCTCATCCATTATTATAAAAGGTTAATTTTACTATTATACAATTTTAAAAATTTCAATTCAGAATTTTTCAAAATTTTGTTTAGAAAAATTATAAAATTTATGCTTTCCTCTTTGTGATTTTTTTCACAGGGATTTGAGAAAAGTAATTACAAGACACAGGGGGGGAAATGAAAAAAAAAGTGGAAATAAATCTGTAACTTCTAAACGAATTTCCCATGGCTATAGAGAAGGTGTTGATTGTTTAAGTTTTGAAATTGGGCTTATAATACCAAGGGGAACCGAGCCACAGTGTCCCAAAGTGAGGCAAATATTTGTTTGCGATCCGATGAAAGATTTTAATATATATTGAATCTACAAAAACATTGCTTTAGCCATATATTATCCCTTATAGTTTACGAGTTATTCGCATTTGAAAAGTAAAATTTTATTTTTTAACCCACCTTTGCACAGTGGGGGATCTGAAAAAAAGTGGAAATAAAACTGTAACTTCTAAACGAATAGCCCGATTTTAATAAAATTTCCCATGGCTATAGAGGAGGTGTTGATATGTTTAAGTTTTGAAATTGGGCTTATAACACCATGTGGGGGACCGAAGTAGCGCAAATTAAAAAATTTTATTATTTTAACCCAACTTTGTCTTTTTTTTGCTAATAACTGATCCAATTCTTTCTCGAAATATCTTTTTTTGAATTAACAATAAATTTGTTAAAAATAGTAAGAACAAATGATTTAAAAACCTTTACTGAGTCAAAAGTTATGTGCATTAAAACTTAAAAAAAAAATAATAAAAAACTCAGATTTTCGCAATTTTTTAAATTATACAGAAAATAAGAAGAAAATAATTAATGTATTTACAGTTTTCTGAAAGATAACATTACGGGAAGTATTACAAATGAAAAATAATATCAAAATTCATATTATTGCGTGGTCCAGAGCCTTCCGAAGTAGACCTATTTTTTATGTAAATTTCAACTTTAGACAACATTTTCTCAAATCGCATAGCTGCTTTCAAAAAACTGAGACCAGCTTTGTATGTCCCAATATGTTCTTCAATATTGTAAAAAGGGATTTCATAGCCCCAAGCTTGGTGCCATCAATAGAACCAAAAATCAAAAAAATCACAATTTTATGATTTTTTAAAAGTTTTTTTTTTGGAATTATGGGATTGTCAAAAACAATTCACTAATTTCTTTTTCACTTTTGTATTTCGATCAAAAGTTTCTATACATCAATTAAATAACATCTACACTAAAGGAAAAACTGTAACTTAAAAACAAGAACGTGTCATATTAATTCAATAATGTTTATTATAATAGAAAAACCATATTGAAATGCGATAAATCAATAATTTTCAACTTTAAATTAATATTTTTCCATATATACTTTTGATTGCAAATAAAAGCAGTTTTAGTAGTTTAAAATTGTAACAACTCTTTATTTATTTAGAATGTACAACAACAACAGAATCAAATAGTTACTCAGTGTCTTTATACACGTTTATCAATTCGCAGAAATGCACAAAAACTTTATAATGTACAAACACACATGTACACGACAATTGATGTTAACTCTAACAGCGACAATGATCAACTTCACTCACGACTGCCACCTCTGCCACTATTTATACACACTCCATCTCTCGGGAATCTTCTACAATGCTCTTAACGGACAAAACTCGTATGTTCGAATTTCAGAGCCTTCGATGTCATTGCCAGCAGCCCAAACACCTAGTGTTGCCATACTTACAAACAATGCCAATAACCGCATGCTACTGATGGACGTGCCTTCAAACATGATGAATGCTGCAGGCAGTCGTTACAGACCGTTAAATTCAAATCGTCATTGCACATTCGTAACAATATTGTTCCATATTGAAATAAAAAATTTCAACATTACTAGACTTTCGTTAATGTTTCTTATTGATTCAATATGGTTTTCATTGATTTTAATTTGTTTTTTCTCTGGGTGTATAGATATGAAGTTTATTAAAAATTTTACATTTGATCTCTGCAGGTTAATGAATCCGTTAAAATGTATACTGTCCAAATTTCTACCAATAAATGTTATAAATGTTCTTTAAATCTGCAGAATTCAAATCTCACACACCCATAGAAAGTGGAGCACAATCAATCAATATTTTGGAAATAAATCTGCCATTTCTATCTAGCTGATCCGATGGACATGAAATTTCACATAGGCACATAGAGTTTTTTTTACGACGAACCCCTAAGACTTCTTTCTCTAAGTAGATCTAAGTAAATCTCATATCAATATTTTGTACGAGTTCAAAAATAGTTGACTATGCTGAATATGCTAGATATTTTTAATTTCATAGATTTTTAATCAAAAATATATTTACAAAAGGACAATATTTTTTTACATTTTCTTTAGGATATTACTACAGAGATTATTTCTGGAAATAAAAATGTGTCCGATTTTTAATAAATGTCCTCACAGATCCTTTCAAATTTAAACCATTTTATGTCGAAATTTCGGATTTAGCCAATTTCTTCTAAAATCGCAAAGTACGGAATCCCAAATGGTATATAGTTTTATATAACTTAGTAATGTTTTGAATATGAAATATAAGCATTTTACCAGCCTCGGAACAAATTTGGTCCCTATAGCTAAATACTCTGTTCAAAATTTCGTGCGAACTGCTGTCAAACTACATATAAAATATTTGGAATGAAATATATGCGAAATAATTTCGCAAAAGCAGTACTCTATTGTGTTCCTATTGTGGAAAAACATGTGAAATACATCTGGCAACCTTAATTATCCACACGAAATAAGCAGCACTTCTTTCGCACGAAATTAAAACCAACAGCTGATCAATTGTTGCATATAAAATTTTTCGCATGAAAAAACATTATTTTTTGCAAAATGATGGGCAAAAATTCTAAAATTCCCATTTTTAAGATTTTTTTTAATATTTTTTGGTAATTCTGGGATTCTTATTAGTTTACTATTTATAATTACATAGTCTACATACTTACAACATGGTTAATCCTATTATATGTAATGATTATTTAAAGTTTCTCCAAAAACCACATTTCAGTAGTGAAATTAACTAAACTTCTTTGGCAACAATATTATTTAACATTAATGAGCAATATATGAAGGCATTTATTGTATGTATGCATTAATAATAATGTTCCAATCATTTACACATTTTATTTCACTTTTATTATATAAAATTAATAAAATTTACAAACTAAAGTGTTTGACTTGCATAAATTGAACTGTTTTTTTTACTCCTCTTTGTGTTTTTCGCTTTTTTTTTTGACAGAGATGCCACTTGATATCAATATAATATAAAACAGAGTTTTTTACTGTTGTTTAAAATAAGTTAGGTAATCCTGTAATCGTTACTGCAAACAACAAAAATTTTAGACTAATATTGCGATTGTCGGATCGTTCATAGTTACGGAATCGCACTTTAGGTTATGTTTTCGCACAAACCAAATTACTCACAGAGCATGATATTGTAATAATTTGTATAATTGTATAGTACTATACATTAAATAACCTTTCCGACGATAACAACAACAGGAAGTTCTGGTTGAAAAATAAAATTGTTATATTAATTATTATCTTTAAAACTTTTCAATCCGTCGGTGTTTCAAATTGTTTTACATATTTTGGCTTATTATACCCTTCACCTTCGTGAGAAGGGTATATATAAATTTGTCATTCCGTTTGTAATTTCCACAATATAATTTTCCGACCCTATAAAGTATATATATTCTGGATCCTTATAGATAGCGGAGTCGATTTAGCCATGTCCGTCTGTCTGTCTGCCCGTCTGTCTGTCTGTTGAAATCAATTTTTTGAAGACCCCAGATATCTTCGAGATCCAAATCTTCAATAATTCTGTCAGACATGCTTTCGAGAAGTTTCCTATTTAAAATCAGCAAAATCCGTCCATAAATAACGGACATATGAGCAAAACTCCGAGATAACCTCTATTTTTAGCCTATTTTTGATCTATATCTCGATTACTAAGTCATAAATATAGACAATATGGATATCTAATGATAGATATTTCAAAGTCCATTGCAACGATGTATATAAGGCCATAGTAAGTTGGACCTACAATGGGTTAAAATCGGGAAAAATATTTTTTAACCCGAATTTTTTTCACAAAAAAACTATTTTTTCACTAATAAATTAAACAAAATTAATTTTTAAAAAAAAAAAATTGTAAAAAACTTGAAAAAAAAAAATTTCGAAATATATTTAAAAAAAAAAAATAAGAATTTTTTAAATTTTATATTAAAGTATAATTTGGTAAGTTTCGGCACAGCCGAATATAGCTCTCTTACTTGTTTTACTTTTGTATTAACTGTAATAATACCTTATTTTTTTGATATAAAGGTAGTCACTACACTATCATTTCCATGATCCATGGTCTCATTTGTGGTTTTCAAGATGATAGAATAATCGGAAATTGTTGCAGTAAATAGTTATTGATGCAAATTTTTAGTTACTTAATACCCTTTTGTTGATCAATTGCGAATTGTTCTGTGACAATATTTGGGAATATAACCTTTTTCCAAAAGATTTTCAATGGAATGAATCGAAAGATATATGTATTCGGTAAATATAAGTCTTGTAAGACTAAGGCCAGTTTTCTCAATGTTTCGACAAACTTCCTGTTAACGATCAGTATACCGACAAAAAACATTATTTTCAGTTGGCAGAACCTCTCAATACATATATATGAAAGTTAGGAACCCTGCCTTCAAGTGACACCATGTTGACATAAATCAGCTGTTAAATGTTGCCATTGACATCCGGAATCTTTTGAAAAATTCATTATCCTCCAATTGCGAAGAAAACAACAAAAATAAAATAATAAATTTAAAAAGTTATATTAGGCCTGGCATGATGAACTCTTTCAATATTCACTTGGAACTCATGATCCTTCGAGTTCATCCTCCATCAAAATATTCTTAATTCCTCTATTAAACATTTTGTTTATAATATCTATTTAATTTTGTTTACAAAAACACAAACACATAAAAACTATGAACAGCAGTCAGCTGATTGTATTTATGAATACGATAAATAAATAATTGACAGATTGAGAAAACCAAATTTCTTTAATCTGCAGTTTTTCGTTGGGAAAAAAGATAATAATCTAATAAGAAAACGGCCCTAAGTCTATAAATTAATCATTGAGATAATAAAAATATCTTATTTGCTTCTTGAAACTAGTTTCTAACGTGACAATTTCAAACAAAAATCACAGACGGGAGAACTAGCTCTAGAACTGTTTGTTTCGTAATAATTCTCTACAACTAGTTCCGAGGGGGGGAAATTTCAAACAAAAATCATTGATTAAAGAACTGGTTCGGAATCGTTCACAATAACGCTTCTTTAGAACCAGTTCTGGAGGCGACAATTTCAAACAAAATTCATTGAAACCAACTCCAAATACTTGTATGCTGGGTTAATTAATTTTTAGGAATGAAATGAAAATGTTATACTTTTCAATATTTAAAACGGTTGTCTCAAGTGTTAAATATTTGTGACGACCAAAAATTGTCACCACCACAAAAACACCACAATTTAAGTTTTATCTATTATTGCGTAGATGGACAAAAGCCAAAAAAAAAATTGCGAAGAAAACAACAAAAATAAAATAAAATAATAAAATTAAAAAGATACGCCAGATTAAAAATTAAAAAAACAAATATATTATTTTCAAAAAAGAAAAAGAAAAAAAAAAAAAATGTAATAAAATTATTCGCAATTAAATTCTATTAAAATTGTTCGAAAATTTGTTTACTTTACTTCACTTCCTTTAAATAAAATTTTTGCAAATAAGTATTTGAAACTTTGGCGCCATTTAGTCACTGACGTTTTGATTTGTCTGTCTCTTTGTAAGTGTTTGTTTTTGTTGTTTTCAGCACGTGCAATACGCCAACAATTAAATTTTTTTTTTAAAATTACACTTTACAGTGGTACAAAGATTTTATTTTAATCTTTTTTTTATTGTTGTTGTCGCTGCAGTGCATACCTTACAGACAGAAAAGCATTTTATCGTTAATTGTGTGTATTTTCTTTACGAAATTTATTTTTAAATTAAAAACAAAACAAGTAAACTTGAACTTTACAATAAGAGAACAAAGTCTGAAATAGTTTTAGACGAAAATATGTTTAAAAGAATTTCATTGTGATTGATTTTTTTTTTTTTTTGTTTAAATCAAATTAAAAGAAATAATAAAAGAAGGAAGTATTTTTTATAAAAGAAATAAGGTAAATTACATTAGTTTTATTGTTTTTCATTTTGTAGATTGTTTAATTCACATAAACAAAAATGTACAGTGGGACTCTGGGTAAAATAATTAAAGAATTTTTAACTTTTATTTGTGTTAAATTTTTATAAATTTTTTTAATTTAAAAAAGTTTTTTTCTTTAAATTTTTTTAAGACTGTCAGCCAAGAAGATGGTGATCCAAATGCCCGCAATCCCATGCTGTATGATCCTCTGCAAGATGGCGTGGTTAAGACTTCTAAGAAAATGCAATATGTGGCTGCCTTGATAGGTGAGCAAACAGTAAATGGATTTTAAGTTAAACACTGGCCATAACACAGTCTCTCTACTTTCAGTATGTCTTGGTTCCGTAGCAGCCGGTACTGCTTTAGCCTGGACCTCACCCGTACTACCACAAATCAGTGCCCCTGATCCGAACTCAAATACAACGGCCAGCAACTCAACCGATACTAATGCATCACACTTACAATTGACATTAAGCCAACGTAAGTCAAATGAATTAATGTGGAAATATTGTATGAAAAATATGAAAAATTATCACTCAATTTAACTGTGATTAAATGTTCAAGTGTCAAACAAATACTATAATGATTTCTCTAGCTCAATTAAAGTATTACACAAAAACTTTTGTTTGTAAATACTTTTCAAGTGATTATGTACACTATTCAGTAGTACTATTTCTGTAAATCACAGTCCAAATGGAATTTGATTTCCAAAGTGCTGCAGTTAACGAGTTGTGTTTGCCAAAGTGTTAAGTTTCCTTTCCTTTCCACATCCACTTGCAGTTGCACTTGTGTGCGATGGATGGTGTTATAATGTCAACTTGATATTAAATAAATAATTTTCATGACTACAGTAGTACATATGTAATCTAACTGTATCTATATACTGACCAATATACATATATACTCTACTCTATATAACTAGCATTTTCTTTGATATTAAATTAACGTAATTCAATTCAAAAACTATTATTTATCTATTTGATAGGGACTGCAAATGTATGCATTCATGAGAAAAAATACAAAGAATTTTAGTTATAACATACAGTCACTTAATGAATCTATTAAAAATGAATTCCTTTAATTTTCTACCAGCATGTGTGAACACTTGAAAATTATAAGTTCTCGTTATAACAATTCATGCAACACAAATGCAACGCGTGTTTATGATTTACGTACGACTGTTGAAAGTGAGTAATCATTGAACCATTGCCAATGTGAAGTATTTATTTACCGCAAAATTTAATTTCTTTTAATTTAATAAAGTTTGAAGTGTGTGTAAATAAAACACTACGCTAAAATTGTTCAAAACATTTAACAAATATTTTACCTTTAGGGCGCCACGTTTGGAGAATGAAATCGTTTCTTTAATTATCTAATACAAATATGTATGTTTAAAATTAAATAAAAATTGATTAGTGGCTCTGAAGTTATTTCCGAATTATGAGTCAGTTTAACTTTAAAAATCTATTATGCACTCATTTTGTTCATCATTAGCATGGCTCCAAAAATAACTATTCATTCTCCTGTAACATGGTTTAAATTAACATTTCATACCATGTTTTTTTGTTTGGAGTGCCAAGAGCATTCTGGGTATTCCACAAGTGGCCATTCTAGACCACTGGTGTACCGACTCTTTGAGTATACATTCATTGCTAACCACAACCAAAAACGTTGGCAGATTTAGATGTGTTCGTCAAAAATACAAAATTTTCAACGCGAGTTGTTGTATGAACAGACGAGTATTTTGATTATATTTTGTGTTAAAGGATTTTTCCACTAATTTCTGTTTTTGTTTTATACCTTTTTATTCTAACATAAATTAAAAATTTATGCATTAATCTCACCGAATCATAGAAAGAAGACATTCACACTTTTGCACTAACACAATCACACATCCAGCTGCGTGTAGCTCACTGTCTAGTGAATTTAGCTGGACAGTGGTTGCAGAGTTGACAAATAAAAAATTTTAACAAATTTACTGGATTGTGGTAAAATTATAATTATATTTTGAACTTATTTTATGTATTTTTGTAAAATAAAATAGTACAAATGGCCATTAATGCTTCTCGTTTTTGTAAAAATACCAATTTCATTAGTTTTTAAAAATAAAAATGTACTATAAGAATTGTTAACACTAATATTTTCCCCAGAAATGTTGTATTTGAATATCATGATAAAACTTTATTGTTATTAATAAAAAATAATAAAATTTTGTTTCAAGCCATAAATGAACTTTAAAGCAAGAAATGCTGATATTTAAAAGCGCTATTTATTAAATTAGCTGTAGTTTTCTAATATTTGCGGTTTTTTATACCCTTTGATACATTAATATATCGGGAATTCTTCCGGCTCGGTTGCTATTTAAAATCGAGAAAATCGGTCCACAAATGGCTGAGATATAAGGAAAAAATTGGGACAACCTAGATTTTTTGCCTATTTTTGATCTATATCTGGATTACTAAGTCATTAATATAGACAATATAGATATCTAATGATAGATATTTCAAAGTCCATTGCAACGATTTATGTTAGGCTATAGTAATTTGGACCTATTATGGGTCAAAATCAGGAAAAATATTTTTTCATTAATAAATTTAAAAAAAAAAGAATTTTGAAAAAAAAAAATATTTAAATTTTGAAAAAAAAAATTTTTTTTGAAGGACGCAGTTTTAAATTGGCATATTTTTGAATATAATTGAGATAATTTTTTTTGTAATATCAAAAATTAACTTATCTAAACAAAAAAAAAAAAAAAAATTAGTTCGGAAAAAATGTGGACCAAATTGTTCCTAATATTTCCATCCTTTCAAAATTTTTATAAAAATTTTAGTTTTAGAGATCAATAAATATGTAATATGTAATAAAATCTTTATTTATTAACAAAACTAAACGAAATTTGCAGGGTTTTTTTAAATTCTCATTCCAAATAACAAGGTGTAAAAAAACTTGTCAAAAGGTCAAAGGGAATCCCGCAATTCCTAAAAATTGGAGCGAAAATCCCAAAAATGGTATTTTTTACAATTTTGCCCACAGGTCCTACATTTCCTTTGGGGCTTTAAAAATAAATAGGAATCACATCAAGGTTTCCAAAACTGCTTTACGTTTTCTGATCCCAGCTTTGGGATTTTAGAACATGTGGTCCAAATTTAAAATT
Source organism: Calliphora vomitoria (assembly GCA_942486065.2). NCBI lineage: Eukaryota > Metazoa > Arthropoda > Insecta > Diptera > Calliphoridae > Calliphora > Calliphora vomitoria. The sequence goes on from OW818029.2 coordinate 89,165,600, forward strand.
TTGATAAAAAATACATGACATGTTTTTTATACCAAAATATTCTCCGTAAAGATATCTTATAGAAAAACATAAAACTGTTATATGTTCTTATAGAAAGTTTTATTTTAATAAAAAAAAAAGAGTTAAGTCAGCCTTTCGCCCAAAAAACAGCAAAAATCTATAAATTTTTGAATTTTTAAATTGAAAATCGTTTTGTTTTGGATCTGTAATTGATATTGGATATTATTGGTAATTTAGTTATCTAACTAATGAAACAAATTTGAGTCCATTCCGTTAAATCAAAAAATTTTGATTCTGCCCCACTGTGCATTGCTACGTGAAGACCTGGGGTAATGAATGTCGCACAAAATCGAAAAAAGTGGTAACAAATCTGAATATTCGAAACTACTGGTCCGATTGCATAATTTTGCAATCGAACCTGTAGTTTCGACCAGTCACAATTAAATTTGTGACCACCCTGTTAGGATACAAGGTGAGATACTGGGTGTCAATGTGGAGCACCTCTGGTTAGAAAAACTTTTTGTAGTTTGTAACTTCTATTAATATGAAATGAAACTTTGTTATAAAGCAAGTGAGAAGGTAAATAAATTCCTCTTAATTTGACCAGATATTTGCAAACAACCAAACAAAGTCTAGGTAATAATTTATACTTAAATATCTGTAAAACTATTTCCAACTTGCAGTCTGACTAATTAAAAAAAATTAACACTTTTTTTGATCGACACCACTGTGTATCGATTGGTGCTTCATATGCGTCCAGGGTACCATCATGTCCCGAGAAATGTTGGTCCCATACATCCAAGGTAATGTAGCGTGAAGACAATTGTCACTTAAGTGTCTCTAAGTAATCTAGATTGTAGTCGCTTTTGTGAGTTTTTCATACAAATGGCTTTTATACAAATTGTGTTGATATAATTTTACTTCTGTTTTTTTTTTTACTTCTGTGTTCAAACAACTGAACATAAAAGTAGAATTTCTATAAATCACTTCTCAGTGGCTAAATTTGTCGAAATAGAAATATAATTTTGGTACCTTTTTTTCAGCAATGCTATCTCGAATATGTTACATATAAGAATTGGTTATAATGACAAAAAAAAAACCCAAATTATTTCTCACTATACGGATGTAAATATTCTGAAAATAGGAAATTTTGTTAATTTCGAGATACATATTCTGAAGGCCAAGAGTTGCGTATTTCAGAGATGACATTAGAAATAAAAAAACATTAGTTTTATTGTTTTAAAAATGCATTGCTATCGGTCCAAAGGTACAAATTAGCGTCATCATCTTAAGACGTCTGAATAAATTAGTCATTTTACTTGTTTGTTTTTATGTACATAGGAAATTGTCGATAAATAAACAAATACAGGTTGTGTATATACAACTTAGGGAAGTCAAATGAGTTTGTGCCAAAAATTATTTAATTTATACTAAAATAAGTGGAAATTTTTTGAGGTATACTAAAGTAGTTAGCAAATGTTCGCATGGGCTTTGATCTGTGACGAGCTATATAAACAAGATAATCTCTGTTTTTAGTTTAATGAAAGTTTAAACTGTAAATTTTATTAAAGTAAACTTCTCCTGTTTTCAATTCCGATCGTTATTTATTTTTTTCCCATTCCATTTGTAATTTTTACATTTCTCTGAAAGCACTTAAATAATTTACATACTACATTTCCGCTACAGTCCCGGTTCGGTTGCAATTCAGGAAAATCGGGAACAATTGGCTGAGATATAAGCAAAAAACCACGACTACCTCGATTTTCTTTTACCTAAGTATTTTTCATCTATATCTGGATTACTAAGTCATTAATATAAGTCATAATGATAGATATGTCAGAGACCTTTCCTACAACGTATACAACGCCATAGTAATTTGGACCTACAATGGGAAAAAAATCGGGAAAATATTTTTTAACCCGAGTTTTTTTCACCAAAAACTTTTTTGGCAAAAAATTAAAAAAAAAAATTATTTTTTTCATACAAGAATTGTTTTTCACCAAAAAATAATTTTAATATTTGTATTTGATGAATTCGGTTGTGCCGAATATTATTTGTTTTTTCTAGTTTGTTTTTTTTTTTGTGATGTCCTTATTCTAAAACAAGTTGATAAAAACATTTTTGCAGCTCTCATAGATATTGAGATTATAAAATGTTCATGGCTTGAATTTCACTTTTAACTTTAAATAGTAAATTATGTTTAAACCGGGCACTGATAAATAGGACCTAATAACGGTGATATGCCTTGAAAATATGTAAATTGAAAGGAGGTGGTAAACAAATTACACGTGGTAAAATTAGTTATTTTATAAAAAATATATTTTAGTTCAAATCCTACAACAATTCCGCGAAACGTTTAACAACCTAGACAATTGAATTTATCTTGAGAAGTTCAATAATTTTCCACAGCAAATTGCTCTTTTGAATTGTAGCACTCGAAAATTTAATGAAACTTGAACAGAATTATTATTTTATCATTTAATAAATAAAATATATGAAAATCAATCAAGGGTAAACACCTTGATAAATTAATTAAATAAAAAACCTCTATTTGAAGATTACAAAATCAAGCAAATGGCAAATGACACAGTGACAATTGAAAATGTTTTAGCAAATTTATTTATATAAAGTAAATACATACATATATATTTATATATGTATTAATTAAATAATGTATTTCTTTTACAGAGACCTGGGTTAGTTCCTTGCTAGCCATAGGAGCCTTTTTGGGAGCTTTACCAACAAGTAAGTTTTAATATTATAATTCAAAACCAATTTTTAAGTCAAACTTTTAGTATTATGAAACCGAAAAGGGTTTTTATAGAGGAGGAGAACTTTAAATTTAAATAAAACAGAGAAAAACGTTTTTAATATCTTTATTTTAATTCAGGCGCGGATCCAGAGGATCCCTCCTTAAAACTGAAAAGTTTTCATATAAAAAAGAAGAAATATGTAGAACAAAGCATGTCAGTTATTATGTTTAATGTCAATTATGTTCATTCGTTTTTAATAAAATGAGTGACCAGAAGTGCGTACCAAAATTATTAAATATTTTCAACAAAATTTAAATTGGTCCTACAAAAAGTTGGCCAAACAATCAAAGGTCTGCCGTCAAACTGTTTCCAATGTTATTTAATAGTACCGGGAGAACTTGTCCGTTGATAATAAAACCTGGTTCAGGTAGAAGGAATGGTCTACTTGACGTTTCTAAAGCCAAAAAATAGCATTTTCAAAAGAGCTGCCAACACCTCCGGTAGGATAGCTGCCCGGTTAGGTCACTACTCGGACTATTTGGTACGAAAAGTTAAAGCCAATGCAGGTTCAAAAACATACAAGGCTCAAAAAGTTCCTGACAGGAACGCTGCTAAAAATTTAGAGGCCAAAAGCAGAGCACGGAAATTAAAGTCAAATTTTATATAAAAAATATTCCTGCTTCATAATGGATGACGAAACGTATGTTCTGGCAGATTTTTTGCCGCTTCCGGGTCAAGATTTTGATGTTGCAGATGCTCGAGGGAATGTTGAAGAAATGTTTAGGACACAAAAGCAGACAAAAATTCTCAAAAAGTTCTTGGTATGGCAAGCAATATGCAGTTGCTGCAAAAAGCCAAACATACCGAAATTTACATCAAGGAATGTGTACAAAAAGCGATGCTTCCATTCATAAGACTTCTGTGTCCACTTATTTTTGGAACAATAATATGGTATTTGTACCAAGAGAGGCAATTCCTCCAAACTGCCTGGAGCTGAGTCCTGTGGAGAGATATTGGGCTCTTGTTAAAAGAACCATAATGGAAGGGTTTCCGAAAAAGGTTCAAAATTTCATCACTTGTGTTTCGAACTATAAAAATTAGATTAGAACTGTAAATTGTAAGAATAATTTCAATCAAATAAAAAAAAAAAATCAAATCTGTAGGTTTAGTGGTTTCGTTTTGATTAACATATATTTATGTTAAGAATTTTTCGATCTCAGTCCTTAGATAATTTTATAAAGGTATATTTATTGAAATTATTCGTTTGCCAAATGTTTCTCTCAGTAAATTGATTGTATCGCGCTCTGTGTTATCATTCTGCTGAAACTACATTTCTGCAATTCTAATGCATTCCAATTGAGGCACGAATATGTTTGTAAGCATGTCTCAATACCGCTAACAGTTGAATGTAACGTTCTGACCATCGATATTTATGAAGTCATATGGACCAATGATTTCACCGGCCCATAAAAAGCACCTAACAGTGAGTTTTTCTGTAATATTGTTTTATTTAACAAAAAGTGTGTTTCATCACTGAACAAAATTTTCCAAAAAAATTGTGTGTCAATAGCAATGTCTCCTTCAGCTCATTCACCAAATGTACGGCGCGAACAATGATTGTGAGGCTTCAATTCCTTTACGAACTTGAATCTTGTAAGCACGCTAACCTAGATCCTAACGCAAATTGTTCTATAGTAGATGGACACAAGTTTAATTGTTGAGCACGATAACGAATTGACACATTTGGATCATCATCAACACTATGCTCCACTCTACGGTTTCATTCTGGATGCGTGTTATCGTTAAGAGTAAACGTATTGCGAAAACGATCCATAGTTTCTCGAAATGAATGATTATGAGCACCATAAAATACGTATTGAACGATGAGTTTGTCGAATTGAATCATGATTTTCGAAATAAATTTGAACAATTTGCAAAGGTAGCTCTGACGTGAGTCTATTCACCAAACTAACCTCAAAACAACCGAGAACCATAGAGAATTATACATAGAGACGAGACACTCCGTATTGTCAAACAAAAATACAACAAATCATATGTCGGATACAACAACAAAATACATTGACTAACATGTATTTTGTTGTTGCAAGAGATAGGTTTTTGTCAACAGACTTAGGTTTTTGACAATTCCGTCTCGTCTCTATGCTGTCAGCTGTCACCGAAAACAGTGCTGCCAATTTAAAGTTCTCCGCCTCTAAAAAAATACCCTATATTAGGTCGAGCTCTTGTAATTGCACGATATTTAAAAGTTTCTTAATCATAACGATATTCCGACAGTTTTTATACAAACAAATATATTTTAACAGTCAGTATATTGACACGCATTAGTTTTAAGTTTATTTTCCCGATTTCTTGTTTAAATATTTTTTACTTTAATTTATTTTCTGCCAGGTTATATTGCTGATGCTATTGGTAGACGTTACACTGCTTTGGTTATGGATATTCCCTTTATTGTAGCCTGGATTTGTATTATTTTCGCTGAATCTGCTGGCATGTTATATTTTGCACGTTTTACTATTGGTAAGTTATGCTAAAAATACTTCAACTACAAGTCAATTCAAGCTAACCTTAGATTTTTTCTGCTATATTTAGGCTTGGCTACTGGCAGTTTCTGTGTTGTTGCTCCCATGTACATTTCGGAAATTGCTGAAGACAGTATAAGAGGTACATTGGGTACACTTTTTCAGTTGTTGTTGAGTGTTGGCATTCTTTTGGTTTATGTGTTTGGTGCTCTTGTATCCTGGACCACATTGAGTGTGTTGTGTTTGATGGTGCCATTGGGTTTATTTGTGGGCATGCTATTCTTGCCGGAGACCCCAACATATTTATTGAAGAAGGTAAATCTAATACACATTTTAATAACTGTACATCAAATTCTCTTAATGCATCTCGAAGATAGCTTTATATCTATCGTTTGAAGGTGGTCCAAATTTTCTTAATAAAAACAACATTCTTTAAAATTCATCGTACATTAATGATATCGTTAGTTCATAAGTTTAAACATCTTCTATAGCGACACACATGCAAAAACATGCAATTGCACATTTGCGGTTTCCAATAAGGCAATTAATTAATTAATTACTTAAAAGATATACTATCATTAAAGTAATGACAGTCAGCTGGATGTTGTTGCCATTTCTTCTTGGAAAATGCATTTTATACCACACATCCAAATATTGGTAGAAAACCCGGAATAATATAGTACATACTCTGAATCTGTAAGAAATTCCAACATGATATACATATGTCCGTCTTTCCGTCTGTCTGTTTGTTGAAACCCGATAGGGTTATATCGGTATAAAGTTTTGGATCCGAATATATGAACAACTTTGTTCAGAGTTACCAATATAGATATTTTTCTCCGATAACATTTAATTACATTTTGGAAAAAAATTTTCTTCTATTTCCCTTTAACAATTTTATTTTCCTTCCTCTCATTCCAGGGTCGACGTGGTGATGCCGCTTTAGCGCTTAAATTTCTCTGGGGTCGTTATTGTGATTCACGCTCAGCCATCCAACAAATACAAGCTGAACTGGATCAGGCCGGTGGTAATGCCTCAGTCATGGATCTCTATCGTATACCAGCTGCTCGTCGTGGTCTCATCATCTCTATGCTGCTCATGTTCTTCCAGCAATTTTCGGGCGTTAACGCTGTCATCTTTTATACTGTGCCCATTTTTCAGTCAGCCGGCAGTACTTTAGATCCCTCAATTTGCTCAATAATTGTGGGCTTGGTACAGGTCGTTATGACTTTGGCCTCGTCGTTCTTGATTGAAAGAGCCGGTCGCAAGTCGTTGTTGCTTTTCAGTAGTACCATTGTGACCATTTGCTTGGTCATTTTGGGTGCATATTTCAATATGAAAGATAATGGAAAAGATGTGTCCTCAATAGGCTGGCTGCCTCTACTCTCTGTGGTCTTGTTTATGGTAACATTTTCGGTGGGCTATGGTCCGGTGCCCTGGCTAATGATGGGTGAACTTTTCTTGCCTGATGTTAAGGCAACGGCTGTGGCCTTGACTGTCATGTCCAATTGGTTTTCGGTGTTTTGTGTGACAAAAACCTTTGGTTCCATGATAAATGCCTGGGGTTCTGATATGACATTTTGGTTCTTTGCTTTTTGCATGCTGGTAGCCACCATCTATGTGTACTCAATGGTGTTGGAGACAAAAGGCAAAAGTTCAGCTCAAATTCAAATGTGGTTGGGTGGTGATAAATAAACTATTGCAGAGATTATTATTTTATTATTTTTTTTGTTCATTTTGTTTTTAAATTAGTTTGTAATAATTTAAATTAATTTTGTTGCAGTCTTTAGCTTAGATACATTTTTAATTTGTAAATAAAACAACTTACCACCAAAATACAACTAAAATTTCTTAAACAAATATTTTAGTTAGTAGAACGTAGCCCAACAATTCTTACATAGTTTAGTTACATTTATACGTAATAAGTAAAATAGTAAGGAAGTTAACAAAATAATTTATTTATGACTTCATAATGATTGTAACAAAAATTGTAAATTTGTCTTAATACATCATAATTTAGCTGTCTGGTTCAAATTTATTTTATTATTTTGTTGTTATTTTTAAGTTTTATTTTAGTTCATAATTTTGTCTAAATACTTATTTACGTATGTTTATTTTCGTTATTTATTAATTTATTCAAAAGAAACAAACTGTAATGTGCAAATATTTACACTATTTTTAAGTTTTATTGTTTAGTGAAAAAAGTTAGAATGAGAAAAAAAAAAGAACAAAACAAATGTAAAAGTTATTAATTATATTTACTTATTATTAATATTAATTCTGATTTTGTAAAAATAAAGGAATTTATATTTTGGTTAAACCGAATAATAATAACTTGATGAGTTTTTATTTATTTATTTTTTTGTTAATTTCTACTGATGGGGTTAATTTTATTATAAATAGAGAAAACAAATTATGGAGAGTTCTGAGCAAATCTTGGGTTTGTAACTATAAAAATATGATGATGTTATAAGATAAATTAGGTATGAGTCTTCTTGATAAATTAGTATTAAAATGTTATTTTAATATTTTATATTTGTTTATGATTTGGAACTTAAGATTCAAAAGAATCAATTCTTAATTTGATTTTTGAAATCAAATTAATTTCATAATAACCATTCCAGTAATAAATTCAGTATGAAGTGATTTACAGGTTTAATTCCTTTCTACTTAAAATTTATTGAATTTATTCCTTTGAGAATTCATTCTTTATAGAATTAATTCTTTATGAAACGATTAAAATTTTCCATTGAATTATATTATTTTTTTATAATAATAATGAAAAACATTAGAGTCTGAACTAAATCTTCTTTTTCAGAACCTAACCTAATATTCGGTCTAATCTGCAACAAACCGAAACATTTAAATTTTAATCGATGGATAAATTTAATGATTTCATATCTCACATTTGAGTCTGTGTGTTTGTTAAAACATCAATATGTTATATTTATTTTATCAAGAAATGAGATATAAAGTAAAGAAATGAGATTCTCTCCTGCACAGTGGGGCAGAATCAAAATTTTTTGGAAATAAATCTGGCATTTCTAAACGGATGGCCTGATCTGGACAAAATTTGACGTGGGGGTAACCAAGGAGTATTCGAGTTTAAGTTATTAAAATGGACCCTACAAATGCCGCGCTATGGGGGCTGAAAGTAGGTTACTTTCGACATGTAAAATTTTTAAACACGTGCCATTTTTTTGTTTCCCATTCGATTTTAAAGATTTTTATATTTTTGGGAAGCGCTCGGCTAGGTATTTATCTCTTATAATTTCCGAGTTATAAGCATTTCAAAATTTAAATGTTCAAATTTTGCCATATCTTGGTCCGCTTTTTTAAAAATATAGGGCGTACTTTTGTACCGAATGAACTCGAATTTTTTCATTAGTTAGATAACTGAATTACCAATAATATGCAAAAGATTTCAGAGCAATATCGATTACGGATCCAAAAATAAACGATTTTCTATTTAAAAATTTAAAAAAATTAATATTTTTGCCGTTTTTTGGGCGAAAAGGTGCCTTAACTATATTTTTTATAAAAAAAAAAAACTTTCTTTTGGAATATATAACAGTTTTATGTTTTTCTGTAAGATATCTTTACGGAGAATATTTTGGTATAGAAAACATGTCATATAAAAATTTTAACTTTGGACCACATGTTCTAAAATCCCAAAGCTGGGATCAGAAATCGGAAAGCAGCTTTGGAAACCTTGATGTGATTCCTATTTATTTTTAAAGTATTTTCCCAGCCCCGAAGGAAATGTGGAACCTGTGGGCAAAATTGTAGAAATCCCAGATTTATTTCCAAAAAATTTTGATTCTGCCCCACTGTGTCCTGCTAGTTCTCAAGCTCATAGAGTATTCAAATTCAATTCCGATATGTTAGATAGTTCATTGAAGAAGATTATTCTCATGAAGATTATTCAATTCCTCGCCAATTCGAGGCAGTGGCAGAATAGTAATTCAAGTTTCTCCTGTTAGTTCTCTTCTCAGTATATCCCCTAATAAGGCAAAAAACAAGCACAGATATATATCTCCTAGTCATCAAAAGTAATTTTGTAGTACGGCTTCTGTCCAGATGTTGTCCAGTTCTCCCGTCTAATATTCGCCAATGCTTAACTCAGACTTAAGACGACCTCAAGGCTTTCTTCGATTTTTGGGCCCCAGTGCTGTATTAAACGCTTCAAAATAGTGAAAACTGTCTTTAGAAAACACTTTTTTACATTTTCTTTATACCTCCCAATATATTCTGACAAGTCGTTTGTCAGCTATGATCAATCAAGTGCAAAAAGTCATCAAATTAGCATCGAAAATTATTTCGCAAATTTAACTATTAAAAAACAACATTTAGAGTAAAATGATCGACATCAAAATGTTACGGTAAATAGATAACATTTTATACTTAAGTTTTAAAACGTATTTGAAATGAAAAAAAATAAAAAGTTTGATTTAAAAACGAAATAGCGAAGGCCTCGTCAAGGTGGTCTTGCCGGTTTGCGTGTACAAAAATGTCCTCCTCTCTTTAATTTTTGTTTTCACCTTTTGTTCATAAAACACTATTGTTTGCTTATTGTTATATTATGTGCATCCTTTTATTTTACTATTGTGTTAAAGATGGATATTACTAAACGTCCTTATATGAAAAAATATCAATTTGGAGCAAATGTCTGATGAACAATTTCTCGAGTTCATCGATTCTGTATATAGCACAGATGAAAGTATTGATAGCGATGACAGTGTTGCTGATTCCACTTATGTCCCAAAGACGAAACACCATTTCCGAAAATACATGCTCAATAAGCAGCATAAAAGAAGGATCAAATAAAATCATTTTACATGTTATACCGTACATTGGATATATACCTAAAATGTTTGAAGATTCCTAATTTCACATCCTATATTTTGATAACTTTTACAAATCGAAGCCACTGTTAGTCTATTTACGAGCTAGAGGAATTTATGGTTTGGGCACAATGAGAGGTACTAATTTTGTTTTGTCATATTTCTTGTTGATCATGATATGCTTTTGTGTAAGCTGTGAAATGAACCCAGAGCAGAGATGATTTTACGTAGAATACATAACCTCAATACATGTAGTCAATGTGAATACTGTATTATGAAAGGATAACAAATATGTCTGCCCGATTCAGAAGAACCAATCCTGGTGAACAACAATCAAAGGTTCCCCGGTATAATAGAAAGCAGAAGAAATTTATCGAAATTAACTGCCCTCAAATTATTCGAGAATACAATGATCGCATGGGTGGAGTAGATACAAACGTTTGCAGGCCGATGAGGCCAATGCTTCCAACAATGTGTCCGATTAAAAACCTGCTTTTACAGCTTCCAGATTTGCGGGAGGAAATAGCTGCTGGACTTGTTTCCTTCAAAAATATATCATCTGTAGGATGACCATCTGTTCAAAATCTCGGTGAGCCTTTATCATTACAACCTGGCATATCAGGTGTTGGGAAAAGAGCTGTTCATTAAGTATCTGATGTTCAGTTCGATACTGACGATCCTTTTCTTGTTTGTGTGGAGAGAAAATCCAAAACATTGCAAAAAATGTGACAATCAAGTCGTTTGTTCCAAATGAGACATATCTTTATGCGGTCAATTTGATAAAAATTGTGGAACTACCACCATCGAAAATAATGCATATTTTGACTTTGTTTGTTCCCTTCTCTTAATAAAATTTGTTTGTATATAAAATTTACCTTTGGTGTCATATGACACGTATACTGGCAAGACCGCCTTCACAATTTTTTACCTGACGTTTGTTCAGAATGATTTTTTTTCTGAAAATTAAAAATTACGGTTCTATTGACTACATCTACTTGAAAAAAAATTATTTGCTTCATCGGATAACTTTTACGGTCTTGCCAGTTAGAGGGTTAAGTCTAGTTAACAAAAGTGTATGTATTCATGGTAGTGACTCTATGTATTCATGGAATGACTCTATTGTAAACAGCGATTGCCGCCTTATTGGAATGTCAACAAACTAATCAGAATAATAGCAAAAGATTTAGTTCTTTTCATTCCCCCACAACAAAAATGCAGGGAGATATTCTGATAGCTAAATTTTCCAAGGCGTTATACATTATTGACAAGATTCCAAATAATCTTGATAACGGAGTCCCTATGAACGTGATGAGACAGCCAGACGATCTCCCAGTCTCCAGTCAGGAGACGTTGCTTAACCCTTCAGGCAGTGATGGTAAAAGTCTCAGAACACTGCTGCCAATGTTAATGAGTAGCAATCGAAGGGTAATCGGAAGAAAAAGATAAGTCCGTTAGACATTCTGATAGATTCAGATACTATAAGACACTATTCATGCTTGACACGATAGCCTAGAATGTTGATAACGGAGTCCCTCATGAACGCGACAAGGAATCTTGAGTTAAATATCTATCAGCGATAGAGGAATAAATTAAGGAATTCCGTATCCAGAACTTCTCAGGTGGCAGATTATGAGAGATCAAAGCGATGCCGATTTTATCAACAAAAACGAGAAAGGTTGTAAATAAGTCTACATAAACCAGGTCCATCGTCACCAATATGATGATCCTTTAAAGTAATGCTTAAATAATATACAGTGGTAGCTGTAGAGAGCGAAAAAAAGCTCGTTATGGATCACGTACTCACCAATAGGGTTAGTACGACAGGTCATTTGGATCAAAGATTTTTTAGCAAATGCAACGCTAAGATAAGTGGTGGATTTAATTCCTCTGTGATCATGGGAAAGGGTTTTGTTATCTTAAATGTGTAATAATGGCAGCAATTTGAGGGAATATCGGAATGTTGATCTGCCTGTCATCCGGACTGAGAAACATAGCGAAGGCAGAATGTGTCAGCTATACTTCAGATTGAGGGATACCTATATGAAGTGGTTCAACCCAGCGTGTTTAGTAGAGATGCAGATTATGTTTAAGCTGCCAATAATCTGCTCACAGAATGAAGCTTCTGAACCCTCAGTAAAATCAAATCGACACTGAAAGTCGTACGGATTGATCTAATGTACTGATGATATAATGTACCCGGGAGGACCTGGGCATATGCGTTGTACAGGAACCCACCGGAACGAACACGCAGTTTAAAGAATTAACACATTAATATTTATCTTTGTTCTTGGTTTAGTACATTTTTATATAAAATCAACCATTAAAGTACTTTTGTTAAAAGTACTTTACTTGGTAAAATTCTAATGGTATTTTGTCTTGCTGAATTTTGAGATAAAGTAAGGGAAGCTAGTAAAGGTATTTTACAAGCTTGCCTACCGATTCGAATCAATAACACTAATTTGAATTGTTTCGGTAACGATATTTACTGTTTTCATTAGCTTAGCGGTAATTTTTGTGTGACATAAATGATTAATAACGTTTACACAAATTAAAAATAAGCTGACATAGGTTGTATTATTTTTAATAACTTATACTTATGTCAATTTAAAGGGTATATATCTGTAATTTATTCTCAAAGTTTTTTTGCTTCGATAATGTCGAATTTTGTACCAACGTTTCGTCATATGCGGTAAGTTTTACTTTACTTCTTTAATTTGAAAAAAGTACCGCTGACGCACACCGATTGCACACCAAAGTTAATGGTGAATGTATTCCATAGGTTTCAACGTGCGAGATATCGTTTGTACGGTTCAGAAGTTGTGATTTCTCCACTGAAGACAGAGATCGCCCTTCAAAAAAAAGTTTGAAGACCAAGAATTGGAGGCGTTACTACATGAAGATTATTGTAAAACTCAACAAAAGCTTGCAAAATCATTGGGAGCTACTCATGCAACAATTTCAAAACGTTTCCGAGCAGCTGGATTCATAAAAAATGCCAAGAGCCGAGAGACCTTGAAACACGACTTTGCATGTTCTAAATTATGCTTGAACGCTATAAAAGAAACTCATAACTTGCGATGATCTTGCAATACCTGTTAAAAAGTATTTACAATAAATTTCTTGGGAAGTTTTGTCTCAACTGAAGACCAAATGCAGAAATAACATAAATAATTTTTCAAATAATATTACCAATACTCGTTACCCGTTTAATATTTCATTACATCTTTCAATCACACTTTCTAAATCAAATGTTTTTTCCATCTGATACTGTCAGATGATAACCCTTTCAACTGCATAATATGTCTTACTTTATCACTTTATTTCTGTTTAGAATGTGGGCATATTGATTGTAATCTTAGTTTGGCGAGGTACGATTTATTTATTTATTTAATTATGCGCTGTTGTGCAAAACAACGCCCCTTAAAAATGCGATTAAATATGGCAAATTTAATGCTAATTCTTTTATTTATTTATTGATTTTTTAAACAGAAACAAACGTGACCTATCACGGTTATCACTATTGAGTATTCGAACAAGAAAGAAAAAAAAAATACACCAGGGGATGCTCTGTTCTGGTTTTAAATCAAAAATTTCTATAATTGTTGTAATAATTAATTAGCATTAAACAAAATTAAACAAAAATGTACAATAATTTAATATAAATAATTGATAAAATGTCTTTTGTGAATGTAAAAAATGCATTTTATTATAATTGTTAATTTGTTTACAACATGTTTTTTTTTTTACTTTTTTTTTGTTTATAAATACTTCCACACTATTAAATTTTATGGATATAAAAAAACATGATTTGTGACAGGTTTTTTACACTGGTTTACACAATTTCCTACTGTTTTTTGCTTTAGTTTGGAAAATAAGCAAAGTGTAAGTCATACATATTACCTAATTATTGGCGCACTTTCAATTACATACATAACTACTTGTGTATTTATAATAAATAACTAAAATATAAAAAAAAAATAAATTGTGCGAAAAACGTTTAAGGTCAATAGGAAACAATTCGTTAAAATATTATAAAATTTATAAATTTTGAATGTCAAGTTTAACTGTTGACTGTAAGACGTGTGCCTAGATGTATGAATGCAATAAATATTAGTAATGACAAATGCATACTAAAACAATAAATTTGATATTTTTAAACGTTGCTATGCAATATTATGAAAAGTCAACACTATGATATTGTTACGAATGTGCAATAAAGATTTGAATTTAACGGTCTGTAACGACTGCCTGCAACATTCATCATGTTTATAAACACGTCCATCAGTAGCATGCGGTTATTAGCATTGTTTGTATGTATGGTAACACTAAATGTTTAAGCTGATAACATTAACATCGAAAGCTCTAGAATTCTAATGTACTAGTTTGTCCGTTGAGATCATTTTAGAAGATTCACGATAGATGGCGTGTGCATAAATTGTGGCAGAGGTGGCAGTCGTGAGTTGAGTTGATCATTGTCGCTGTTAGAGTTAACATCAACTGTCGTGTACATGTGTGTTTGTACATTATAAAGTTTGTGTGCATTTCTGCGAATTGATAAACGTGTATAAAGACACTGAGTGACTATTTAATTCTGTTGTTGTACATTCTAAATAAATAAGGATTGGTAACAATTTTAATCTACTAAAACTGGTTTTTATTTGCAATCAAAAGTATCCGGTAAATTTTTTAAATTTGAATTTTCAAATGCCTATACCCTTAACAAGGGTATGTATTACGAATATAATTGGAGTCGTATGAACAGAACAAATGTGCAAGAATTTAACATATCTGAGATTTCATACCCCACAGCGCCATTCCTGAGGTATCTTCTGTGGTCTCCAAAGTCAAAACATAAAATTCGAATACACCTCAGTGAACTAAATAAGAAAATATTTCAAACAGATGAAAAATCACATAAGCGTGGCAGAAGTATCCGTGTTTAGGTTTTGACGAAAGATCCCACAATTCTCCCAGAAGCATCGCTGTGGGGTCTCAAAGATGGACACATCACACATTCAAAACAAACGCTTGCAATTCTGTTGTTGTTCCTCCAGTTTCAAAGATTTTAATACATTCTTAAAACCCTTGATTAGCCTTATAGAAAACATAAGTAAGAGAGCTATAAAAACCTAAAGATTGAAAACAATTTTTTTGGAAAAATAATTTTTGTTAAAAAATATTCGGGTTAAAAATATTTTTCACGATTTTGACTCATTGTCGGTCCATTTTTTTTATTAAAAAAGTGAGTTTTTTGAAAACGAAAACTTATTTTTAATTTTTTACATTTTATTTAAAAAATTAAAAAACAGTTACCGAAATAACTGCAATTACCGTTACCGCTAAAATACCGTTACCGAAATAATCCAAATAATCGTTACCATTACCTTATAACCGATTAAAACCAGTAGCAAACGTACCAGGACTGTAGCTTAATCGACTCTTAGGCGTTCGGCGTAGGTTTCTGCTGGTGGGTTACGATAACACAATAAACATAGCATACAGAGTAGTAATATTAATTTAGGTAATTTTTTGCTTGAAAGACACACGCAGAGAAAAAAATATAGTTGTGCATGTTTACAGTAACCATTTAAACATTTTTAAAAGTTTTTTAACAATATCATAGTCACAGCAACTATTTACATGATTGTTGTAACCATGCTATGGTTAACTTACGATTCACATCATTATATCAATCATATATATGGTTACAGTAAACAAGTATATGGTTGTGACAACCATTGTTATGATGAAACTTTATATCATAATATGTTGTTCTCAGATTATGATATCAATTTGCCGAGAGCAACATAATATGGTAAAATCTTAATCATAAAAATGGTTTTCACAACCATATACTTGATTACTGTAACCATATACATGATTGATACAATCATGTGAATCGTAAGTTAACCATATCATATAAATAATTGCTGTGACTATGATATTGTTAAAAAAACTTATAAAAATGTTGAAATGGTTACTGTAAACATGCACAACTATATTTTTTCTCTGCGTGCAATAACAACATTTTCAAACCATTTTAAAATATTAGGACATTATGACAATATGACATGAATTGACCAAATATATTATAAAGACCATCGAAGCGCGCGACTATACTTATCCCTTAAGGCAATTTATAGGGAATTTGTTTCTATTAAATTATCATCCCACCTCCTCCATCATTTTATTAAAGTTCCAATTGTTACGGAAAAAGATTTTGCAGACAATTTACTTTTATTTAATTTTAATCTTGTGTTTCAAGGTTTTTGTAGTAAAAATACATTTTAAATTTAGGTTTTTTTTTCTTTTTCAGCCTCTGGATCCGTGGCTATTCATCATTCACATTATTTAACAAGCCACTTATCAAATGTGGACTTTATGGGCAACATTCCAAAACATTTTTTTTTTGGTGTACCAACTTAAAAGATTTTATTGCCTCATGTTAACGAACAACATTTTTATTACATATGAGTTCTCTCCAATTTCACAATTTTTGTCTATATATATAGTATTTATTAAATCTACCAATGAGTTCCTCTAAAATTCTCTATTGATGTTTTCAAAATGACCTTTTCGATCACACGAAAAAAATGTTTAATCGATATTTTGTACGAGTCCAAAAATATGTGATTTAGCCTAGTTGTTCTAAAATCCAAAAGGGAATACCTAAATACTAGAGTATTCAATTAATCGCGTTTCTGTTTTAATCGGTTAATCGAGCAAATAATTAATCGGGCCTTAGATTTAATCGGTTAATAATCGGTAAATTTAAAATGATTCGATTAACGGAATAATTTCTTTTTTGTGTATTATTTAAGCATTTCAGTAATAAAAAGAACAAACTCATAAAATACATACAAAACATAACAATTTAACAAACAAATAAGTAATAGCGCAAAAAAATATGGTATCTGAGATCCTTTTTTAATACACATGTGAGATTATTTTTACGATTTTAGGGAGATTTGCTGAAATAAGCTTCTGAATAAAGAATAAAATTGAAATTGAAAACTTGGCTTGGAAAGAACTCTCACACTGATTAGATGTTGGAGAAATCAAAAGTAAGGCATGATAAAGAATATTCAATTTCTCTTGTAAAATCCTCAATTATACCATTTACAGTGTGAGACAAAAATGTGTAAATGATGGCCATATATTTACACTTTGTGACACAATATTTAAAGTACAAAGTTTATAATGAAACGTTTTGTGTTTTTTTAAACAATATTTATTAAGGATATTTTACAACTAAATAACTAAAATATAACCTTAATTATACCGAAGAAATACAAAAAAAATTACTGCAACTCATTTACACACTTTTGGCCCAGAGTACTAAAGTAATTTTTTAGTACCTCGTATATCCTCCTTTCGCATCAATGACAGCCTGAATTCTGGAGGGCATACTTTCCACCAGTTTGCGACACTCTTCTTGCGTTATAGATCCCCAGATATCATGGCCTTGTATCTTTCAGTTAAACGAGGTTTCTTAACCCTCTTTCTTGCATGAAAACCACATCTGTTGATTTCTCTAAGAGCTGTACGTTTTGAAATTTTAATTTGGTAACATGAAGATAGTTTTTGTTGTACCTCACGGGGACTATTTGCTTCTCCTGATGCAACTAGACGCTGTACAGTGCGTCTATCTCTTAACGATAGAATTGTATTACGTCCACAGATTGGAGCTGGAAAAGTTAAACCACTTACATTCGCTATATTCCCAACTGATTTAAATGAAATTTTAAATTTGGTGGATATTTCTCGATAGGAGTGACTATTTTTCAGCTCTTTGATAACAGCTTTTGCGACTTCAGTGCTAATCTTCTTCATTTTCAATATTCCTTAAAGAATTGTAATTTGTTAACTTGTAAAATGTTTTAACTAACTGTCATTAATGACATTGTTCAAAATTGTTCCTTTTTTAAATACTAATAACAAGTTTATTTAACTTTAAACCAAATGCGACAAAATTGTGTAATTCAGTTTTTAACATTTTGATCTCCTGGTATTTAAATGCCATTACTTCACATTAAGTTGTTTGGTATTGCTATACTTCACTAATTCTGATCTTCATATTGTGTAAATAAAATTATCATATGGGTAAAAGTTGAGCATAAAAATTAAAATTATTAATATTTCCAAATTTATTTACACATTTGTGTCTCTTACTGTAAGTCTTTTTTGGAGTTTTTTAAAT
The DNA here is from genome assembly GCA_942486065.2 of Calliphora vomitoria. Classification (NCBI taxonomy): domain Eukaryota; kingdom Metazoa; phylum Arthropoda; class Insecta; order Diptera; family Calliphoridae; genus Calliphora; species Calliphora vomitoria. Next base: position 89,183,937 of record OW818029.2, read on the forward strand.
TAATAGTTTCTGATAAAAGACTCGTTTCAGTTATGTCTTTAGATTAATTTTTATCATGTCATAGTATATTCTACACCATTTCCAATTGTATTTCAGAAGTTTCTAATTGTATTTCAGAAATTTCCAATTGAATTTCAGAAATTTCCAATTATATTTCAGAAAATTCCAATTGAATTTCAGAAGTTTCGATTTATATTTCAGAATATTCCAATTATATTTCAGAAGTTTCCATTTATATTTCAGAATTTCCTAATTGTATTTCAGAATTTTCCAATTGTATTTCAGAAATTTCCATTTGTATTTCAGAACTTTTAATTTATACTTAAAAAGTTTCTAATTGTATTTCAGAAATTCCTATTTGTATTTCAGAATTTTCCAATTGTATTTCAGAAATTTCCATTTGTATTTCAGAAAATTCTAATAGCAATACCAATGGAAATTTCTGAAATACAAATAGAAAATTCTGAAATACAAATAGGAATTTCTGAAATACAATTAGAAACTTTTTAAGTATAAATTAAAACTTCTGAAATACAAATGGAAATTTTTGAAATACAATTGGAAAATTCTGAAATACAATTAGACAGTTCTGAAATATAAATGGAATATTCTGAAATATAATTAGAAAATTCTGAAATATAATTGGAAACTTCTGAAATTCAATTGGAATTTTCTGAATTATAATTAGAAATTTTTGAAATTCAATTGGAAATTTTTGAAATACAATTAGAAACTTCTGAAATACAATTGGAATGTAGAAAATGTTCATTTCCAAATTCCATATAAAGAAAGTAAATCATTTATGAAAGTTTTTAGACAATGTAAAGCATTGATATTTTTTATAAAAAATGTAAATCTTTTTTGAAATATTTTCTGTAAGTAAGTAAATGCTTTTATGAAAGCTTTGATATTTTCTATAGAAAATGTAAATAATTTATGAAAGCTTTATGGTTTTCAGAGGAACCTTAAAGATTTTGTTAAAGCTTTGAGATTTTATATAGTATATGAATAGCTTTTAAAAAAGCTATTTCTATATATATAGTATAGTTTCTATAGAAAAAATTAAGCTTTTATGAATGCTTTGAGATTTCTATAGAAAATGTAAAGCTTTTAAAATTTTCTATACAACATTTAAAGCTTTTATGAAAACTTTAACATTTTACATAGAAAATATAAAGCTTTAAGTTTTTTGTAACGCTTTAAGGTTTTATGAAAACTTTGAGATTTTGTAAATTAAAAATGTAAAACTTTGAAATTTTCTATAGAACATGTAAAGCTGTTAATTTTTTAGCGCCAGTCTAGTGTAAATATAATGAATGCAAAATAACACCTTTCATTTAAACACCTCAAATCTTTACCATCTGATAAAAAGAAATGTAGAAAGACCGCCTATCTGAATGCTTAAACAACCTTCAATTTCTGCATAAATCAGTTGGAATAAATTATAGTGGCTTTATTACGTTTTACAATTTGTATGGTGTAAATTGTACTACTTAGTTGCTGTTGAAAATTATTAAATATATTGCAATGTTTTTCTTAGTTTTATATGAATTTGTTTAAACTTTAAAACATTTTTTTAAACACCTCAAACTCGCTTTAAGGCCACTGTCATTGTTAAGATGTGGAACAAATTTCATATTTATTAGCCTGTATGTTAAACTTGGTCGCACTGTGAATTGTTTAAATATTTTTTTTTTTTGCAAAACTAAAATAACTTTTATGTGATTAATAATAATTATATGAAAGTAATTTAAAAAAATTTATTTCATACATATCCATAAGTATATACATAGCGTCGATGCGCCAACAAAAAGTATAATGTTTTTTTTAACATGTTTTCAGGAAACTATTAAAAAGATTGTTTCGCTGGTAAATGTAATGCTTTCGGGAAATCGAATAAAGAAGATTGGAAAAATTAAACATACGACTTTTTGTTGCTGCAACTACGATGTGTATTTCACAATATATATTTGAACTTGAGCAATCGCTCACAAAATAAATTGAATGGCCAAAAAAAAAAAAAAAAAAAAAAAAAAAAAAATGAATAATAATATTAATATTTTAGTAAACAAAGTCATCTGTTTAAATATGCAAAAGGTGTAAGTGTGTGAAATTTAAAAAAAAAGACAACAAATAAAATAAATAAATGAAATTAATAAAGTGAGGGAGGAAGTAAAACAACAATAAATATACATATAATTGTAATTAAAATATAACGTAACGGTTAATAGAAAAAAAATTATTAGGCAAATATTTCCATAGTGTTGTTAAGTCAATGGGTAATCGAGTGCGACAACTTTATGGTAAAACACTAAAAAATTCTGTGAAAATTTGTTTAAGTAGTTAAATTATATCAACCTAATTTTGATACTATAAATAATCAATACGATTTAAGCACCTGAGACCTTTAATTGCCCACAAAGTCCGTAGCATATATCAGTTATCTTTGTTACCTTTACTTTCGTCGCTACATTTTGGATGAACGAAGGTTTACAGCTTCAATACTTTTTCCAATTTGTCATTATTGTAAACAACGCACAGTGGGGCAGAATCAAAATATTTTGGAAATAAATCTGCCATTTCCAACTGACTGATCAGATTGGCATGAAATTACATAGGCTTAGCAGAGGAGTATTCCAGGTTATTTTTTGAAGACGGACACCAAAGACCCTTCAGAAATGTCGCTGTGGGGTCTTAAAATATGTCACTTTAGACATGCAACACTTTTAAACGGTTGCGAACTTTTTGAGGTTTGTCTAAGATCGAAGATTTTAAATTTCACCCGAGGATGGTTAAAAAATCTCATATCGTGGTTGTTCGAGAACCTAAAACCGAGCTTTCGGGTCACAGTGGGGGAAATAAAAATAAAAAAGTGCATATAAATCTGTAACTTCTAAACCAATATTCCTAATTTAATAAAATTTGCCACGACTATAGAGGAGGATTTGTAGAGATTATTGTTTTGAATTTAGACATTCAAAACTAAGGTGGAGCGGAGCCTCAGGCCCCAAATTGGGGTTAAGCTAAATTGTTGTTCTCCATCCGATTTGAAAGATTTGTATTTATGTAGAATCTACAAGCAGAGAGCTAAAAATCATAGCTATAACTATATGTTATCTTTTATAGCATTGGAGATATTCACCATTGAAAATTAAAATTTTATGTTTTTTTCCTTACCTTTGTCTGGATTTTTGCAAATAGCAGATCCAAATATCTCCCGATTTTTTTCAAATATATATTTTTTTTATTAAAAACAAATGTGTTAGTATTATGAGGATAGACTTATTTCAAGTTTAAAGTTATGTGCACTTAAATTAAAAAAAAGCAAGGTTGGCAACCGATACCGTTATTAATACCGATACCGATTAAATACCGTTTAAAATTGAGTACCGGTATTGATACCGATACCGAAATAATTATTTCGGTAAAATACCGGTATTCAAATACCGTTTCCCTTAATACCGGTATCATACCGGTACAATACCGTTATCATAAAGGTATCAATACCTTTATTATACCGGTATCAATTGCAAATCAATACCGGTATCATACAAGTTTCAATACTGATATCATACCGGCATTATAATTTAATTTTGCAAAATTGTTAAAATGACATAATTTAACAACTTTGCTGCTAGTAGAAAATAGTATTTGAGCCTTGTCCATCCCTGCTTGATGCTCAACTAATGCAACTCTGTCTTAGTTGTTTACTTACATACCAAGGCGAATTTATAGCAGGTGACCTCAGAAGAACAGCTGATTATTTTGTTCACTTGTATAGATAATTGGATTGTCAATTCAAGCAAAAACAACAACAGGCAACTTTGACAATTCAATTATCTTTTAACAAAAACAAAGTACCTGTTGTTTTGACATATTGTATTTTTTTGTAGCTCTTTCATATATTTCGATTTTTTATAAGTTTTTGTTAGGTTTGATGTACTTAATTTTTATACCGGTATAAATACCGATATATTAGTTTTATACCGGTATACCGATACCGATATAATTTAAATACCGTTACCGTTACCGATACCGAAATAAAAATAAAATTAATACCGTTACCGATACCGTTATTCGTTTCGGTTGCCAACCTTGAAAAAAAGTAATTATTTCACGATTTTTTTTTTCGATAAAAGTACTTAAATAAAGATATTTATACAGAAAATAAAAACAAAATAAATATTGCGTGTATATTTTTCTCAACTGTAACATTTTGGGAAGTAGTATAAAAGAAAAATAATTTTAATATAAGTGTAACTGCGTGGTCAAGAGCCTTCCAAATAGACCTATTTTTTATGTAAATTTCAAATTTATACCAAATTTTCTCTAATCGCACAGCTGCTTTCAAGAAACAAAAACCTCTTTCATGTGCCCCACTATGTTCTCAAATATTTTGCAAGGGGAGTTTATAGCCCGGATCTCGGTACCGTCAACATAGTCAAAAATCTAAAAAATACCATTTTAAACTCAATTTCTCCTCTGCTACTCTTGTATGAAATTCCAGGCCAATCGGATCAGCCAGTTAAAAATTAATATTTATTAAGATTTATTTCCAAAATATTTTCATTCTGCCCCACTGTGCATTGCTCGGCGCCTTAGGTATTATTAAAAATATCATTATCGCAAAAATACTTTTGTTTACATTTATACACCTTACATTATTTAAAAATTTAAAAATAAATTTATATAGGTCAAAAGATCGCTGTGACATTATGACAGTTTTCGTTACAAAGACACTTTTCTTTAAGAGATGATGACTAAGGGGAAAGAAATAGAGATAAGACTAACTGGTATATTAAGTACTAAAATAACGTATTAAGTATGCTAAGAATTAATTGCAATAATAACCATATCGACGCCTTTGCGCGAAATTATCGTATGTTGCATTTTTTGTATAGTAAAATATTATACCGATATTCGCTATATTTATGGAAATATTACTAAGTTAATTTTATCGTATGTGAAATTTAATTTACTAAATCGGTTATTGTATTGCATTTAAAATTTGGTATTGATGATACCAAAGAAATTTAATAACAATAACGCTCATATTACTGGCGTTATATATATTTTGTTAGGCACTTCAGCATCCAAAGAAGTGAAAAAGAATTTACTATTTATTCGGAAGTAGTGCCAAATAGCATCATTACTACGGAATTTATATATACAGAAAACAGATTGGTTTTTGGCCGATCTTTACTGCTGTGGCTTGATAATTTTAGATGGGATAAAAGAAATTACCTGGTTTCAATCGCAATTCTTCTTTATAAAATGTCTTTTTGTAGTTAAAAGCAAATGATTATATATAAATAAAAGATTACAGTTGCAACTGACTAACTGACCAATTCATCATCGCTGAGTTTCGTTCCCAGAAATTTGGACTATATGATTTTCACCCAACAAATATATCAACTGAGAAGGGTATTTTGAAAATGCGAATGTTTTAAAAGTAAAACTGGCATCCTTATGTCTTCAAAAATAATATAGATAGAAGTAAAATCACATCTTTATCTAATCGAAAAAAGAACAAAGAGGTGTTTGTTATATTCGAATATTTTCAAAGTAAATCTGGTATCCTGATATCATCAAAAATAACAAAGATTTAAGTAAAATCACATCTTTATCTAATCGAAAATGAGCAAACAAGTGTTTGGTATTTTTTGGAAATTGGACCGCTTAGTGGATAAAAACATTTATAAACAGTAGTTTCGTACACATCAATCTTCAAAAAAAGTAATAAAAGTCGCTATATTTGTCCAATTATGGCTAAAAGTTGACAATTCATCAATGAATTCTAAACAAAGATATTTTCAGTTAATATTAATACAATTTGGTATCAGTACTTACATATACAAAACATAATAAGTGCATTTGGTTTATAAATTTCACGTGTATATGTATCCTAGGAAAACACTATATCAAAGTCTAAGAAAATAACTGGTCAATACTCCGGAACAAGCAGTTACCTAACTAGTTCTATTCACTTGTGGGAGTGGGTCAAAAATGGCAAATTTTTACCCCCTCTAACTCAGATAGTTCTCTACCGATCTTGTTGAAAAATTGTGTCTGAATTACTATACAATAGAACTAAAATTGGTGTAAATTTCATCCCGATTGGAATACATCGATTTCAAAAGTGGTTGCTGAAAGAATGCTCAAATCAATTATCAAGTTAATTCTATAATTGAACCAAAAATTAATAAGAATTCATAAACAGCTTCCAGGAACTAGTTCCAAGCATGACAATTTCAAACAAAAGCCTCTGGTGACAGAACTAATTCTTGAACGGTTCATGGAAAGGTGCAACTTCGAACAAAAATAATTGATTAAAGAACTGTTCCAGATCCATTCCAAAAAACGTGTGCTAGCTCCACAAAGTGTTAGAAAACTAGTTGTGTAACTAATAAATTTGTTAATGTGTTGTCACAATATTCCATCATCAACTCGATCATGAGTATGTTCCGTGGTTTTTGTTCACTTTAAAATATGAAAGCAGATTTACTATGTACGAGGGTGGATCAATAAATCCGTGACTTTTTGAATATCTCGGCAGAAAGAGCTTTGACTTCAACGAATACCTATTTTAATAAGGTCCCAATACACTCAGAACAGCCATCAGAAACTAATTTGCAAATTAAGTTTAGGAACCAGGTGCAAAAAGGTGAAGAGTGCCTCAGGGCATTGTTGCCGGTTTAGGTGTAAAAAACAATAAGAGGTAAACATTAATTATGATACGATTTTTTTGAAAAACTAATGAAAAATATACAAAAAGTAAGAAAATATGTTTTACTTTCTACGATGATACTCATTAAAACAATTTTTGGCTTTTGAGAAGCATGAATGAAGATTGCATTTTTAGAAAACACACTGTGTTTCCGACTTATTGCATAGTTTGCACCATCTTCTTTGCCTAACCAGATTGGAAAGTGGTCGATATTATCATAACGGACGTCATTACCTGTGGATCTTCTTATGGAGTATTGTGGATAATTTAATCCGTCTGCGGTCTCTATTTGCTATTCCTAACATTTTTTTATATAACAAAATATATAACAAAAAACTAAAAAACTATACAATATAACATGTTGTTAAATTTAGCCAAAACCCGCAACAGTGCCTTGAGGCACCCCTTAGTTTTTGCGTTCTCAAACCAATTTTTGTTAATTGTTTAACATTTACATATTCATAGACTGAAAGAAGAATATCTTACCTTTAAAAGAAAAATATTTCGAATAGATCGGGCGACTCAAAGTTAGTAAAACTTTGATTAAAAAAAAATTATACACAAAATTTCACGTGCTAAAATTATGACATCACTCACAAAACAGCTGACAGAACAAAAATTAAAAGTCAGAATGCATTTCGACCTTCGAGGGAAATGTTAATAAATCTGTAACTAAAGTCACCGTTAAATTTAAAAAACAAAAATTATAATTACTTCTTGAGATAATTGGTGTTTTGTAATGAATGCCTTGAGGCACTCTTGCCATAGAGATTTCAATAAATTTGGAAGTGAGGTACGATTTTTTTTGTTGTTTCCCCTTTATTGATTTAGTTTAAAACCCCAAAAAAATAAAGGAAATAAGAAAGTATAGTAGGCCAAGTAGTATATGAACAAAAACGTTTTTCTTTTAAAATTTATATAATTTTTTTTCGTGAGTGATATTAGCAAGTTGGCCTTATGGAAGCTATTATCAATTATGAACCGATCGACGTGAAATTAGGTCACGTGATTTCGTACTATGTGAAACTTATTTCTGTTGAATTTTAAGTGTATACCAACATTTTTTAGAGTTTTATGTTTGTTAAAGTAATTATCGGAAATATACCTTATATGGGAGCTATGGTCTATGAATTGATTCGCACAAAATGTTTAAATGTGATTAATTGTTATATAAATTATGGATGAATTCATGTTTATTTCTATACAAATTAAACCTTAATGACTAAAAAGTCTTCTTTTGGGAGGACATTTGTATGGAGCTAGGTGAAATAATGAACCTTGAGCCAAAAATGTATATTTGTCAAATCTTATCGAAATATCTGCAAAACTGCAACGTGTTCTGTGCCTGTGTATAAGCCTGTTAATGCTAGGAAGAACTGCTGCTCCCTGATTGAAATTCTTGACTTCTTGAAAATCTGACTCCGTTAGCTTTGGAAGCGCTATTAGTATTATATATTGTGCTGAATTTTTCATTTATAGGTATGTTGGGAGCTTCAGAAATTTAAAAAAAAAAAAATCCAACAATTTTCTGGGATTTGTAGCAAAAATTAAGCACTATGCCCATTGGATTTGGTTAGAATCGGTCCATTACTTTTTCTAGCCCCCATACAACTGCCCTATCCAAAAAAATAGTTAAGCTCTCATAAACTTCTTTATTATAAACATACCCAATCAAAATTGAGCACATATAGGTTAGGTTAGGTTAGGAAGGGGTGTACACTCTGAGTACTTCCACTAGGAGACCATAAGGTCCATTGTGATTCCCTTCAATAGGTAGATAGTTGTTAAATTGATAGAGAAGAGTTGAGTCCGAAAAACAGCCTAGTGAGAGAAAAAAGAAAGAGAAGAAGAGTAAGAATAAGATTTTCATTGCGGGTTCGGATTTGCCGTAGAACGTTCCTTAAATAGCCACCCTATTCCCTTAATGAAATCCAGTATGTTGCACAATTCACAGCCAGCGACATTACTGAGCTCGTCCAGAAATCTGTTTCCTAGCCATTTAAGTCTAAGACTTTGTAACCTAGGGCAGTTGCATATGATGTGCTCCACTGTCTCTAGTTCCTCTACATCACCACACACCCTACAAAAATCCTGTGTCGTTATCCTATTTGCCTTTGAAGGCCCCAATTACGCAATGGGCGGTTATCACTCCTACTAGAATTCTTAGATTATATCTACCCAACTGTAACAGTGCTCTGGTTGCTTTAGCATTCAGTTTTGGCTAAATGGTCCTGGATACTCTACAATCCGTCCTACTGCTCCAGGATTGGTCAGTATAATTCCGGAAACTTTCATAAATGAACCTGTAGTAGTGCCAAATAGGTGGTTTAACACACCTTTCCCTGGTATCATGATATAGATCAGAACCATGTCTAGCCAATTCATCCGCTACCTCATTTCCCTGTATATCACAGTGCCCCGGCACCCAACATAATCTTATTGAGTAGTGTACCAATAACTCCTCAAGAGCTCTCCTACAGTCCTCCACTAGACTGGAATGAATTAAATGACATTCCTTAGACTTTAGTGCCGCCTGACTGTCCACGTATATATTTACCGTAGACCCCTCCCGTACGTGTGCCTTTATCAACTCTGTGGCTTTCCAGATCACGAAGATCTCTGCCTGGAAGACGCTGCAGTCGTTAGAGAGTCTGTATGAGCGCTTGATATCAGTATCGACCAGATAAACCCCGGCCCCCGTACCAGAGTCCATCTTGGATCCGTCAGTGAAAACTGCACGTCCATCAAACAGTTGAGCGGATCCAACCCAGTTATCTCTACTGGGGAACTCTATTGGGGGTGATGCCCCGAAGTTGAAGGTCGCGTCAGAGATTCCAGATGGAATTCTTTCCTGATCGATACAATATATAAGTGTGACCTACCCGCAAGGAATTTACTAAAAAAGACTCGAGTAGTCTAAGTAAGTTCCTTGCTGCCACACTCTCAACATAGTTTTCAATGGGTAGTAGGTTTAAGATTATATACAAGGCCGCCTGCGGGGTACTGCCAATGGCACCTGTGATGCCCATACATGCACACCTTTGAGCATTGTTGAGTATAACCTTAAAGCTACGTTTCCTCATTGCCTCCCATACCATTTAACCATACTTGGTCGCAGACCCCAATTTTTGCCAATTGAGTTCCTGAATGTATAGTAGGCATTGAGGCCTCTCTTTAATCTTTCCTGAGTATTTATTTTCCAAGTCAATTTACTGTCAAGGAAGGTTCCTAAATACTTGGCTCCCCCTGATAAACTTCAGCACCTATAAATTTTATATAAGCTGAACACGTACTACCAAATTTAGTTTTGATCGGTCCACAATGTTCCATAGTTTCGATATAAGCACCATTCTCGAAAATTTCATTAATGAGCCTAAGTCTCTGAAATATGTTAGTATCCAAATAAAATTCCATCAAATTTTGTGACGATCAGTCCATAATTAGTCATATTAGGCCCACTTCCGAAAATAACTTTATCGAGCATATATATCTTGAAAATGTTAGAATTAATATAAGATTCAATACAAATAAGTTTTGTATCAAAAGAAAACTGTTTAAAGTCATATACTCGGTGTAGGGTATCATATCATTTCTTACTTGTTATAAACATTTTTGTACCAGAATTTGTGTAGATACCTATATAAATTAAACATTTATGAGCGATATAGTCTTATTTCGGGAGGATATTTCTATGGGTGCCAGGTGAAATAATGGATCGATTTTAAATCGATCAGTGGTAGATCAGTATACTTTAAGGTGTGTTTCAGGCTAATATTTTGTTAAGTTATTTAAGGACTTCGTAGATACATATATACTTAACGAGGACGCAAATGAAAAATGCGGAAATTCCTGCGAAAATCGACTAAGTCGACTTTTTGAATTTTATAGTTAAAAAATTTTATTTTATAAAATGTTTTAAAATTAAGAATAATTAGCTTTAAATAGCTTTTTAACAATTCAAACATGGTTTATATACGATTCGTCACCAACGAGTAAAGTATTTGAAAGCGAATCAAGTAACCACTTTCAAAAATATTTGTTTTAAATCAAACAAACACTAATTCCCATAAATAACTTCAAAATTGAACTGAGCATAAAACAAATCAATGTTTACTTCCTCTCTGGGCAGTTTTAACAAAATTATAGCATGACGTTTAGCAAGTAAGTAATTGTGACGTCATGACACTGATACTTGGTTGGGAAAAATTCGAAGTTTAAACAAAATCACAATAATTTTAATAAAATTTTTACAAACATCTAATTTGTACTATTTCGAAGTAGACAGTAGTAGTAGTAGAGAAATGATTGTGGGATGTAAATACACAAATTATTTGTAATTCTTTGGCTTGTTTTTTGTTAATTTATTTTTATTTTATTTTATATGTTCGCATGTATGTATGTATAAATAATAATAATAATAATAATAACTGTATAAACATTTGTAGTAGTGCATTGCACTGCTCTGATCATTTCGATATAAACGATATAAACAATTTTACAATAACAAAAACTATAAAGAAAATAAAATAAATTCAAAAAAAAAAAATACAACGTTTAATACACAATAAAAGCTGTGGATTTTTAAAGCGACAGTATTTTTGTTTATGTTTTGTTTTTTAGTACGAGTATAATTCAAGCTTTAGTTCATTCTTGAACGCATTAAAATCAACACTTGTAGTGTTTTTACACACAAACACACGCCACGGATACAAATCCGATCTGATCCACATAAAAATACTTGACAAAAATTCAAAAGAGAGAAAAGAACTTAATATCAGTCTTTAACAATAAATGTGAACAATAAGTACAATACTTTTAACATATAACGCTAGAATACTATTTTCTTCTGGTTTACGTGTCTTTAGTTCATTGTAAAAAATCTACTTAATATTATCATTTTAAATAATAATACAAAGACTTTTTGAAAAAAATTAAATAAAAAAGATTTATTCATTGTAGTGTTTAGTGTGCAGTACTGCTATAATTTTCCATTCTTTAAACTAAAGTGCAATAATCTCAAGTTTTTTTTTTTTTTTTTTTTAATGAAAGTTTAACGTATTTTAATTTTTAAATAATTTAAATTCAAGTGCCTCAATAAGTGTCTGTCTATTGTGTTACAAATAGATTTGCGTTGTTTGCTGTTTCTGTTTTTTTTTTTTTTTTTGATAATTTGTTAACAGCCCATACTTTAAATTTGATTGAATACAAAGTGTAAAATAAAGCAGGCAAAATGGGTAAGTAAATTTTTCAGCTGTACTTTAAAATATAAATCATACAACATTTCATGGAAATATTCATAAAATCCACTGCAATTTTTATTAGGATAGATCAGGTGATATATGAATTAAGTTGTGGATATAAAACGTAAAGTGTTTTAATTTCGTCCCCAGAAAAATCTGGGGCCTGGTGATGATACTAGCGTAATACATCTTATGATATCATAAGACAACTGAACTCTTAAACCATAGCGAAGGGTCATATTTTTCTCAAGTTTCCTCAAATTCCGAAAATTTTATTTTAATATCTCTTTATTTTTATGAATAAGCTGTAATATTTGTCTAATAATTTGTCCTTTAACCTTTGGATACTTTAAAATATATTGATATAATCTGGGTCATAATATCCTAAAATACTATTTGTCGTATGGGTTTATTTTCGGAAAAAATAAAAAAAACCAGGATGTCAAACTTTTCAGATATTTATTGAAAATGATAATACTAAAAACCCAAATTCTTGATAATTCCGTTGAAGAAAAAGACGTAATCACTAAATAAAACTTAGGATTATTCAAAACAAATATTTAGTTTTATTTGATGCTTTTTAATCTTACAAAACGCTTGTAAGAGTAACACAAACAAATTTGTGTTAAAAAAGTTGGTTACCCTACCTTAATTTATCTCTTATACTTTAAAAGATATTTAAGTTTCAATTTTGAAATTTCAGATTTTTACCACGACTTTATTTAGTTTTTCGTAAATATCTTTCGTAATAATAGTCTAAACAATAAAATCCAAACCAGCATAGAAAAACTTTTTTCCAAAATCCCAATCCGACTAGTCGTGGAAAATAATCAAAATTTAATATTTTAGTTTTTGTATGAAAAATTAAACTTAATTTTTTTTTTCTCAAAGATTTTTAATAATACGTGTTATATTGACAAGAACTAGCTGCACAAATTACTGATAATACATTTTTAAATCGATATAAATGTGCATGTATTTCATGCAATGCACACTGTGGTAAATCACAAATCTAGCTGGACAAAATAAAAAAAATGTCTGGCAACATTCCTTCTGACCATTTAATCAGCTTCTCAATACAATAGGTAATTCATGTTTTTTTATACCCTTCACCATGAGTGTCAAGGGTATATATAAGTTTGTCATTCCGTTTGTAATTTCCACATTCATTTGCGACCCCACAAAGTATATATATTCTGGATCGTCTGGACCATCTGTATGTTGAAATCAACATTCCGTAACCCCCAAACAACTTACAAACATAATTGATACATCAATATATCGGGAATTCTTCCGGCTCCGTCACTTTTTAAAATCGAGAAAATCTGCCCACAAATGGCTGAGATATAAGGAACAACCTCGATTTTTGGCCAATTTTTGATCTATATCTGGATTACTAAGTCATTAATATAGACAATATGGATATCTAACGATAGATATTTCAAAGTCCATTGCAACGATTTATATAAGGCTATAGTAATTTGGACCTAAAAAAAAATTTGGGAAAAAATTTAAAAAAAAGTGGAAAAAAATTAAAAAAAAATTGAAAACAATTTTGAAAAAAAAAATATATTTTTTTTAAATTTTGAAAAAGAATTTGAAAAGAAAAAAAAAATTTTTTAAATTTTGAAAAACAATTTTGAAAAAAAAAAAAAATTTTTTTTTTACCTAAATTTAAAAATTTTAAAATTTTTATTTTTTTTTCACTTTTCCTGTGTCACCTCCGCTCTTTACCGAAAAACAATTTTTCAAGTATGGGTAAAAACTTCCAAAATACATTCCAAAAAAAAGTTTACATTTTATAATCCTCTATACATATATTTTACTTGAACTCATTTTTTATTTAATTCATAAGAAGTGAACCAAACGCGATTTATTAATTTTTGTCCAGTTAGATTTGCGATCTACAACACTGTGCAATGGTTCAAAAAAAATTTTTTTTTAATAAAATTCTAAGTTTACCATTAAATAAATATAAAATTTTTTCACATATTATAATAAAAATATTTATTTGAATACACCCGTCATTTCACTGTTACCTGTCTGCGTAAAAACGTAAATATGATTATTATGCGGCAATACTGATAAAATTTTGCACAAATTAGTTGTAAGTACTCTGAAATTATATTGTACAGTATGACAAAAATTGGGCTACATTTGTCCCTAGTCCCCTCGAAATTTCATCACATATATAGCTGATATTCTAAAATGAAAAATCGGCCAGCCATCTCAAAAAAAAAAAAAAAAAAACAAATAAACCTAAATATCTCTTAAACTAAAAGACATATCATGCATATGTATGCATGTTTTTTGTAGATCTGCTCAAGGACTAATTATATTTTAAATTCCATTCGGATCATAAATAGATTTTTAGCGATTTTTTTGAAAAATGTGAAACTATTGGTATCAACTATCCACTGAAATTGTTCGGTCAACATTTTCATAATATATTTTAGTTGTTAAATGTCCCTTTTGATTTTCTCGAAAAAAGGTTCAAATTGACCCCTAAAGAGATGAGTTAATGGGTTAAGATCTTCCACAAAAATTATCCTCATAAAATTCCACAATATAACTCTGACAATAAGAATTCTCTCAGACATTAACTTACAAAATGTTTGTCATTTAGTATAATGCTCCCTACGATCAAACAATTAAAATTTGGACCCACGGTAAAAAAAAAAAAACTCAAACCAGTTGGACTATAAGTTTATTCTACAAAAATGATTTACTCAACATGCCCTTTCAGAATTATAGGGTCGCTATTCTGTTCCAATTAAAAAGTCTCTATTTGTTGGACAGTGTTGTTAAATTGAACAAGTTTTATATGAACTTAAATCTTTCTACCAACTTTTGTGAGAATTGGTCCATAATGAACCCATTTCACCCCTATATCTGAAACAAATTTTATTGTAATATATTGATGGTGGGTATTAGGGTATTCAATTAATCGATTCTGTGGTTTAATAGGTTAATCGAGCAAATAATTAATCGGTTAATAATCGGTTAATTTTAAATTATTCGACTAACCGAATAATTTCTATTTTAATTTTAAATTGAAAATAAAACCACGATTTTTGTGTACTTATTTAAGTATTTTATTAATTAACAGAACAAAAATATAAAAAACATAATAATTCGACCAAAAAACAAGTAAGAGAGCAATATTCGGCTGTGCCGAATCTTACATACCCTTCACCAAATTATACTTTAAAATAGAAATTTTAAATATTTTTGGGTAAACAAAACTAATTTTTTTTTTTTTTTTCAAAATTAAAAAAAAATTTTTTTTCAAAATAAGAAAAATAATAATTTTTTTTTCCAAATTGTTTTAAAAATTTTTTTTCGAAATAGTTTTTTTTTTACATTTTCTTTATTTTTCCCGATTTTGACCCATTGTAGGTTCAAATTACTATAGCATTATATATATCGTTGCAATGGACTTTGAAATATCTATCATTAGATACCCATATTGTCTATACTAATGACTTAGTAATCCAGATATAGATCAAAAATAGGCCAAAAAGCGAGGTTGGCCCGGTTTTTCTCTTATATCTCAGCCATTTGTGGGTCGATTTTCTCGATTTTAAATATCAACTTAGCCGGAAGAATTCCCGATATATTGATGTATGAATCAAGTTTGTAAGTTATATCGGATCTTCAGAAAATTGATTTCAACAGACAGACAAATAAACAGACAGTTTGTTATTCCATTTGTAATTTCCACAATATAATCTTCCGACCCTATAAACTATATATATTCAGGATCCTTATAGATAGCGGAGTCCATTTAGCCATGTCCGTCTGTCTGTCTGTTGAAATCAATTTTCTGAAGACCCCAGATATCTTCGGGATCCAAATCTTCAATAATTCTGCCAGACATGCTTTCGAGAAGTTTTCTATTTAAAATCAGCAAAATCCGTCCATAAATAACGGAGATATGAGCAAAAATCCGAGACAACCTCTATTTTTGGACGATTTTTGATCTATATCTCGATTACTAAGTCATAAATATAGACAATATGGATATCTAATCATAGATATTTCAAAGTCCATTGCAACGATGTATATAAGGCTTTACATAGTTGGACCTACAATGGGTCAAATTCGGGAAAAATATTTTTTAACCCGAATTTTTTTTCACAAAAAACATTCTTTTGTCATACATTTGTTTTACTAATAAATTTAAAAAAAATTTTTTTTAAATATTGGAAAAAACTTTTAAAAAACAATTATGAAAAAAGAAAATTTGAAAAAATTTTTTTTTTAATTTTATGTTAAAGTTTAATTTGGTGAAGGCTATATATGATTCGGCACAGCCGAATATAGCTCTCTTACTTGTTTTTCCATAAATTTCCTAAATAACGCTTTATAACTTTTAATTTTTTTATGAAAATGAAAATATACTAACAATGCAGTTTGAAAGATCAATTAATTTTTAATAATTTAAGGACAACAACTTTTGAACTTGCTTTTACCGTTCCTGAGTTATACTGGTTTACAGCTTTGTAGTTTATGATATTATTATAAGCTGTTTGATAGTTCACAAATTCATAAGTATTAAAAAAACAAATAAAATCAAACGTACTGTTTAGCTTTGTTTAAAAATCATTTATTGGGGTTTTTACGATGTAGTTCTAAGCCCCGCAATAAGTTCTAAAATCAGTTTCAGAAGTTGTGACATTGATGTAAGTGTTAGTCAAAGCTACAAAGTACTTATAGTTTTACAGAAATTAAAAACAAAATATGTAATTTATTTATATTATTTTGAGCTAACTATAAAAGAAGAATAATTGGTCAATTCACAAGGTCTCTTATCAGCCATATTATCATAATGTCCTAATATATCACGACTGGGCGGCTCGGCTTAACCGACCCTTAGGCATTCGCCGTTGGTCTCTGCTGGTTCGTTACGATAACAAAATAAACATAGCATGGAAAGTAGTATTACTTTAGGAAATTTTTTGCTTGAAAAGCAATAAAAACCATTGTGAAATATTAGGACATTATGACATGATAATAGACCTTGTGAATTGACCAAATGTCAAAATTTTAAAAAAAAATTTAAGGAATTGTGCAATTCTCAATAACAAATTTTTATCAACACAGTCAATTTTATTAAAAACGATTCATAAACAAAACTTTTACTGCATTTTAATCTTCCAAAAAAAAAAAAAAAAAATATGCAAAAAAATGCTGCTAATTATTTTATTTAAATACATGCGAAAAAAACCATAATAATATTCTGGAATTTTATATTAATATGAATTGATTTTAATCATGGCATGAAAAAATTGTATAATAGAAGGCCGCTTAAAGTATTAATTTAAACATAAGACTCGTTTTCTGATAACATATATT
Organism: Calliphora vomitoria; assembly: GCA_942486065.2. Lineage (NCBI taxonomy): Eukaryota > Metazoa > Arthropoda > Insecta > Diptera > Calliphoridae > Calliphora > Calliphora vomitoria. The sequence goes on from OW818029.2 coordinate 89,201,262, forward strand.
TTGAGGGTCAAAACGAGCAACAACCGAATAGAAAAACAAGAGATTTAATTGCGTTCTGATGTATTGTTTTAGATTATAGAGAATCCAAGTGAAAAACATATTTTATTTTTAAAATAAATTTAGTATACAAAGTTATTGTACAAGAGAAGCCATATAATTAAACATCTATTGATAATTTAATTACAATAAATAAAATTTGGAGGAAACATTAAAAAGTATATAAATACCATAAGAGAGTTTTAACCAAAATTTCGGCAAGACTTTACTAAGTGAATACAAAATTGTGTAAGTTCAAAGAACGTGTTCGAATTTTTACTTTTTATATTGGAATTTAGAAAGAGTGCAATTTTAAATTTTAATTAGATCGGAAATAATATTTTATAATTTCAAAACATTTATCATCAACATTTCAAAAATACCCGCATATTTTTTGCACCTTGATGGAAACAAAATGTCTTTTAAGGAAATGTCAATCTAATTGTGGCAATTATGTGCAAAACTTTGCAATAGTTGATAGATAAAGATAAATAAAATTTACATTTTCGATCCAAACAAAGAATAAAATACTATTTATAATACAAAATCATCCCTTGTACGGCAAATTCATTGAACAATAAATAGCAAATTGATCATTGTTGAGTAATTTACAAAAAAAAAAAAAAAAAAAACTTATAATTTATTTACCCATGTGTAACAAACAAAAAAATCGCAAATAAAACAAAATTGACCACAGTAAATACTCGTAGGAGTGAGTACTTACACATGGAACACTTTATAAATTATAGACAAAATAAAAGAAAAAAGAAATTAAAAAAAAACTTTCCTGAAAATAGTGAAAACAAAAACAAAAACAAAACAAAAAAAAAAAAAAAAAATGGCAACTGCAATTTAAATTGTTTACCACCTGAAGCTAATCAAGAGAATCAACAATAATTTAAACAAAAATAATAAAAATAACATTTAGAGAAGAAAATTAAACATATGTAATGCTTAATAGTTGAACAATTATAATCAATTTCATTTTAATAGTGTTCAATATTTTAAATTAATTATTGAATAAATGAAAAATGCACTTATGCACACCTTCACATAGGGCGATAAGTAGACAAACGGACAGACAGACAGATAGACTTACGTACGTTTAAAGCTGAATTTCCAAGATGCAGCACTTTTGTTTTTTCTTCTTCGATGATTATCAGGAAGAAAACGTTCACACTGGCCAAGGAAAGGATTTGAGAAACGATTGTTTAGAGAATTAAACATTTTGTAATAAATCTTATATACCTACCACTTATATACAGCGAGAACCGATTTTGCGCATTCTATATAAAATTATTTATCTGGTTCACCCGATTTAGTTAATTTTCTTGTACTAGAAAGGATCATTGGTAAGTTTTACCTTACTGTTAAATGGTATGACCGACTTTGCCCATTTTCAATACCAAACATTTCTGTCGAACGAAGAATAAAAATGTCATCCCCCTAGACAGACTGATCTACTTAGCTAGATCGTCTTAGAATCTTATATGGACCCGAATATATTTATACTTTTATGGGTATACAACGAATATTTCGATCAGTTGAAAACGTAATGATAAAATCCATATATACCCCGTTTGGGAGTCTCTAGACTCCAAATTGGATGCAAAATTTTTGTTCCCGATCCGATTTGAAAGATTCTTATATATATATAAATGATGAATCTTCTATAGCTATATATAACTAGGGTATTCAATTAATCGGGTTTCTGGTTTAATCGGTTAATCGAGCAAATAATTAATTGGGATTTAAATTTAATCGGTTAATTATCGCATAATTATCGAGTAATTTCTCTTTTCATTTTAAATTGAAAACAAAACCACGAATTTTGTGTACTTATTTAAGCATTTCAGTAATGTCTACAGTTTCGTCTATTATCATGTCTTCTTCCGACTCATTAGAACAAAGTCCATCACATTCTAGAAAAAAGCTCATTTCCAAAATTCTTAGTTTCAGTTTTTGAGCTATACTTTAAAAAACTATTGCTAGAAGGGAATGTTCAAGAGTTAAGAAATAAATGTGTGTGTTTAAAACTATATTTCTATATAAATTATTCGACGGTTTAACGGTTAATCGATTGAATACCCTAGTCTGTCCGTATGTATGTTGAAATCAATTTTTCGTTGATTTTCGGGAATTATTTCGGCTCGGTTGCTATTTAAAATCAAGACAATCGACCCACAAATGGCTGAGATATAAGGAAAAAACCAGGACAATCTCGATTTTTGACCTATTTTTTATCAAGTATATCTAGATATCCAATAATAGGTATTTCAAACACCTTTACAATGGCGTAAATAAGGCCAAAGTAGGTCGAACCTACAATTGGAGAAAAATCGAGAAAAAATATTTTTTACTCCCAAATTTTTTTCACCAAAAAATGTTTTTGTTTTATACAATTTTTTTTGTTAAATTAACAATAAATAAAAAAAAAAAAATCATTAAAAGGTTATTCGGGAATACAAAATTAATATTTTAGTAAGAGCTTCTTATGCTAAATTCCCAATTTTTATTTGATAAATTCACTGAAATTTATTGTTGGGGGATAAGCTAGTTCCTATGCGCATTTCACTGGTTGCTTAGGCCAGATCATCAGGAAACCTTTTCCCAAAAGGCTTTAGAAAAACTAAAGATATTATACAAATAAAACGATAGAGTGAATGAGAATTACAGACACTCAAGCTTTATTTGTAAAAATATCAAAGCTTAAACAAAACACCAACAATAAACAGTGATTTTATCTTTTCTTACATTCTCTACTACAATTGGTTGGTTTCTTGCCGACACAAACTGTAGTGTGTAAGTGAGTAAAGAAAAAATAAAACAACTTGCTTTATTGTTTTCGCAAGAAAATCAATATAAAGCGAGCTGCCAGTTTAGTCTTGATGCACGGGCACCTGCAAATTTATCATTAAAAGGTTATTCGGGAATACAAAATTAATATTTTAGTAAGAGCTTCTTATGCTAAATTCCCAATTTTTATTTGATAAATTCACTGAAATTTATTGTTGGGGGATAAGCTAGTTCCTATGCGCATTTCACTGGTTGCTTAGGCCAGATCATCAGGAAACCTTTTCCCAAAAGGCTTTAGAAAAACTAAAGATATTATACAAATAAAACGATAGAGTGAATGAGAATTACAGACACTCAAGCTTTATTTGTAAAAATATCAAAGCTTAAAAAAAATATTTTTTACCCCGAATTTTTTTCCACCAAAAAAAATTTTTTTGTTCAACAATTTTTTTCACAAATAAATAAAAAAAAAAAAATTTTAAATTAAAAAAAAAAAAAAAATTTTAACAGTTCGAGAACCCAGGAAGTTTTTTTTTTGCGAACTTCTTAAACTCTTTTGCTATTAAATTATCTAGTTTTACGAGATCTTTCTTCCAAATGTTGAATTTTTTACAATACCTGTTTTAAGACTTTGTTCATAATTTTAGAAATTGCTGATTGTTGAATGTTTAAAACCAAGGACGGCTACTGATTCGAAATGGTTAAGCAAAAACGGTTACGTTAATTTAAATTATTTCGGTGACGGTACTTTAGCGGTAACGATAATTGCAGTTATTTCTATAACGGTAGTTGAGCTGAAAAGGTATTTAAGGGGTAAAATCTAGCTTAGCAGTAATCGTAGCCAACCTTGTTAAAAACGATGAAATTTACTATATTTTAATAGAAAACCTATTAAACTTAGATTTATATTCATATTTGGTAAAATTTTATGTATGATATATGTATATATACTTGAAAACTGAAATTATGGAATATAGTTTTAAAAAAAGTGTCCATTGTAACAGATATATTGATACCATATGCCCGTAAATTATCTAAGGGATACTGAAAACATTCTAAACGGAATTAAAATCTAGCAAACGTTTGTTTTGATTAGTTCCACCCGCAGTTTCTTAAATATCGGCTGGACCTATTTAAATGTATTGGTCCAAAAAATAAACACTTTTTGTAAATCTCATAAATTTCTTGTCTTGTCAATTAGACTGCCCAAATTTGCCAAAAGCAAATTTTGTTGTTACACCGGCATTGTGACTCATTGTGATGGTATAACAAATAAAATTAGATTTGTTGTAAAAATGTTGCATTTTGTTGTGAAATTAGTAAAATATTTTACAAACTAGTGTTCCTTTTTTTTTTGGTTTAAGTGAAATGTTGATCATATCTAATTTATTTATATAATAGTTTTGAAGATTTCGCTCGACTACCGTTACCAAAATAACTGCAATTACCGTTATCGCTAAATTACCGTTACCGATGTAATCGTTAATACTGTTACCGATATTCTATACAAAATTTTAAATTATAACAAGTAAGAGCGCTATATTCGGCTATACCGAATCTTATATACCTCACTCACTTTCAGCCTATTCTAAATATATCAAGAAAACTTTTATTTATTATATTGTAGAAGTTACAAACGAAATGACAATCTTATATATACCCATCTCACGAATGTTAAGGGTATAAAAACAACAACGCCAAACGAAACGAAACACCAAAAAAACAAAATACGCAAAGCAATGAAACCAACACACTTCCAAACATACGTTTTGTTGCTTTTTTGTCAAAGCATGCAATAAACTGTCTTTTTTTTATGAAATTTTCAGAGGTTTTCTCGGATTTTTGCTCATATCTCCGTTATTTATGGACGAATTTTGATGATTTTAAATAAGAAACTTCTGACAGAATTATTGAAGACTTGGATCCCGACGATATCTGGGATCTTCAGAAAATCGAAATTACAAACGGAATGACAAACTTATATATACCTTTCTCACGAAGGTGAAGGGTATAAATATACACACAGAAAATAGATTGATAGGAAATCGGTTACTATTACAAATATATAGTAATGTAAACTAAAATTGTATTGTAGTTATTAAAAATCTATTAAATTAATAGTTTTTCTATATTCGTAATTGTAAAACCATGATTGTAATTGTATTATGATTTTAACAATTGAGAAATTAGTTAAGTTAACCGATTTGAGCATTAAATGAAATTATTTCATTAATTCGGTAAAGACAGCTGAATTTAGTTTAGCATTTGTACTATTCAATACCAAATATTAATGGTTGTAATTGAAAAATTGTTATTATAACCAATACTAATAAAAATACTAAACAATTCGATTATGATATACGACAAATTCGATGATCACAACCGATTAAAAATTAATATTGGTAGTATAAAATTTGAAGTTTAAAAAATTATCAAATAAAATAAATAGAAAATGCTAAAAAAAGGGTAACAAATTATAATTGGATAAATATTACAACGCATAGCATTTAATTCCGATGCATATGAATGGGCAAGGCAAAATATATATTCATGTACATATGTAAGTATATTTTACAACATTATATCTTAAAATGTTGTGGCTGCTTTAGAACTTCTTTTAATTATTTTAAATATGTTTATAGCAATCAATCATATATCGTCCATCTATTAGCAAGCAAGTTTAAGACCAGTAGCAAAGTCTAAGCCCATTTAGTGCCATATTCAAATTAAGTCAAATTGTGTACCATATCTTCAGCTTTAGTACGGTTAGCGGTGATGTCTTAGAAACCTTAGATTTCGGCATATAAATCTAACCAAAATATTATTTGGTACGGACTGGTCTACAGAAATAAAGAAACAAGCCCCCAATCAGCGTAATGAATATTGCATGAACATTTAAAAGACGCGATACGAAGAAGAAATATGTTTGCCTTTTACAAGCCCAAAAGAAGACTCCAGTCCATTGCAATATTTTTTTTTAATTTTTATATTTTGAAGTATTAATAAAATAAAATTTTCTTTAAATACAATCCACAAATATGTATGTAACAAATGATAATTCAGTCGTATTCACCGAATTAGTTTTTAGAAACAGTTGCGTGTTTCATATATTCAGTAATAATAAACGAATTTTTCGGGGCTCGCAATCGATTTGTGTGATAATACTTGCAACCGACTAAATTCGATTGGCGCCAAATTCGGTTGTGAATACGAATCTGTTTTCTCTGTGTACAAATATTTGATTTCTTTAAAGTTTAAAGTACTCGTATAATAAACTACTAATTTTGTTAATTCTATTAATTTCAGAACATTACAATTTTTTTTTTTCCATTGATCAAACATATAGTTTTGAGAAAGGCTACCTGCCGTACGTACCACAAATTATACAGATATGAATCAGCTGGTTTCAATAATATGACAATAGAAATCAAACTAAAGAAAATTTCAAAATAGTTGTGGTTTTGAAAGAAGGACAGTTATATATCAGATACAGAAGGAAAGACAAAATGACATTTTGTCTGTCCATCTGCAACGGTCATACTCGTATATTATGTTTTTAATGAATATTAAGAAAATTTATTTTGAAAAAATAAATTTTAGTATAATTTTTATGCGGTTGAATAAAACGCTACTAAAAAATTTACACATTTGAGCGGTCAGCTAACAGTTTAAATTGTAAAAAATAACACAAAAAAGTAAATTTTAATTGAAAATGATTTCGGTCATATTGCCACCACCGCAGCTGTTGTTGACGTCCAATTTTGGTGAAATAAGATCCGATGATGCAGCGTGTAAACAGCTGGAGTCTGTAGTGTCTGTTGTGGATTGGTCTCACTCCAATTTTGTTAAACCGTTAAGCCAAAAATTCGCCTCATCGTTATTTGCCCATAAAAATCACGAATTGATTTTTAAAGTAAATTTGTATAATTTGGTAGCGTTGTTCAAGCGTCAATCTATTCATGATGATTTGACAGAGTATACTGATCATAAATGTCAAAAAGTGAGTGCAGTATGACAGTTCGTTTGACAGTTAACCCTCTCTTAATTTTTATCGGGCTTAAGTAACACCCTTTATACCCCAATAAATTTATCTATATTAAAATGGTGAAAAAAAATGTATAGTAATTCATAAAATCAGAACGGCTGGGCCGATTACTGTAAAATTTTTTGTCAGTTGTTCGTATTTTCGAAGAGAAGGTTTTTACGGAAGAAATTTTGATAAAAAATCACTACTTCAACAATAGATTTAAAACTATATACTTTGTAATTTTTGTAGCTAGTTCTTATCAATATTACAATTTTTTTTTGAAAATAAAAATTTTGTAATAGTTAGGCTTAATTTTGTATAAATAAAAAAATCTTGAATTTGAATATTTTTCACGACTAGGCGGATTGATGTTTTGGCAAAACAGTATTTTTGTCTTGGTTTTCAGTTTAGTAGTCTGTTTTTACACACAGCAAGTCTGTGTTCAATTTTGTATGTCAAAACCTATTGCGAAAATGAAAAAAACAAAAGATAATTGAAGATACTTGCCAGTACAAGCCTCTTCTTGCCTGCCTCTCCTATAAACTCAGACTTGCGGCAAGAAAACTTGCCCTGTGTAAAAGCAGACTTAAATATAAAATAATGTTTTAAGAAACCAAGAGATACTTGCGAAAAAGTTAATAAAATCAAGTTAAAAATCGAAACCTTCAAAATTGAAAGTACAAGAAATAAACTGGATTTTTTTATTATCCTATTTGCTTTATAACTTGTCTGTATTTGTACATTTAAAAGTTTTGCAAACTAAAGATGATCTTATAGGGGGGTTACAAATTATATTTTTTGAAAGGAGGACATCCTGTACGATTTCTTTGTACATCATTTGGCAATCAGACCAGTAGTTCAGAATAGACAGATTTATTACCATTTTAATTTCGAGCGTCCCACTGTGGCGGAATTGACAGGAGTTATCAGGGTTTTTGGGACCAGTATGTGCTAAGAAACTACAGTTGGAGTGTTGTGAGGGAAACATGTGCAAATATATATAAAAACAGATATAACACAGTTCAGTTTTACTTTTTTTTATTTTTATGTTCTAAAAAAAAATTTCCATTCTTAATAAATATCTCAAAAGGTTGACGTCCTGGATTTTTTCAATATTTTTAAGTTTTCACCTTTTTATAACGTTGGTTTATTTCCTTTAAATAAACCGGATACTTTTGATTGCAAATAAAAGCCGTTTAGTAGTTTAAAATTTGTAACAACTCTTAATTTATTCAAATGTACAACAACAACAGTCTAAATAGTTACTCAGTGTCTATTTACACGTTTATCAATTCGCAGAAATGCACACCCACTTTATAATGTACAAACTTAAATGTACAAGACAGTTGATGTTAACTCTAACAGCGCCTTTGATAAACTCACTCACGACTGCAACCTCTGCCACTATTTATACACACGCCATCTTTCGTTATTCTTCTACAATGATCTTAACGGACAAACTAGTACATTCGAATTCTAGAGCTTTCGATGTTAATGTTAGCAGCTTAAGCATTTAGTATTGACACACTTATAAACAATGCTAGTAACCGCATGCTATCAAAATGGTTGATAAGTAGAAGCTTCTACTGATGGACGTGTTTATAAACATGATGACCGCTGCTGGCAGTCTTTATTGACCGTTAAATTCAAATCGCTATTGCAAATTCGTAACAATATTTTTCCCGAACGATTTTCAAACCCTTATAAAATCCACATCATGAACAAACTCCTTGTAACTAGTGTAATTTAAATCGGTATGAAATTACCGTTGCCGTTAAGTTACCGTTAACGAAATAATCCAAATTAGCGTTACCGATAGCTTTTTAACCGTTTTGAATCGGTAACCAATAGGTTTCGATTATTCTTCATAAAATTGTTTGAATTATTCGTTATTTCAATTTTTAAATTCTTTGAATAATTATTTTTAAGATAGAACGATCATTATTCGAATGGATATTTTATATATCGAAATTCTGAAAATTATATCTAAAAAGTCTATCCAAAAACGGAATTTTTTAACACTAAACTTTCAATTATAATTTTAATTAGTCGTTATTTGGCTAAAACGTCAAACTGTTCTTTTTATCACTCCCCAAACCTATGCCGAGTGGGAACCTAGTTTTAGCCTGTAACATTTGTTTAATTTTTTTTTTTTTGCTATTTAAAGTTTTTTTACACTGTCGCCAAAAACTAGCAAATGATTGGCTGAGTTGAATCGAATTAGAAAAAATTAAACGATGATGATAAGTCTTGGTCAATTGCAAAAAAATAGAAATGTAAATAAAACACAAAAAAAGGTGATGATAAGATAGTATTAGTTATTAGTTATTTGTTATTGTCAATTTCAATGTTTTACAAATATGAGAATTTACGTACGTACATATACTATATATGTATATACATACATATATACATACTCGTACTTATACTACGTACGTTAGTAAGTATGTAATCAATCGTATATTTACATATGTCGATGAGTTTGATTACAAACAGATAAATACAAGTGTGTGTATGTAAGTATGTAAGTATTTTCAATACACTTCATTCTCCTCTCGTGAATTGCACTCGTATTTGTTGGTGCTGGTGTTTGTAAGGAGGTGTTGTTGTTGTTATTACTGTTGTCTATTTTCTAATATAGTCTCTATATCATTAAACGGAATCTTTAAATTCTAATGTATTGTGTTAAATACATTTAATTTAGTTTTGATTTTAAGCAATTAAAGGTTGGTTAGTTTCATTTCTATTGTGTTATGGTGTGTGATATTAAAAAAAAAAAAAAAAATAAAAACACAATACAATACAATACAATAATAATATTAATCGAATAAGGATATCAAATATTTTTTAACGGTATAAATTAAAAAAAAATAAAAAAAAAACTGTAAAAAGTGAAAAAAAAAAAATTATAAAAAACAGTTTATTAAAAAAAGGACTTTAGAAATAAAAATGAAATTATTTAATTACTATATTTAAAAAAGTGTTAAAATATTAACAAATATGTATATGATAAAAGGACATTTGAAAAAATGAATAGAATAAAAATATTTGAATAAATTAAAATGAATTTAATAAAGAATTTAATTTTTAACATTGGTTCATATTTCATCCCATTAAATTCAAATAGTTTGTTATATGACAATTTTCAATTACTATTAATTGACAGAAACAAATATATTTCAACTCGTAATGTTCAAAAAATCATAAAATCAGAATAAAATCAAAAGTGCTAAAAGCACTTTAAGAATTTACACTAGCTTATAGGTGGACTTAAATTCTCCACAAAAAACCCTTAAAAAATTAGAATTATGGTGAAACTGTTAATAAAATATAGTTAAAAAGGAAGTGGCAAATATAATAAATATACTGTTTTGTGAAGTCTTGAATCAAATTTTGTTTAGTACTTATGTACAATAATAGAACATAATAATACATCTCTAATTCAGTGAACCCTCTAGAACAAAGGTTCTCAAATGGAGCTCCGCGGTCATCTTGAGGTCCGGATGAAGCTTCCAGAGGGTCCGCGAGGAACTCTGGGAAAACATTAAGCTGTTTGTTTAACTGTTTTCTAATTTTTTTTTTTTCCAATTTTAATTAGACAAAACATAATTTTTTAACTGCTCAATTTTGTTTTATAATATCTTCTTCTTTACATTAATATATTGACAGCACATGATCCTACGAGTATTCTAAATATCTGGCAATATAATTTACTCGAAATCCTTTTATTAGTATATCTCTGAATTAAATTCCTAATATATTCCAAGAAGAAGTAATGCAAATGTAACTTGTGTGATAAATTTGAATTTGAATTTGAGTTAGTTGAAATCGAAAACTGGTTGATATATTACAAAGTTTTGCCGTTTGTTGGCTCTGTTTACTGTTTATTTATTTGTCCAAAAATTCATTTTACAATGCTTCTTAAGCTAATTTCCCTAACGGATAAAATACCCTTCAGAGACCCTAAAACCCTTAGTTTAAATTGATAAATACAGTTACAGCATTGCTGTATTCAATCTTATAGATTATTAGCAACATATACACTAGAGTTTCCAATTCGGTTTTAACCGAAACCGAAACCGCGGTTTTTCAAGGCCTAAAACCGAAACCGAAACCGAAACCGACAATTATTCTTCGGTTTTCACTTTTAATCTATTTTCACTAGAAAAATTCAAAATTTAGAAAGGAGAAACAAACTTTTTCATCTAATGATTCATTCAATATCTCTAAACACATATCGGTAAGGTTTGTTTAAATTTTTTAAATTGTATTACAATAATTGCTTCAGATGATGTAGCAGGCAACCTTTCGCAGGCTAAATAATGCAACATTTTTGTAACAAAGTCTTAGTAATTTTCAAATATCCGATAAAAGTATTGTATTCCTACTCAGCATCATGAATGTTTAATTTCATAATTCTGTGTCCATTATTATAGAAAATACAAAAGAAGATTAAGACTATAATCACCTTACGTGAATTCTAACTCATTCAGGATCATTTCTGCCCAATTTTAAGGTTTATTATTATAAAATATTCAAAAAGTACCTTTACAATAAAGAAATAGCAACATTAATTATCCGTTTTGAATTCGCGTTTCTAGGTCCATCGTTATAAAATAAAAGTACTACTAGTTCGAAAAAGTACCTGCAATTCCCTTTTTTATATTCTAACTCAGTCAGGATCATGTGTGTTTAATATCCTGCTTATAGGTTCATTATAATAGAAATTTCAATAATAGTTTCTGTTACCTCAATATCAGTATGCCCTCTATCCTTGATTCTTTCTTTACTCAGAAGCATATCAGCCAACTATTATATACAATAAGTAAAATAATTTATTATAATAAAAAGTACCACAAAAGTTTCCACACTTTGAAGAACGAAAAAGTACTCCTTAGTTTGGTTTAGTTCTCCATTTTTGGTATCATAATACCCTATTCTTGATTATTTATTAACTGAGAAGCATATTAGCCAACTTTAACTAATTAAATATATTAAAAAGGTACCATTAAAAGAAAAAGTACCAATTTTCCTTTATCCTCGTAAACACTCGTCAAATTTGAACTTTAAATTTGTTTAGCAGTTCTGCTTTAATAGTTAATAAATTATCACAAAACCGAACCGAAACCGATCGGTTTTCAATTTTTTAAAACCGAAACCGCGGTTTTGAAATTCTTCGGTTTTTTGGAAACTCTAATATACACCATTTCAAGAAAAAAATCCAAATTCATATTTGGGAAAAACTAATTTAAATTGATAAATCTAATTTTATATTGCGGAAAACTCTATTGAAATTTAGAAAAATAAAATTAAAGTTGAGCAAATACAACTTGATGTTAAGAAACACCTAAATTAATATCGAGAAGTAATAAATTTCTACTAGGATTAAACAAACTTAAATTCATATACAAAGCATGTATTTAATAAAGAAAATAACATAAAATTTTTTAATTTCCCGATATAAATTTTTATTTTCTCAATTTAAATTTGAGTTTTTTTAATATTAATTGCTTTTCCTCAATTATAAGAATGTGAAAATAAAATGAAGTGGGTCAGGGGTAGAGTGTCCAAAATACCGGTTTCCGGTTTAACCGAATAACTGTGCTTTTGAGAAAACCGAAATCTGTGGAGTTTCCAAAGATGAAAAAAATGGTTGACCGGTTTTCGGTTTTGGATATTCTAGTCAGGAGGCCATGGAGCAAATGCTTGTGAGAACCCAAGCTCTAGAATATGCAAGAGCATTCAACAAGTAGCAATTGTTGATCAAGATTTCCCTATGATCCTCCTAAACATCCATATGCATTGCAGATACTCTGATATTAATGTTGGGATTCGAATTCAGCTTTAAATGCAGTATAACCCCAAGAAAAGCATGTTTCACACTATTCAATTGAGCCAGATCTTGTATCTTCTCGAGAACAATACAATATCAGTTCTTCAAGGAATTGCTCTAACTAATCATTTTGTTACATCAATGAGGACTGTTATTATACGAAACAAAATTCAAATGTTTTTTTTTTATTCTGCTACTGAAGCATCATTTACATAATCCTGATAATCATGAGTTCTAAAATATACTGATTATGTGCTCCACTATTAATTCTTTTTGACCCAGATCTAATTGCAGAACTGGTAGCTCCACATTTCTGTGGACAATGATATATAAGATTACAGGAGCATACAGTGTTTTACACAAAAACTATAAATTCATACAAAATTATTAAAACTACGTATAGGCCAATGAAAGAATTAAACTTTAAAACTTAAACTGTATGAAAATTTAAATTACATAGATGTTAGTTGTGACAAATTTTAAAGGGAAATCCTCACTTACTGCATAATTTAGGAAAACCTCAAGAAATTATTAGTTTTATTTCGTAAAAATAACAATTTAGAATTTCTTCGTTAATACAAAAATCTCTGGGTTTTTATTCTAACTCACATAATATAACGGTTGTCCCAGAATTCTATTCCAATCGAAAGTGCAATTATGTATTTAGGTTTTTCAGAAAAAGAAAACCAAAATATTACCCCCCCCCCCCCTTGTCAAAGAATTGTATTCCAATCTAAAGTTGAATTAAGTAATTCCTTGCTCTGCTTCTGTAGAAAAAGAAAAATTAAATTGGAATTGATATTGATATCAAGGCAAATATTGAGAACTGCTTGCAAAATCACTAGTTCTAAGAAGAACGACTAAAACCAGAACCATATCTGGGACCCGTTCTGTGGAATGGTATTTCTAAAGAGTTTTATAGGAGCTAGTTCCTCAGAAATATAAAAACTGAAATATTCTGTTAAACTAAAATTATTAACAGCAATACTTTAACTGTAATATAATGAAAAATACAATAACATTTCCTTAACTGAATCTTGGAACTAGTTGTGTGTTTATCAATTTTGAATCATGAACCGAATGCAATCATTTTAAATAGGATTCGTCCCTGAAAAGAAGAAGAAAACACATTTTCAAAATTTTATTCAGTTTCTTACAAAATGCTATATTAAGAAAAACAACAACAATATTTAGGGATTTAAGTAATTTTTTTGTGGACTTTAATTCATTCCCAGAAAAATTAAATAAATCTCCAAACATTTTTTGTATCTAAAACCGGATTGCTTAGTAAGATTTTCTGAAGTATTTCAAAACATATCTGCAGTAAAAGAAATCTTTACGGCTTTTGATAAAACCTAGAGGAGAATACCGTTGCTCCAGGCTGAAGGCCGACTATGCCAGTACTCTTTACAAAGTGAAACTGGCCTGTTTTTTTACACCACAGAGGAGAAAAACTTTGCCGTTTTTATAAACATTAATAAATTCATACATTGCACCCGAATTGGGACTTTTTTTATATTACCAAAGGAATTATTTATCATCAATTGTGAATGTGATGAATGCAGATTTAATTTTTTGTCTTTATGACAAACAATTTTAAAATAGTTGTAGGTTGTTCGCTTTGCTGATGGCTTACTTCATTTTTAGAAAATTTGGGTTTTTAATTCATTTTTGATTTGGTGACAATTTTTTGAGAAAAAAGATATGGTCGATTTAAACAATTAATAAAAAAAATACAATCCACCTCAGTATTAACAATTCTTCTGTGTAGTGTTGTTTACCTTATGTAATGTTTGTTTCGTTACATTAAGAATTTTAATGTAATTGATTGAGATATTGACAGAATACTAAATGTTTAAGTGATGCAAACATTTGTTATAAACTGAAATGTATTAAACAATTATATTTCTATTTAAAAAGAAGCAACACCTGGTTAAACATTTTTATACCTAACACCAAAAAAATGGGATAAGTATATTGATTTTATCATTACGTTTGTAACATGGCGAAATATTGTCGTAGACCTAAAAATCTAAAACCATGCAGCTATGTCCTTCTGCTAAAGGCGCTGTAGGTCCTAGATGAAGTTTTCTCCAAATATAAATGTTTGGTAAACATAACCTTCTAAATCGGTTCAACCCAAAAAAAATCGGCTAAACCAATTACAAAATGCACAAAAATTGGTGCTTGTATTAAGATTCAAAACATCTGAATATCCCAGCAGTTAAGCAAGTAGGTAATGTATCCCTTATAGACAGTAATCGTCACTAATGTCTTATCACTTGGGTGTGTCCAATTTATATATTTTGGGTCATTTGACACGTATGTGCTTTAGTAGAGCAGAGAGAATTCAATGGGTTACTTTCTATACCCCAGGTAATCTAGCGTGACTACAATTGTCACTTAAGTGTCTCTAAGTAATCTGAAGTGTAGTCACTTTAAACATTTTGTGAGTAATTCGTTCAAACTGGTTTTATACAAATTGTGTTGATTCTCATACAGTTTATTTTTACTTAAGTGTACTGATATCCCATGTAACATAGCATGAAGTCAATAGTTACTGTTAGTGTCTCCTAGTAATCTATAGTGACGTCACTTTAAACTTTTATTTTTTACTAAACTTTAGAAAGTAATTATTTTACCCACCAGAAGCAATCCATTGGAGAGTTGTCGAAGAAAGGTTTCTTTATATGTCTTTTTAACAGACTATTTGAGGTCACGATAGTGTGCTACACGATAGTGTGCTGGACTATCAATCTGTGGGTTGCGGGTTCGATTCCCGCCAGAGACTCTGGCTGTATCTGCAGACAAGCAAAACGCTTCGCAGTTTGTGTTTGTTTTTTAAAATAATTAGTTATCAAGTTACCAGTTAGGTAGCTGGGTAACTGATGCTATTTAACCAGTAAGTGAATCCAATGCACTGACTACTTTGGTCCAGCTATTAGACAGTCTCATTGTAGTGAAAAAGGGTTAAAATATCTAGTCACGTAGCTATTGAAGTAACTAGTTCCCTCCCTAAATGATGAGTAAAATCACTAGTATGGGACTGTCTCCTAGAACTGCTGGGATAGCACTCACAGATTATTACAGATATGCAACAAATGACATTTGTTAAAAAAGTAATATCAAACCTTATTATTACTTACAAGTTCTATAACCATTATTCAATAGAAAAAATAACTTTTTTATTGGCATCGATTAAGATATATATTTGTCCCACTTTCCAAACCTCAAACATTTTATTTTGTAGGTTTTCTATTGTCATATTACTGAAACCAGCTGATTCATATCTGTATAATTTGTGATAATACTCTTACCTTAACTAATAGTTATACGGACAGTTTTCGTACAAAAATAATTTTAACTGGCACCATAACTATTAGTTAACACCTAACCAGACTTCGTGTTAATGAGGGTTACTTCTTTAGATTGTAGTTATGTAGTTATTTATTTATTATTTCATGTCGAAAATATGGTTTGCTAATTCAAATAATCACGGGTTGAGTATTTGATATGGTTGGTTCAAACAAATGAATTTGTTTTACTGCCAAATTTTGGCCTTGAGACCATAAAAGACTGACCGAATTTTTTTATAATTCATATGTAGCCATAAAATAATATGTAATTTCGAAAGAAAGCTTAATAAGCTTTTTTATTCACCTACTGTAATATGAGGGCTTTAACAATCATAATATTTTATTTGCAACTTGTGGACAATTACTTAATGGCAATATTTCATTAAAATTTTATTTTTTTGTAAATTTTTCATGGAAATTTATTTTCTGCATAAAATTCGATTCATAGAGTTTCACAGGAAACACAATATTAGTCACTTAATTAAACATTACTGTTTAATCGTTACGTTTGCATCTAGTCAAAGAGTTCGCGCCACAAAACTAATTAAACTAAATATGAATATTGAACTTGACACAGGCCATAGTACAGGACATTAATTTGTTTGTATGTTTTTCTTGTTGAATATTTACTTTTTTATTGTTGTGTTAAAACTCGTTGCAACTCATACATGTCACAGGACATTTAATACTAATGACCCGTCGCTAGCAACAAAAAGTGCACTAATGCAATGTTCCACTCAGCAGTGAGAACTCAGCAAAAATGTCAGGCAAAATGAATTCACCGAAATTAGTTAATTTCTGTTGTCATTTGTCAACATTAATATAAAATGCATTATTCATTTTACACATACCACAGGACATTAGGGTGATGCTTATTTTACAATTTTTGGATTTTAGATGCTGCCTAATTTTGCTGTGTTGAATAATTGAGAGCCTATGTTTAAAAGCGTTATCATTGAAATTTAAAATTATGATCATGTTAATTTGCAACCTTAAATAAAATATTAGTAGTGTTGATGTGTTTAAAACTGTTTAGTCGGTTAACCGAGAATTGAAAATCGGGTTTTCGGTTAACTGACTTCGAAAAACCCGGTTTAACTGGTTAACCGACATTGAAAGGAATTATTTTAAAAGTTTAAACAATACATTTTTATGCGATGAAATGTTTGAGATAATATGTATATAAAGAATATAAAAAATTCATCAAAACATAAGATTTATTCTTTTTAGTTCCAAATTTTAAAATCCGGTTAACCGAAAATCAACAATTTAAATTAACCGTTCCTCAAAAAACCGGTAAATCATTGTACTTTGTTGTTGTATCAGCCATAAAATTTGGGAGAGTATATATTTTACTCTCATTTGTTTCTGCGCCTCTAGTTCTTTCTATCCTCTAGTTCTAAACCTCTAAACGTTATTCGATTTTGCTCAAATTTTCAGCATTTGGTTTAAGAATAATTTTAGACCTTGTAGATCACCGACCAATATGTAGAAACTAAGGGCCACCCTATTGTACATACTTTTACATTCATTCATGTATCCACCACATTCATCCATATTCATTCAAACAATTACATTTTAATACTAATGTACACTAGTATGTGTTTAAATTTATTAAGAGCTTTTAAAATTTTTGTTTTCAATTTATTTCAATGTATTTGTATGTATGTATTTATTTTGTAGCTTATTTAACTGCCATATGCCTGTGCACTAAATGAGTTCAGACGAACCACAAATCAAATACCAAGAAGTAAGTCCATTTCAAATTAGTGAAGGATTTACACCTACACGTAGTCATAAAATGGAACCTGTTAAAACTGGACGTATTTTTATGGCCGCTGTAGCGGGTGAGTTATTATTATTTTTTTTTTTTTTAAATACTAGTGTGTGTAAAATTTTAATGTTTTATTGAAATTTTTAGCCAATTTATCTGCTTTTGCTGTGGGTACTTGTTTAGGCTGGACCTCACCCATTTCGCCGAAATTAAAATCAGATGACACTTCTGATTCTCCCTTGGATCATAAAATTGATGCCTCAGATGATGCTTGGATTGCTTCCATTGTGGCATTGGGTGCTTTAGTTGGTGAGTTTTATTTTTTTTTTATTATATTCAATTAAGTGGAATTATTAAAGTTTAATTTAACAAAATTAGCTTTAAGATTAAAAATTAGTATAACAACTAATTAAGTAAATGTTTAAATATAACATTATAGAAATTAAGAACTTTTGCGAACTATTCTTAAAAGAAATATCTTAAAAATTTGGTGATGATTAGGTGATTTTGTCGAGAAGTAATTGAAAAATGTTTGATTAAGTGGTTTGTGTAAAACTATAAGTGAATTAAAGTAATAACAACTAATTAGTCATTGCTGTATGACCCAGGATTGTGTTTTTAAGGTAAAATCTAAAATTTATCCCAAAATCGAGGCATTATTGCAATTTACAGTTTCTATATGGTGAAAGGTTAAAGTAAAAATGTTTAAATTCTGGGAATTGCTTTTATTTTTCTTACAATACTATGAAAATCAAGAATATAATGCGAAACCAATTATGTATTACAATGACATTTATATGGAAGATTTCATGTCAAGTGAATCTACTTTTGAAATCAATGTCTTCCGATCGGGAAGAAATTTGCACCAACGTTAGTTCTATTGTAATTCAGACACAATTTTTCAACAAGTTCGGTCGAGAACTCTCTGAGTTAGTGGGGGTCAAAATTTGACATTTCGGCCAAGCAGGTGTTTTTTCTCATCCATGTAACTTATTATCTATTGTTCTTAGCAAAATGTGTTCCAAATAGTTTAAATAGCTAATTCTTCAATATTTCGAAAAAAAAATTTTTTTTAAAAAATTTAAAATTTTTGAATTTTTTCCGAAATCAAAAACTTTTTTGAATTATTTTTTTAAATGGGCTGTTTTTTTCTCAAAAGAAAGCTTATATATTTTTATACAACTGTTTGTTATTAAAGATATTTGTAAATTATTCACAGTTAGTTAATTTTTTAAATCAGGGACTGAATTATCGAATTCGTCATCCTATCAAAAAAGAACTTCGATAGCGTTATTATAAAAAATGTACTAGATTTCTTGGCCGAATGCCATTATCTCATACAATAAAATTACGATCAATTTTATTCGATCGCGAATGCGTTAATTTAGTCTTAGATTTTTTAAATCCTACATTTTCAAGATTTTTGAAATTGTTTGTAAACGTTTATAAGCTCCTTAAATGTTAGCATTTACCTACATAACTTGTGTTTAAATAATCATATTGCAGATTCAAAGTCGTCATGTTTGTTCACATATTCTTAGTTACTCCCATGTAACTAAGACCTTTATTATGTAGCGGTTGATCGGATCATCACTCCTAAAACATTGAAACTGTAGTCATCAGCTAGTTAGCTATTGTGGTAGGTAAACTAGTTAAAGAGCTCGATTAATAGGTCGGATATAGTTAAAATGTCTGGATAAATTTCCGATATTTACTAGAATCCAGTCATGTAAAATTGAGATTTTGAAATGGTACTGAACATAAGGAGTGAGATCGAAAAATTCTTAACTTCAATTTCCATGCTCTGTTTTAGGACTCTAAATTTTTAGCAGCGTTCCTTTTCGTACCATATAGTCCGAGCACTGAGCTAACCGGGCTGCTATCCTACCGGATGTGTTGGGAGCTCTTTTGAAAATGCTTTCTATTTGTTTCGCTTTAGAAACATCATGTGGACCATGCCTTCTACCTGAACTAGGTTTTCTATCAACGGACAAGTTCTCCCGGTACTGTTTAATAACATTGGAAACAGTTTGACAGACCTTTGAATGCTTGGCCAACTTTTTGTAGGACCAAGTTGGGTTCTGTTGAAAATATTTAATAATTTTAGTACGCACTTTTTTCTGATCACTCATTTTAATCAGATTAACAACAAATGAATATAATTGACATTTAACATAATAACTGACATGATTTACAAAGGTAACTTGATCAAGAAAAAAATCAAATGAAAAAAGTGTGTTAAGGATTTTACGATCTCACTCCTTATATATACCCAGAGTATTTTTTAAGATTGAAAGTACTAAATTATTATAGGAATTTTTTCCCCCAAAACCGAAGATTTCATACAAAAAATATGAAAAAGAAAAATGTAGAACAAAATTTTGATTTCCGCGCCTGAAATAGATTCTAGGTGTCTTTGCGACTAAGCCAAGTCTTAATCAGTGATCGACACAAATAGAATATGCTACATTAGTAACTGTATTTTAATGCTACAATTTTTTCATCCACAATCTTTAATTCCAATTCTTGTTGCTCATATCTAAATAGTTTCTCTCATTAGTCATAATAGTTTCAGTCTGTCGAGAGTTTATGTTATTAAATGAAACAGATAGACAATCACACCGTCTGAAAACAAAAGTGATTTTTAACGTTTTTTCATTAATTTATATAAACTCCACACATTTTATTTGCCCATTTCAATGAAAGCTTCGTATGAGTTTTCGGACGAGCTAAGAATAAACGTGTAGTCTGCAAATGCTGATATTGAGAGCCTATCGCACAATGTCGCAATTTATAATCGCTTTATTTAACTCTCTATATTTGGTTTCATATATAGAACTGTACTTAATAGTTTATAGGTTCTTGAAATTAAAAGATATTAAATATATAGTGTCCATCAATCCATAATTTATCGAATGCTTGAGCGATATCCTATAAAGTAGCTGTATCCATATTTGTAAATTATTCCTTATTTTCAAAAGATTTCCTCTCCCCATTTCACTAAGAATATTTGACACCTGCGTAAAATCCATATTGTTATATGGGTGCGAAACATGGTTCCTTACAAGGGAAATACTTCAAAAATTGCAGACATTCATCAATAGATGTCTTCGCAGTATTTTAAGAAAATGGTAACCTCAAAGAATAAAGGTTGAAAATGAAATAAAGAAGCGTAAATATAGTTGGCTGGGTCAGACTCTAAGAAAAGAACAGTCTGAGGTCCCACATGCCGCACTTGAGTGAAACCCTCAGGGATTTCGAAGCGTTGGTCGACCAAAAACATCCTACAGAAAATCCTACAACCAGTTACGATACATAGCAAGAGAGAGAGAGAGAAGAGAGGAAGAAAATAGTAGAAAGCATTTATAAATAGACTAAGTTCAAATTAAAATTTTTAATGAATTGTAATTATGAACATGTCTTAATAATAATAATTTCACAGAAGCCAAACCAATTTGGACTGTGATAATATTTCAATTATTTATGTATAACAATAGTTTACTCAGTACTATCTTCTCAAATAACTTCGAAAGATAAGCTAGTATGCTAATAAGTCAGTAAGAAGAAGATATTGTTGAATACTTCAAATATTTCAATCATCCAAGTTTTGAAAAAAAAAAAGGTTCGATCGATTTCTGGAAATAGTGAGTGGATAAAGAACTGTTTTAATGGCTGTATAATTATATAATTGTTAGTCCGGGATAAAGCCATGTTTAAGATCTATCTAAGATATATTTATCTAAGATATATCTATCTAAGATATGTCTATATTAAAAGGTACTAAAAAACAATACTGTGAGATTATTTTAAATACTATGTCTAGGGAAATCTTATCACGTGATTAGTTTAAAGCGACATCATTAACGCCTTTTATGCTCTCTTTGACAGGTCACTAAACAAACCAGAACAGCTGTTCTGTTTTGGATATTATAATACTGGTCATACAATTTGATGAAAATAATAAAATTTCAGATTGGAAATATCAAAACCTGCTACAGCAATGAATCAAATGTAGTAAATATATGAGTTGAAGTTCAAAGAAATCTTTGGAAACAGTTGAAATACTACGTTTCTTGCGATATAAGGTCTTTTCCCATTAGAGTCACGAAAATCATATAAAATATTTATATCATAATGTCCTAATATTTCACAATGGTTTTTATTGCAAAGAATGTCCTAAAATAATACTACTTTCTATGCTATGTTTATTGTGTTATCGTAACAAACCACCATATACCAACCCCGAATGCCTAAGAGTCGTTTAAGCCGAGCCGCTGAGTCGTGATATATTAGGACATTACGACAATATGACTGATAAGAGACCTTGTGAATTGACCAATTGTGTTCAATAGAATACATTTTTGTAGGAATACTACACAAGCGATATGTATTCAAGAGATTAATACGGGAATGACCCCGAAAAATTCGTGTGAACCAACGGTAGGTCACATGGCAGCTAACACATTCGCGAGTTCGGAAAAACTTTAGTTTGTACTAAGATCATTTGAGAGTTTTTCCTCTAACAGATTTCCTTTAAAGCTGTTCATTGGGACACTCAAATCCCTTCAAGATTTCGCAAGTTTTGTTTATGAAGTTTAAACTTCTATTTCGTTTATTCTTAAGTTGAGTGTAAATTGTGAACTTTAAAATGAACTCTAAATATTATCATCATATCACTTAATTTATATATATAAAAAAAAAATAAACCTGTAAATAATACATTACTAACAATAGAAAATGTAAGTTATTTTAAAAAACTAAATTCTACTAATACTACTCGTATTTACCATGGAAAACACCTAGAATAGTTTCGAATTTGACCTCAAACTTCCAGGTGTTTTCTATATTATATTTCATATTGCTCAAAACTTAAACATACCCACATCAATAAATATTTTCTATTTCAGCTCCCTTTGTCGCTGGCCCTTTGGCTGATAAGATCGGTCGCAAATGGGTGTTACTTTCCAGTTCAGTATTTTTTGTGATTGCGTATGTGCTCATGATGATTGGTGGTGCAGTTTGGGTATTACTATTGGCACGTTTGATACAGGGTTTTGGTGTGGGCTTCGTCATGACAGCCCAGCCAATGTATGTAGGCGAAATAGCAACGGATAGTGTAAGAGGTGCCACGGGTTCGCTCATGCAATTGTTTATTGTGGGTAAGTATTTTGTTTTTTTTTTTTAACAAATTTCTCTTAATTTAGTTGTTAACTTAAATATTTTAAACATATCTTTCAGCTGGCATTCTTTATGTGTATGCTATTGGTCCGTATGTCTCCTATCAGGCCTTGCAATGGTGTTGCATTGTGGTGCCCATTGTTTTCGATGCGATCTTCTTCTTTATGCCTGAAAGTCCTTATTATTATGCTGGTAAAGGCCGTAAATCGGATGCTCTAAAGTCACTACAATTCTTGAGAGGCCAATCCGCTGAGGGTGTACAGGACGAAATGGCCACTATTCAGGCTGTGGTCGAAGAATCTATGGCTAATAAAGGAACTATGGTTGATATCATTAAAAATCCCGGTAATCGTAAGGCTTTGATTATCTCTGCTGGTCTTATAGCCTTCCAACAGTTGTCCGGTATTAACGTGGTGCTGTTTAACTCGCAGTCTATATTTGAAAGTGCCAACACTGGCTTGGACCCTGCTATTGCTACGATTATTGTTGGTGCCGTTCAGGTGGCTTCTTCGGGCCTAACACCCATTATTGCTGATCGTATGGGTCGCAAAGTTATTTTGCTGACTTCGGCCGCTGTCATGAGTATTGGTTTGGCCGCCTTGGGTGCCTTCTTCTACGTTCAACTTGTTGTGGGTGATACATCCAATGTTCTATGGCTGCCCGTTCCCGCCCTGGTCGTATACAATATTGTGTATTGTGTTGGCTTTGGTCCTCTACCTTGGGCTGTCTTAGGTGAAATGTTCCCCGCCAATGTAAAATCGATTGCCTCTTCAATGGTGGCCTCAACATGTTGGATATTGGGTTTCCTGGTCACATATTTCTATCCCTCATTGGATGCCTTGGGTTCATATTATGCCTTCTGGCTGTTTGCTATTTTCTGTGTGTGTGCTTTCTTCTTCACCCTGTTCGTCGTAATGGAAACTAAAGGCTTAAGTCTGCAAGAGATTCAAGATAGACTTAATGGCAAGAGAGGTTAAGCTTCGCTAAAAAATGTACCATTGAGCAGGGAGGGATAAGCATTAACGTCATATCGTAATTAGTAAGATATCAACATTTGTGTGTGTGTAATGAGTTTTGCCAGATATTTGTTTAAACATTTTACACGAAACAAATTAAAAGTATTCCTTTAAATGTTTAGTCAATAACTTTAGTTTTAAGTAAACGATATAAAATGATTTTAATAATGATTATGATTCCTTAAATAAAATAAAATATAATTGTAAATAAATAGTACATTATATTTACATAAATAAATATACATACTTACTTATACAAAATATATGTATCTAACTACTTATTAATTAACGAAAATAGCGATTTTATTTATAGATTATTTTATTAGGCGTTTAGTTCAGCTACATGTACTAGCCAATGAACATTGAGATCAGCCTCAAGATGTCGATTATGATTTAAAAGTGGTATCAATAATGTGGCTAATTTACGATTCACATGATTGTATCAACCATATATATGGTTACAGTAAACATGTATATGTTTGTGACAACCATGTATATGATGAAGGACTTACCATATTATGTTGGTCTCGGCTTATGGATATCATAATCTGATAACAACATATTATGATAAAATTATTCATCATGTAAATGGTTGTCACAAACATATACATGTTTACTGTAACCATATATATGGTTGATACAATCATGTGAATCGTAAATTAACCACATTATTGTTAACACAATCATATATATATTTACTGTGACTATAATATTGTTAAAAATGTTGAAATGGTTACAGTAACAATGTACAACTATATTTTTTTTCTGCGTGTAGAATGGAGATAAGCTCAGTAGCATCAACACGGTGAAGATATAAAGTCTTACAGACTTTCCGATGAAATTCTTTATGAAATCGGTTTATAGGAACAGACCTTTATCTATCCGGGCATTAGGGATTATAAAATAACGATAATCGATAAGATAACCTTGGACAGCCTTAATGGAGATTTTCGATAGAGTTGTCTGTCTTTGATCCGAAATACTTTATTAAGGGTGTGTAGTATGGATAGATAGAAAATGAAGATAAACAATGCAGCTGGTATTAACATAGCGAAGATAGAAAGTCTGATGTTTAACAAAGCCTTTCAGCTGATAATAACTTTTAGCTACAATATGGGAGATGAGGTGACTATATATGTCGACAGTCAGGTGGCGCTAAAGGCTTTCAAGCGTTATAGTGTTAAATTCAGATTAATGGATGACTGAAGAGCCCTAAGTAGGCTAATGGAATTTTATAACATCCACCAGTGTGAGAATAACTGGTATGGGTTGTTTTTTAATGATTTCAAAAATTTCGTTTAAAATATTAAAATGGAATGAATAATACTTTGATCCGACATATATACGTGTTTTTAATGTATCCCACTATGAGACCAAATAGCTCTAAAAGGAATAGACCTAAGCTTTCTTTTGAGCAAACAAAAATTAAAAAAAAGGGCCCATATAGGAAAAAAGTTCGATTTTGCAAAAAAAAAAAAAAAATTAAAAAAAAAATTAAAACAAGTAAGAGACCTATATTCGGCTGTGCCGAATCTTATATACCCTTCACCAAATTATACTTTAAAATAAAATTTAAAAAAAATATATTTTTTCATTTTAAATTTTTTTTTTTTCGGAATAGTTTTTTAAAAGTTTTTTCCAATTTTTTTAAAAAATATTTTTTTAATTTAAACATTTATTTTTTTTAATTTATTAGTTTACAACAAAAAAATTTGTTTGTGAAAAAAATTCGGGTTAAAAAATATTTTTCCCGATTTTGACCCATTGTAGGTCCAACTAACTATATACATCGTTGCAATGGACTTTGCAATATCTATCATTAGATATCCATATTGTCTATATTTATGACTTAGTAATCGAGATATAGATAAAAAATAGGCCAAAAATAGAGGTAATCTCGGATTTTTGCTCATATCTCCGTTGTTTATGAACGGATTTTGCTGGTTTTAAATAGCAAACTTCTCGAAAGCATGTCTGACAGAATTATTGAAGATTTGGATCCCGAAGATATCTAGGGTCTTCAGAAAATTGATTTCAACAGACGGACAGATAGACAGACAGTAAGACAAACAGACAGACAGACATCGCTATCTATAAGGATCCAGAATATATACTTTATAGGGTCGGAAAATTATATTGTGGAAATTACAAACGGAATGACAAACTTATATATACCCTTCTCACGAAGGTGAAGGGTATAAAAAGGGTCCATTTTGAAAAAAAAGTTAACAAAGTTTTTAATTTTGCAAAAAAAAGTCAAAAATTGTATGTTTTGAGATACAAAACATTTATTTTGATATGAGAATATGTACGACTTGAGTGGCAAAAATATCTACTGACTATCGACATAAATGCGAATATTATCGAAAATATTCCGATATGGTGTTGTGTAGTGAGAATGTTAATTCAGGAACGAGGGCATCAGTCTGTATACTGCGAAATTTGAGTTTGCAGTGGGATATGCTGGTAAATTGTGTGTATCCACTATAATGCTCCAAAAAAAACTGTGATTTTTAAAGTTGAGGGTCATTAGAACCCCAAGTGCTATTAAGGGTTAATTTCCATTTTTGAGCTGTTATTGTAAATGCTAGATTTTATGTTATATTATTCTCAAGTTTCATTAAAATCGGCCCAAAAATATCTAACATTTCGCTATCTTTCCATTAGAAATTTCAAATATTGAAAATTTTGACCTTTGACCTTCACGATTAAAGGGTTATCGTCTACCAGTTTTAGTAAAACTTTCAGAGTATATTTAAAATTTTCTGGATTATAATATTCTTAATAGGTTTTACTTAAAATTCATAACAATAAGCAAATTGGGCTCATTCGCCAAAATATGGTCAAAAAATTCGTTTTTCTCCAAAATCGCAAAATTTAAATCGGTGTTACGGAAAAACTATAAGAGATATTTTCATAATTTTTTCATAGTTTTATTCCCTATTATTTTCTCAATAAATTCCAATGTGATTAACAAAAAATTCTGAAATTTGTTTAACAAAATTTTAAAAAGTTGAAAATGGAGTTTTGAAACTGCCGTTATTAAATTTGTTGGTCATACTTGCGAATAGGTTAACGCTATCCTACGAAGACTAAAACTCATATACAAGTAAATATGGATATATTTAAAGTAAAAAATAGTTTTTATTTTAATATTTCTAAAAATATGTTAAGTTTTTCTTACATTTCTTGGCCTGGGGAATTTTTAGTAACTTTAACATTTTTTAACCAATTTTTGTCTTTTATATCTCATTAGAATGATAATTACGTACACATTTCGATTCTTTTACATTAAATTGCAAAAGTAAATATTTAATGGCAAAATTTTTACAAAAACTGAAAAAATTGCATTTTGTAATGCTAATATTTTACACAACGTGTTTCCACAATACAAAGAACAGTTTTAGTGGGAGAGACGGTCTGTACCTTGAAATTTTGTTTCGTCCATACAATTTTGGAGCTCTCTAGAGTCCATTTATGGAATTTACATGCTGTGAAAAATTTTTTTGTTTAAGACTAATCAAATGATTCGGAATCATTTGCCAACTAATTAATAATTTACCAATCATTAATTGTCTTTAAAGTGTTGTTATTAATACCACATTTAATTATTATTGTAATATTATATGATTAATTTTAAACACTTAGTACATGTGATTCTTTAATTTCTTATTTCTTCAGCTTGTTATGTCGCTGGTCCTTTGGCTTCCATAATTGGTCGGAAATGGGTACTACTTTCCAGTTCGATATTTCTTATAGTTTCATTTATAGTGCTGATGATTGCTCCCGAAGTCTGGGTTATAGTGTTGGCACGAGCACTACAAGGTATCGGTACCGGTTTTGTTATGGCGGTGCAGCCAATATATGTGAGTGAAATTTCCACCGATGACTTAAGAGGAGCCACGGGTTCCCTAATGCAATTAGGTATTGTTTGTAAGTATTGGAAAGAACATATTTATATGTCTAGGATACTAAATAATTTTATTTTATTAGCGGGTGTCCTTTATGTTTATGCTATTGGTCCTTTTGTATCCTATCAAGCATTGCAATGGTTTTGCCTAGCAGTACCTATTGTTTTTGTAGCTTGTTTTGTGTTTATGCCGGAAAGCCCTTATTACTATGTGGGCAAGGGTTGCCAAGAGGATGCTATCAAAGCTTTACAATTTCTACGAGGTCAATCTGCTGAGGCAGTTAAAGGAACTGTAGTCTCCATAGAAAATTTCATACAAGAAACTTCGCAACAAAAAGGCAGCGTAATGGATATCGTTAAAATAGCCGGCAATCGTAAGGCTTTTATTATATCGGCTTTATTATTGGCATTTCAACAACTCTCGGGAAATACTGCCGTTCTTTTTAATACTCAATCCATTTTTGAGACAGCCAGCACAGGTGTAGATGCTGCTATATCTGCCATTATTGTAGGCATAGTACAAGTGGCAGCTTCTGGACTAACTCCTCTCATAGCCGATCGCTTGGGCCGCAAGATTATATTGCTGACTTGTAGTGGCATTATGAGCATTGCATTATTTGCTTTAGGTGCCTATTTCTACATCGAGCTTGCTGGCGAAGATACTTCAAATATTATGTGGCTACCTTTAACATCTCTCCTAATTTACATTATTTTCTATAGTGTTAGTTTTGGTCCTTTACCTTGGGTTCTTTTGGGAGAATTGTTTCCAGCCAATGTCAGGTCTATAGCATCCGCTATAGCAAGTTCTATTTGTTTGTTTACAGGATTTCTTATTTCCTATTTCTATCCCTTGCTGAATACCCTGGGTACATATTATATATTCTGGTTATTTGCCACATCTTGCCTTATAGCGTTCTTTTTTATAATGTTTGTTGTATTCGAAACGAAAGGTTTGAGTATGCAACAAATTCAAGATAAACTTAATAAAAAGGAACTCGATTAGTTAGCAACAGAAAAAACATTTTTAGTTTAATAATAAAACTAAATAATAATTAGTATCATCTATGATATTTAACATACTTAAAGAATTTAAGAAGAGCAATATTTCATATATCTACCTAATATATATATATATAATCGTATATATAGTATTTAAGTATAACTGCCATTTATTATAGTATGTAATCGAAAATACTCTTATAGATGCTCTAAACTAATAAGGCTCTCAACTTAAACCTATAAAACCACAGAATTGCAGTAGTAATCTATGTCCACATAGAATATTTAACTGTACAGATATTCTGCTAAAAAGCTCTACCGTCCATAGAAGACCTTGATTTTTTAAACATTGTTATTAAACTTGAAAGTTACTGAAGTATTAACACATCTTTTGTTTTATAAAGTATTAATAAAGCATTCTAAAAAAGTATGTTAAATGAATTTTTAATTTAATTTGGGAAACCTACAAATTCCTTTTTCTCGAACCAATGACGACCGAGGGATTAATGTTTGTGCAACTATGTTCATTAAATACTGTTACGAATGTGCAATGACGATTTGAGTTTAACGGTCTGTAACGACTGCCTGCAGCATTCATCATATTTGAGGGCACGTCCATCAGTAGCATGCGGTTGTTGGCATTGTTTGTAAGTATGGCAACACTAAATGTTTGGGCTGCTGGCAATGACATCGAAGGCTCTGGAATTCGAATTGACTAGTATGTCCGTTAAGTGCATTGTAGAAGATTCCCGATAGATGGCGCGTGTATAAATAGTGGCAGAGGTGGCAGTCGTGAATGGAGTTGATCATTGTCGCTGTTAGAGTTAACATCAATTGTCGTGTACATGTGTGTTTGTACATTATAAAGTTTGTGTGCATTTCTGCGAATTGATAGACGTATATAAAGACACTGAGTGCCTATTGAATTCTGTTGTTGTTGTACATTCTGAGTAAATAAAGAGTAGTTACAAATTTTAAACTAGTAAAACTGCTTTTTATTTGCAATCAAAACTATCCGGTTTATATAAAGGATACTTTATATAAACCGGAAAAATCACCTTTTTAAAATTGTTTAAATTTTAATGCATGTAACTTAGGACTCATTTTAAAACAATTATTTTTGTATTTGATACATACATTTATTTTTAGTCCAATAAAATAAAAATTGAGAAAATCGGAAAATATTTGAATCCGCTGTTATCAAAAAACTGGAGCAGGGTGGGTAAAAATTTTGAAAATTTAATTTTCAAATGCGAACATCTCCTAAGCTATAAAGATTTTTGATAGCTACAACGAGGTTTTTTGAAATCAAAATACAATCGATGAAATAAGATCGTTGTAAAAATGTAACATTCCCGAGGTGTCCTACTTTGGGGACCACTGGCCACGCCCCTGGTGGGCCCATGAGGTCCAAATTCAAAACTTAAACTCGACAACACAAGTGAAATTTATTTCAAGCCGGACTAAACTAAACGTTTAGAAGTTACAGATTTATTTCCCTCTATTTTTTGTATATACCACTGTGCGTCGCACAGTTGTATATACCACTGTGCTTTGTCACCATATGGCGATGGGACAAAAATAGAAGGAGTTGTCGTAGACTTTTAAATTGTGTATGCTCATATAAATACCTTAATTAAAAAATATTTTTTTTTTTTTGGAAAAAATCGGACCAAGGACACGCCTATCTCCCATATATGCCAAAAATATAATTATTTATATTGGCTACATAATTGATCTAAAAATCATGAAGCTTACAATATTTCTGTTCATTTTTATTGTGATTCCAGCAAGGACTCTTGGTCCTTCCATATATCCTTAATTGTCTAAATTCTATAACTTTTGCAAAAATGATTGTAATGAAACTTCGTATGTTTATTTGTATTTACTGCATAACTTTTTGGGTTGAATAAGTTTGTCCGTCCGCCAGTCTGTGCGTCTCCATCTATCTGCCTGTCCGTCTGTCTTTCCATGTAAATTTGTTAATCAAGGTACAGGTCACAATTTTAAACATGTTCCAATGATATTTGGTCCACATCACTTTTTGGACCCATGGACAAACTCTACTAAATTTTGTTATAATAGGTTCATGATTTCACTTAGCCTCCGTACAAATGTCTTCCCGAGCACAGTAGGGGAAATGAATAAAAGTGGAAGTAAATCTGTAACTTCTAAATCAACAGATGTTAATAAAATTTCATGCAAAATGTTGAACCTACAATGGTTCGAAATCGGGATAATTTTTTTTTAAGCCGAATATTTTTTTTTACAGCAAAAAAATTTTTTATAATTTTCTTTCACTAATAAATTTAAAAAAAATTTGAATAAAAATTTAAGAAAAAAAAAATATATATATCGAAAAAAAAAATTTGAACAATTTGGAAAAAAAATTGAAAACAATTTGAAAAAAAAATTTTTTTTTTTAAATTTTGAAAAAAAAAATTAATTTTGTTTACCTAATAATATCTAAAATTTGTATTTTAAAGTATTAATTGGTGAAGGGTATATAAGATTCGGCACAGCCGAATATAGCTCTCTTACTTGTTTATTTTAAAATACCTTAATTCCTAAACCGGGAAAAATGTGTTCCAAACCCTGAGTTTTTTTTTGAAAAGTGTCTACTGTGACATTATTTATCGTGCGTTAGTAAAAAAAAACTTTGTAAGTGTTAAAGTAACATATAGGGTTATAGAAATATGGAGCATTACTCAAACCTTAAATTATCTTTTAAAATTAGCCAAGTTTGGATAGGCCTGTGGTGTTACGTCAGCATAAGTGATCCAACCCAAATTTTATTTTACACGCTTTTGCATTAACTTTTCTTTTCAGATCATATACAAATTGTATATAACTAGTCCCGAAGAAAATATTTTTTTAAAAAAGAAATATTATATAGGCTTTTTTGGGAAAAAACTTAAAAAATAAAATGTTTCAATTTTGGAGAAGATAACTGTTAGCAAGTTGTTTTTATTTTATTTAAAACTAGCTGACCCAGTGCGCTTCGCCACCCCAATTGGATGAAATAAATAGTACTATTAAGTCTACCTATGTGAATTAATACTAATTCAGGATAACATGTCTCTAGTTTCATGTTTATTAATTCATTACAAAAAGTACCATTCGAATAAAGAAAAAGTAGCAAAAAGTGTCCCCCTAGTCCCCATATATGCTTAATTTCATGTTCCTAAGTCCATTGTTATAGAAAATTCATAAAGTACCATTAGAACAATAAAAAAGTACCTATAGTTCAGTTCTCACATTTTGGTACCTAAATATTATCCCCTATTCCTAACAATAACTTCACTCAGATACATATCAGCTAACTTTAATGTCAATTAGTGAAATAATGTAAAATATTAAAAAAGTACCATAAGGAGAAAAGTACCAATTTCCATTTTCCTCCTTGAACACCCCTCAAGTTTGAAATTTAAAAATATTCCATTTTGCCAAAACTACAGACATGTATCAAAGATAAAAATCTGTATTAATGTGCCCAATAAAAAATATGTTTTAATAAAAGTACCAAACTGTTTACCCGGATTTGGCCCAATATAAACCTTGGCACTCGCGTTCCAAATAACAACCTGTTAGTTAATTTTTGTATGAATCCAGGAACCAATATTAAAAAAATTATCAAAATTGGCTTAATAATTTCAAATAAAATGTATTTTCCCGATTTTATCCCCTTTTTGGTACCTTTTATATCCCCATTACGGTGATAAAATTATATTCAAATAGATTTTTGTATCGTGGTGGGAGGTCATAATACAATTTTCGTATCTCTATGTCAAATTATAAGAAAACATATTTAATGAAAACACAATTTTTATCCCTTAAGGGTTCAAATTTCCAAAAACTACCAAACTTATATTTTTTATTTATTGATAAGTAAAGAATACGATTTAAAATTTGTTTCTATGTTTATTGGTTTAAAAGATACATAGGGTTCCAAAAAAGTACCAAAATACAGTTTTTACCCGTTTTCTCCCCTAAAATATTCGAATTTCGAAAAAGTACGAAACACCTGTCAGCTTATTTTTTAAATGGAGTAACATGCAATTTTAAGTTTTTTTGTATCTTCATTAGTTTTGAAGATATAAGTTTACCGAATTTACCCGTTTTTACCCCCTAAACGTTCGAATTTCCAAAAATCCCTTCTTATCGGATCGTTTTGGGGAGGGAGGAACCCACAGTTAAAATTTCACGATTCTAGCTTCAGACGTTTGGGCTGTGCGATGATGAATCAATCAGTCATTCATTCACTCAGTCAGTCAGTAACGTTACTCTTTTATATATATAGATAGTTTTTTACATAAAAATCGTTTATGACTAGCTATTTAAAAAACTTATTGCGAAAAAATTAAAAAAAAAAAAATAAATTATCAACATAAAATAAATATTGCAATAAGGGTCGTGCTTTATTTATATTGGCTACATAATTGATCTAAAAATCATGAAGCTTACAATATTTCTGTTCATTTTTATTGTGATTCCAGCAAGGACTCTTGGTCCTTCCATATATCCTTAATTGTCTAAATTCTATAACTTTTGCAAAAATGATTGTAATGAAACTTCGTATGTTTATTTGTATTTACTGCATAACTTTTTGGGTTGAATAAGTTTGTCCGTCCGCCAGTCTGTGCGTCTCCATCTATCTGCCTGTCCGTCTGTCTTTCCATGTAAATTTGTTAATCAAGGTACAGGTCACAATTTTAAACATGTTCCAATGATATTTGGTCCACATCACTTTTTGGACCCATGGACAAACTCTACTAAATTTTGTTATAATAGGTTCATGATTTCACTTAGCCTCCGTACAAATGTCTTCCCGAGCACAGTAGGGGAAATGAATAAAAGTGGAAGTAAATCTGTAACTTCTAAATCAACAGATGTTAATAAAATTTCATGCAAAATGTTGAACCTACAATGGTTCGAAATCGGGATAATTTTTTTTTAAGCCGAATATTTTTTTTTACAGCAAAAAAATTTTTTATAATTTTCTTTCACTAATAAATTTAAAAAAAATTTGAATAAAAATTTAAGAAAAAAAAAATATATATATCGAAAAAAAAAATTTGAACAATTTGGAAAAAAAATTGAAAACAATTTGAAAAAAAAATTTTTTTTTTTAAATTTTGAAAAAAAAAAATTAATTTTGTTTACCTAATAATATCTAAAATTTGTATTTTAAAGTATTAATTGGTGAAGGGTATATAAGATTCGGCACAGCCGAATATAGCTCTCTTACTTGTTTATTTTAAAATACCTTAATTCCTAAACCGGGAAAAATGTGTTCCAAACCCTGAGTTTTTTTTTGAAAAGTGTCTACTGTGACATTATTTATCGTGCGTTAGTAAAAAAAAACTTTGTAAGTGTTAAAGTAACATATAGGGTTATAGAAATATGGAGCATTACTCAAACCTTAAATTATTTTTTAAAATTAGCCAAGTTTGGATAGGCCTGTGGTGTTACGTCAGCATAAGTGATCCAACCCAAATTTTATTTTACACGCTTTTGCATTAACTTTTCTTTTCAGATCATATACAAATTGTATATAACTAGTCCCGAAGAAAATATTTTTTTAAAAAAGAAATATTATATAGGCTTTTTTGGGAAAAAACTTAAAAAATAAAATGTTTCAATTTTGGAGAAGATAACTGTTAGCAAGTTGTTTTTATTTTATTTAAAACTAGCTGACCCAGTGCGCTTCGCCACCCCAATTGGATGAAATAAATAGTACTATTAAGTCTACCTATGTGAATTAATACTAATTCAGGATAACATGTCTCTAGTTTCATGTTTATTAATTCATTACAAAAAGTACCATTCGAATAAAGAAAAAGTAGCAAAAAGTGTCCCCCTAGTCCCCATATATGCTTAATTTCATGTTCCTAAGTCCATTGTTATAGAAAATTCATAAAGTACCATTAGAACAATAAAAAAGTACCTATAGTTCAGTTCTCACATTTTGGTACCTAAATATTATCCCCTATTCCTAACAATAACTTCACTCAGATACATATCAGCTAACTTTAATGTCAATTAGTGAAATAATGTAAAATATTAAAAAAGTACCATAAGGAGAAAAGTACCAATTTCCATTTTCCTCCTTGAACACCCCTCAAGTTTGAAATTTAAAAATATTCCATTTTGCCAAAACTACAGACATGTATCAAAGATAAAAATCTGTATTAATGTGCCCAATAAAAAATATGTTTTAATAAAAGTACCAAACTGTTTACCCGGATTTGGCCCAATATAAACCTTGGCACTCGCGTTCCAAATAACAACCTGTTAGTTAATTTTTGTATGAATCCAGGAACCAATATTAAAAAAATTATCAAAATTGGCTTAATAATTTCAAATAAAATGTATTTTCCCGATTTTATCCCCTTTTTGGTACCTTTTATATCCCCATTACGGTGATAAAATTATATTCAAATAGATTTTTGTATCGTGGTGGGAGGTCATAATACAATTTTCGTATCTCTATGTCAAATTATAAGAAAACATATTTAATGAAAACACAATTTTTATCCCTTAAGGGTTCAAATTTCCAAAAACTACCAAACTTATATTTTTTATTTATTGATAAGTAAAGAATACGATTTAAAATTTGTTTCTATGTTTATTGGTTTAAAAGATACATAGGGTTCCAAAAAAGTACCAAAATACAGTTTTTACCCGTTTTCTCCCCTAAAATATTCGAATTTCGAAAAAGTACGAAACACCTGTCAGCTTATTTTTTAAATGGAGTAACATGCAATTTTAAGTTTTTTTGTATCTTCATTAGTTTTGAAGATATAAGTTTACCGAATTTACCCGTTTTTACCCCCTAAACGTTCGAATTTCCAAAAATCCCTTCTTATCGGATCGTTTTGGGGAGGGAGGAACCCACAGTTAAAATTTCACGATTCTAGCTTCAGACGTTTGGGCTGTGCGATGATGAATCAATCAGTCATTCATTCACTCAGTCAGTCAGTAACGTTACTCTTTTATATATATAGATAGTTTTTTACATAAAAATCGTTTATGACTAGCTATTTAAAAAACTTATTGCGAAAAAATTAAAAAAAAAAAAATAAATTATCAACATAAAATAAATATTGCAATAAGGGTCGTGCTTTTTATAACGTTTTCTTACATATTGTTACACTAGTTTCGTGTTTAAAATCATCGTTTTTGAATTGAAAACGTATTATAAAGCTCTTAAAAACATTAACTAATACCTACTCAGTACAACAAAATAATCACTCACCTACTCAATCAACATATGTATGTATGTAGTACGTTTCCTTTACTTTATTCCTGTACTTTATTTATTTCGTCTTCCCTTTATTAACTTTGTATGAAGCTTTTTTACTATGCTCCAAACACACACACACACACCCACTAACACTTTTTCTCAACGAACGGCCGAACCAAAGCAACACGCCGACCGGCACAAAATTGCATTCATACAATAATTTTTTTTCTTACAATTTTATAACACTTTTAACACAAATTTACTTCATATTACTTGACAATATTTTTACACACATTTATTAAGAAATATTTAAATTTTATATTTATGTAAAAATATTTGCAATTTGTTTACTTTTAACACGATTTATTAATTAATTAATCGAGCTCTAATCACCGAACAACCGAACACTTATTAAATTTCTAGAAAACTAAAAGAAGAATGCAAGTAATGCTACTGTTGTTGTTGTTGTTGTCATTAGTGTGTAGTAAATTGTACAAATGCATATGAGAGTGTTTGTTGTTATTTACTGTAATGATGATTTGAGTGGGAAATATTAAAGTTAATTAAGAGATTAAATGATAGATGTCAATACAGATTTGTCAATGTTTTTGTGGTGCATTTGCAAGGGAAAAATTTTGGATGGCTAATATTGATGTTGGTTAAGATTAAAGATGTCAAGACAGATATGTCAGTGATGCAAAGTGGTTTAGAATCGTTTTTTTTTTTTTTTTTGGAAATAATTCGGTATCTCGGGAACTATTTGAGATATTGTTACGAAATTTCACATGGTTAGAGCTGAGGTCTTTTCGAGTTGATTTGCAGTTGTTCAGCTTCCTAGCGCTAATGAGGGTCAGTGCCTTACCCCTCAAACTTGGTCATCACGGTTCTCAATTTTTTTTAAAAAAATCTCCAAAAATCCATTTATGATCCGAATGTGGTGAAATTTAAAAAATAAATAGTGCTTAAGAAGATCTCCAAAAAAATATGCTTACATATGTAGGTAATCTCTATTAGTTGAGAAGATATTTAGGTTTTTTTATTTATTTTTTTTAATTTTTCTCGATCTTTTTATGGTTTCTTTAAATGTGGCGGGACTACGGAGGGTCGAATTTTTTTTTTCTAAAATATCACCTAATTCTAAATAAAATAAAAATAACTTGCAAATAGTTATCTCGTCCCTATAAAAAGCTACACGCATCTAAATTTGGAACATGTAAAAAGGGCCGTATTTTTACGTTTTTCCCAAAAAAGCCCATATATAGTCTTTTTATATGATTCGGAAAGAGAACTTAATGCAAAAGCGTGTAAAGTAAAATTTAGCTCACTTAAGTGGACAGAACAACCCTCAAACATATTCCAACTTGGCTAATTAAAAAAAAAATGTTGATTTGTAAAAAAATTCTTAAAAGGCAAAGCACCGATCCTCGAAAAATCTCCATATTTGTATAACCCTATATGTTTCTTAAGTACTTACAAAGTTCTTTTTACTAGCATAAAACAAATAACGTAACAGTAGGTACTTTTCTAAAAAAAAAACTCAATTTTCAGAACACATATTCCCCGTTTTAGGAATTTCGGTATTTGAAAATAAAAAATTTCAAAAATTATAATGTCATTGATTTAAGAACATTTGGATCTATATTAGTTCCAAATATTGTTATCATATCCTTAACCGTTAACATTTTACATTAATTAAATTTTTTTTATTTTTTTTTCATGGAAAATCACCATATAATATTTTTTTTTTAGTTTTTAAGGTAAATGACGTCCCAAAAATGTATGAAATTATTTAATTTTACTAAAATATCAATCCTCAAGTCCTAAGGTTTTCTCTGATATCAAATACTTATATAAAAAGCCTTCATGTACTCCTCAGAAGTTCCACAAACCTTGCCCCCTTTGAAAAATTTGTACGTTTTTTCATATATATTTTCGTAACAATATCTCCAATAGTTCCCGATATACCGAATTATTTCCAAAAAAAAAAAAAAAACGTTTCTGGACCACTGTGCTGTGTTCGTTCCTCTGTCAGCATCTTCTAATGGAAGATGATTTTCAATAAAATTTAGGTAAAACTAAGTTAAATTATATTTTTGAATGTACATTAGTGTTTTCAAAATTGTACCAAATTAGTTATTGGTGTACCATTGTACTTATCATGTTCGAATTGTACCAAAAAAAAAGTACAAATGTACCAACTTTGCCATCCCTGACTGAAATATCATGGAAAG
Source organism: Calliphora vomitoria (assembly GCA_942486065.2). Classification (NCBI taxonomy): domain Eukaryota; kingdom Metazoa; phylum Arthropoda; class Insecta; order Diptera; family Calliphoridae; genus Calliphora; species Calliphora vomitoria. The sequence continues at coordinate 89,239,664 of OW818029.2, forward strand.
AAATTAGAGTTGTGCCGCTCTGAACTAAAACGCTCTTTTTTAGTGATTCAGTTATAAGGTTATACTACGACTACAAAACAATTACAAAAACAACAGGTAATTTCTTATTTTGTGATACACTAAAACAATGTGTCAATGTTGTTTTTGTAATTGAATTGTAGACGTAGTATAACCTTATAACTGAATCACTAAAAAGGAGCGTTTTAGTTCAGAGCGGCACAACTCTAGAAGAAATAGTAAATGCGCAAGATAGGATTTGATTTAAAATACGATTTTTCGTGAACAAAATTGACCAACCCTACAAAATATATTTTGGAATTGTAGCTACATTTAATAACTTAAAAATTAAAATTTTGTCATAAAGATAAAAAATAACACACCACTTAAATAAAATTTAATAACAAGTGATTTTTCTTTAACTTAAAAAATTTTCTAAATTAACGGTTGTTTTACATTAAAATCCACAATCCAAAATTGAAATAACAAAAAACCGCTGACTTGATTTCATTGCACTTAATTGTTGTGATAAAACAGTAACTTATAATAATGATACAACAGTGTTCCATAGAGAACCGCGTTATCTTTATACAAGATTAAACAGTGTGTAAAGCCAAAGATGCCATATATTTGTGTGCTTGGAACAGCTGTCACTTTACAAATGTATGCGATTGCGCCATCTAGATGTGAATGTGAGAAAACTTGTTTGTGTTGAGAACTGTCAGTTGACATTTTGTGCAATACACTTCAGTTCGTAAACAGCAGCCGTAGTGTTTAATACGTTAGATTTTATTTCGATACGCCGAACGGGGTGTTACGCGAGTGCTGTTCTTATTATTATTATTTTTATTTCCACTATATTAAATTGCGTGTAGAAAATCTATATTATTAGTGTTTTTTTATTACTAAAAAGGGTATTATAATTAATAGAAAAGAATAAAAATCAACGAAAATAAAAATATTTTAGTTAACGAAACAAGCAAAAGAAAATTATACAAAAAAGAAATAAAACGAAGTGGTGCGTGTTAACGTAAAAATTATGTGTATGAAAAGCAACTACAACAACGAGAAATAAGAAAAAAAAAGAGTCATTGAGAAAAATATATGTGTATGAATAAGAATTTAAAGAGTAGATAAAGTGGAATTAATTAAATATTTATGTTTTAACAAAAAATTTGGATACAACATTATAGAAAGCGAGAGAGCAAGTGCGTTTAAAAATTTAATTGCATATAAAAATAATAGACAAAATCTACCAATAAAATAAATATTAATATTTGATAAATATTGTTGTTATTTTTATTATTATTATTATTATATTTTATCTTATGTTTTGACCAAAACAAACACGATAATAACATTCAGTAACAACAACAACACAAATACAAAGTACAAGTATTTGCGAAAACAAAAAATCAACACTAAAGGAGATAAATATAAAACAAAACAAAAAGAAAAATATAAGTAATTCATATTGTAACACACCACACCCTTTAATAAATCTCTTAAAGCAAAACCAAAGAAAAAATAAAATAAGCTTAAAAACAAGATTTGTTTTGGGGAGAATTGAAAGTTTTGAAATGTGTCCTTGACTGTTTGTGCCAACAAAACAACAACAACCAGAAATAATAAAAGAAACAAAACAACTGTCAGCCAGCCAGCAACCATAATCAAAATAACAACAACAACAATAATAATAATAATAATAATAACAAACATAACAACAAAACAAATAAATGTCATCAAAAGTCTTTGTTGTTATTTCTACTGCTCGTTCGTAAAAAATATACTTCATTCACTACTACTGCATTTTGATGATGTTGTGCATTGTTTTTGTATTTACAATTGACTCTCACAGGAAGTGATGTCATTTTAACAAAAACCCATCTTCGAAGCTCTCTTCTTTCACAATCTCACAATTGCAACACACAACTCTGACAACTTGTCAAATGTTTGCAAATACCTTAATTTACAGTTAAACAAAAGAATTAAAAAAAAAAAAAAATAATAAAGTCACTGTTAAAAAGTTTTTGAAAACAAATTACAAATTGAAATTGTAAAATTAAACCTAGAAAAAGAGTGTTACTCCTATTTAACATTTTGATATTTTTGCAAAAATGCCTTTAATAAGGCATCCTCGAAAAGTTGTGCCTCCTTGTAGAAGAGCATCATCATCATCATCATCATTTTATGGTTGTTTATTCTATTTAATCGTACTTACCATATGTCTGCCCATCTTCATCGATAACAAGCCTGGTGTTCGAGCTGCTGTTGTTGTTGGCTCACCAGCAGCAACAAAACTCTCAACGAGTTATGTCAAAACGGATACAGCACAGTCAAAAGGTGAGTTTCATTCATTCAAAACGATTTCTAAATTGTTTCTTTTTTTTTCCTTTTATGCACAATAGCTTACAAAAATTCTTTGAGTGCCAGCCAAGATACACTCTTGGGAATTTAGAAAAGAAATATATTTTTATCAATGTGTTCACATATAAGATTTAAACATACTAAATAGTAGTGAACTGCTTAAGAGATTTCATATAAATTGCAAGAGAAAACATTCTTATTGGAATCACAAATTCCAGGAATTATTGCTTAAAGTAGGAAAACAAGTATAAATTTATTAGATTTTGTTCAATTGCATAATGGTGTTAACGGCATAGCTTAGTGCGGTTCTTAACAAGGACTCGGTGTTCCTAAGGTTTAAATTGTTCTACACTAATGCATTGAACACATTAAAGACAGCAGACTACACGAACACAAATGCTGCTGGCTGCAGTTGTAGTCGTGTGGTAGCTACTGAATTAATTTAAAGACGACGATAGAAATTAGCTTAATTCGGCTGCAGCGGCAAAAGTAGTCGTGTGGTCGTGTGGTCGTGTAGCTGTGTTGTCGTCAAAAGAATCGTCTTCATATAAACGCAGTTGGAAGTCTGCTGTCTTCAATGTGTTCAATGCATAAAAGAAAAACTGCAACTTAAAAACAAGAACGTGTCCTATTAATTCAATAACGTTCTTTATAATAGAAAACCCATATTAAAATACGATAAATTTAAAATTTTCAACTTTAAGTTAATATTTTTCCATATTGAAATACGATTTTTCAATATTACTAGACTTTCGTGGATGTTTCTTATTGATTCAATATAGTTTTTATTGATTTTAAGTTATTTTTTCCCTGGGTGCAATAAATCTAAAAACTAAATGCTGAAAATTAACAGTTTTGAAGTTTTGGATAAAAAAGTCACAGTGACGATGCATTAAACCAATTAAAGAATGAATTGTTTCCTTTGAAATATTTTGTCATTCCCTTATAACCTTATCTGTTAAAGCTTCTTTCGAGGTATAATTATGAGTCCGTATTTTGCGATATACAATTTCCCATAGTTTTGAGATTGAGATCTGGCGATTGGGCTCGCTACTTCAAAACAGGTACTTCAAGGGATGGTAACCTCTCGTTTACGAACCTAGATTGGGTTCATTTTCGCGTAATTCATATTGTAACACACTACACCCTTTAACAAATTTCTTAAAGCAAAACCAAAGAAAAAATAAAACGAAAAACAAAATAAGCTTAAAAACAAGATTTGTTTTGGGGAGAATTGAAAGTTTTGAAATGTGTCCTTGACTGTTTGTGCCAACAGAACAACAACAACCAGATATGAAAACCTAGAAATATATTAGAATAGATCAATATGATGGAGGTCATATTTCCAATTTTAGATTCTTGATAACCTTACGGGGAATCATTTTTGAGGATTTCTAAAACATTCTTGTTATTAAGTTATCCACCGCCAAACTTGACTATCTTATTTGTTTACTTGGGGTCTGGACTCCATCACTGACCTCTATTATATTAGATGCATCAATATGATGGAGGTCATATTTCCAATTTTAGATTCTTGATAACCTCACGGGCAATAATTTTTGGGGAATTCTAAAACACTCTTGCTATTAAATTATCTTGTCTTGGAGTAGTTTTACTAGGTCTTCCAAATATTGAGATGATTTATTATCATCAGTTTTAATAAATACTGATTTTTAAAATTACGAAAAGATGTATCAAAATAAAATGATTCTGTTAAATAAACGATAATTTTCCCTTCCTCCATTGCACAGAGGTTTAGCAACTTTTATTTTTTGGAAATAATTCGGTATCTCGGGAACTATTAGAGATATTGTTACAAAATTTCACACGATTGGAGCTGAGGATTGGATTTTGAGTTGATTTCCATATGTTCTGCTTCCTAGCGCTTATGGAGGCCAATGCATGGCCTCTCAAAGTTGGTCACATCGGTTTTCAAAATTTTTAAAAAAAATTGCGAAAAATCCATTTGCGAATGAGCTGAAATATAAATAGTCCTTAAGAAAGTCTACAAAAAATACACTTACATATGTACAATATCTCTATTAGTTGAAGAGATATTTAGGTTTATTGATTTATTTTTTTTTTTTTTAATTTTGCTCGATCTTTTTATGGTTTTATAGAGATGATGGGCCAAAGGATTGTCGAAATTTATTTTTAAAATATCAGCTATATTGGTGACTTGCTAACAGTTATCTTGACCCTATAAAAAGTTACTCGTAACCAAAGTTGGAACATGTAAATGCAAATAAACTTAGAAACACCTCAGCTGCAACCATGTGAAATTTCGTAACAATATCTCCAATAGTTCCCGAGATACCGAATTACTTAAAAAAAAAAACGTTTCTAAACCACTGTGCCTTTTCGCTCTAAGACCGACGACTGTCTTAGGAAAGATATTGTTAGTCTGCTTTTACACAGGGCAAGTTTACTTGTAGCAAGTCTCTTCGATTCTCTTTTAAACTTGCTCGTCTGTTTACACACAGCAAGTCTGTGTTCAATTTTGTATGTCAAAACCTAATAGACGCCATACTGAAAATGAGAAAACAAAAGAGAATTGAAGATACTTGCCAGTACAAGCAAGTGTGTACCCCTTTTCTTTCTTCTTGCCTCTCTCTCCTATAAACTCAGACTTGCGGCAAGAAAACTTGCCCTGTGTAAAAGCAGACTTAGCTTTTGAATGAAAACAAAATAAAAATTGTATATTTTTTACCAGGAACTAAATATAGGATATAGCTAAAATAGGATATTTATAGAATATTAGAGAATTCGATACGAGAGGGGAGAAATGAATTCCCTTTAGATTATTGTGCGATATACATACTTGCAAATCGAACATAAATTAATGAATTTTTATTGAAGTTCTCTTATTTTAGCAGAACCCACTCTATTGTTTTGTACAGAACAGTGACACACAACCCACATTTCAACTAAGATCCAACGAAACGATAGATTTAGTAAACTATCGCATTTTACTGAACTTGAATGATGAGTTCCGAAGTACTCTTTGAAGCATCATTTGCATGAAAGTGGTGGAACATAAACATTGAATTTAGAAATGCGACCCCAATCAGAGGTTCTCAGAAGATCTTGATTTTCCTCATTTTCCAAATACTCCGCTTGGCTTGGCCTAAAATTTAGTGAATACAAATAGTAAATGTTGCAATTATCTGCAAAAGAATACGAGCTGGAACCAAAATACTCAGCCGATGTTGTTTTGCAATGTTTTAAAAATGAAACGACACCAATTACATTGTTTCCTATTACCTACTTTTTGAAGGTAATTTCCATCAAGTGGGCGGAAGATCTTGTACTCTTATTGGATACTCTTTTTGAAAGATTCCACGTTTTTTCTTCATTAAACTATTGCAGCCGTATTTATAACCAAAATTTAGCAGTGATTTACCATAAGAGTTATTTATAATTGGTGAATTCACTAGGTCTCTTATCAGTCATATTGTCATAATGTCCTATCACGACTCGGCGGCTCAGCTTAACCGACTCTTAGGCATTCGGCGTTGGTCTCTGCTGGTTCGTTACGATAACACAATAAACATAGCATAGAAAGTAGTATTATTTTAGGACATTTTTTGCTTGAAAAGCAATAAAAACCATTATGAAATATTAGGACATTATGACATGATAAGAGACCTTGTGAATTGACCAAATGTATTTCTTATCCACTCGCAAAACCCATGTTAATGAACAATCAAAGACTTGCTAAATATTTAAACAACAGCTGTTTTGTGTCAAAAATGTTTTGTATGGGATAAAAGTAAAATTAATTAATTCCAAATTTTGATCTTCTTTTTATGATTTGAAGGAAAAAAAATTTAATAGAAATGTCAACGACTACATCAAAGTTGAACAACAACTTTTCAGAGTTGATTTTAAAATTCTTTATTGACTACCAAAAATACATTATGAATAAACTCTTTGCTAACCCTCTGCTAAGCCTAATCGGTCTGCTATGCGATGTATACACAGTGGCTTAATATTCGCTATAGATACAACAGTTGATATTTAATTTCCTAAAAATTCTTTAAATAAAATCATACATTTTTATTTAGAATGTTTTAAATTAGTTTCCTCTTACATATTATATGTGAGCATATCTTGTCAGTCTTTTAAAAATCTATTTTTTTTTTATTAAAGTCTGCCTGTCACATTAATCCATTTTTAACTAAAAAAAAATGGTACATTTTCTTTTCTGCCTTTTCTCCGAAAATAATAAAACAAACAAATTCTTGACAAATATTTGACAATCTAAATGAAAAAGGAAAACAGTAAAAGCTTTTTTTAAAGGAAATCAAATATTTATAAGGAAATGACAATTTGTAAATGGCGCTGTATTAAACTTTTTACTGTTTAGATTTAAAACAAATACAAAATAAGGAAAAACAAATACTGTTGGGTTTTTATTCCATTTAAGCCTTTAAAAAATTACCAACACTTTAGATGGATAATAAAATGAAAGTATCTATCTGTACTGTGTAAATAAATAGAAACACTGTTGGGTATTAGGGCAGTGTCAGTTGTATGGAGGTGTTTAATGTTTAAGCTGCGTTTGAAAATGGGAGTATTAGTATATGAAAACTTCAGGTATCGAACTAGAACGATTTTTAGGCATGTTTGATCTAGACTGGAAGTTTTTTTAATATCAAAATATAATTATGTAGCTTTGGAACAAGTATGAGCAAAATCGTTTACATTTGTAAAACAATTCCTTTGTCCTAACTTATGCTATAACAAACTAAATTTTTACTGCAGTTGGTAACATTGACAAGTTATTTGAATCATTAAACTGCAGCCACCAATCTATTGTGTAAAATACGAGAACATTTGTCTCTACTACTTCTCTTAGACAAAATAAACTTTAGAACAGTGGTCGGCTCAGAGAGATAATTTCGCATTTGTGAATGTATTTTGCAAAAACATGCGCTATTATTTAGCTTGGACTTAAGCCAACAAAACACTCTTTATAATGTTTCTTTCATATTTCCTGGCTTTTATAAGTTATTTTATAACTGTTAGCTATGGCTGCCGAACTCTGCTTTAAATGCTATCAAAAACCAAATACCTAAAGTCCTGCTAAGTCTCTTGTTTGCAACAAAATAAATAAATTTGTTTTTGTTTCTATTCAGTTGATTTAAAATAAAAATGTTATTTTGTTACATGAAGTGGAATGTCAGCAAAAAGAATTAAAAAAAAATATGAATGAGTTTGAGATTAAATCATTTTACTGTGGGCTGTATTTTGGGTAGAAAGCCACTCACTCATTTTTGATTAGAGTTTTGCTATAAAATGAAATTTATTTTTAAAATAAATTTAACAGTCTTTAAGTAAGTATTTCCTTAATCTAGTTTTATAATTCTTTTATTTACAGACTTTTTTTGTTTAGTTTTCTTTTACTAAGTATTATTTATTTTGTTGTTTTGTGTGTTTTGAAAGCACGACTTTAAAAAGAACTGGTTTGTTTCAGTTGTTTGCAAAATAAAAGTTTATGACAAACATATTGTTGTTAATTTATTGTTCAAGGTTAGTTTAATTTATGGTAGAGTTTATTTCTTGGTTGTTTAAATAGAATTTATTTTATTAAACGTATATTTTTAAATGTTCTTAAAGAATAAACCATAGAGAATAGACATAGAGTGGATGCTCTCCTGTCAAAGACCTAACTCAGTTGTCAAAAACCTTAGTGGTGAGAATGTATTAGTATAAAAAAGCTATGTGAAAACAAAAACAATTAAGAGAGCTATATTCGGCTATGCCCTGTACCCTTCACCAAATTATACTTTAAAATAAAATAAAATTCAATTTTTTTTTTTTAATTTTTTAAAAAAAAATTTTTTTTAAGTTTTTTCCAATTTTTTAAAATTTTTTTTAATTTATTAGTGAAAAAAATTTATGACAAAAAAATGTTTTTTGTGAAAAAAAAAATTCGGTTTAAAAAATATTTTCCCGATTTTGACCCATTGTAGGTCCAACTTTGTATAGTCTTATAGACTTTGAAATATCTATCATTAGATATCCATATTGTCTATATTTATGATTTAGTAATCGAGATATAGATAAAAAAATAGGCCAAAACTAGAGATTGTCTCGGATTTTTGTTCATATCTCCGTTATTTATGGACGGATTTTGCTGATTTTAAAGAGAAAACTTCTCGAAAGCATGTCTGACAGAATTATTGAAGATTTGGATCCCGCAGATATCTGGGGTCTTCAGAAAATTGATTTCAACAGGCAGACAGACCGACAGACAGACGGACATGGCTAAATCGACTCCGCTATCTATAAGGATTCAGAATATATATACTTTATAGGGTCGGAAAATTATATTGTGGAAATTACAAACGGGATGAGAAATTTATATATACCCTTCTCATGAAGGTGAAGGGTATAACAACACTCGTATGTGTGATTATTTTGAGTTTTTTTTTTTCTAGTTTCCGTTCTATGTTTCTCTATGGATAAACCCCATATTCAGAATGAATTTTTAAATTTTGTCAAAAGTTTATAAAACAAAATTTCCTTTTAATATTGCTTTTGATAAATTTAAAAATGATTTAAATAAATTTAGCTAAAAATGCATTTCTTTCTAACTCTAGCAAACTAAAAATATGAAAAAGCCTTTTTGTTTACAACTTTTTTTATTTACAACCAAGACAAATATGTTTTAAAATTCATTTATTTTGAAATAAAATTTCACTTTTTTTCAATAAAAAAAAAACGCTTTGATCATTTAAATCACTTTTTTTTGCTCATTATTATTTTTGCAAATAAAACTCTACGTGATTTTTTAATAAACAATAAATATAATTTCTTTGTTTAAAAATCTTGTTTTTTTTTTTTGAGAAAAAAAAAGAACTTTCATTTTTTAATTCAAATAAAAAAAACCAATGATACCAGGTCATTGAATTTTAGGGGCTACCGGTAAATGTTTATTTTTTCTTTTTTTTTTTACTTTTAAACTAATTTTAATAGTTTGTTTAAAAGATTTTTATATTTTTTTACTTTTACTCTTTGTGTGAATTATGCGTGTCTGTTTAGTAAAAGTAAATAAATAAATAGTTTAATTTATTTGTATTAAATGTCCGAAAAAATATACCACCATGTTTTGCAATTTAATGTTGTATTCAATGTGTATTTTTCTTGTTTTTTCCGCCTTATAATTTCTTTTCTTACTTGTGGTTTTGTGGGTCAGGCACGTTTTTTTTTCTTCTTTTTTCACAATCAATTTATTGGTTTGGTGGGTAAATAGTGCTCCAATTATTCAATTGAAGAATGTTGAGATTTTTTTTTTTTGTTAAAATACAACTCTCGAAAAAATTTTGTAAAAATTTCAAAAAACAAGAGTAAAATTTTAAATGAAAGTGTTTTTTTTTTGTTGTATTTTGATACAAAAACCCAATTTAAAAATCTTTAATTAAGATTCAAATTAGTTGAGAAATATGTGCGTTCTGCTTTTTTTTTTTTGTTCAATCTTTTTATTGTCAATCAAAATACTAAAATAAAAAAAAAAATAAATATAAAATGAAATCACTATAAAAGCAATGAAATGCAAAACTACAGCAGATGAATTTTAATAACTGTGAATATAAAAAATTAAATTTAATATAAAGATAGACTACATACCGTCACAGAGGAGGGGGAATTTTTGAAAAAAATTGGAAATAGTCAGTAATTTCTAAACGGATAGATTTTAATAAAATTTGCCATGACTATAAAAGACATACAGTCGAGGTCTAAATTCCAAACTTAAATCGCAGGGTGTGGTTACAAGGCCCCAAAATGGAACACCTCGGCTACATGGAAAATTTAAAACTATCTTAATATTCTTGTTTTAATCCGATCCAACAGATTCACATAAAACCATTTGAATCATTAAACTGCAGCCACCAACCTATTGTGTAAAATACGAGTACATTTGTCTCTCACTCTACTAGTCTTAGACAAAATAAACTTTAGAACAGTGGTCGGCTCAGAGAGATAATTTCGCATTTGTGAATGTATTTTGCAAAAATATGCCCTATTATTTAGCTTGGACTAAAGCCAACTAAACACTATTTATAATATTTGTTTCGTATTTGCTTACTTTTATGAGTTATTTTGTAACTGTTAGCTATGGCTGGCGAACTCTGCTTTAAATACTTTCAAAAACCAAATACCTAAAGTCCTGCTAAGTATCTTGTTTGCAACAAAATAAATAAATAAAAATGTTATTTTGTTACATGAAGTTGAATGTCAGCAAAAAGATTATATCTTATTCGAGATAATATTTAATTTGGTTATGTGCTAATAGCGGATCCAAAACTTTTCTGATTTGAATAGTAGATGTTAATAGTCTTCTAATCTGTATTTAACCCAATTTTTTTCTTGTCAAATAAAAACAAAAAAACACTCTCACGTAAAAAATTATTGACTTTTTTGAAAACTGATAAAACTATATGAAAGACTATAGAACGGCGCATATTTCATATTATTCCGTTCAAAACATACGGATTTTGAGTTATGTCGTTGTTGCAGCAAATTAGCTATATATTATAAGACTTACATAAAAGGATTGCTAAAAAACTGGTGCTGTGTCAAAATTTCTGTGTATTTAATATTAACAAATAAATTTGATTTTTTAGTAAACAAAATTTTGTACTTACATTATTTTTCTGCTATAAGAAACATTTTTAAAAAAGTCTATTATATTTACTTTCATCTGAAAGAAAACTTTGAAGTCGAAGTTCCATAAGGTCCCAGAAAGTTCCAGATTGCAATGCGTTAAAGAGCTGAAAGCAAACGAACGAGCGAAAAAATTTAGTTAAAATTTTATAAAAAACAAACAACTTATGTACTGGCAGACTATTCACAACTCAAGATTTTTATGTTGCTAATGGACGTGGTAATGTTCAAGAATAATACCGGATAAAAAAAACAAACAAAATTCTCCAAGAAGTTTCTTGTGTGGCAAGCCATTTGCAGTTGTGGCTAAAGAAGCCAATCATTTGTCACATCAGGTATGATAAACACAGAAATATATATTACAGAGTATCTACAAAAGCGGCTTTTACCCAGTGTTTAAAAATCTAGACTACATGTAGCAGTAGCAACAAAAAACCACAAGTAGTCTAGTTAAAAAATTAATAAAAACTCGTAGTCAATCAATTACTGCTGTTGCCATCACATTTTAGTAGCAGTAGTTGTAGTAATAGCAATAAAAGACAAATTTAAAAGTAGCAGAGTCAATTTTTTTTATATTGCTACCTTAAAAAAGAAAAAGTTTTAAAGTAGCAGAGTCATTTATTTTCAGTTATTTGTGCTACTTTTAAAATTTAGTAGTAAAAGATGTAGCAGTTGACGTAGTAGAAGAAGTAGCAGTTGAGGTAGCAATAGAAGTAGTCCAAAATAAAAATCTTCAGCTATAATACCAAAAATACAAGAAATAAACACAGTGTATTGTTGTTGTTTTGAGAGTGTTTGAAATAAGAATTCGTTTTAATTCGTCTCAGATGCAGAGACCTACGCCGAATAAATTTCACGGCGGCGGCGGCTGATTCCAAAAAATGTCGGCGGCGGCTAAAAAAATCAAAATTTAAAAAGTGAAATTCCGAAAATTTTGTGAAATTATAAGGAACTTTAATCGAAAACGGCGGCTTCAAGCCGATTTAAGCCGAAAAAAATTTCGGCGGCGGCTTTTAAAATTTATCGGTGGTTCGGCTCAGCCGGCTTACAGCCCTTCGGCGCAGGTCTCTGCTAAGATGTTCGTGTTGCTAATAGAATGATCGTGTTTTTTGTGTGTACAAAGTTACCATCTACATAAACAAGCGTAGCAAATCATCTTTAAAAATTCTGTTATATTAAAGATATTCTATCGAAAATACTGTTATATTAAAGATTTTCTTTACAACAAACTTTTATACGGAATATTTTTTCTTGTAAAATAAGAATTAAAGAACCCAGTAAAGATATCCCAGGACATGTTCGATTTAAGCGTAAATGGACCATCTCGTCCAAAAAGTTAACGGAAGCAACTATAAAATCATTAATGGAAGGACTTTGGGAGGATAAATTTATAAATATGTACTGTAAATACGCCACTGCTATTGGAGCTGCTAGCAAAACAATGTTTGATAATATATGTGGAACGAAAATAATTCTATAGTGTTTGAATAAAACTTCTAAATCTTATCCTATCTTGGGTAAGATGTCTGAGTTGTGCCCATAAGAACCCCCTGCTTCTAAACTCAACTTCCACCGATGTTCGCCAGGTTATTCTGAGACGACCATGATTTCTAGGTCCCTAGGGACTCCACTGTAAACATTATTTGGCTATATCCGTGTTGTCCTTTCTTAGGGTATGGCCTATCCACTGCCATTTTCTTCGACAGATTTCCGTTTCTATGGGCATTGAGTTGCACCTTTGGAGCAAATCTTGGTTATATATTATAAATACTGAGTAATATACCAATAAACATATTTGAATAAATTTACGTATATTTAAGAATTTTTATATTGAACGATACAAGCATAAGCTTTCTTTGGCTCACTTTTTATATATTGCCAAAAATAAAAAATAAAAAACATTTTTAGAAAATTTAGAATTGTCTTAAGAATTTCACAAAAATTCTTCGTTATTTAAGTCCATTTATACTCAGACGAGTTCAATTAACAAAACATCAATTTAAACTTTGTTCATAAAATAAATTTGTTTAATTAAATTTTCAGAAAAATCAACATTAATCATTTATTATAACTACTCTGTTACTACAAAGTAACTACAATAGCCCTACCCTCTCCCCCATTTGTTTCAACAATAATCACTATCTCTTCATATGCTCTTTGTATACTTACTCCCACACTCGCCACAAATCGTAAATACTTAACAATAAAAAGTTTTTCTCTAGAAATTCTTATGAATTTCCTGTTAAATTAAAAATAAAAAAACAAAAACTAAAGAAAACGAAAGACAACAGAGCCAGAGAGACAAAAACCCAGGCATAACCCTAAGGAATTAAGGGATATAACCACATGGGGTTAAGTACAAAAGTATTAGTCAGCACTTGGCAAAATACATTACATATAACAGAGAGACAGACAAAACGAGCGACCGACCGAACGACCGACCGACAAACACCGCAAAAACAAAAGAAAACAAACGAATAGAATAAAAACAAACATTACCAAATGCACAAACAAATTAAACATAAACACATTCATGCATACATACATACATATGTGTATGTTCGCCGTAACCACGTGTACAGGCGTGCGTGTGCTGTAGTAAATGAGTGAGTGTACTCCCCCAATTGAAGAGAAAATAATAAAAAAAAGGTAAAAGAGTAGTACCATGGTAATAATCATTACCATACGAAAACTATTTACTATTGCTCTGGTAGGGAAAATGAAAAATGTGTTTGCTATCAAAATTAAATATATTCAAATGGTACTTTTTCTTACCTCAGAACAAGTTTTGTGTTGCAAATCATCTGTAAAAATTATGTTATATTACATATATTCTATCGAAAATATTAGTATATTGAAGATTACCTTTACAACAAACTGTTATACTGAATATTTTCTATAAAAAATATGTTATACTGGAAATTTTCTATAGAAAATACAGTTATACTAAAGAGTTTCTATATAAACTATTGTCATACACAAGTTTTTTTTAAGGAAAATATTGTTATATACTAAAGAGTTTCTATACAAACTATTGTCATACACAAGTTTTTTTAAAGAAAATATTGTTATACTGAAGATTTTCTTTATAAAAAAACTTTTAAACACAAGATTTTTAATAGAAGATAGTTAGTTCAAGAATAAAATCATAGTGAGTTTATAAGAATTTGTAAATTAATATTTAATACTGAAAATTGTTTAAAAATATCAAATGAGTCTCGGGAGTATTATTTCATTATGAAATAGTTTCAAAAAAAGTACCTTTACATCAACTTTTTCCATCCCTGCTACTGTGCTACCTTTTAACAAACCTACACAACATCATTGCGTTAATTCTTTTGGAATTTCTATTGATCACTTTGGTTGGATTTAGAGAAAATTTTAATAGAGATGAGTTGTATTTGTTGCTAATAAAGTTTATGACCATACAGGCAGAGATGTACATATGTATAAGTAAATCAACATAATGTACATAATTGAAGAGACCAGGCGCCATTACGCCTTAAAGTTGTCTAGAGTCTAGACTAGTGTTAATAACTTGATGATGACGAATATATTTCTAATGTTATCTTCTCTTGCACTCGCAGTTTCTTCAAAAAACAAAACAAAAAAAAAAAAAAAAAAAAAAAAAAGAGTTATAAAAGAAGTTTTCCACTAAAACCAGAATTTATGGTAAATTGTGGGCAATCAGTAGTATGATTTGTTACATGGTTTCGTTAAAAATAATAATTCCAAAAAAACTTTTTAAAACTCAGAATTCTTTAAAATATTATTAAAAGCTATAAAGTTCGAAAACATTACTCACTCAGTAGTCTACTTTCAAACATTTCCACTCCTGTATTTATGAAGGGAAGAATTCTCTGGGTAATTCTTCCCTTCATAATATAATTGGTCAATTCACAAGGTCTATTATCAGTCACATTGTCATAATGTCCTAATATATCACGACTCGGATGTTGGGCTTAACCGACTCTTAGGCATTCGGCGTTGGTCTCTGTTGGTTCGTTACGATAACACAATAAGCATAGCATTGAAAGTAGTATTATTTTAGGACATTTTTTGCTTGAAAAACAATAAAAACCATTATGAAGTATTAGGACATTATGACAATATGACATGATAAGAGACCTTGTGAATTGACCAAATATTTTTATGGTAAACATTTTTACAATATTTGGTCACTGTAATTATTTACGAGTACAATGCAATATTACATCATAAAAATGGTTGAAACAAACATATACTTAATTACTACAATCATATATATGATTAGTACAATAATGTGAATGGAATCTTACAAAAATTATGGTTACCGTAATTATATAAATAATTACTGTGAGCAAATATTGATAAACAATTTTTCAAAATGTTTAAATGGTTATGGTAAACATGTACGTCAACTTTAATACAGGGTTTCCCAACAAAAGGTGTTATTTTGGTATTCAAAGAAAAATTGGATTTTTTGAGATAAATGATCGGATGTTTATTTCATAATAAAGAGGAAGTTATACCGTTAATAATGAAAAACAACATCAGCCAAATGGCCACCACGACTCCGCTAACAGGACCATATCCTTTTCATGAAATTTTCTATAACCAAATCGCAAAGTGGCTGCCCTATGTCCTCTATAGCCTAACGAATTCTATCTTTGAGGTCTTGAATCGACGCTGGGCTGTTGGCATAGACCTTATCTTCCACGTGGTGCCAAAGGAAGAAGTCGTAAGGTGTTAAATCACAAGATCTCGGTGGCCAATTATAATCACCTCTTCGAGAGATAACCCGATCCGGAAACATTTCCCGTAAAAGAGCAATGGTTTCGTTGCTTGTGTGTCACGTAGCGACGTCTTGTTGAAAGTAAACGTTGTCCAGATCAATATCATCCAACTCCGACCATATGATACGGTGTAATGACGTTTGTGGAATGCCCAATTCCAAAGAACGACAACAAACCTGGGTTTTCTTCAACTCTTTGGGCTACAACAGCAATATTCTCAGTTGTTCTTGAGCGACGTGCACCGGTTTTATTCTTCACATCACTAACTTGTCCCAACAGCTCGAATTTGTCCACCAATTTCTGTATTGCAGTCCGACAAGGTGCTTTACGACGAACCAAAAATACTTTAGTGACTGCAAGATTTTCACCATTTTTGAAGTGAATTTTAATAATTGTTGTCTCTATGTTGCCCAATAAACGTTGGAGAGTCGATTTTAAAGTGGCAAAAGGATACATTGTCACTATTAACACTGAAGAGTTAAAGTGAAGAGTAGGTCTTCTACTGTATATGAAAACTTCTCTATCTTATATAAGAAATCAGTATTCACATTTAAAGTAAGTAGAAAACATGTTTTTTTAATTAACCACTTCAAAAGAATATCACTGTTTAATCATGTCCTTGCTTTCCAAATGCCTCAAAAAAAAAAAAAAAAAAACTAAAAATTTCATTGTAAAAACTGTGCGTCATAAATGAATGTTTGAATGTGATTGCTATTGCTTTGAAAGCCTTTGTTTCAATTTCCATTCACAATTTTCTTACTTGAATAAACTTTTTGAATTTAACAACAAAAACATACAAACACTTCAAATTATTTTTGGAAAACAATTAATAATTGTTTAATACACGTACATGTATAATGGATGTATAAATCTATGAATTCCTTTTTAAGCAACGATTTTATCAATAATCAATCAAACTGTTTTCATTTGTTTTGAAAACGCGAAAATTAAACAAATAAAATGAAAATCTTTAGATAATCACTGATGGGTTTTCAATTATTATTGATATATTATGAACCATCAGGGAGGCATACATAAATAGGTTTGTTTTATTATGACATGAAATGTATTGCTGTTATGAGTATTCGTATTGTCAGGTATTTTCTTATGTTTTTTTTTTTATATAAATTTATGTGTTTTTAATTTCTTTACAATTGAATGCACTTTCTTCTTTACCCTCACTCACACTTGAATTCCATACATATTTAAAAGGCGCTCTTCATGTACATATTCAAAGTTATTAGGATGGGTCTCATTTTTTTGGGAAAAAAAGTGGTTGATGTTTCCAACTGTTTGGTTTGTTTTATGACACCATTCTCTACTAAACTGATTTCCACCCTCAATTTTGTAATCTTTGGAAATGTGTAGCTCTCCTTTCTTGCTTGATTTAGATTTTCATTACCATATTTTTACCATCCATCCCACTGTACGTTGATAAGCTTAATTAGAAGACAAATGGCTAGTTTTTAGGGGTTTTTTGATACTTTTAATTTTATTTGAAGTGGGAAAAGGTCTTGGAAGGACCATCGAATGTCCCGGAACCCGTATTCATACTTAATATGGTTCAATTCAATTTTAGATTGCTCGGACAGTTAATCAAAGGCTGAGAGTCTTATGAAGATCGTTTCCTCGTCTACTAGGCCAGTTACATAAGAAGCATTTAACGCTCTATAGTCCTCTTACTCATCACAAATGTGTAATACGAATTGCCATCTCTAGTGAACCCGTAAGGTAAAGCGCAGACTGGCAAAGCTGATATAAGACTCCGTAATAGCAACTAATCTCATGTTGAACTACTTAGTCATCTCATTAATAGATTAACTGATTTTGTCGACTTTCACAATAGAAATGCACTGCAGTTGTGGAGACTTCATGATATCATAGTGATAATCAGTGCTGTGATCCGGGAGCTATTTTAGTATATAGAGATTAAGATTTATTTTTTCACTGTAATCTTATTATACCCTTCACCATGAGTGGCAAGTTTGTCATTCCGTTTGTAATTTCTACATTTTTCATTTGCGACACCACAAAGTATATATATTCTGGATCGTTTTATATAGCGAAGTCGATATAGCCATGTCCGTCTGTCCGTCTGTATGCTGAAATCAACTTTCCGTAGCCCCCAAATAACTTACAAACATAATTGTTACATCAATATATCGGGAGTTCTTCCGGCTCGGTCGCTATTTAAAATCGAGAAAATCGACTGAGATATAAGGAAAAAAACTGGGACAACCTTGATTTTTGGCCTATTTTTGATCTTTATCTGGATTACTAAGTCAATAATATAGACAATATGGATATCTAATGATAGATATTTCAAAGTCCATTGCAACGATTTATATAAGGCTATAGTTATTTGGACCTACAATGGGTCAAAATCGGGAAAATTATTTTTTAACCCGAATATTTTTTTTACCACAAACATTTTTTTTATAATTTTTTTTCACTAATAAATTAAAAAAAAAAAAAAATTTTAAAAAAATTTAAAAAAAAAAATTGGAAAAAATTAAAAAATAAATTTAGAAAAAATTTAAAAAAAAAAAAATTGAAAACAATTTTGAAAAAAAAATTTTTTTAAATTTTGAAAAACAGTTTGAAAAATTTTTTTTTTTAATTTTTGAAAAAAAAAAATTTTAATTTTTAAAATTTTTATTTTAAAGTATAATTTGGTGAAGGGTATATAAGATTCGGCACAGCCGAATATAGCTCTCTTACTTGTTTTTATTCAGTATTGTTTGACAATGCATCATGGAAAAACTCACACTGCAACAACGTCTCCATATTATTAAGTTGTTGTGTGAGATATGTTATTTGAAAACAATGGCTTTCATAACAAATCATTTTGTTAAACATAATTTCGAGTTCCAGACCTGTCAACTGGTCGTCTAGTACGTGTGGCATTACACCTCTGGATTTTTTTCTTTTGGGTTATGCGAAACCAAAAGTTTTCATCGATAAGTCAGCTACAACATTACTAGATACCGGTAAGAGTGATCGGAAATTGGATCTTCTGTCTACAGCGCATTTTCGGCCAACATTTCAATGAATTTATCTTTAAAAAGTAAAAGCCATTGTTCTTTCAGGTCATAAGAAACATTCCGACATCCAATTATATTTTAAGTGTTTTATTTAAAATTAAAAAACCTCTAAATGAATCACATGACTGCTTCCGAGGATGTAGTGTTATTAATACAACAATTCAAAGGTAAACACATATTCTTAACATTATTGTTAACCGATTTGGCAGATTGAGACATTTTCAATCTTTAGAATTCTTTAAAATTTGCAATAGCTACTAAATTCAAGGTAACATTCAATATTTTTATTGGAACATATTTTTGGGGCCATCCTAATACATAATTTATATAGCTGTTCATATTCATATTGAAAAGTGTTCTTAAGGTTGTCAATTATATTTTGATAGAGTGTTTTTTTTTTTTTTGTAGCTTTTGTTGGAAATTTCTATGTTTGTTATTTGTATAAAAGAAGGTTCTTTTTTTTACCGAGTTCTTTAATGACACTCACTTTCTGTTTAGAAAAAGGGGAGTTTTGTTGGTTTTTCATTAAAGAATAGAAAAACATTGAGGTGTGTGTTTGTTTGCTTTATAAAAAATGTTGAAAAATTATTTTAGAATAAATTTTTTTTTGAAATGAAAACTTGTTTTAATTATTTCAAGTGTTAAATGCAACAGCATTTTTCTTTAACAAATAAATATTCATAGAAAATTGAAAGTGTTTGTTTAATATAAATAATTTAAGAGATAGTTGATAGTAAGTATTAAACTTGAAAAATATTTGAGTTTTTAAAAAGGTATTCATAATAAAATTTACTACCATTCAACAAAATTTTAATACTACTTTGGTTTTAGAAATCTTTGTTAAGTTTAAAATGTTATTGTGGGGCCCATTTTAATAACTTAAGCTTGAATACTCCTTGGCTACGCCCACGTTAAATTTTATCCCGATCGGACCAGCCTTTTAGAAATGCCAGATTTATTTCCAAAAAATTTTTGATTCTGCCCCACTGTGTATTGCAGATTTTAATCAACAGCAAATTTAAATTCAAACCTAGATTTCTAAATAAACTTATCAGCTAAACTAGCAACTATGACTGGGAGTAGAGACAGCAATTAGTAGACAACAATAAAACTTCAATTGAGTAGAAGTTCTAGCAAAAGAATAATTATGAATTTCAAATAAATACTACAACTTGATTGACTTGGGTCAAAATAATTGAAAAACGGAGAAAAGAAAGCCAACAATTTATTGTTGTCATTATTACAAAAGGAAAACAATTTGTTTATATGATTAAACAACAGCAAGCATAAATTATAAATACAAAATTTTATAGAATTCGTGCTAGTTTTTTTTTTTTTGCTTTTTCATAAAGAAAATAATCATAAATTCCAGGTATTTTAACAATAATTAATTGCTAATTTTTTATTACTTCATTTTTACTGTTAGCTAATAAAAATATGTATATATAGAAAAATGTATGCCTTGAAAACAGTGGTCGGCTTTCATAGACTCCACAGCACAAATATCATTCATAAAATAAAAATTATCAAATAAGTATAAAACAGTTCCCTGTATGCCGACCACTGCTGTAAATTCTTCTACATGTTTCCATGTAGTTTTTGTTTAAAGGTTTAATCGTTTTTTAAGTCTTCTTTTTTTTGCTGGTTTTGTGGTTTTTGATAATGATTATAAATTTTTTATTATTATTTTTTTTTTTGCAAAATAAAAAATTAGTTATTGTGTATACAAAATATTACGTGCTAAAACAAAGTTCAAACTTTTATTTGAGTTGTTGTACAATAAAAGAACAAATACTTGGACGGTCGGTTGGTCGGTCTATGGGTTGTTTGGTTTTAAATGGTCTGGTTGGAGGTTTACTTAGTCATCGTCGTATGGTATTGTTAGAGAATTGCCAATGCATTCATTAGTTTATTTAAACAAACAGCCTTAGTACTAGTTTGTTTATGGTTTTAGAATCTAAAGGCGGAGGGACAGACTGATATATAGTAAACAAAAAATAACAACAATGAATTAAAACAATTGTTACTACTTGTAATACAAACAAGTAGTAACATCTAGAACTAAATAAACGGCCAGTAATTAACCAATACGATGGGGAAATATATTAGGAAACTGAAATAAAAGTAAATTGAATACCGCCATTGTTACAGATCCAGATAATCGCACCTTTTGTTTAGGTTGCCAATCTTAACACAAGCAGTTATAAAAACGATATCTTCACCTTCGTGAGATAGCAGAGTCGATTAAGCCATGTCCGTCTGTCTGTCTGTTGAAATCAATTTTCTGAAGACCCCAAATAACTTACAAACTTGATTCATACATCAATATATCGGGAATTCTTCCGGTTCGGTTGCTATTTAAAATCGAGAAAATCTGCCCACAAATGGAAACGGACCAACCTCGATTTTTGGCCTCCTTTTGAGCTATATCTGGATTACTAAGTCATTAATATAGACAATATGGATATCTAATGATAGATATTTCAAAGTCCATTGTCATAAATTTTTGAAAAAAATTAAAAAAATACTATTTCGAAAAAAAAAAAAAATTTTAAAAAAAATATTTTTTAAATTTTGAAAAACAACTTTGAAAAAAAAAATTTTTTTAAACTTAAAAAAAAAATTTGAAAAAAAAAATATTTTTTTTTACCTTAAAATATTTAAAATTTTTATTTTAAAGTATAATTTGGTGAAGGGCATATAAGATTCGGCACAGCCGAATATAGCTCTCTTACTTGTTTTAGTAAAATTTTGTATAATATTGAAAATCTCATTTATCATTACTGGTAGCAAAGCTATTCAAAACTTTAACAAAATTTCCTCCATAGGTGTTGAAAAGGCTAATTACAAGTAATAATTTAATTACAAAATTACACATCCAAGGTGGTGTGCAATCCTTAAATGTCCTTTTTGAAAGGATTTTTTTTGATTTTCACGAAAAAAGGATCAAATTGACCCCTAAAGAGAGGCGCAATATAAATATGACAATAAGAATTCTCTCTGATATTAACTTTTTAAAATTTTTTGTCATTTTGTATAATGCTCCCTTCCATCAAAAAATTTAAACTTTGACCAGCTGGACTATAAGTTTATTCTACAAAAAATGATTAACTCAACAAGGCGTTTGAGAATTATAGGGTCAAAAAGTATTAATTTGTTGAATGGTGTTACTGGACAATATCGTATAGGGATATTTGTATATACACTTATTGGCATGCTGGGATAACACATTTCATTTAAGGATACAGGAATTACTAGTATGTGAATCGTACATTTAACATTTTATTGTAGCCGTAATCATATAAATAATTACAGTGTTAATAATTTTTTAAAAAAAAATGACTAAAGATTATGAAATGTTAACGGTAAACATGCATAATTATATATTTTTCTCTGGGTATACAATTTTACATCACTCTAATAAACAAAATTTGTGCAACCATATTACATCTATTATGCATCACTAACGCCCTTCGCTTTAATCATATTTCGTAATTTTTTTACACAACATTTCACCCACTAACCACGACCTAAAGACAGACTCCCAGACGACTACCTACCAAACAACTAAATAATGTTGACATGATTTTCTTTATCTATTTGTCTTTATTGCAGGTAACTTATATGTATATACAAATGTGTGAACTAATGGCAGAACAACAACTGACATGACAATCTATTGTTTGTTACACAATTTCATTTGGATACATACATTTATTTATTTAACTTAATAAACCCATGTAATGTTAGAGTATTTAAATGTAATTGTGTTACACTAGTAACTTAGTTACAATGCAATATGTATAGAGTGTTATTAACTAAGTTACAAGATTTTTATTGGCTTTAATAAAAAAAAACAATTTTAAAATCTACTCTGTAACAGGTAACAGGTTTTGCTCATGTTTCCAACATGTTGCATGTTGCGATAGATAGCAAACAACTTATGTTCATTAACAGTTTGTTGCAGCTCTATGTGAGTTTTTTTTTTTGTCATTTTCTGTGCTCACATTGAGGTTTATTCACCTGTAAATTTTGTGGTTTGCTTCCATTTTATTTGAATTTATTTCCATTTAAATTGTTTAGCCATTTGTAACGTTTGTTCGCATAAAATTTCACACAAAAAAGGGAGACATAATACATAGTTTTGTGTATTTTTTGTTTGTTTGGTATTTTATTGTCACTTCCTTTAGTTCTGTCTATTTGCATGATTCACCACAAAATGGTTTAGTCAGCTTTTGTTTGGTGTTTTTTTTTTTGTGTTCTGCAATAAAAGCCAGGATGTTGGCAACATAGACATGCCTGCTGCCATGCTATTAAATGAGAAAACCTATAATTGATCTCTATACATGATAAGAAAGAAAACCAAAATGTTAAACAAAGAGAGAGGTAAAGCATTTGTTTAAAAGCTGAAATTAATACTAAAATCAAAAAAGTTTAAACTTTAGCAATTTTTTATGCTAAAGAATATAAGAATGACTGGAACTATACTCAACATGTTGCCATATTTAAAAACTTCTCTAGCATTTTAATCAACATATTGTCTTTAATATAAATTCTAGTGTTTTAGAATGCACTAGTGTTTAAAATGTTTGCATTAATAATGAATTTGCAACTTTCAATTCTTTGTTTTTAAACATGAACATTGCATTTTAAAACTTAACATTTAGTTAGTATAATTTGCTTCTAAAAATAGCCAGTTGCTTCAATTCATCTTAGTTAATAGTTAGTTAAGTTAACTGCAAGCCTTTCTAAAAAAAAAAACTGTCTTGGCTGCAATGACATTAAAATAATGAATTGCAAAACTCTAATTGTGTTTCTGCGTTTTTAGTAGTTTTTATTATACTTATGAACATGTTCAAAGTATATACACAAAACTCTTGTTTATCGGCCAAAATATCAAATAAAAATCTTGTTACTTTAAAAATTTAGATTAACCCTCTAATCCACAAACTTTAAAAAGCTAAAAAAGTCAGTCGAATATTTTTTTTAGGGTAATTATGACCAATAAACTCAGAACAGCCATCAGAAACTAATTTGCCAATTAAGTTTAGGAACCAGGTGCAAAAAGGTGAAGAGTGCCTCAGGGCATTGTTGCCGGTTTAGGTGTATGATACGATTTTATTGAAAAAATAATGAAAACAAGTTAGAGTGCTATATTCGGCTGTGCCGAATCTTATATACCCTTCACCAAATTATACTTTAAAATAAAACTATATATTTTTTTTTTAATTTTTTAATAAAATTAAATTTTTTTTTTTGAATTTTTTTTCGAAATTGTGTTTTAAAAGTTTTTTCCAATTTTAAATTTTTTTACTTTTTTGAATTATTAGTGAAATAATTGTTTTTTGTGAAAAAAAAAAAATTGGTGTTAAAAAATATTTTACCCGATTTTGACCCATTGTAGGTCCAACTTACTATAGCCTTATATACATCGTTGCAATGGGCTTTGAAATAGTTTAAACCTTGTTTAGCCATAATATAAGATAATCTCTGTTTAAGGATAAACTTAGTTAAACTTTAAATTAATCTAACAGTTTTGAATGAAAATTTAAGCATTTTCAAAACATATTTAATGTGTTGGCGTTTCCCTAACAAAATTGTTGTTATTTTCTCTTTATTTGTAATGAAATGACTCTGCTCTATTAGTTGTTATTATACAAGTATTATTATTGTTCAAGTAGTTAAACCAAAAATAGACCAGGAAATTGCTATATTGTAGAGACAATAAATAAATAAATAACTAATAAAAAGGATTTGAGAAATAGAACAACAAAATCCTTGTTGTTATAATAAATCAATACTATTGATTGCTGGTGAGATTCTTGTAAAACAAGACAATGAATAATTGTTTAAAAACTAAACTGACAACAAAATTGTTGTTACAACTAAACTAATTTTCTTGTTTAGTTAAGTTTCGCTTTTAATTTTCAGCATGTTTTATATTTTGCAAAGAAAAAAAAAATAACAAAATAAAATAACGATTTTTTTTTGCCTTAGTCCTTTTTGTAACTAAAAAGACACATGTAATATTTAAAGGTTACATGTCATGGCCAAATTTATTAACTCTTAGTTGAATATAAAAACCAAAAAAAAAACACAACAATTTTCTAAGTAATTAGTTTTTGTAGAGTAGAGCTTGACTACAATCATCAGAAGATACACGTGTCGTCGCCGTTCTAAATGATAGAAAACACGTTCATTATTGTTATAATTTCTTTGTAGTTGTTATTATCATTATTATTATTATTACAAACACATTGTGATTACGAAATAATAGTTACATTTAATATTTTGTTTTCTTTGTTTTCTGCTTAATGTTATTGTTCTCGTTTTTTTTTGAACAATATTTCATTTAATGAAATATGAGTTCAACACGCTTTATATAATAATTCAATGCAATTCAATTCAATTCGTTTGCATTCATACGCAATAATGGTGGATTATACTTTTGTAAATTCATTAGAGGGCGATTCATTGATTTATTGTTGAGATTAAATCAAAAGGGTGTCTAACCTTTAACCTTTAATTTGATACGTTATGTATATATTTAGTTATAAGGGTTGTTTTTTCTTCCCCCTTTAAAATAGTTGCCAAAATCATGAAAAACTTATAATTGAAACGTAATTTAAGCAAAATGTAACAAAGAGTTTCAATTTTATTGCATTGTGAATAATTTGAAATTTTATATGTTCGTATTAAAATTGACTTTTGTTTGAATAATGAGGGGATTATGGAAGCATGTTTGATGTTATATGAAAACTGAAATATAACGCATTTGAAAATGTTATTTCCCTTTTTCCTTAAAGACTTTCAAATGTTTGGGAGTTCTTTGACAAATAATATTAGTGGAAATTGTGTAATAACATGCAAATTTTCCTATCGACCTTTGTTTTTTATATCTGGTTTGGAATATAACTTAGGATAACAAATATATACGGTAAATGATGACCAATAAGAATACAATAAATATTGTTAAAACATGTAAATTTTCTTTCACTTAAAATTCATGAAAACTACAATATTTTCCCACAAAATGCATACAGACCAAACCAAGAGCTGAAGACGGCTCTACATTATATTGCGCTAAGAGTTCATAATAATAACAATTTTCAATGTATTTTTTACATTATTACAATATAAATTTTACTTCAACCTTACTCTGCATGAAATGTCAATAGTGACACTGTACTGAATTACTATTGACACAGTCACCAGTACTAGTGACTTATTATACCCCAGACAATGCTATTTACTATAGACATTTAACATGTGCGTGTCATTGGAAGTCTACTACTGACGATGGTACTATTGACTAGGTACTTCTCTTGGGACCATATGTAGACATTGGAACCAGGGACTCACTAGTACATTTTAGTAATTCTAGTCCACACTTTTGGTACTCTTCTGAAGTAGATATTGATAATGAAAATGCATATTTTGTTAACATTTAACGTTGTATTGAAAAAACAAAAAGATACGAATTCGCAACAGTTGAAAGAGTCGTATTCAAATTCATATTTTTATACCCTTCTTCTTCTTTTAGAACCGAATCTATCTCCAACAAACCGAAACTCTTAAATTTTAATCGATAAATAGATTTTGGGATTTTCTTTATCTTAAAAAAAAAAATAATTTGTGGTGTTTACTCATTTTGGAGGCTGTGTGTATGTGTGAAAAGAGACACATTTTTTCTTCTCTCCTTCCGTTCTATGTATTTATTCTATGCTTTTGACATTTTGGCAAATGTCAAATCAAGTCAGTTTTGTTTTACTATATTGGAATCACATTCAAATATTTTCTTATATTTTTGTTTGTTTATTTCAAATTTTATTAATTAAAGCCCTATCAGAACATCTTAACTATTCTTATTTCTATGTATAGGCCCGATTAATCTTTCATGTTTTCTAATTATTGTTTTCAATCTTTGAAGTGCTGATTGATGAATCTTGTAATTTGTAGACTTTTCTTTTTATGTTGAACAGAGATAATTTATTAAACATGACCTTCAACATGACATGGAAACATCTCATACATTATATACAAAATCATACATTAGACTGCTTCAGAAAATTATGTTCCTGTAGTAAAAGATCAAATGGAAAATAAGTAAAAGAAATAATAGTGTTCAATTAAAAACAAGTAAAAGTGTAATATTTGATCTAATTATGCTTTAAAAGAAAATTTGTTGAAGGAAAACAAATGGAAAAAGAGGATATTGCGATGGAAAGGCCTTTGCAATACCTTTCATTTGATATACAGAAATATATACAAAAATATTTCCAAAAAGTATATCTCAGCCAATAATGCACCGATTTCGCTGATGCTATGCTATGCTTTCGGCATGCTGATTTAACCCAACATATAACCATCGTTATATCAACTTCCATATCTATGAGGATTCTGCACAAAGAAAACAGATTCATGATAGCAACCGAATTTGTTGCCAATATAATGATGCTACCTTAGTAACCGAATTTTACAGTTGAGGCTACAAAATTTTAGAAGGGATAACAAAAGTTTGGTTGCTTCAACCGAAATTCTTGTTTATCAACTGACTTTTTGTTGATAGAACCGAAAAATTCGATGTGTGCAACCGAATCACTTGATTGGCAACAAATTCGATTGCTATCACGAATCTGTTTTCTCTGTGCATAATCCTCATAGATATAGAAGTTGATATAACGATCTTTATATGTTGGGTTAAATCTCAGTGTGAATATAAGTTCCACATAAAGTATTCGAACTTGTTTATACATATTACGAGTATTAAAGAAACAATTCTGAGAGGAATTACAGCACGCCATTTAAAGTTTTTTTTTTCTTTACTTCATACATTTCTGGAGCAGTCTAATATATTAATCATTTATCATCTTCCTAAGAACTCATCATCATTTTTAATTAGTAAGATTTGGTTATAGTTTATTTTTTTTTCCCTGAGTTCCTTAATTTCTATACTAAAACAATAAATTTGATTAAAAAGATGGTCAGTTGGTAGCATTTCTCTCTGGGTTTTGCCTTGTGTTTGTAAAAATAAACAAAGTTATTATCTTTTTTTAAATACAGCATTCAAACAGAAAAAAAAACTAGGAGTATCTTTTACAAAACAGAAAATTCTATAAGAAGCAGCACCACAACATGAAGAAGGGCTGTTGTGCTTAATCACTTTTAAACACTTTAATGCGCGTATATAGCAAAGAAGACTTTATGCCTGGACCAGACTAGACAGACAGACGGACGGACGCATAGCCTGGCAATGGTTGCTGTGTGCGCTTGTGTTTTATATAAAACTACTTGTGCCAGTATTATCTTTAAACAAAAGATCTTAAATTTCATTAAAAATCTTGGATACAGCCAGTAGATGTTTATGGAGAGAGAGAGATATATTGAATTTTTTTTTTTTTTGTACAAGAAGTGTTTGTATATAAACTAAAGGGTTGTTGCACCATTATATTCCTTTATTTTTTTTTTAAGATGTATTCAAGAGTTTATCAATTAAATTGTTAAACATAATACATACACATTCAAATACATATAATGTTACGATTTTAGGGGCATAAGACCATGATTAGGAATACCCTACTTTTGTGAACTGTTATCAAAAAAAACTTAACTATGAAATACAACTTTTAGGTTGTGTTCAACATTGTATTTAATATTTTTAGTTAGTTCCACAACTAGTTCTAGAACTCGTTCCAGTTAGATGTCAATGATTCAAAGATTTTTGTTTCAAATTGTTATTTCTAGAACCAGTTTTAAAAAGGCACATTATTTGAAACAGTTTTGGAACCAGAAATCTAATCAAAAAACTTAGTCATGTAATACAACTTTAAACTTTTGTTAATTTTAATATTCCTAGTTAGTTCCTCAACTAGTTCTAGAACTCGCTCTAGATCAATGATTTTTTTTTTTAAATTGTCACCTTTTGAACCAGTTTTAAACAAGCTAGCAGACTTTGTTTGAAATGGTTCTGGAACCAGTTTTTTAATCACAAAATTCTGTTTTAAATTGTCACCAGTTCTAGGGAAGAACTAGTTGTTGCATCAGTGGTTTTGGCTTGAAATTGTCGTGATTATAAATAGTTACAAGATTCAGGTGAGGAATTTGTATTAGTTCTTTATGCCATTTATAGAATTCGCCGTAGAAAATATTCTTAACTCTCTAACCCGCAAACTTTCAAAAGCTAAAAAAAAGTTCTCGAATAATTTTTTTAGGGTAATTATGACCCAATAAACTCAGAACAGTCATCAAATCAAATTTACTGTAGCAAACAGGTGCAAAAAGGTG
The DNA here is from genome assembly GCA_942486065.2 of Calliphora vomitoria. Taxonomy (NCBI): domain Eukaryota; kingdom Metazoa; phylum Arthropoda; class Insecta; order Diptera; family Calliphoridae; genus Calliphora; species Calliphora vomitoria. The sequence continues at coordinate 89,268,804 of OW818029.2, forward strand.
AAGAGTGCCTCAGGGCATTGTTGCCGGTTTAGGTGTAAAAAACAATGAGATGTAAACATTATGATACTATTTTATTGAAAAACTTATGAAAAATATACAAAAAGTAAGAAAATATGTTTTACTTTCTACGAGAAGCATAAATGACGATCGCATTTTGAGCAAACACACTGTGTTTCCGACTATTTGCATAGTTTACACCATCTTTTTTGCCTAACCAGATTGGAAAGTGGTCAATATTGTCATAACGGACATTATTAATTGGATGTTTTGCTTTTTCGCCAACTTTTGCAGTTCCTGGCTGTGGATCTTCTTGTGCTGTACCAACTGATCATGAGTCAATGCGGATAATATAATCCGTAAGCGGCTTCTATCTGCCATTCCTATCATTTTTTATATAACAAAAAAACAAGAACTATACAATATAACAAGCCGATAAATTTAGTCGCAAACCGCAACAGTGCCTTGAGGCACCCCTTAGTTTTTGCGTTCCTAACACACTTTTTGTTAATTGTTTAGCATTTACAAATTCATAGACTGAAAGAAGAATATCTTACTTTATAAAAAAAATATATTTCGAATAGATCGGGCGACTAAAAGTTAGTAAAACTTTGATTTAAAAAAAAAAAAATCACACAAAAAATTTCACGTGCTAAAATTATCACTCACAAAACAGCTGACAGAAGAAAAACTAAAAGTCAGAATGCATTTCCATCTTCGAGGGAAATGTTAACACATCTGTAACTAAAGTCAACGTAAAATTTAAAAAAAAAATTATAATTACTTTTTGAGATAACTGAAGTTTTGTAAAGCATGCCTTGAGGCACTTTTGCGGGTTTGGTCTTTTTACATCGAAATAACAGCAAAATATACACTTTTTACCTTTAAAGTAATGAAAATATGATTGTCTAACAAGAAGTTTAATATTTCTCTCTCTGAAGCTGTAGGGTACTCCACAACTAAAGTATTTTTTTACATGTTATAAAAAAAAAAAAAAATTTTTTCAACAAAATTGAAGAAAGAAAAAACATGCTGAGTTATTAAATAAACAATAACAAATCTTCAAAGAAAGAACAAAAAAAAAAAAAAAAAAAAAATAATGATAATGAGAGTGATGATGATGATGATGTTTAATAAGTATGTATACAAATTTTCATCTTCTTGTATTCTGTTTATTATCTAAATGTTTAAATAAATATTGGAAACAAAACAAAAAAATCAATTTTTATTTCTTTTATATGGTCAATGACTCTATAACCGAAATGTTGCATTTAAACATTTCTTCACTTTCTTTAAACAAATAAACCCTTTAAAATAAACATTTAATGAAGAACCTAAATAAACTCTAATATATTCAGGGAAAACTCAATGTGGTTTTTCCTTTTAATGACGCCATTTGAGAAAAAAAATTTAGATTTTGAAACGGTAGCTTAGACCCCTTTAAAAGTCAGTTTGTTTATATATGGCTGTGAAAATTGTTTTACCTTTTCAAATAATCCACCATAAAGAAAAACTTCAAGTATTAGTATGTTAATTTGTTTGTGAACTCAATTAGAACGTCATTTTAGTCTAGAAATGATTCTAAGTCTAAGTTATGCTTAAGTTTTACTTTCAAAGTCAGTGAAGCGTATTGGTCTTTTATTGGAAATCATTATTTTTTATCATTCGATTTTATTGAATTACTTCTCTAATCAACTGTTTAGGGTCTGTTAACTAATTTTTATGGCCTGACAATGACATACTAATGGCTGTTTGATTATTTTCCATTCTATTTGGGGAGTTTGTTTAATTGTTTAAAGAATTTGGAGTTTTACTTGCCGATGCTATGCTAATGGCTTAAATAATTTTTCTTTGGGCGCCAAAGAATAGGAAATTTGTTAATAGTTATAAGAACTTAAAAAATGGTGAACAATTGCTTTGTTACTTTTTATCTAATGGTTGGTTCATGAAACCAAATATTTGTTATAGTTCTTGTGAAAATCGTTATTTAAATTCAAAAAATATTAAAGCCATTTGTACAATACTATAATTTCAAAAGAGTGATTCCAAATCGAAAAAGTTGCCACGCTTGAACAATTAAAATTTTTACAAAAACCTATAAGAATTTATTCTTCACTTTAAGAACATAATACCAAAAGCAACAAAACGTATGTTTGGATGTGTGTTGGTTTCATAGCTTTGCTTTTTTTTTTGGTGTTTCGTTTGGCGTTATTGTTTTTATACCCTTCACCTTCGTGAGAAGGGTATATATAAGATTTTAATTTCGTTTGTAACTTCTACAATATAATCTGTTCGTCAGTAAATAAATTTAAAATTTTTAAAAGTTTTCTTAATATATTTAGGATGCTGTATGCTAAAAGTGTTCAATTAATGCATAGGCTAATTATGACCAATAAACCAATAAACTCAGAACAGCCGTCAGAAAATAATTTGCAAATTAAGTTTAGGAACCAGGTGCAAAAAAGTGAAGAGTGCCTCAGGGCATTGTTGCCGGTTTAGTTGTAAAAAACAATAAGTAAACTTTAAATATGATACTATTTTATTGAAAAACTTATGAAAAAGATACAAAAAGTAAGAAAATATATTTTACTTTCTACGAGAAACATAAATGAACATTGCATTTTGAGCAAACACACTGTGTTTCCGACTTTTTGCATAGTTTGCACCATCTTTTTTGCCTAACCAGATTGAAAAGTGGTCGATATTGTCATTACGGACGTCATTAACTGGATGTTTGCTTTTTCGTCAACTTTTGAACTTCCTGGCTGTGGATCTTCTTGTGGAGTACCAACTGATCATGTGTTAAGGCGGATATTTAATCCGTCTGCGGTCTCTCTCTGCCATTCCTATCATTTTTTTATATAACAAAAAAGAAAAAAACTATACAATATAACAGGCCGATAAATTTAGTCGCAACCCGCAACAGTGCCTTGAGGCACCCCTTAGTTTTGCATTCTCTCACACTTTTTGTTATTTGTTTAGCATTTACAAATTCATAGACTGAAAGAAGAATATCTTACTTTATAAAAAATATATATTTAGAATAGATCGGGCGACTAAAAGTTAGAAAACTTTGATTTAAAAAAAATCACACAAAAAATTTCACGTGCTAAAATTATGACATCACTCACAAAACAGCTGACAGAACAAAAACTAAAAGTCAGAATGCATTTCGAGCTTCGAGGGAAATGTTAACAAATCTGTGGATGTGTGTTGGTTTCATAGCTTTGCGTATTTTTTTTTTTTTTTTGGTGTTGCATCCAAAACAAAGGTGAAGGGTATATAAGATTTGGCATAGCCGAATATAGCACTTTTACTTGGTGTTGCCGCTTTTCTCTTTTAAATATTAAAAGTGTTGCCAGTACCTTACATCGATATTAATCTTAAATCTTTTTAATTGAAATATAGAGACAAATTATCCAACAAATCTTAATTTATCCTTGTGTAACAAAAACAAATGTATTGTATTTTTTTTTGCTTTATAAAATCATTCACATTGAACTCTAATGATTTGGTTCACTGAACCGTAAGTTTATTTAACATTTCTGTTTCTGTTCATTCTTTATTACACTAAGATGTACTGTTTTTTTTTTTCGGAAACAAAACTGCATTATAGACACGTTTTGTTTAAAAAAGCTGAAAGAAACATATAAAAGCGCTTAAAAAAAACATATTGCAACAAAATCATTAAAATTAACTTTTTAATGAATTTCTTATGAATTTATGTAGAAAATGTTGTAACGTTAAATAAACTAAACAAATAACATATTTTACTATATAGCAAATTTGAATTAATGGGGCATTAATACAAAATTACGAAAAAAAAACACGCTACAATATAAAGAAAAAGTGTGTTAAATAAAGTTTCATATGAGTCATGCTCATGGGATATTCATAATGGGAAAATTTCATTACAGTTTTCCAAAACGAACACAAGGGAAGCAATAATTTTTTTTTCAAAAAAACTAAATTTTATTTAAATACTTAATATAGCAGCTATTAGTATATTTAAATGACATGCTAATCTGTTTTATGGATCTCTTGAGAATAAAATTTTTTTCTATGTAATTTAGTTCTCACAAATTATGAAAATTTCAGCAACTATTTAATCAATTTCTATTTTCGCTGACTTTCAAGGGACAAATTTTATTTTCATTTTGAAATGAAAACTATAACATTTCATTTCAAGTTCCCTATTAGTTTTTAGAGTTTACAAAACAACAACAAATGTTATAATTAATCTGTCATTACAAACTTGTGACTTGTATATAAACTTTCATTGCAACTTGCATTGTTTTAAGATTTTGTTACAATGCTTTACATTTTTTTTTGTTTTAATTTATTATCATTTATTTCGAGTAGAGTAGAGTAGAATAGTTGTTTATTTTTCCGGCGGAAATGTGACATGTGTAAGCTTTCAGCTACTCATACTGCCTGCCTCAGTATACCACATGGCTGAATGTGCATTTTGTTTATTCATTCATCATCATAATTGTTAATGTATTTTAATGAATATGATAATCACTTTCATTTTCTACATTTGCCAGTAGACAGTGAACTTGTTTCTAGCCACAAACTAAAAAAAAAAATATTAATTAATGGTTTTAAGCATTAAGTGCGTATTTTTAGAGATGAAAAAAAAAATCGTTTAAAATAGCTACACTCACAAAAAATGTTAAACTTGCTGTACGAAAAATATTTACAAAGTTTTTCCAACTTTTTCATATGACTGCTTGGATTTTTTAAATTTTCCTATTTTTCATTTTGAAGCCCATTAATAGATATCTTATTCACCTAATTTTCTCTACTACATATATATTTATACCTTGGAGAATTTCGCTATTGAAAATCAGCAAACTTGGGCATAAAACCAAGACTGTTTCATAGCAGCCAAGAAGTTCAAATTCAAACTGAAATATACACAATTAAAAAAAGCCAATTTCGAAAAAGATTCTCAATAATCATTAATTTAAAAACCTCCATTTAACCCCTTGTGGACCAAGGCTTTAAATCGTTGAAAAAGTTTTATTTTTTTTATGTAATAATTCAGGACTTCAGGAAGTTATTTACAAAATTTTAACTTTGTGGGAGACCTGCAAGGAACAGAAAAGGATCTGCACGACATCGAAAGGGACCCGGTACTTTTAAGTACCGTTGGTTCACCATCAGCCAAAAGATAAAAAAACTCATAGATTTTTGTTTAAATTTTATTGATATATTGGTTAGTTTTGTAACTTTTATAACATTTTCTATTTCAAGTCTATTTCACGGTATTTTACGAAACAGTATTTTTTATCATTACAACATTAATAAACACCACAATGAGAACATGAGATACTTCACCATTATTCTGGGTTAGCGAGGTTGCCAATAAAATATATTCCAAAGATGATAAAGTACTTTTGGGCCAAAAAGGTCAAAATATGTTTTGTTTTCATTTTGTAAGCTTATTATTGTTATGGTACTTATAAGTACCTTTGGTAGACAAAGGGTTAAAAACAATTAATTTCTCTAAAATTTCCAAGAATACACTAATTTTACGATACAAGTTTAAATTCATAAAAATCTAACATTAAAAAAAAACGCCAAATACGAATAAAACCGCCAATTTAAAAAAATCGCAAATTTCGTCAAAATGTATAAGAAAACATTAAATTTGGAATTTAAAGCCCACTTTTTATACCCTTCACGATGAGTGGCAATATATATGTTTGTCATTCCGTTTGTAATTTTCCATTTGCGACCCCATAAAGTATATAAAGGTGGCGCAAAAGTAATCCTCCTATCAGAAAATGCTATAAATTTTGGGATTGGCCCCTAATGTCAGTTCTGTTTTGACATTTGTGTAGTAAACACATGCGAAATACACGTTAATAAACAATGTTACGCTACACTGCTCCAGAACGCGAAATATTGCTGACTATTCAAAGTTTTTCATTTTTTTTTTAATTACAGCCAAAAAAACATCGGAAGTTTACTTTTGCGCCACCTTGTATATTCTGGAAAGTTAAAGATAGCGAAGTCGATATAGCCATTTCTTAAACCGAATTTTTTTTTTACCAAAAAAAATTTTTTGTCATATTTTTTTTTTTTTTCGCTAATAAATTAAAAAAAAAAAATTTTTTAAATTGGAAAAAAGAAAAAAAAAATTTTAAAATCTATTAAAAAAAAATTATTTTTAAAAAATTTTGAAAAACAATTGAACATTTTTTTTTAATTTTGTTTATCTAAACTTATTTAAAATTTGTATTTTAAAGTATAATTTGGTGAAGGGTATATAAGATTTGACATAACCGAATATAGCTCTCTTACTTGTTATACCCTTCACCTTCGTGAGAAGGGTAAATATAAGTTTGTCATTCCGTTTGTAATTTCCACAATATAATTTTCCGACCCTATAATGTATATATATTCTGGATCCTTATAGATCGGAGTCGATTTAGCCATGTCCGTCTGTTGAAATCAATTTTTTCACTAATAAATTAAAAAAAAAATTAATTAAAAAATTTTTTTTTTAAAAAATTTGAAAAAAAATTTTCGAAAAAATTTGAAAAAAAAAATTTTCGAAATTTTTTTTTTTTTAAATTTTATTTTAAAGTTTAATTTGGTGAAGGGTATATAAGATTCGGTACAGCCGAATATAGCTCTCTTACTTGTTTTTACATTCAATTTATTGCATGCTTATAAATAAATTAAAAAAATAATTTTTAATTAAAAAAAATTTTTTTAAAAAAATTTTAAAAAATGTTTTCGAAAAAATTGTTTCAAAAAATTAAAAAAATTTTTTTTATTTTACTTTTAAAGTTTAAATTGGTGAAGGGTATATAAGATTCGGCACAGCCGAATATAGCTCTCTTACTTGTTTTTACATTCAATTTATTGCATGCTTTGACAAAAAAGCAACAAAACGTATGTTTGGATGTGTGTTGTTTCCAGAGTTTAAAATTACTACTATATTAGTCAAAAAATTGCAAAATATTTCATAATTTTACATGAAAACTGCAACAAATATTTAACAAAATAATATTTCCTCACATACATACTAAAAATATAAATACTATTTACGAATTCCATATATGCACAAGCTTCACAGTAGAAATATTTGTCGCAGTTTTTCCAAAAATATTTTGCCTTACAAAATATTTTACGTTGCAGCTAGAAGACAAAATGAAAATTTTTCATTTCTAAAACATTTGCTGACCAAATATATGTATATTTTTGGTTAGCAAAAACAAATATATTGCTTGTGTATAATATACAAAAAATTTACTACAAAAACATCATACATGCAAACAAATTGCAGCGTGAAAACCATAAACTGCAAACGATATGCGCAGTAAAAAATTCAAACAATGGAAATATGGAAGATGCTAAATGTAGACTGCCAAAACATACGAAGTTGAAAAATGTAAAATACGAAATTGTGCGAAGTTAAAAATGTTTAAAACGAAAATGTGCATTTATAAAATATTTCAGCCACATATATGGAAATATTTAGCCGCATATAGTCACTGAGTAAAAAATGTGAAAAAAAACTATGAACAACAAGTGTGCGTTGATTTGGGTGAACAAAATAAAAATTTATATTGAATCGTGTGTTTAAGAATTTAAGTGCAATAAAATAGAGGCTTTATTTTTTGAGGTATGTATTGTATTATGAAAGATAGGAATGCAGTGAAAATATATTAAATAAGATTCTGGGCAAAGGATAGAGGACGATATTATTTTATTGAATTTTTTGATTAAATGATTTTTGTATTACGAATTCAAATGTATTCCTGCTGCTTGTAATAGGAGTCCAGAAAAATTAGTAACATAAAATTTTGTATGTAAAGTGGCTAAAAAAGGATAGATAATGCAACAACAAAATGTAACAACAGACAAGCAAAACAGTCAATGAATACAATCTAATAAAAAATAACAGGATCTACAAAAAAAAATAGTATGTTGCATAAAAATGTAATGTAGATAGATTACTTTTTCTGAATGAAATCTATCAAATTAAGTGTTTGTACATTCAAATGTATCCTTTCGTATAATTTGTAACAGGAGAGCAAACAAATTAATAAGCAGCAAAGAAAATAATTGTGCATGAAAAATATGATGTGTAATGTATAAGTGCAAAAAAGGCACAGGCATGAGTACAACAGGACCAAAAGGAAATTAACTGCAAAAACAACAACTTTTACACACATGTGTTCTGTAGCTGCATAATGAAACAACAATTTTTGCAAAAAACACAAACAAATACATAAGTAGGTTCAATGATGATCCTTAGCGATAATGATCGACTTTGTTTATGTTTTTAAATCCACATTCATATATATCCATTCGTAATATTTCTTACAGGAGAACAAAAAACAGATAAGCAACAGAGAACAAATTATGCAATGAAGGCACATCAAATTTTTTTACATAGGCACGAGTGTAGCAGGAGAAAAGGAAATACAACAACAACTATTTATACCCTCAAGTAATTGTAAAATACAACTGTTGTATGTGTGTCCTCTAGGTGCAAAAAACAACAACAACTCATGCAAAAAACAGAAACAAATACAAAGTAAAGGAATTTCTAGACATATTGAGGAGTAGAGTAGGAACCGTTGCATTTTGTTGTTTCTTTACTGTTAATGTATAAAATTCAAAAGTCAACAACAACTTGTGCAATCTGAAATCCAAATGAGTATGATTGGCTGAGCGTTTGTAACAGGAGTAAAAAAAGTGTATAGAATGCAGAAAAAAATATAATTATACAATAAAGGATCTGAGGTATGTACTTGTGTTGTGAACGATAGGAATGCAGTAAAAGAACATTAAAGAAGGTTATGGGCAAAGGATAGCGGATGATATTATTATTGCATTGTTTGTGTAGAACTGATTTTTGTTGAGTACCGTTACAGATAATTTTTTATTACGCATTTTGGTTTATTTTTAGCTCGAGGAATTTTTGTCATGTGCACTGAATTGTTGTTTTTTGTAAAGGATTTTTGTGCGTATTTGTTTTTATGGTTTTGCGTAAATTGTTGTTGCATTATGCAGTTACAGAACACAAGTTTTATACAGTTGATTTCCTTTTGATCCTGTTGTACTCATGCCTGTGCCTTTTTGCATTTATATATTACACATCAAATTGTTCTTGCACAATTATTTTCTATGCTGCTTATTTATTTGTTTGTTCTCCTGTTACAAATTTTACGAAAGGATACATTTGAGTGTACAAACACTTAATTTGATAGATTTCATTCAGAAAAAGTAAAAAAATTTTTATGCAACATACTATTTTTTTGTAGATCCTGTTATTTTTTATTACATTGTATTCATTGGCTGTTTTGCGTTTTTAGCCACTTTACATACAAAAATGTATGTTACTAATTTTTCTGGACTCCTATTACAAGCAGCAGGAATACATTTGAATTCGTATTACAAAAATCATTTAATCAAAAAATTCAATAAAATAATATCGTCCTCTATCCTTTGCCCAGAATCTTATTTAATATATTTTCACTGCATTCCTATCTTTCATAATACAATAAAAACTTAAAAAAATAAAGCTTCTATTTTATTGCACTTAAATTCTTTATTCACACAATTCAATATAAATTTTTATTTTGTTCACCCAAATCAACGCACACTTGTTGTTCATAGTTTTTTTTCACATTTTTTACTCAGTGACTATATGCGGCTAAATATTTCCATATATGTGGCTGAAATATTTTATAAATGCACATTTTCGTTTTAAACATTTTTAACTTCGCACAATTTCGTATTTTACATTTTTCAACTTCGTATGTTTTGGCAGTCTACATTTAGCATCTTCCATATTTCCATTGTTTGAATTTTTTACTGCGCATATCGTTTGCAGTTTATGGTTTTCACGCTGCAATTTGTTTGCATGTATGATGTTTTTGTAGTAAATTTTTTGTATATTATACACAAGCAATATATTTGTTTTTGCTAACCAAAAATATACATATATTTGGTCAGCAAATGTTTTAGAAATGAAAAATTTTCATTTTGTCTTCTAGCTGCAACGTAAAATATTTTGTAAGGCAAAATATTTTTGGAAAAACTGCGACAAATATTTCTACTGTGAAGCTTGTGCATATATGGCATTTGTTTATAGTTTGTATATTTTCAGTATATGTGGACATTAATATGAAAACGATTCATATTTATTGCGTAGTCGGTAGTCAAATTTAAAAAACGATTAACTAAATATTAAACCCTGGTTGTTTCATTGCTTTGCGTATTTTATTTTTGTTTTGGTGTTTCGTTTCGTTTGGCATTGTTGCTTTTATACCCTTCACCTTTGTGAGAAGGGTATGATTGTCATTTGTAAAATGTTTAAAAGTTTTCTTGATATATTTTGGATGCTATACGCTGAAAGTGAGCAATTAATCCACAACAAAGGTGAAGGCTATAGCACTCTTACTTGTTAATTTCTAAAGAAATCTTTTATTTGACAAGAAAACTTAATTTAAAAAATACTAAATAAAACAAGTAAGAGAACAAATTATACTTTCAAATTTTTAAATTTGTTAGCTAAAAAACTTTTATGGGAAAAAATGTTTATTAATTTTTATATATATATATATATTTTTTTTAATTTATTGTGAAAAAATTTAAAAAAAAAAATTCGGGGTAAAAAATATTTTTCTCAATTTTCACCAATTGTAGGTCCGACTTACTTTGGCCTTATATACACCGTTGCAAAGGTCTTTGAAATATCTATTATTGGATATTGTCTATATTAATGATTTAGTAATCCAGATATAGATCAAAAATAGGTAAAAAATCGAGGTTGTCCTCAATAAAATACAATTTACAAGAAAAAAATAGTTTTACAAGAAAACATTAAATTTTTAAATTCATTAAAAATTAAAAATTTTACAAGAAGTAGCTAAATTCACATAAAACCGCCTATTTAAAAAATCGCTAATTTCTCTAAAATTTACAAGAAAATTCTAATTTTACGAAAAATTTCTAAATTCAAATTTTACAAAAAATCTCCAAATTTACATAAAATCGCCAATATAACAAAATCGAAAATTTTCCTAAACTTTTTTTTCTTAAATTTGACAATTTCAAAACAAAAAAAATTTCACGAAATTTTCTAAACACACGAATTTCCAAAAAAAAAAAAACTCGATAACTGAATGGTGAAAAAACGTCAAATCCAAAAAAGTAATACAAAAAAATCGCTTAATTTACAGAAAAACAAAACTTACAAAAATCGGTTTGTCAAAAACTGAAACTGAAAAATGGGAATAAAAGTGGGTCATAAGTTGAACCAATATTTGCTCAAACCTTTCTATTAATTGTAAACTCTTGCATTTTCCAATTTTCTTTATTATAAATTTACAATTTTTATTATTATACATGTATATATGTATTTAAAACATTTCTTTTCAAATGTTTCTGCCAGTGTATGCCATTTTATTTTACACATTTATAAGAGTAATTAACGGTTTTTTTAACATGCTGTGTACTTGTAAAATAAACCAACAAAAACTATATATATAAAATGTTTGTTTAATGTAATTAAAGTTTGATGACCACATACTTGTTGTATTAAGTATGTAAGTGTAATAATTTATACTAACAGCAAATGGTTTAAAATAATGTAAAAACATTATACATAGCGATCATAAACAATGTATCGACATAGTATGTACAAGTACACAAGAGAAAAAAATAAGCATAATTACATTTCATTTACAAGGTATTATATCATTGTAAATTTTCATTAAAATATTTTTATTATTGTATTATGTATTTGTAACAAGTTTTTTGAAAGTAAAATGCACTAAATATAAGTTCAAGGAGTTTATTTTAATGTTGTTTTTTTATTTGTTAAAAGTAATAAAGCAGAATTTCCAAGTTTTATTTGAAATAAAGGTGTAATTGCAGTTGCGTAATTTATGCTCATTAGTATTTCTAAACTTGAGGAATTGCAATAAATTTTCTAATATAGAGAAATTTTTTAAAAATTTACTTAAAGTAAAAGTGAAATAAATTATTGTGTAATATGTTTTTAAACATAAGTTATCTTTAATTTTTATATATTTGGTTAATGAACTTTACTAATTGATTTCTTTTTCTGTTATATTTCAGGTATGTTTTCCCTTAACACATCAAAATAGTATTAACTATAATAAGAAATAGTAAGTAGAAGCTGCATACAAATTAGCAAAAATATAAAAAATTTTAAGAAATTATAAATACCGAAAGCTTTTTTACACCCGAGGTCTTAGAACTTGATTAGTTCTAGCAACTGATATGTTTAATATCCATTAATATTTCATATTTCTAGTTGGTCCAGTATCTTAAACAATTTAGAGATGTATAGTGTAATTAGTTTTTCTTAATTCTTATTCATTATTACTTTCTTCCTTCATTCGATTGATTACGCACTGAACTGACTCATACTTATATTCTGTAAATTGTTAAATTTTTCAATGATTTGTCATACAAATTTGCATATCTGTTTATATTTGTTTAAATAATATTTTTAACAACGTATTACAATTAACTCATTCATCAATTATAAAATAATAAGTATACAAAACAATGATTAACTTAATGGAATAAGGAATTAAAACGATAATCAAAGTCTAAAATATTTATAAATTTGCAACTACCCACCTTGTCGTATACTTATATAATAACTTTGTTTAAAAAAGTCGGATTAAAAAATGTTTTTCTCTAAATTGGCAAAATTGTCAATACAAATTTCTTTTATTTGTTGTATCTGAGTTATTGGCAAACATATTTGTTAATTTAAATCACGCCCACTCGAAAGTAGGCGTGGCTGATAAATAATTCTTATCATTTCGTTCATTTATTCATTCATTCAGAAAGCATTTCAGTTATATTTCTTATCTGGGAATTAAGGTAGGGTCACACACGGCAAATATTCACTCAAAAAAGCGTAACCACTTTTTTTAGCACGAATTTGTTTGACGTTGTTTACTCTTACGAGTATTTTGTAAGATCAAACAGCATCAAATGAAATAAAACTAAATATTTAAGATACGTTTTTGAAATAAATAAAAGAATTCAAATATATTTTATTAAGTGGTTACGTCTTTTTCGTCAAATATTTGCCATGTGTGACCCTACCTTTAGTGTGCAATTTTAATCGATTTTCAATATCGCAATTCCCATGACTATACCCAGACAAAGCTTATCTGGGTGTTTCGGAAAACCTATCTCTAAAAACGAATGGCAGTAACTCAATTGTCAATACTGGCTAATGTCGTGCGTTATAGAACCATAATAACTGACATTCTGTTAGGTATTGATATGCAATTTGATAATATGAGATGGAACGATCTTAGAATAGCGCACCATGTTACACAGCCAATTTATTTGGAAAAATTCAATTCAATTTGGAGATTCAATTGTAGTTATCTATGTCGAGCAATTTCAGATTCAAATGTAGTTTGGTTAGGTTAGGTTTCTACGCAATCGCGAAGTGAAGACAAGAAAGGAGAGCAGCTCAAGTAGGTCCAGGCAATAGATCTCTTTGTGCTTCCTGGAAATAGAAAGATAGAAAAGAGGGACAAATAGAAACGAAAAGAGAAGGGGACAGTCAGATGTGATAAAGAGATTGAAAAGTGAAGAGGAAGAAGTTCCGAAAAAGAGAGGAGAGGAAATTATTAATTACGCACCAGTGAATTGGCGGTTATTAGGTCACTCCGTGGAGATTTCCGTGTCTGGCCTGATAAACCAATTACTATTCATGTTCGAGAGCTCAAAAAGACTATTTAGGGAACGATGTCCCAGAAACCTTAAGCGTAGATCTCCTAATGCCGGACAGTGACAAAGAAGATGAAAAATCATCACATCCTCCTTATAAAGGCATTAATGAACTTAAGCCTCAAATTCGAGAGCTCAGAAAGACTACAGAACGATGTCCCAGAAACCTTAAGATCTTCTAATGCCGAACAATGACAAAGAAGATGAAAAATCAGCTCATCCTCTTCCTCATTTTGACAACTTCTACAGAAGTCGTTGTAGGGTAAGTCAAGTCTGCTCGCATGGCTGCCAAAAGTGTGTCAAACCAAGAAGATATGTTGTCCATATCGTTCTGGTTATAGTACATTACAATCATAGTTATTTGTGTCAAACAGTTCCAACTTCATTATATCATGTATCGTAGTCCTATGTGTCAAACGGTTCCAACTTCATTGTTTATTGACTCGTAGTCCTTTATGTCAAACAGTTTAAACTTCATTATATCTTGAATCGTAGTATTTTATGTCGAACAATTTTAGCTGTCGTGGTTCTTTATGACGATCAATTGTAGTTTTAATCGAAGTTCTTTGTGTCGATCAATTCTAACTGAAATCTAGATTTAATTGTAGTTCTGTATGAGTAGCAATTCCAGTTGCAATTGCAGTTATTTATGTCGATCAATTCTAACTTCATTCTAGATTCAATCGTAGTTCCTTATGTAGACAAATTTCATATTCAATCGTAGTTCTTTGTATCAAACAGTTCCAACTTCATTAAATCCTGAATCGTAGTTCTTTGTTTCAAAGGGTTTCAATTTAATTTTTTTCTTGAATCGTACTCATTTGTGTCATACAGTTCCAACTTCATTCTATCTTCAATCGAAGTCTTTTATGTCGAACAATTCCAGCTGTCGTATTTCTTAATGCCGACCAATTCTAGTCGTTCAATCGAAGGCCTTTGTGTCGACCAATTTCTAACTGAAATCTAGATTATATCGAAGTTCCTTATGTAGATCAAGTCCATATTCAATCGTAGTTCTTTGTATCAAACAGTTCCAACTTCATTATATCCTGAATCGTAGTCCTTCATGTCAAACGGTTCCAACTTCATGTTTTCTTAATCGTAGTCCTTTGTTTCATACAGTTCCATCATCATTCTATCTTAAATCGTAGTCCTTTGTGTTGAAAAATTCTAGTTTCAGTCGTAGTTCCTTCTGTGGACCAACTCCATCATATGTGCCGACCGATTCTAGTCTCAATCGAAGTTCTTTGTTTCAAACCGTTCCAACAAACAATTCTAGTTTCAGTCGTAGTTGCTTTTGTCGACCAACTCCAGCAGAGGTAATTCTTTATGGCGACCGATTTTAGTTTCAATTGAAGTTCTTTGTATCGAACAATTCTAACTTCTTTCTTGATTCAGTCGTAAATCTTTTTGTTGAACAATTCTACTTTTAATAGTTGCTCTTTATGTCGTAGTTCCTTATATCGACCAAGGAACTATCAAAGATTTTTGCGTCAAACAATTCTAATTTCTTTCTAGATTCAGTCGTTGTTAATCGTTGTTCTTTATATCGACCAGTTCAAATTTCAATCTAGACTAAACAGTAGTTCCTTATGTCCTAACTTCAATCAAGACTCTACCGTAGTCCCATTCTCCCTTCAATCGACCAATTCCAACTTCAATTGTTTCCCATTCAAGCGTTCGTCGAAGTTCCTAGTTGCTTAAATTTGATCTCATTTTGCTTAAGTGACTTTTAATAAACAAGTAAGAGTGCTATCTTATATACCCTTCAACTTTGTTGTGGATGCATTCATTGCCCACTTTCAGCGTATCTTATATATACCCTTCTCACGAAGGTAAAGGTATAAAAACGAAACACAAAAAAAAAAAAGAACAAAAAACAAAATACGCAAAGCAATCAAACCAACATACATCCAAACATACGTTTTGTGGCTTTTTTGTGAAAGCATGCAATAAATTGTATTTTTGTGATGAAATTTTCAAAGGTTGTCTCGGATTTTTGCTCATATCTCCGTTATTTATGGATTTTGCTGATTTTAAATAGGGAACTTCTCGAAAGCATGTCTGATAGAATTATTGAAGATTTGGATCCCGAAGATATCTGGGGTCTTCTGAAAATTGATGTCAACAGACAGACAGACGGACATGGCTTCATCGAATCTGCTATCTTTAAGGATCCAGAATATATATACTTTATAGGGTTGAAAAATTATATTGTGGAAATTACAAACGGAATAACAAACTTATATATAACCTTCTCACGAAGGAATAAAAGTTATATGAACTCTGTAGAGTTCCTTCCCTGTTACTCAAACTTTATGGGTCGATTATGGATGGCAACCGAACTTCAGTTGAGTTGCCAGATGGCAACCACAAATTTCTGGTTGCCAGTTTGGCAACAGAAATGATAGCTGCCGGTTGCCTAAATGGTATTACAGACGCAACTGAAGTTCGGTTGCCATCCGTAATCGACCCATTAAATTTTCTCAACAAAATGTCAAAAACAAAACCAATCTCATAGATTATTCCCGTCTAGACACTAAACAACAAAGTGTCACACTATATATTTGTTTTTAAATCCAAACATTAACTTTCTAACAAAAACTGAAGAAAATCTTTACACTCCACATACGAGGCACACTAACGCAAAAATCTCGTAATCTAGATTTTAAAAATAAAACTGGAAAAAGTATTCTTGAAACCTGATGACATGTAGTCATCAATAATCAATGAAGCATTCATTGTATCAAGGAAATAATAGATACGAGTACTCTACATTCACTAAAGCATGAGAAGAAGTTTTTTATTTTTCACAAATTTTTTTTATATCGTTTGAATATTGTACAACAAATAAATGCCTGAATGAGAATGAATTGAGTGAAACGAGAAAAAAAGAAGGCTGGAATATTGTTATCAATGCAACTTTTATAAAAGCTGATACGAAAAACACAAAAAAGAACTCAAGTTATATAAACAATATTATTTCATTTTCTTTTTCAGTTTTTTTTTTTTTGTTTTTGTTATAAATATTCTCAATTCATTATTATTTTTCAGCTTTTTTTTTGTTTTAGTTGCTGCATTATTGTTTAAAAAAAGTTTTCTGTTGTGTATTTGAAATACAAAGAAATTGGAACACACATCCGTCACGTTCTTAATGAAAAGAAAAAAATGAATTATTTCTACTCTTACAAAACAAAATGAAAAAATAAAAAATATTTATAAACTCTATTTTATATGCACGATAATGCAAAAGTTAGATTTTTTTCTCTCATTTTCTTGTAATTTGTTGGTTCCTGGTTGCTGTTTTATATATATTGTTTCTTTAATCAATTTAATTAGTTTTAAAAAACCTTAATTTTTGTTGTCTAAAAATAATTTACTTTCAAATTCTCCGAAATTTGTTTTCAAATAGTTTATTGTTTTAATTATTTATTGCAAGTTATTTTAATAGTTTTTGTTTCCAACCCATAAATTTTAATTACACTATTATTAGCTACTAATTAAATTTACTTGGCTTGTGTACAAAAAAATAATCAATATATTGTTAATAATTTCCGTTTAAAATAGTTTTTGTTATAGTGTTTATGAATGAATGGCTTTTAAATGAATGAAATGATTCATATTTAAATGTTGCTTGCTAATTGTTTATTACAAATGCATTTATTTTCAATAATTAAAAACATTTTTGTAAAATGAGTGTCGATTTCGGGAAATTTTAGGTGACAGCTGGTTAAAGTAACAACAGCTTGAACAGGTGTCATGTGATCTTTGATTTTAAATTAGGCTCCTATTTAGTTGTATTATTATAATATTATCAAAGACATTGATAATGTAATTTGAAACAATTTAGCCGAATTATTTACTTTTCATTCACAAAGTGATTGAAAATGCACAATCTTCGTAATATCCATGACAGTATTAAACACTACTTGTTTAAATCATTTTGTTGAGAAATATAATTCTCGAATTTTTTTCACATAACTTGTAATAAGCCAACAAATACATTTAAATGTTTATTATACCCTTCACCTTCGTGAGAAGGGTATATATAAGTTTGTCAATCCGTTTGTAATTTCCACAGTATAATTTTCAGACCCTAAAAAGCATATATTCTGGATCCTTATAGATAGCGGAGTCGATTTAGCCATGTCCGTCTGTTGAAATCAATTTTCTGAAAACCCCAGATATCTTCGGGATCCAAATCTTCAATAATTCTGTCAGACATGCTTTCGAGAAGTTTCCTATTTAAAATCAGCAAAATTCGTCCATAAATAACGGAGATATGAGCAAAAATCCGAGACAACCTCTGTTTTTGGCCTATTATTGATCTATATATCGATTACTAAGTCATAAATATAGACAATATGGATATCAAATGATAGATATTTTAAAGTCCATTGCAATGATGTATATAAGGCTATAGTCAGTTGGACCTACAATGGGTCAAAATCGGGAAAAATATTTTTTAACCCGAATTTTTTTTCACAAAAAAACATTTTTTTTGTCATAAGTTTTTTTCACTAATAAATTTAAAAACAATATTTTTAAATTAAAAAAAAAAAAAAAATTTCAAAATTGGAAAAAAATTTTAAAATCAATTTCGAAAAAAAAATTTTTTTTTTTTAATTTTATTTTAAAGTATAATTTTGTGAAGGGTGTATAAGATTCCGCACAGTCGAATATAGATCTCTTACTTGTTTTTGGTGACCAGTCGTATATAATGCATTTTCTGCATATATTTAACTCGTTTTATTTGGAAATATAATTCGCGAGTTTTTTCATATAAATTCCTGTAACGCTAAAGAATTCTAGAACATGTAATAGCAGGACTCTAGCAACATAAAATGCACTTTCTGCGCCCTTGGGTTCTGTTGAAAGCACAAAATATATAATTATCATGATTGGAAAATAAAATTCGAGAATTTTTTTACCTATGTGTCGTAATACTGCTAACAAATACATTGATAAAGTAATTTTTTATTCCACCACGACTTTCGACAGCATTCTTTGGAACTTTTGAGTTGGTTGAAAACATCATTTATATAACTCATATTGTTGGGAACTAGAATTCAGGACTCTTTCCGTAAAAATTGCAGTAACTCTAAAGTAACTCTAAAGAACATTAAACAAGTTATTACAGGATACTGCATAATTAAATGCATTCTTTGTGCCCTTTGTTGTCTGTAGAAAGTATCACATAGTAAATTCACTTGATTGGGAAATAAAATTCGCGAACTTTTCTCTTTTAAGTTGCTAAATAATACATTTGGTCAACTCACAAGGTCTCCTATCATGTCATATTGTCATAATGTCCTAATATTTCACGGCTCGGCTTAACCGACACTTACGCGTTCGGAGCAGGTTTCTGCTGGATGGTTACGACAGCATAATAAACATAGCATACAGAGTAGTATTATGTTAGGACATATTTTGCTTGAAAGGCAATAACAACATTTTTAAACCATTGTGTAATATTAGGACATTATGACATGATAGGAGACCTTGTGAATTGACCAATTGATTAAGTAATTTTTAAACATCACCAGAATAAAATACATTTTCTAAACCGCTATAACTTTCGTCAGCATTCTTTGTGTTTTAATTTGTCAGCTTAAAGCATGATCTATTAAATAGATACAGTTGGAAAATAAATTTCGAGAATTTTATACAGATAAGATATAATGCTGCTAAATACTAGAAGAATAAAATACTAGGAGAATAAAATGTCCATTATGATCATCGTTATCATTTTATGTGCCTCTTGGTGTCAATATATTTAGTTCATGTTGTTAGAAAGATGTGTCTAATATTATCGTGGGTACTTGACATGATGGCCCAACCTCAAGGTGCTGTCAATACTGGATAAAATCAATGCGTCTACCACCGCCACTTGTGACCATTATGTGACACAATTGGCAACTTCTCGTGCACATATCAATGCACAAACCCCTTGCTCGAGAGCTCGGGCTATCTAATCTCAGCCATCCATAGGTAGCTAGGCAATTAGCAAGCCCAGAACAATTATCAAATCAGCAACATCGGGCCGGGTAATCCAGTACGATATATGATTTCGATAGGTCCCGGCCGACAAAAGTCAAAGTGACACACAATTGTCACGATCAGTATATCACGAATGCCACCACCCCAATACGTTTCCTCAGCACAGTGCCAATTGCTATGTGCTACTTTCAATGGCCCTGTTGTTTCGGCTAACAGCACCTAGTAAGATACAATTGGTGGCCCGAAATTTTCCATTAGCACAAATATCAGTCCTTTAACTCTTTGCGGTTGAGTGGTCACTTTACTAACCACATTTTCTATAGTCTTTAAAACATAGTTTATTGGCATCTATTGCCATTTTGCTAAACAATTATATTTTTTGAAGTCATCGTTTATGATTTTTTGCAAAACTTTGCCGTCAGGATGCTCTGGTTAGAAAAATATATTAATTTTAAATTATAAAAATCAGATTTTTTAAGAGACTTTCACGCATTCAATAAAAAAAGCACAGAGTGTTTATTTGTCATCAAATTCAGTGTTACTTTGCTATTTCGGTTGTTTGGTCAGAAAATTTAGTCAAAAATATTCGATTTTAATGCCAACCGCCACGGTGGTTAGTAAACTAACCACTACTGTTCACAAAAAACCTTGGAATGGGGTGGTTTTTTTATGTTTTGATTTATTTTTTCTTACTTTTTATAATAAACTAACCTTGATTAAAGTAAAAATGCAATTGTTTTGATTTTAAACTTATACGATCTTCTTATACGATCTTCTACCCACTTTGGGTTGGAGCCATACCGATGATCTACCTCACCAATGATCCCTACTGGACAAAGTCATGAGGCTCACTCGATCTGGCTGTACTAGATAATGTCTCTAGTCAGCTGCGAATTTAAAAGGATTAAATTCTTACCAGGAATGAGGTTCGTGCAACTCAGGGACTCCGGTGTTGCCCCATATTTCCCCTTGAGACATAACATCAAGGTGTGGAGCTTCAACAAGATGTCGAAACATGCTATGTACGTTTTTAGATAATAGAAGTCAGGAATATATAACTTATGTAGTTCTGCTAAAGAAAATAGCTAAATTGAATTCCTTTTCTTGACTGATATGGCCTTTACCAGCATTTTTTGTAAAAATTAAAGAATAGATGAATAAAAAAATTGGAGAGATTATAAGAATGATATAGATATTCCAAGTCCTCTATTACTAGTTTCGAAACCCAAGCATTCACAGTAATTGTAGTGAATACTTAGATTACTTAAGAACTCCAATGAGTCAATTGACTCTAGACTAGATAACTTGGGATGTGTAAAGTAATCTATTGACTTCTACTAATAAATATAAGTCAGCTATGTAAAAGAAATAATGATTCTAGTTTGTCAATTGTCTGAAACTGTCTCCATTTTATAGCAGCATTAAGGAGTTTGCAACCAGTATTTGAAACATTTAATAACTTAAATCAATAATTTGTTCCTGAACTAGAGGTTTTGATTACCATTTAGGTTTTGTTTAACGTATTAACATGTGTAAAAAAGATAAATATTGGCAATTGATTCTACAAAAGATTACAGGTGAGTCAATTGATTTTTGCACTACTCTTTAGATTACCTAGGGATACTAAAGTGACAATTGACTCTTAGATAGATAACTTAGGATGTGCAAAGTAATCATTAAGTGTCATATAACTAAAAATGTCTAAAAGGAATACATTGGCTCTATTTAAATTGTTGGATGGTTCTAGTTTGTACATTTCTGGAGCTACTAGTAATTTTATCAATGATTTGTGTTTGAAATTTTACACTGCAGAACTTTTTATTTGGATCCTTTACGAAACAAACACATCTTGATAAGAAGAAATTATGAACTAGGGAACTTTGTTGGACATTTTTATGCTTTGAACCAGTTCGGAGAAACATTTGAAGTATCTTTATTTTCTTGGTTTAATTACAAAATTACTCGAGAATCTAGTTTTGTAAACATTCATGGGAAAGAATTATGTTTTTATTTAAGCAATTATAGATCATATAATGAATTATATTGTTTGTTTTACAAAATCTATTTAAAATCTCAAAATGTTCATGTTTTATGAATAAAAAATATTCATTATCAGTTGCAAGTTAATAACAAAATGACCTCAATTCCAATAACCTATAAATACCGGAAAATAATCTTTAACATTTAACAAGAAACTGACAAAAATGATAATGATATTGAAAATAAATCAGGAAAACTGTGACGTTTAACAACATAATCTTTTTAATATTATAATATAAATATTTAAATAATTACGAAATAAAATACATAACATTACTCAAAACAAGCAGGGTGGGTTTTTTTCTCAAATAAATTGACTAATAAATTTTGTTATTTACAAGCAGTAGGATAAACCAAATGACCAAACCAATATTTATTTAATTAAGAAATAAACAAGAAAAAAACCCAATAAATTTTGACACAAAGAAAATCGTTTGTTTATCTTTTCAAAATAAACACACACGATAATGGACCCGCTTATATTTTAAGTACATACATATTTTAAATAGTGAGCAAGAAAACAAATACTTGATTTAAAACTCAAACCCTTTTATTAGACTTAATTGAAGGATATTTTTGGGGTTAAGACATGTGTGTTAATGAGATGAATCTTTTAAAACAAATTCAATACAACTTCAAATCAAACATCGGCAAGGTATCAAGTTTCTTTTGTTTTTGATTCAGAGCTAAAAATGAAGAGGTGGTTTACAGTTTAAGGGGCTACATATGCTTTGTTGGTTCAGAGTAAAACATGTAAAAATGTAAATATGTACTAATAAATAAACAAAAAAAAGGCCACACATAGTTTCATTTCCCAAGAAAATGTAAGAGACTTAAATCACTTGCTAACAGAACCAGCTCTAAAAGGCTGACACTTTTTTAAGGGATCATTAAAACAAAGCAGACATTTAAATGTCAAGACGGACAGATAGAAAGACAGACAAACAAACATGCACCAAGTAGACAAACAGTTGGCTGGTATTATTTTAGACAATTAGCTTGTAAAAAGGTGTGGTTTACCGCCACCACACTTGCATACTTTCATTTATCGTTACTACTACATGCTCTTTTATACTAATGCGGTGGATTTTTTTATCTGTCTGTATATTTACTTCTCTTGTTTATAAAACTGGAACTCACTCCTTAAAAGTAGACAGATAAAAGTGCTCATTGTTTTAATTAATGCAAAAGGGGGGTGTTTGACTTTTGGTATTCACAACTACTGAAAATACACAATTTCAAACTTCACAGCCGATACGATGCAATTTATCTGATTTTACTAAAATTTGAAAGTTTAGATCTCCATTATTTTCGTATACATTCTTAGTGGTTGCAAGTGCTAAGATATTTATTAAGAGTTTAATAAAAATGCATTTTCTTATCTGCTACAGCTTTCGTCAGCACTTTTTGGAAAACGATTTTCTTACAATCATTTAATTGTATTAATTTACATGTCGAGTAAGATTATGTTAGATTCAATTGGCAAACGATCGAAGCAAAGCTCACTTGGGTCCAAGCATAGGTCCCGTTGTGATTCATTATGTCTATTGCGCCATTCTTCCTATGTTTTTTAGCCTCCCTCTATCCCCACACAGAGAAAACAGATTCGTGATAGCAACCGAATTTGTTGCCATTCGAATGATTCTACCTTAGTGACCGAATTTTACAGTTGTGACTAAAAAAATTTGGAAGGGGTAATAAAAGTTTGGTTTCTTCAACCGAAATTCTTCTTTATCAACTGACTTTCTGTTGACAGAACCGAAAAATTCTATGTGTGCAACCGAATCATTCAATGATGACAATGACAGTTTCACAGTTTCTACGGAAGCCGAGTCGCAATCCTGAGCGTGTTTATCTAGAAACAAAGTGAACTCCGATATTTTTTCTATCTATTCTCAAAGAATTGTGATTTTTTCCAAAAAGCTTTAAAATTTCTAAAAAGCCAAATTGTAAAGACTAGGAGTGTCCTCAATTGTGAGAAAAGAAGCAAAATTTTTTTTACAGATTTCAAAAGTGATTTTTTCAAAAGAACCTTTATAATACAGGGTTTTCCAACAAGAGGTGTTATTTTGGTATTCAAAGAAAAATTGCATTTTTTGAGATAAATGATCGGATGTTTATTTCATAATAAAGAGGAAGGTGTGCCGTTAATAATGCAAAACAACATCAGCCAAGTGGCCACCACAACCACGCTTACAGGACCATATCCTTTTCATGAAATTTTCCATAACCAAATCGAAAAGTGGCTGCCCTATTTCCTCGATAGCCTCACCAATTCTATCTTTGAGGTGTTGAATTGACGCTGGGCTGTTGGCGTAGACCTTATCTATCACGTGGCCCCAAAGGCAGAAGTCGCAAGGTGTTAAATCACAAGATCACACGATCTCGGAAACTTTTCCCGTAAAAGAGCAATGGTTTCGTTGCTTGTGTGGCACGTAGCGCCGTCTTGTTGAAAGTAAACGTTGTCCAGATCAATATCATCCAACTCCGACCATAAGAAATCATTAATCATCTCTCGATAGCTCAATTCATTCACCGTAACTGTTGATCCAACCTCATTTTCGAAAAAGTAAGGTCCAATGACCCCGCCGGACCATAAACCCCAACAAACAGTTACACGTTGAGGATGGAGAGGCTTCTTCTCAACAATAACTCTTGGGTTTTCCGAGCCCCAGATGCGACAATTTTTCTGTATTGCGGTGCTTCACGACGACCCAAAAATGCTTTAGTTTTGCGAACTGAGACTGCAAGATTTTAAAAATTTTTGTAGTGAATTTTAATAATTTTGAGTGCGTTACTGAAGCGTGTATCGTTCCATTTTTAGTAATGGCGTAGTTTCTACTTGTCAAATGTCAAAGAATAAAAGCTTCAAAAGTGACAGCTACCGAAATACAGGGTGATTCAAAAGAACACCTCTTGTTGGAGAACCCTTTATCATGTTTATAATGAAATATTTAGATTTATTTTAATTTTCTGAGTTACCATTTCTTGATCAATGCTAAAGTTCTATATCAGCTTTTAAAGCTTTAACATTGTTTCTGTTAAACAGATAACATTGCTCTGCTAAATTCAAAGGTTCGTGTCTAGGATTTTAAGTTACAAATTTAGCTTCACACACATACCAGTAATGACCGCTATAAAGATTCTTAGGTGGAAGTTAGGCAGATATATTTTAAAAGGACTAAGTCGTGTCCTCTGCATGTTCATATTAAGTTCGATATTTCTGGTCTCCTAGCAAGTTGGTTCTCTTTCTTTGGCAATGGGATAAAGTTTGTGTGAAATTAGTGGTTTATCCCTCGTGAGAATATAACAAGTAAATTCATTTAAATTTGGGGTCTACAGTGCAAAGAACCAAAGAACACATGTAGACGCACGATACTCCAAGATCTTACATGGACAGATGCGAAAACAACTGCTACAAATCGTGTAAGATGTAGATGCTTTGTGGAAGCCATATGTTCCCAAAAGAGGTAATGGAGAAAAAAAAAGAAAGTAGTCATTAGAACCCTAGAAAATACTCGTATGGATATCACATCGAAACTTGTCCAAGAATGCCGAGCCTCTACACTAAACATTCATCGATTTTCCCAATATTGGTTCGTAGACAGTGGAACATTGATGGAAACAGCAACTCTGCTGTTTCTTACACGATTTGTAGCAGTTGTTTTCGCATCTGTCCATGTAAGATCTTGGAGTATCGAGCGTCTACATGTGTTCTTTGGTCGACTAAGGCTTCTTGAACCTTGAGGGTTCCACTGTAGTGTCGTCCTTGTTATACTGTCAGGATTATTTTTGATAGTATGGCCGATCCACCTCCATTTTGTACGTTTTATTTGCGTTAGTATGTGTTCCTCGTTGGTGAGGTTCCAGAGATCTGTATTGCTGAATATTCTGTATATAATTCTGAGGCACTTGTTAATGAATACCTGTAGTTTTTGCGTGATGGTGTTCGACACTAACCAGGTTCCACTTCTGTACAACAGAGTAGACTTTACACATGCGTTGAATATTCTAAGCTTGGTTCGTCTGGATATTTTTGAGTATCTCCATACTGGATTTAGTTTTCCTAATGCCGCTCTTGCTTTATTGAGCCTGCTATTTACGTCTGTTCAGCGCCGCCTTCTTATCTATCAGTTAATATATGGATATGGCTGCTCCATATCCCTTGATACTGAAGTGGTTATGTGGGTACTTTTATAGCCTTAATTGCGGCTTGAATTAAACTATCGAAATCTGGTAGTCCAGGGTACAATCTAAAATTCACCTGGTCCGAATAGTTACGACATCCGACACTTTCATTTGATCTTGAGGAAGTAATTCTTTGGAAGAAGTAATTCTTTAATGTGTTAAAGATTTTAAACAATTTTTTTTTTTTTTTTTAAAGTTAGTATTTATTTAGATCGGATTTATATAGGTTTTTTATTCTGACGTATACACAAAATACACTTCGCCCAAAAAAAAATTTTTTATTTATTTATTTGTGAAATTTTTTTCCCGATTTTGACTAACTTACTTTGGCCTTATATACGCCTTTGAAAAGATCTTTGAAATATCTTAGTAATCCAGAAATAGATCAAAAATCAAAGTTGTCCTGGTTTTTTCCTTATATCTCAGCCATTTGTGGGCCGTTTTTCTCGATTTCAAATAGCAACCGAGCCGCAAGAACTATTGATGTATGAATCATGTATGCAAGTTATGTGGATTAGAATATTTCGCACTTCCTATACATTGTTTCTTTAAGTGTAAATTGAACAAGTTGTATATTGCATTATATCTGATTAGTTTTCTTTCTATTTTTATAAATTAACTTTATTTTTATGTTCTTACGTTAATGTTAATTTATATAGATCAAAACAATAACCCACCATTGTCGAGGGTTCTTCAACATTTTAAGGGTGTTTTATCCCACCAAACAATTCAGCCATTTATCTATGTTCTCATTGTATTTATACCAGTATATCTATTTATTCAACCAACCATCATTACTTTTCTTTTCACTCAATTGCAATTTTATTTATAAGGAAAACTCTACTTAATTTAGTTATAGTTATTTTTCTCTTCAATTATTTATTGGTTGTTTTATGCTCAAGATTTCCTGTTGTGGATTTCAAAACTACTGTGAGTCAATTGTTTTTTTTTTTTGTTTTCTATCTATTTTTTTGTTTGGGAAATCATGATTACCCTCCCCAGGTTTAAGTGTGTGCTAGAGACTCTCTATATATGAGCTCATTTCATTTCCATTTAAGCCAATTATTTTCGTAAAAGTTTTTTGTACACATATTCTTTAGCTGGGGGAACAGGGTATAAAACAAAAAAAAACTTCATTAATTTTCTTAATGAAATATTATTACGAAATGTTTCTTCATGTTTTGGTTTTCTTTTTCTTTATATTTTTTTTATTTTGCTTAAAGGTCTTAGGTATTATTTGAAAATATTATTCACACCTCCTTGTTAAATGTCTGTCATCAGGCCGCCCAAGCGCCTTAAAGAAAAATTTAAGTAAATAATTTTGTATTTGTGTAGAAAAAATTGTACTACGTTTTCGTGGGAAGATATGAAAGATTAATTGCTCGTACATGTGTTTGAAAGTTTAAAAAATATTTAAATTTTTCAATAATTTTTCAAATATTAGTAAATGATTTTTTAGAATTTTGTCAGCACTTGTACAGCTCAGAAGAGCAGGTAGTGAAAAGTCACTAATGACAGATTACTGACAACATTAATGACATGTTGTGAGATGATCCATTAAAGAAAATATGTTAAATATAAACAATTTAACAATTACAACTATTTTTTCAACTTTTTTAACAAATAATAAATAAGTCATTACACTCCTACTTCTAAGTAATGCAAGCGGTATATAATGAACAAGTTTTTGCTTATAATAACTAGTTAATAAGCTGTTATGTAACATATAATAAATAAGTCATTACACGACTACTTCTAAGTAATGCATACGGTATGTAGTAGTCATTGAAATAGTTCTTACGATCCAAAAGGTATTAAAGAAATGACGTGTGTTTATAAAGTTGCGACAAGAACTTGCCTCCAATGTCAATAACGTGTTAAAGTAATGAGTTAGACTGCTATTGTGTAAGTAGTGAAGTATAAGAAAATTAGGATTACTTCATAGAGAAAGCAGATTCGTGATGGCAACCGAATTTGTTGTCAACCGAATGATTCTATCTTAGTAACCGAATTCTACAGTTGTGGCTACCAAATTTTAGAAGGGGTAACAAAAGTTTGGTTGCTTCTACCGACATTCTTCTTTAGCAACTGACTTTCTGTTGATAGAACCGAAAAATTCTATGTCTGCAACCGAATCATTCGATTGGCAACAAATTCGGTTGCTATCACGAATCTGCTTCCTCTGTGTTGGTAAAAAATACTCTTAGTAGAATATGACTTATTTTCTCTCCAAATCTTTCGAGCTTAAGACGTGATATTTGCCTTTGATGTTCAAGTTTCTTTGGGGCAAAAAATTAAACTAATTTGTGTTTAAAATTAACTTTAATTTATTATGATTACATTTATCATCAAAAGTCTATCTACTCAAAATACGGAAATGAAAAAGTTTTTTATATTTTTTTTAAAAAAATTTTCTTAATTTTTGTGCTGTGTTTTTTTGTGACTTAATTCTGATAAATTTAATTTTATTAAATACAAACATCTGCTGTAATTTCATCCATGTGTTTGCGTAATTGAGCACTTGTCTATAGACTTTATTTTATTATATTTTTTGTTTTCTTTTTATAAATGAATGAAATTATTTTATCATTATACTTTTATTTCTCTGCATTAATTTGTTTATTGTTCATTAAGCTTAAATAGTTTAAGCAACAGCAACAAAAATATTTGCAAAAATAAACATTTTTATTATTATAAATTATCACGTGGGCAAAATTTTGTTTATTTTGTTGAATTAGAAATTAATTGGAGCAGATGTATTAAAGAAGGCATTTTAGTCAAGGGCAAATTTTTGGCAAAGAATTTAAAATACTTTTTCGGAAAACTAAAAACATGTTCTCACATATTTAAACATACTTTGTTTAAATATTATTTTGTAAATTTTTAATAAATCAAAATAAAACCTGAGAGAAATGGTTTAAAATGCTAATATAATGACCATTTTAACTCATTATTTTTACATGGTGAGGTCTTTAAAGGACAAAAGCACTGACTTTATTTTAATGTTAATAAAATAACTACTTACATGTAACTGCAATATTCTAAACTAAATGAGAATTATTACAATTACTCGTGTTTTTACAAGTGCTCGTATTTTCATATCATATCATAATGAAGTCATTACTAAACTACTTCTTGGTAACGCATATGATATGTACTAGACATTGAACATCGTGTTAATCAGTAATAGCCATGTTTTTGTAGGGTATGTGTTAAAGAGTGACAAGATCCTTTCAATATTTCTTCCAAAAATCCTTTTTCAAAATTTCTGAAAAAGTACTATTTTTATTAATTTTTTCCGTAAAAACACATTATCTTAAACTAGATACTATAACCTACAAAGATTTCTTGCAGAAGTTGCTTCCAGAAGTGACTTGACGAAGTTTTTGTTGTGTAAACACGTATTAGAAGTCGACTACCAGTAGTTACTTGCAGCATTTATGTGGAAACATGTGTTTGTTGCTTATTGGAAGTAACTTAAACGACTTGCTGTGAACTGCAAGTGTTTTGAAGATTTGCAGAAAATGTCGGGTAAACAGTTTGTGGTATTCTCTTCTATATTTTTAGTTTTGTGTTTTTTTTTTTTGAGTTCTTTTACAAATTTATAAAAATGGACAAAAATAAATTCGTTTGAAGTAGAGAAAAAACACATTTGGTAATTTATACACAAGAAAGTTATCCTGAAATTTGGAATAAAATTAAAAGACAAAACGCTTTAAAAAGAATAGCAAATATAGAGGCACCCGATAAAGAGGTCAAAAGGAAAATTGAGAACCTCCGAAGTAAACAAAGAAAGGATAAAAAAGTGGCTGAAGATATATATTGTTACAAATGTGCAGTAGCGATTTGAATTTAACGGTCTGTATCGACTGCCTGCAACATTCATCAAGTTTATAAACACGTCCATAAGTAGAAGCTTCTACTTATCAACAACAAGTATGGCAACACTAAATGTTTAGGCTGCTAACATTGACATCGAAAGCTCTAGAAATTGAATGTACTAGTTTGTCCGCTAGAAGATTCCCGAGAGATGGCGTGTGTATAAATAGTGGCAGAGGTTGCAGTCGTGAGTTGAGTTTAACATCAATCAACTGTCTTGTACAATAAAGTTTGTACATTATAAAGTGTGTGTGCATTTCTGCGAATTGATAAAGCTGTATAAAGACACTTAGTGACTATTTGAACTGTTGTTGTTGTACATGTTAAATAAATAAAGAGTTATTACAATTTTAAACTACAAAAACTGCTTTTATTTGCAATCAAAAGTATCTGGTTTATTTAAAGGAAATAAACCAACGTTTTCAAAAGGTGAAAATGTAGCAATGAACGTTTATAATGAAATGAAATACATGGCGTCATCTCATGTACCCAAAGAAACTGGAAATAATTAAATATTGGCTAAAATTCAAAATCAAAAAAAAAAAAAAAATTTTGTTGTTTCTGCGATGGCAGCTGCCAATCTTATTTTAACACAAGATATTTTTATACTTTCAATCGTAAAAAAAGCATACTTTACTGCAAGCTGTACTCACATAGTGTGGAAACACGTCTGCAATTTCTTGCCGCAAGTTCGTCGTAATAACTTATACAGCAGACTTCCGCCAAGTTTCGGTTTAAGTGGAAAAACTTTAGGAAATACTTGCAGAAGTTCTGCCGCAAGTGACTTGCTAGTGGACTTAATGTAACTCATACGTACTATTTTATAGAAAGTACTTTTTTATAAAAAGTAACTTTTGTTTTATTAAAGTAATTTTCGAATGTAGTTTTAATGAGAAATATATATTCATTAAAAGTACCTTTTCGGAAAAAGTACTAATGTATCATAAAAACAGAACTATTTTGAAAATAAATTTACATATTTTATAAAAAGTACTTTTCCAAAAAATTAATTTTTTCATTACATTTCGTTTTATAGAAAAGTACATTTTGATTAAAAGAAATATTTTATAAAAATAATTTTTTGTTTTATTAAATTATTTTTTGGATGTATTTTCAATGAAAAATTTCTTTAAATTTACTTTTTTGCAAAAAGTACTAATGTATCATAAAATGTACATATTTGTTTCTTAAATTAAAATTTCTTCTAAAAGTCCATTTATTTTTTATTAAAGTTACTTTTTCATAAGATGAACATTAAAAGGACCTTTCATAAATAGTACCAAGTTTTTAATAAAATGTATTTTTATCATAAAAAGTACTTTTATATAAAAAATATTTTTGAATTAAAAATTTTGAAATGAAATATTATCAATATATTAGTAATGTTCTCATTAAAAAGTACTTTTTCACAAAAAGTAGTATTTTCTTATTAAATATATTTTAAAAAACCTCTTTTTATAAAAAATATTTTTCTTAAAAAGTACTTTTTTATAAAATGTATATTGATTCAAAAATAAAATTTTTCCATAAAAGTAATCTATTTTTCTCTACAAAAAGTACTTTTTCACATGAACCTCTTTTTTCTAAAATTTATTTTTCATAAAAAGTAGTTTTTCTCATTAAAAAGTTAATTTTAATAAAAAGTAGTTTTTTTCTCTTTTGTAACAAAATGTATTAAAAACTAATTTTTTTATTTAAGGTTTATTTTTTTCAAATACTTAAAATTACTTTACTAAAGATGACTTCTTCATACAAAATCAAGGTATCAAATTGCATCGTTAATGGTAATTTCTGTGATGTCGGTAACGGTATTTGAATAATAACCATTTCGACCTGACTTAAGATATTAAGAAAACATATATGATAAGTTAATGGACTCGAAAGTGAGATAGAAAGATCGGCTTGTTGCATTGTATTGTTAACTATATTAAAATATATATATATTATCTTTATAATTACCTCTAACATGCTAAAAGCTTATTTCTTCCTCTTTTTAATTTTGCTATCGGCTGGCTCTATTGTGCACTAAGCCATTACCTAAATTTCTTTAAACCAAATACATTTCACCCAATTCCGTTGGAATTTTATTGGTCTTTACTCTTGTATATTTGTGTACCTACAAGTGTAATTCACTTTTAGTTAAAACTTTGCACTTAAAAATCTATTAAATTTAATTTTCTAGTTTCTTTGGTCTAATAACATTTAGTGTGTCACATCACTAACAAACCCCACAACACTCTACCTTAAAACCGCTCTAACACCCATAAAGCCATAGATGATAATATGTACTTGTAGTAGCAGTATTCATGTTAATACTTATTGTAACAACAGCAACATACAGCAATAATGTTGTTAGCAACATACTAAATACAACAGTTTACAACAAGGTAAAGTTGTTTGCTAAAAATAGACACAAAAAGGCAGAAGACACAAAAAAAAAAAATGAAAAAAAAAAACATTTACGAAAACATGAACTCATATTTTAAATAATCTTTCGTAGTCGTACATAAAAACACATGGCTTGTGTAGTTGAATGTATGTAAGTAATTGTGTCATTTGTGGTCTAAAAGCAGGGCTTTGAAAGAGTCAAGTTTTAAATGGAAAACTAGGAATCAAATACTTTACAATTTATGTAAGACTTCGCAAAGAAATTTGAAAAATTTTAGACACAATTGGGGGATTTGAACGGTCTGCTATTAAGTCATATTGTCATAATGTCCTAATATATTATAATAGTTTAAACAATTTGTTGTTGTACTTCAAAGAAAAAAGTTATTTTATGACAAAACAATAAACATAGTTCAAAAAGTCTTATTAGTTTAGAACTTTTTTGTTTGGAACACAACAAAAATATGTTTAAAATATCATAATATATTAGGACATTATGACAATATGACCTAATATCAGACCGTTTGAATCCCTAAAATATCTACCCAGTTCCATCCCAATCGTAATTAAATAAACAAATTATTTAAGAACTGCTATTTAATGTAGTTTTTAAAGATATATAATGTTATAGATGCTTATGCCATCTATATTGTAATGATATTATCCTTCGACTTAAAATAAAATCCTGATATTACACTATAACATTGCTTAATTTCGTATTTCTAGGTACATTATTATAGAAAATTTCAAAATTATGGACCTTAAAAAACCTAAAAAAAGTTGTTCAATATTTTTTTTAGGGTAATTATGACCCAATAAACTCAGAATAGCCATCAGAAACTAATTTGCAAATTAAATTTCGGAACCAGGTGTAAAAAGATGAAGAGTGCCTCAAGGCATTCTTGCCAGTTTAGGGGTAAAAAACAATAAGATGTAAACATTATGATACGATTTTATTGAAAAACTAATGAAAAAGATACAATAAGTAAGAAAATATGATTTACTTTCTATGATGATACTTATAAAAACAATTTTTGGCATTTGAAAAGCATTAATGAAGATCGCATTTTGAGCAAATACACTGTGTTTGCGACTTTTTGCATAGTTTGCACCATCTGTTTTGCCTAACAAGATTGGAAAGTGGTCGATATTGTCATAACGGACGTCATGAACTGAATGTTTTGCTTTTTCGCCAACTTGTGAACTTCCTGGCTGTGGAGTACCAACTGATAATGAGTCAAGGTGGATAATTTAATCGGTCAGCAGCCTCTATCTGCAATTCCTATCATTTTTATATAACAAAAAACTTTACAATATAACATGCCGCTAAATTTAGCCGCAACCCGCAACAGTGCCCTGAGGCACCACTTATTTTGTGGGTTCTAAACACACTTTTTGTTAATTGTTTAAAATTTACAAATTCATAGACTGAAAGAAGAATATCTTACCTTTTAAAAAAAATATATTTCGAATAGATCGGGCGGATAAAAGTTAGAAAAAAGCTAAAATTATGACATCACTCACAAATCAGCTGACAGAACAAAAACTAAAAGTCAGAATGCATTTCGACCTTCGAGGGAAATGTTAACAAATCTGTAACTAAAGTCACCGTTAAATTAAAAAAAGAAATATATAATTACTTTCTGAGATAATTGGTGTTTTGTAATGCATGCCTGGAGGCACTCTTGAGGGTTAGAGGGTTAATATGTGTCTAATTTCAAGATTATAAATTCATTGTTATAAAATATTCAAAAAGTATAATTAAAATAAAGAAAAAGTACCATTAATTACCCTTTTTGCAATCTCCTTCATGTTATTATAAAATAATCAAAATGTTTTAGTACTAGGAAAAAAGTACCTGTGTGTGTACCTTATTCTAGGTTTATTATTATAGAAAATTTAAAAAGTAATATTTGAAGAACGAAAATGTACCATTAGTTCTCCCTTTTTGATAGCTTTAAGCTTCCTATCCTTGATTCTATAAAACAAAATATGTCTCAGATGACTCAAAGTAACAAATTTATATTTGCTATTTTTTGAGAACTATTGAATATGATTTAAATTTAGATTATTCTTTTACTTTTATTTGATGAATTCATAATTTCTCTAATCTGTTTAATACACCAAACCACCACCTTTCCTGCCTCATGTTGTAACATCTCTACTCTATATATTAAAGTTCATGACTGGGAGTTGTGAAGTAGCAGTAAAGAAATACAAAAAAAAACTAAAAATTACCAAATTTAGGTTGGCTTAGTAAGGTTGGTTAAGAAAACTGTTTTTGGCATTTGTTAACAGAAAACTTTGGCAAAACTAAAAACCAAAGAGCATAAATTGAAAGTGAGTTAAAACAAAATGTGTAAAAAACATAGTTTTTTTTAGGTTACCATGAATTTAAATTCAACTAAGGAAATTTTTAATTAAAGAAAATTTAAACAAAAAGAATAAGAATAACAATTTTTTTATATTTTAAATAAATTTATTCAAGACTGAGAGATTGTGTTGTTGTCTTTGAGTAAAGATAAACAAAAAAAAAACTTAAGAATGTCATAGATTTAAAATTTTAATTTTTGTATAAACATAAATATTTATACATTGTCATTATAAGGAAACAAAGGTATGAACCCTGCTGATCTGGGAACTAGTTCTAGATAGAAACAAAACTGTATTGGTTACCCAGCAAACTACTTGCAAGGCTTTTAAATTGTGAATTTAACAAGCTTATTACATTAAGAAGTTGCTACTCTCTCTTTCTCACACTCTCTCACTGCATTACCATTTACTAGTGAAATTACTAGTGTCTTGTTATTTATACGATCCCACATTAATATTCCCATGTCATGAATTCTGTTCAATTTCTATTGCTCAATTGTACAATATGCTACTGTCTCACTAGCGAAATAACTAGTGCCAAGTTGATAATTGCTGCCTTTAAAACTGCTGGGAGTTTATTTAAATAGTGTGTGTACAAGTATCACCGAGTAAATATGTGTAAATTATTTTATAAATTAAATTAGGTCAAAAAGTCGTTTACAATCATGCACACTTAAGTTCTACAAAAGCGAGCAAAACCCAACAATCATAATAAATTATGACATCTACACTCGTGAACAAATATGTATTTATGTTGTTAGAACAAAAAACACACAAATGTTAAATAACTAGAAGAAAAAAAATACATAAAAATAAATTTAAAACAATATCTCTGGCATTATATTGTTTTAAAAGATTTTGAAGAAAAAAAAATCTTATCTAAAAAATGTATATGACTTAGTTTTTAAAACAAAAAAAACAAATTTTAGAGAAAATGTATGATGATGACGAAGAAGATGCTGTGTGTTAATTGGCGCTATAAAAAATTAAAAAAAAAAACCAATAATATTTGAATTATTTTAGTCAAACAAAAACTTCTGTAGAATTTCGATGATTCATATTTGTCTCAGCAGAAATTTTTGTTCAAAATAAAACATCTGATAGACAGACAACTTAGACAGGCAGACAAAATATCTAAATATCTAAATAAAAAAAACAAACAATTTAAAAAAAACTAATCTCTTATAAGAAAGACTGTCAAACCGAATTAGTTATACCCTACTTGAAATAATTTAATGTATGAAAATAAAGATTCAAATCGAGATTGATTGTCTATAAAAAAAACTTTAAAAAATATCCATTCAGCTCATTTTCAGCTGTTACCTCTAAAATTACCACTATAGCGTTAGCTGTTATATAGAGATTAAATTAAAGAACTTAGCATTACTTAGAAGTAGTTTGGTAATGACTGTTATATAATTTCATGTACAAGTACTTGTTTACGAAACTCAGAAATAATTCTTAATAAAATTCATTAAATTTTTTAATGATTATATACAGGGTTTTCCAACAAGATGTGTTATTTTGGTATTCAAAAAAAAATTTTAATTTTTTGAGATAAATGATCGGATGTTTATTTCGTAATAAATAGGAAGGTATGTCGTTAATAATGTAAAACAACATCAGCCAAATGACCACCACGAACACGCTTACAGGACCATAGCCTTTTCATGAAATGTTCCATAACCAAATCGCAAAGTGGCTGCCTTATGTCCTCGATAGCCTCACGAATTCTATCTTTGAGGTCTTGAATCGACGCTGGGCTATTGACGTATACCTTATCTTTCACGTGGCCCCAAAGGAAGAAGTCGCAAGGTGTTAAATCACAAGATCTTGCTGGCCAATTGTGATCAGCTCTTTGAGAGACAACACGGTCCTGAAACTTTTCCCGTAAAAGAGCAATGGTTTCGTTGTTTGTGTGGCACGTATCACCGTCTTGTTGAAAGTAAACGTTTTCCACATCAATATCATCTAACTCCGACCAAAATACGGTGTAATGAATGCCCAATTCCAAAGAACGATGAGAAATGGACAAACCTGGGTTTTCTTCAACACTTTGGGCTACAGCAGCAATATTCTCAATTGTTTTTGAGCGACATGCACGGGTTTTATTCTTGTCGCTACAGCTCGAATTTTTCCACCAATTTCTGTATTGCGGTCCGACAAGGTGCTTCACGACGACCCAAAAATGCTTAAGTTTTGCGAACTGTGACTGCAAGATTTTCACCATTTTTGTAGTGAATTTTAATAATTTCAATGCGTTGTTGAAGCGTGTATCATTCCATTTTTAGTAATGACGTAGTTTCAACTTGTCAAATGTCAAAGAATAAAAGCTTTAAAAGTGACAGCTACCGAAATACCGAGTGATTCAAAATAACACCTCTTATTGGAAAACCCTTTTCAATCTTTAAGAAAATAAATGAAAAATAATTTCCTAGATGCAATTTGTAATAGATGTAGATACATTTAAAGGTGTGTGTACTATAAAAGTCCACTTCCACTCGTAGACCAAAAGAATCCATTGTGATACCCTTTAGAAATATAACTAGATGTGAAGAGAAGAAATATACCATATTGATGAGAAAATAATGAAGATGAGAAAAGATTGGTTCGTAGAGTTCGAAGATCAACATATATTAGTGTCATATAGGAGGTTTAACCTCCCAGTCCCTATTTATATAGTCCAGATCCGAACTCTGCCTGGCCAGTTCTTAAGAGAATACTTTTGCTTATTTGAAAAGTTTGCACACTTCTTACTTAAAAGCTTATTTTTATATTTTCAAAGTATAATTAGTTATTTTTCGTTAAATTTTGAAATTTGTCTTCATAATTTAAAAAGTAAATAATGGAAATTGTTAACAATGATCGTCAAATGATATTTAATACTGAAACTGTAAAAACTAGTGACTTTTTCGATTTCTCTAGAGATCACTTATATTTCTAAACAAACGTAACTTTGATTTCATAATACTCAAGAAATTAGTCATTGTCAATAGTTGTATGAATTAGCTTTAGAGGCATAAACGTGAGTTTAACCGATAGATCTCTTGTGCAGTGCATTAGTTGAGTTCCCTCATGAGAAGTAAAATGCTTTATAGAATAAGATTAAAAACCTTTTCATGTAACTTTTCTTTCTTCGTTGACATTGATATCATCTATGACCACGAAGCAGAAACCTGGACCGACTAAATTTCACGACGGCGGCTTTAAATCTGCTGTCAGCTGGCTAAATGAAGAATTAAATACATTATATGCAAATTAAAAAGAAAAAATTCTAAAATTTTATGAAATTACTGAGGAAATTATATTAGAAACGGCTTAAGTTGAAAAATCGGAGGGGTCTAGAATCAGAAGGCCTGTAGCATAATCCCTTTAGTCACTCTTATTGAGCAATAACAGCGTCTGGAATTTACCCTAGACAGTATAACAAATCTTGTAGGTTACCTGAGTCCATAAGTGGCGACCAAACTTCTTTCCTATCCTCAAACTGGTGTATTTTCTAACATAGTATGCAAGGGGAATATCGAATAGTTTAGTGAAACAACTTTTTTATGAAAAATAATTCGGGTTAAAAAAATATTTTTCCCGATTTTGACCCATTGTAGATCCAACTTACAATAGCCTTACATACATCGTTGCAATGCACTTTGAAATATCTATCATTAGATATCCATATTGTATATATTTATGACTTAGTAATCGAGATATAGATCAAGAATAAGCCAAAAATAGAGGTGTTCCCGGTTTTTTTCCTTATATCTCCATTTGTGGGCCGAGTTTCTCGATTTGAGCCGGAAGAATTCCCGATATATTAATGTATGAATCATGTATGTACGGACGGACATGGCTATATCGACTTGGCTATCTATAACGATCCCGAATATATATACTTTGTAGGGTCGCAAATGCTTTTACATATTCACTCATGTTGAAGGGTATAAAAAGTTTGTAAATATATTTTTCTGTTAAAAATATTTATTTTTGGAAAAATCTTATTTTTTTATGCAAACATTATTAAAAAGTTTTTATATTTTTATGAAAAAGATTTTTCAAATAATTTTTTTTTTATAAAAAAAATCTTGTAAAATTTTTTGGGCGAAATAGTTCCTTGAAAAAGAATAGATTT
Source organism: Calliphora vomitoria (assembly GCA_942486065.2). Taxonomy (NCBI): domain Eukaryota; kingdom Metazoa; phylum Arthropoda; class Insecta; order Diptera; family Calliphoridae; genus Calliphora; species Calliphora vomitoria. The sequence goes on from OW818029.2 coordinate 89,307,556, forward strand.
TTCATACGAAAATCATTAAAAAAATTTTAATAAGTATTATTTTGTGGGAAAGCTCTTTTTTAAATAGATTTTTACCAAAAAAAGCTTATCATATAGTTTGCTAGATGTAAAAGCTTTTTCGGTAAAAAAGCTTTATTTTAGAAACAAGTTTTTTTAATCTATTACTTATACGAAAAGCGAATCATTTGTAAATATGTTTTACTAGATAACATAAGCTTTTTAAATCAATATTTTTGTTCGAAAATTGTCAAAACTTGTTTTGAGGAATGGGTTCCTTAAGATAAAGCGTTTTGGTTAAACAATTTTATGAAAAAGCTTTTTGGGGAAATTCAATTTTAGTTAAAAATTATTAATCAACACAGATCTTAATAAAATTTACCATAATTTTTTATAAAATTGAAACATTTCATCTATTTCGTTTCCTAAATATAATTTATACCTGTTAAATTGACACAAATAAGTATGTAACATTTTCATTAAAGCTTCAATACCAAAATTTCCATAACTTGCAAACTACTTAAAATAAAGTTGTTATTTTTATGTCATTTACAAGATTAAAGCATTAGCTTTAAAATTGTGAGCTTTTTTATACAAATGGTCAAATGTCATCTTTAATTCAAACCCAATTTGTTTCAAATAAAAAAGCTCTTGTTACAAATACCGTTTCTGCAATTTGTTACTTTTAACACACAATATTTAAAATAACACCCTGCCTAAAGTACTGTGCATAATAAATTAATACAAATAAAAAAAAAAAAACAAAACGAAACTTGTCAAACCGGTAGTTTGTATCAAAGAATAACATTTGTATTCTAAATGTAAAATAAAACTCATAATTTTTATATATATTTTTTTCTATACGTCAGACGCTTTTAGCCAAGCCAACACTTTACGCCTTAGAGATATAAAATCTTCTCTTTGTTTATTACTACGCAAGTGATTTTATTTTCCTTGTTTTTTAAATTACATTTTTTCATTCCAATGAATGACTGACTGCCAATGGCTGACACATCATGCATTCATTCACTGGGAGCTAAAGGTTAAAAACTAACAACAACTTGGTATTGCTGTATTGTTTTTCTCAGTTTCTTTTGTTTAAAATTCAATTAAATAATTTTTAAGATCTAATTTGTTCAATTAAACTTTGAGATCATGGCGGAAAGCAAAAAAATAAATTATGAAAATATGAAAGTAGAGAATAACAAAATTCCGGAAATGCTGAAATGTATGAATGTGTAAATAAATGCAATAATAATTCAATAAATGTATATAACAATTGTATATCCCAATGGGAATTGTAACTACATATTGTAGGTTTTTAAGTGGACTGAAGTGTTAGTCCCCAGGGGTCCAGTATTATTAATTTGTGTTAAGAGACAAATACATGTTTTAAGAATCTTAGAAATCTGCCGTTTAAGACCTCATGTGGGCCATTATTATCTAGATTTTATGCGTGAATACAAGAAAGTTAATTTTTTTGTTGACAGGCAGTAGATAGCGCATAATTAAAATTTCATTTTCAAATCCCCCGGAGATCAACATAACAGCATTTTCCCTAGTACACAATGGTTAATATAATTTGTCAACAAACTGTGCTTAATATATAGTGGGGAATTTTAAAATCTTAATTACAAGGTCACATTTTCTCCAAGTTTCCCAAGAAAAACTAAAATCTCTCTAACATTCAAAATAAATCTAATTATTTTGCCATCAAATTAATATTAAAACACTATTAGTCACATTGAAAACCCACAAAAAAAACCCTTGTAATTATATAGAACTCATTACAAATTCACATTAATTATAAACATTTTTTTTATTTTTTGTAACCCACAATATAAATGCAATTAATTTTTCAAGTTTAATACTTTATTTTATGAACAATTTTGACATTAACACTCAAAATATCATTAACAGTCACATGTTTAGCCCACATATGATACAATTTGTTACAAAATGAGAACGAAATTTAAAAAAAGAAAAAATAAAATAAAACAAACAGCCCCTTCAGTAATAAAATAAAAATATAGTGCAGTATTATATAATAGAGTCGTAAAATGAAAGTAGATACTTTTTATTTTTTTGGAATTTTTTGATAGTTTAACAAATTTGTATGGGCTGTTAAATAAACTGCATTGAATTGCAGCTTCACCGCCAACCAGCAAGTGCAGCAGCAGCAACTTCAGCCTCATTATCGCGCACTTGAATAATAATACAGACATAAATTGTAATTAAAAACCGCAGCCAACCAACCAACAAGCCTGAGTTTTTCTACAAGCACTTGTTGTAAACAAAATTTATTGTAAATTTATATAAAATAAAAGCAAAATACATAAATTATGTGTGTATTTTGAAATGCTGTAATGTCCCAGCAAACATAATTTTATCGGTTTATTGTATAACGCAAAAAGAGCATACATACTTATAGATGAAATCAATTACCCAACAAAATCTCCAATTACTTAGTAATGACTTAAAATGCTAATACAGGCAAATCCCGGTATAACGAATCTCACTTTAACGAAAATCCGATATAACGTTCAACCACATTTTTAACATTAAGTACCTTATATAACGAACGTTTCAACCATTTAGTTCTCGATTTAACGAATTTTGAGAAAAATAAAACAAAATCAAACGAACAATCAAACTTTAAACATTGACAATTATATCAATCTATCAAGAATGACTCAAATAATCATCTATCTCCAAAGAACCCTCTTAATATTCTCAATGCTAATAAAACTGGTAAATTTTATAAGATGAAACGTTTGTTCACGCTAGAGTCACCAGTGCTCCTTAAAGAAAGTTATCGAATAGATAGATTAATAATTTTGGTTTGCTGTTATGAATGTGGAACACAGAATCTTTGAAAAGCAAAGAAACCCCACTTGATTCGTAACAAAGTGTTGTTGTGAGTTATATTCACTGAAATAATAGATATTTTTAATGGTAGAATCATTTTTAGAACCGAAATCCAATACAATGTATAAAAACTAAAAAATATGAAAAAAATTTGACTCTAGTCATGTCTCCTAACGTCACACCGCTTAAAACTTATTCAAAAAATAAATCTCGATATAACGAATTTTTCGATTTAACGAATGGACCTGACAGCATATCGTTCGTTATACCGGGATTTGCCTGTACATACTTTTACAATGACTTTTTATACCCACCATCAAGATGGGGGTTATATTGATTTTGTCATTCCTTTTGTAACACATCAACATATTTGTTGCAGACCCACATTAGTATATATATTCTGGGTCCTCATTCGATTCTAAGACGATCTAGCTATGTCCGTCCGCTTGTCCGTCTGTATGTCTGTTGAAAACTCGACAGAGCCCAAAAGAAAGAAAATAGCTGGCTGACATTTTACACAAATACACTTTGTTGAAAAGGTTTGTGTGCTATTGAAAATGGGCAATATTGATTCATGATTTCAACTAGCCCCCATGTAAATCTCCCCCCAGAATACTGTTTGAGCAGTTATAAATGTGTTTATTATGCGAAAATCCTGTTAAAATGTTGTGTAAATTAGTTCTAAGTACTCTGAAATTATACAGTAAAGTATGACGAAAATTAGGCAACATTTGCCCCTAGTCCCCATATAAGGCCCCCTCAGAAAATCACTTGTCTTATAATATTTAATATCATGATGCAATTGGACATAAACAAGTTTTATATGAACCTAAATCTTTCTACCAACTTTTGTAAGGATCGCTCTATAATTGACCCTGCCCCCCATATAATCCCCATATCAGAAAAATATTATATTGTTACGTTTTTATCTTTTAAAATCTAGGTTTATTTCCTTTAAATAAACCGGATACTTTTGATTGCAAATAAAAGCAGTTTTAGTAGCTTAAAATTGTAACAACTCTTTATTTATTTAAAATGTACAACAACAACAGTTCAAATAGTCATTCAGTGTCTTTATACACGTTTATCAATTCGCAGAAATGCACACACTTAAATGTACAAGACAGTTTATGTTAACTCTAACAGCGCCTATAATAAACTCTACTCACTACTGTAACATCTGCCACTATTTATACACACGCCATCTCTCGGGAATCTTCTACAATGCTCTTAACGGACAATCTAGTACATTCGAATTCTAGAGCTTTCGATGTTAATGTTAGCAGCTTAAACATGCAGTGTTGCCATACTTACATATGCTAATAACCGCATGCTATCAACATTGTTGATAAGTAGAAGCTTCTACTGTTGGACGTGTTTATAAACATGATGAATGTTGCAGGCAGTCTTTACAGACCGTTAAATTCAAATCGTTATTGCACATTCGTAACAATATTGTCACATATTGATGGTGGGTATATAAGATTCTGCACAGCCGAATATAAGACTTGTTTAATAATTATTTTAATACAACGCAAAAGCTACAGCGAAGTTTACAACGGCGATGATTATTTCCTTGTTTGACAAAAAACTTGGTTTTAACAAATTATAAGGCAGCCATTACTAAAGCACTTCTAAGTAATGACACAATACTCGATCGACAACATATGAGGAACTGACAGAAATTGTCCTCGATAATCAGCTTGTTGTTGACTCGGTATTAATGACAAGTTCCTTTTAAAACATTGAAATCATAAAAGTATAAAGCTACGTACACACTGTTTTCAGATTGTAAAATATTGTCAGAATAATGTTTAACAACCGTGTGAACTTACAATTTTTGTCTTACAACGTTGTCAGAAAAAGTTTTGTTAGTACATTGTAAGACAATACTATTGTCAAACATCTGACAATCGTGTAAACACCTTACGTTGCCATTGCCAGATCATTGTAAGATCATTGTCAGAATCTTTTTATTGTCATATGTGCGAATTTTATGCATCTGACAATGGCATCATTGTCAGATAAATTATTTCTATTGGCAACACTGTGCATATGTATTTAAAATAAACAAAAGTGAAGCAACTGTGTGAACTGGCAAATTTTTGTTGGTAGATAAATTTTTTGTTTGACAATTGTCTGACAATGAAATTGTAAGGTTTTCTTACAATCGTCTAAACTGACAGTTTACCTTTTACTAATAATATTTCATTGGCAGCACATTGCGAGCACATTGCCAGATCTGACAACATTGTAAATTCAGACAACCGTGTGTACGTAGCTTAGTTCTGTCAAATGGTGATCAAACATTATAAAGGCGACAATACGTTTCATTTGGCCATCAACAAAAGCTCAAATTGTCATCAACATACATAATTGATAAAAGACAATACTAAAAAAAATTATCTTTTCGTCAAAATAATTTGGCAGCAGACGCAAAATACTTTGTCGCTTAGTTTTACTCAAAAGAGATTTGTTGCTTTAGGTTATTGTCGCTTACATTGTCATCAATATACTTAATAAAATACAATAAAAAACAATGTGTGTGAAGTTAAATTTCGAAATTTATAACTCTAGACACAAACCAGTTGAGTTAACAGAGTTCTGTTAAAAATTTTACATATCACTGTTAAACATTGTAAATCAAGGAAAGTGTATTCAAAATGGCATAATAATAACATGGTTGGACCCAATAGACAACCAATGATGGAAACGGGAACTAATCTCCCGATTTTTCCAAAAAAAACTAAGTCAAATCATAAATGTCAAACATATTTTTATATTTTTTCGGAATTTTTAAAATTTACTTATAATGGATGGATGAATCTAAATTCCTGGAAAACGGCAGAAAATGGGCAGATGGAACTTGCTGGAATTTATAGCCAAGGTGTTTTTCTATCATTACCCCAAGGGCTGATAGAAAAAATTTTTCGAAAATTTAAATTTCGTGGGAGAATGAATCTAAATTTCTTGGAAATGGGAGAAGATGGGCAGATGAATCTTACTGGAATATTTAGATAGAGTGTTGGTCTATGCTTCATTTTGAATGAGAAATATGACTATTATTGATTTGACAGCTAGAGTAAATTATTCAGGATATTTTCCATCTAATGCAGCGAATATGTTGCAAAACCACAAGAGCGACAAATGTCGTCCATCTTGTCGCTGACTAAGTAACAATGTCACATTTCATTATATGTTTGTCAACGATATTATTGAACTATACAGCCAATAATATGCTCTAACATTAAAACAACATTTTACATACTAAAAGATGAGAGAAGACAACCTTTTCTACATAATTTTGCCCTCAAGAGAATTGATGGAAGGTCGCATGCCTCAACCATGTGATCCTTATATAGGCGATAGTATACTTTATTTAAACGTCAATAAACATAAAAAAACTTTGTAGCTCAGCGTAGTATCAAAGTGTTTTATATAGAACGTCATTTGAGATATTAAAAAATGAGAGAAGAATACCTTTATGAAATTTTCGCCCCAACAGAATTGATAGAAGATAATATTTATGATATTGTCGCTCATATTTCCACCGCAATAATTTTTCAGCAGACAACATTTAAAACTCCCATTCAATTTGTAATCAAAATAAAGTTAATAAAATACAACATTCAAAAAAGCCAGATAAAATCATCTATGACATTATCGAACAAATGTCGCGAGAATCTTGCAAGACTACTGTGTCGCCCATCTTGACTTGACAATGAAAAGCTTCTTTGTATATTCATTGATAAATTCCACCAATTTATCGCCAACGATTATACAAGCGATAATATGATTCATTTAGGCGTCAACAAACACTCTGTCGCTCGGGTTATCGTCAAAAGGGGTTTAAAGAGAACAGCATTTTAGACTATCTAACTCATCTTACTAGTTTTCTTCTTTATATGAGCGACAACTTAAGACGTTGTCGCTCATATTGTCGTGTAAATTATTTGATTAGAAAACTTGTCATTAATTTTCGAAAAAATCTAGCGAAAATACAGCCAGACTACAAAAGCGACAATGTCGTTTATCTTGCTATTGACTCGACATTATATAAGATTAATTTGACCACAATTATTTGGATGTCAACTGACATAAAAGTCTTTGTAGCTCAGTTTTTTTTGACAGGAAACAACATTTAAAACCAATTCACTCATCTTGTCGCAAAAAAAGATTAATAATATAAAATATTGGGTCAATTCACAAGGTCTCTTATCAGTTATATTGTCATAATGACCTAATATATCAAGACTCGGCGGCTCGGCTTAACCGACTCTTAGGCATTCGGCGTTGGTCTCAGCTGGTTCGTTACGATAACACAATAAACTAGCATAGAAAGTAGTATTCTTTTATGACATTATTTGCTTGAAAAGCAATAAAAACCATTGTGAAATTTTAGGACTTGTGAATTGACCAATTATGTCGCTATTCTTGTTGCCAACAAAGACGGCAGGCTTAAAATCATTGTCGCTCAAAAATCTCAAAATATGCTTTTATAAGGAAATAGGCATTAACAAACTAAACGATGACATTAGGTTGCAAATTCTTTGATTCCAATAGTATTTGGTCAGCAGGGATATTCGCTGGGATACTTTAGGCATTTATTGAAAACAAAAAGAAACTACAAATACCAATACTTTCGCTGCAAGTATAAAAATGTGTGTAAATTATGCCGGCATGGTAATCAATATTTATTTATCGTGGCTTGCAACCAAATCTATTTGAGAATTCAGCATTTACAGCCAGAGATTCTTAAACAGTTTACAAGTAGCACTTGAACTCTTTATATAAATATAAGAGCAAATACCTCTCGCTAAAACTATTAGTTTGTCAGTACTGATACATTCTGTACATAATCAATAGTGCTAAATGTAAAAAGGGGAAACGACGGATTGGAGAAGAAAAATCAAACAAATTTTAAACAAGATAACTTTATAAATATCCAATGAATCCTAATATTCCTTAAATTTTCAAACCAAGCTTGTTCTATAAGGTTTTTCTAAAATCTTTGCTGTCATTGAAATATTGGGAAAGTATTAAAATAAATCTAAAACATTCAGAATCCCTGTCCCCGATAATTAATATATATTGTTTTCATAAACAAATGCAATTTTACAAAATATAGTTTCATTAAAATTGTTTCTATTGTTTGTTTTTAAAGCTTTAAAAGTGTTTTAAATTACATTTTAACTAATTGCCATATTAATTGCAAACAGAAAACAACATTTTATTTAATATACACCAACAAGGTCATTTGTAGAAATTAATTATTATTATCATCATCTTTTTTTTTACACTCTAAAATCAACTAATAAATTATTATTGCAACCATTATAATATAAGAAAAAAAAGCAAATACAATTCCAATTCGTAAAAACTGCATATCAAAAAGGAAAATCTTGTTTCCTTTTAAAAGTATTTCTAATAAAAAATTAAACAAACTGGAAAATATAAGGTCTGTGCAAGTTCATTGATTTACTTTTTGTGCCAAAACAAACATCATAAACCACCATAAATGTATTTTAGTAGTTTTTATTTTAAATGGACTTAACCATTTTTAGCTGTTAACGGTCATATGATAAATTGTTTGCTGTTTTTTTTTTATTTTTTATTTGCTACAGTCTTAATGTCTCTGAAAATGTTTAATTTTATCATTCACCTTTATCTTTGACATTTATCTCTGTTTGTATGTTTAAAGTTTTTTTTTTAAATGAGAGCAATGCACTTTTATTTTTATTTAGTTAACTGTAAGATTTTTAACATTTATTTATTTAATAATAATTTTTTTTATTTATTTTCTTTTTAGGTAAGAATCCTATAAGATTTGTTTAATGTTTACATGTTTTTAATGGTGAGTAATTTTGAGTGATGATGAATCTTGAAATCACAAGGTTTTGAACAATTTGTATGAGTTTAAGATTAGTCATTAGTCTAATTTGAGTATCTGTTAGAGATGTGGTGTTCTTGATTATAAATAATATCAGTTTTAAGGTTTTAAATAAAGTCAAGTCATAAATAAATAAATTAGTCAAGTCGTTAAGAAATCTGATGAAAATACTTTATTAAGTATTCATAAAGTAGATATTTGAACAATTTAAATTATCGGTTTATAAACAGCTTAGTTCTTACCAGTTTTAGTGACGCCACAAGTACATAGTTGTATTTCAACTAATGCCCAGACAACCTCACTCTATAGAAAGTCCTTGAGGGGAAGTATAGAGAAGGTAGAGCAAATCGTCCATAACATTTTTGGAAAATCGTGCAAGAATATAAGAGCGACAATGTAGCTCATGTTGGCTTTCACTCAGTAGAATCGACAAGTTCCTACATGTATTCATTGACGACGTTTTAGAAGATTAATATTATCGTTTTTATATATTCGTTGATGGGCCAACGTCAACTTGTTTCATTTCATACCAATCATAATCGACAACTTTCATGAATCAGTTGGAAGTGTCTTTAAGTCATCCTTAACAAAGAGCACCAGACAATAAGAAATACTTGACGACATAAGTACATTAGTTCGTGTAATTCTTTCACAACATTTTCACAAAATTTTCGCAATAAACGTGTAAGAATATAAGGGAGTCAATGATGGCTTAGTAACAACGACAAGTTCCTTCATACATTCTCCGGCGGAAATACTCGACGACAAAAGTACGTTAGTCCGAGCAAATCTTTCACAACATTTTCGAACAATTTTCGCAAAAAACGTGTATGAATATAAGGGAGTCAATGATGGCTTAGTAACAACGACAAGTTTCTTCATACATTCTCCGGCGACATATTGTCTCTTTTGTAGTCGCCTCCACTTTGGGCGTCAACAGGTGATAATGTGTGAACGATATTCAACAGGTTATAATGTGAAAACGATATTTTTAGACTGTTTAATTACCGCAATGAACAACTATACAGACCAAATTAAGAAATCCTTAACAAAAGCTCGACGACAAAGGTGGAAGAACAATCAGAGCAAATTTGCCACAACATTAACGAAAAAATTTCGATAAAATCGTACAAGAATAAGAGCAACAATGTCGCTTATATTGACTCAGTAATAGGGGGGTCACACGGCATGTATTACATGTGTTTTCTGACATGTATTGGTACATTTTTCCACATGTAAACATATACATGCCGTGTAATCCATATGAAACTTTATGTATATAAAATACATTTGTATGCCTTTTGACATTTATGGCAATTAAAGCATGTTCTATTTTCGTGTGTTTATCAATGTGTATTTTTTGAAATACAACACTGTATGAGTGCAAAATAAAAAACACAAAATTATATAAACTAATAGATGTTATGTCACACGCAATAACATATGTACGTGTGAACGTGGACATTATGAATCGCATGTATAACGTGAACTTTGACATACACATGGAATTTCATATGTATTGAATACATGTCCCAATACATGCCGTGTGACCCCCCTTTAACAACGACTTGTTTATTTATATACTCAATGACATTATAGAAAATTAATCCCAGTCTATTGTTGCTTTTATAGTCGTTGATTATATAGGCGCCTTAAACTTGTTTCATTATTTCATATCAATTTCAATCTACAAACTTTAAGTCGATATTGGGCGTGTCTTTTCAACGTCCTTACTAAAAAATGTTTGACGAAATATATGGAACAGCCAGAAGAAATCAACCTTTTTGGGTAATTTTTCTCGAAAATCGTAGTTGATTAATGCCAGCCTATATAGTCGTTGATTATAATGGCGACAATATCCGTTAATGGACAACAATCTGCAACCGCTTTTTTCAATTTGTTAAATTTTATACCAATCATTATCGACAACTTTCAAGAATATTGCCCGTAACTTCTACAAATAAATATCTACGGCGTAAAATACTCAGCAGATAAATTTACCTAAAAGGTAACATGACATTAAATTCAAATCAATATCTACGGGTAAAAATTACCAAATTTGTTTACTCCATAAGTAACTACGCACTGATAGATATCTATTTGTTGAAATTATGGGTATATATTATCTTGTCGGGAACGGGAATTTAACTGCAGATAACGTTAAAAACTTTGTTCCACTTTGATAGAAAATTGGGGAACATATTCGCCACCAATCGAATGTCCAATTGCGGAAACGCCCGTCTTGGTATCAATAGAATTTTATAGGAGACAAATTTAGTCATCTTGTTGCAATCAGAGTTTATTAAAGCCAACATTTAAAACTCTGTCGCCAGCAAAGTTTGAAAGGACATTTCTTTTACAGAAGATGCTAGATTTTTTAAACAATAGTCGTCAGCAGAGTTTATTGTGAATAACCTTTAATGCAGTTTTGTTGATGATGATAAATCATTGACAAAGACTTTGTCGCTCAGCTTTTGACTTGTGGTCGGCACAAACAGAATCAGCCGCATTAGTAACTGTATGTAAGTTGCTTAAAACTTATTTTCTGATTCTGTATTTGTGCAGATTCTTCATTTTTATACCCTACACCACCATAGTGGGGAGGGGCAGAAATCGGTCCATTATTTGATCTAGCCCCCATACAAATGTCCTCCCGAAAGTGGATTTTATCCGTCACAAATGTTTAATTTATATATGTATATACACAAGTTTTTGTCCAAATAAGTTTTATATATAGGGAATTCATGTCACCAAATTTTATGATGATCGGTCCATAATTAGTCATAGCTCCCATATAAGGCCTGCTTTCGATAATCACTTTAACGAGCATAAATCTCCTACAAATGTTGGTATACACATAAAATTCAACATAAATAACTTTCATATAAACATTAATCACGCGACTAAATTTCGTGGTGATCGGTCCATAATTTGTCATAGCTCCCATATAAGGCCCACTTCCGAAAATCGCTCACGAACATAAATTATTGAAATTTTGAAAGAAAAATGTTTTTGCTCATTTACTTAGTGTAGGGTATTATCTGGTCGGGCTTGACCGACCATACTTTCTTACTTGTTTTGTTTTCCTCTTGATAATTTTAAAGAGTTTCACTTACATTTTTGTTGTATACATGCTACTTAATAGTAGATTGCATTCGACTGCTGGTGCCTATGATTGCCGACCACTGCTTTAGACTTGTACATTCATCTGATACTTAGTAATAAACAGAGTTTGAAAAAAGGCAACAGTGAGGACATTGTCGCTCATCTTTTCATCAGCTATGTAGATGGAAACCAATATTAAAGACTTTGTTGCTCATAATTTTAAGCGATAATTCATAGTTTTGAGAACTGTGTAATTAAGTAGTTCTACTAATATTTAATTTTCCTCTGAAAAATTTATCATTAAAAATGGTCTTATCGTATTTTATAGCCGTTTCACAATATCGAATGAAACACAGAGAAAACAGATTCGTGATAGCAACCGAATTTGTTGCCAATCGAATGATTTTTCCTTAGTTACCGAATTTTATAATTGTGACTACAAAAATTGTAACAAAAGTTTGGTTGCTTCAACTGAAATTCATCTTTATCAACTGACTTTCTGTTGATAGAACCGAAAAATTTTGTGTGTGCGAATCATTCGATTGGCAACAAATTCGGTTGCTACTACGAATCTGTTTTCGTTCGCATTCTAAGTGTAAGAAAACTGAGATAAATATGAAGTTAGGGAAATCAAAATCAGTTTTCGTTCACCTGGAATACGAACGAAATCGTTCAATCGATAATGTAAAACATGCAATCTAAATCGTCTTCGTGATGATTGGTAAATATGTGTACAAGTTTGGGCCAATTTTTACAATACTTAATCCATTAATAAATAGTTTTTAAAGACTTTCCGAATTTATTGAACAAATAGCAGACTAATTCCTTCGTAAGCGAACTACCAATTTTTGGCAGAAGCTCGTAAATGGAATGTACTGCCAATTCTCAATAAATTTGGTAGCTTTAACAACATGGTTCAGATTAATCTTCCTACTAACATTTACAAAATATGTTTGCGAGTGAAAGTGATTGTCGGCAGTATGCGAGCTATGGATAGATCTTCAAGAAATGCCAGCAGTATGGTGTATATAAGATGAGTTTATGTGATTAATGTTATACAATTATCTTTAAATTGCTATCTTTACTTTGATCATAAGGTTTACAGAATGTCAGTAGTACAGACAGACTGACGGATATTCTTAAATCAATTGAGAAAGGCATTCAGAATCGATTGAAGTGGGTGCTTGACCATTATGTTAGCGGATTACAGCCAAGACATGCATTTTAAGATTATCGCAACCATAAAGATTGACATTCTAAAATCGACTGAAAAAGGCATTCTGAGACATTGTTTAATAACTACACGCAGAGATAAAATATAGTTGTGCATGTTTACGTTAACCATTTCCACATCTTTGAAAGTTTTTTTTAACAATATTATAGTCACAGTAACTATTTATATGATTGTGGTAACCACAATATGGTTAACTTACGATTCACATGATTGTATTAATCATATATATGGTTACAGTAAACATGTATATGTTTGTGACAACCATTTTTATGATTAAGGTTTTACCATATTATGTTGCTCTCGGCTAATTGATATCATAATCTGAGAACAACATATTATGATATAATTATTCATCATAACAATGGTTGTCACAAACATATACTTGTTTACTGTATACATGATTGATATGTGAATCGTAAGTAAACCAAATGATGGTTACCACAGTCTTGTAAATAGTTACTGTGACTATAATATTGTTAAACAAAACTTTTAAAAATGTGGAAATGGTTAACGTAAACATGCACAACTATATTTTTTTCTCTGCGTGTACAAACTTCAGTTAAACATTTGGATTAAATCTTGACCTCTCAAAATGTTCGCCATTAATGCTATTATTATTATTATTTATTTCCGACATGCAATGCAGCTGAATGGGTAGTAACTAAAAATTTCATCTACCGTGGTCAATAATTAAACAACTCCACTACCTGCATCTTAAAAACCTAACTCAAAATCATACAACTGTAATTTATAACATCTTTTTTTTGTGCTAAGTATTGATGAAAAATCTTCATTTATTATCTACCACTTAATCTCCCACAGATGTTTAATTTCTATTGATTACAATCTTCACAAATCTTTCAATTATTTTCTTATAAAATAAAAGATAATTAAGGAAAACAAAAGAGAGTCCAAAAAAGAACTAACATGTTTAATGTAAAACCTCATGACTTTGCAAGAAAAAAAGGTAAAGCCGCATCTAAATAAAATATATACCTGACTGGCTGGCTAAAACACCCCTAAAACTAACAATAAACCCTTAAAATGAAATTATGGATTTCATTGCAAATAATATAATGTTTTTATTTTCTACCTAAATTATATTTTGTTGTTCTTTAACACTTAACATTTTCTGCAAAATAAAAGAAAAAACATTAAGAATTTTGTTGTTTTGTAGGCGTAACAAATAATTTATTTCCGGCTTGAGAATTTCTTCATGAGTATTACATTTGGCTTCATTGTTATACCTATGCCACACTATTAATGCTGTTACTTGTAGTTTGTAACAGAAAACTAACTTTTTTGTGAACATTTAAATTTTTTGAACTGAACTCTAATGTGACTGTTGCAAGCAGCATAAAAACAAAACAAAATTGTTGAATGAATGAATGAATGACTTTTGGCCTGACATAATTTGTATGCACAGAAACTGTTTTATTTTTATTTTTTGTTGTCATGTATGTATGTGTGAATAATTATAGTAATTTTGAATATAAAAAATGTTTTAGAAACTTTTTTGTTTTTTCTAATTTTATTTTCTCAGGGTATACAAAAAAACAATGTACTGAATCATGTTGCTGTGGTTTCCTTTATTATCGCCTGAAAAAAACAAATTCCATACAAATCGTGATTAAAACTATAATTATAGTGTAACAATAGTGTAAAAAGATTTCAAATAATTATAGCAGAAACTACTCTAGATGAGTAATATTAAACACCAACAGTTATTAGCTAAAATGGTAATAATATTCTTAAATTTTAAAATTTTTGTCGATTTAGTTTTTTACTTATTATTATTAAAATCAAATTAATGTGAAATAACTTCTTGGTATGAAAAATAAATAATATATAACTCCAATTTCACGAGCAGCAAGTAAGAGAGCTGTGGCGAATCTTATATACCCTTCACCAAATTATACTTTAAAATTTTAAAAAATATTTTTCCCGATTTTGACCCATTTTAGGTCCAAATTTCTAGATCGTTGCAATGGACTTTGAAATATCTATCATTAGATATCCATATTGTCTATATTAATGACTTAGTAATCCAGATATAGATAAAAAATTAGCCAAAAATCGAGATTGGCTCGATTTTAAATAGGAACCGAGTCGGAAGTATTTCCGATATATTGATGTATGAATCAAGTTTTAAGTTATTTGGGGTCTTCAGAAAACTGATTTCAACAGACAGACATGGCTTTATTTGAGATCTTTAGACGTAATTCATTACAGAAGACATCAGATTTAATGACACATTTTATCTAAAAACCATAATTGATTACTCTTATGGCATAACCATTTGTATTTCCTTCTGGAAGGTATGAGAACTTTGCACATCTTATTATATACCGTAAGAGGCGTTATGTAGTCATTTTTCTTTAAGAACAAGGGAAGTATAAACAAAATCATTGCGTTTCCATGCGTCCTAGATCTCCAGCATCCAGAGACAGATAGTCTCACCGAACACAGGTGGATTTAGACATTAAGTAAAGGTCTATTGGAATTAGGTGAACAAAAGTGTCAGACCATTAACATTTGAAATCCCTGGGAATTTTGTATGGCAATGGCCTGTCAATTGGTTAATAATGATAAATAAGAATTATAATCATTATATTGTTAGCTTTCAACAGGGCATGGTCATGCGGAATATTTTTGATAAATGTGTAGATTGAAAAAATAAATGGCTTGTTATTGTACACATTGTCAAATATCAGATTTTCCTATCACTGATATAAACCTATTACTGAAGTAGTTTTTCCACAACAAATTATCACCCTCAAGATCAATTTGATGTCTTAAGTACATTTGCTTGTTTTAGTTCATTTATTTTTAGGGATCCTTTACACTGTATCTGAGAAAACTTGCTGCTACACAGATGTACTGCCTGTGTTCGTCTCAGTTGTTTAATTCAGATAGTGTAAAAGTAGCTTAAAATTATTGTCTGTTGTGTTAACATATTATTACCATTCAATGGCATTTACATTTCTACATATTTAAGCTCCATTTTTGTTCTTTACTTCCCTTTCCTTTATAACGAATATATACATATTTAAATAAATTCCATTAAAATATTTTTCATACAATTGGGCAGTTGTTTACGTTTTTCGTCAAAGACTTGTATGAATAATTAAAATGTTTTAAAGTAAAATTCAATTACAGTATTTTTGACTTTTTAAATTCTGTTTTATCTACTTTTTTAAATATTCTACAAATGGTTTTTTGGGGTTCTTAATTCGTATTTATTACAGGCTTTTATGGTTCGTTTTCATTAATATTCATTTGTTGATACTTTGCCAATTTTAAATAGATTTTTTTTTAAGACGTTTTTTTGTTTGATTTTAAAACAAATTTGTACAGTTTTTTTTTTTTTTTTTTTTGTATATTTCTGTCAGTTATTTGTGATGTAACATGATGTATGGATATAATATGTATTGAATATTTATGATTGATAATTTATGATTGAAAGTCTGTTGATTTGAAAAATTTTGTTTTAAAAGTAAATCAATGAGAAGTTTCGTTTGTGAATTCTTTAATTTGGGGTGTTTATATTTAGCAGTAGGAGAAACTTTTGGTTTACTTTTTCATTAAAACAGAACTAAATATTTACTTACTGGCAAAAGCAGCTATTGTAGTAATAACACATGCTATAAGCACGTGATTTTCTATAAATGTCGACAGAATTTATAATTAATGGTTCTAGAAAAACAATGACAATCTTCAATTTTTAATACAGGTAAGTTTTAATCAATGTTGTCACTCAAAGAGAACACAATAGTGGTAGATTTTAGAACAAAAAAAAAAATAGAATTTGAAATTGTATCCAAGACTAGCAATAAACCCGGTGCGCTTCGCCACCCCAATTGGATGAAAGAAATAGTACTATTAAGTCTCCCTTTGTGAATTAAAGCTAATTCAGGATAACATGCCTCTAGATTCATGTTTATTGAATCATTGTATTGTGGCTTCTAGCACATTCGAAAGGTATTATTATAATATAAAAGTACCATTTAGACCCACATTTTATATGCCCACACATGATCATTTTTATAGAAAATGCTAAAGAAATGTACCACTAAAGTCACCTTTTGTGAATTCTAACTCATTCCGAATCATGTGTGCCTAATTTTGAATTTTTAGGTTTAATTTTATAAAATAGTCAAAAAATATTATTAGTTGGAAAAAAGTACCTGTGAGTCCCTTTTTTAGATTCTTATTCAAAGAACGAAAAAATACAAATTATTTTTGTATTTAAGCTAACTAATTTAATATATTAAAAAAGTTAGTTACTCACTGAGGAGCATATATTTTATATTTCTAGGTCCATTATTATAGAAAATTCAAAATATACCATTAGAATAATGAAAAAGCGCCATAATGTTCCCAGTTATAGAATCCTACTTGCTCGAGTCCATATAATATTATGTTCATGTTTCTAGATTTATTATAGAAAATTTAAAAAGTACCATTAGAATAAAGAAAAAGTATTAAGTATTCTCTTTGAGTTTTCACTCACTTAAAACAATATGCAGTTAATTTGGTATTTCTAAATCCATTATTAGAGAAAATTCAAAAAGTACCTTTATAATACAGAAAAAGTAGCATAAAGCCCCCACTTGTGGATTCCCAATCATATAAGCTTTATTTCACAATTCTAAGTTCATTGGTGAAGAAGATAAAAAAAGTACTATTCGAATATAGAAAAAGTACAATAAAGACTCCCCCTTTAATTCTCACTCCCTTATGACCATATATGTTTAATTTTATGTTTCTAGGTCCATTATTATAGAAAATTTAAAAAGTACCATTAGAATAAAGAAAAAGTACCATAATGTTCCCACTTGTAGATTTTCTTTCGCTTAGGTCTATATAAGCGTTATATCATGTTCATTGGTGAAGAAAATACAAAAAGTACCATTCGAATAAAGTACGAAAAAGTACCAAAAAGTATCCCCTTAGAATTATCATTCACTTAAGAAATTTAAAAAAGTACCATTATAATAAAGAAAAGGTATCACGAAGTATCCCCTTGATTTTTCACTTACTTAGTACCATATACGCTTAATTTCATATTTAAATGTCCATTATTACATAAAATTCAAGAAGTACCATTGAAAACAGAAAAAGTACCAAAAGGCAGCCACTTGTGGATTCCCACTCACTCGGGTCCATATAAGCTTTATTTCATGTTTCTAGGTTCATTGATGAAGAAATTACAATAAGTACCATTCGAATAAAGAAAAAGTACAAAAAAGTCTCTCCCTAGAATTCTCACTCACCTAGAACCATATATGCTTAATTCCATGTTTTTAAGTCCATTGCTTTAGAAAAGTCAAAAAAGTACCATTAGAATAAAGAAAAAGTACCATGAAATGTCCGCTTGAATTTTCACTCACTTATTACCATATACGCATTATTTCGTACTTCTATGTCCATTATTACAAAAAAATCAAAAAGTACCATTAGAATATAGAAAAAGTACCAAAAAGCCCCCACTTGTGGTTTCCCACTCACTCGGTTCCATATAAACTTTATTTCATGTTTATAGGTTCATTGTTGAAGAAATTACAAAAAGTACCATTCGATTAAAGAAAAAGTACCAAAAACTCTCCCCCTAGAATTCTCACTCACTTAGGACCATATATGCTTAATTTCATGTTTCTAAGTCCATTGCTATAGAAAAGTTAAAAAAGGACCATTAGAATATAGAAAAAGTACCAAAAAGCCCCCACTTGTGTTTTCCCACTCATTCGGGTGCATATAACCTTTATTTCATGTTAATGGTTCATTGTTGAAGAAATTACAAAAAGTACCATTCGATTAAAGAAAAGGTACCAAAAAGTCTCCCCCTAGAATTCTCAATCACTCTAGAATTCTCACTCACTTAGAACCATATATGCTTAATTTCATGTTTCTAAGTCCATTGCTATAGAAAAGTAAAAAAAGTACCATTAGAATTAAGAAAAAGTACCTGTAGTGTCCGCTTGAATTTTCACTCACTTATTACCATATACGCTTAATTTCGTACTTCTATGTCCATTATTACAAAAAAATCAAAAAGTACCATTAGAATATAGAAAAAGTACCAAAAAGCTCCCACTTGTGGTTTCCCACTCTCGGTCCATATAAGCTTTATTTCATGTTTCTAGGTTCATTGGTGAAGAAATTACAAAAAGTACCATTCGAATAAAGGAAAAGTACCAAAATGTCTCCCTCTAGAATTCTCACTCACTTAGGACCATATATGCTTAATTTCATGTTTCTAAGTCCATTGCTATAGAAAATTCCAAAAAGTACCTTTAGAATAAAGAAAAAGTACCATGAAATGTCCGCTTGAATTCTCACTAACTTAGAACCATATACGTTTAATTTCGTGTTTCTATGTCCATTATTACAAAAAAATCAAAAAGTACCATTAGAATAAAGAAAAAGTACCAAAAGGCAGCCACTTGTGGATTCCCACCCACTCGGGTCCATATAAGCTCTATTTCATGTTTCTAGGTTCATTGGTGAAGAAATTACAAAAAGTACCTTCCGAATAAAGAAAAAGTACCAAAAAGTCTCCCTCTAGAATTCTCACTCACTTAGGACCATATATGCTTTATTTCATGTTTCTATGTCCATTGCTATAGAAAATTCAAAAAAGTACCATTAGCATAAAGAAAAAGCACCATGAAGTATCCAATTGAATTTTTTCTCACTTAGGACCATATAATTTCGAATTTCTATGTCCATTATTACATAAAAATCAGAAAGTACCATTAGAATATTGAAAAAGTACCAAAAATCCCCCACTTGCGGTTTCCCACTCATTCGGGTCCATATAACCTTTATTTCATGTTTATAGGTTCATTCGTGAAGAAATTACAAAAAGTACCATTCGAATAAAGAAAAAGTACCAAAAAGTCTACCCTCACTCACTTATTACCATATATGCAAAATTTCATGTTTCTAGGTCCATTATTATAGAAAATTGAAAAAGTACCATTAGAATAAAGAAAAAGTACCAAAAGTACCACTCTAATATAAAAAAACTGCGATAGAGTTTCCTCCTGAACTTCTCACTCAATTATTATCATTAATGCTTAATTTCATGTTTCTAGGCCCATTATTAAAGAAAATTCAAAAAATACCATTAGAAGAACAAAAAAGTACCTATAGTTCAGTTCTCACATTTTGGTACCTAAATATTATCCCCTACTCCTAACTCTAACTTCGTTCAGATACATATCAGCTAACTTTAATGTCGATAAGTGAAATAATTGAAAATATTAAAAAAAGTACCATTAGGAAAAAAAGTACCAAATGCCCTTTTCCTCCTTGAACACCCCTCAAGTTTGAAATTTAAAAATATTCCATTTTGCCAAAATTGTTTATGCTTAAAGACATGCCTCAAACGATTAAAATCTGTGTTAATGTGCTCAAGAAAAATAAGTTTTAAAAAAAGTACCAAACTGTTTTCCCGGATTTGGACAAATATACATCTTGTCAGTCGAGTTCCAAATAGCACTCTGTTAGTTAATTTTTGCATGAATCCAGGAACCAATGTTAAAAATTTATCAAAATTGGCTGAAAATGTTAAATAAAATGTATTTTTCCGTTTTTACCCCCTTTTTGGTACCATTTTTATCCCCATTGCGGTGTTAAAATTTTAATCAAATAAATTTCTGTATCGTGGTGGGAGCTTAAAATAAAATATTTATATGTCTATATCAATTTGTAGAAAAACATACTTTATGAAAAAAGTACCAAAAATAAATACAATTTTTATCCCTTAAGGGTTCGAATTTCCAAAAAGTACCAAACTTATATTTTTTATTTTTTGATATGTAATGAATACGATTTAAAATTTGTTTCTATGTTTAGTAGTTTAAAAGATACATATGGTGCCAAAAAAGTACCAAAATACAGTTTTTACCCGTTTTCTCCCCTAAAAGGTTCGAATTTCGAAAAAGTACGAAACACCTGTCAGCTTATTTTTTAAATGGAGTAACATGCAATTTTAAGTTTTTTTGTATCTTTATTAGTTTCGAAGATATAAGGTTACCGAATTTACCCGTTTTTACCCTTTTTTACCCCCTAAACGTTCGAATTTCCAAAAATCCCTTCTTATCGGATCGTTTTGGGGAGGGAGGAACCCACAGTTAAAATTTCATGATTCTAGCTTCAACCGTTTGGGCTGTGCGATGATGAATCAGTCAGTCAGTCAGTCAGTCAGTCAGTAACGTTACTCTTTTATATATATAGATGTATAGGATTTGCAAGAAAAAATATTTAAAAATGGAACCAACAACTACAAGATTTATAAGATCTCATGCGATCAAACAATCGAACATTTAATCACTTTTGGGAAGTTTCGTAAAGAATAAATTTTCGATTCTCAAAGAAAAAATTTCGTAAAATTTTTAAAAATATGAATCTTCTCTATAAGTTTTCGAAAAGCGCGATTAATGAGAATTAGTAAAGTTACGAATCTTTGTAGTAAACAAATCTCACTCGATATTGATTCGTTTTTAATGTTGTTCTCAAACCTTGGAAAAATAGGTTTTGCTACCACAAACTGAGCGACAGGAGAGCATTTCTAGAACGGTTTTCCGAAACTCATTCTCGAATGTTTGTAATAGAAACGAATGCTGTCAGGTGGAATAATTGTAGTTCTGCCTTTTGCTGTTTATATACAATAATACAAATATTTCTACTTGTTAGTCAGAGCTCACAAAAACCCAATTCATCTCTAAACAACTGTTCACCTAATTTGATATTTAGTTTTCTTCATTTTTGGTAACTATCAAACAACTTTGCTACAATAAAAGCCTCCCCCAATATATCCATATATAAAGACAGCATGTTAACCTTATTAATTCGCATATTACCTAAAATAAAAGATCAAGTCATGTCATGCAAAATACTGAATTTATATATTTCAAATCCTAAATAATAGTTGTGCCATATAAAATATTTGTATTTCATTAACATATATGAACAAAAAAAAAAAACAAACAGCTGGTTTTTGCAAACAACATGCTAGTGGGGTAAAAATAACAATCACTCCTTCTTCATACACTTTCGCAATGAACAATCCTTGAATTTTGTTAACAAAAATATATATTATTTTTGTACTTTCTGCACAAAATAACAAGAAATCGATATTTTTTCATACTCGTGTTGTAAATATTACATTTTATTTTTCTTTGTTTTTTTTTTGTTATAAATATTCCTCAATTTCCATGTAGTAGTAGGTATTATTTTCTTGTAATGTGAAAAGCTAAAGGCAAATATGTACTGACAGACAGACAAACTCACGTAATACTCATACAAAGACATACTAGTACCAATTGACCAGAGCATTCGAAAATACTATTAACATGGAAAATAATGTGAACTAAACATTTCTTGGCAGCAAAGCCTTCATTATTGATATTGATCGAGAACACTATCATTAACACATCATTAGCAATATCAATCCAGGTTTGATTACTATTACAAATATTAGTTACACCAATACCCCGTTTTGCGTCGTTTCGAAGTTGCGTCCTTTTAAAATTTCTATAATTTCGAAGTTGGGTCGTTTTTGTTGCAGTTTGCGTCGTATGGCTTCGAAGTTGCGTCGTTAGGGCTTCGGTTTGCCTCGTTAATATGTTATATTAAATGTTAATATGTTAAATTTATAAATTTTCGAAACTATTTAAATAAAAGTCAATGGAAAATTGTACTTCAATTTGCGTCGCGTTTCTCCGGTTCCAATTAGCGACGCAAACCGGGGTATTAGTGTATTTTAAAAATTCTCTTCATTTTGTCAGATTTACCTTTTCAAAAATGATGGGGAATAATTCGGTATTGTAAACATTAATATTTTTTAAAAACTCCTGACCGTTTGGTCTAATGGGTTACAACATTTACGAAAAATATTGTTGCATTTAATACCAGAACACATACACACACATACTCTCTTGCTCATTTATAAACCAAAATGTTTATTATTATAATATTTTTGTTCTGGTAGTTTTTGTTCCAACTCGTGTAAGCATGTCATTTTTTTTTCAGTTCTCAGTTCTGGTACAGAAAACTGACTGAAATGTGTATGAAAAGTATTTTTCATTCTTTTGATTTTGTAAGGGGAACTTTTTTTGTACAATATATTTTCGGTTTCATATGATTTTTGTTGTTTTCTATGTTTTATATATGAAAATAAATACTTTGCGTAGTTCATTTGCCCTGTATTGTATACTTTTAAGAACATAGAAAAGAAAAAAAACATTTAGAGAGTGAGTATATGCAAAACATGAGATTTAAAGTGGCAGAATTGTTAATTAGGGAGAAAATTGTTTTATTTTTGATAAAATTTACCTTAAACAAAGTTTAAAGTAAAAAAATATATATTTTTTTTCTAAAATTAAACAAAATTTTCTTGTTCGAAAATTCGAACTTAATTTCGAAATTTATCTTTTGCAATTTTTAGATTATTGAATGTATTCTAAGTAATTTAAAAAATAAATTTTTGCAAAATTTTATATATTTCATGTTTTAGAAATTTCGAACATTGAAAAATTTCAAATAAATAAGAAAAAATCCCGGAAATTTTTTTGTAAATCCCAGTTTTAAACAAAAAAATATCATATTTAATGGAAATTAAACTAAATTTGTTATGTTCGAAAATTCGAATTTAATTTCGAAATTAAGTTTTTCCCATTTTTAGGTTATTTAATGTATAATAAGTTATTTAAAAAATAAATTTTTGCAAAATTTTAAATATCTAATGTTTTAGAAATTTCGAACATTGAAAAATTTCAAATAAATAAGAAAAAATCCCGGAAATTTATTTGTAAATCCCAGTTTTAAACAAAAAAATATAATATTTAATGAAAATTAAACAAAATTTGTTATGTTCGAAAATTCGAATTTAATTTCGAAATTAAGTTTGTCCCATTTTTAGGTTATTTAATGTATAATAAGTTATTTAAAAAATAAATTTTTGCAAAATTTTAAATATCTAATGTTTTAGAAATTTCGAACATTGAAAAATTTCAAATAAATTAGAAAAAATCTCTGAAATTTATTTTTAAATCCCAGCTTTAAACAAAAAAATATAATATTTAATGGAAATTAAACAAAATTTGTTATGTTCGAAAATTCGAATATAATTTCGAAATTTATTTTTTGCCATTTTTAGGTTATTTAATGTATAATAAGTTATTTAAAAATAAAATTTGTTAAAAAATTTTATATATTTCATGTTTCAGAAATTTCGAACATTGAAAAATTTCAAATAAATAAGGAAAAAATTCCTGAAATTTATTTTTAAATCCCAGTTTTAAACAAAAAAATATCATATTTAATGGAAATTAAACAAAATTTGTTATGTTCGAAAATTCGAATTTAATTTCGAAACTAATCTTTTGCAATTTTTGATTACTTAATGTAATATAAGTTATTTAAAAATAAAATTTGTTAAAAAATTTTATGTTTCGTGTTTCAGAAATTTCGAACATTGAAAAATTTCAAATAAATAAGAAAAAATCCCGGAAATTTATTTGTAAATCCCAGTTTTAAACAAGAAAATATCATATTTAATGGAAATTAAACAGAATTTGTTATGTTCGAAAAATCGAATTGAAATTCGAAATTAAGTTTTTTTTAGTTTTAGGTTATTTTATGTATAATAAGTTATTTAAAAATTGAATTTTTGCAAAATTTTATATATTTCATGTTTTAGAAATTTCGAACATTGAAAAATTTCAAATAAATAAGAAAAAATCCCTGAAATTTATTTTTAAATCCCAGTTTCTAAGAAAAAAATATCTTATTTTATGGAAATTAAACAAAATTTTTTATGTTCGAAAATTCGAATTTAATTTCGAAATTAAGTTTTTCCCATTTTTAGGTTATTTAATGTATAATAAGTTATTTAAAAATTGAATTTTTGCAAAATTTTTTATATTTCATGTTTAATAAATTTCGAACTTGAACAATTTCAAATAAATAAGAAAAAATCCCGGAAATTTATTTGTAAATCCCAGTTTTAAACAAAAAAATATGATATTTAATGGAAATTAAACAAAAATTTTTATGTTCGAAAATTCGAATTTAATTTCGAAATTAAGTTTTTCCCATTTTTAGGTTATTTAACATTTTTTAAGTCATTTAGCCATAAAAAAATTTCGAAATATTAAATATTCTTTATTTTAGCAATTTCGAAACATACTAAATTATTGCATTTAGTTTGAATTACATTTTTAGATTATAATTTGTGTTCTAAGTATTTGCCTTTTTCGAATATTTAAACTTAAACCCGAAGTTATTACAACTTATTACACAGATTCAAACAGATTCATGGTAGCCAATAGAATCATTTGATTGTGTACAGCCATTTTTCGGATCCATTAAGAGACACAATGTTAATAAAGATGAATATTATTTGAAACAAAACTTTTGTTAATCCAACTATTTTTATCTATGTAGGGCTATTCTGTATTCATTTAAATTTAATGCATTCGACTACTTATAAATTAACCCTCGCATACAGTGTTATTTTTATCGTTGGCATTACGAATAAATGATGCTACGCTATAAATACGAAAATCTATGCGTATGCATGCAAACTTCAAACAGACAGCAAGCTGGGTTTTTTTTCCCTTATATTTAGACAAAAAATGATTTCGTTTAATTTTAAACTTGTATCAAAAATACTAAACAAATATTTCTACATTATTTATGCACAGAAAAAATCTGTAGAAAAGTTGTTGAAAAGGAAAACTTACAAATTCTTAAAATGGAAAATGTCAGAAAGTTATCTATTGTTTGGGAAGGAATTTTAGGAAAAGTATTGAAACTTTATTGGTAAACTGAAACTACTACTAACATTTTACTTACTTACAAGCTTGTTTCATAAAACTAGATGTGTTGGAAAATTATAGTTTTAATGAAAAAGTTAAACTAAGTGTCAGTTTATAATCACAGTAAAAGATTTGCTTAAAACATAAACATACATGATGTTAAGAAAAGTTTGATGTAACTTAACTTGTAAGAAATTGATTAATTATAAGATTGGAAACATTTTAAGGCCTTTTTAAAAACCATTTTAATTGATTGTTAAATTTTGGCATATCTTTTAAAACCAAAATTTGATGGAAACCACTTTGGCAAGTCAGCCAAGTGTATGGTGAACATTATCCCCCTTTTATTGATTTTGTTTCCTTCATTTTTAGTTTAAATTATTCCACAAATTATAATATTTTTGTGTTGTGCCATTTAAAATGACCATCATCATCATTTCCTTATTTTCTTAAAAGCTATTGTTTCGTTTTTATTATTTATTTCACAAAGAAAATGGAAATTTGTTTCATAAAGAAATACGGATTCTTAACAAAACCAGCAGAACATTTGTTAATACAAAATGTGTATTGCTGTACAGTGTGGCAATTGTAAACATATTGTTGGACGTTTCATTTAGTTTTTCTATATTGCTGCAATGCATTTGCAATATGGCAGAAAAGGAGTAACAAAAAATAAGACTGAACAGCAAACAAACGTTCAAAAGAATTAATTCTTAATTTTATCTCCTAGCCATTCTCTTAATGAATTCATTATGAGTTAATGCATAGGCTTAATTCCTTTATACTTTAAATGTATTGAATTCATTATTTATGGAATTAATTCCTTATTGAATCATTCAAAGTTTACTGAATCTATTACAAAATAGGAAATATTTAATTCAATTTGAATTAACAACAAGTAAGAGAGATATATTCGGCTGGGCGGAATCTTATATACCCTTCACCAAACTATACTTCAAAATAAAAATTTTAAATATTTTTAGGTAAACAACATTTATTTTTTTTCCTGTTGTTTTTTTTCATTTTTTGGAAAAAACATGTTTTCGATTTTTTTTTTTAATTTTTTATGTAAAATTTTTTTTATTTTTTTTAAATTTAAAAAAATTTTTTTTTTTTTAATTTTTTATGTAAAATTTTTTGTTTTAATATTTAACGAAAAAAACTTTTGGTGAAAAAAAAAAAAAAAATCTGGTTAAAATTTTTTCCCGATTTGACCCATTGTAGGTCCAACTTACTATGGTCTTATATACGTCGTTGCAAAGGCCTTTGAAATATCTATCTTTAGATATCCATATTGTCTATATTAATGACTTAGTAATCCAGATATAGATATAAAAATAGGTAAAAAATTGAGGTTGTCCTGGTTTTTTCCTTATATCTCAGCCATTTGTGGACCGATTTTGCTGATTTTAAATAGCAAACTTCTCGAAAGCATGTCTGACAGAATTATTGAAGATTTGGATCCTGAAGATATCTGGGGTCTTCAGAAAATTGATTTCAACAGACAGACTGACATGGCTTAATCGACTACGCTATCTATAAGGATCCAGAATATATATACTTTATAGGGTCGGAAAATTATATTGTGGAAATTACAAACGAAATGACAAACTTACCCTAAAACCCTTGATGAAGCCAAAGAATAAAATGTTGGGAATGGATTTATTGCAAGAATGTGTAATTTTTATTTCCGAATTAAGATTTAAGTGAATTAGCTTAAATTGAATTCATTTATTTGCAGCTCTGACAGCAAATGATGATTGTTGGCAAGAGTGTAAGTTTATTGGGGGTATTCATATAGGGAAGTAATGATTGTGAAAAAAAAATGTTTTATTTAAAAAAACATTTAACAAACATAAAATTTATTACAAGGATTTCATATTTTTAGATTTTCGTTAATAAAAATTTAAATTTTTCTTTAAGGTACGAACAATATAAGATATTTGAAAATATCTGTTTATTATTAATAACACTGTCCAACAAATTGAAGCTTTTAAATTGGAACAGAACAGCGACCCTATAATTCTGAAAAGGGCATGTTGAGTACATCAGTTTTGTAGAATAAACTTATAGTCCAGCTGGTCTGAATTTTGTTTTACAATGTGTCAAAATTTTAATTTTTTGATAAAAGGGAGCATTATACTAATTGAAAAAAATGATGTAAGTTAATGTCTGAGAGACTTCTATTTGTCGGAGTTATATTGTGGAATTTTATGAGGATCATTTTTGTGGAAGATCTTAACCCTCTAGCTCCTCTCTTTAGGGGTCAATTTGACCCTTATTTCGGAAAAATCAAAAAAATACTTTCAAAAGGTATGTTTAAGGATTAAAATATTCTACGAAAATTTTTGCCGGAAAATTTCAGGTACATAAGTTGTAAATAAAGCTCTTTACGCTTAATTAAATAAATTTGCAAGCCGCCTCGGGTATCACATTTTTTAAAAAATCGCCATAAATCCAAGTACATATGATCCGAATGAGCTGAAATAATATAAACAGTATTTTCCGTCGTAGAATATTTTAATCCTTAAATGTCCTTTTTGAAAGGAATTTTTTTTGATTTTTTAAATTTCTACTATATTTATATTTCAAATTTCTAGTAGCTTTCTTTTATATATTGCATTTACACATATGTGTGATTACCCCTAGTCTCACAAATATTGCTTTATGACTTCACCGATTTAGTCATGCAACATATTGCACAAAACCAGGGTAAAATCTTACAACTGGCAAGAGTAGCAGTTGTATTTTGATTTGTTTCTTCCTTCTTTTTTTTTTGCATTATTTATAGAACTCACACAAAACATTTATCATATCCACTACAATTTATGATTATTTTTCTTTTTTTTTTTACTTATTTTGCTTACAATTTGTTGGTCATTTATTTATATCTCAGCAATGACAAGGAGTTTGGAGTGAGTGTTTGTTATTTCTCCCCATATTGAATTTGGCAAGAAAAAAAAAAAACAGGAAATTCCAAAATGTCGGTCAATTTGTCGGGCGACAAATGATAGGCAAACAAAAATTGCTCAACTTAAGGAATTCGAAGTCGATTTAGTTATTTTAGCTAGTGAGTATGTGTAAAACACACACACGTGTAAAATACAAAACCCAAATCAATGAAATTATCCTAAAATATTTATTATTGTCCTAAGTAGTTTGGTATTGAAAATCAGCAAATTCGGTTCAGTATGAAACAGGTTAGGTTAGGTTTCCAGGCAGCAGCGATGTGAAAAAAAGAGCAGCTAACGTGAGTTCAGACAGAAAAAGAAGGGCAGAATAGATATCAAAAAGGGAAGAGGACAGTCAAGATGTGATTAAAAATTGAAGAATGAAGAGAAAGAGCTACGAAAGAGAAGAAGAGAGAGGAGAGGAGATTATTAAGTGGTCACTCTGTGGAGAGTCTGGTAAGCCAATTACTATTCCTTATAAAGGCATTAATGCACTCAAGCCTCAAAAGTCTAATTAGGGAACGATATTCCAGAAACCTTAAGCGTAGATCTCCTAATGCCGGACAGTGACAAAGAAGGTGAAAAATTCTCTCATCCTCCTCCTCGTTTTGACAACTTCTGCAGAAGTCGTTGTAGGACAAGCCAAGTCTCCTCGTGTGTTTGCCAAAAGTGCAGTGTCCGGTAATGACCGCCACTACACCACTCAATTGTGAGCGTGTCAAGCCAAGAAGATATGTTGTTCGTCCGTGATTCAGTCGGGGCCATATCCGACAACTAAAATTAATTCATCAATTCCGACAGCCAGTCTGCCAAACTTTAAATGATTAAATTTATGAAAAATAAAAACTTTTTATCATATTTTTTAACAAAAACCGAACGTCATGCCTGTAAATTCACTTCCGCTTCAACGGCAATCATATATTTTAACTGGTTTTATATGTTGATATTCACTTTTTCTTACACTTATTGAAGTTAAACTAAGTAAGTATATATAAATAATAATGTGTTTATATAAAGAAAAAATAAAACAAAATGTTTCTGGTTTCTTTCACAAAATCTTTTCCGTATGGCTTTTATAACAATGAAATGCATTTAAGCTAGCACAGTAAATTATGAAGAAATTTTTAACATGAAACCTAAACACTTCTACTAGAATTATTCCTGATTTTACTTTCCCCACAGTCTCCTTTTTATACCCTTCACCTTCGTGAGAAGGGTATATATAAGTTTGTCATTCCGTTTGTAATTTCCACAATATAATTTTCCGACCCTATAAAGTATATATATTCTGGATCCTTATAGATAGAAGAATCGATTTAGCCATGTCCGTCTGTCTGTCTGTTGAAATCAATTTTCTGAAGACCCCAGATATCTTCGAGATCCAAATCTTCAATAATTCTGTCAGACATGCTTTCGAGAAGTTTCCTATTTTAAATCAGCAAAATCCCGTCTATAAATAACGGAGATATGAGCAAAAATGGCCTATTTTTGATCTATATCTCGATTACTATGTCATAAATATAGCCAATATGGATATCTAATGATAGATATTTCAAAGTGCATTGCAATGATGTATATAAGGCTATAGTAAGTAAGTTGGACCTACAATGGGTCAAAATCGAGAAAAATATTTTTTAACCCGAATTTTTTGTTTCACAAAAAACATTTTTTTGTCGTAAATTTTTTTCACTAATAAATTAAAAAAAATGTTTAAATTAAATTTTTTTTTTTTTAAAAAATTGGAAAAAAGTTTAAAAAAAAAATCGAAAAAAAATTTTTTTAAATTTTATTTTAAACTATAATTTGGTGAAGGGTATATAAGATTTGGCACAGCCGAATATAGCTCTCATACTTGTTATATATGTGTAATCCATACAAAATTAAGCATTCCGGTAAAACATGTTTGAACGTGTCTTTATTAGTACTTAATTGCTTATTATATGTATATCGAAAGATCGTTTTATAGAATGTGACTTCTGTATTAACATTTAATCTTAATATATTTTCCTACATACATACATACATATGTATCTAATTTTATTCGTTTTCTTCTTATTTTATTTTTAGGTATGTTCTAAATCATCTATTCGAATCAGTTGCTAAAACCCCAAGATCTTGTGAATCATGTTGAAATTAAAATTATTTTTGGTTTTGGAATTAAACATAATAAAACAACTGATAGCGGTTTAGCAGAGTGACTATTTCTGTAAGTTTAAGGATGATTTCATGGTGATTAGTTAGATTAAATTATTTTTAAATAAAAACCCTAGCAGTAAAATACTTGATGATTTAATTAAAACTAAACCGCATAAATGATGAAAGAATATTTACTTAGAAATTCTTTTTCAAAAATAATATTCAAGTATTTTTTTCACCGCTAAACTGTCATGATAAATATAAAGGGTTTTTACATGATGCAAAATATATTTTTTTTAAAAAAATTCTTACTTTTACTTTTTTACAAGAGAAATATATAATACTAATGCCAACATTTATTGTATGTAAAAAAAACTAAACCTTACATTTTCAAAAAATAACAAATAATATTTGTTTTGTATTCTCATTACAAACAAGAAATACCCACTATTTAAATTTTACATTATTTTTGTCATATTTTACCTTGTGTAAAATTTGTTATTTTTTTCAAAAATACCTTTCCACTTAAAAAATAATAATCCTCAGAATTATAACTATGTAGCTAGAGCTTAAAAATAAATACTTCGAATTACACAATAAAACATTTTTAGCGTTAAACTTCATATTTTGACAGTTGCAACATACATATTTGTTTTTTTCATATGACTTCTATCACATAAAGTCGAAAAATCATTACAATTCAATACATCAATACGACAAAAGTTACAGAGCACGTTTTTTTCTTTTTTTTATTTTATTTCTTTTTTTTTACAAACATGTGTCAATTATAATTATCATAATTTCAATTATTTTTTTGTTTTCTCGTTGTTGTTGTCATTCACGATTAAATTTTTTTGTATGGCCTGGCAATTGTTGACATCAATTTCAATTTACAAAAAGTAAACAAATAAAAAGAAATATACTTACATACATCATATCACAATACGGTAGTGTATTATTTAAAATTTATACCAAAAAGCATGCAAAATCATTTAGTGAAAATGCAATATTAAGGGTATTCATTGAAAATCAACATAATTAACAATTTAAAACACATTTTACAGAGGTAAAATTTCCCATAAATGTGAATACCCTCAAGGTAAACAATGCAAATTAAATGCACCCAGTGTTACCATTTGTCAAGTTTTCCCTTTTTTTGCAAGTTTTTTAAGTTTTTTAAGTTAAGAAAAAAAGGTTTTTTGGAACATTGTAAATTAATGATATCAATAAGTTAAATGTCCCCAAATTCATTTACTAAATCGGAAGATTGATTTGAATATATTTAAAGTACTAAATTCACGTAAATTATCTATGTCTGATTCATGTTCGAATTGGGTTTTGTAATTTTAGTATGTATGTACTTAAAAAAAAGTTTTTTTGTTGAAAAATAAGTTTTTTTTTAGAAATAAA
This sequence comes from Calliphora vomitoria, assembly GCA_942486065.2. Taxonomy (NCBI): domain Eukaryota; kingdom Metazoa; phylum Arthropoda; class Insecta; order Diptera; family Calliphoridae; genus Calliphora; species Calliphora vomitoria. Next base: position 89,339,977 of record OW818029.2, read on the forward strand.
AAGTTTTCTTAAAAAATTATATGGCAACACTGAATGCACCTCACATATTACTGAAACACACAACCACCCACCTTCCCCCTACAAACAAGAGAGAGAGATAAAAAAACCCAGTGGCAAAAATGGTTAGGTCTTCACTATGTAGGCCTTCTAAAAGATACTCATTCTACTCTGCTTTCTCTTAGAAGATGTTCTCAAAGAGCTTTTTCTCTCCGTTCTAAACAATGTCATACGCATTCAAAATTGCATTACAAAATGAGGTCTAACAAACCTTTATTTAAAATTGAAACATAATTGGTTTTGCAATTATTCATATATGTTAGCTCTGTATAATATAATTTATTTTGCACTCTTTATTATACTTATACCGTTGCATGAAATTAGAAGAAATATGAACCTGAAGATTGCAGGTTCGATTCCCACCAGAGACTCTGGGTATTTTTGCAGAGAAGAAAAACGCTTCGCAGTTTGTGTTTGTTTAAAAAAAAATTGTCATTTACAACATTTAACCCTTTGACGACCACGGGGACACCGGTGTCCCAACACAAAAATATTGAATAACTAAATAACTGTTACAGCTTTTATTGTTTACTGTCTTTGAAAATTGACAGTGTTATTGGTCCTGTTTTCAAAAATTAGTCTTATGGTCGTGAAAGGGTTAAGAATATTTTCCCTAATAACCATTAGGGACTTTAACTAGAAACTTCTGTGTAGACTTTCTCCTTACAGGCCATCAACGGAAACCCATCTAATATTTAAGCTACGTACACACGGTTGTCAGATTTTACAATGTTGTCAGATCTGGCAATGTGCTCGCAATGTACTGCCAATGAAATATTATTAGCAAAAGGTAAATTGTCAGTTTAGACGATTGTAAGAAAACCTTACAATTTCATTGCCAGACAATTGTCAAACAATAAATTTATCTGCCAACAAAAATTTGCCAGTTCACACGGTTGCTTCACTTTTGTTTATTTTAAATACATATGCACAGTGTTGCCAATAGAAATAATTTATCTGAAAATGATGCCATTGTCAGATGCATAAACTTCGCACATATGACAATAAAATGTTTCTGACAATGATCTTACAATGATCTGGCAATGGCAACGTAAGGTGTTTACACGATTGTCAGATGTCTGACACTGAATGCACCTCACATATTACTGAAACACACAACCACCCACCTTCCCCCTACAAACAAGAGAGAGAGATAAAAAAACCCAGTGGCAAAAATGGTTAGGTCTTCACTATGTAGGCCTTCTAAAAGATACTCATTCTACTCTGCTTTCTCTTAGAAGATGTTCTCAAAGAGCTTTTTCTCTCCGTTCTAAACAATGTCATACGCATTCAAAATTGCATTACAAAATGAGGTCTAACAAACCTTTATTTAAAATTGAAACATAATTGGTTTTGCAATTATTCATATATGTTAGCTCTGTATAATATAATTTATTTTGCACTCTTTATTATACTTATACCGTTGCATGAAATTAGAAGAAATATGAACCTGAAGATTGCAGGTTCGATTCCCACCAGAGACTCTGGGTATTTTTGCAGAGAAGAAAAACGCTTCGCAGTTTGTGTTTGTTTAAAAAAAAATTGTCATTTACAACATTTAACCCTTTGACGACCACGGGGACACCGGTGTCCCAACACAAAAATATTGAATAACTAAATAACTGTTACAGCTTTTATTGTTTACTGTCTTTGAAAATTGACAGTGTTATTGGTCCTGTTTTCAAAAATTAGTCTTATGGTCGTGAAAGGGTTAAGAATATTTTCCCTAATAACCATTAGGGACTTTAACTAGAAACTTCTGTGTAGACTTTCTCCTTACAGGCCATCAACGGAAACCCATCTAATATTTAAGCTACGTACACACGGTTGTCAGATTTTACAATGTTGTCAGATCTGGCAATGTGCTCGCAATGTACTGCCAATGAAATATTATTAGCAAAAGGTAAATTGTCAGTTTAGACGATTGTAAGAAAACCTTACAATTTCATTGCCAGACAATTGTCAAACAATAAATTTATCTGCCAACAAAAATTTGCCAGTTCACACGGTTGCTTCACTTTTGTTTATTTTAAATACATATGCACAGTGTTGCCAATAGAAATAATTTATCTGAAAATGATGCCATTGTCAGATGCATAAACTTCGCACATATGACAATAAAATGTTTCTGACAATGATCTTACAATGATCTGGCAATGGCAACGTAAGGTGTTTACACGATTGTCAGATGTCTGACAATAGTATTGTCTTACATTGTACTAACAAAACTTTTTCTGACAACGTTGTAAGACAAAAATTGGAAGTTCACACGGTTGTTAGACATTTTCTGAACATTTTTCTGACAATATTGTACAATCTGACAACCGTGTGTACGTAGCTTTATGCCTTCTTAAGTAGATCTAAAATAAAAGCGAGTACACAAGTCCTTGACTCTCAATAAAACGTTGTCTAAAATTTAAACGATTTTGCAATGCAGCTGGGTGTCCTGTAGTGCGATTCACTAGCTTTTATAACGATAATCGTATCGTTAAAATAAATATAACGAAAATTTAACGAATTTGCTATTGAGTAACCTTTTTAACGATATTCGCTCTCGGTTGAAGTAAGCTTTTGTTGTTAGCTGAACGATTATTGATAAAACCAAATGACAACTATTTTTGTATTGTTTACAAAATCGACAATTGTCTGCTGTTTAGCTGAGATATGTCTTCTTTGGCAACAATATTAGGTATCATTAATGAGTAATATCCCAGCAGTTAAGCAAGTAGTCAATGTATCCCTTATAGACAGTAATCGTCACAAATGTCTTATCACTTGGCTGAGTCCAATTTATATATTTTGGTTTTTGCAGTGCAGAGAGAAGACACTTGGTTACTTTATACAGCCCAGGTAAACTAGCGTGAAGGCAATTATCACTTAAGTGTCTCTAAGTAATCAGGAGTGTAGTACTTTAAGGGTCAATTGTCCCCCACGTGTTAAAATAACTAGTCACGTCACCCTATAAAGTATATATATTCTGGATCCTTATAGATAGCGGAGTCGATTTAGCCATGTCCGTCTGTCTGTCTGTTGAAATCAATTTTCAGAGGACCCCAGATATCTTCGGGATCCAAATCTTCAATAATTCTGTCAGACATGCTTTCGAGAAGTTTCCTATTTAAAATTAGCAAAATACGTCCATAAATAACGGAGATATGAGCAAAAATCCGAGACAACCTCTATTTTTGGACTATTTTTGATATATATCTCGATTACTAAGTCATAAATATTGACAATATGGATATCTAATGATAGATATTTCAAAGTCCATTGCAACGATGTATATAAGGCTATAGTAAGTAAGTTGGATCTACAATGGGTCAAAATCGGGAAAAATGTTTTTTAAACCGATTTTTTTTTTCACAAAAAAAATTTTTTTGTCTTAAATTTTTTTCACTAATAAATTAAAAAAAAAAATTTTTTTAAAAAATTGGAAAAAACAATTTCGAAAAAAAAAAAAATAATAATAATTTTATTTTAAAGTATAATTTGGTGAAGGGTATATAAGATTTGGCACAGCCGAATATAGCTCTCTTACTTGTTTTCTATTCCTCTTTGTGTTTTTCGCTTTTTTTTTGACAGAGATGCCACTTGATATCAATATGATATGACATTTTCTACTATTGTTTAAAAGAAGTTAGTGAATCACAAAATCGTTACTGCAAACAACAAAAATTGTGGACTAATATTGCGGTTAAAAGTTAGTGAATCGCACTACTGTGATGTCTGCAAAGCAAGGCCTTTAGAAAGGCCTCTTTACACCATATTTTTCCCGCTAGGAAGAGTTTATTTCAAACACACATAAATAAATGCAAATGTTTATGCAGTTTTCAAGTGGGTGTGAGTATCACCAACATACATATACCCAACTACATACAAACAATAATAATAAAAACTGTGCTCATCTGCCCATAAGAGAAATATATATTAAATGGCGTATGGGGAAGAGAAGAGACCAGTAATTGTAGAGATAACTCATTAAAGGCGCCAATAATCTGCAAGAGTAGGTTAGTGTATATAAAATGCTCATTAAGTTAAAGAGACCCCAACACAACAATTTTTACTTGCATTTTAGTAATTATTGATTCATTTTTGGTTTTATAAATCAGGTCAATGACATTTTCACTTGTTGTTGTTTATTACTTTCAGCAATTTTCTTAACATTTTCCTGCTTGTAAGTGGAGGAAAAAAAAACAAATTAAAAAACTATCAACTGCCATTTTAAATGTGGCAATTATTTTCAATTTTTATTGGGCTATAAAAAAAAAACAATTGAACAACAAACAATAATTGGTAAAAAACATAAATTTTTAATTATATTCGGTGAATGTATGTATGTTGAGTATAAGTAGTTGTATTGGTCATTGAACTTTTTTGTGTAAATGTATGCTACACTCACACAATGTTTAAAAAAAGAAACATTTGCCAAACAGTTATACTTAGTTTGAATTGAGTAGTTTCCAACATTGATTTATCAATGTGTATTCCTTTTTTTTTATCAGTTTGTTCTCTTTAGTTCTTTTATTCTTTTGTTTGGCCAGCCATTTGGCATTTAATTCCTTTTTTGGAAATCATAAAAGTAGTTAATATAAACAGCTACCAGTTTTTTTCTTTTTCTTCTAAAAATAAGATACCCTATAGCAGGAATTTGAAATTTAAAGCTAAAATGTTGTGTAAAAATTAAGCAGAAAATTGAACTCACGAAATTAAACAGTAGTTGACAAAAATTAAGTTTTTCTAAACTAAGATTAATACCTAAACTTTGGAAAGAGATAAACTTATATACATAAAGATTAGTTAACGGTCCTTAAAACCCACGATTAAATCACTAACTTTAAGATTTCCTAAACCAATGTTAAAAACTTAAACAACTAAACTACGATTGATTCTTAAACTTAAGACAGAAATATCATCATAAGGTTACAAAAAATCACGATTTAAACTTAAACTTTCAATAGAAAGACCTTAAGATGGATTGAAATATTGGAAGATAGAAACGTAAAGTTATATTAAACCTCACTTGATACTTAAACTTTGGATAGAAAGATCATATTAAAGTTTTACCATAAAGTTTGAAATATTACGTTTTATTCTATTTAACCACGATTGAAAGTAAAACTTTAGGTATTATTAAACCAAGATTGAAAGTAAAATCTTAGGTTTTATTAAACCGCGATTGAAAGTTAAACTTAAAGTTCCAGAAACTTTGATTGAAAGTAAAATCTTTGGTTTTATTTAACAGCGATTAAAGATAAACTTAAGGATCCAGAAACCTGGATGGAAAGAAAAACTTTGGTTTCAGAAGCCACCATTGAAAGTAAAATCTTAGGTTTTATTTAACAGCGATTGAAAGATAAACTTAAGGTTCCAGAAACCTGGATGGAAAGATAAACTTTGGTTGCAGAAACCAAGATTGAAAGACATACTTAAGGTTCTCTAGAACATCGATTGAATGACAAACTTAAGGTTCTCTAGAACCTCGATTGAAAAATAAACTTAAGGTTCCAGAAATTTCGATTAGTTCCAGAAACAACGATGGAAAGATAAGCTAAATGATTTATTTAACCACATTTTAAAGATAAACTTAAAGATCTATTTAACCACGATTAAAAGATACACTTTAAAATTTATATAACCACGATTGATAGATAAACTTAAGTTTCTATAAAAATACAATAAAAAAATTTACTTAAGGTTCTATCAAAGCTCCCTAGAAAGATAAACTTAAGGTTCTATAAAAGCTCGATTGATTAATAAACTTCAGGTTCTATCAAAGCTTTATTGAAAGATAAACTTAAGGTTTTATAAAACCACGATTTAAAGATAAACTTCAGGTTCTATCAAAGCTTTATTGAATGATAAACTTAAGGTTTTATAAAACCACGAGTTTATATAAGGAAGGTTTAAGATAAACTTAAGTTTCTTTTTAACTAAAATTAGAAAATAAATAATGTTCTATTAAGCCGAGATTACGAGCTAATCTAAAGATTATATTAAACCATGATTGAGAGACAAACATAAGTTTCAATAAAAATACGATTAAGAGAAAAACATAAGGTTATATTAAACCATGATTAAAATATAAACATAATGTTCTATTAAGTTTATTAGAGATAAACTTAATGTGATGTTTAACCAAGATTTCTAAAACTAAACATAGATGATGCTGCATTACACCAAAGGAAGCTCTCAAAGCATCGTTTAAATAAAATTCAAAAATTTCATATTTATCTTAAAGCCCGTGTAAAGTAGTCGCCTTTAGCCTACCAAGTTCAGCGTACGAAAATACCAAGAATTTTAAATTCATTCTTATACTCGCAACATGCGGGCATCTTGTCGTTGTGTTGCAACGACCCCAGCACAATAACAAACAACCAAACAAAACCCACAGTAACAACGGATAAAAGGACAAGTTTTTCCTATATGGCTAAATTTAGCAGACTGGCAACAACATCATCATCGCCATTGTCTGTCTCACCAGCAGCATTATGCTGTTGCCACCATTCATGTTTGTAAATATGACTCAATATCTAGACTTAAAGACGTCTCTTGCAACATAAAACTGTACCCATTTATTTAAAAAATCAAGAAGAAAAAAAAAACAAACAATACATACAGCATAATATTGGTTTTAAACAACTGTTAGGTAGAGAGATAGCAGAAAACAAACCCAAAATATGTTTCGAAAAAAGAGTTGCAAAATCTAAGGTGTGCTTATTAAGGCCCCCGGATGTTAAATTTTATATATTCCAAGAATTATTCAGATTTTTTTCTGTATTAAGGAGTAAGGTATTAAAAAATTGCAGAATTGAACAAACTGTCAATATTGGTTTTAAATAACTGATAGGTACAAAGATGACAGAAGCTTTTGTGAAATCCCAATGTAAATCCCGAATTATAATATTCAATACTAAGCCGATGAAGCTCTTCGCTTACCTGTTCTGTATTTCCTTTAAATAATTGGTGGATATGTGTTTTGGAATAATTTAAATTTAGACAAAATTAAACATAATTCTTAATTTTTTTTTTTTTAATTTTTCCTTTATTAAAAATAGAAATAAATACTTATGTTTTTTGCCTTTATGCTTATTAACTTAAAATATCTTATCTTAACTCTAATAAACACTAATTTTTTTACAAGTTAAAGCAAAATTAAAAAAAGGTGTATTTACACTTTTCATTTCTAAACAACAAAAGATAAATAAATAAAAATAAAGAACATTATCTTCAAGATATATTTACTAATTTGTATACTCGTTTATTAAAATAAACAAAAATGTTTATAAAATATTTTATTTGTTTTAATTCAAAGTAAATTGCAATAAACACACGAGTATAAATTTCCTCTAAGTGTATAAAATTATGACAGTCATAAACAAAGCGTGTGTGTTTATTTAAAAAAAATATATATCATAAACGTCATCACGGGTTGTCTTTCTTTTGTTTGTGTACTCGTAAATCTGTGTTGTTTCCATTGTAAATCTTTAAAAATCTTTAACTTTCAACACTTTTGAGTTAAAGAAAGAAAAAAACTATACTACAGTGTGAAATTTAACGCATTAACAAATGGCTTATCCTGTTGTCCTAGAAAGGAACGGATATAAAAGAATCCTAAGAGACTTTATACCTGCACAACTTTACTACGAATTACATGAGCATGCAATTGTCATTGTGAGCTCAACAATAGCACGTGCTGGGAAATGGACAAAAGAGAATCATGTCTTCTTGTTCCTTTTATGTTTTATTTTTTTTTGCTTTAGGAGCAAAACACTTGTTCCTTTTTTTTTGGGAATTCCCCCTGAGCGTAGCAAAGTACAATTGAATTTTTAAGAAAATAAATACTCTATGTGTTACAAGTGTTGGGTGAAACCCTTACACCTGCCCTATTGTGAAGGACCAAACTACTACTTTTACTACTACTATTAGTTACACAGCATTCCTGCCGCACACACAAATGTGTGTGTGTTTGTGAAAATGTCATGAAAATAAAATCAAGGTTAAGTAGTGTCAAAATTTGCCGGACTCTCTTAAAACTACTCAAGTCTTTTATTGTTCTCTGTGTAACATGAAATGTTACTAAATTATTTTGTGTAAAAATACCCCAGGGGCCTTAGTACACTACTCAAGTAGTGGCCACCTGCAGAGCTGCTAAGGAATCTACAAATTGTGGACAAAAGGGTTTTAAAATAAAAAAAATTGTAAACCGCGATTGAGAGATTTTATTTAAAGTTCTATAAATCCACAATTGAGAGAAAAAATTAAGGCTGTATAAAACCAAGATTAAAAGATAAACTTATCATTCTCATAAAGTGTGATGAAGAGCCAAACATGATTGCATGTTAAACTTAAGATAGTATAAAAACATGATTGATAGATAAACTTTAGTTTCTATTAAATCATGATTGAGAGATAAACTTATAGTTGTATGAAACCACGATAGACAGAAAAACTTAAACAATCTTCGAAATTTTTTTATAAAACCCAGATTGATAGATAAACTTAAGGTTCAATTCAACCAATATTTAGAGAGAAACTTGGGTGCCCCCATAAACTAGATGATAATGTGCTGAACTATCAGTCTGAGGGTTGCGGGGTTCGATTCCCGATTAACATGGTTTCGCAGCTTGTGTTTGTTAAAAAAAGGTTATATAAATTTTAAGGTTCTCTAGAACCACGATTGAGAGTTAAACTTAAGGTTTTACTTATAAAACTTAAGGTTCTCTAGAACCACGATTGAAAGTTAAACTTAAGGTTCTCTAGAACCACGATTGAAAGTTAAACTTAAGGTTCTCTAGAACCACGATTGAAAGTTAAACTTAAGGTTCTAGTTATAAAACTTAAGGTTCTCTAGAACCACGATTAAAAGATAAACTTAAGGTTTTCTAGAACCACGATTAAAAGATAAACTTAAGGTTCTCTAGAACCACTATTGACAAATAAACTTAAGGTTCCATAGAACCACAATTGAAAGATAAACTTAAGGTTCTCTAGAACCACGATTGAAAGATAAACTTCAGGTTCTGTAGAACCACAATTGAAAGATAAACTTCTGGTTCTCTAGAACCACGATTGAAAGATAAACTTCAGGTTCTCTAGAACCACGATTGAAAGTTAAACTTAAGGTTCTCTAGAACCACGATTGAATGATAAACTTCAGGTTCTCTAGAACCACTTTTGAAAGATAAACTTCAGGTTCTCTAGAACCACGCTTGAAAGATAAACTGAAGGTTCTCTAGAACCACGGTTGAAAGTTAAACTTAAGGTTCTCTAGAACCACGATTAAAAGATAAACTGAAGGTTCTCTAGAACCACGATTGAAAGTTAAACTTAAGGTTCTCTAGAACCACTCGTGGAAGATAAACTTAAGGTTATCTAGAACCACTCTTGGAATATAAACTTCAGGTTATCTTGAACCACGATTGCATGATAAATTTCAGGTTCTCTAGAACCACGATTGAAAGATAAACTTAAGGTTATCTAGAACCACTCTTGGAAGATAAACTTCAGGTTATCTAGAACCACTCTTGAAAAATAAAATTCAGGTTTTCTAGAACCACGATCGCAAGATAAATTTCAGGTTCTCTAGAAGCACGATTGAAAGATAAACTTACGGTTCCTTAGAACCACGAGTGATAGATAAGCTTAAGGCTATATAAAACCACGATCAGGTTCCATAAAACCGCGAGTTGAATATAAATTTAATGTTCTATAAAACCACGATTGAAAGGTAAATATAGACTTAAAGTTAAATTAAACCAGGATTGAAAGATAAACTTAAAGTTCTCTAGAACCACGATTGAGAGGTTCTATAAAAACAAGATTAGAAAGTAAACTTAAGATAAACTTAAGGTTGTATAAAACCACAATTCAAAGATTAACTTAAGTTTCTACAAATCCACGATTAAGAAATAAAATTAAGTTTCTAAAAAACCAAGATAGAATTATAAACTTAAGTTTTACAAATACACGATTAGTTAACATGTGTTAACTAATAGTTATACTGTCGGTTAAAATTATTTTTGTATGAAAACTGTCAGTTTAACTATTAGTTAACATATAACCAGACTTTGTGTTAATGAGGATAAGAGATAAATGTAAGTTTTTAGGAAACCTAAAATGAATGAATGAACAAATGAACTTAAGTTTCTATAAAACTTAGATTGAGGGATAAATAGAGGAATTAAACATAAAATTATCTAAAACCACGATTGATCAGAGCTCAATTTTAAGAATGATTAAATATAGTTTGGCGAAGTTTTACGCAAAACATCAATCAATCAATTCTTTTAAATATCATCTATATTAAAAGCCAAAAAGCAAATATATATAAAGTTATTATATCCTGAAAAAAAAAGAAAACAAACTATCCAACTAGCAAGTATCAAGCAAATACAAAATTCATAACTACAGCCAAAAAAGGAGGTTAAACTCACTGATAGACTCAGCGGTGCAAATATAGTATTTTTTTATCTTTTTTTTTCCTGCTACCAAAACTCTTAAAAATACAGTATGAAAAACATTCGAGTGTATAATATACATAGACATTTTGATTCTTGTTTTTTTTTACTTGGGTGTTCACTATATACAGCAAGTGTTTGTAGTCTTTGTTGGGGAAAAATTAAATGAAAAAGATAAGCAGGTTATTTATTTTTGGCATGTTTACCCAAGTACTCGAACTCGTATGAGAGTAAGACAGAGAAGGAGAGATAGAGAGAGTACAAGGACATTGTTAAATGTGTCCTTTTATCAAATGATTTATTATGTGTGAAAACTCATGTTGTTTGAGGTTATAAATCGATAAAAATTCAACAGCAACGAAAATATTGTTTAAACTTTAATGGCAAATAGCGCCTAGTTTGTTTAATTTAAATTGAATTTTTGTTAAACAAAATATGCATGCATTTTAACAAGCTGATTTTTTTGTAAGTAAAGTGTGAAAAGTCGCACTTGTGAGTATGTTAAAAAATATTGATAAACAAGTAGATATCAGCATTTTAAGACAAGGTCTTGCCTTGTTCATATTAAACTGGTCAAGAGTTTAAAACACTCAAGGCAATACAAACGTCCTTTCTTTCTTCTTTGTAACTAACAAAAATATTTCTTAACAAGAAATATATGATAAGAGTATTTTAAAAATCTACAACTAAACCCTTAACATATGATTTATCTAGATAATATTGATCATAAATCCAGATTTTAATGAGCCCTGCAAATATTTACCACAATATTCCATCTACGAACAATTCTTTTGTGTATCTTAATTGTTTCTTTGATAAAATGAAATTAATTGTTTCTTATATTTATCAGTTTTTTAAGTCCATTAAAGTTGTATTACATTTCTTAAGAAAATCTTTTTTTTATTTCACATAGACTATTAATCTCACTTATTTCCTAAGACAAACAAGTGGCTAAATCTAGCGCACAGTTCCTTGAAGCAGTCCTAAATCCTCAAAAAAAAAAATCACAAAGTGATAAAAGTAAAAAGGGAATACAAAAGCAGCTGTTTTGTTATCTTTTGGGCTGCTGTTCTTCTTGATTTTATTATTTTATTCTCAAATTACACTTGAGTAAAGCAGCAGCAGCAGCTACAGCAGGTGACTTTTTTCCCACTTTTTATTTTCCTTTAAGGATAATTCCTTAAAGGAATTTTTTACTTTGATTCTTTTTTGTTATATTTGTTAAAATGAAAAGCAAATACCAACAAAATTACAAATTTGTTATGAATAAAATTGAAGCTGCACAGTTTCCTTTTGGCTGTAAGGTGGTTTCCTTAACACGCTGTTATTTCTTTTATTAAGGATTTTAGAAAGTATTTACTTTAAAGTGCTGCTATTGTTGGTTTTTAAAGGAATGTTCTGAGGTATTGTTTTTATTAATATTAAATAAAGTGTGGTTTCTGTTGGTTTAAGCAGAATTGAACTTGGAATTGTATAGGAATATTTAACCGTAAGGTAAGAATATAAACTTGAGGTTCTATAAAACTTAAGGATAATCTGCAGGCTCTTTAAAACCAAAACTGAGGGATAAACTTCATGTTCTATAAAACTGCAATCCACGATTAAAAGATAAACTTCAAGTTGTATGAAACCTCAATTGAATTATACATTTTAGTTTCTATAAAACCACGATTAAAATACAAAGGTTAAGGTTTCATAAAACCACGATTAAAATACAATCTTAATGTTTAATAAAACCACGATTAAAATACAAACTTTAGGTTTAATAAAACCACGATTAAAATACAAACTTAAGGTTTAATAAAACCACGATTAAAATATAAACTTAATGTTTAATAAAACCACGATTAAAATATAAAGGTTAAGGTTTAATAAATCCCCAATTAAAATACAAACTTAAGGTTTAATTTAACCACGATTAAAATACAAACTTAAGGTTTAATAAAACCACTATTAAAATACAATCTTAATGTTTAATAAAACCACGATTAAAATACAAACTTAAGGTTTAATAAAACCAGGATTAAAATACAAAGTTAAGGTTTAATAAAACCACGATTAAAATATAAACTTAATGTTTAATAAAACCACGATTAAAATATAAAGGATAAGGTTTAATAAAACCACGATTAAAATACAAACTTAAAATTTAATAAAACCACGATTAAAATACAAACTTAAGGTTTAATAAAACCACGATTAAAATACAAACTTAAGGTTTAATACAACCACGATTGAAATACAAACATAAGGTTTAATAAAACCACGATTAAAATACAAAGGTTAAGCTTTTATAAAACCACGATTAAAATACAAACTTAAAATTTAATAAAACCTCGATTAAAATACAAACTTAAGGTTTAATAAAACCACGATTAAAATACAATGGTTAAGGTTTAATAAAACCACGATCAAAATACAAACTTAAGGTTTAATAAAACCACGATCAAAATACAAACTTAAGGTTTAATAAAACCACGATTGAAATACAAACTTAAGGTTTAATAAAACCTCTATTAAAGTACAAAGGTTAAGGTTTAATAATACCACGATTAAAATACAAACTTAAGGTTTAATAAAACCACGATTAAAATACAAACTTAAGGTTCTATAAAACACCTATTAAGAGATATGCAGAAAGTTAAATAACACCATAATTGACAATTAAATTTAAGGTTTATGAAACCATGGTTGGAAGATAAACTTCAAGTTCTATAAAGTCATGATTGAAGATAAACTTAACGATTGTTAAAACTATCAAGCAGCCCCCCCCTAGTATAAGTGAGATTAAAGAGGCCATCGGGAAGTTAAGAAATAACAAGGTAGCAGGTTAAGATTGAATACAAGCTGAAATCCTTCGGGTTGACATCGAAACCACAGCTGAACTGCTACGACCACACATCACATCAGACTGGGAGGATGAAAGGCTACCTACGTGGCGACTTGAAAGATTGCAACAACTGGAGAGGAATTAATCTGCATAACACCATATACAAGATACTAAGTAGGAGTCATAATACAGAGAAGGCTTCAAATTAAAATGGAGAACATTCTACGAGATGAACAGGCAGGTTTCCGACCAAACAGGAGCTGCGTAGACCAGGCAAACACTCTACGCATTATAATAGAACAATCTCTAGAATGGCGTACTCCCCTGTACCTACTATTCGTAGATTTCATGAAAGCCTTTGACACCATCAGAAGGACTGCCATATGGAAAGCATTGAGAAGAAAAGGCGAACCCCAGAAAATAACACGAATCATCAGAGCTATGTACGAGGATGCAGAACTATCAGTTCTTCACAATGGGAATATAAGACAACCATTTCGCACAAACGCTAGAGTAAAACAAGTATATCCCCTATCACCTATGCTATTCACTATAGTGCTGGATGACATCATGAGTGAAGTCTGTACATAGAGAAGAGGAATAACATGAAGCCTCTCACGCCAACGCGAGTATTTGGATTATGCGGATGATATTTGTCTTCTCTCGGATAAGATCTCCAACATGCAAGCAAAGATAGATGATCTGGAAAGACTAGCACGCAATGTTGAACTTGAGATAAATATCAAGAAAATCAAAGCTATGAGAATTAACAACGTTAGCACCGATAACATCATGCTACAAGGCCAACCAGTTGAATACGTAGAAAGCTTCTGCTATCTAGGCAGTACAGTATCAACAAATGGCGGCGCTGAAACACACGTAAATAACATGCTTAATAAATCGAGAGCGGCATTAGAAAGACTACAACCAGTATGGAGAAACTCACAACTATCCAGACGAACCAAGCTTAGAATATTCAATGCAAGTGTAAAGTCTACTCTGTTGTACGGAAGTGAAACTTGGTTAGTATTAACAAGTGCCTCAGAATCATATGCAGAATATTGTGGCCTAACAACATCAGCAATATAGATTTTTGGAACCACCTCACTACCAACCCATACTAACGCAAATAAAACGTAGGTAATGGAAGTGGATCGGCCATACTATCAGAAAGAATCCTGACAGTATAACAAGGATGGCGCTAGAGTGGAACCCTCAAGGTTCAAGGAGCCGTGGTCGACCAAAGAATACATGGAGACGCATGATACTCCAAGATCTAGGACAGTGCAATCTTTCATGGGAAGACGCGAAAATAACTGCTACAAATCGTGTAAGATGGAGATGCTTTGTGGAAGCCATATGCTCCCAAGAGGAGTATGTAAGTAGCAAACTTTATATGTTAAATAAATAGAAAATCAATTTTTTCTTTAGCACTAACCCATATTCAAAATTTTATCACAACAAATCTCCAGCGCTCACGCTCAAGCATTTTTAACGGTTACGAACTGTTGGCGACACCAATTTCATAAACAAATTTATGCCACCAGCAAACTCGACAACACGATAAAATCAATATTATTTTACAAAAACAACAACAAAAGCCCAAAAGGTAAATAAAAATAACAACAATTGGAGAAAAAGAAAAGTGAAATTGTTGTTATAGCTAAACAATAAGTACGTATGCATGTATGTATGTAAATATTTGAAAAGAATTGAAAAGTACAACAACAATTAAACAAACATAAACAACAACAACTATTCAATACAATTGAGGTTAGTCAACAAAAACAACAACAATAATAATAACAACAAATACAAATAAAACATGCAGTCATGTTCAAATAAACTAAAATGCAATTAATTAATGCTGAAGTGTGTTGCCTACAACGAACTGAAAAACACTAACACACTGCACTCACTCTCTTTCTCTCACTTACAGTGCACGCTATAAGTAAAGCAGACGCCTGTGAAATAAATGGGTGGGGGAATAGAATCGAAAAACAACTTGTAAAATTATAAATTAAAACAAAAAAAGGGCTGTTCGAAACAAATAAAATTGAAAAGTTACACTCTGACTGCTACAAACCATGTCTGTTTTATTAAAATTAACAAGATGCATTTATTTTTAGCAGCCTCTTTCTTTTATACATAAGTAAATGGTTTGGTGATGTTGATGAGGCATGCAGCAGTTGCATACAATTTGTTAGAATGGTTGAATATCTTTTGGTATTTAAATGCAAAAAAAAAAAAAATACTTTCAAATACAATGATGTTCCTATGTTTATGGAAGTTATCTAGTAAATGAAATTGAAAATATTCTGTTTAATGTTACATGACATTTATGTAAAAAACTGTGCACAAGTATTGTTTTCATTTCGTACTTGAGCGTTGTTTATTTGTAAAAAAAAATATCGTTAAACAAAAACTGTTGTTTACAGACAATTTCTTTTTTTCTATATTTTCGCTTTTAGCTCCCCCATAACCATTTTTGTTCTTCTTAATAATATGTATATGTTTGAATATGTATTTTTGTTTATTGTTTTTGTCTGGTTTAAGACATTGGGGGCCTTGTGTTAATGGGAGATTGCATGTTTTGTAACACCTAGAACCAAGTCAACAGTGCGTGTAGTTACATTACTGGTCATGTAATTAGCACTCTTTACACACTCACTCATAAGTATTTATATAGGTGTTTTTTTAAGAGAATAAAATCTTTTTATTTATCGATTTTTCAAGCCAAACTTTGATTCAAATTGTTCAAATATTTATTTTATTTATTATAGAATAGAAAGTCTCCAGAAAAATATAGGAACCATTAGAGATTTGCCACTAAAGAGAACAAATCCTAAATACAGAAAGAGAATTATACATTGAGACTATACACTCTCCCCAGCAGTTAAGCAAGTAGTCAATGTGTTCCCAATAGACAGTAATCGTCACAAATGTCTTATCACTTGGCTGTGTCCAATTTATATATTT
The DNA here is from genome assembly GCA_942486065.2 of Calliphora vomitoria. Lineage (NCBI taxonomy): Eukaryota > Metazoa > Arthropoda > Insecta > Diptera > Calliphoridae > Calliphora > Calliphora vomitoria. The sequence continues at coordinate 89,356,300 of OW818029.2, forward strand.
TGGTCATTTGACGCGTATGTGCTCTTTGTAGTGCAGAGAGGACAATTGGTTACTTTATACAACCCAGGTAATCTAGCGTAAAGACAAATGTCACTTAAGTGTCTCTAAGTAATCTGAAGTGTAGTCACTTTAAACGTTTTGTGAGTAATTCGTTCAAACTGGTTTTATACAAATTGTGTTGATTTGATTCTCATACATTTAATTTTTATTTTTGCTTAAGTATACTGATTTTGTACTGCACTTTAGAAAGTAGTTTTTTTACCCACCAGAAGCAATCCAAAAGGTTTGTTTACAAACTGTCGTTTATTGGACTGCTGATATGTCTTTCGAAGTTGTGTCTTTTTAAAATTTCTGTGATTTCAAAGTTGCATCGATTTTGTTTCAGTTTGCATTGCATGGCTTCGATGTTGCGTCGTAAGTATGAAAATGTCTGTATTGGAAAATCTATTTTTATACCCTTCACCTTCGTGAGAAGGGTATATATAAGTTTGTCATTCCGTTTGTAATTTCCACAATATAATTTTCCGACCCTATAAAATATATATATTCTGGATCCTTACAGATAGCGAAGTCGATTTAGCCATGTCCGTCCGTCCGTCTGTTGAAATCAATTTTCTGAAGACCCCAGATATCTTCGGGATCAAAGTCTTCAATAATTCTATCAGACATGCTTTCGAGAAGTTTCCTATTTAAAATCAGCAAAATCCGTCCATAAATACCAGAGATATGAGCAAAAATCCGAGACAACCTCTATTTTTGGCCTATTTTTGATCTGTATCTCTATTACTAAGTCATAAATATAGACAATATGGATATCTAATGATAGATATTTCAAAGTCCATTGCAATGATCTATATAAGGCTATATATAGTAAGTTGGACCTACAATGGGTCAAAATCGGGAAAAATATTTTTTAACCCGAATTTTTTTTCACAAAAAACATTTTTTTGTCATACATTTTTTTCACTAATAAAAATTTTACAAAAATTGGAAAAAACTTAAAAAACAATTTCGAAAAAAAAAATTTTTAAAAAAATTAAAAATTTTTTTTTAAAGTATAATTTGGAGAAGGGTATATAAGATTCGGCACAGCCGAATGTAGCTCACTTACTTGTTTTAGCAAATATTATAAATCTCGGAACCAATTAAATGAAAATCAATACAATATGTATGGAATATCGTTCTCTGGTCCCAATTAGCCACGCAAGCCGGGGTATTAGTGTACTACTACAATATAAGACAGGATACTTAAAAAATTAATACTAGTTCCAACTGTTTACAGGTATCTATTAAGTCACCCAGTCTAGTTCTTTTCACTACAAATAGATATGTTAAAAACTTTCTTTTATATATTCTATAGTTTTTGTAATTCATTTTGAAAGGGAAATCGTTCGTTAGTTGCTTATTATATTCGATCCACATAGTTCTAACCACACTCCATTATACGCAATGTATATACAATCTCATATATAAAGCGAAACTCGAATTATTCCCTTACTATGATAGAAGATTTAAATTTATCTTCAAAATTATGAGGAATCCAAGGGTCCAGTTTCCTTTCATTTATCATCGCTCATCAACCATGTTTTAACTTTTTTTTAGGAGATAATCTCAACTTTCGTCACAGACGTTTTCCAATCTGTGTGGCTTGAAATAAATATATCCGGGTTTTCTCACCTAAATTTGACATTAATTCTTCGTAGTCACTGCAAGTTTCATTCGATTTAAAGATCTTCATGAGCAGAAAGATCTTCATGTAAAGAAAGTCAAACTATTTCTTTAGCAAACTAGAATATGTTTTCTAACAAAATATTTTGTAATCCATGTAGTATATAAGTATGAGAAAAAACTGCTGAACTGAGATTCAATCACGTGTAAAATCCACTGTTTGTGTTTATAAATCTACACATCTTTTTTGGCTAATTTGGCTTGAAATTTAACTCATTCTTAGATTTCTATATTGATTTTCAAGATGAAAGCTTAGCCTACTAAGCTACGTATAAAAATGAATTACAGTGCAGTTATTGAAACGATACAGGACAATGCTGGAATTAATTTAAACCAATTAAGACTATAAAGAAATATATACGGCAACATCAAAAGCAATTAAAACCCTCTGACAAATTTAAATTAACTCCTCAAACAAATCTATTGTAGATATCCCTCTAATCCCTATGTTAACTTCCAATCAAAATTCTACCTAAATCAAAAATGTTTAAATTGTATTTTTCTTGCCAACTTTTTGACACATTTTGCAAAATGTGTAAATGAAAAGTCTAAACAATGCAATTCACATAAGTACGAGTACTTTATATCATTCCTACCTACTACTTGGTATCTACAACATTTTCGCACATGCCTTGGTTAATTTTGACTGCAGCAGTAATAAAGATAAAAATGACAATGGTGAATGGTGAATGGTGAAGATGATGATCAACAACATGATTATGATAAGTATCTGTTATTACTTTTCTGCTTTATTTTTTTGGGTTTTATAGACTGTCATATTTGACACTAGAGACAGACAAGTGATGGGGTGTGCAAATGCAAATAAAACACACAGTTCTGAAAACAAAAGATAAGATCCCCATGTTTTTTTTTTAACAAAGAAACTGAAGATGATGATGATGATGGGTGTTACCATTAGTCAACAGCAAGAAAAGACAAAAAGGAGAATTGTTTTAAGTAAAACATGTAAGACAAAAAAAAAAGGAAATATTTACAGCTGAAAACAGAAATTTATTATTGGTACGTGTTCAACAAAGTTAAACATGTTATTATGAATACAAATAATCAAAATGATGATGATACGAATGGGAATATACCCATTGTGTTCTGCTGGAAGACATCAGTGGTGACAGGGCCGTGATGAGGAAAGTGTAGTAGAAAATACAAACAAAATCCCATGTAGTCATGTACAATAGATGCATATGGTTGACTAGATCCACAGCCAGGCATTTATTCATGCATTAAAAACGATGGAGAGCAAGGAAGTTGTGGCGCATTAAATGCATTTTTAGGGATAAATATATAAAAACACACCATTTATAATGTAATCAAGTTAAATGTGAAAATATGTTAGACAAGGCGTTTCATTGCAATTTTTATTATAACAGAGGCAAGTAGGAAATCTAGCTAGGAGATGAGAATTTAAATGAGCCATTTCCGCATCATAATAAAGTACTTCCATAGAAGCGAAAGAATAAGTACAATTTAGTGTTAGCATGTGCTGAAAAGAGCTGTAAGCTGAAGGGAACGGACAGTGTTTAATTTCCTTGATTGGTTACTCGGAGATGTGGATCAGTTGCAGTTCAAACACTTGAAAATGAAAAGGTCTCGTAATATGCGGGAGATCCATTAGCACATTTTAAACACTCTTTGATATGTCACTGGTATAACCTAAGTGAGCTGAACTGATTGGCTATTCGGAGATGTGGATTGGTTCAGTTTAAACACTTGAAAATGAAAAGGACTCGTAATATGGGAGAGATCCATTAGCACATTTTAAACGCTCTTTGACAGGTCACTGGTCTTACCTAAATATCTCTGGTAATATCTTTCAATATAATAAGAGGATGCATAATATATGGTGCAGATACGTGTGAAAAAGATGTGGTTAGAATGCAATGAGAAACTCATTATAAAACTCGTAAATTGAAACCTGAAGGACATTACGAAGCTAATGACAGTATTAATGGGTAATTAAATGATTATAATGCATTCATGATGTCTTAGAGCTGAGGAAAGACCTTTTAATAATATCTGCAAATGTCCAGCTCTTCATGTAATACAACATATTGTTACGTTTTTACCTTTTTAAAACGTTGGTTTATTTCCTTCAAATAAACCGGATACTTTGATTGCAAATAAAAGCCGTTTAGTAGTTTAAATTTGTAACAACTCTTTATTTATTTAAAATGTACAACAACTGCAGTTCAAATAGTCACTCAGTGTCTATTTACAAGTTTAACAATTCGCAGAAATGCACATACACTTTATAATGCACAAACTTAAATGTACAAGACAATTGATGTTAACTCTAACAGCGCCTATGATAAACTCAACTCACGATTGCAACCTCTGCTACTATTTATACACACGCCATCTTTCGGGCATCTTCTACAATGCTCTTAACGGACAAACTATTATGTTCGAATTCTAGAGCTTTCGATGTTAATGTTAGCAGCTTAAACATTTAGTGTTGCCATACTTATAAACAATGCTAATAACCGCATGCTATTAACATTGTTGATAAGTAGAAGCTTCTACTGATGGACGTGTTTATAAACATGATGAATGCTGCAGGTAGTTGTTACAGACCGTTAAATTCAAATCGCTATTGCGAAATCGTAACAATATTCTACATTTCTGGATGAAGATGATATGTGAAAAGATAACGTATCACCTATTGTACAATTTATCAATAAATTTTACTAAATTTGCTTTAAAAAAATCAACAAATATTAATCTAGGTTCTTGTCTGCTATAATTAATTTCAAAAGTGGAAAAAGTTGCCAATTTCCCCTTCCTACATTTAGACTCAAAACTTTGTTACCTCTAAAACGATTAAGCAGATTTCTAAAATAACACTACTTAGGATATTGATCAACATTCTAGGTGTATTTCATTAATTTAGGATTCGTATTAAGGAAGTGAAAATGTTTTACACCGACAAACAGTTGAACATTAAACGTCTTAGAATTTCACAAGAATCATTAAGTTTGTTTAGATCAGTTTAGTCAATTGCCAAAGATTATTGCAATGTTAAAGAGTCAAGTTCCCTTTATATAAAGCAACAGTTTGAGATTGTCTCACATTTTGGTTCATAAGATTTTTTTCAGCGAACCAATTGAACAGATTTTTAAAAGAAAGCTAATTAGGACATTGATGAATATTCTAGGAGAATCTCATTAATTGCGTATTTAGAATGTGAGAATGTTTTACACAGACAATTTGACATTTCAAAACTTCGTTTCCATTGAAATGATTCAGACGATTTTTAAAAGCTTATTATTTACGACACTGATAAATATTCTAGATGAATTTCATTAATTTCGGTTTCGTACTTAAGGAGTGAGATCGAAAAATTCTTAACTTCAATTTCCCTGCTCTGTTTTTGGCCTGTAAATTTTTAGCAGCGTTCCTATCAGGAACTTTTTAAACCTTGTATGCTTTTAAACCTGCATTAGCTTTAACTTTTCTTACCAAATAGTCCGAGCATTGAGCTAACCGGTCTGCTTTCCTGCCGTGTGTGTTGGGAGCTCTTTTGAAAATGCTTTCTATTTTTTTTGGCTTTAGAAACATCATGTGGACCATTACTTCTACCTGAACCAGGCTTTCTATCAACGGACAAGTTCTCCCTATACTGCTTAATAACATTGGAAACAGTTTGACGGCAGACCTTTGAATGCTTGGCCAACTTTTTGTAGGACCAAGTTGGATTTTGTTGAAAATATTTAATCATTTTAGTACCTACTTTTTCTGGTCACTCATTTTAATCAGATTAACAACAAATGAACATAATTGACATTAAACATAATAGCTGACATGTTTTACAAAGGTAACTTGATAAAAAAAATCAAAGAATACTTGGGTTAAGAGCTTTAATGAAAAACGTGTGTTAAGAATTTTACGATCTCACTCCTTAGTGAGAGTGTTTTACACAGCCAAACAGACGGATATAAACGTCTTAGAATTTCGTAAGAATCAAGAAGTTTGTTGATTTTAGTGATCTATAACGGGGTGTCAAAAACTAATAGTGTGGAAGGGGACATATGTCACTTAATTTCGATACCCTGATTAAAAAACCACAAAATATATTGTTAAATTTATTATTGTTTCAAATACTTAGATATATAGACATTAGGTTTACCAGTTCTTTAATCTACGAATGTTATTTATATTTTCCATCATTTTTTATAAAAGCACGTAAAACTTTGAAAAAATCTTAATAAAACTCATTAAAAATTTGTTATTTTTCTAAATATTCAGGCTCATTCCTGTTTTCACCTCCTTCATACTCTTATTTACATGTGTATTTTTCTTGAAACATGATCATATATGCACAGAGAAAACAGATTTGTGATAGCAACCGAATTTGCTGTCAATCGAATGATTCTATCTTAGTGACCGAATTCTACAGTTGCTGCTACAATATTTTAGAAGAAGTAACAAAAGTTTGATTGCTGCAACCGAAATTCTTCTTTATCGATTGACTTTCTGTTGATAGAACCGAACAATTTTATGTGTGTAACCGAATCATTCGATTGGCAACAAATTCAGTTGTTTTCTCTGTGTGTTTGAGTATGTTTTTATTAATCCCTAACTTCTTTAATCAGTTATTAAGTCATTTGTAATCTCGAAACCCCCTTGCTGACATTTATATAAACCAATTCGTGCTTGAGATTTTTGTATTTAGATAAGAAAAAAAAAACGCAATTGTTATGATCTTTTATGGATTAAGTACTCGTTTTCAATTTAATGATACCTTAATGAACACATTTGATAAATTAAAGCACTTACACATTATTCAATTGAAATTTCAATTAAAATTTTATTATGGGTATCTTTTTTTTTCTCCACTCTTTCACTCTCTCCCTCTGATTTAGTTGAAGAAAAATACCAGAAAAAATAACAGCAACCGCCAAATCCAATTTGTTGCGGCTTTAACAAAATAAAACTAAATAAATTTAAGTAAAGAGAGTGAAAAAACCAACTCATCATTTATTCCCAACAAACTCACTGTCAAAGCAATTAAGAATCTTACGCTTTTTTATGATTCAATTTAGAGAATTGTCACTGGAACCAGACAAAAATCGAAATAAAAAAAAAACAAAGAAACCAGCAATAAAATTTGTTGAAATAAAAATAGAAAAAATTAAAATGTACGACTGCTAAAGCATAGAAAAAGAAGAACAGATGTGTTCCCCAACTGAAATATAAAAATAAATGCACACAAATTTAAAAAAACTAAAAAAATGAATGCAGGGCAGACATAGAGCCAAAAAATCGTGTTAAAACTATTTACATAATCAACAAAAAAATAAAAATAAAAAATTGTTTGAAATTACAGAAATTAAAGAAACGTATTAAAAAAATTTATGAAAATATGTAAAAAGCATTACAAATATATAATATTTCTATAATAAATTTCATGAGTAACAAATTCAAAACTCTTAAAGGTCTAGAACTTTATAAGTAATCATTAATTTCAAACACGTTTTAAAGAGTTTATTTTTTAAACATCAAAAAAAATACTTTTTTCGGCTTATTTCTTTTTCATTTAATTAATAGATCATTGATCTATAAAGCAGCCGATTTAAATTAAAGAATACAAAGAAATAAATAATGATGTGTTATCCATTAGCTATAACCTCAACCCTCAGAACTTTTTGCTTTTTAACATATCTTGCATTTCAAATCATTATTTATTTATTTACTGACTTGACGCCCAGGCGGCATAAATGATTAAATTATTATTAAAAAAAAAAAACCTCATTAAATAGTCTTAGACATGCATACAATCTTTCCAAGTTGTATGTAATAATATAGTTTGTCTAAATATTTTCTATTAGCTTTAAATAGTATTATCAAATTTTATTACTTTTTAATCTAAATATTTTGTTCAACAAAATAAAAACGGAAGTTTTGCTTGTTTTTGATTATAGTCAGTCAAGCTGTATAATTTATTAATAAACTCTTAAAAATACAAATTTAGACATATTTTCTTTATAAATTTGTTATTACGGAAAAGATTTATATTCTTCTTTGTTGTGAGCGGAAAAAAAAAATTAACAAAAACTTTTGAGAATTTTATTAATAGACTGTTGTAAGTTTTATGAGTTTTAACAACATTTTTATCCATTTTCAATTTGAAAAACACTTTAAATGTTTGGTTTTTGGATTGAAAAAGGAAATTTATTTGGAGCTATTGGTTTTACACACACTTTAAAAATACGAGGGTTGTTATAACATAAAGTTTTAAAGAACTTTAGGATTACAACTAATTAACAGAGTAAATAAATATATTGTTACTTTTTAACCTTTTTAAAACGTTGGTTTATTTTCTTTAAATAAACCGGATACTTTTGATTGCAAATAAAAGCAGTTTTAGTAGTTTAAAATTGTAACAACTCTTTATTTATTTAAAATGTACAGCAACAACTGAATTAAATAGTCACTCAGTGTCTTTATACATGTTTATCAATTCGCTGAAATACACACACACTTTATAATGTACAAACTCAAATGTACACGACAGTTGATGTCAACTCTAACAGCGCCAATGATGCACTGACTCACGACAGCCACCTCTGCCACTATTTTTACACACGCCATCTTTCGGGAATCTTCTACAATGCTCTTAACGGGCAAACTAGTACATTCGAATTCTAGAGCTTTCGATGTTAATGCTAATAACCGCATGCTATCAACATTGTAGAAGCTTCCATTGATGGATGTGTTTATAAACACGATGAATGTTGCAGGCAGTCGTTACAGACCGTTAAATTCAATTCGCTATTGCACATTCATAACAATATTATACAATTTTATTTTAGTAAAGCTTACTTGAAAGTAGGTAGAATAGGAACGATCTAATTCGTAAACTCAAAAGTCTTTACAGGGCAGAAAAATATACGGATATTAATACTGAAGTATATCAGTAATAATTCATAAAATACATTTGTAATAACAAGTAAACAAGTTAGAATGCTAGTTATGCTAGGGTCACACGACATGTATTCCATATGTATTGCGACATGTATTCGAAACATATTGAATTCCATATGTATTTCAAAATGCATCCCAGCAGTTCTAGGAGACAGTCACGAACTAGTGATTATACCCATCATATAGGGTGGGAACTATTTCAATAGCTACGTGACTAGTTACTTTAACACGTGCATGTCCTAAGAAGGGGGTCAATTGACCCTTTTTGATTGCACTGAAACTGTCGAATAGCTGGTCTAAGGTAGTCAACGCATTGGATTCACATACTGGTTAAATAGCGTCAGTTACCTTACTAGCTACATAAATGGTAACTTGATCAGCTACATAACTAGTTATTTTAACAAGTACGCGTGCTAATTGATATCAAACAGTCAGCTAAAAAGACATATCATAAGCAGTCCAATAAACGATTGCTTGTAAACAAACCTTCCTTCTGCAATTCTCCAATAGATTGCTTCTGGTGGATGAAATAACTACTTTCTAAAGTGCAGTACAAAATAATCGTTTAAAGTGACTTCATTATAGGTTACTAAGAGACACTAAAGTGACTATTGACTTCATGCTCTATTACATGGGATATCAGTATACTTAAGCGAAAATAAAAATTAACTATATGAGAATTATATCAACACAATTTGCTTAAAACCAGTTTGAACTAATTACTCACAAACCGTTTAAAGTGTCACGAACACTCCAGATTACTTAGAGACACTTAAGTGACAATTGTCTTCAGGTTAGATTACCTGGGATGTATAAAGTAACCAATTGGCTTCTCTTTGCACTACAAAGAGCACATACTTGTCAAATGACCAAAATATATAAATTGGAGTCAGCCATGTGATGAGACATTTGTGACGATCACTGTCTATGAGGGATACATTGACTACTTGCTTAACTGCTGGAATATGATTCATAATTTTCACGTTCTCACGAACATATGTACGTATGTAATTGCATGTGACATAATAATCTCTATCGGTTTATACAGATGTTGTTTTTAACTATATTCTATTTAAAAAATGTTTAAATCACAATAAATATATTGAATTTGATAAAAATTATTTTGTTAGGATTTTTCTCTACTGTTTTTGTGTTCTTCCAAATACACATGGTTAAACACACGAAAACGGAACATGCAGGAATTGCCAAAAATGTCGTAAGACATACACATGTGCTTTACATACACTAAGTTTTATATGGATAAAACTTTGTGTTAACATGTGGAAAATGTACCAATACATGTCACAATAAACATGCAATACATACCGTGTGACCCCCCCATTAGGCATTGTCTAATCTTAGTTATCAACCTAAACCTATTATAACACAAATTAAACACATTTCAACATTGATTCTCATTTACTCAGGAGAACACAACAATTTAAAAAAATAAAATTTGTTCGAAGTAACCATAACTTTTTTTACACTTACCCCCATTAAAACGAAGTCTGGTTATGTGTTAAATAACAGTTTTCATACAAAAACAACTTTAACCTACAGTATAGCTATTAGTTAGCACCTAACCAGACTTCGTGTTAATAGGGGTTAACCGATTAAACCCCATATTACTAATTGTAATGTAAAGTTGCGTAAAAAGAATTTTCCGATTGTTGATGTTTATTATTTGATATTTTTAGCAAGTTTCATTCACATTTGTTTTGTGTACATCTGTATCTGGTGATTATTAGTGGCTCTCACTGAAAGGTCATATTTATACAATTAGGATGTCATACTAAATAGTCTAAGTGAATGGCACCAATATACCGATGTAGTCATTTAACCCGCAAGAGTGCCTCAAGGCATGCATTACAAAACACCAATTATCTCAAAAAGTAATTATAATTTCTTTTTTTAAATTTAACGATGACTAACATTTCCCTCGAAGGTCGAAATGCATTCTGAATTTTAGTTTTTGTTCTGTCAGCTGTCATAATTTTAGCACATGAAATTTTTGCCTAACCAGATTGGCAATATATAATAATATATTTTTTTTTAACGTAAGATATTCTTCTTTTAGTCTATGAATTTGTAAATGTTAAACAATTAACAAAAATTGTGTTGAGAACGCAAAAACTAAGGGGTGCCTCAGGGCACTGTTGCGGCTAAATTTATCGGTGTGTTATATTGTATAGTTTTTTACTTTTTTTTATATTTTTTGTTACATAAAAAAAATGATAGGAATGGCGGATAGAGACCTCAGACGGATTAAATAATCCGCCTTGACTCATGTTCAGTTGGTACTCCACAAGAAGATCCACAGCCCGTAAGTTCAAAAGTTGGACAAAAAGCAAAACATCCAGTTAGTGACGTCCGTTATGAAAATATCGACCACTTTCCAATCTGGTTAGGCAAAAAAGATGGTGCAAACTATGCAAAATATCGGAAACACAGTGTGTTTGCTCAAAATGCGATCTTCATTTATGCTTCTCAAAAATTGTTTTTATGAGTATCATCGTAGAAAGTTAAACATATTTTCTTACTGTTTGTATCTTTTTCATTAGTTGTTCAATAAAATTGAATCATTATTAATGTTTAAATCTTATTTTTTATACCTAAAACGGCAACAATGCCCTGAGGCACTCTTCACCTTTTTGCACCTGGTTCCTAAATTTAATTTGCAAATTAGTTTATGATGGCTGTTCTAGGTTTATAGGATCATAATTACTTTAAAAAAATTATTCTACAACTTATTTTGAGCTTTTTAAAGTTTGCTGGTTAGGGGCTTAAGGGACAGTTTAAGAGAAGCAAAGGTTGCGTACGTAAATGCAGTTATGTTGCATCACTACAGCAAATTACAAGTTTGGCGTAAGCAAAAGCATATTTTCTACTATGGCTTTATGTCAAACAACTTTTAATGCAAATTGTTGGCAGTGATGCCGCACAGTTTTGTAACCAAGCCCATCATTTAGTTTACTGTTAAAAAAGTTTGCAGATCGGAGCATCAGTGATGCTCAAGATGCTGCCGACAAAAATAAAATAACACATACTTTTTATGGATTCTTTCTCGATTCAAATCTCGTCCACTTTAAACACTCCCCTCGTAATTTATTCTTTCATTTAATTATACTTCCTTTTAAAGTTAAATACTGAAAATATTATGGCATTTAAATTACTTTTATTGAATTTCGATTTTCAATTTTCCATCTTTAAATGTTTCATTACAATTTCATAAGTGCATTTCTATTTCAATGTTCTTGTAAATAGTTAATTGAGTGTTTAATTTATTATTGAATTTTTTTTTTTTTGTTTTTGTTTCATGTGTATCAGATGTTGTAAATATTTTTGTTCTATAGCTGGAAAAAATAACAACCCATTTGCTTAAGTGTTAATCGAATTCAATGAATTTATAGCTTAATATTAATTTCAAATAATATTTACGACAGTATGACATTTTTTTTTTTCACTCTATTCCCATAAAATTAAGTGACTGTGAATTTGTTTAAATGTGTCATTTAAAATAATTACTTGAAAATATGAACATATTTTTTAATATATCAAAATATATTTTAACATTTCATATGGTGTTTTTAAGTAGTTGGGTATGACAGCAATTATTAAGGAAAATTGTCATATTGAAATAATTTTTTGGGGTTTTTTTGGTATCTACATATTGGGAATAAATATTAATTATCAAGTAAATATGTATTCTCATTAGCATAATTTTAAAAAATATCTTTTGTCATAGAAGACATGTTAGTATTTTTTACTATATATTATTTAAAATCTACACTTTAATTGCTTTAATTTAACCAACATTTTTGTTTTCCAATAAAAAAAAAATCTCTTCAATTAAATTGAGTTTAATAAAAACTACTACTACATGCTACCTTTATTTAATATTAGTTTGTGGTAAATATTGTAGACTTATGTAGGTTATCATCATAAGAAACCACAGATTAAATGTTATTAAAATTTGCATAGATAAAGTAAGTAAAATGCACTTGTATTGCATGTTGCAACAATGTGTATGAGGTTGAAAAACTTTTACTTAAAAACCACTTCAAACACATGATAAATATCCCAGCAAATAATACACATAGCTATAAAAGAAGCTAGAGAAGTTTAGGTCGAGTCCTGGGAAATTTATAACTGAAATAAATTCCAGTGTAGGAATTACAATGACTCAGCGTCAGTGTAGTCCCTGATTCTTGAGTGTCATTTCCAATAGTTACCGTAGATGCTGCAGTGTTCTTAAGCTTTGTTCAGACTGTTGTTGTCAGACCATGAAATTTGCTGATATTGAACAAACTATATAGATTGTTAGTTCACACCGTTACAAAAGACATTTGTCAGAAAATCAGGCAATCCCATATAAGACAATTACTTTATCTGACAATGTTGTCAGGCATCAGGTCAGAATTGATTTTTTTCCCTCAAACACTTTCATTATCTTTATATGGCAATGATTTTATCTGACAATGATACCGTTGTCAGATCTTATAACTCACATTACTGTCAATATAAATAATCTGACAATGAAGTTTTCAATTGTGTCAGACGATTGTAGGGGATTTGGTGAACCCCCGTAACATGATAAGGTCTTGATATCATTAGCGGCTGTGTGAAAATTAGACCTATAGGTTCTTCGGGTTTAGATGTTATAGATTACATACATTTTGGAATTCATTTCTTTAAAAATGTCCTCCTTTTGGGAATAACTGTTAGATCTTCAATTTAGGAACCTAGGAACTTGACGAATTAAGGCTTCTAAACATTGAAGGTTTAGAAGTTGAAAATGTATCAGTTATTGTTAAAACAAATTTAAGCAACTTGAGACACTAACAAATTGTTTGTTGGTATGTAAAAAAACACCTGTGTTCATGGTTTTAATTCCCAGTTGAATCTCAAATCGAATAGCTGCCATGACTTGTACAATATACATACATATATTGGAAAGAAAAATCTTTATAAACTCTATAATCTTACAAAAAAAATGTTATAAATACTTCACAACAAATATAATTATTTCTTAAATAACGAAAGCAAACTCTTTTACATTGTATTCCCAAATCAGAAATTTTATCCTTCTAACAATCTCTCCAGAAAAACATTTCAAAGAATTTAGAAATTGACCGCCTATAGCGTAACATAATGGTTGTATTAAAGATGTAAAGTAAGTGTGTGTTTTTTTTTTTTCTCAAGATTACGATAACAAAGGATTTTTGATAAATTTGTTTTCTTTTTTATCATAATGATAAAGAAATTATGAGTTTCTAAGTACCTGCCATATAATGTTTGCAGGAATAGAATACACAAACAACATAGTTTATAGTTGTAATATGTATGTTTTTTTTTTCATACTTTCAATATTTAATATTTCAAAAAAAATGTAATTACATGTTTTAGTTAAGAATATAACTGAAGGTTGCGTGTTGCTCTACATTTGACGATGTTCAGTCAAAATAAATTCTTTTTTCCAACGTCAGGATTTGAAAGACATGCAGCAGCAACTGCTGTCGTTCTGTCTCTCTCTCTCTTTCTCACTGACACAAACCTCAGAAAAGTTAAACATATAAATCTTGTACAACTACATACTAGTGTACAAATATACTAGTGTATTTAACCCTGCTGTTCCTGGGGTCTGTGTCCACATTAGTGATTTTACTAGCTATTATTTATTATTACGTTTGTTAAACATCTAAATATTGGTCATAGACCCACAAAAATATATAAATTCTGGGTCGTTAGAAAATTATTTGTTGATGTTGCTATATTCGTCTGACTCTATTTCCTCTATCTAGAGGAAAGGATGCACATTTTTCCTGTTGAGCAGAAATGATTGGTATTGAAAATGGCCAAAATAGGGCTTACACGAGGAAACCTATATTGGTTATTGCTTGTAAAAGGTTTTCCAACAAGCGATGTTATTTTGAATCACCCGGTATTTCGTTAGCTGTACTTTTGAAGCTTTTATTCTTTGACATTTGACAAGTAAAAACTACTTCATTACTCAAAATGGAACGATACACGCTTTAACAACGCATTGAAATTATTAAAATTCTCTACAAAAATGGTGAAAATCTTGCAGTCACGGTTCGCAAACTAAAGCATTTTTGGGTCGTCGTAAAGCACCTTGTCGGACCGCAATACAGAAATTGGTGGCAAAATCCGAGCTGTTGGGACAAGCTCAAGAACAACTTAGAATATTGCTGCTGTAGCCCAAAGTGTTGAAGAAAACTCAGGTTTGTCCATTCCTCGTCGTTCTTTGGAATTGGGCATTCCACAAACGTCATTACACCGTATCTTATGGTCGGAGTTGGATGATATTAATCTGGACAACGTTTACTTTCAACAAGACGACGCTAAGTGCTACAAAAGCAAAGAAACCATTGCTCTTTTACGGGAAAAGTTTCCGGACCATGTTATCTCTTGAAGAGGTGATCACAATTGGCCACCGAGATCTTGTGATTTAACACCTTGCGACTTCTACCTTTGGGGCCACGTGAAAGATAAAATCTACGCCAGACGCGGATCCAGGTCAAACAATTGGGGGGGGTGAATTAAAATTTGTTCTTTTTTCATATGAAAAATTTTCGGTTTTGGGGGGGGAATTCCTATTTTACACCCTCTGTATCCGCGCCTGAAGGTGTATAAGATTTGAACATAACAATCTAACTTGCTTCAGTACAATATGCATTTCAAAAGTACTCAAATGATTGACTTTTAATGTTAATTAAAATGAAACCACTAAACTTACAGTTTTGATTTTTTTTTTATATTTGATTAAAATTATTATTACAATTTACAATAAAGAATATTTTTATAGTTCTTATCACTAGTGATGAAATTTTGAAGCTTTTCCATTATAGTTTTTATAGTGATTTCTGTCACTTTGTTCGAACAGGTTGTCCATCTCCGTTTAAAATCTACCACACTTTTGGACACTTTTTTTGTGCTCTTCAATTCTCTTTTAACGAGCCTAATATCTCTCCACTGGCTTTAGCTCCAGGCAGTTTGGAGAATTTGCCTCTCTTGGTACAAATACCAGATTATTGTTCTTGTATCGCTCCAGGGCTTGTTTACCATAGTGACAGGATGCCAAGTCTTATGAATGGAAGCATCCTTTTTTGTAAACATTCCTTAATTTAAATTTCGGTATTTATAGAGCCCGTTGTAACAAATGATTGGCTCCTTTTACCGCAACTGCATATTGCTTGCCATACCAAGAACTTTTTGGAAAATTTTGTCTGCTTTTGGGTCCTAAACGTGTCTTCAACATTCCCTCGAACATCAGCAATATCAAAATTTTGACCCGGAAGCTGCGAAAAATCTGCTAGAACATACGTTTCGTCATCCATTATGCAGCAAGAATATTTTTTTATAAAACTTGACTTCAATTTCCATGCTCTGTTTTTGGCCTCTAAATTTTTAGCAGCTTTCCTGTCAAGAACTTTTTGAGCCTTGTATGTTTTTAAACCTGCATTGGCTTTAACTTTTTGTAACAAATAGCCCGAGTACTATGCTAACCGGGCTACTTTCCTACCGGATGTGTTGGGAGCTCTTTTGAAAATTCTTTCTATTTTTTGGCTTTAGAAACATCATGTGGACCATTCCTTCTACCTGAACCAGGTTTTCTATGGACAAATTCTCCCGGTACTGTTGAATAACATTGGAAACAGTTTGACGGCAGACCTTTGATTGTTTGGCCAACTTTTTGTAGGACCAAGTTGGGTTTTGTTGAAAATATTTAATAATTTTGGTCACTCATTTTAATCAGATTAACAACAAAAGAACATAATTAACATTAAACATAATAACTGACATGCTTTACAAAGGTAACTTGATAAAAAAAAAATCAAATAATAATTGGGTTAAAAGTTTTAGTGAAAAACGTGTGTTAAGAATTTTTCGATCTCAGTCCTTAAGTACTGTACTATTTTAACTTAAGTCATTAAATTTGCACATACTTAAGTTTGAATATTGTGCGATTGGGATTTTGGCAGACAATTCTTGAAAAAAGCAATAATTGCTTCCATCAGCATGAAGTTCTAAAATTTTGTTTCACTTAAAATTGTTTTGTCACCAATTTTTTTACCTAAAATTTGTTTTCACCAAAAATTGTTTTCAATATTTATCTAAAAGTATAGTTTAGTGAAGTATATAAGACAGTAGAATATAGCAGTCTTACTTGTTTTCACTTTATCATGGATTCATGAAGTGGTGGTTCAAAAGAATACAAAAATGTTTCTTTATTTCATGCATTTTGAAATTTTGTTTAAAAATAAAATTAAAATGTAAAATTTGGCATGAAATTTTATGATTTCATAAAATGTGCTACCTCTAAGCATTATCCAACTTGTCTACGATTGAATGTTTGGGACTAAAGAAAGACCAACGATTGAAGCTTATTTAGGACTATATAAAGATAAGCAATTTAAATTAATTCAGGACTAAATAAACCCCTGTCACTGAAGCTAAGTTTGGGGATAAATAAAGATCTACAATTTAAGCTAAGTTGGGGCTAAATAAACACCTCCGAATAAGTTAATTTGAGACTAGATAAATATCTAGAATTGAAGCTAAATTGAGACTAAATAAAAACCTAATATTGAAACTCATTTAATGCTAAATAAAGACCTATGATTGAAACAATCTTAATTGGGACTAAATAAAGCTTATTTGGGACTAAACCCAACTACGATTGGAGCTTATTTGAGGCTAAATGAAGACAGATAAATTGGAACCTGTAAACTAACCAGACATTATAGAAAACTACTGTCTACAAGTCATACATTGTGTGTATCAAAACTGCCGGGAAATACTGCATATATGTAAATATATTGTGTAGTCCATGTAAGTAGTTTTCCCCACGAAACTCAACAACCAAAAAAAAAAGAAAGAAAGGAAAATGCTCAACAAAAAAACCACGTGTATAATACAGAAAAAAGAAAATTAATTTAAATTTGTTGTTTCTTGTTTTCTGGGCCGGAAATGTTGTAAAGTTCTTAGCTACTGCTACTACGGCTGACGTGTGTACGTGTTAACCACGAGTTTTGCCGGAGTCATGTAAAAGAAAATGTAAAAAAGAACCAACCATGTATGGAAAATAGATTGTGGTCATGTTATTTTTAAGTTTTTGTAATAATTTTTTTTTTTTTTTGTTAATTTCATACATGTCAGTAATGGAGGTCTTAAAGGCATTTAAGCCTCATAAATCCTTTGTAAAGACTTTTAAATACTTTGGCCATAACCACAATAAGGGCATGCACTTAAGCAACAGTGAAAAACAATGGAAAACCTACAGATATTTTTGAATTACTCTTTTTTTTTAGGAAATAAAATTTATATACAAATAATTACAATGTAGAGTGTTGAGCTATTAGTATTTAGTACTCATTAAGCTGTAGTGAATAGCCTTATTTTTTCATTTCTCTATTTTTCCCAAAAATCAATATGAAATGTATGTATACACTTAACCTTTTTAACACAACTGCATATGCCCCTAGCCCTACCTCCAACGTAATATGATACCTACTTTGTATGCCACCAAGCCTTTTAAATAAAAATAACAAAATACAATTTATAAGAAGATATTAACCACTGTAACACCCATATATTTTGTCAGCTTTGGAAAAATTGAAACTGACAAAGAGTAAAGAAACTAAAATGTAACTAACTATTCCTTACCCAACACAATCAACTCGTACTTGGTGAAATGCAACCAACGACCTTAAAATTTCCTTATTCATACTTGTGTTCTTCTTTTTTCCTTCCTAATAATTTCCATATAAAAAGTACTACGTTTTACATTGAAGTTCTTGACTTTATGAATAATTCAGTCAATGTTATGCCCTTTTGTGATGAGTAAGTGTCTTACACATGAATAAAAGAAGATAGACAAATAAACAGACAGACAGACGGACGAATGAACATACAGAGTGAGAGTAAGACAGAGGGACTGATTTGAGGCATGAAAATCTAACAAAACCTAAAGTAACTGCATTGTATTGTCCCTGCTTGGAAAATAAAAACGAGAGAGATGGCTTTTATCCAAACACTATATGAATTTACTTAATAACTATTTTATCTTGAGAATAGTGAATACACCATTTCCAATTGTATTTCAGTTAATACTAAATCTGCAATATTTTTAGAAATTGTTTAATTCTCAACTCCAAATAAAAATTTCAGAAATATAATTAGAAATATCTGAAATATAATAGGAAACTTCTGAAATACATGAATGAATGAATTGTCTGAAACCCAATTAGAAACTTCTGAAATACAGTAGGAAATGGTGTAATCATATGTATGTAGTTTTTGCTGTTATTCAAATCATGTTGCCAGTATTTTGTAGCAACTTCTGCTGAATGGTTCCAATATTCTTCTACTAAGTATTTTATTTCATAAAAAAGGGCGCGTGCTTTTAAATTTATTCCTATTTACTTATTTTACTTCCATTTTTTTTTTTATTATTGAGGAGTCTAGTCAATTGTGTTAAGTTTTTTTTTTACCCTCAATTCGATTTCAATTGTTTGTCTGAGTTAGAAAACTCGATTTTATGTGTGTTTTTTTTACAATTTTATTGGAAATTGAAGACTATAGACATAAACTGAATTTAGTTTTATGTTTATATTATCAATTTATTTATAAATTTATTTGTTCTCGACTTCTCGTTTAGTTTTAGTTCTTTTTTTTATGGTATAAGGAAGTAAAACACAATTTAAAGGTTAAACTTTAATTGTGAAAATGTCTGAAAAAAACTTACATAATTTCTAATTTAAAGTGCTTTTACAATTGCTGTAATATTAAAATTAATATTACTTCAATGATTGATTACTTTGTTTAAATATTATAGTATTTTCTTAGAAATCTAATCATTTACTTTAATAACCCATCATTCTTGAAGAGTTCTTAAACGGAAATAGGAAATAATTCTCTAGAGACAGGAACATTTTATATGACATTTTATGAATTTTAAAGAATTTTTTTTTATGCAAAGGAAAATTTAGCACAGGCTAAAACAAACGATTAATGAACATTAAAAACAAACGATTAATGAACATTGATAGGAGGCCACCGATAGGAGATACACTAATGTATCATTTCTGTGCGGATATCATTTAGAATGATGGATATTTTTCGAACGTCCGCTCAGAGTCACATCGTGTGAATGCAACTGACATGTTCAAGCCATCGTAATTGCTGAATTTTAATGCATTTAACTGTGTTCATGTCAAGTTATAGTTTATAGATATCCCAGTTCGCTCTTGGTTAAATCAGATGGGGCCACAGATTTTAGTTCTCTCGAATATATCCAACACTGCATTCATTGTTTTCGCCAGCACCCTTGTAAAGTGTTGTCTTAAACTACGTAAACACGGTTGTCATATTCTTACAAAGTTGTCAGAAAATGTGCAATAAATAGTTAACAACCATATGTTTCAACATAAGTTCTCATAGTTGTGTTAACCATTTTCTAAGCATGTTTCTGACAACCGTGTATACACAGCTTTAGTTTTTCTAGAGACTGTTTGCTCAGATCGTACGCTTTTCTAGCTAGAGCGTTATAGTCCATTCGACTAACATGTTCTAACATTTGTAATCCCAGTATTCATGTCAGGACAATGTTGTCTTAGTTTCTCAAAAGAGTTCTTGAATTGTTTGCTCAGGCCGATGTACTATTTCGATGCTGAAACATTCGTTCTATTGATGGCAGAGCGGAGGTAGACAAATTCGTCCATTACCTCACACTTCCAACTGCCGTCCTCAACTACGTCGACTTTATTTTCCTCGGATGTTTTTCTCTATCTGCTTTTTTCCGCATATAAGGAAATTTTGGTTAAGCTCTCGATATCTATTGTAAGGACTGAGATCGTTAAAATCTTAACACGTTTTTCATTAAAATTTTAACCCAAGTATTATTTGATTATGTTTCATATCAATTATGTTCATTTGTTGTTAATCTGATTAAAATGAGTGACCAGAAAAAAGTGCGTACTAAAATTATTAAATATTTTCAACAAAACCCAACATGGTCCTACAAAAAATTGGCCAAACAATCAAAGGTCTGCCGTCAAACTATTTCCAATGTTATTAAACAGTGCCGGGAGAACTTGTCCGTTGATAGAAAACCTGGATCATGTAAAAGGAATGGTCCACATGATGTTTCTAAAGCCAAACAAATAGAAAGCATTTTCAAAAGAGTTCCCAACACATTCGGTAAGAAAGCAGCCTGGTTAGCTCAGTGCTTGGACTATTTGGTACGAAAAGTTAAAGCCAATGCAAGTTTAAAAGCATACAAGGCTCAAAAAGTTCCTGGAAGGAACTCTGCTAAAAATTTACAGGCCAAAGACAGAGCACGGAAATTGAAGTCAAGTTTTATTAAAAAAAATATTCTTGCTGCATAATGGATGACGAAACGTATGTTCTGGCAGATTTTTCGCAACTTCCTGGTCAATTTTTTTATCTAGATGCTCGAGGAAATGTTGAAGAAAAGTTTAGGACCCAAAAGCAGACAAAATTTTCCAAAAAGTTCTTGGTATGCCAAGCAATATGCAGTTGCAGCAGAAAAGCCAAACATTTGTTACAAGGGGCTGTATAAATACCGAAATTTACATCAATGTTTACAAAAAAGGATGTTTCCATTCATAAGACTTCTTACTGTGTCCACTTATTTTTGGCCTGACTTGGCATCCTGTCACTATGTTAATCAAGCCCTGGAGCGGTACAAGAACAATAATGTGGTATTTGTACCAAGAGAGGCAAATCCTCCAAACTGCCCGGAGCTAAGGTCAGTGGAGAGATATTGGGCTCTTGTTAAAAGAGAATTTAAGAGCACAAAAAAAGCTAAGTGACAGAAAGCTCTATAAAAACGTTAATGGAAGGGTTTCCGAAAAAGGTTCAAAACTTCATCACTAGTGATTAAAACTATAAAATTTTTTTTTTTTTTTGTAAATTGTAATAATAATTTCAATCAAATAAGAAAAAAACTAGTAAGTGAGCTATATTCGACTGTGCCGAATCTTATATACCCTTCACCAAATTATACTTAAAAATAAAAATTTTAAATATTTTTGAATAACAAAATTTAAAAAAATTTTTTTTTTTTCAAAATTGTTTTAAATTTTTTCCAATTTTTTTTTTAAATTTTTTAATAATTTTTTTTTTTAATTTTATAAGTGAAAAAAAAAATTATAAAAAAAATTTGTTGTAGTAAAAAAAAAAATATTCGGAATAAAAAATAATTTTCCCGATTTTGACCCATTGTAGGTCAAATTTACTATAGTCTTAACTACATCGTTGCAATGGACTTTGAAATATCTATGATTAGATATCCATAATGTCTATATTAATGACTTGGTAATCCAGATATAGATCAAAAATAGGCCAAAAATTGAGATTTTTTCGATTTTAAATAGCGACCGAGACGGAAAAATTCCCGATATATTGATGTATCAATTATGTTTGTAAGTTATTTGGGGGATACGGAAAGTTGATTTCAACATACAGACGGAGAGACTTCGTCCCGTTGCAGCATCATCTATACCATTTTTGTATGTGTCCTCAATTATAAACTTGCACTCACAACTTAAGCGTAAAGTCTTTTAGTTTCTAAATAAAAACCAAAACGTCTTAAATCTATAAATCATGTTTCAATTTAATCGATAACAGCATTTCAATTTATATCCATTTTTTTGGTTTTTTGTTAATGTCTTCATTTCTATCTGCTGTAACAAATCATTCTAATGTACTAATTTCGTATGTTTGTAGAGTGTTTGACTATAATTTCCCTTATGTCTTTCCCCCAGTGGTCTGTTGGGTTTTGATCATCTCGTTGGGTATTTAATGACTTGTGATGGCGTCAACAGAAAACAAAAACTAATGAGTTTTTATTTTCTTCTACTTCTTCCTATTTTAAAATTCAAAATAAAAACATATGGTTGTTGGTTGGTTGGTTAGATGAATGGTGGTGGTGCATACATGACGGCCCTAGCCTTATCTGTGAGGGATGCATTTTGTAAAGGGAATGCTAGAAATGTACTCGTTGCCGCAAACAAACTCTTAAAGAGCAAACAAATTACTAACAAACAGCTAAAAGCGCCAGTAGATTAGTTAAACCAAAATGAACTAAATTCCCTAACTAACTAACTAACTAACTAATAAGAGAGCACACCTTAATAAAGGAAACCTTTAGGGTAATTGGTAAAATAAACAACAAATATTGTGTGAAAACACTGTAAGGCTATAAATTAAATTGTAGTGCCGCTATGTACTTTAGTATACTTTTTTTTTAATTTAAAAAATCCTTTAACACCTTCTACTCTTCAGGCAGTTTAATTTAAACATTAAATGAAACTAAATAAAACTCAGCTATTTGACTGTAATCCCTATGCAATCTGGGTTTTAGTTTTCTAATTTGTATGCCAAGTGAGATGATGATGATGTGAGAAATTATCACAATTTCAGTTCTTCCTTGTATCTAATTTATATTCCTTTTTTTTTCAAAATAACATGAGAACAAATTGTGTCAATGTAAACAATATCTATTAGAAATAAAAATAATGAAAACATTTTACAATCTAGCTTTGATAGAGTAACAAATAATTCCTGTTCACTCACAAAAACAAACACATAAATTACTCGAAAAAATTAGAAAAAATAGAACCTAAAGGATTTCGTAAATAACAACGAGGATAATGAAGAGGATGGCGCTAAAAACTAGAGTAAAAACGTTTATGCCATGCTAGGCCTGGCTGTTGTTAAATTGTAGTAATATGTTACTTTATCACATCACCACCTCCAGCAGTTATGTAGATACATACACCCACATGCATATAGACAGTTTTCTGTATTAGATTGTTGTGTAAATATTCAAGAGTTCACAGCCGCAGTTGTTAAATGTGTTCTAAGTAAATATTGTTTCATTATTTTACACGTATGTTGGTTTCATTATCCTTTTTTTTTCTCTCGGTCTCAGCCCGTTTGTTAACACGCATTGTATAGTAGAAAAATCAATACGAAAATGTGTGAATTATGTCGCCTTGTTCGCAACAAAATGAGAGTCTAAAAGAAGGTGCTGACTTGTTACAAATAAGCCAAGTGTGTAAATATTTATTTACACACCATATTGTTGTAAAAGTGTGTTATAGAAAAGGTTGTATAGTATCGGATTTCTTTTTTTAGAGCTAAACAAAAATAGTATTTATAGAATTTACGTGAATCATTTAAGAAATAAAAATAATGTAATAAAATTCTAACAAATTTGATTAGATCCATCAGCAGCATACATATCTCTGAAATAATACATATCATGAAAGAAGGGCACAATAAAGATATCTGGTGCCGAATTACCGCATTCGATATCGAATAATTCCGATCGTAATTTTCTTATTATGGCATTCGATATCGAACAAGAAATTTAGTACATTTTATTATAATTTCGATATTCAAATTATTTTTCGATACGATAGCTCATTCGATCAGGAATGCGGTAATTTGGCCCCTGGATATGCATTATAATATAGCTAGAGAGTTTTATACAATAGTTTGTACTCAGTAGTCGAATATAATCGAGTTTTTAACAATACCTAAGATAGTCTTGGTCTTTACTCGTGCCAATGAGAACATGATTTTTACTTAATTTTTTTTTTAAAACGACCCTTTTCCACCTAGAAATTATATCTATTGACAATTTATGACTACATAACATGGTTAGTTTTTTGATTGTAAGGTTGGCTACCGATTCGAAACGGTTAAAAGGTAACGACAACGTTTCGTTTCAAAACAAAACTTTTTCAAATCAGAATTTATATAAATCAATTTAAATATATAAATATCCTATGAATTTAAACATCTTAATAATTCCATCAAGAACTTAGAATTTCAACTTGCTAATCGAATGATTCAGTTATATAATTATAATTATCTAAAGCTTAAGCATGCCACTCATAGCAAAAATGCCAATAAATGCAAATATAACTCATTTTTCATTTCAAAAACTATTGTAACAGTTTCTAAAAAACATTTTTAAATATTTTAATAAAGCTTTGAAACGTCTTAAAATCTCTCTTCTTTCTTCTTTACTGTACTTTTTACAAACTAACAACCATGTTGTGTTATCAAACGTTGATTAATGTGTATTAATGTTTCCCGACTACAATCATATTTTTTTCTTAAAAATTATACTTATATTTTATATATAGGAGTCAAGATTTATGTAAAAAAAAGGTAACATAATCTTTAGAGACGTGATTAATTGGTGAGAGCCTTCAGGCACTCTTGGGCATTGCAGACTAGTTTTGCTGCCTCAGTTTTTCCCTCATATAGCAAAATTTGGTTTGGTTTCCTTTGCTTTGATTTGCAATATTTTAGATAACATTTTATGAAATGACAATTAGAAAAGTTGTTTTTAATAAAAATTGACTAAAACGCGACTATGTTTCAATCTCTAAAGCCCCAAGAGTGCCTTAAGGCACTCATTTAGTTTTTCCCATCTGGCAGGTAAACCATTGATTGTACAAACTTTTAAATGTTGGTTTTGAAATCACATCCCCAAATTTACCATTAAAAGAAATATTACCAATGTTTTTAGCCATTTTTTTAGAAATTGCCATTAGGGGGTTAACGAAATTTGTTTGATGAGTCTAAATAATTTTTTGTTTTGGGTAACAAAAAATCCGGTTATTTCAATGGTAATTCCTCTATGTCAATTGATTTTATATTCCTAGCAGAAAAAATACTGTAACTTTAAGTTTTGATTTTTTTATTTGATTGAAATTATTATTACAACTTACGAAAAATATGTTTTTTATAGCTGTAATCAATAGTGATGAATTTATGAACCTTTTCCGGAAAGGTTGTTCTTTTACCACTAAAGACCTTTCTTATCATAGTGACAGATGCCAAATCAAGCCAAAAATAAGTGGACACATTAAGAAGTCTTATGAATGGAAACATTCTTTTTTGTAAACATTCCTTGATGTAAATTTCGGTATCTTTTTGCCGCAACTGCAATTGCTTGCCATACCATGAACTTTTTGGAAAAATTTTCTGCTTTTGGGTCGTAAACTTTTCTTCAACATTCCATCGAACATGAGCAACATACAAATATTGACCCGGAAGCTGCGAAAAATTTTCCAGAACATACACGTTTCGTCATCCATTATGCAGCAGGTATATTTTCTTATACAATTTGACTTTAATTTCCGTGCTATGTCTTTGGCCTCTTCATGTAAGGAACTTTTTGAGCCTAGTATGTTTTTAAACCTGCATTGGCTTTAACTTTTCGTAGCAAATAGTCTGAGTACTGAGCTAACCGGACTGCTTTCCCACCAATAAAAACAAAACATGCTTTGTTTTTATTGGCTTTAGAAACATCATGTGGACCATTCCTTCTACCTGAACCAGGTTTTTTATCAACGGACAAGTTCTCCCGATACTGTGTAATAGCATTGAAATCAGTTTGGCGGCAGACATTTGATTGTTTGGCCAACTTTTTGTTGGACCAAGTTGGGTTTTGTTGAAAATATTTAATAATTTTAGTACGCACTTTTTTCTGGTCACTCATTTTAATCAGATTAACAACAAATGAGCATAATTGACATTAAACATAATAACTGACATGCTTTTCAAAAAAAAAAAAAATCAAATAATACTTGCGTTAAAAGTTTTAAAGAAAAACGTGTGTTAAGGTTTTTTTGATCGCACTCCTTACTCTAACCAAAAACGGGAAAATCCCAAGTAGCCTTTTTAAAAATCAAGACATACATCTATGTATAGGTTTATCTTCCTAAGCAATTTAACAGTCTGTAACGACTGCCTACAGCATTCATCATGTTTATAAACACGTCCATCAGTAGCATGCGGTTATTAGCATTGTTTGTAAGTGTGGCAACACTAAATGTTTAAGCTGCTAACATTAACATCGAAAGCTCTAGAATTCGAATGTACTAGTTTTTCCGTTAAGATCATTGTAGAAGATTCACGAAAGATGGGGTGTGTATAAATAGTGGCAGAGGTGGCAGTCGTGAGTTGAGTTTATCATTGGCGCTGTTAGAGTTAACATCTACTGTCGTGTACATTTGAGTTTGTACATTATAAAGTGTATGTGCATTTCTGCGAATTGATAAACGTGTATAAAGACACTGAGTGACTATTTGAACTGTTGTTGTTGTACATTTTAAGTAAATAAAGAGTTGTTACAAATTTTAAACTACTAAATGGCTTTTATTTGCAATCAAAAGTATTCGGTTTATTTAAAGGAAATAAATTAACGTTTTAAAAAGGTTAAAACGTAACAATATATACATATGTGATTCAGAGTATAAGTTATTCACGTAAATCCGGTATTTCAAGTGGCCCAGAGATCACAACTACGAGGCATCCAATTGACATCCCCAAATCAAGAAATTATGGGGTGTTTTCGTTCAGATTTTCAAAAGCCCAATTCACAAATAACCAATGCGTTTAAATATAAAATTTTCCAAGTTTTTTTTAAATAAATGTCATAGAATGACAGTTCAATTCTTGACATTTCTTGATTTGACAACCAATTTACTTCCTTAACTGACAACTGAGACAAATTTTTAATTTCGATCAGGTAGCTTTGGGACAGTTTAATTAAACAGTATTTGAACTAGTTTTATAGAACGAGACTTTAAAGCAGCGAAAGGCATTGAGCTCTCAAATGAGCTCTCTTGTTTTTGTTTTCACATGTACGCAAGCACATACATTGTATAAAAACAATCAAAACCAGTCAGTCTCGCATGAGCATTGATAGAAGCAGGTTGTTTTACGCTTTTTATGCTTGTTTATTTCAGTTATTGTTTTTGTTTTTTTCTCAACTTTTTACTCAACTCATACAACTACAATATTTAAAAACTGTAGTGGTGTGAGTTTGCCTTTCGCTGTTTTAAAGCTTCATTGATTTGTTCTCTAGTTTATCTTAAATCCGCAGATCTTTTAAATATTATATATTTATGAATTATTTAGCGTCAACAAATCACTTTAAATAATTAACTTGAAAATGACTACATTTGATAAAACTTCCAAAACAAAAAGCAATATCTATTAAAGAAAACATTGTAAATAAAAATTATGTAGTCAACACAAATTTCCCTGTGCATGTTTAAATATTTTATAAAATTGTAATGCGTTACCTTTATAGGGAAATCAAGAAAATACAAACAAACTTAAAAAAAATGTATTTTTAAATATATATGTAAAAATATATTATTTTTCATTGTTGTTGTATTTAAATTTACATAAATCTTGACACTTGGAAAGAAACACGTAATTTCTCACGTGCCATGTGCTTAAAAACAAAGTCATCATCAACAATTTAGGGGGGGGGGGGGGTGTGTTTTAAAAATAATATTGTATGTAAAATAAGATAAAAAAAAGGCAGCTACTTTTTTTGTTATAAATTATTAACAAAAGATATTTTAATAAAATCTAGCAAAATGTCATACATGTACGTATTTTACAAACAAAATGTCATAATTTGTCTGAAAATTTTTCTTTTTTTCTCATTTGATTTTTTTGTTTGGCTTTTAACGACTCTATTTTATGTCTCATAATCATGACAGTTTAAAGCTTATTAAGTAGAGGAAATTCCAAAATATTTTATGAAAAAGTTTTTCTGTTTGAAAGAGTTTAAGTGTGACAGTGTGTCTAGTCTATATACATACATATATTTTTTGACATATCTTTCGCTTATTATTAATATGACACATGAGACTTTTGTATAGTTCTGTCTCAATTTCTTTACTTACCCCCCCCCCCCCCCTTTTCCTTAGATTTTGAAAAGGCTTTTAATGGCCAATATTCATTTAAATGTAATAAAGTATTTAACATGAGTGTGTGTCATGTTTTCTTAATTTATGGTTATGGTTTGTTAAAGGTTTTCACCAGCGAAAAACTAACAGTTCTTAAGGGAAAGAAATTGAAAATAAGTTTTTAAAATGTTTGATGAATAAAGGGAGTGTAATAAAACTTATTAAAGAATATTTAAAATTGGATTTTATAGGAAGGAAATATATTTACACTGAGTGACAAGACAATGGACATTTATTTTCGAAAACTATATTCCGTAAATTCAAAAACATGCTTTGTTGAAGCCAGCAACTATCTGTGATAATTATTCAATTAATAAATCAGCAGTTTCAAAAATTATAAAAAAAGCTGTGATATAGTAAAAACTCAACATTTGGAAGGAAGATCCCAGAGAGGTTAACAATAGTCTAAAATTGAAAATTAGTTCTTAAACTGTTAACAGCAGGGCAAATGAGTATCAATATACTTTATCTACTGATTCCATAGCAGTTACCTTCCCTTTAGAGAACTTCCTAGTTATTCATAACGTATTTACTTTCATTTCCTCCGGGCACCTTCCCTTTGCTTCTTTAATTAATATTCTCAGTCCGTTTACAAATTAAACAATATCACTTGTCACACATTAAACTGGGCATTGGCATAATAATCTATGGCGCCATATTTAATTACATTTTCATTCCTGTAACAATGAAATTACTCTCGTCTATCATTTATCTTCATGTATGTGTTCCGAGAGTATGTTACAATTAATTTACATAAAAAATCAATAATGAAAAAAAAATCAACAACACAACAAGCATCAGTTTACAAAACAATAAACTGAGGAAAAAAATGCAAACCCCTTAAGAAAAAAAAAAAAAAAAACACTCAACACTGCTCTACTTTTTATTAAGGAAACTCACAAAATTTGTTCTAATTCTTTTTGACGAATTCGTCAAACAAAAAAAAGTAAAAAAGTAAAAGAAACATTGTTGACTTTTTATGTCAACCATCCGCTGTCTGCATCTATCAACACTTTGGCATACATCACTTCACATGCATCAAAATATTTTGTTTTAAGAAGAACCCACCAACCAACCAGCCAACCAAAAGATAAATGTCTGTTAGAAGTGCCACAGATTCCCGCAAACAAATTGGCGTCTTGTAAATATGTAAATGTATGCATGAGCTACTAATGCACTTTAATGAAATAACCATCTGTAAATACTTGTATCTGTACTCGAAGCTGACTGATTTGAGAACCATGTGAGGTCATATTATTGCTGTTTAAATTACACGCGGGAGAGACATTATGTGACCTATTTTTGTTATTTATTTTTTTGTTTTTGCCTTTTAGATTTTTATTTTATAGGTTTCTTGTGATAACAGATTATTGTATTGTATTTTTAATCTAGTAAATACAATTTACATATTCTGTTATAGAAGGCGTGTGAAAAAAATTTAATTTACATCTGGTTTGTTTCAGTGAAATAGAGTCATTGTTTTGACAGACTATTGGCAGATTTGAATTTAAATTTTATAATTATAACGAATAATGATGTAATATTTTAAATTTATAGTTAGGGAATTATTGTAATTAAATCAATTTGAGCTTAATTCACTAAAAATTTAATTAGGATTTTAAAAATGTCAGCCATTCATTCCATAAATCCATTCCTTCTATTTAAATATAATTCATTCATCATTTAATTAATTCATATTGGAATTAATTTATAACAGAATTCATTCAACCTTTGAATGATTCTATTTTTGTTAATTCAAATCTAATACAAATTGAATTAGAATATGTTTTCTTCAATCAGTTTTGTTTTTGTTTTGCTTTTAATCATTTACAAAATGAATTGCCGGAAACTGACTTGAGCCTTTATGTAATAGATTTGACATTTTTAAAGCTATTTTGAAATGGATTTGAATTAAAGAATTCAATAAGGAATTAATTCTATACAGAATGAATTCTCAATGGAATGAATTCAGTACATTTGATGGACAAACGAATTAAGCCTATGAATTAATTCATAATGAACGGAATGGTTAGGAGATAAAATTTAATTTAATTTCAAAAATTGAATTAGAAATTAAAGAATTAAGCCTTTGGAAGAAAGTATTAATTATGGAATTTATAGGGCAATATTTGAAAACTCTCTACCTTAAATAAATACTAAACTCAAAACATTATAAAATCTGTCAAAGAAAATTGGCATTTTTTGAGATAAATGATCGGATGTTTATTTCATAATAAAGAGGAAGGTATGGCGTTAATAATGAAAAACAACATCAGCCAAATGCTTACAGGACCATATTCTCTTCATGAAATTTTCCATAATCAATTCGCAAAGAGGCTGCCCTATGTCCTCGATAGCCTCACGAATTCTATCTTTGAGATCTTGAGTCGTCGCTGGGCTTTTGTCGTAGACCTTATCTTTCACGTGGCCTCAAAGGAAGAAGTCGCAAGGTGTTAAATCACAAGATCTCGGTGGCCAATTGTGATCAGCTCTTCGAGAGATAACACGTTCGGAAACTTTTCCCGTAAAAGAGCAATGGTTTCGTTGCTTGTGTGGCAAGTAGCGCCGTCTTGTTGAATGTAAACGTTGTCCAGATCAATATCATCCAACTCCGACCAAAATACGGTGTAATGACGTTTGTGGAATGCCCAATTCCTAAAAACGACGAGGAATGGACAAACCTGGGTTTTCTTCAACACTTTGGGCTACAGCAGCAATATTCTCAGTTGTTTTTGAGTGACGTGCACGGGTTTTATTCTTGTCCTAACAGCTCGAATTTTTCCACCAATTTCTGTATTGCGGTCCGACAAGATGCTTCACGACGACCCAAAAATGCTTTAGTTTTGCGAACTATGACTGCAAGATTTTCACCATTTTTGTAGAGAATTTTAATAATTTCAATGCGTTGTTAAAGCGTATATCGTTCCATTTTTAGTAATGGCGTAGTTTCTAATTGTCAAATATCAAAGAATAAAAGCTTTGAAAGTGACAGCTACCGAAATACCGGAAACCCCTTTATAAGAACGACAACAACTGGTTTAACACATATTGTATGCTTTCAAATCCCGCGTATACTAATCCTTTTATATTATTAACTGAAATGTGTTCTCAGTTTTCATAGAAAAATTAACAAAAATACTGTATTTAATCAAATGGACTGTTAAAGCCGATTATGCTTTAAATAAAATTTACAAGATATACAATATAAATATTTTATATATTTTACCCAAAGGTCTTTTAAAAGCCCTAAAAGTGTCATAAAAGTAATGTAAATATCTTAATAATGGTATAATCTAAACGACCTAATACAAATTTCCATTAAATTTTCTCTCTTTCACAACTACTTAATACTTGTCACCTTACAATGTTGTTATCTTATGGTCACCAACATTTGGTGTTAAACTCCCATTTACAAATATCTTCTTAAAGCCATGTTTGTCATATAGGCACCACAAAATTGTTGTTTTCATTCTGTTGGTCATGATGAACTTTGGTGAAATGAATGCACGAACGAACACCTTTCAATACCAACAAGTATACAATGCTGCCTATAAATACATCATCATACTTTACTGACATCGAGTATCAAATTACTGTTAACCATAGAAACTCTACTGCGTACTAAGTACTGCAGGTAAGATGGCAACATCTTATCTCAATATCTAGCTGCATATTCATACACGCAGAAAAAAAATATAGTTGTGCATGTTTACTGTAACCATTTCAACATTTTTAACAATATTATGATTGTGGTTACTATAATATGGTTAATTTACGATTCACATAATTGTATCAACCATATATGTATATGGATACAGTAAACAAGTATATGTTTGTGACAACCATTTTTATGATGAATAATTTTATCATAATATGTTGTTCTCAGATTATGATAACCATAAGCCGAGAGCAACATAATATGATAAGTCCTTCATCATATAAATGGTTGTCACAAACATATACTTGTTTACTGTAACCATATATATGGTTGATACAATCATATGAATCGTAAATTAACCATATTATAGTTATCACAATCATATAAATGGTTACTGTGAGTATAATATTGTTAAAAAACTTATTAAAATGTTGAAATGGTTACAGTAAACATGCACATCAATATTTTTTTTCTGCGTGTACTCTTTTAGTGAGCGAGAAGTATGCACTCATAAGAAGTACAAAGTAAAAACCAAGTGTTAATTGACTTTTAAAGTTTTTGTTTACGAGTGCACAGTGCATATCCAAAAATGTAAGAGGTATATAAAGTTGATCATAACATTTGTTAACATTTGGGTTTTATAAAGAAAACTTGAATCGATTAAAACAAAAAGGTTATGATATAATTTGGTATTTGAATACATTTTATATAAAAAATAATTTAAAACTTTTTTAATAAAGGAAAATCAAGGTTATTTTTAAAAAGTATTGGAAAATTAAAGTCTTATTTAAGGCTAATGAATTAAACTGATATAAACCATACAAATTTGTTGTTTACGCAGCGACTTTGCTATGGCTGCAAAGGATATATTTTCAAACAAAATTTTAAATATTATTTCTTGTCCAAATAATAATGATTTAAACATTTAAATACCCAACCTTCTTTTATAGACGCCCTTTAATTTACTTTTCAAACTAAAACTAAATAAAAAACTTTCTCAACGTCTAACCTTGAAACTAAACACACAAGTCTGTGGCAACACCTTTAAAAAGAAAATAGTATTGCATACTTCTGGCCATCTATTAAATGTTTTATAAAGTATACAATTAGGCAAGAGTATAAACTATTTTCATTACATATAAGTTACTTTTCCATTGAATGTTTTCTTATACTCATTTTCCAATAACAACTTCTATATGAGTTTATAATTAATGTTAAGAAAGTTTTCATCTTGATTTCAAGACTTCTTGCTTAAGAACTAATAAGCTTATTATTACATTTAGAAGAATGTATGTTTAAGAGCATAGAAATACATGTGATGGTAAGTTTTGTTCAAGATTTTGTAAGAGGATTTTGTAATATGGTCATTATATTGAACCTGGGAGTAATTCTTTTTCACATTCAGTGTCATACTGTGTTAAATGTTTTATGTAATTTCATTTTACTTAACTCTTAATACATACATATGTATTTAATGTTTCTATAGTATATATTCTAAATAATAGTTGATTTTCTTTTCTAATTTCCTTTCTTTTTTTTAATATTCTTTACTTTTAGCTTATTCATCATCAGCGTCATCAACATCATCATTATCATCGTCATCATCTACTTCTAAGTTTGTAACGGGTGCTACTTCAAATAATTTTCCTGCTCTCGATGATTTTTCATCACATTCTGTGATACGTCCAAAAATTCATCATGCCAGACATAAAAGAGAAATACGTCATACATTAGATGCGGTAAGTAATTTTGGAATATACTTAATTATATTTAATTGTATGTATTCTTTTAATACTTAGTTGAATTATGAAGTTTTTTGGGTCTTCTAATTTTGAAACGAAAAGATATTATTTTTAATATTTAAAAAAAAAAAAAATCTTATGAATCATCTATTTGCCTTTTGCAATATATAATTTTCCAACTTCTATGCGTGTCTTCTTTTAATGATTAAGTTTATAATTTGCTTTAGACATGCAAATCTGAGGTGTGCTCTATCAAATGTTTTTAGAATTAACATACTTTGCGATTTAATAAGCCCAATGAAATGTAGTTGTTAACAAACTTTCCGCATTTTTTTTATAATTATTTATGATTTTAATCGGCTTATGAGTTTTTGAAAT
The DNA here is from genome assembly GCA_942486065.2 of Calliphora vomitoria. Classification (NCBI taxonomy): domain Eukaryota; kingdom Metazoa; phylum Arthropoda; class Insecta; order Diptera; family Calliphoridae; genus Calliphora; species Calliphora vomitoria. Next base: position 89,390,586 of record OW818029.2, read on the forward strand.
TGATATTGAAAGCATTAATGTGTAGATATCAATGTTAGTAGAGATAAAGCAAAGACAACAACCCATCAATTATTGGGAATTAATAATGAGGGTATTGCGAGAGACAAATTATTTAATTTTTGGAAATTAGCGCTTCTGATATGCAGTAGAGTAAGCATATAAAGTACAAATTATAAAGGTTAAACAAGAACTAGTTTCCTAAACGAGCTTCAACTGCCAAGGATTTTCTTTCTAGCTTAATATATTACTTTTGTCTTATGCTTTCAGTCATAGGGTAACATAGAGACGAAACGTAATTATAAAAAACCTAACTCTCGCAACAACAAAATACATGTTAGCCAATGTATTTTGTTGTTGTGAGTATCAGACATATGATTTGTATTCCTTTTGTTTGACAAAACAGAGTGTCTCGTCTCTATGTATAATTCTCTATGCTTTCAGTTGTTTTCGATTTTGAAACTAAGAAATTTAAAAGGACATTTAAGAATAGAAAATTGACGTAATATTCTAAAAATTTTAAATGCCTGATATATTGCAGTAAAAACCAGAAGAAGCATCGAAAATATAAAGTTTGAACATTTTAAAAACCTCTAAAATTAATAAAGGGTTTTCCAACAAGATGTGTTATTTTGGTATTCAAAGAAAAGTGGCATTTGAGACAAATGATCGGATGTTTATTTCATAATAAAGAGGAAGGTAAGCCGTTAATAATGAAAAACAACATCAGCCAGATGGCCGCCACGACCACGCTTAAAGGACCATATCCTTTTCATGAAATTTTCCATAACCAAATCGCAAAGTGGCTGCCCTATGTCCTCGATAGCCGTATCTTATCTTTCACGTGGCCCCAAAGGAAGAAGTCGCAAGGTGTTAAATCACAAGATCTCGGTGGCCAATTGTGATCACCTATTCGAGAGATAACACGGTCCGGAAACTTTTCCCGTAAAAGAGCAATGGTTTCGTTGGTTGTGTGGAACGTAGCGCCGTCTTTTTGAAAGTAAACGTTGTCCAGATCAATATCATCCAACTCCGACCATAAGATACGGTGTAATGACGTTTGTGGAATGCCCAATTCCAAAGAACGACGAGGAATGGACAAACCTGGATTTTCTTCAACACTTTGGGCTACAGCAGCAATATTCTCAGTTGTTCTAGAGCGACGTGCACGGGTTTTATTCTTCACATCACTAACTTGTCCCAACAGCTCGAATTTTTCCACCAATTTCTGTATTGCGTTCCGACAAGATGCTTCACGACGACCCAAAAATGCTTTAGTTTTACGACTGTGACTGCAAGATTTTCACCATTTTTGTAGTGAATTTTAATAATTTCAATGCGTTGTTGAAGCGTGTAACGTTCCATTTCTAGTAATGGTGTAGTTTCTACTTGTCAAATGTCAAAGAATAAAAGCTTCAAAAGTGATTCAAAATAACACCTCTTGTCGGAAAACCCTTTATTTAAGGCCAAAATATCAAGATTTAATACAAATGTATTCAATTTCCGAAATATTCCATGATTTATGGATTTAGAACATACAAAATTAAAAATTAGTCTACATAATTGGAGCTATAAAATACACTAATAATTGAAAATATGAAGTTTTAATAAATTGTTTTAAAGCTTGAGAAATATAACACAGAGTCCGAAGACTAGAAAAAAACAAAATTTTTTTTATTTCAGAAATATTCAGCGATTTCTGTATTTCGAAAGTCCCGGTCCACACTGTGAAACATTTGCTGCAAAACATTTTAAAATTCTCTTTTGAAACTGAAGTTTTTGATTTTCAGTTTTTGACATTTCTGTACAGAACGAATATGAACGAATAAATGTGGATGACATACTCAACAAAAACTTCATGTACATGAAACAGAGTACACTTTTCCATTCCTCTTTCCCCTTTCATCGACAAACTCAAATGTTTTGCAGCAAATGTTTCACAGTATGGATGAGGCCAAAATAAGAAAATTTAAACTATCTCTTATATGGTCGATTATTCAAACTTAAGTTCGAAAATGTTTTATAGCTTAAAAATTATATTTTAAAACCCGAAGATTAGGATTAAATAAATCATCTTGATTTTTTTTAAGGTTTTAGTGATTTATGGAAATTTTTTAATCTTCGAAAATTCGAACAAAAGTTCGAACAGTTTTTAAAGCTTGGAAAAATTTACCGAGAGCCCAAAGATTAAGAATAAATAAGAATTTTATGGATTTTTCGAATTCCCAAAAATAAATTTCATTGGATTTATCTAAAATATATAAACTGGGAATACAGCAGTACAGAACAAATATTTAATAAAAAATTTTATGAAAATTTCCGAAAGAGAACTGTTAGTTTCATCAAACCTTTCGTCAAGGCCCTGATTTTTACCATTCGTTTCTTCACTACCAAATCATTTCAAATTACCGAAAGGCCTGGTTATTTTCTTTATTTTTTTTATTACTTTCACTTTTCTCTTTATTATCGAAAAGGAATCTTGTAATAAAAATAATTACACATTAAGTAGTATAAAAAATTTGGCCTAAACGTTGAAAATTCATTTAAATTAACATTCGCTAAAAATAGATACAACATGAAAACATATAAAAAATGTAGTCAAGTGTTGTAAATTGCTTGGATTTACTGCACAGCAAAAAATAAACTAATTAAAATTCTATATGTAAGAAATCAAAACTTTTGGCAACAATTCAGGCGGAAAATCCAACAGATTTAAAGAGAAAACAGCAAAAGCCGTCATTAATACAACAAAAAAACTAGAGCGTACAAAGAAAACCAGCAAATTCATCGCTAAGACTCATCTTACAGTATGTCTTACCAAACCCAGATGATGAATGAATACTTTATATTTATTTAAATTCTATACTTTGTTATTAATTATTGTTAAACAACATGACATTTTAAACCAACTAACAGTAGGTGGCTGAATTTAACCTAATTTTTTGTTATTTTTTTAATTTAGCTTATATGGCTTTTTTTAAAAACATTAAATTTGTCATTGCCATTTTTATGTGGGTTAGACTTATTTAGAAACAATTTTTATAGGTAACTCACAGCTTTGGCAAACAAAACTAGAATTATCTTTACTTGTAGTAGGTAATTAATTTTTATTTTTAATAATATTCTTCTTTCATTCCAGGACGGTCTACATGCCTCTCATATCACTTTAACGTATCATCACAAAGGTCAACAGATTTTAATTGATCTTAAACGTAACGATGACTTACTGCCTTCAGAACATTTTTTACGTTATCAAAATTCGAATACAACACAAGGATATGTTGTGCAAAATTTTACCAAGACTGAAATTGAATTGTGTCATTATCAGGCAAGTGTTGTTTTATTTTACGTCTTTTTTCATATTTTTTTTTGCAGCAAGAATTTCTTTTGATTTTATACAATTTAATTAAATTGTTACTGTTTTTTGTACTTTGATTCAATTAGGGTTCTATACGTGACCAACCTCAATCGTATGTGGCCGTTTCGACTTGTAATGGCGGCATTAATGGCATCATTTTCGATGGCATTGACACATTTTTCATACACTCTGGCAGTGATGGACAATTGTATGATGAACATTTTTTATATAGGTGAGTTTTTGTTACTTATTTACAAAATATGTTATACATTTTTTAATTAATTTGATAGAAAAGGGGATATTAAGAAAAAGGGATAGTAAAAGACACAAGTTAATATTAAATAAAATGTGTCTGACTTAATCTGATATTAGCACCTATTAGAAGTGTAATTTGTTCAAAACCTGTTGTCACTGCATGCACAGTTGCTGATTTGTAATGGAGAAAAATCTAACCTCTACTTTAACATGCAAATAAAACAAAATAAATTAATTTCAATACGTTAAAGTTGTTATTAAAATATCATTAACTCGATTATTATCATTAATATAAGTAGCTCTTAATAATACGATGGCTACACCAAAAGCTTTGGAGAATAAAATTAAAAGTTCATTCAAATATTTAAAATTAGAGCTTATGTTTGAAACAGGGATGGCAATTGACATTTTAAAATTGTACCAATCAGCCTTTTTCATTGTACTTTTTTGACCATAATTGTATCAAAACACATTTTTTATTGTTAATATATTTTTGATAGGAAAAGATTATTTTTTCACATTTCATCTTCTAATTTTTCAAAATTCTATACAAAATGTAACTTTTAAAATCTTTGTTCCAAAAATTTACTTACACTTCAGTTTTATAGCAATTACCATATATGTATGTACAGCTGCGGTCAAAATAATAGCACCACGACCATCATATTTATATATGATAATATTACGTTAAAACTGTTAAATTGATTTTTGTTGTTTTTGTATCAATTTCTTGGCCATCTATTTATAATAAAATTCTGTCTTAGGTCCACGATATTGACGTATTAGCTTGAAACCCAAATTTATATAAATTTATCATTCCAGAGATCATTCCTAAGGTCATAATTTCTTTGATTTACATCTGAGTATGATTTTATCAAGCATTTCATCATATAATACTGAATTATTTATTCCACATATTCAATATATTTTTCGAATGTTATTGTGAAGAATGGTAATGCGACTTATGAAATTTTACCTTTAATAGAGGATGTTATATTGTTATTGGTGAGACTTTTCTAGGATTTAAATAATTAAAATTTTGTTCTCGTAATGGTCAGCGAATAACTCCAACACTAATCGTCACTTTTGACCACCGTATGGAACACAAAGGCCTGATTTTCGAAACGGTGGGCCAAGAGTGATATGATTAAAAAGTAATAAGCGGTTTCGCAACCTAAAATTTGTATTTTTATTTAAACGCAATGTCTTTTAATACCATTTCCAAATATCTATAAATATTTTTATTCTGAATTCAGCTACCATAAATTTTTAAACTAGGAATCACATGCACCACTTTTTTGTTACTAAAAAAATTAGAAAATATTTTTTTGTTAATTTTACTCAATTCGATATGAATAGATTCAAATTATAGTTTTATGACTATTTTTTAAAACGAAATCAAATATTCTATATTTTTTCGATAATTTCTTACGATTTTATCCCCTTTTCGGTACTTTTTTTATCCCCATTTCGGTGGTAAAATTATATTCAAATAAATTTGTATCGTGGTGGGAGCTCATAATAAAATATTCGTATCTCTATGTCAAATTGTAAAAAAAACATATTTTATGAAAAAGTACCAAAAATAAACACAATTTGTATCCCTTAAGGGTTCAAATTTCCAAAAAGTACCAAACTTATATTTTTTATTTTTTGATAAGTAAAGAATACGATTTAAAATTTGTTTCTATGTTTATTAGTTTAAAAGTTACATAAGGTGCCAAAAAAGTACCAAAATAGATTTTTTACCCGTTTTCTCCCCTAAAAGGTTCGAATTTCGAAAAAGTACGAAACACCTGTCAGCTTATTTTTTAAATGCAGTAACATGCAATTTTAAGTTTTTTTGTATCTTTATTAGTTTTGAAGATATAAGGTTACCGAATTTACCCCCTAAACGTTCGAATTTCCAAAAATTCCTTCTTATCCGGATCATTTTGGGGAAGGCGCAACCCACAGTTAAAATTTCATGATTCTAGCTTCAGTCGTTTGGGCTGTGCGATGATGAATCAGTCATTCAGTCAGTCAGTAACGTTAATCTTTTATATATATAGATAGATAGATAGTTTTTTACATAAAAATCGTTTATGACTAGCTATTTAAAAAACTTATTGTGCGAAAAAATTACAACAACAAAATAATCACAACAAAATAATCACTCACCTACTCAATCAACATATGTATGTATGTATGTAGCATAAAGAAATAAACACAGATGGCGACATGGCTCTCTTAAAAAAAATTCTCTTAGGCTCAGTGACGTCAACATTGACTAAAACTGATTGTATTATATGACAATTGTATGTGATTTATAATGGAAACGTCAATAATTATGTTTAAAAGTTATTTATGTTTAATAAAATAAAATGTATTTTAGGTTCTATGTTATTATAAATATTATACTTTATTAATTTTTTAATATTTTTGCAATATTTTAGTCCAAGTCATTATTTTTTATATTTTCTTTTTCTTGATGTCGTACAATCTCTGAGTTCTTCATTAAGTTTTCTTATTTTGAAGTACATTCTTGAACGAAAAAATACATATTTTGGACTTTTTAACGTTAATTTTTTAACTTATCCATCGCTTTAATAAGGTAGGATCTGATGGAAACCAAAAAACTTATTGCAGACGATTTTAATTTTTTTTTTATTATTATTATTATTTTTATTATTATCATTATTATTATTATTGCAATTTTTGACTGTACACCACATTTTAATTTTTAATTAATTGTTTTTATTTATTTTTCACTATTTGTTTTGAAATTTCATATAAAATGTAAGTATTTTACATTCAAAACATAAGAAAATAATCAACGTTGACGTCACGAATAAAGAGTAAAAGAGTACACTAAAATAACGGTATCGTCGATGTCGCAATCTTGTTTATTTCATTCATGTGTATGTAGTACGTTTCCTTTCCGCTTACATTTTAACTGGTACAAACTAAACGAAACACTTTTATTTACTCTTTAATTTATCTTACAACTTTTTTTTATTTCTCATTTATTTAGCTTTTAGCTTCCAAAGATCTGTACTTTATTTATTTCCTCTTCATTTCGTACAATAAGCTTAAATGCTTATTTGACCTTTATTTACTTTGTATGAAGCTTTTTTACTATACTCCAAACACACACACACACTCCACTAAAACTTTTTCTCAACGAACGGCCGAAACAAAGCAACACGCCGACCGGCACAAAATTGCATTCATACAATAATTTTTTTTCTTACAATTTTATAACACTTTTATCACAAATTTACTTGATATTACTTGACAATATTTTTACACACATTTATTGAGAATATTTAAATTTTATATTTATGTAAAAATATTTGCAATTTGTTTACTTTTAACACGATTTATTAATTAATTAATCGAGCTCTAATCACCGAACAACCGAACACTTGTTAAATTTCTAGAAAACTAAAAGCAGAATGCAAGTAATGCTACTGTTGTTGTTGTCATTAGTGTGTAGTAAATTGTACAAATGCATATAAGAGTGTTTGTTGTTATTTATTGTTATGATGATTTGAGTGACAAATATTGAAGTTAATTAAGAGATTAAATGATAGATGTCAAGACAGATTTGTCAGTGATGCAAAGTGGTTTAGAATCGTTTTTTTTGGAAATAATTCGGTATCTCGGGAACTATTTAAGATATTGTTACGAAATTGCACATGGTTTGAGCTGAGGTCTTTTCGAGTTGATTTGCAGTTGTTCAGCTTCCTAGCGCTAATGAGGGCCAGTGCCTTACCCCTCAAACTTGGTCATCACGGTTCTCAAATTTAAATCCATTTATGATCCACATGTGGTGAAATTTAAAAAATAAATAGTGCTTAAGAAGATCTACAAAAAAATATGCTTACATGTGTAGGTTATCTCTATTAGTTGAGAAGATATTTAGGTTTATTGGAGGGACTACGGAGGGTCGAATTTTTTTTTTAAAATATCACCTATATTGGTTATTAAATTCTAAATAAAATAAAAATAACTTGCAAACAGTTATCTCGTCCCTATAAAAAGCTACACGCATCCAAATTTGGAACATGTAAAAAAGGCCGTATTTTTACGTTTTTCCCAAAAAAGCCCATATATAGTCTTTGGGACTATATACAATTTTTATATGATTCGGAAAGAGAACTTAATGCAAAAGCGTGTAAAGTAAAATTTGCCTCACTTAAGTGGACAGAACAACACTCAACTTGGCTAATTAAAAAAAGAATGTTGATTTGTAAAAAATTCTTAAAAGGCAAAGCACCGATCCTCGAAAAATCTCAATATTTGTATAACCCTATATGTTTCTTAAATACTTACAAAGTGGTTTTTTCGATTTTTTTTAATAAATTATAAACACCAAATTTTGTCAAAATTCGAACTTATTTCGAAATTTTTATAATATTTGGAAAATATTCAAAGATTAAGAATTATTTCAAATGGTCTGGAATTTCCAAAGTTCGAGATTTTTTAAACTTTGGAAAATAAAACTTAGAGCCGAAAGATTAATCAATATAAATATTTAAGATTTTTTAAAGTTTTCCGTAATCTATAGATTTCGAAGTAACAAAATTTAAGACTAATTTTAAATTTTTTACTTTTTTGTTGTCAGTACTTTCGAAAACACCCTCCTATTTATCAATTTAATTTATTAATTATGTTTACTAATAACTTTAATTTTAATTGATTAGTCTGTCTGCCCTCTTGAAGTACTCGTTTTAAATTATTAATATATTTTTTTTTCCATCTTATACACTTAATTCCAAATTGATTTATTATTTACTCAACGTTTAAGAAATTTATTATGAGCTAAATATGACATTTAAAAGCACGTTTACACTAGACCACTACTGTATTATTCAAAAAATATATTAAATATTTGATATGTCGTCTTAAATACCCACCAGCACATGCCACAAGAGTAAATATTTATGTCATTGGTATGTGACATAGACGCAAGGGAACGAAACGCTCGCATTGTTATTGCTAAAAGCTTGTAGTTAGTGCTTGAGCTGCTAGCTGCTGCTGGTGTAACTGGCCAAAACTAAACAAAACACTTGATTAAATATTTGTTTATGGTTTATTTGGCAAATAAGTAAATAGACATGGAATGAAATGTTTATTGTCTACACGCACTACTCCACTGCTCTACTCTGTTGAAGGGGAGTAGAATAGCAGATGATTATAAAGAAATAATAGTTAATAAAAAAAATATTTGCCATTTTCAGAGCATGTTAAAACTATAAAGGAATTTCTTCCTTCCTGCTTAATGGTTAGTTATTAGAGAGGTTTTTCCTTTTAGGAAATTAATTTTGTTTTTATTATTAATTTCAAAATTGAGGTTATAATAATAGCAATTGAAAATATACAGTTTAGATACACAAAATGGAAATTTAAAAAAAAGAATATCGAAATTGTATTTATTTTATGTAAGATAGAAAGCAGAAGTCATTTATTCTTTAAAGCAGTGGTTGTCATAAGAACATGGATTAATCCGACCAGCTATTGACTGTGATTAGATTTTTTTAAAATTTATATGACCTTTCTTGACTTTTGTTTTGTTTAGAAGTAATAAACCTATCAAATTCGTCCCTTAGGGGCTACGAATGCCGACCACAGCTTTAAACAATACTTAATATACATTTTATAATTCGATTATGTCAGCTATATTTCCTTATTTCTGAACGTAATTCCTAAAATCATTACATAAACTCTTGTAATTAGGAATAGTTTTGATATCGAATAAAATTTTTATTCTACAATGAACCTGAATATAATTTCCTTAATTCCTTTCAGACATGGAGATTTTACTAAAAATAACACTTGTGGTTATGATCATGAGCATCATGAAGAAAAACAAGATTTCCTAAAGAACTTGGAAGACAATAAGGTGCCTGATATAGCAAATCATCTAGATGGTTTAGAATTTAATCGCATTTTAAGGGTAAGTAGTTACTACTTTATAACCAATTTTCCTCTACAACCGATTTACCTTACAATCTCCATTTACAGCATAAACGTTCTTATGATGACAGCAATATGATACGTGGTCCCTATAATTCCAATAAGCATTCATCCTATGTGGAAATAGTTATAGTGGTGGACAATAAGGCTTTCAAATCTTTTAATGAAAATTTCAAAAAAGTCCATCAACATTGCAAAGATTTGGCCAATATTATGAATGCTGTAAGTTTTTTAATACAAAATAAAAAAAAAGGATTATAAATCATTTGCTTAATTTTTCTCCTTTTTACAGCTTTATGTTCCTTTAAATATCTTCATAGCTTTAGTGGGTGTTGTTGTTTGGAATGAATCGAATGAGATTGAAATAACACCTGATGCTGATGTAACCTTAAGAAATTTTTTGAACTATAGAAGAACAAAATTGGTATTGCAACATCCAAATGATTCGGCTCAGCTGTTGACAAAGATTAAATTCGATAAGGGTGTTGTGGGTAAGTTGCCTTATATAAATGCCTGTCACGTTTGAACAATTCAAATGTAAGAAAATTAATTAAAGCATAATCTTAGGCTTTTATGAAACTTTTAAATAAAGCCTACTTTTAGTATAAACAAACTTAATGAAAATCTTTAAAGATGATTTAATTACAAATATTTTATTTATTTTTATGATTGTTCTAATAATCTTAGGCAAAGCTTTCAAAGGACCCATTTGCACCCATGAATATTCTGGCAGTGTTAGTGTGGAACATAGCCCAGTGGTGGGTGTTGTGGCCACCACCATGGCCCATGAATTGGGTCATAATTTTGGCATGGAACACGACTCCACCGATTGCAAGTGTCAGGATGAGAAATGTATTATGTCAGCCAGTAGTACATCAGTATTACCCACCCATTGGAGTTCCTGTAGTATAGATCAATTAAACATTGCCTTTTCACGCGGCATGAACTACTGTCTGCGCAATAAACCCACTAAACTATTCAATTCACCTCAATGCGGCAATGGTTTTGTGGAGCCAGGCGAACAGTGTGACTGCGGCCTGCCCAACTATTGCGAAAATACCTGCTGTGATCCTTATACTTGTATGTTACATACAAATGCCTCCTGTGCCACTGGGGAATGTTGTGATTTAACCACCTGCCGGCCGAAAATGGCGGGCACTGAATGTCGTAATGCCGAAAATGAATGTGATTTGCCAGAATATTGTACCGGTGAATCGGAATACTGTCCCAGAGACGTTTTCAAGCGTGACACCGAAGAGTGCGATAATGGCCAGGCTTATTGTTATCAGGGCAATTGTAGGTCACATTCATATCAATGCCGCATTTTGTGGGGACCCACTGGAGAGAACTCTGAACCTTGCTATGCCGAAATGAATGTCCAGGGCAAGAGGGTGGGCAATTGTGGTTACAATCGTTTGAATAGTACCTATATAGCCTGTGAAGAAGAGAATGCCTTGTGTGGCATGCTGCATTGTAGACATTTAAATGAGAAACTGGAATTTGGCATGGAAACTGCAGCCGTTTTGTCCCACTCCTTTATAACACATGACAACAATATAGTGCCCTGCAGATCGGCTTTAGTCGATTTAGGTTTACAGTTTATGGATCCTGGTTTAACGCCAAATGGTGCCAAGTGTGGTGATAACAAAATGTGTGTCGATCAAAGATGCCTGGCCATAGAACATTTGCGTTACACGGGCATGGGCAAAGAGTGTCCCGAGAATTGCAATAGCAATGGCATATGCAACAGCAAGGGTAATTGTCATTGTAATATAGGATTTACGGGGCCTACATGTAAATTGCCAGGACCCGGAGGTTCTGTAGACAGTGGTCCAGCCACCAACCCCAATAGTAAGTAAATTGATTTTTAATTGTAGTAAAAAAATATCTATAATTTTGGTAAAAATTTCTCTTTTAGGCCACGAAGCTTTCCAAAGATTTATGTACATCTTCTTCTTTGCCGTTTTACCCGTCATGGCTGCCTTTTGTTTCATCATGTACTATTGTCGACATCATCCGCTCTTCGTTGGTGGCAAATTGGCTGAAAATATGTATGTATCAAATAACAAACATGGTTTATCCTTTAGCACTAGTTCGTATACCACAGTAACTCCCACTATTTGTAAAGATTTAAATTCTCCATCCTCCTCCTCCAATACCACCTACTCTTCTCCCTCTACCACATCTTCTTCATCTACTACTTTCAAATGCAACTCCCCTCTATCGCCTAAGACTAGTGTTAAACTCAAACCGCCAACAACACTTTCCAAAACTTCAACAAAAACACCTGATAATACTGCAACAATAACAGCAAAAAAACTCAACACAACACTACCATTTAACATTAAAAATACCACAATATCTTGCACTAACACCCCTAAACTATCAACACGTAAATCTAATAACTTGCATACTTCAGCATCTAATGAAAATTTTTCCAAATTTAAAATACAAAAACAAACCAATTTAACTATTTCGAAATCTCACAACGAAATTGCAACAACGAACATTAAACCGTTAACGGCGAATATAACAAAACCTCATAAAATAACTAAAATACAAGCTATTACAAAGCCACCTCCACCACCACCTAGTGTCAATATCAATATTAATAATAATAATAGTGGCGGTAAAAAGACTAAGAATAACATCACATCAACTGCTACTACTACTACTAGTACCGCTCCCACCACCACGACTATTCCTAGCACCTATAACAACAATAATTTCATTAAAAATAATCTGAATAATAATAAAAATACCAAGAGTAATAATGTCAGTCCAGCTGAAGTGAAGAAATTAAATTCCAAATCAAATCCTAATACGAACTCACATCCAAATACGAATACGAATCAAGTTAATACACTGAGACGTAAATTTGAAATCACTGATGTTCGTTTAAATTCCACCACTAATCCACTTGCACTTGTAGATGGCACCACTTATACCATTAACGATGAAACCAATAGGTGTGTCTATCATTTGTAACATTCAATACTCTCTACTGGATTCGATGTGGAAATAATGCAAGACGCTGTGATTTGCAAAACTATTGATTTCATTTTTTTGTTTTCTTTTCTAGTTTATTTTTTGTTTTGTTTTTTTTTTTTTTTTTTTTTAAATACAACTCTGATCTCTTGCGAATTTTTTTTTTTGGATTTGAAAACTTTGGGAGATTAAGAAATTGCTAAAATACTTAGTCAAATTGAAATATATTTTTGTATTTTATTTGTATTTCAAAAGTGCTTTCATAACGCTGATAATTTACAGAAAGTTTCTTATGTAAAGTTTTATCGAAAAGGAAATAATTTCTTAAGTTAGTCCAATTATTAATTGCCTAATATTATATTAGTTGTCGTCACTCATAGCCACCAGGACCGAACGCAATCGACTAGTCAGATGTACACAACACGAATGTCTGGGAAACTCGTTAAAATTATAGAAAGAGATACAAACAAGAGCTTGTACATCAGAAACACAATCAAAATATACATTTAATGGAACATTAAAATATTTACATAACCTTGACATGTTTCGTATGTGCCGACCAGAATTACTATTAATCGAAAACTATTAAAAAATAAACGAATTTATACATTTATATAGCAATGGTTGTCATAAAGTGAACATGAAACATGTACTTTAATTAACAGCTATTGATTATGTTTCTGTTTACATCTAAGCAACGGATCATGTTCGGCTCCTTGTGGGTGTAAGTGACGACCACTGATATGAAGTTCCCAATATTTTAGAATACTTAACAGCAAATTCAAGCTTCTATTCCGAAAACAATTATAAAACAACTTCAGATTAATGAATATTATTTGTACAATTGTTGTGAAACCATAATAGTTATTTTCAGTATGAAAAAAATATATTATTAATGCGATATAATTGAAGGAGTTTTCCAATTAATTAATTAATTAAATTAACTAAACCTTTGTGTCTGATTGTAATTATGACAAGTTTGTTGTTCAAATTCGATGTAGATCTCTTTTACTTTACAGTTTTCTTGAAGTTAGTAATGCTGTTCAAATTTTCCAATCTATTAATCACAGTTACGCTACTTTGTGTCTTATTGTAATTATGACAATTTTGTTGTTCAAATTCGATGTAGAACAACTTCACTAAAAAGTTTTCTTAAAAAAATTAAAACTGTTTAAATTCCAGTCCATGAATTCAATAAAATTATAGCTTTACTTTAAGCAAAATTGAGGAGTAATTACAGTAATTATAAGTCTAATTTACATGGTTCTAGGGTTCCTAATTTTCCACTCACAATAAACTTAAAAATTATTATAGACAAGGCCAAATTTATGTAAAAATTTACATCATGATTTTCTCCAAACAAGTTGTATTGATCTTGGGAAAGTAGTATAAAACTCATAAATAGATCTTGTATCTCCAACCCTATTAAACGTTATAGCGAAACTATTTACAAACGATTGTAATGACCTATTTACACAATTTTATTGTATTTTATTTTTTTTACTTTCATATATAATTTTTTCTATCAAACAAAACAAAAAGGTCTTGCAAATTTCCATCGAATTTTATTCAAGCATGAATGTAAAAATGTTATAGCCCAAAAAACCACATATTTATCAAGAAATATAATTAACGCTTCAATTGTTGCAAACAAAAATTAATGATTTTGTTGAGAATTTACGTTGTAGTATTTTGAGTTTTATATTTCATTACTTAAATATGCATGATTTTCTTTAAAGTATAAAAAAAATAACATTATAAAGGGTATTCACAGCATGTCATTTATTGTATTATACATACACACTGTTATGTTTTCCATTCAAGAGTTGTGTTAAAATGTTTAAAATGTAATGTAATGTAATTTATTTTAATTTTAATTTTTGTATTTATGGTTTTTTAAGTAAATTTTATTTTATTATTAAGTATTTTATAATTTTGTTAAAGTTTTTATATTATGATCAAACTGATCCAAGAACATACTCGTACATATGACTGATTTTATAAAAAATAACAATTGGACTTTATACAGGAAAACATGTGACCATATATAGTTTACACTATTAAGAATTAAAGGTAATCAAAAAAGCTTGAAAATAAATGTGTATTACTTCATTTAAATGGTGGGGTATAGCGTAATACGATTCTAACGTTCAAATCAAATCGAATCGAAGAGGAATTTAATGGAAATTTCTAAACAATAAAACATCACATGGCTATGAAAGTGGTACAGCTGATTTTAAGTTTTGAATTTAGATTTTATAGAAAAATTAAATTGAAAATTATGCCTATATTCTGTTTTGATCCGATTTGAATGATTAAGCTATATTTGTAATCTTATAGATGAGGTTCTATATACCACAGATATATAAACTACAGATTATATATAATAGTTATCGAGATATTCGCATTTTAAAATTAATTTTTTTTTTGTTTGACTGACTATTGTTTTAAATTCTCCTACTGTATGCTGTTCTACTACTTTATACATAAAGAAAGGCTTAATAGATTCAGGTTTTCAAAATATTCTTATCAAATTAAGTTAGTCTTCTACAAACTTCAATTATTCCTTAAAAGCCATCAATCAGTTTAATAATTAAAGAAAATATTTCAAAATTTTAAAAAAATTCAAGACTTCGGGATAAAAACAGGAAATTGTTAATTCATTACACTTTTAAAACACAGCAGACAAATAACGAAAATTAAGAACCCCCCAAGACTTCCCAAAAAAAGTAACTCGAATTTGTCTTAATTTATAAGTCAAGTGATATTTTGAACTACTTCTTTTAGAAAAAAAAACGAATGTATTAAGTAATTAATAATTATATGTTTATAAATTCATAATTAGTTGTAAGAATTTTTATACAATTTTCTGTAACTATTTTAATTTTAATAAATTCATTTACCTTTATTTAATTAAATAAGTTGTGCTTGTTTTTTTCCTTTGCATGGTGTTTGGTTTTTTATTATTATTATTATTATTTCATATTCTATTTTTTCTTTTACCATTAAACATTTGAAATTGTTTTAGCTTTAGATTTAGATGTTTTGAAATGTAATTGTTTGTGCCTGTCTAGCTTACCACTAAGTTGGGTGATTGGTTTTTTTATATAAACATAGTTATATTGGCAAATAAATGTGGTTACCATACATCTAAGGCATGGGTATGTTAAACTTATACACTTATTACTACATACACTACATTATTACACCAAGTGAACAACACTTTTCAGTTGGTAAACTATTTGTTACTTCTTTCTTACTGTATTTCTGTATAACATCATTTAATCCGCTTAATGCCATGTTTCTAATCATTTGATTAATTTTTGTTTTTAGTATTAAATCAGCCAGCGGAGCTAAACAACCGCCCAGAGGTCCTCATGGCAATAGCGGCAATCAAATGCCAGCCAACGGTTTACCCAAATCAACGCCCAGCAGTACGGATGATATGAATTCGGCGTTGCTGAAATCGCCCAGTGATTCGAACGATAATGTGGGCAATGGTGGTTTGTATGGCAAATTTAAAGGTTTCACTTTAAGGCCACTTAACGATGCCACCTCACCGACCAATAATTTTACCGGACCAAATGTAGCCTATGTACAGCCTACCTTACAAGATAATTCGCTGCAAGTACCACAAAGATCAGCACCACCACCGCCCATTAAACCCAGTGAAGTAAAATTGAATGGCACACTAACTAGGAAATCTCCTGTCACCTCTAATGTAGTACAAGCTCCCGCCTTACCACCACCAAATCCTGGCTCCACAGCCAGGCCTATTATATCCATGCCAGTATTAGAGACTTCAACACTCTCAATGTCGCCCACTAGACCAGCTCCCACGGTGCCAGAAGTAGAGTTCTTAAAGCCAGCACCAGCACCTCCAGTACCTTTACACAATGATCCCAAATTGAATGTGAAAAGAGATGGTACGCTACGCAGGATAACCTCGTTTTTGAAAAAGGATGAAAAAGTTCCCCCCAAAGAAAAAACCTACATAGATCGTGAGAAATTGAAAAATTTAGAAATATCGGCTCCCATACCGCAAAACAATTCACCGCCTGGTGAGTCCTCTAACTCTGATTCGGAAACTTTAACACCCAAAGAGGAAGAAACCAAAAATCTAGTTAAACGTGCCCAATCTATGCGTTCACCCACTAAGAAGGCCAATATACCAACCTTTGGTTCTATGCGCCAGACCGCCCAGGGACAAACTAGACCTAAAAGTGCCGTTTCATCTCAAACTCTAAACTCGGCCAGACCCAAAAGTCCTCCCCCGAGACCACCACCACTAAAGAAAACCAATTCAACAACATCATCGGGTTATCAATTGCCTATAGCGGTTAAACGGGGCCCCGAACACACCTACGATGACTGTGAGTTCATAGAACAGCCCCTGGCCAGTGTTAAGGAACAAGATTCTCCCTTGCACCGTGCCAGCACCACCGAAAATGATAATATTTACTCAGTGATCGATGAAATACCACCAGCTGCCCAGACCATTAAACGCAGCGATTTGGTGGGCAGCCAACGTAACAGTGTAGCCAGTAGTTCCGACATGGGGCTATTGGGTGAGATAGTCAATGAAATTGAGAAACGTAATGGTGGCGATTCGATTTACTCGGCCACGGCCACAAATCTAGTTAAACAAAAATCCAAAGATGAAACACAAAAACCCAAGCAGGAGGACGCGAAAAAAGAAACAACCTCAACAAAAGAGTCTCAAATAAACACAAACACTAAGTCTAGTTTAAGTACAACACAAGCCCCAACATCCTATTTAAGGCCAGCTCCGGTAAATGCGCCCATAGCCCGAGTTGCCCCCACTAGATCGGATATATCACCCACCAATGCATTTTCAAGTTTTAAACCACCGCCTCACTCAGCAGCAAAAACTGCTGCCACAGCAGCAACGTCGTCATCGGCTTCCATCACAGGGACACACAGTAAATTCAATGGAAATTCAGTGGGAGCGTCAAAGGCTAAAACATTTGGTCAAAAATCTCTAACACAACAAAAATCACTGCCAGCAAATGGTGTGGCCAACAAACCAAGTGCTACCATACAAAAGCCCAAGCCATTGTCTGCTAAACCCTCATTCAATAACAACACAAAGAAGCCCACAAAGGCACCCACTGCACCAACGACCACAGCAGCTACTAGATCGACGGTTTCGGGGAAACCATCGACTACAGTGGCGTCCTTAACGCAAAAATTTGAACCCTCTAAAACGAGCAGCAGTAGCGGCAGCACAATAACATCGACGACGTCCTTAAGAAAATAGTTTTAAGTTTTAATTTTTTTTTTTTTTTTGTTTGTTTAAGTTGTGAAGTTGTTTAGTTATTAAATTTTTGTATTGTCCTAAAACTATAAACGCACTGATTTCGATTTAGAAAATATACATAGATATATATAATTAAAACAAAAGAGATGGACGGTTAATAAGGTATTGTTAAAGGATTGATAGGTATTAAAGTATTTAGAATACATTTGTAATACGAAACGAAAGAGAAAGTTTCAAATACTTCTTTATAATGAAAAATTTATTTCATTATGAAGCATTTCATTCCCTAAAACCATTCACAAAAACTAATTATTTAGCTTCATTCATAGAATTCATTGTTGAATTAACTCATGATTGAATGATCAACTTTTTGTTAATTCGAATCTAATTCAAAATTAATTAAAATAGCTTTTCCTTATACAGTTTTATAATTGTTTTGCCTTTAATCGTTTACTTAATGAATTGAACAAAAATTATTTAAGCCTTTTTGCAATAGATTTGAATTGAAGAAAAATTTAATCATTCAATAAAATTGATTAAGTTATTTTGTAATGGATTTGAATTACAGAAAACTTAAATGATCAATAAAGAATTAAAATATAAAGAATTAATTCTTAAAGGAATGAAGTACTTAGGAATATTGAATTAATTTTTTTTGAACCTTTGAAATCTTATTATGATTAAGGAGGTAAGAATATAATAATTATATTACGATGTATAGTTTATTTATATTATAAAATTTCGATATGTAAATGTTAATTCACTAAATACTAATATAGATTTTCAACATAAATGCCTAAATCGAACAAAGTAATACTAGATTTAAAATAGTATTCGAAATTAATTGAAATGGAATTGTTAAAGTATTCTCGAAAATGTTGGCAAAGATTCTTGTATTATTCATTCCCAAGAATAGAATAATTGGTAAATTTTGATCTTTTTGAACTTTCGTAGTAACATTTTGAATCTTTTACAAAAAAATTATTCGTCCATCTTTTGATAAAAAAAATAACTGCTTTCTAATTTAAGTTAAAAACAAAACAAATTGTTGAAAAACATCACTTTAAGTTTCTTTTTTACCCTTAAAAAATATAATATTTATTAAAAAAAAAAAAAAACAAAACAATTAAGTAATTAAGTATAATTAAATTCATTATAAAATGAAAATTATATACAAGTGATATTCATTCCTTCTACTTTTTTAGAGACACCTAAAATCTATAATACTTTGAACGATATTCGATAGCTTTTCTTCCTTTTAGCTTTTGGTTCTAAAAACGAAATTTAATTTAATTTTTTTTTTTAATTTCTCATATTTTTTAAAATTGTGTATAAAATTTGTATTTTAGTTTTTATGATTTTTCTTTGTAGACATATTAGTTTTAAGTTTTATATTTTTAATTATCATACATGAAAATATTTAATTGGCATTGAAATTTCATTGGAATTAGTTGGAAACAAGATCAATGTAAACAAATTCAACTACCATTTAATGCTAGTAAATTAATGTTAATGAAATGTAAAAAATTGGAAAAAGACATCAAAAGAAAAATAATCCAAACATTTCATGAAATATCATTATAATAAAGGACAACAATGGTAATGTAGAAAAATTATTAAAATTATTTCCAATTTAATGCTAATGCAATCGACAATTAGTTAGTCCATTTAATTAAATACTCCCATGTATGTTAATTTTAAATATTTTAATTTTATTTTTCAAAACCCTGTATATTTTTACGTTCTAATTTGTAATTTTCTTTGTAATGAATTAAGTTATTTAAAAAATTAAACAAAATATTTAAACCAAATTATTTATTATTTGTTTTTATTTACAAATATCTTTGAGTTTTAATAATGGATTTCTTGGGAAAATGGTATTGTGATAATTGAGCAAGAATGACTTACATACATTTATTAAGAGAAAGTTGTCTAAATACCAAAATTAAATGATAACATCACAGTGCTAAAACTCGAATCATGGGTTCATAATACGGAAAATTTTCCCCAGAATAATTTTGTACAAAGTTCGGAAATTTCTTTATACATTCTTCTTAAAGTTACAGTATAATTCTGCAGAGAGAGTACCATGGCACTCTCGAGACTCAGTTATACTTTCAAATAATTTTCAGGGGGCTAATTACCGCAGTCGAATACAATCGAATATTTATTCGAACGTTCGATTTTTTTATATTTTTGAGATTCTCTTATTCGATATCGAATAAAATGTATAGAAAATTGTAATGGTTGTGCTCGATAACGAACGAGTTTTTACTCGAACGCTTACAATCGTTCGAAATTTATTTCGATTACGAGTGCGGGAATTAGCCCCCAGTGTTTTATGTATGTATAAGTAATAATTTACAAATTCCTATAGACTCAGAATGATTTTATGCTATACCTTACTATTTTTTATAGAAACTCATGTGTATAATAGTTGTTTCTATGAAAAATCTTGTGCATAACAGTATTTTCTTCCAAAATCTTCAATATAACAATATTTTCTATATAATATCTTCAATATAACTGTATTTCTACAGATGATTTGCAATACAAGACCACGCTAATATAAAAATAACTTAAAATTTTCAATTTTAGTTCTCTGAGGCTGGTAAAGTACTATTTGAATATTATTATGATATTGAACACAAATTTCATTTTCCATTCCTATTTCTGCACATTTAAAATAGATTCGTGGTGAATAATAACTCGAATAGTTCGATTACATCCATAGACTAGCAGCAGAAAATCAGTTGACATAGCAAAATTATGATTTAAATATCATAATTTTTGTCACCCCAACTAAAATTTCTCAGCCACAACATACTATAAATTCGTTTATTTAGACTGAATGATTCTATTCATAATAAATTTGATCATCTTTAAGTCCTAAACTAAAATAATTATTGTTCTCTCAGTGGAGAATCGTATTTGGCAAATCATGTCACAAATTAGATGAGTGGTAAATCCGCTGTACGTTGCCTTCATCGGTTTTCAGTAACTGCAACTAGCCTTGCGAGTAAGTTAGGTTGATGATGTAATTTTGACAAATAAGGTTCACTAGCTTTTCTAAATTTATCCATGACCAAAGGCACATCTAAGTCTCTGTGGATGTTCTCATTTATTATGTACCATGGAGCTCCCGTCATGGTTCTAAAAATTTTGGATTGTGCCCTCTGTATGACATCTATACTGGTATTGCTTGATGTTCCCCATTATTGGTTTTCGTATATCCAAATTGGTTTTAAGACTGTCTTATACAGGACGACTTAATTTCCATTGATGGTGGATTAGCCAGTGTAAATTAGAAGCTTTTAGTTTCATGTGGAGCCGCTTGGCTACTATGAGCCGACGTCAAGTAAGGCGTCTATCTAAGTGAATACCAAGGTATGTAACGTGATCAATTGTGGGATGTTCACACTGTTTAGTGCCAAAGTCTATTCATATTTATGGAAAATAATATGTATTCTGATTTGAAAAAGTTCATTTTCGAAACGAATAATGATTTTCTTCCAAATTTAACTTAGACGGACCTCTTAAATCTTTTAATGAAAGTACATAGGATATTGAATTTTGACCGATTATTTATATAAACTTACTGGTTTTTGGATTTTGTATTTAAAAATTACAAAAAATTAACAGAATTTCTTACTATTTGCGGGAATGAAAAAAATCGGGAAAACTAGAACTCTAGTCTCAATATATAAGTATGAAGATACAAAGTTGACGTAATCAATATCATAATTTCCCTTAGGAAACTTAATACAACAATCAAAATTATGCAGGCTTTTTTTATAATTCCTAACCTGAAAACAAATTTCTTTCTTTTATTTAAACAACTTTTATTTTTTACATTTAAATTTCCTCTAATTTCAAAATTCCACACAAAAATCGTGTTTCAAAGATGTATATAATAAAATATAGAGCTAAAAAAATAGACAATTATTTAAAAAATATACAAAAACCCATAAAACAAAATATTACTGAATAAAAATGTTTTGAAACAAGTACGTATAAATAAATACATATTAAATATTGAAAGTTTTCAATTAGTATTTAACTTAAACAAAACAATTTATTGATTGCTTGATAAAATTCATAAAAAAACGAAATAAAAAGCCCCTTTCCCCTTTGAACTGTACAGATCTCAAAAAATAAAATCAATTCTTTTATAGAAAAAATATAATATTAAAAAAAAAAGTTACTAATAGCATATGAAAACCAAACAAACAAATAAAATCAATTTATTAAATATGTAATGGTATTGCAAAAAAAAATTAAATAATACAACCTAAAGTAATAATCGAATAGTTCATAACTAAATACTAGCATAAAATTGAATTCAATTATTTTCTTACTAAATGTGTTACGAAAAAAAAAATAAATAAATGAAATAAAACAATAAAATCGTTTTAAAACAAAATTTAAAAGAGATGTTTCAATACGAATAGGGACAGTTTTGTATATGATACTTGAGTTTTTGACAAATTAATACTCAATATTGTCGTCTGTAAATACCTTTAACAGCAGTAAAAAATTAAATATGATTGCATTCGCAAATGATCACTGATGTCACGACCTTTGCTTTGGTTCCATAATTTGCGGCAGCACTGCCAAAAATTTGCATAAAATAACGTTTGACGTAAAGCAATGATTGCAAATATGCATTTTCGAACGCTAAACATGCTGTAGTGATGCAATATTACTGCATTTACGAACGTACCCTATTATGTCTTGAGATTTGTTAATGGAAAGGCGATTGAAAATATATATAACAAGTAAGAGAGCAGAATCTTATAACCCTTCACCAAATTATACTTTAAAATAAAATTAAAAAAATTTTTTTTTTTTAAATTCTTTTTAAGTTTTTTCCAATTTTTAAAAAAAAAAATTTTTTAAATTAAAAATACTTTTTTTTTTAATTTATTACTGAAAAAAATGTATGACAAAAAAATGTTTTTTATGAAAAAAATTCAGGTTAAAAAATATTTTTCCCGATTTTGACCCATTGTAGGTCCAACTTACTATAGCCTTATATACATCGTTGCAATGGACTTTGGAAATTACAAACGGAATGACAAACTTATATATATCCTTTTCACGAAGGTGAAGGGTTTAAAAATAAAAGGGTCCATGTATGTAGTAGCATCACGTGAGATCGTGTGGAGCGATTTGGCTGATTTTTTTTTTATTCGATTCGAAATTTTCAGGAAAAAAAAAATCAAAAATTCGGAATTTAAAATTTTTAATATATTATTTTTCTTAATAAGAGATTTTTTTTGGAAAAACTTGAAGAACTAACATTAGTAAATAGCTACCGAGCGAAGCCGGGGTGGTCAACTAGCGGAATATGAAAATGAATGAAGCAATGTTTTACTATTTTAAACTTGTTATCAGTTTATTTGATGGTGATACAATTGGCTGTGAACTCAGCTGTGAGTCTGAATGCTGGCTGTTCGTGGTCTGGTAAGGACCATGTGCACTCTAAGATACTAAACTACTGTTGGACACTAACATAGTAATGTAGATTACTGCATCGAAAAACCTTTTTTCTTTAGGCATTTCCATACTTTAATCTCGAATAGGTCTTTATGGTAGCGCGGACGCCTCAAAGAGGGGTAGTGGAGTTTCTTTTTGATAACTTTGGGAATAAATCCTATTTCAGGCTACCTAACTTCTGTACGGCTCTTCAGGCGGAAGTTACTGCCATTAAACGTGCATCCAACTGGTTGATTTTTTATCTAATATCTGATGATATAGTATGTATATTTACTGATAGCAAGGCTATCAACGAACCTTCCTGTATTAAGCTACGAGGTCTACTTGACCCGTATAGTTTTGACATATGCTAGAAGGCTGGGCCTACGGTACAATGACTACTGTAGCAGCTGTCATAAGTAGGAAGAGGAGGAGACGGTGTCTCACCTATTCTGCTAATGCAAGGCTCTAATAAACCTGAGGAAACGCATCCTCGGAGTTAGGTTCCTATCATGCCTGGATGAGCTATCAAGGATGAGTCTTAGACGAATCTACTACTTCATCAGAGAATCTGGTTGGTTTAACTTGGAGGCAACGGACGTATAATAAATACCCTGCTCTTTACCACTTGGTTACCACAATGGGATCAGTTTTGAATGGACCCAAGTGAGCTGCTCGAAGAGTGGCTGCCTATGGAACCTAACCTAACGTTTTTGATAGTCGCAGTAGAGATTACAATAAATTTCAAAATGTTCCAATATTTCCTTAAAAATGTATGATATACGTTTTTTGGTTGAAATTTAATGAATAAGCAAATAATAAAAACAAGTTGATGATAATCATTTTGCACTTTTGACAAAATAAAATAGACTTGGCACGTTGCATACCACAATATTGGCTTAGCAAAATGTTCGCGTCTTTTTTACCACCACCCCCTTATGAATCATAATTATATACCCTAATTTTATATTAAAAAATGTCAATCTAATTTTCATATAAACGTAAAATCCCAAAGAACTAGTTAGCGCTTTGTTTTTCATTTGGAACACTGCTAATTATCTAAAAACAATGACTATTTCTTAAAACAAATTTAATAACTAAAATAATAAATGTTCATATAATTCATTTAACATACACTTGAACCTTAAACATAAGTAGTTTAAACAAAAGAAGTTAATAAATAAATTGCTCAACCTCCGGTAACGTCCTTTATGTATTCATCCAGAATATCTCTTGCCAAAGAATTTGAAGTAACTGGTTTGCGTTTGGGAGGAAGGGGCTGTATATGAGGTAAACGCGTACCATTAACAGCATTTAAACTAAGGCTTTCATCCTCATCACTATCAATAATATCGGAAATGGGACGTTTATTAGAGTTTACAGCAGGCCGAGAAGTAGGAGCCGTAACTTTGCTTGTTGAAGGCTGTTGGGAATATCTTCTATCTACATCACACTCTTCGCTCGAATCAGCTACTATATGAGTTGTTTTACTGCGTTTTGAAGAATCTAGTGTAGTTTTGGTTACTGGTTTGGCAGTTAAATAATCTTTAATGGTTCGTTTACGTATTGTCACATTTTTGTCTAAATTTTTTAATGTTAAATTTTGTTGATTCTCCTGCAATATGGAGTGTTTATTAGTAATACTAGTTGAAAGCATTATGGAAGTTTGGCTTACAGAGATTACTTTGGGTGTCATAAATTTACTAGAATTTCCACTATGGTTATTTTGCTCAATGGAACTTGTGCTGCCACCCGGTTGGAGATGTGATGTTGTATTAACAATGCTGTCTCTACCATTTTCCAGCAAACGGTTAGATGGTGTAGCTAAATTTTGTTGATTCTCCTGCAATATGGAGCGTTTATTAGTAATACTTGTTGAAAGCCTTTTGGATGTTTGGCTTACAGAGATAACATTGGAATTTCTACTGTGATTATTTTGCTCAATGCTGCCGCTCAGTTGGAGTATTGAAGTTATTCTAACACTGCTGGTTCTACTATCTTCTAGAGAACGGTCGGACGTTGTCGACGCAGCAGATGACACTTTACTTGTTTTCAATGTCGAAACTGAGTCCTCGTGAAAACGAGATTTACGAATTTCGAGTGCTTTTCTTAATTTTTTATTGTACAACTTTGTAACTTCATGTTTACATGACCGGCACACAAGTTCAGTTCGTAGAAAATCGCCATTCCTTTTATGTATAAAATGTATTATAGCATCATCTTCGATTAAAACTCCGTCATTTAGAGGATGATTAAGTATGGGACAAATTCGACCCATTTTCGAAGACATTAAGTTAGTAATTTATTGTTAGTATGTTAATATGATACCGGAATGATTTTTGTTTAGTTGTTGATATACATTTCGTGCAAAAAAAAAGAAAGAACAATTTTAAAACAAAAGGCGCAAAGTATAAAACACAGGTGAGAATAAAACATTAATATCATTCAGCGTAGACTGATAACACAGCTGTTTTTGTTAAATCATAACTCAGGGTTGTATTATATTCATGAATGAACACAGTGTCGTTATACAAATGTAGCCGTTAATAATGTAAAATTCTCAAAATTGATTTCACCCAATTAAGGTGCTTTTAGACCATTCATCACAAGACACGGCCCCGTGGACTATATATTTTATTTAGTAGTACTCTAGACATAGAAAATTATATATAGAGACGAGACCAGCGTTGCCGTGTTGGTTATTTATAACCAAAATTGGCTATTTTTTTTCTTGATGTGTATATCACTTTACTTACTTTTTTCTAAACATTTTGTAAGGCTCTAAGAGCCAGTTTTTGACTTGGTATTTAAATATTAATTATATTTAAGTTCTATTTAAATACGAAAATGGGTTTCTCAGTGCTTTTTTAAATGATACTTAAGTGGCCAACGTTGGCCATTTAAATTCTATTTAAGTTTCATAAACTACCATATGTTTTTAACAGCTGTCTTTTGTTGTCTGTTTTTTTTCACTCTATTGTAGCGCTGTATTTTTTTACGGCATCTAACAAAAACTACACTTCCGATGCGGTGAAGTTGGGGCTTCTTTTGTGCATTTTCCTACATATATTTTATTGTTTAATAACCTTTTTTTTTTTCTTATTTGGCAAAATGTATCAATTTTTGTTTTGCTTGAACAGCTGTGTTATACAAAACTATCGATAATTTTTTGATATTTAGTAGTGCTACCACACTTTTATCTTATTTAAATAAGAAAAATTATAAAAACCAGTGTAAAATGTATTAAGTAAGAACAAATTATAATTTCATATATAAAAATATAA
Organism: Calliphora vomitoria; assembly: GCA_942486065.2. Classification (NCBI taxonomy): domain Eukaryota; kingdom Metazoa; phylum Arthropoda; class Insecta; order Diptera; family Calliphoridae; genus Calliphora; species Calliphora vomitoria. Next base: position 89,417,188 of record OW818029.2, read on the forward strand.
TTACAAAAATAACGTTTTCAAAAAATTGCAAATATTTTGAGGCTACGAAAACACTGGACAAGACACTCCGATTTGTCAAATACAACAAATAATTGTCATAAAAAATAAAAAATATTCTCATTTACATTTTAAGCCCGATACTAGGGTTGTTTAAGCCGATTGTTCGAACAGCAAAAACTATACATTGTGATAATGAGGGTTAGACGATAAAGGCTGGGTTAGCCGAGCGTAATGTAATGTGTCCTTAACGGAAGTACTGACCAGTTTCGTTGTGTAGTTATTTTTGACTTAAAACTTTAGTGAGCTTATAGAGCATTAAAAATGTGTAACACTAATTTGACAGGAAAATACTAACAAATAATTTTTAGCGGTCAAAAGTTTTTGCGTTCTTAAAAATTATATTTTGCAATTTAATTGCTTTAAAAATCAACACTGTTAGCAGATGCCACGTAAAAATGTAAGGAAATGCTATATTAAACAGGTTCAGACGTTATTTTTACGTTACTGCTTCAAATACTTTATACACAACATGATGAGCTTGATGTTTCTTTAATTACTGTCTTGACAAGACATGTTTTATTTTCTTTGTAATTAAAAAAAAAAATTACGTTTTTTTTGTGTGAGGATTATTTTCTATGTCAGACCTAGTTGTCCGAACCATGACAACGTTGTTTGAATAAGAACATAACATCGACGAGAGACCAACGCATATGCGGACAAGAATTGTTCGCTATGTGAACAAATCAGCACGGGGTCACGTTAAAAATTTAACAATAAGTTTTTAACAAATTATAAAAGTATGCTTCATGTAGCACCCTAAAAACTCACCACTACAGCGATGTATTTTCTGCCCACCATTCAACATATGACAACAATAACAAATCACAGCTGTTGTGGCAACAGTACCGGGCTTTTTTTTATCGCGAGTGCAAATTTTGGTGTGATTTCGTAATTTAAATAAAGGAATCATTAAAAAATAAATGAAAATACTTAAAAATCATGTTAATACCGAGAGTGCAAAACATAAGAAGATTGTGTGCTGCTGCCAATACCTCATTTTATGTAACCACTCCCATATTCTATGTAAATGCGGGTAAGTTAGTGAGATGACATACATTGACATTCCAATTAGAATTTAATCAATGTCAAACTTTTCCCAATTAAGCTCCACATATTGGACATCTGTATTCGGCCGTTATAGCTGATGCTGTGTGCCGTTATGAAAAGCTAAGGAATCCCGAACGAGCCCATGTCGTAACTTTATGCACGGGCACCGATGAACATGGTACCAAAGTACAACAAGCTGCCACAGCTCATAACATACCAGTTGAAAACTATTGCCAAGATATCTCGTCCAGATATCGTAGTGTTTTTCAACAAGCCATCATACAAAACACTGACTTTGTTCGCACGACAGAAGATCGCCATAAAAAGGCGGTGTCGCACTTTTGGCAAACGCTCGAAGAAAAAGATCACATATATTCCGACAATTATGGAGGCTGGTATTGTGTGTCGGATGAAACATTCTTAACCGAGTCTCAATTACGTTTAGACGAGTCATCAGGCCAAAGATTTTCTTTGGAATCAGGCCACCCCGTCGAATGGACTGAGGAACAGAATTATATGTTCCGTTTAACTAAAGTACAATCTGAAGTATTGTATTGGCTGAAACAGGGTGACAAGGTGAAACCATTAAAATTCGAAAAGATTTTATTCGATATGTTGTCTGAACCTTTGCCGGATGTTTCGGTGTCGAGACCTGCACAGAGAGTACCATGGGCTATACCGGTACCTAATGATCCCACTCAAACTGTTTATGTGTGGTTGGATGCTTTAGTTAATTATCTGACATCAGCCGGTTATCCGGATCCGAAGTTTAAAACAAATTGGCCTCCTAAATTGCAAGTTCTAGGAAAAGATATTTTGAAGTTTCATGGAATATATTGGCCGGCATTTTTGATAGCAGCAGGTAAGATTGAAGTAATTTTGGACATTCATTTAATATTTATAATTAAAAGTGAGCATTACAATAAGTTTATTTTTTATTATTAATGGGGGTTAAAGTTTTAATAGTAATTTAAATTTGCCGATTTTTGTTTTGTCGAAGATAAACTTCCTTGTCTATAAATATTTTAATATATTATTAATATAATTTTAGGCCTCGAGCCACCACAACAGCTGTTTGTTCATTCCCACTGGACTGTTGATGGCCAAAAAATGTCAAAGAGCAAAAATAATGTGGTCGATCCATTAGTGGCTTCAGAATTGTATACCATGGAAGGTCTGCGATATTTTTTGCTACGTGAAGGCGTTGCTCACAGTGATGGCAGTAAGTACATAAGCTCTAATTTTCTATTTTAAATTCCAACATTTTGTTTATACATATTTAGAAAAATCTCTTATTCGTTATTTCTTTTAATTTAATATATTTGTTTTCAACAACTTTGCCTGTAGGCCTTAATCAGTTATAAATTTCTACTTAAATAATATAAATATATATCGCTCATCTTTAAGTGATGTTAAAATCGTTTTATTAAGCGATTTATTACTCTCAAATTCTTACTCAAACCAGTAGCAATCTTATTTAGAAAAAACAAAAAGTACTATCTGAAGAATCAAATAGTACCATCAAGTCCATCTTTCATAAATTCACACTTTACCCAAGGACAATTATGCCCAGGGACAATACCTTCGTTGGGATACAAATAGCCGTGGTAACTTTTGTCCTGCTAGGTTAATTAATATAAAATAATAATGAAATGCAAGGTCGTGTACCGATTCAAAATGTATAAAATGTGACGGTAACGCTAACTTTGATTAGTTCGGTAATGGTAATTTAGCGCTAACGGTATGCCTTAACATAGTTTCGTAACAAATTCTTTTCTTATTTTTGGAAAATAAGTAAAAAATACTGTGTGGAAAATTAAAGAGACACTGTGTAAATAGTAGCAAAATAACAAAAATTATGTGGATGCAGGTATTTATTTAATTTAATATTATTCTAGCAGACTTTGTTTATTTATTCAAAGATTAATTTGAATTTTTCTGTTTGCTTTCATCAGCAAAATTTGTGAAACTTCCGTTCATTTGTTTGTTCTAAGTTCTAAATGTAGAACTAGCATACGAGTACATACTTATACAATTTATGCAAGCCAAGAAGTTTGTTCTCTGGCCTTTACTAAATATTTTCATTTACATGTATTGTACTTGTAATTTAACATGTTCTATAAACATATTTTTATTTATACCCACCACCAAAAATATGGGGTGTATATTGATTTTGTCATTCCGTTTGTAACATATCCAAATATTGGTCCTAAAAACCAAAAAGTATATATTAGATCCTTATAAAAATCTAAGCCGATGTAGCTATGTCCTTACGTATGTCTGTCTGTTGTGGGGACGAGCACAGTGTAAGATTTAGCCAGTATAGGGAGACAAAATTAAATATCTTAGAAAATAATGAAGCTAGACTTATGAATTTTGGTACAAGGTGTTACTAGGCCAATATGTACCACTTTCAAAAAATGGGCGAAATTAGACCACTGCCACGCCCACCTCCCATACAACTACAAAAATGTATATCTGATATTTGCGTTGGATAATCAAAAAGTAAAAAAGCGGCGAGTATGCCGAGAATGAGAATGTTTAAAGTTAATAATAAAGAGGTCGAAGTAAGAATAAGTATTTAATTTGTCTTCATTAATTTTTCATTAAGAATATGTACATATAAATTAAAGTAAGAATAATTGTAAATAAGTGTAATTGCTCATAATCAATATCAGAATAGATCTACTGCTTATTTTTCCACAAATATGATTTACGGAACTTTCAAGCCTTTAATTTTCGTGTGTTTTAAGCCATATATAAAAAATTTCGTCTTATTACTCATTATTTGTTTTTTTTAATCTGCAAATTTTATATGTGCCTTACAGTAAGTACGTTCGTTTAAAAATAATATGGTGTTGAAGAGTTATGAAGAAAATAATTTATCGATTATAGAATTTAGATTTTTTCCCAACTTAACGAAAAGAGTAATTGTTTAAATGATATGGCACTAAACGAATTTTCCAGGGTCTAAAAATAAATTCTAACAGCGAATAAGTTGAGCTTCAAAACCAAAAAAGAATCGTCAAAAATTTCCATTCCAATAAAAAGTTACACGCTTTTAAAAATAAGCAATTGAATGTAAGTGTTTTTGTATTTTTTAATTCACTTAAAAATATTGAAGTTTTAGGTAATTAGGCAAAGTTTTAGCATTTTCTTATTTTATAACAAGTCCTATTTCATATTTGATAAAAATATTTACTCAAATAAAAAATACGACTTTTGTCCAGCTAGATTATCAAAATCTTATACTGTGTTAGAAATGTTTGGTATTGAAAATTATCAAAATCAGTAGAACCACAGCTTATTTTATTATAATATATTGCAGATAACACCATGAAATTTTGCACACATTGTTCATATGACAATAGTACAATCTTTGTTAAAAATGATAAGAATCGCTGATTCTTCCAGTCCCCATACAAATAAGGAGTGAGATCGTAAACACACGTTTTTTATTAAAACTTTTAACCCAAGTATTATTTGATTGTTTTTTTTTTTTGATCAAGTTACCAAGTTATCAATTATATTCATTTGTTGTTAATCTGATTAAAATGTGTGACCTGAAAAAAGTGAGTACTAAAATTATTAAATCTTTTCAACAAAACCCAACTTGGTCCTACAAAAAGATGGCCAAGCTTTCAAAGGTCTGCGTCAAACTGTTTTCAATGTTATTAAACAGTTGATAGAAAACCTGGTTCAGGTAGAAGGAATGGTCCAAATGATGTTTCTAAAGCCAAAAAAATAGAAAGTATTTTCAAAAGAGCTCCTAACACATTCGGTAGGAAAGCAGCCCGGTTAGCTCAGTGCTCGGACTATTTGGTACGAAAAGTTAAAGCTAATGTAGGTTTAAAAACATACAAGGCTCAAAAAGTTCCTGACAGGAACGCTGCTAAAAATTTAGATGCCAAAAACAGAGCACGGAAATTGTAGTTAAGAATTTTTTGATCTCACTCCTTATATTCCCAGATTATGGTTCTATGGTGCATGAATGCCTAGCAAACAAAAGTTCCATATAACGATATTTTGTTTAGATCGGCCTATATTTGACCATAGCTTCCGTGTAAAGTCCACTTCCGAAAATCACTTAAATACGCAAATCATATATAAATGTCGTACAATTCGACATAAATAATCCTAATATATCAAATTTTATGAAGATTGGCCCATAATTGGTCATAGCTCCCATAACCTACATAAATATCGATTTCCACGCAAAATTTTACATAGATCAGTTGTATGTATACAAAAACCAAATAGCTGGATTTTGTAATTATCGCTAATTATTTATAAATATCGTCGTAATCAGTTTGAAATTCGACTTCAATAATCCACAAAAATCGCCACACCTCATTTTATGAAGATCGCCCCATAATGGGACATAAATGTCTTATATTAAGTAAATATCGATATCGAAGCTAAACCTTACACAGATCAGTTGAGAACCGAATCTTATATACCCTTCACCAAATTATACTTTAAAATAAAAATTTAAAATATTTTTAGGTGAACAAAATTTTTTTTTTTTTCAAAATTGTTATCAAAATTAATTTTTTTTTTTTCAAAATTTAAAAAAAATAAAAATTTTTCAAAATTGTTTTCATAAAAATTTTTTTTTTAAATAGTTTTTTTTAATTCTTTTTCAATTTTTTTTTAAAAAATTTATGACAAAAAATTTTTTTGTTAAAAAAAAATCTGGTTAAAAAATATTTTTCCCGACTTTGACACATTGTAGGTTCAAATTACTATAGCCTTATACAGATCGTTGCAATGGACTTTGAAATATCTAACATTAGATATCCATATAGTCTATATTAATGACTTAGTAATCCAGATATAGACAAAAATGGCCAAAAATCGAGGTTGTCACGGTTTTTTCCTTATATCTCAGCCATTTGTTGGCCGATTTTCTCGATTTTAAATAGCAACTGAGCCAGAAGAATTGCCGATATATTGAATCAAGTTTGTAACTGATATGGGGTCTTCAGAAAATTGATTTCAACAAACAGACAGACAGACGGACATGGCTTAATCGACTCCGCTATCTGTAAGGATCCAGAATATATATACTTAATAGGGCCGGAAAATTATATTGTGGAAATTACAAACGGAAGGTGAAGGGTATAAAAATACGAGGAGTCCTAGAAAACCGAAATTTACCACAAATAGTTATTGCTATTGTATGAAACGTTGAATCGTTACAAAGTTTTGGAATACCTTTTTTGGACCACTACATACATATTTTGATCCCAATAACATTTAAATGCATGAATTTAGCATAGTGAAACTTACCGCTGATATTTTCTAGTAATAGAAAATATAAAACTAAGCAAATCGGTTGAACCAGATAAATGTTTTTATACAAAATGCACAACAATCGGTGCATCGTATTATATTGTTGGTGGGTATATAAGATTCGGCACAGCCGAATATAACACTATTACTTGTTTATTTTGTGGTATGTACTATTATTTTCTATTGTTTTTTTTTTTTTTTTTTTTTTTAATTTTCTTTACTGCCAAACAACTCAACAACTACTCTTTGGTTTAGATTTTTGCGAGATTTTTTACTTAGATTAAATTTTGCTTTGTTTTGCTATTATATTCGTTTTGTGTAGGCGACCTTTGGGGTTAGTTGTCAAAATGAAAACCAGAAAAAAAAATTTTAAAAATTTGCATAAAACATTATACAAAAAAAAGTTTTCCTTTTTAAAACCAAAAACAAAAAAGTAAAGTGATGAAAGTGTGGGACAGAGATCATTTTGAAAGGCTATGTTGTTTTTGTTTATAAACTTGTAGTGTTTAAAACAATTTTTGAGACAATTATTTGTGACAAGGACTTTCTTGGATAGAGTTTATAAATGAAAAGTTTTTTCTATACTTTAGTTTGTAGCTCAAGGTACTGTGATAGAGCTTTTTTTTTTTTTTGTTGAAAGTGTTGTGAAAATTTTAATTAAAATGGAAATTATTTTTTTTTCTAATTTTTTTTTGGAATAAAATTAGAAAAGTGTTATTTTCTCATTTGTAGATAAATTTTTGCTTAAATTTTATAAGAGATATTGCAAAAAATATTTTCGTAGGAAGAAGTAGACAACATTAAAATACAATTCTTTAAATTCCTACCTTAATATTCATTAAAAATTGTCTAAGGTTAACAAATTTTGCACCATTTTCTTTATTAAGACAAGATGATATTAAATGCATATAAATGTTAAATGAATTTGGTATATGTAACACCCCCAACACTGTTGTTGTTTGTTTCTTCATTGTGCTATTTCATTGTCCCTATGTCATCATGACAATGCTATTTGGAATTTTTAAAAATAATTCCCACAACGCTCTATATGATATGAAAAGAAACACATAAAGCATCTATATCAGCAGTAGCTAGGGTTTTTAATATCCCGGCCTTTTTTGAATCCCAAGAATCGCGCAATTTTTTATACGTTACCGGGTACCCGGTTATTGCCGAAATACATACACACAGCCTCAAAAGTGAGTAAACACCAAAAAGTATTTGATTTTTTTTTAAATCTATCCATCGATTAAAATTTAAAAGTTTCGGCTTGTTGTAGCTTGGGCTGAATAATAGATTCGCTTCTGACTATAGCTTCGAATTAATTTATTAAATTTGAGCTTAATTCACTAAAATCTTAATTCGTTATTGAAAAATATCAGCCCAATATCTATTCTTTAGCTTCATTCAAAAGCTTTCATCTTTGAATTAATTCACAATGAAATTAATTAATAACAGACTTCATTCCAACTGTGAATGATTAAATTTGTTTATTCAAATCTAGTACAAATCTAATTAAAATTCAGGTTTGTTTTGCTTTTAAACATTTTTTCTTGTTTTCTTTGAAGTTTGGTCAGTTTAATTCCCCGGATTTCCTGGGAATCGGGTAGTGAAAAAATGGCAGAATTTACGGGAAATTTGTCCCGTGAATTACCGGAATAAAAACCCTAGCAGTAGCTGAATTTTATTATGTTATACACTGCACTGCGTTCAAGAGTCCTTTCTTACCATAAGGATATAATTTTATATTCAGCTCTTTACTCACACATTATTTTTGTCCGTTTGCTAAAAACTACACCTTAACCTTTAAAATTAAAGCTTAAAAAACATTATTAAGTCAATAGAAGAATTCTCACTCAAGCCCAATTGGGTATTTACCTTCTTATTATTCTTCTATTTTAAACACCCTTTCTTTTGATTGAATTGAAATTGATTTTAAATGGTTTGGTTTAGCTTTTTCTTAAACATTTATTGGTCCACTTTATAAGACTCTTGCTCTTATTTTAATTAGTAAAAGTCTTTTGTTTCCTCCATACGAATGCCAGAATATACAGGCAGAGTTTTACAATTCAATTGCTTTTATTTTCCACTTGGATGATTATTGTAGCAGCAAATCTTTTCAAAGATTTTCTTTGCAAAAATCTTAACATTTGACAATAATCGTAGAGTGTTGAAGTGTAAGTTTTATTTTTATTGATCCTTTTTTTGACACAATACTCACTCGTATCCTTAAGAAACAATACAGCAGAATTATATTTGAATTTCAAAATATGAAAAATGTGGTTTCATATTCAAATTTTTCGTGGTCATAAATTTGTTTCATTCATATTCATATAAATTGAATACATAAGTACATATATATTTTAACAATACTTGAAATCTTTTGTTTCTATGTGGTATTATTAATTAAAATTTGAAAACTATTTTGAGGGTTATTTTCTTCAAGACTTGTGTATGAATAAATATATATCCTTTACATAATGAAATAATAAAATGGAAAATTTAATTTCGATATAAAATTAATTTAATTTTTGAGTTATAACATTTTAGTAACATACTCTTAGAATAATTTAAAAGTCTCGTTCTGATGTTATGAGCGTAATAGATATTGATTAAATTGCTGAATAATAGAGCAAAATTATATTTATTTATTAAACTGGTGCCACATCCTAAAACCGGTTAATAAATAAACAAGTATTCGGTTATGCCGAATCTTATATACCCACCTCAAATATAATACGAGCACCGATGTTGTGCATCTGTATATAAACGTTTATCTGGTTCACCCAATTTTGTTAGTTTTATATTTTCTATTACTAGAAAATATCATTGGTATATTTTACGTCGGCAGATTCATGCATTTAAATGTTATGTAACTTTGGCACGCTGCACAGAGGGGCCAAAGGTACTCAGTTTGAAAACTGAAAGTACCCGTTTGTGACAACCATTTATATGATGAATTATTTTATCATAATATGTTGTTCTTGGATTATGATATCCATAAGCCGAGAGCAACATAATATGGTAAGTCCTTCATCATATAAATGGTTGTCACAAACATATACATGTTTACTGTAACCATATATATGGTTGATACAAACATGTGAATCGTAAATTAACCATATTATTGTTACCACAATCATGGTTACAGTAAACATGCACAACTATATTTTTTTCTGCGTGCAGGTTTTTAAATTATATTAAATTTTGTTTTTTAAGAGATGTGCAAATATCGTGATTAATTATACGAGAGTCACGTGAGAGTCAGGCCCCGACGTGGCTATATTCATGTATTTTAATGAGATAAACAATAATAATAATAAACTTTTACCAATTACTTTTCTTTATTTCAGTTAAGTTTAATTTGTCATCCGTTGAGTTTCTAATCGTAAATGAATATCATGCGGAATTTTAACAATTTAACTCTCACGTACTCACACTTGTGTGTGCTTGTTTAAAAGTTTTTTTTGTGAATAATTCGAAGTGTTTTCTTGTGTTTAATTCGAAGTCATCCGATAGCAGGCAATTTAGCTTAATAAAAATAATCATGTAAGCGAGAATTTTAAATTTTATATCGGGAGCTAATTATCACTCACGTGTACATCTGTACGTTCAAAGAACTTTTCGAAATGAGTTAAAAAATCATTGAAAATCAGTTCTTAAATAATTCGTAACCGAATTCTTTTAGTGGCAGGTGTTGGGAGAGATTCCTTTAGTCACCCTTCCATCACTTGTTAATATATGATATCATCGTAACTCTTTATAGGTATAGGAGAACTTATTATAGATATAGGATAGTTAATAATTCATTTGTATAAGGGATACCTGAGTCCCCATCGTATACCCTCCGGTTTTGGTGGAACGTGTAGTTTGTTTTTAGAGTTACCCACAGCAAATTTAGTGTGTATAACTATTATAGTTCTATAGATATAGCACAGTTAATAATTATTTTATATGGGGGGTATCTCTTCTATATCCCTAAAATTTTATTAAAATATGCGGATTAGTCTGATAACTATCCACGTAAAGTTGTTGTTGTTGAGATATTAATAAATTCGTGAAAAAAGGGCATTTGATCACTGTGCGCTGAATACAAATCTGTCAAATCGTACGTGCAGTTTTCTTTAATAACGTAATATTTAACTGTATGTTTTAAAAACTGTTTATTGATTTGAAAGTTGTCCAAACAATCAAACATCGGGAGAACTTGTCCGTTGATAGAAAACCTGAATCAGGTAGAAGGAATGATCCACATGGTGTTTCTATAGCCATTAAATAGAAAGCTTTTTCCTACACATCCGGTAGGAAAGCAGTCTGGTTAGCTCAGTACTCGGACTATTTGGTACGAAAAGTTAAAGCCGTTGCAGGTTTAAAAACATACAAGACTCAAAAAGTTCCTGACAGGAACTCTGCAAAAATGTAGAGGCCAAAGATAGAGCACGGAAATTGAAGTAAAATTTGATGTATAATGGATGACGAAACGTACGTATGTAAAATTTTTGTCAGCTTCCGGGCCAATATTTTTATGTTGCTGATGCTCAGGGAATGTTGTAGAAAAGTTTAGGACCCAAACGTAGAAAGTTTTCCCAAAAAGTTCTTGGTATGGCAAGCAATATGCAGTTGCGGCAAAAGAAGCTCAATTTCTGTAGATTTTAAAACATTTTAACATGACCTATAAAATAACGATCATCATAAAATGTTGTGCGTTGATTTATATGTATCTGATTTTATGGTTGTTATAGTTATTCTCGGAAGTGGATCTTATATGGTAGCTATTGCCAATTAAAGACTGATCTTCACATACAACTGATTTGTGTAAAATTTAGATCGATATTTTTAACACATTTATATGGGTTATATAAGGATTATTGGCGTCGGATATCAACTTGATTTAAGTGATTTTCGGAAGTGAGACTAATATGGTGGCTATGATCAAGTATGGATTTGTATGTATTTTTATCCTGATAATGACATTTTTGAGATATTTATGCGTATGTAAGTGAAGTGGACTTTATATGGGGGTTATCATCAAATATGTAATGATCCAGACACAATATCCTTTTGTGATTTGTTTTTACATGGAGCTCATTTTTACTAAATAACGGTATTTATGTAGCATATGGTTATATTCTGGGAAGAGCTTGTTCTTTTATTATAGAAACATAGTGTAAAAATTTTCAATATATTTAAAGAAAATAGCAAATCGTAAAACTTTTTTGGTGGTTGTCTCATATTTGATCATTTTCAACACCAAACATTTTCAATCAACCCAGAATATTTTGGAAAAAGTTCATCCCCTTAAGTCCTTCACTATATATTCCTTTAAGAGCTTTTAAGCCTCTTAGTGGGATTCGAGTGGGATATTTATATATATTTTGATAGATACCCCACTCGAAAAAAGGGCATATTTTGAAAAAAAGTCAAAAAACTTTTTGGTTTTGGAAATTTTTTTATTTTTTTTTTTTAAATTTTTTTTTTTCCCAAATATTGAAGAAATAGCTATCTAAACTGTTTGGGACACATTTTGCTGAGAACAATAGGTAATAAGTTACATAGATGAGAAAAACACCTGCTTGGCCAAAATGTAAAATTTTGACCCCGTCTAACTCAGAGAGTTCTCGACCGATCTTGTTGAAAAATTGTGTCTGAATTACTATCCAATAGAACTAACTTTCCAAATCGGAAGACATCGATTTCAAAAGTTGGTTCACTTGACATGAAATGGCCCATATATATACTTTTTGAGTCTTCGACCAATATTTATATGTTATATGATATGTTACAAACGGAATGGCAAATTAATATACACCCTATCGTTTTGGTGGTAGATAGATCTATCTAATCGAAACACTTCTAATATATCTGCCTTTTGTCCAGATGTAAATGTCATGCTTACTTTATGACCTCATACATTTAAATATATCCCTAAGCAAACATTAAAGAAATGAAAAATAACCAAAAACAACTGAATTTTTAATTTGTTTTTCGAAAATTAAAATCATATTTGCCTTCACAACAAAAACTATTATAAATCATATTACCCGCATACTTACAGCGACTAAGTATTGTACAATCTTATAAATATTTAATTTATACACATTTTATAACCTTCAACTCATATCGTTTTTAATGAAATCTTTTGTAAGCTATAGAAAGAGTAAATTTTACAAAATAAATAAAAAATAAATTTAAATAACTAAGAATTACACAAAATAGTGAAATATTTTGTAAATAATCTTAAAATTAATTTCAAAATAATGAAGGGTGCTGTTCAAATTCAGTTGTGTCTCCATGAGTGCATATAAACTTCTGTCCTCTTTTCATCATGCTCCTTGAACATTTGAAATTGAAATTGTATTTAGTATGTATGTTGTAATCATGCATTAAATTCATGACAAAATAATAGAATGAATGAATGAATGACTCGTTATCCAAAGACTACAGCACACACAATGACGACAAAGAGATGAAGCAAGAGTTTTACATTTTTAACTTCTTGTAGATGTTAAAGTTCATTTGATTTTAAAATCTACATACGAAATGAAGATGTGATTGTGATTTTATTTATTTATTTTTTCCCCATTGCATCCTTAGAGAGAAATTTGACAAACTACTGCAACATTATTTTGCAATAGGTGTTTTCATACACTTTGAACTTTTTTCCTTCTCTTAAAAAGATGTACTTGCTTCTTTTCGAAGCAATTTGATAAATTGTATTTTTGTATATTTTCCTTTGCATCAATTACTATTGTTATTTGTTGAGTATGTATATTATATTTAGAAAATAATAGACATGTTATGCAGAACTATTTGTAGATTTAACAATGGTAATGGGTTTTTGGCATTATTTATAGTTAAATTAAAAGTGTGTATTTATTTGATTCAAGGAAAACATTGAAACGGAGAACACAGATTAATTTTGAGATTTTGGTTGTACCAACCATCGAATCCAAAAATAATCTCGGTTTTTGTTTATCACGTTACATCACTCAAAAGTTTTACAAAATATGAATTTAAAAGAAAATTAAGGAAAAACAAACAACAGGTTTTAGAAAAGGTTTTGTGGTTATTGTATGTTTAATTATATTTGAACAGTCCGTCTTGCGGCAAGGCTCAAGGCTCTCTGATTACATGTTATGAGGTTTCACCTTGAAGATCACAAAACCTACACTGTTCATTCGCAACATTACCTAAAATAAATTGGTGATACCTAAAGCCACAGTGCCCAGTGAATAATTCAGTAAGTAATCTCAATTCACACTTTCCGAGCGATAGGAACAATTGAGATCTACGAGTAATGAACCTTTTGGACTGTCTAAGTTCTGGTAGATTGTCCCAAAATCGGTAGAATTCCGATTTAACCCAAGATCGAATTCGTTCCATAGTGCATCCACGTGGGATGCCAAAGAATGGTTCAGGGCCTATGAATGGGCGTCGTGCACCCCTATTGGCCAAGCAATCAGCTCGTTCATTACCAGCGTGGTCTACATGACCACGAACCCAGCACAAGGTGAGTTCATTGTGCGTGCCGAGTTTATTCAATTATGTCCAGCAGACATTGATATTACTTTGGTTGCGTTATATACATGATCAACAAATGGCCTCTCAGGGATGCCGAACACGGGTTGTCTTTGTACGATTTCAAGTATTATTTCGCCCTCATTGGAACGAGGATCTTTTGGTTCTGGGTAGACACACTATTAGAGTGCTAATAGGCATACTTATTGGGCACTGGTGCATTGCAAAAATATATCGTAACGTATGAATTACAAGGTCTTAGGCAGCTATCGCAAGAACTTCGGTGCAATATGAGGCTTGCTAGTTAAGCGGCTGCATACTCCAATAATACGTTCAATATTGACTATGTTGATGGACTGCAACAAAAAGAAAATACGTCGTGGACCAACTGTATAGAATTCAGAGATGTACTTGCATCGGGATGCGCTACGCACTAGTCGTTCAGACTATATACACCTGCAGTGCGGAAATACTAGCTGCGTCTGGATGCTGCAGATCCAGATCGTATGGACACACAAGGATATTTAATTTGCTTTATTCGTTTCTTAACCAAACATCTGGTTACCTGAATTTAATAGTATGTACAAAGTTCGTATTGCTTCTTGGCGAGCTTTGAATGGGATTGGGGTGTTAACATGATTAATGGATACGAAATAAACGTATACACTGATGTTTCCATTATGAACCATGAAATTGGATCGGGATGCACTACGCACTAGTCGTTCAGAGTAACTACACCTGCAGTGCAGTAATACTAGCTGCATCTGGATGCTGCAGATCCAGAACGTATGGACACGCAAGGATATTTAATTTGCTTTATTCGTTTCATTATGAACCATGAACTTGGATCTAGTTTATCAATACGCCTTCCAGATAAAGCCAGTGTATTTCAGGCTGAGATATTGTAGTCGGCTCTTCATTTGTGAGAAACAGATTTCTGAATGTGCACATACCAGACTGTGTCACTTTATTGGTTACTTGAAATATACAGGTTAGATATAGTATCCTTTTCTCTAGAACCTAGACTTAATCTAGTTTCACAGATAACACAGACTGCTTTGCTCTTGTCAGTATGTAATCCTATCGATACTTCTTGATTTTTTGTCTGCAGCGAGCTACCATGTAAACCAGAAACTATTCGGAAGAAGAAGCATAATCGGTCTAATATCTTGTACAGGATGGGTAAATTTGAGGATATGAAGTAAATTGGGAAATTTTAACCACACTCGTGGACAACGTAGGGGAAAGGGAACTAACACACAAACTTGTCACGTGACTACATATTTCCAAAGTGATAGGGACTGGTTCTAGTTCCAACACTATATATGAAGGGAACCTGTCACATTAACATGACGATGTTCCAGGACGGGACACATTTTGATAAAAATAAATTGATTATATTTTTAAGATTTGTTTAAAATGATAAATTATCAAATTTTTTGCCCCAATTGATCCAATAAAGTGATATGGCATATTTTCACATATCACGGAACTAGCTCCTTTAAAACAATTGACACAAAAATCCCGCAGGGTGTACTATCAAAATAGTAAACATTTTACTGTATTACTTACATCGTAAAACTCGAGCAGTTTTTCCTACAATCTGGTTCTTTCAGAGACCGCTAAACTTGAGGCTCCGGGTTTTAAAACCTGAATTTAAGTGAAAAAACGACAAACAATTCATGCTTTAAAATATGGAATTCAAACTTGCATTGGCGATAATTCATAAAATATATGTAGTTAATATTATTGAAAAATTTACAATAGTATTGAATTTCCTAGCCCTGGTATGCACGTCACCTTGAATGATGCATGTACATTAGGGTAGCCCCGTTTACATGAATGAAAAATTAGGTGTCGATGTTCCCAACTGAAATGAAAGTTTAGTTTGTTTGTGCAAGCCATTTCTCAAAATGTTTGTCATGGTGTCAGTATTTTTGAGCTGGGTCTAAAGATAAAAAGGTTTTTTATCATCTTTTTCACATTTCTCGCAAAGAAAAAGTTTGCAATATTGGCATCATGTTAAAGGTCTTAGAAAGACGCTTTCAATGCCGTATCTTAATTCTCGTACAAGTCCAAAAACATTCCAACATATTACAGCTAACATCAGATCGAAAAGAAAATAGGTTTCCAAACATTCTAATAAAAAAATTTTATTGAATTTCGAAAAGCGCAAAAACCCGTTTCGGTGAAATGTATTTTATAATGTATTATAAACTAATTATTTGAAATAATTATATAAAGTTCGAATATTTTTATACCCATCACCTAAAGGGTGGGGAGTAAAATCGGTCAATTATAACCAGACTTATGGATGAAAATGTAAGACCATCTTCATAAAACTTGTTATTTTTTTATATCTAGTTGTCTTCGCCAAGTGTGGGCAGGCCGTCCTCTCCTTCTGCTACCTTGCGGATTCCAGTCAATGGCATTGCGGTTTACATCTCCGGGTGGTCTTCGTAATGCGTGTCCAATCCATCGCCATTTCCTTCTCAAAATTTCGAAATGTATTTGACTTTGATGTGTGATTGTCCAGAGGTGTGAGTTCGATATTCTGTTGGGCCAGTAGATTTTTAGTATTCTTCTTAGACATTTGTTGGTGAAAACACGTTTCACAGCCATAGAGGAGCACAGACTTAACACACGAGTTGAAGATTGTTATCTTAGCGCGGGTGGAGATTGATGGTGATTTCCACACTGTGTTTAGTTGGCCGAAAGCTTGCTGAGCTCTCATGGTGCGATTTGAGACATCATCAGAAGAGCCTCCAGTCAATGTTATGATACTACCCAAATAGCAAAAGTGGTACACGTCCTGTAGTTGGATGTCTTGGATAGAGAATGGCCGGTTGGATGTTGGATTTACTCGCATTACCTTCGTCTTATTTATATTTATTTTTGAGTCCTGCCTTGGCAGCTTCTGTCTCTACCATTTGAAGGCTTTGCACCATCTCAGAGTGACTATGTGTTAGAAGGCATATGTCGTCGGCATAGTCAAGATCAGGCAGCCTAAACCCCATGTTATACCAGCTTTAACAGAAACCTTATCGGTAACTGAGTTCCGGTGAAGTATACGACAATTGATGTTGGTTTGATGATGTCAGTTCCTGGATCCTTGTGGTGTTTAAGGGAGCAAATAGCGTTTGCTATTTCGGTTGTAGTGGGGGAGGTTGTATGTATGTCGTCCTTTTCGATGTGTCGAGTGCAGTTACATAACGGTTGGGGTATATGCACGTCCATTGACAACATGTTGGAGTAGTGGTGTACCCATATATGGAGCTGGCTGTTTTTCGAGGTGTTGAGATCTCCATTGTTGTTTCGTAACGGTTCTGTGGAATTGAAGTTTTTATTAGCGAGCCTTTTCGTTATCCTGTATAAGTCGCGGGTTCTACCTGATTCGGCTGCCGTTTGTGCATCTGAGATCGGCCCATAACTGTTGAAAATTCAATAACCAAAATATGTGAAAATTATACTACAGGATTTTGTGACGATCAGGCAATATCTCCCGCATAATATCTACTTCCGAGAATAACTTTATAACGATGGGTGGTGAAATTTTTCCGAAAATATTATTTGTTGGTCAGAAATGTTATGTATCCAAAAATAGGTTAAATCGTTAAAAAGTTTTGGATCAAAATATATGAAAATCTTTGTTCGGAACACATATTTTGAGCCCAATGACATTTAAATGCACTAAACTTACAAGGTGAAATTTAATATTATCTAGTAATAGAAAACATAAAACTAACTAAATCGGGAGATCCAGATAAATGTTTTTATACAAAATGGTCAACAATCGGTGGCCGTGTTATATTTGTGATGGGTATATAAGATTAGACACAGCCGAATATAACAATCTTACTTGTTGGATATGACATTGAAAGGGCCATTCGAAGATCTTCTCATATGTTTTCATTGAGAGAAATATAAAAACAAATTTATATAAACCTTAAAAAAGATAATTTTATATTTTAATCCAGCTCATCAAGTACTCAACCCAGGGCACCCAGGGCACAGGGAACGGTATCTTAGAATGAACTCAATTTTAGTTGCGAAAATCCACAACATACTTTAGGGTGGCCCTAATACATTGTAAATTCCAGTCGTAACACGCTGCATATTTGTATGTATTTTACCCTTTACTATTGTTATAGGTTTTTCAATTATTAATTTTTCTATTGTTTAGAATTATTTTTACGTTATTGTGTGGAATAGGCATTTGTTTTTGTTTTACAATGAGTATTTACATACATATTTATTTAGAGCATGAAAAGTGTTTGGGTTTTATTCGAAATGTCTTTATTATATTAATTATGAATGCGAGTACAATTTACTTCTAATATTGACTTTCTTGTTAGTTGTTTTTGAAATGGATTTCTTTTATTATTGCTTAATTAATAATTTAAATTGCCTTTATACTAAATAAGTATTTTAAATATTTGTGAAGCATAAACAATTAACTGGATAGAATATGAGGGCCAACATAAAGATTTATATAAAATGTCAAATATTTCACAGGGGATTTTACAAGATCTTTAGGTATTCTCTCTTTTTAGAATCTGTATCTGTTTCTTTTATGTCGGTTTTCATGTACATGTAACTATATTTTATTCCGAGTTTGTAGTAGTTATTCTAGTAATTTTAATGCAATTTCCATAAATTAATTTGCAAGTATGTATTCACATTCATTAATTTACCTCAATGCGTATATGTGGGTTTATTTGTAAATATTAATATCTACTCTTCTCCATATAATCGTAATTTATTCCAATATCCTTTAATATTGAATACAACATTCTGCTGTTGAAATGAAGAGCCCACAACGATGTTGATGATAATAATTGTTGGCTGTTTGTTGTTAACCATCAATATTTAAAGTGTATTAAACAATCCGGTATAAATCAATTTTTATTGCATTTTAATTGCTTTCATCTTAAGCACTTGCATCTATGATGTGTTTGTTGTACGCCTTGTACACAATCGATCTCGTGCCGCATCAACAAAACTATAACAATCAAATAACTTGTATGGAAGTGGGCATGGAAAGGAATTAGATCTATAGATTTTGGAAATTTACTGGCCGCACATATAGATGTAACATTTCTAGACATTTTCTTGATACATGTAAGGAAATGAAGCCATTTTTGAATGATAAGGGTAAATGGACTGGAAAGAGTTCAAAATTTGAGTCATGATAACAAAAATACGGTTCAAGCCAAATAATTTCACAGTCATCAGCCACAAAGGTATCGAGGTTTAACTTTATACGGTAACAAATATTTGGCATTGTATATTATTGAGCACTGATAGTCATATCAATTACTTAAGAAATGAAAATTATATTTCGCACAAACTGTAAAGTAGATCTGCAAATCTTGGGAATGGACAGAGAAACCTTGTTGTGAAATCTCCCTGACCTGTTGAAACATAGCGTGGAACTGAGAAGTATGAGACGAATCCAATAGAAACTCGAACATGATAATAAAAGACAGCTAGAACAATCTGCTGAAAGGGAAAATCGTTCCAGGAAGAATGAGGCCATGATTGATATAAATGTCCCATAAATTCGACTGTTCAGCCACACAAATTTTACTATATCTACTAGATTTAAGCAATAATCCAGCAAAAGTAGCTAGACTCCAGTAGGTAAATATCACTTGAGCGCTGATTACCTGCAAAGAAAAGAAAGATGATGAGAGTAATGAAAATAGAGAGCGAGAAAACATGGTGGTAAATGTTATGCCGAATCATTATCTTTGTAATCACACATGCTACGATGAAACAACATACATTAATGTATGTGAATTGTTTTGCATGATTGAAAGCTAAGATTGTTGATAACTTATAGATATCAACAGAATGTTCATATGTTACGATATAGTCCAGCAAAAACTTAACTTACCAAACTTTCCAAATAAGCTATATATAATCAATGAAATGTTAACTTGTAATTTATCTTACATTACTACTTACTTTTGTTAACGAGGTCTATATTTAAAACCATTAAAATTGCGTACAGGAATAAACTATTAGATGAGTTGAGATTTGAAAACATGTAACATCCACTGTCTGATATTGTTAGTCTGCATCTTTCTTACTATACCATGTCCAAGTTATATAATTTTTGTCCAAGTATATATTTTTTTTTAAATAATGGCTACATCAATTGAGATTTGAACTTCTGATTATTTTTCTAGATTTATTTTTGACTTCGCGATTATGTACTTTGGATTTGTGTAAACAGAATGTTACGATTTGTAACAATAATAAGGAATAAGTGGGGAATAACGTCCACAAGACTCTCAACATTTAGATATAAAGGTAATGAATAATTGGTCAATTCACAAGGTCCTTTATCAGTCATATTGTCATAATGTCCTAATATATCACGACTCGGCTTAACCGACTCTTAGGCATTCGGCGTTGGCCTCTGCTGGTTCGTTACGATAACACAATAAACATAGCTTATAAAGTAGTATTATTTTAGGACAGTTTTTGCTTGAAAAGCAATAAAAACCATTGTGAAATATTAGGACATTATGACAATATGACATGATAAGAGGCCTCGTGAATTGACCAAATGTTTTCTGAGATAAGCGTAAATGGTAAAATATTGAAGTCCACTACAACTATAGGGTGATCCATTTAGAGTTTTAATTTTAAATACAACATTTAAAATAAAACGGTATCTTTATAATGACCCGAAAGAACAATCTTGGAATTTACTGGGAAGTACAACTTTTGATTTTACATAACCCCAAAGAAATAATCCAGAGGTGTAATATCACACGATATAGGCGGCCATTTCTCAGGTATGGAACGCCAAATTAGCTACTTACTAAAAGGATTTCTCAGTAAGCCACTGCTGCTCTAAGTTCACGAAAATCATTTTTCACTGAACGCTGATTTCCGTAATAAAGCTGAATAATTAGGAGACGTTGATACGATGTGAGTCTTTCCATGATGAACTGAAAGACTCACCGTGAAACAGTAACATGCGTGATCAGTGAAAAAGAAAACTTTTAATGAATCTAACATTATTAAGCAACTAGCTTGACCCGGTGAGCTTCGCTACCCCTGTCGTAGTAAAAAAAATAAATGATTAATTGATACCGGAATTTCTTGTTTGTGATTAATTGCATTTGAATGTATAAAAATTATCATGCGATTTTAAAAAATCTTGAAGATTTCCACAATTATATCTCTCCATATATTTGAAAATAATTATTTACTTTGTATGGGTTCCGATCCGTCCCGTTTTCGGTTAAAGATCATTCAGTGATAAGAAATCGATTCCTATAAAGTTTGAATATTGTCACAATTATAGTTCTGCTGATATTCGAAAATACCTATTTACTTTGTATGGGAATGTGCCACGCCCATTTGTACAATCTTGCACAATTTTGAGGCAAGCAGTGCACAATGGTAGCGAACAAAATTTTGCGAAGTTTTGCGACTTCCACAATGATAATTCACCAAATATTCCATAATAACTATTAACTATGTATAGGAGGTGCCACGCCCACTTAAAATTTCAAACAAAATATAGTCTATTAATCGTTTCAAATATACAGGAATATACGCTAAATTTCAACAGGATATATCCAATGGTTTAGCCTTTTATAAGGTACAAACAAACAAATAAACAGACATAAATATAAATAAACACACAAATTTTACCCGTTTTTACCCCCCTGAAGGTTTCTTTTGAAAAGGTACTTTCTAAATACATATTTTTGCGACAATAGTGAGCTAAATTAAACATGTTTTCCTTTTAAACAAATGTTCAATGTTTAAAAACCAAAGGTACCTATTTTTTCCGTTTCACCCCTTTAATCCATGTAAGGTCCAAGTAGTGAAAAAGGTGATGCTTCTAAATAACAATCTATCTATGTTCGAAATTTCAATAAAATCGGTTCATCCGTTTAGTATTTATTGTTTAAGAACTAAAGGTACCAATTTTACCAGTTTTCACCTTTTTATCCCTTTCTGGTCCAAGTATTGAACAAATGTAGGATCTATATACGTTCCAAATTTCAATAAAATCGATTCAACCGTTTAGGCGTGATGCTCAAACAAACAAACCAACAAATTAACAAACTTACAAAGCCATTTATATATTTATATGGATTTAGCATAAAGATGAAACCTTGAGAAAAACGATCACATTTATTTTTCACTTACTGTGCGACCAACCAATAACTGTTGTAAGTTAGTTTGTTTTAAATAATTTTGACATATTGTACTTTTCGAGAGAATCAAAATGTTAGAAAACATAATTTCATTGGCAACAATGCAGTTTAAATGGTGGACAAGACTGGTTGAATGGCTGCCATTAATTTGTCCTGCTGATCCAAAGTGATAAAACAACTATTTCTTCACAAGACTGAAGCAACACTGCAAATGGAAGCCGAGGGTAACATATTGTCGGGTCAGTAGTCACCTCACTGCTCGTTAGTAGTCCACTATGTGGCCAGTTTAGAGCCTAGTTATTTCATTGACTGCAAGCAACATACATCTTAATTGATACTTTCCAAGATATAAACCCTTGGCAAGTTGAACTTCGGTTTAGGGGTCAGTCACTTTACTGCACACAAGTAGTGTGTTATTGCTACAATTGTAACTTTAATATCCCTTGGAAATCGATCGATTAGTCTCTTGACTTGTATGTATGTAATGTACTTGTCAATTGTCACTATATTGCCTCTTGGAAAGCGTGAGTCAAATAAATAAAAAATAATTATTTTGTTATTAATGCGTATAATTTTTTTGAATATAAATATCACAATCTAATAATAATTTCTAAGACTTCTAAAATTATTGGAAATAAATAATGGATTCTTTTAATAATCTGCCACAACTATTACCAGTAAAATACAATTAAATGGATGAAGCCAGCAAAATAAGCAACCAATGAAGCAAGGAAACAAGCAGTCAGGCAATCATGCAAAGCGTTCTACATACAACATTTTTTATTTATTTATTGATAGAATTCGTTCATTCATACAAATACATGGAAATAAACATTAACATCCTTCCACACACTCACACACATTTAGTGATTCAATCTTTCTAGGATTTTATAACCGACTATTATGTCAACATGTGTGTCAATTTATCCTCATGTATCTGTATGCGTAAGAGTTTCAAAAGGAACCAACCCAGCCGTTCTAGGAGACAGTCTCGAACTAGTGATTTTACCTATCATTTAGGGTGACAACTAGTTACATAACTAGTTTCGTGGAAAGTTTTTTTTAACACGTGCATAACCAAATAGGATGTTAATTAACCCTTTTGGATTACAACGATACTGTCCGATAGCTGGTCCAAAGTAGTCAACGCATTGGATTCACATAGCGCTTACATAGAGTCAGTTACCTTACCAGCTACCTTAATGGTTACTTGAACAGCTACATAACTAATTATTTTAACATGTATCGGTGCTAATTGACCTCAAATAGTCAGTTAAAAAGACATCTCATAGACAGTCCAATAACCTATTGCTTGTAAACAAAACTTACTGTGACAATTCACCAATAGATTACTTCTGGTGGGTAAAATAACTACTTTCTAAAGTACAATACAAAATAAACGTTTAAAGTGACTACACTCTTGGTTACTTAGATACACAAAAGAGACAATTGACTTCATTCTAGGTTACATGTGATGTCAGTATATTTAAATAAAAAGAAAATAAACTGTATGAGAATTATTTAAACACAATTTGTATAAAACCCGTTTGTAAGAATTACTCACAAAAAAGGGCAGTACGAAACAGACATTTAAAGTGTTTACAGTCTAGATTACTTAGAGACACTTAAGTGACAATTGACTGCACGTTAGATTACCTGTTATGCATAAAGTAACTAAGTGACTTTTGTCTGCACTATAAAGAGCACATACGTGTCAAATGACCCAAAATATATAAATCGACTGACTTAAATGTTTATACATTAGTGAATATTACTGTCTATAAAGGATACATTGACTACTTGCTAAACTGCTGGGAATCATTTGGTTATACACTACAACTGAGTAGTAAATATTCGTAACATGCACAATCAAAATTCTCCTAAACAAAATTTGAAAACCCATTTAAGTATTTTGAATTTTATTATTCAAAATGCATTTTGCCTGAAATAGTAAAACATTAAATGCAATCGAAATGATGGTTGGTCTCCAATGATGATGTTGCTTATGTCTATGATGATGAGTATTATAAATGTTTAGATACATACATAAGTATTAGATTATCCAAATTATTAGATTTTTCATTTGTTCGAATAAAACGATTAATTCGAATAAGAGATATATTTCATTAGGTTTTTAATCTTCGTCAAGTCATAGAAACAGTCGTATCGTCTAAAGCAACGAATATATTTTTTTTAACTTTTTACCTGAATTTTTAAACTAAGTACCCATTTCATGTTGAAATGGAGAAAAATAAAATTTATATTGAGAAAATTTATATCGAAATTTATATTGAAAAAATACAAATTGAAATTAAGAACGTGTCTACTAGCAAGTCACTTGCGGAGGAACTTCTGCAAGTATTTGCTAAAGTGCTTCCACTCAAACCGAAACTTGCGAATGTCTGCTTCCAGAAGTAGTTTGTAGCAGTTATTACGACGAACTTGCTGCAATAAATTGCAGACGTGTTCCATACAATGTGAGTACAGCTTGCAGAAGAGTTTGCTTTTTTTACAAATGACAGTATAAAAATGTCTTGTGGCAAAATAAGATTGATCTGACATCGTTCCATATTCAATTAAAAAGAAACAACAAATTAAAAAAAAGAAAGAAGTTTCCAATATACATACATTACTTGAAGAATTGCTGACCGAAGATTCCATGCAGCTGAAAAATTTCCTGATAATGTCTAGTGATGATTTTGAATACATTTTATCTTTAATTCAAATAAGTATTCAAAAGAAGGATACTAAAACGAGATTGGCTATACCTTCCACAGTCTTTTGAGGACGTGTCCATTATTCAGGTTAACTTTCTTGTTTTTTAATTACCAAATGTGTTTTTTCACTATTCCAAACGAATTTATTTTTGTCCATTTTTATAAATTTTGAAAAGAGCTCAAAAAAAAAAAAAACGCAAAACAAAACTCAAAACAGAAGAGAATACCACAAACTGTTTAAGTAACTGCCAGCAAACAAAACACGTGTTTCCACATAATTGCTGCAAGTAACATCTGCAAGCCGTGACTTCTGGAGGTCGTATTCTAATACGTGTTTACACGACAAAAACTTTTATAATTCACTTGTGGAAGCAACTTTCGCAAACAAATTTGGTAGTGGCTTTAACATGCTTTTCTGAAGTACAATTTCTAGTAGCTTAATATTGAATTGGATTTCTCATTTTAAATTTGTATTTTCTCAATTTTAGTTTGCTTTTCTTAATTTCAATTTGTTTTTTCTCAATATTAATTAGAATTTATTATATCAAAATACATAAAATTATTCGTACTATTCGTTATTCGAAAATCGTACTTTTCAATTATTCGAATAATTAATTGTAAGAAATTGTTCGATTGCTCAAACGATCATTACTCGAATAGATACCTTAATACATATGGAGGGACTATATTCAAAATCATCTATCTTAGAAAACACACGGTAAAACAGTTAATTCGCTTATTCATAACGAATATTCAATTATTTCTTCTACAAAATATGTTTTAAGGTCGCTCTCTACTAAATTCTACATAGTTTATATACGACAAAGGTCGGAAGGGAAGAAATATGTCCGACATTGTCCCAAGGAACCCAAGCACCTACAAGTTTCCTTCGCAACATCGAATATATAATGATTCCAACAGACGTCACACTGCATTCTCGTATCTAGAATCAAAAGGTTATCTGAAACTCTAATAGTTTCGTTACCCATACGAAGAATTGATTGTGGTGAAATCTGAAGACCTTTGTGTATCAATAGGCAACACTGAGTTTTGAGTGCGTTGAGATTAACTCGGTTCAATTCATAATAGAAATAATAAAAATTGGTCAAAACTGCACCAGAAAATTGCATTTGCATTATGAATGCACTTTTATATTAAAATATAGCTATAATATCTCGAAAACGCTTTAGTCCATTTAAAAATTTTGTCAGATTCATCATGAGTATGTCCAAATTATTAAGAAAACATATTTTGTAAGTGGAAATTCTATCAAATAGTTCAATTATTCAAAAAGATATAGGGTTTTGCATTCAGAAATATTATTATTTTATGATAGAGAAAATACAAAAATGTTAATAAAATTGCAAAAAAAATAAGTTTTTTTCTTTGAAATTTATACCACAAATGTGGGCTTGTTTGCTGAACATTTTGCCTTTAAAAACTCATTTTCATGGAAATCTAAGATAGAGTATATTGAATATTATCCCTCGAATTCTAAATAGAAAAGTATTTATTATTGTTTTTGTTGTTTTTTTTAATATGTAGTTGTTTAGAATTTGTAATTTTTGTTTAGAAATAGAATTATCATATTTTTAGTTTATTTATTTGTTAGCAAGACTTACAGTAGTGAGTTTCACATTTGAAGGTTTATTTTTATGATGGTTGTTATTTTTGATTATATTTTTGTTGGTTGATTGCCAGGCATAATTTTGATTGAATAATTAAATTGAGATACAAACAAATGGTACGTTGTTTTCAGTCATGGTTTAATTACATTTTAGCAATATTGTTGATTTTTATCTTTTTTGATATGAGAAATGCTTTTTATTTTATGATTTTTACCCTCATCACTTGGAATAGTCATTTGTCCATTGTACAAACAAAGCTATTAGGGCAATCTATGTCTACTGGCGTATATTTTGTAAAATACTAATATGCTTCTCTGAGTGTTAGCGAAGGAGATTCAGGGGCATTAGGATATTTATTATGTCAGATGAGGTGAGGTCTGGAGTCGTCATAGATTGCGTTACATCTTTGAAGGAATTCGGTGTGCATAATGATCTGACATTGTGTTGGCTACCTAAACATAAGGGCCATGCGGGGACCGATTGCTGGCCACTATATGGGTCCGACGCACTTTCATTGAGCCTGAACTTTTCTTTTAAATTCCATGGTGTACACGAACAATTCGTGCAATGAAAATTACATCGACAAAGGCTATTGAGAATATTTCAATACTCCGAACAAATATGTGATTACCCGGCAATGTGTTTCAACCAGTACAGCTAACCTAATGTAAATCTCAAAAATAAGTGTGGTCTGTTTTAAATTTTATTTGAATTTCACTTTAGTGACTAGTATGGTCGAGTCAGTTGTAATTTTTAGACAGAAGAATGGCAAATAACTAGAGTAGAGAATAACCAAGAAACCGATCTATATATACGTCGTCTACCAGATCAGAATACTGTACTTCAAACTGAGATCATGAATATTCAAGCAGTTGTTAAAACCCGAAGGAGCGATAGTATTAAATCTCGTGAAGGTGTCAACTCTCTTCCTCGATTTCTATAAAATCGGTCGTAAGGCAAGTTTGCATTTTATCCTCTTTATCATTTTCACCGGGAAGTTTTGCTTTACTTCTTTCATTTGAAAAAGTGCCGCTGAAGCACAACGATTGCTCACCGAAGTTTATGATAAATGTGTTTCATCGGTTTCAAAGTGCGAGAGATGATTTGTGCGGTTCAGAAATGGTGATTTTGACACGGAAGACATAGATAGCAAAGGCCAGCCAAAAAAGTGTGGAGACCAAGAATTGGAGGCATTTCTCCATGAAGATTGTTGTCATACTCAACAAGAGCTTGCAAAATCATTGGGAGCTACACCAGCAAAAATTTCCAAAATTTTGTGAGCAGGTTTTATCTAAAAGTAGAGAAATTGTGTACCATACGAATTGAAGCCGAGAGACCTTGAAAGACGATTTTCCAATTTTTTCACCGAATCATTACTTGCTGTGAAAACTGAAGCCTTACGGTAACCCGAAGCGTAAGAGATCGTATGTGAAGTCCGGTCAACCAGCCGTATCAATACCAAAGCCAATTATTCATGGGGCTAAGGTAATGCCCTGTATTTGGTGGGTCCATAAGGGTACTATTTATTATAAGCTGCTAAAATCTAGCCAGACCATCAAAGAGAACATGTACCGAACGCAAATAATTATTTTGAAGCGAGCATTGGCCGAAAACGCCCAGAATATGCAGGCATATACGAAGCCATAATATTCCATCATGACAACGCTCGGCCACATGTTGCAATACCTGTTAAAAACTAAGTATTTAGAAATAAGTGGTTGGGAAGTTTTACCTTACCCAACCATATAGTCCACAGCTTGCCCCGTCCGACTACTATTTGTTTCGATCAATGCATAACGCTCTTTCTGGGTTACGCTGCAAAAGATGAGCCGTTCTTTTGTCGCGAAATTTATATGTTGCCAGAAAAATGTTAAAAGGTCATAGCCAACAATGGTCAATGCTTTGAATAAATTTATATAAATAATAATATAAGCTAAACTTTTGAAAAAATCCCACATTTTTAAGTGATACACCCAATATGAATTTGATGGCCAAACATCTGGACGTTCTACAAATAATTTGTATACCCTTCACTATGAGTGGCAAAGAATATTCTCAGTAGTTCTTGAACTTGTCCGAACAGCTCGAATATTTCCACCAATTTCTGTATTGCGGTCACGACGACCCATAAATGCTTTAGTTTTGCGAACTTTCACCAGTTTCGTAGTGAATTTAAATAATAATTTCAATTCGTTGTTGAAGCGTGTTCGTTCCATTTTTAGTAATGGTGTAGTTTCTACTTGTCAAATGTCAAAGAATAAAAACTTCAAAAGTGACAGCTACCGAAATACCGGGTGATTCGAAATAACAGCTCTTGTTGGAAAACCCTGTATATCTGGATTACTAAGTCATTAGTATATACGATATGGATATCCAATAATAGATATTTCAAGGAACTTAGCAACGGCGTATTTAAGGCAAAGTAAGTCGGACCTACAATTAGTCGAAATCAGGAAAAATATTTTTTACCCCAATCTTTTTCTTCATCTAAAAACTATTTTTATCACAAATAAATTTAAAATTTTGAAAAAAAAATTTTTTATTAAAAAATTTTATTTTAAAATATAATTTGGTGAAGGATATATATGATTCGGCATAGCCAAATATAACTCTTTTTACTTGTTTTAAACTTATTTTTATGAAAATCCCTTTCTTTTCATTATTTAAATTCCAACCGTTTTTATGAAAATTACTGTAAAACTTATAAATACAAAAGACAAATCTTTGTTTAAAATTCTATTAATGTTTCGTAAAATTTTACAATGTTATAACTCAAAAGTATTTTAGTAAATACGAATTTTCTTGTTTTTTAATTTACAAACTTAATTGTATTGTTATTGAAGGTTTCACCAAAGAATATAAAATGTTTAATTCTGTTTGCAGATACAAAGGCATATTTTATATGTATGTGTATTGCTGAGAGTGAAATAGAGAAGATTTCTTAAACATTTCTATTATATTTCTTTATTCTTATCTATTAAATCATTTGCTACAAAATTTACTTAAATTTAGCAAACTACTTCCTTGAATTTCTCATTTAAAGCATTTAAATTAAAAACGGTTTTCCTGTTTTGCATCTAAAACTTGACCTTAATACATACAGAGTATATATAAGTAAGTAGTTAAATGCGACACTTCAGTATTTATAATTTGAATGAAATATGTTTACTGCAACTTTTTTCTGTTTTAAGCATTTAAGTATATTGTATTCGTTAATAGTTAACAACAAAAAAAAAAATATATATATATATATTTATATTTCTTGTGCTAGTTTTATTTTTGTATTATTTGGGCGTCCTTTAGATTTTATTTTCCGTTTATGTACCTTTTTTATACATTCAGTTATTTTAATTTAATTTTTATATTCTATGCGAATACAATATTTTTTTCTCCATAATAATGTTCTTCCTGCACAAAATGACCGTTTCATAATTACAGTCAGGGGTAGTTGAATAGCACAATTGATATGCCAGGAAGCCTCGACAGACGAATTAATAGAAATGTGCTTTATAACTTCAATATAATACAATTTTTCCTGAAATGAAAGGAAGAAAATAATTTTATATGACCTTGGTAAAAGTGTCCTATGTAAATATTTGGTAAATAGTGTTTAACTTTTTACAAGTTATACTTTAGATGTTCAAAATGTTTTTAGCTAGTGACTGGCTTGCACTAACTAGATTCCTAACAGACTTGAATTACTAAACTAATTACGAGTAAGTCGTTATGTAATCTAATTAGAGTCACACAAATTTATATTACTAAGCAATTTCTGCAGGAAGTTAAAAGGTTAAAATTATAACAAACGATTTTGTTTACTCTAATTTAGTTCAACTTGATTCAACTTTTCAAATTGTGTTCACACAATTTTCTATTTATTTTCGTGTTACCCCAATTTCTTTAAGCTGTTAGTGAGGTTGGTTTATGAAGGTTCTTATGATCCACTTAACAGTAATGTACTATTTTTCTTGTCCTTTTTTTTTTTGTAAATATTGTAAGTATGTTTGACATTATTGCTTGCAGTTCTTCAGATATTCTGACTACGTGTTGGTGGAGCAAACGTTCTTTTAGAAAAAAAAAAAAAACTAACAAATGTCACTAAATACTAAAAATGGCAAAAACTTTTAATAATCTACACATTTGTTAGTATGAATTATGTTGTGCATTTTTAATGCATTTTATTTGTTTGCATAATAAACAGTTTTCATTATGAAAATATGAATTAAAAATGTTGTGGAATAAATTGTTTGTATAATTAAAGGAAATGTGTTAAATCATTGTTAAATTATACATAATTTTTGTAAAATTTGGAAGAAATATCCAAGACCTGTATTCTTTACATTAGGTTTTCCTGGAAACTAAATAAACTAACGAGGACATCGAAGGCTGTGGCCTCAATCTATATCTAAATTAAGGTCATAAGCACCAAATGGGGTATTAATCCATTTTGAGGCAGCCATTAATCGATTCCATTTTTTGGAATCCTCATATGATGAAATGCAATCTCACTTCAAAAAAAAAAAAAAATCGTTAGAAAACGTCTATACCGATGACGGGTTCACTATGAAGAACTCAGACTAAGACAATTCTACAATGCATCCTGATTGTCCTGAATGGATTGAATCTACCCTCCAGACTGCAGGGTTTGAATATGGCTACCAGATTGAATGACGACAATCTCACCTTGAGAAAATACTTTGTAAAACATAACTACTAATCACAGGTACTCAAACTAAGACAATTCTCGAAAATCAGATTGAATGGTATATATTCGATATTTTCGAGAAATTTTCGCTTCTCTGTGTTCCAAGAAATTGTACGGTCTCTTCAAAAAAATGCCTATAGCAACATTTTAAGGTTTCCAAAATAAGTGAATTACTTGTGTTTTCATTGCGTAGTCTAGATTGAGAATATATTGTTACGTTTTAACCTTTTTAAAACGTTGGTTTATTTCCTTTAAATAAACCGGATACTTTTGATTGCAAATAAAAGCCGTTTAGTTGTTAAAAATTGTAACAACTCTTTATTTATTTAAAATGTACAACAATAACAGCTCAAATAGTCACTAAGTGTATTTATACACGTTTATCAATTCGCACACACACTTTATATACATGGCAGTTGATGTTAACTCTAACAGCGCCTATGATCAACTCACTCACGACTGCAATCTCTGCCACTATTTATACACACGCCATCTTTCGGGAATCTTCTACAATGCTCTTAACGGACATACTAGTACATTCGAATTCTAGAACTTTCGATGTCAATGTTAGCAGCTTAAACATTTAGTGTTGCCATACTTACAAACAATGCTAATAACCGCATGCTATCAACATTGTTGTTAAGTAGAAGCTTCTACTGATGGACGTGTTTAAAAACATGATGATTGCTACAGGCAGTTGTTACATACCGTTAAATTCAAATAACTATTGCAAATTCGTAACAATAGTTTAAACTATTGACATCAAGTTAAAATTATTGAGAGCAATTTTGCTTGCTTTCTTCCGAAGTACTGCTCGAATTTAACCCAATGCCTGCTCTTTAATTGGAAACATGTTGCATAAAATAATAACTGTAGTGTAGTACACAGAGTAGTACCACCGTCTTGTTATTTCACATATCACCCGTTCTATCAACTCCATCGTTTCAACATTGTCAGGCTCAGCGCTCTGCCGTTTCATTATTTAAATCCACTGAATTGCGGAATAACTTCACTGATTAAAATATGTTAATAATAATGCTTTGATCTGTATATTTTATTACAAAATTTGTTACTTTTTATTTCAATGGATGGGTCGGCTAAAAAAATAAGCTTTAAATCTATAATGATTGCTAAAATGGGGAACATGGAGGGAACTGATCAGGACAGATATTCAACATAGACCCTCATATATATAAATGCGTGGATGTGGACTATTTCTCCCAGAAAACAAATGACTTCAATAGTGTATCAACCCCGTATGTGCGCTAATCATACACGAACGATGCACAGTGCATTTAAAACGTTATTTTATATAATTCGGTATCTCGGGAACTATTGGAAATATCGAAACAAAAATTGACAAGGTCTAATACTAAAATTTGATCGAATACCGAAAAACAAAGATTATGGAATTTTAAAGTTGAAACATGTTTTAATTATAATTGCCTAAGCATTGCGTAAATACTGTTCCCTCAAAAAAGCTATTCAGTTCAAAATGAAAAAAAAAAACAGATTAATTGAGTAAATAATGTGAAGTAGATGCTGTATGGCATTTTGAAAATTAATAGTAAAGGGTTTTCCTACAAGAGGTGTTATTTTGAATCACCCGGTATTTCGGTAGCTGTCACTTTTGAAGCTTTTATTCTTTGACATTTGACAAGTAGAAACTACGCCATTACTAAAAATGGAACGATACACGCTTCAACAACGCATTGAAATTATTAAAATTCATTACAAAAATGGTGAAAATCTTGCAGTCACAGTTCGCAAAACTAAAGCATTTTTGGGTCGTCGTGAAGCACCTTGTCGGACTGCTATACAAAAATTGGTGGAAAACTTCGAGCTGTTAGGACAAGTTAGTGATGTGAAGAACAAAACCCGTGCACGTCACTCAAAAACAACTGAGAATATTGCTGCTGTAGCCCAAAGTGTTGAAGAAAACCCAGGTTTGTCAATTCTTCGTTGTTCTTTGGAAGTGGGCATTCCACAAACGTCATTACACCGTATTTTGGATGCTACACAAGCAACGAAACCATTGCTCTTTTACGAGAAAAGTTTCCGGACCGTGTTATCTCTCGAAGAGGTGATCACAATTGGCAAACGAGATCTTGTGATTTAACTTTTTCCTTTGGGGCCACGTGAAATATAAGATCTACGCCAACAGCCCAGCATTGGTTCAAGACCTCAATGATAGAATTCGTGAGGCTATCGAGGACATAGGGCAGCCACTTTGCGATTTGGTTATGGAAAATTTCATGAAAAGGGTCCTGAAAGCGTGGTCGTGGTGGCCATTTGGCAGATGTTGTTTTTCATTATTAACGGCATACCTTCCTCTTTATTATGAAATAAACATCCGATCATTTATCTCAAAAAATGCCATTTTTTTTAATACCAAAATAACACCTCTTGTTGGAAAACTCTGTATATTTGAAAATATTAGGTTTGTTTCGTAGTAGGCGGAATAATGATTTATTTACCTAATATGGTGTCAATTTAGATTTTGCAACGTCATTTTTCCTCAGTGTACGGTTTATTGTATTTCTGATGATGACAACGGCTTACTAATGTTGACATGGATAATCATTGTAATATTTCTTCCTATGAACAGCCTATTAACACATTCTACTTATGTTCTGGCTATTAGATTGTATAGTAGATGTTATAATTACAATTTTACTTTTAAGTAAGTATGCATCTAATCACCTGTTCTATGAATTTCGATTATAATTTTGTTTTCTTCAGAAATGTAAAGCTAGAAAAAGGTACTAACCAGGCGGATGCATGTGAGCTATGCCGTAAGGCAGAACCTATTCATTTTTAAGTAAAATTGTTCGAGAACAACTTTATTAAAATTAAGCTCTTTTTGAAAGGCTCGTACATTTTTGATTTCCCATTCCAGATCTTTCTAGCACATTGTGGGGGTATACATTTTTATACCCTACACCGCCATATTGGGGAGTATCCCATTCTGCCCAGGAGTCTCAGGTGGGAATCGAACACGCAACCCTCAAATTGATAGTCCATCACACTATCGTCTAGTCTATCGCGACACCCTAAAAAAAACTTGTATTCAACAACAACAGACGGTGTCAAATCGACAAGGGAATTATGTCAAATTGACAACGGATGGTGTCAAATCCGCAACGGTATAGTGTCATTTCTTCGTTGTCAAATTTTTGTTTGCGTGGTGTGTTTAAAAATGAATTATAACAATTATTACTTCAAATAAAATTTTTTCAAATAATAAGCTATATTAAAAATCAGCTGAAAACGCTGCCCTGGAAACTTGCTTCTTCTCCAGAAGTCGAAATAAATTTACTCTGTCATACTCTTGTAGAGTTAATTTACTCACGAACGTAATAATCAAACATTTCATGAAAATTTTGTTTTATTTCTTTTCTGAGAAATTCCGTTCAAGTCCCTGTCAGCATTACAAAGCCGTTGACATATTTTACATATCTTCATATTGTAAAACATACTTATGTAGTAATCCTCTTATTTATATGGATGTTAACGTCTTATAAATATAATTCCCTGACTGACAAACGCAATGATAAGACACAAATTAAATTTTACCCCACCTCGGGGAATTGCGAACCAAAAGAACAACATAAATTAAACTTTCACTTTTCAAGTTTTACCCAAGAACATCAGTGTTAAGTTCACGCACTTTACACACACTTTCCCAGATTTGCAACAATTGAACAAACAATCCTGCAACACACAAACACAAGTAGAAAAACTTAAAGTGTAAAGGAACTATTCGTACAAAATGTTCTTTCTTAAGTGTATAAGTTCTGACATGTTTTTTGTTTTCGTAGTTGTAATTGTTATTGCAACTAGTTTTGTTTGTTGCCTTGTCGCTCATATCCTGCGTAAAAACTATTGTTTGTTAGTTGTTGTTTGTCGTCACTGCTACATGAGTATTTTTCCTCACTAGGATTTATTTAGTTTAAAATGTGATTTGTTTGTTTGAGGATGTGTTTGTGTTGATATCTTGACATAAAAGTGCAGTTAGTGACACAAGTGGATAGATGGTTGGATACAAAAAAAAAAAAAAAGAAAAAAAAAACAAAATGAAGAAAAGTAAAACTTACAAGAAAAACTTAAGTTCTGTTTGGGAATTTTCTGGTGTTTAATGTGAATTTTTCTATTCTTTGTTTGCCTTAAGACAACTACTTGTTGTTCTTATTTAGTTTGAAATTGGACTTGAAATCTGCTCTAGTTGTTATGAGTTGCTATGTGGTAGTTTTGTTGCAAAATATAAGTATAAATCTTCTGAAGTCTTGTAAAGTATGTGTAAAGAAGTATGTTGCAAAAATTCTTAATTTTGTTAAGCATGACAAAGTTGCATGTTAGAAGAAAAGCATTCTTTAAGCAAATGTTATATTTGTTATGTGTGTGTGATAATATCAGAAAAATATATTTTTATATAAAACTGAAGAATTTTTAGATATATGAGGAAAATCATAAATTTTGTATAACGGTTGAAACAGTATTCAGATGGCATGTATTTCTTTTGGGTTTCGGAATAAAAAAAAATCACTGACACAAATCGGTATACCGTAGAAAAACCATGTGAATCCGAAATCTTATGTTACTCTTAAAGTTATGTCATTTAAATACTTATGCTTTGAAAGAGTTTCTTCACTAATTTGATATCTGTACTAACAGTTTCTAGAACTGAACTAGAACTGAATTAGAACTGAACTAGAACTGAACTAGAACAGAACTAGAACTAGAACAGAACTAGAACAGAACTAGAACAGAACTAGAACAGAACTAGAACAGAACTAGAACAGAACTAGAACAGAACTAGAACAGAACTAGAACAGAACTAGAACAGAACTAGAACAGAACAGAACTAGAACAGAACTAGAACAGAACTAGAACAGAACTAGAACAGAACTAGAACAGAACTAGAACAGAACTAGAACAGAACTAGAACAGAACTAGAACAGAACTAGAACAGAACTAGAACAGAACTAGAACAGAACTAGAACAGAACTAGAACAGAACTAGAACAGAACTAGAACAGAACTAGAACAGAACTAGAACAGAACTAGAACAGAACTAGAACAGAACTAGAACAGAACTAGAACAGAACTAGAACAGAACTAGAACAGAACTAGAACAGAACTAGAACAGAACTAGAACAGAACTAGAACAGAACTAGAACAGAACTAGAACAGAACTAGAACAGAACTAGAACAGAACTAGAACAGAACTAGAACAGAACTAGAACAGAACTAGAACAGAACTAGAACAGAACTAGAACTAGAACAGAACTAGAACAGAACTAGAACAGAACTAGAACAGAACTAGAACAGAACTAGAACAGAACTAGAACAGAACTAGAACAGAACTAGAACAGAACTAGAACAGAACTAGAACAGAACTAGAACAGAACTAGAACAGAACTAGAACAGAACTAGAACAGAACTAGAACAGAACTAGAACAGAACTAGAACAGAACTAGAACAGAACTAGAACAGAACTAGAACAGAACTAGAACAGAACTAGAACAGAACTAGAACAGAACTAGAACAGAACTAGAACAGAACTAGAACAGAACTAGAACAGAACTAGAACAGAACTAGAACAGAACTAGAACAGAACTAGAACAGAACTAGAACAGAACTAGAACAGAACTAGAACAGAACTAGAACAGAACTAGAACAGAACTAGAACAGAACTAGAACAGAACTAGAACAGAACTAGAACAGAACTAGAACAGAACTAGAACAGAACTAGAACAGAACTAGAACAGAACTAGAACAGAACTAGAACAGAACTAGAACAGAACTAGAACAGAACTAGAACAGAACTAGAACAGAACTAGAACAGAACTAGAACAGAACTAGAACAGAACTAGAACAGAACTAGAACAGAACTAGAACAGAACTAGAACAGAACTAGAACAGAACTAGAACAGAACTAGAACAGAACTAGAACAGAACTAGAACAGAACTAGAACAGAACTAGAACAGAACTAGAACAGAACTAGAACAGAACTAGAACAGAACTAGAACAGAACTAGAACAGAACTAGAACAGAACTAGAACAGAACTAGAACAGAACTAGAACAGAACTAGAACAGAACTAGAACAGAACTAGAACAGAACTAGAACAGAACTAGAACAGAACTAGAACAGAACTAGAACAGAACTAGAACAGAACAGAACTAGAACAGAACTAGAACAGAACTAGAACAGAACTAGAACAGAACTAGAACAGAACTAGAACAGAACTAGAACAGAACTAGAACAGAACTAGAACAGAACTAGAACAGAACAGAACTAGAACAGAACTAGAACAGAACTAGAACAGAACTAGAACAGAACTAGAACAGAACTAGAACAAGAACAGAACTAGAACAGAACTAGAACAGAACTAGAACAGAACTAGAACAGAACTAGAACAGAACTAGAACAGAACTAGAACAGAACTAGAACAGAACTAGAACAGAACTAGAACAGAACTAGAACAGAACTAGAACAGAACTAGAACAGAACTAGAACAGAACTAGAACAGAACTAGAACAGAACTAGAACAGAACTAGAACAGAACTAGAACAGAACTAGAACAGAACTAGAACAGAACTAGAACAGAACTAGAACAGAACTAGAACAGAACTAGAACAGAACTAGAACAGAACTAGAACAGAACTAGAACAGAACTAGAACAGAACTAGAACAGAACTAGAACAGAACTAGAACAGAACTAGAACAGAACTAGAACAGAACTAGAACAGAACTAGAACAGAACTAGAACAGAACTAGAACAGAACTAGAACAGAACTAGAACAGAACTAGAACAGAACTAGAACAGAACTAGAACAGAACTAGAACAGAACTAGAACAGAACTAGAACAGAACTAGAACAGAACTAGAACAGAACTAGAACAGAACTAGAACAGAACTAGAACAGAACTAGAACAGAACTAGAACAGAACTAGAACAGAACTAGAACAGAACTAGAACAGAACTAGAACAGAACTAGAACAGAACTAGAACAGAACTAGAACAGAACTAGAACAGAACTAGAACAGAACTAGAACAGAACAGAACAGAACAGAACAAGAACAGAACTAGAACAGAACTAGAACAGAACTAGAACTGAACTAGAACTGAACTAGAACTGAACTAGAACTGAAGTAGAATTGAACTAGAACTGATCTAATTTCTTTCTTTTATAAAATTTAGCATTCTTTAATTTTATATGTTCCACCTACAACATTAAAACATTGTGAAATTGTTCTCTTGTTTATACATCATCATGATGTATTTGGTTTATTTCCATGAGATGATTTTGTTTCTCAATTCTATTGTTCTTTGTTGGGAAAATAGAACAAAAACGATAAAAACTTATTTATTTCAAAATAACACCTGTATTTCTTTGTGCAGCATTTGGACCACAACAAAAAGGTGTTGGTGTGTAAAAATCATTTTGGTTTTTTTTTGCTTTAACTTTCTGTGAGGTTTATTGTTCGAATATTTTTGATTTAAAACTATAGGCCTCTTGTTTTCTATAGTTTTTTCTTCTTCTGTTATTTCTATTTATTAAAGTGTGTTTTTGTTGTTGCTGAAATTTCGAGCATAAATGATTTTTGTGTTTTTAAGCTATATTTATTTCGAATTTAAGTTTCTTCTTTCAATTGTTGCAAAATTTTGTTCAACTTTTTTTTTGGAGCATTTTGGCGATGTTGTGCAGGGTAGACAAATTAAGTTTAGTTGACAATTTGTCACTGTGAAGTCCTTTTAGCTTTAACTTTTTGTTAAAATTTGTCAAAAGCAGCATTAAGTGGGAGTCTTTAATTTGCCAATTTTGTAAATAAATTCATTACTCTCCCTGTTGGCAATTTGCAACACCAAAAAATACTTACTTATAGTTAAAGTTGTTAATTTGTTTATACTATTTGTTGCCAAGGCTTAAAGGTTGTTTTGTTGATGGCAACATTTCTCTTCTTGGCCACTTTGATTGAAATTATTAACTTTGCTGATTTAGCTAAAATGTTAAAATTGGTTAAAAGCATATTACGTGCGGATATTTGTTGTTGCGTTGCCTTTTTCACCCAAAAGCCCACACAGCAAATTTTCGCCAGGTTAAAAGCTACAAATTTTAATTGAAAAATGAGTCATCACAAATTTTTGCCAAAAAAAAAAAAATAGGAATGGAAATAGGTAAAAATGTATTGCGAATTTAATTTATTATGTATGTTGCTAAATTTTCAAATTCTAAATTGAAAAATGGCAATGAATCTGGAAAATACAAACAACAAATGTGTTAAAGTGTCCAGGGAGAGAGAAATATTTGTCAGGATTTTGGGTAAGCGAATGCTTTTTTTCTAATATAAAAATGGATAAAAATATACAGTGAGTGACAATACAGTGGAACCTTTTTTAAACTATTTTTCGTAATTTCATTTATCAAAAAGATGACATTTTACCAAATATATATGATATTTCTAAGATAAATTCATATTTAGGTTTTCTTTTTAAATGTTTATAGTAAATTTAAGCGTACTTCTTAGTGTTGCCAAAACAATGGAAACTTTTAAACTTTTAGAAAAAAAGAATAGAACAAAGGAACGGTTTGAAAAGCTTCACTTTTTACAGTTATTTCAATATTTATTTTATTTTAATCATTTCTTTTGGCAATTTTTTTTCGTACAATAATCTTTTTTTAAAGCCGTACTGTTAGCATACAATTTGGCAAAGAAGATTAAACTGATGGAGAGAGAAATGGAATAAAGTTCTCTTTTCGGATGAATCCAAATACAATTGAAGAGGCAGGGAGAACATTCAAGTCAAGTTTGGTGGTGGCAATATTATGCTCTGGGACTGTTTTTCAGTGCATCGTACCCATTTGGACCCATAAATCATATCATAAAATATACTATGACTAGAATCAGATACAAATCCATGTTCAATCGCCAGATCTCAATCCCATAAAAAACCTTATGGGATTCGGGGGAAGCTTATTAGATGTGGTTATAAGGGAATATTTTAATCTTTAATCGTAATAAAAAACAAGAGATATCCAACAAGATACTGAGTCACTAAAAGGGCCAGAAAGTTTTTTTAAAAACCTAAGTTTCCATTGTTTCCATCTTCACCATGAGTTTCAAGGGTATATATAAATTTGTCATTCCGTTTGTAATTTCTACAGTTTTCATTTGTGATCCCACAAAGTTTATATATTCTGGATCGATATAGATAGCGGAGTCGATATTACCATGTCCGTCTGGACGTCTGTCCGCCTGTATGTTGAAACTTTCCGTAGCCTCCACATAACTTACATACATGATTCATACATCAATATATCTGCTAAAGATCCGGTTCGGTTGCTATTTTAAATCGAGAAAATCGGCCCAGAAATGGTTGAGTTATAAAAAAAATAGAACTACCACGATTTTCGACCTAGTTTTGATCTATATCTGGATTACTAAGTCATCAATATAGACAATATGGATTTCCAATGATAGATTTTTCAAAGACCTTTGACCTACAATTAGTCAAAATCGAGAAAAATATTTTTTACCCCGAATTTTTTTTTCTCCAAAAAATGTTTTTATTATAAAATTTAATTAAACAAATTTGGAAAAAAAAATTAATTTAAAAAAATGTTTAGCCATATTTCCCTTCTAAGTGGATCTATATGGGTAGAGAGGAACCTACAGTTCAAATTGCATGCCATGTTTGCCATGGATGAACTGGTTCTAAACGTTACTTTTTTATATACATACTAGCTTGACCCGGTGCGCTTCGCTACCCCTCTCGTAATAAAAAAAATATGTAAGGATTTTATAAAAAAATCGGGTTTCTCCCTGTTTATCCCTTTCTTGTCCAAGTATTGAAAAAAGTTATAGTCTATTGACGCTTCCAAGTAAGGATCTATCTACGTTCCAAATTTCAATAAAATCGGTTCAGCCGTTTAGGCGTGATGCTCAAACAAACAAACAAACTTACAAAGACATTTATATATTTATATAGATATATCGTCACCTAAAATGCAAAAGGGTCTATCATCACTTTTCAAAATTTTACAGAAGAAACAAAAAACTTAATAAAATGAAAAGTGTTGTGGTTACAAATATGATTTTCTTTCTTTAATAAAGACATTATTTTTTTTTAAAAAAAGCTAAATATTTGTGAAGACTTGTGCCTGAATACGCTGTACCAATATTCATTAAAAACTCATATGGAATTTTTCTATTGCAATTGTTCTTGATAAATTAGTCCTGTAAATCAATTATGCTGGTTGGCTATCGTTTATTCTATGCCCAAAATACACTTTCAGTTCGACTACCAGTACCCCTAAAATGATATTACCTATAAAACTGCAATTATCGTTAGGGAAATAATCGAATATACTGTTACCGCTGAAATAACGTTACCGAAATAATAGAAATTAACGATATCGCTACCTTTTAACCGTTTTAAATCGGTTGCCAGTCTTATAGAAAACAATCAAACAAGTAACTTAGTTTGATATTAAATTATTCTTTTGTACAATCAATCTAAGTATATCCTTTCATAGTTGGCATATTTTCCCAAGAGCACACTTTAATCGTCTACACATTTTCATTTCCTTTCCCCTCTCTCTACTTCTTCCAATTCTATTTACATTTTGCGTTATTTTTTCAAATTTTTTTTTCTTGGTTTTTACAGATTATAGCAGCATTAAGGCGATGCGTATATTAAATGCTGAACTTGCCGATACTCTGGGTAATCTTTTATCACGCGTCTGTGCTAAATCTCTCAATCCCCGACAAATTTATCCTCGTGTCCATACAGCACAATTACGCGATATACTAACAACGGATGCAGCTCGTCATTTATGGGATTCTTTAGAACAACTGGATGGTAAGTGTTTCTTTTATTCTATTATACTATTTGTAAGTGTTTGAGTGTGTGAATCAGTGTTTATTTATTTTTCTGGCTACTAACACTAACAGTCTGTATAAATTGTCAGTATTTTCTTTATATATATATATATTTTAGTCCTTTTATTCCTTTAAATATTTCTATATGTATTCACAATTTATTTCCGTTTGTATTGTTTGCTTTTTTGTATTTCTTTTATATATGTTTTACTACCCAGCAATATTACAGTCTAATCTCTTGGCGGTCTCCAATCTATAAATTTTTGAGTCATTTGACACGTATGGGATCTTTGTATAACAAAGGGAATTTATTAGGCTACGTTATACGTCCCTGGTAATCTAGCGTGAAGTCAATTGACACTTTATTGTCTTTAAGTAATATAGAGTGTAGTCACTT
The DNA here is from genome assembly GCA_942486065.2 of Calliphora vomitoria. Taxonomy (NCBI): domain Eukaryota; kingdom Metazoa; phylum Arthropoda; class Insecta; order Diptera; family Calliphoridae; genus Calliphora; species Calliphora vomitoria. The sequence continues at coordinate 89,459,632 of OW818029.2, forward strand.
TAAACTTTGTCATTCTTTTCTCTTAATATGATTATCATTAGAAGTTTAAATGTTAAGAATCTTAATAATTTCTTTAAGAGCTTAAAAATTCAATTTGTATTCGGTCGACCTACTAGAAAAGTTAATTCTCCTCTTTTAAAAAAATCTATTTATATAATAGAATCATTCGATTGACAATAAATCACAGAGAATCTTTTTTGTCTGTGCAGAAATAATACTGTAACTTTAAGAAGAAACTTATAAAGAAATTACCAAAAATTTCCCGATTAGGTACTATTGAAAATATTGTAGCTGACATGCTTTCTCATCTGGCACAACAACATGATTTGGAAGAAGTTGAAACAGAAGATTTATTGGATTTCGAAAGCATATAATTTGAATCCGAAGAATATACAATAATAGAACAAATTACAGAAAATTATCATAAACTACCAGATCTTAAAGTATTAAATGGAAAAATGTTTAAACGTACGAGTCATAGGGTAACATAGAGACTAGACATAATTGTCAAAAACCTATTTCTTGCAACAACAAAATATATGTATTTTGTTGTTGTATCAGACATATGATTTGTTGTATTTTTGTTAGACAAATCGGAATGTCTCGTCTCTATGTATAATACTCTATGGTACGAGTTGTGAAGAGCAGTATCAATGGAAGTTATGGATACCCTCAAACCTAACACAAACATTAATTGAAAAATCCCACACAACAAACGGTTTAGCTCATGGTGGAACGCCGAAACCAATGGAAAAAGTCAACAGACACTTTTATTGGCCGGAAATGACTGTTCAAATCAAATAGTTTGTACCATAAAATAAAAACTTAAGGACCTTTCAGAAATTGTATATTTATTTCTTAGGAGAGTATCAGAGACCCAAAAGTTAAAAATAGTTGTATATTTATAGTCATGGATCATCTCTTAAAATTAATTTTCTTGTTTAAAACAAATGAATTTTCATATTGAAATACATTTGGTCAATTCACAAGGTCTCTTATCATAATGTCCTAATATATCATGACTCGACGGCTCGGCTTAACCGACTCTTAGGCATTCGGCGTTGGTCTCTGCTGGTTTGTTACGATAACACAAAAAACATAGCATAGAAAGTAGTATTATTTTAGGACATTTTTTGTTTGAGAACCAATAAAAACTATTGTGAAGTATTAGGACAATATGACATGATAAGTGAGCTTGTGAATTGACCAATTATTTCAAAAATTCTTAAAATAAATCTAGTCAATTAACCCTTCTAAGATCAAATGGCTACTGTGGCTACAGTTGTTAATATTTCTTCGGGAATGCTTTGGAGGTATTGATTTTTGACCGCTTCTCCATATAAGGGAAACTACTGTGCATTGTAGTAAGTATACAGTAGTTGAAGTATAGCTTGTTTACAAGAAATTGGGTATTGGAATGTCTAAAGAACAGGTACAATCACTAGTTTAGGACAGTCATCCAGAATTGCTGGGTAGTTTTAAATCAGCTTTTTATCTATATTTTATCACTTGGTGTTGGCGTTTTTAACATTGAATTCTATGTATATTATTTGAATAGAGCTAAAGTTGAAACTTTAAATTTCGTGCATAAATTTAGTTTGGAAATCTGGAATTTATTTTTAACTTATCCTCTCAAAATTTAGTTTGTTAATTAGTTTTTTTTAACACTTACCCCCATTAACACAAAGTCTGGTTATGTGTTAACTTATAGTTATATTGTTGCTTAAAAAAATGTCTGTATGAAAACATAACTATACATTGTGATAATAAGGGTTATTCGTATTAAGTTTGATCACGATACCAATATTAATGAGAAATTGCATTAAATTATGGTTAACCTTGTAACCTACAATTTAATTACAAGGTTTACGTAGACACAACGGAGGACATCATTAAATCATCTGAGAAAGGATTCGATATTAGCGACCTCTGTTGAAATTAACTTCACATTAACAGCAAAACCCAGTTCCAGCAAAACCCGGTTCTATATGAAAACGCGGAGATGTGCGACTTGAGCTTAATCTGTCTAGATTCCATTTTCGGGACTTAATTGCCGTGATAATCGACCACTGGACTCTTGATAGGATTCCTCGCAGCTGAATGCTTTTGATATAAAGTGTAATACAATTATAATTCAATTGCTGGACTATAATTAAAGGCATACACCACACTTGCTTTCAACTTGAAGTGGCTGGATCAAACTATTGTACAAGTATTTAAAATAATATAATAAAAGTGTATCAAGGAGGAGTGAGCCAAAAAAATATTTGCGTAAAACAAAAGCTGAGAAAGATGCACGGATTGTGAATTCAAAAAAGAACCATATACGTCAGCTTCCACAATATAAAGTTAAGTGTACTGACTGTACAAAGAAGAGCAGTTTCAGATGGCCTCGCAGCTCTTTAACCGTAATGTAGTTTTGCTAGATTTATAGGATGAACACCAAATCTTATTTTTCTTTAATGCATTAACTTTCGCCTAATAACACTAAACAAACATCTTTTTATAATTGCTTTTAAACAACTAATCGCTCAGAAATAAGCCACTTGCCGCTCAAACTCTACGCTCATTGCGTGACATCGGCCTAAGGCTGAGTATGTGTAATAAGAAATACTGAAATTAAATTTAAAGTGCGTTTGTTGTTTCTAAAATCTGTCAATTTTGAAGCTTTTATTCTTTGACATTTGACAAGTAGAAACTACGCCAGTACTAAAAACGGAACGTTGCACGCCTCAACAACGCATTGAAATTATTAAAATTCACTACAAAATTGGTGAAAATCTTGCAGTCACAGTACGCAAAAGTAAAGCATTTTTGGGTCGTCGTGAAGCACCTTGTCGGTCCGCAATACAGAAATTGGTGGAAAAATTTGAGCTGTTGAGACAAGTTAGTGATGTGAAGAATAAAACCCGTGCACGTCGCTCAAGAACAACTGAGAATATTGCTGCTGTAGCCCAAAGTGTTGAAGAAAATCCAGGTTTGTCCATTCATCGTCGTTCTTTGAAACGTCATTACACCGTATTTTGGTCGCAGTTGGATGATATTGATCTGGACTACGTTTACTTTCAACAAAACGGCGCTACGTGCCACACAAGCAACGAAACCATTGCTCTTTTACGGGAAAAGTTTCCGGACCGTGTTATCTCTCGAAGAGTTGATTACAATTGGCCACCGAGATCTTCCTTTGGGTTCACGTGAAAAATAAGTTCTACGCCAACAGCCTAGCGTCGATTCAAGACCTCAAATATAGAATTCGTGAGGCATCGAGAACACAGGGCAGCCAATTTGCGATTTGGTTATGGAAAATTTCATGAAAAGGATATGGTCCTGTAAGCGTGGTCATGGTGGCCATTTGGCTGATGTTGTTTTTCATTATTAACGTCATACCTTCCTCTTTATTATGAAATAAACATCCGATCATTTATCTCAAAAAATCCAATTTTTCTTTGAATACCAAAATAACACCTCTTGTTGGAAAATCCTGTACATTACATTTTTTGGGTGACGAGGAGAGTTACTCCTCAAGTCCCATACTATCCGTGATCGTGAATCAAAAGTATCACTTTGAGACTTGTTATATTATCCATTGGTCATACTAGGCTCTTTCAGTCTCCTGCTGTTTGTATTTTAATAATCAATGGGTATTGAAATTTAATTTAGCCAAGACCTTCCTAAAGGCGACAGCTTGCTTAATATTTTTTAAGTAGAGGTTATTAAAGTTACCATATTTTTTACTACAAATAAGTACATATTATTATTATTATTCTCCACTAAATTCCATATTATTTTTGTGCAATTTTGTTTAAACATTTTTCCTTTTGCTTGAAAATATGCTTTGTATATTATTATGTAGTAATAACATTAACAAAAAAAGTTTAAAACATTTAACATAAGTATGCTTTGATGTTGTGCAAATAATCGTTGGGTAAAAAGAAATCTGTTTTATAGTATTTATACTTTAGTCCGTAATAAGATTAAATAAAAACAAAATAAAACTTTATGTAATAAAACAATTTATAATATTTAACTACTGTACAGCTACTACTACCACTACCACTAGTACTCCTCCAACAATTGCCACTGCACTTAAGCAGCTTAAGCAACAATAAATATCCTCTTTGCCATAATTGCATAAACCACTTGCAACTATCACGGCTACAGCAGCATTCATTATTGTTTTATTATTACCATTATTTTGTTTTTTTTTTTTGCTTTGTTTCTGTTGTTGCATGCAACTAACCAAACAAATATTTTTTCCTCATCCACAAACATCACTCACCATCCCTCCATCTCTCTATGTATCTATCCCTTTGCCATTATACATCATTATCATGATAATCACAACCAGCTTTTATGTATCACAGCTCTGCTTCAGGAGATGTAGAGTTGAAGCTCTCAAGGCATTTGCAATATTTTATAATCATTTTCGAGCTTCTGCTGCTTTATTCCACTTTTTATTTTCATTAGCAAAATAATACAATCTCCTTGCATTTTAGTTTTTTCACTGCTGCTTGTAAAACTTAATAATAATTAAGGAAATTCCTTTGCATAACATCACACACAAATCACTAGCACCAGAACTTTAATGTTCAATGCAAAGAGAGGAAGAGTGATGGAAAAATAAAACTGTTTTCTAATCTATTAACTAACTGAAACAATCTGCTTCTTTTTTTTTTTTTGTATATTCTTTTATGTGTGACCCTCCTGCCGGCACTCACAACGACCGCACCAACGTTTATCTAACAACATTGTGGCCACAATTTAATAACGGTGGTGGACGTGTACAATTCTTCACTCTACATCTCGACTCTGCTCTATGGCGTCTTGCTGCATGCAGACAAGTGCACTCAGCATTATAATGATAGGAATTTTTATAAGGTTGCGGATTGTGTTATGTCAACATTACATGCAGCTAATAGTTTCTTTGAAACCTCACGTCCTTGGGAATTGAAATTGAAAACTATCACCGAGAATGAGAAAAGAATTCAAATACCCCTGCCTCAGTGTGATGAGAATGCCTTAAGGCTTGAAACCATTATGGCCATGACAATGGATACTTTACGTCTGTGCGGCATTGTATTGCAGCCTCTGTTGCCGCATCTCTCCACCAGACTGTTGGATAAATTGGGTGTGCCTTGGAATCAGCGCCTGTGGAGCAATCTGAAGGACCATTTCGGTCTGGTGGCCAACAATGTTATAGAGCCACCCATTGAAGGTTGTCTGTCACGTGCCGATGCTGTGCTCTTTAAACGTATCAATCCCCCAGAAGATGAAGATGATCAGCAGCAGAAACCGCCGAAGAAAAACAGCCAAGGAAAGAAATCAAAAGTGAAGAAAGGTGGAGGAGAGAACAAGCAAATCGCACAATAGTGTTGTTTTGTCACCAAATGAAGAGGACTGTAATGAATTTATTTTACTGTTGCTGTTGAGTTCCTACTTCTGATGACCATGAATGACAGTTGCGTGCTATAGTATGAGTAACTTAATTGTAACAATCTGATGCTTGACTTGACTGGCTGATGGCCTCCATTGGTTACTTATTCTTAACCGGCACGTAATAATCCATAGTTCGTTTTATTTATTTAACTTTATTTTATTTAATTTAATTTGATTTCCTTTCCTATATTTTATTTTACTTTCTCGTTACTAAATAATAGCATTTGTTTATATTTGTTAATGTAAAGAATCCAAGCAACAAAAAGAAAGAATGAAATAAAAATATACATAAAAGTGCGTGTTGCTGTTTAGTGCACGTAACTCTAATAAAATTTAATTGTATTTTACAAAACATTGTTTTATTTATTTATTTATTTATTTTGATTGCAACAACAAACCATTTTATTTAGTTTTCTTTTAAGGGAATTATTAAATAAGAAACGGGTTTTAATAAATCATCACATCTATATTTATAAACTACTCCTCTCTAGTTGGGAAGGATATGATGTTTGTAAGGCACAAAAATATATCTCCGTATAACAATTGAGTCTGGACCACTTTTTATAATCAATTTAACGATGGATATCTAAATGGCTGTCTGTTCATATAAACTTTGTGCATAAAATGTAGTTTGCGATTTTGAAATTTTTTTTGACCCAGTGACGCAATGCACCAGGTCCCTATGAGTCTTCATAAATGTCTTAAATACTTAAGGACTACAAATCATACCATTAAATTTTATCAGGTCTTTATTGCTCAAAGCTCGCAAAATAGGTATCTAAACATAATGATCATACACTATTTCCTATAGATTTTGCTACCCTACACCACCATAGTGGGGAGAGTATAATGGATTTGTGCAGATGTTTGTGACGCCCAAAAATATTAGTCTAACACCCACCTTAAAGTATACCGATCGACTCAGAATCACTTTCTGAGTCGATTAAACAATGTCCGTCCGTCCGTCTGGCTGTCTGGCTGGCTGTCCATGTAAAGCTTGTGCGCAGAGTACAGGTCGCAATTTTAAAGATATGTCGATAAAATTTGGTACATATAATTTTTTCTGCCCAAGGACGATCCCTATTGAAACTGGCTGAAATCGGTCCATTATTTGACCTAGCCCCCATACAAATGTCCTCCCGAAAGTGGATGTTATCCGTCACAAATGTTTAATTTATATAGGTATCTACACAAGTTTTTGTGCAAATAAGTTTTATATATATGGAATTCATGTCACCAAATTTTATTATGATCGGTCCATAATTAGTCATAGCTCCCATATAAGGCCTGTTTCCGATAATCACTTTAACGAGCATAAATCTCCTACAAATGTTGGTATACACATAAAATTCAACATAAATAACTTTCATATAAACATTAATCACGTGACCAAATTTCGTGGTGATCGGTCCATAATTTGTCATAGCTCCCATATAAGGCCCACTTCCGAAAATCGCTAACGAACATAAATTATTGAAATTTTTAAAGAAAAATGTTTTTGCTCATTTACTTAGTGTAGGGTATTATCTGGTCGGGCTTGACCGACCATACTTTCTTGTTTGTTTAATTTGTAATAAAAATGCTGAGCAGGTTGAGAGGATATATGAGCAAAAATCCGAGACAACCTCTGAAAATTTCATCAAAAAAAGACAATTTATTGCATGCTTTGACAAAAAAAACAACAAAGCGTTTGTGTGGATGTGTGTTGGTTATTTCTTTGCGTATTTTGTTTTTGTTTTTATACCCTTCACCATGAGAGGCAAGGGTATATATAAAGAGAGAGTTGTTTATAATGAGTTTTCATATGAGCATCTCTATTATACGTAAACACCACACACACCCAACAACAACATTCTACAACAATGGTGCGCAGCCCATAGCACAATTGTGCAAAATCAAATCACACATATTCTTATGCTCTTACAATTTAGTAGTGGTTGTCCACTCAACGAGGCAACTACAAAAGCGCATGAGTACGAGTGTATGACTTTGTCTTTATATTTTCAGTTTTTGTATTTGTTTGTTTGTAGGTGCACTGAACAAAATAAAGAATTTAATGTGTTGGTGAGAGAATTTACTTTTGCGCACCTCTGTTCTACAAAGTGGAATGAATAAGAATTATAAATCAAACACACGCATGCATAATTTCGTTTATTTTAATTTTTGTTATTTTTTCAACATACAAATTGTATGATACAATTGTGCAAAATAATTGTTGTGTTTATTTGGTTAGTTATCAGTGAGCACTGAACGTGTGAATATGATTGTCGGATGTTTTCATATAATATTATGATATAAGAAGAGTTTTGCATGGGTAAAGGCAATGTACGTAAATATGTATACTTAGGTGAAGGGTATATAAGATTCGGTACAGCCGAATTTAGCTCTGTTACTTGTCATATATAAAATCGATTTTTGGTTGAAAATGTAAGTGATCACAGATGATCGTCCTTTTTCCATTTAGACCACTATTTACCGACTTATAGCCACTTTTGTGTTTTACTTCATTTTCATATATAAAATCGATTTTGGGTTGAAAATGCAAGTGATCACAGATGATCGTCCTTTTTCCATTTCGACCACTATTTACCGACTTATAGCCACTTTTGTGTTTTACTTCATTTTCATATATAAAATCGATTTTGGGTTGAAAATGCAAGTGATCACAGATGATCGTCCTTTTTCCATTTGGACCACTATTTACCGACTTATGGGCACTTTTATGTTTTACTTCATTTTCATATATAAAATCGATTTTGGGTTGAAAATGTAAGTGATCACAGATGATCGTCCTTTTTCTATTTGGACCACTATTTACCGACTTATAGCCATTTTTGTGTTTTACTTCATTTTCATATATAAAATCGATTTTGGGTTGAAAATGCAAGTGCTCACAGATGATCGTCCTTTTTCCATTTGGACCACTATTTACCGACTTCCAGCCACTTCTATGTTTTACTTAATTTTCTTATATAAAATCGATTTTGGGTTGAAAATGTAAGTGATCACAGATGATCGTCCCTTTTTCATTTGAACCACTATTTACCGACTTATAGCCACTTTTATGTTTTACTTCATTTTCATATATAAAATCGATTTTGGGTTGAAAATGTAAGTGATCACAGATGATCGTCCCTTTTCCATTTGGACCACTATTTACCGACTTATAGCCACTTTTGTGTTTTACTTCATTTTCATATATAAAATCGATTTTAGGTTGAAAATGTAAGTGATCACAGATGATCGTCCTTTTTCTATTTGGACCACTATTTACCGACTTATGGCCACTTTTATGTTTTACTTCATTTTCATATATAAAATCGATTTTGGGTTGAAAATGTAAGTGATCACAGGTGATCGTCCTTTTTCCATTTGGAACACTATTTACCGACTTATAGCCACTTTTATATTTTACTTTATTTTCATATATAAAATCGATTTTAGGTTGAAAATGTAAGTGATCACAGATGATCGTCCCTTTTCCATTTGGACCACTATTTACCGACTTATAGCCACTTTTATATTTTACTTTATTTTCATATATAAAATCGATTTTAGGTTGAAAATGTAAGTGATCACAGATTATCGACCTTTTTCCATTTGGACCACTATTTACCGACTTATGGCCACTTTTATGTTTTACTTCATTTTCATATATTAAATCGATTTTGGGTTGAAAATGTTAGTGATCACAGATGATCGTCCTTTTTCCATTTGGACCACTATTTACCGACTTACAGCCACTTCTATGTTTTACTTCATTTTCAAATATAAAATCGATTTTGGGTTGAAAATGTAAGTGATCACAGATGATCGTCCTTTTTCCATTTGGACCACCATTTACCGACTTATAGCCACTTTTGTGTTTTACCTCATTTTCATATATAAAATCGATTTTGGGTTGAAAATGCAAGTGATCACAGATGATCGTCCTTTTTCCATTTGGACCACTATTTACCGACTTATAGCCACTTTTGTGTTTTACTTAATTTTTTTATATAAAATCGATTTTGGGTTGAAAATGTAAGTGATCACAGATGATCGTCCTTTTTCTATTTGGACCACTATTTACCGACTTATGGCCACTTTCATGTTTTACTTCATTTTCATATATAAAATCGATTTTGGGTTGAAAATGTTAGTGATCACAGATGATCGTCCCTTTTCCATTTGGACCACTATTTACCGACTTATGGCCACTTTTATGTTTTACTTTATTTTCATATATAAAATCGATTTTGGGTTGAAAATGTAAGTGATCACAGATGATCGTCCTTTTTCTATTTGGACCACTATTTACCGACTTATAGCCACTTTTGTGTTTTACTTAATTTTTTTATATAAAATCGATTTTGGGTTGAAAATGTAAGTGATCACAGATGATCGTCCTTTTTCTATTTGGACCACTATTTACCGACTTATGGCCACTTTCATGTTTTACTTCATTTTCATATATAAAATCGATTTTGGGTTGAAAATGTTAGTGATCACAGATGATCGTCCCTTTTCCATTTGGACCACTATTTACCGAATTATGGCCACTTTTATGTTTTACTTCATTTTCATATATAAAATCGATTTTTTATATGAAAGTATAAAAAAATATAAGTGAACACAGATGATCGTCCTTTTTCTATTTGGACCACTATTTACCGACTTATGGCCACTTTTATGTTTTACTTCATTTTCATATATAAAATCAATTTTGTGTTGAAAATGTTAGTGATCACAGATGATCGTCCTTTTTCCATTTGGACCACTATTTACCGACTTATGGCCACTTTTATGTTTTACTTCATTTTCATATATAAAATCGATTTTGGGTTGAAAATGTAAGTGATCACAAATGATCGTCCTTTTTCCATTTGGACCACTATTTACCGACTTATAGCCACTTTTATGTTTTACTTCATTTTCATATATAAAATCGATTTTAGGTTGAAAATGCAAGTGATCACAGATGATCGTCCTTTTTTCATTTGGACCACTATTTACCGACTTATGGCCACTTTTATGTTTTACTTCATTTTCATATATAAAATCGATTTTGGGTTGAAAATGTAAGTGATCACAGATGATCGTCCCTTTTCCATTTGGACCACTATTTACCGACTTATAGCCACTTTTGTGTTTTGCTTCATTTTCATATATAAAATCGATTTTGGGTTGAAAATGTAAGTGATCACAAATGATCGTCCTTTTTCCATTTGGACCACTATTTACCGACTTATAGCCACTTTTATGTTTTACTTCATTTTCATATATAAAATCGATTTTAGGTTGAAAATGCAAGTGATCACAGATGATCGTCCTTTTTTCATTTGGACCACTATTTACCGACTTATGGCCACTTTTATGTTTTACTTCATTTTCATATATAAAATCGATTTTGGGTTGAAAATGTAAGTGATCACAGATGATCGTCCCTTTTCCATTTGGACCACTATTTACCGACTTATAGCCACTTTTGTGTTTTGCTTCATTTTCATATATAAAATCGATTTTGGGTTGAAAATGTAAGTGATCACAGATGATCGTCCTTTTTCCATTTGGACCACTATTTACCGACTTATAGCCACTTTTGTGTTTTACCTCATTTTCATATATAAAATCGATTTTGGGTTGAAAATGCAAGTGATCACAGATGATCGTCCTTTTTCCATTTGGACCACTATTTACCGACTTATAGCCACTTTTGTGTTTTGCTTCATTTTCATATATAAAATCGATTTTGGGTTGAAAATGCAAGTGATCACAGATGATCGTCCTTTTTCCATTTGGACCACTATTTACCGACTTATGACCACTTTTATGTTTTACTTCATTTTCATATATAAAATCGATTTTGGGTTGAAAATGTAAGTGATCACAGATGATCGTCCTTTTTCTATTTGGACCACTATTTACCGACTTATAGCCACTTTTGTGTTTTCTTCATTTTCATATATAAAATCGATTTTGGGTTGAAAATGCAAGTGATCACAGATGATCGTCCTTTTTTCATTTGGACCACTATTTACCGACTTATAGCCACTATTATGTTTTACTTCATTTTCATATATAAAATCGATTTTGGGTTGAAAATGTAAGTGATCACAGGGGATCGACCTTTTTCCATTTGGAACACTATTTACCGACTTATAGCCACTTTTATATTTTACTTTATTTTCATATATAAAATCGATTTTGGGTTGAAAATGTAAGTGATCGCTGATGATCGTCCCTTTTCCATTTGGACCACTATTTACCGACTTATAGCCACTTTTGTGTTTTACTTTATTTTCATATATAAAATCGACTTTGGGTTGAAAATGCAAGTGTTCACAGATGATCGACCTTTTTCCATTTGGACCACTATTTACCGACTTATGGCCACTTTTATGTTTTACTTCATTTTCATATATTAAATCGATTTTGGGTTGAAAATGTTAGTGATCACAGATGATCGTCCTTTTTCCATTTGGACCACTATTTACCGACTTACAGCCACTTCTATGTTTTACTTCATTTTCAAATATAAAATCGATTTTGGGTTGAAAATGTAAGTGATCACAGATGATCGTCCTTTTTCCATTTGGACCACTATTTACCGACTTACAGCCACTTTTGTGTTTTGCTTCATTTTCATATATAAAATCGATTTTGGGTTGAAAATGCAAGTGATCACAGATGATCGTCCTTTTTCCATTTGGACCACTATTTACCGACTTATAGCCACTTTTATATTTTACTTTATTTTCATATATAAAATCGATTTTGGGTTGAAAATGTAAGTGATCACAGATGATCGTCCCTTTTCCATTTGGACCACTATTTACCGACTTATAGCCACTTTTGTGTTTTACTTTATTTTCATATATACAATCGATTTTGGGTTGAAAATGCAAGTGTTCACAGATGATCGACCTTTTTCCATTTGGACTACTATTTACCGACTTATGGCCACTTTTATGTTTTACTTCATTTTCATATATTAAATCGATTTTGGGTTGAAAATGTTAGTGATCACAGATGATCGTCCTTTTTCCATTTGGACCACTATTTACCGACTTATGGCCACTTTTATGTTTTACTTCATTTTCATATATAAAATCGATTTTGGGTTGAAAATGCAAGTGATCACAGATGATCGTCCTTTTTTCATTTGGACCACTATTTACCGACTTATAGCCAATTTTATGTTTTACTTCATTTTCATATATAAAATCGATTTTGGGTTGAAAGTGTAAGTGATCACAGGTGATCGTCCTTTTTCCGTTTGGAACACTATTTACCGACTTATAGCCACTTTTATATTTTACTTTATTTTCATATATAAAATCGATTTTGGGTTGAAAATGTAAGTGATCACTGATGATCGTCCCTTTTCCATTTGGACCACTATTTACCGACTTATAGCCACTTTTGTGTTTTACTTTATTTTCATATATAAAATCGACTTTGGGTTGAAAATGCAAGTGTTCACAGATTATCCATTTGGACCAGATTTTTCCATTTGGACCACTATTTACCGACTTATGGCCACTTTTGTGTTTTACTTCATTTTCATATATTAAATCGATTTTGGGTTGAAAATGTTAGTGATCACAGATGATCGTCCTTTTTCCATTTGGACCACTATTTACCGACTTACAGCCACTTCTATGTTTTAATTCATTTTCAAATATAAAATCGATTTTGGGTTGAAAATGTAAGTGATCACAGATGATCGTCCTTTTTCCATTTGGACCACTATTTACCGACTTACAGCCACTTCTATATTTTACTTAATTTTCTTATATAAAATCGATTTGGGGTTGAAAATGTAAGTGATCACAGATGATCGTCCCTTTTCCATTTGGACCACTATTTACCGACTTATGGCCACTTTTATGTTTTACTTCATTTTCATATATAAAATCGATTTTGGGTTGAAAATGAAAGTGATCACAGATGATCGTCTTTTTTTCATTTGGACCACTATTTACCGACTTATAGCCACTTTTATGTTTTACTTCATTTTCATATATAAAATCGATTTTGGGTTGAAAATGTAAGTGATCACAGGTGATCGTCCTTTTTCCATTTGGAACACTATTTACCGACTTATAGCCACTTTTATATTTTACTTTATTTTCATATATAAAATCGATTTTGGGTTGAAAATGTAAGTGATCACAGATGATCGTCCCTTTTCCATTTGGACCATTATTTACCGACTTATAGCCACTTTTGTGTTTTACTTTATTTTCATATATAAAATCGATTTTGGGTTGAAAATGCAAGTGTTCACAGATGGTCGACCTTTTTCCATTTGGACCACTATTTACCGACTTATGGCCACTTTTATGTTTTACTTCATTTTCATATATTAAATCGATTTTGGGTTGAAAATGTTAGTGATCACAGATGATCGTCCTTTTTCCATTTGGACCACTATTTACCGACTTACAGCCACTTCTATATTTTACTTAATTTTCTTATATAAAATCGATTTTGGGTTGAAAATGTAAGTGATCACAGATGATCGTCCTTTTTCTATTTGGACCACTATTTACCGACTTATAGCCACTTTTGTGTTTTCTTCATTTTCATATATAAAATCGATTTTGGGTTGAAAATGCAAGTGATCACAGATGATCGTCCTTTTTCCATTTGGACCACTATTTACCGACTTATAGCCACTTTTGTGTTTTGCTTCATTTTCATATATAAAATCGATTTTGGGTTGAAAATGCAAGTGATCACAGATGATCGTCCTTTTTCCATTTGGACCACTATTTACCGACTTATGACCACTTTTATGTTTTACTTCATTTTCATATATAAAATCGATTTTGGGTTGAAAATGTAAGTGATCACAGATGATCGTCCTTTTTCCATTTGGACCACTATTTACCGACTTACAGCCACTTCTATGTTTTACCTAATTTTCTTATATAAAATCGATTTTGGGTTGAAAATGTAAGTGATCACAGATGATCGTCCTTTTTCTATTTGGACCACTATTTACCGACTTATGGCCACTTTCATGTTTTACTTCATTTTCATATATAAAATCGATTTTGTGTTGAAAATGTTAGTGATCACAGATGATCGTCCCTTTTCCATTTGGACCACTATTTACCGACTTATGGCCACTTTTATGTTTTACTTAATTTTCTTATATAAAATCGATTTTTGACCACTATTTACCGACTTACAGCCAATTCTACGTTTTACTTAATTTTCTTATATAAAATCGATTTTGGGTTGAAAATGTAAGTGATCACAGATTATCGCCCCTTTTTCATTTGGACCACTATTTACCGACTTATAGCCACTTTTGTGTTTTACTTCATTTTCATATATAAAATCGATTTTTTATATGAAAGTATAAAAAAATATAAGTGATCACAGATGATCGTCCTTTTTCTATTTGGACCACTATTTACCGACTTATGGCCACTTTTATGTTTTACTTCATTTTCATATATAAAATCGATTTTGGATTGAAAATGTAAGTGATCACAGATGATCGTCCTTTTTTCATTTGGACCACTATTTACCGACTTATGGCCACTTTTATGTTTTACTTCATTTTCATATATAAAATCGATTTTGGGTTGAAAATGTAAGTGATCACAGACGATCGTCCCTTTTCCATTTGGACCACTATTTACCGACTTATAGCCACTTTTGCGTTTTACTTAATTTTCATATATAAAATCGATTTTGGGTTGAAAATGTAAGTGATCACAGATGATCGTCCCTTTTTCATTTGAACCACTATTTACCGACTTACAGCCGCTTCTATGTTTTACTTAATTTTCTTATATAAAATCGATTTTGGGTTGAAAATGTTAGTGATCACAGATGATCGTCCTTTTTCTATTTGGACCACTATTTACCGACTTATGGCCACTTTCATGTTTTACTTCATTTTCATATATAAAATCGATTTTGGGTTGAAAATGTAAGTGATCACAGATGATCGTCCTTTTTCCATTTGGACCACTATTTACCGACTTATGGCTACTTTTATGTTTTACTTCATTTTCATATATAAAATCGATTTTGGGTTGAAAATGCAAGTGATCACAGATGATCGTCCTTTTTTCATTTGGACCACTATTTACCGACTTATAGCCACTATTATGTTTTACTTCATTTTCATATATAAAATCGATTTTGGGTTGAAAATGTAAGTGATCACAGGGGATCGTCCTTTTTCCATTTGGAACACTATTTACCGACTTATAGCCACTTTTATATTTTACTTTATTTTCATATATAAAATCGATTTTGGGTTGAAAATGTAAGTGATCACTGATGATCGTCCCTTTTCCATTTGGACCACTATTTACCGACTTACAGCCACTTTTGTGTTTTACTTTATTTTCATATATAAAATCGACTTTGGGTTGAAAATGCAAGTGTTCACAGATGATCGACCTTTTTCCATTTGGACCACTATTTACCGACTTATGGCCACTTTTATGTTTTACTTCATTTTCATATATTAAATCGATTTGGGGTTGAAAATGTTAGTGATCACAGATGATCGTCCTTTTTCCATTTGGACCACTATTTACCGACTTACAGCCACTTCTATGTTTTACTTCATTTTCAAATATAAAATCGATTTTGGGTTGAAAATGTAAGTGATCACAGATGATCGTCCTTTTTCCATTTGGACCACTATTTACCGACTTACAGCCACTTTTGTGTTTTGCTTCATTTTCATATATAAAATCGATTTTGGGTTGAAAATGCAAGTGATCACAGATGATCGTCCTTTTTCCATTTGGACCACTATTTACCGACTTATAGCCACTTTTATATTTTACTTTATTTTCATATATAAAATCGATTTTGGGTTGAAAATGTAAGTGATCACAGATGATCGTCCCTTTTCCATTTGGACCACTATTTACCGACTTATAGCCACTTTTGTGTTTTACTTTATTTTCATATATAAAATCGACTTTGGGTTGAAAATGCAAGTGTTCACAGATGATCGACCTTTTTCCATTTGGACCACTATTTACCGACTTATGGCCACTTTTATGTTTTACTTCATTTTCATATATTAAATCGATTTTGGGTTGAAAATGTTAGTGATCACAGATGATCGTCCTTTTTCCATTTGGACCACTATTTACCGACTTATGGCCACTTTTATGTTTTACTTCATTTTCATATATAAAATCGATTTTGGGTTGAAAATGCAAGTGATCACAGATGATCGTCCTTTTTTCATTTGGACCACTATTTACCGACTTATAGCCACTTTTATGTTTTACTTCATTTTCATATATAAAATCGATTTTGGGTTGAAAATGTAAGTGATCACAGGTGATCGTCCTTTTTCCATTTGGAACACTATTCACCGACTTATAGCCACTTTTATATTTTACTTTATTTTCATATATAAAATCGATTTTGGGTTGAAAATGTAAGTGATCACTGATGATCGTCCCTTTTCCATTTGGACCACTATTTACCGACTTATAGCCACTTTTGTGTTTTACTTTATTTTCATATATAAAATCGACTTTGGGTTGAAAATGCAAGTGTTCACAGATGATCCATTTGGACCAGATTTTTCCATTTGGACCACTATTTACCGACTTATGGCCACTTTTATGTTTTACTTCATTTTCATATATTAAATCGATTTTGGGTTGAAAATGTTAGTGATCACAGATGATCGTCCTTTTTCCATTTGGACCACTATTTACCGACTTACAGCCACTTCTATGTTTTAATTCATTTTCAAATATAAAATCGATTTTGGGTTGAAAATGTAAGTGATCACAGATGATCGTCCTTTTTCCATTTGGACCACTATTTACCGACTTACAGCCACTTCTATATTTTACTTAATTTTCTTATATAAAATCGATTTGGGGTTGAAAATGTAAGTGATCACAGATGATCGTCCCTTTTCCATTTGGACCACTATTTACCGACTTATGGCCACTTTTATGTTTTACTTCATTTTCATATATAAAATCGATTTTGGGTTGAAAATGAAAGTGATCACAGATGATCGTCCTTTTTTCATTTGGACCACTATTTACCGACTTATAGCCACTTTTATGTTTTACTTCATTTTCATATATAAAATCGATTTTGGGTTGAAAATGTAAGTGATCACAGGTGATCGTCCTTTTTCCATTTGGAACACTATTTACCGACTTATAGCCACTTTTATATTTTACTTTATTTTCATATATAAAATCGATTTTGGGTTGAAAATGTAAGTGATCACAGATGATCGTCCCTTTTCCATTTGGACCATTATTTACCGACTTATAGCCACTTTTGTGTTTTACTTTATCTTCATATATAAAATCGATTTTGGGTTGAAAATGCAAGTGTTCACAGATGATCGACCTTTTTCCATTTGGACCACTATTTACCGACTTATGGCCACTTTTATGTTTTACTTCATTTTCATATATAAAATCGATTTTGGGTTGAAAATGTAAGTGATCACAGATGATCGTCCTTTTTCTATTTGGACCACTATTTACCGACTTATGGCCACTTTCATGTTTTACTTCATTTTCATATATAAAATCGATTTTGTGTTGAAAATGTTAGTGATCACAGATGATCGTCCCTTTTCCATTTGGACTACTATTTACCGACTTATAGCCACTTTTATGTTTTACTTAATTTTCTTATATAAAATCGATTTTTGACCACTATTTACCGACTTACAGCCAATTCTACGTTTTACTTAATTTTCTTATATAAAATCGATTTTGGGTTGAAAATGTAAGTGATCACAGATTATCGCCCCTTTTTCATTTGGACCACTATTTACCGACTTATAGCCACTTTTGTGTTTTACTTCATTTTCATATATAAAATCGATTTTTTATATGAAAGTATAAAAAAATATAAGTGATCACAGATGATCGTCCTTTTTCTATTTGGACCACTATTTACCGACTTATGGCCACTTTTATGTTTTACTTCATTTTCATATATAAAATCGATTTTGGATTGAAAATGTAAGTGATCACAGATGATCGTCCTTTTTCCATTTGGACCACTATTTACCGACTTATGGCCACTTTTATGTTTTACTTCATTTTCATATATAAAATCGATTTTGGGTTGAAAATGTAAGTGATCACAAATGATCGTCCTTTTTCCATTTGGACCACTATTTACCGACTTATAGCCACTTTTATGTTTTACTTCATTTTCATATATAAAATCGATTTTAGGTTGAAAATGCAAGTGATCACAGATGATCGTCCTTTTTTCATTTGGACCACTATTTACCGACTTATGGCCACTTTTATGTTTTACTTCATTTTCATATATAAAATCGATTTTGGGTTGAAAATGTAAGTGATCACAGATGATCGTCCCTTTTCCATTTGGACCACTATTTACCGACTTATAGCCACTTTTGCGTTTTACTTTATTTTCATATATAAAATCGATTTTGGGTTGAAAATGTAAGTGATCACAGATGATCGTCCCTTTTCCATTTGAACCACTATTTACCGACTTATAGCCACTTTTGTGTTTTACTTTATTTTCATATATAAAATCGATTTTGGGTTGAAAATGCAAGTGTTCACAAATGATCGACCTTTTTCCATTTGGACCACTATTTACCGACTTATGGCCACTTTTATGTTTTACTTCAGTTTCATATATTAAATCGATTTTGGGTTGAAAATGTTAGTGATCACAGATGATCGTCCTTTTTCCATTTGGACCACTATTTACCGACTTACAGCCACTTCTATGTTTTACTTCATTTTCAAATATAAAATCGAAATGAAAATGAAAGTGATCACAGATGATCGTCCTTTTTCCATTTGGACCACTATTTACCGACTTATGGCCACTTTTATGTTTTACTTCAGTTTCATATATTAAATCGATTTTGGGTTGAAAATGTTAGTGATCACAGATGATCGTCCTTTTTCCATTTACTTAATTTTCTTATATAAAATCGATTTTGGGTTGAAAATGTAAGTGATCACAGATGATCGTCCTTTTTCTATTTGGACCACTATTTACCGACTTATGGCCACTTTCATGTTTTACTTCATTTTCATATATAAAATCGATTTTGGGTTGAAAATGTAAGTGATCACAGATGATCGTCCCTTTTTCATTTGAACCACTATTTACCGACTTACAGCCACTTCTATGTTTTACTTAATTTTCTTATATAAAATCGATTTTGGGTTGAAAATGTAAGTGATCACAGATGATCGTCCTTTTTCTATTTGGACCACTATTTACCGACTTATGGCCACTTTCATGTTTTACTTCATTTTCATATATAAAATCGATTTTGGGTTGAAAATGCAAGTGATCACAGATGATCGTCCTTTTTCCATTTGGACCACTATTTACCGACTTATGGCCACTTTTATGTTTTACTTCATTTTCATATATTAAATCGATTTTGGGTTGAAAATGTTAGTGATCACAGATGATCGTCCTTTTTCCATTTGGACCACTATTTACCGACTTACAGCCACTTCTATGTTTTACTTCATTTTCAAATATAAAATCGATTTTGGGTTGAAAATGTAAGTGATCACAGATGATCGTCCTTTTTCCATTTGGACCACTATTTACCGACTTACAGCCACTTCTATGTTTTATTTCATTTTCATATATAAAATCGATTTTGGGTTGAAAATGCAAGTGTTCACAGATGATCGACCTTTTTCCATTTGGACCACTATTTACCGACTTATGGCCACTTTTATGTTTTACTTCATTTTCATATATTAAATCGATTTTGGGTTGAAAATGTTAGTGATCACAGATGATCGTCCTTTTTCCATTTGGACCACTATTTACCGACTTACAGCCACTTCTATATTTTACTTAATTTTCATATATAAAATCGATTTTGGGTTGAAAATGTAAGTGATCACAGATGATCGTCCTTTTTCTATTTGGACCACTATTTACCGACTTATGGCCACTTTCATGTTTTACTTCATTTTCATATATAAAATCGATTTTGGGTTGAAAATGCAAGTGATCACAGATGATCGTCCCTTTTCCATTTGGACCACTATTTACCGACTTATGACCACTTTTATGTTTTACTTCATTTTCATATATTAAATCGATTTTGGGTTGAAAATGTTAGTGATCACAGATGATCGTCCTTTTTCCATTTGGACCACTATTTACCGACTTACAGCCACTTCTATGTTTTACCTAATTTTCTTATATAAAATCGATTTTGGGTTGAAAATGTAAGTGATCACAGATGATCGTCCTTTTTCTATTTGGACCACTATTTACCGACTTATGGCCACTTTCATGTTTTACTTCATTTTCATATATAAAATCGATTTTGGGTTGAAAATGCAAGTGATCACAGATGATCGTCCCTTTTCCATTTGGACCACTATTTACCGACTTATGACCACTTTTATGTTTTACTTCATTTTCATATATTAAATCGATTTTGGGTTGAAAATGTTAGTGATCACAGATGATCGTCCTTTTTCCATTTGGACCACTATTTACCGACTTACAGCCACTTCTATGTTTTACTTCATTTTCAAATATAAAATCGATTTTGGGTTGAAAATGTAAGTGATCACAGATGATCGTCCTTTTTCCATTTGGACCACTATTTACCGACTTATAGCCACTTTTGTGTTTTGCTTCATTTTCATATATAAAATCAATTTTGGGTTGAAAATGCAAGTGATCACAGATGATCGTCCTTTTTCCATTTGGACCACTATTTGCCGACTTATAGCCACTTTCATGTTTTACTTCATTTTCATATATAAAATCGATTTTGTGTTGAAAATGCAAGTGATCACAGATGATCGTCCTTTTTCCATTTGGACCACTATTTACCGACTTATGGCCACTTTTATGTTTTACTTCATTTTCATATATAAAATCGATTTTGGGTTGAAAATGTAAGTGATCACAGATGATCGTCCTTTTTCCATTTGGACCACTATTTACCGACTTACAGCCACTTCTATATTTTACTTAATTTTCTTATATAAAATCGATTTTGGGTTGAAAATGTAAGTGATCACAGATGATCGTCCTTTTTCCATTTGGACCACTATTTACCGACTTATGGCCACTTTTATGTTTTACTTCATTTTCATATATAAAATCGATTTTGGGTTGAAAATGTAAGTGATCACAGATGATCGTCCTTTTTCCATTTGGACCACTATTTACCGACTTACAGCCACTTCTATGTTTTACTTAATTTTCTTATATAAAATCGATTTTGGGTTGAAAATGTAAGTGATCACAGATGATCGTCCTTTTTCTATTTGGACCACTATTTACCGACTTATGGCCACTTTCATTTTTTACTTCATTTTCATATATAAAATCGATTTTGGGTTGAAAATGTTAGTGATCACAGATGATCGTCCCTTTTCCATTTGGACCACTATTTACCGACTTATGGCCACTTTTATGTTTTACTTAATTTTCATATATAAATTCTATTTTGGGTTGAAAATTCAAGTGATCACAGATGATCGTCCTTTTTCCATTTGGACCACTTTTTACCGACTTACAGTCACTTCTATGTTTTACTTAATTTTCTTATATAAAATCGATTTTTGACCACTATTTACCGACTTACAGCCAATTCTATGTTTTACTTAATTTTCTTATATAAAATCGATTTTTTGTTGAAAATGTAAGTGATCACAGATGATCGCCCCTTTTTCATTTGGACCACTATTTACCGACTTATAGCCACTTTTGTGTTTTACTTAATTTTCATATATAAAATCGATTTTGGGTTGAAAATGTAAGTGATCACAGATGATCGTCCCTTTTTCTTTTGGACCACTATTTACTGACTTATAGCCACTTTTGTGTTTTACTTCATTTTCATATATATAATCGAAATGAAAATATAAGTGATCACAGATGATCGCCCTTTTTCCATTTGGACCACTATTTACCGACTTATAGCCACTTTTATGTTTTACTTCATTTTCATATATAAAATCGATTTTGGGTTGAAAATGTAAGTGATCACAAATGATCGTCCTTTTTCCATTTTGACCACTATTTACCGACTTATAGCCACTTTTATGTTTTACTTCATTTTCATATATAAAATCGATTTTAGGTTGAAAATGCAAGTGATCACAGATGATCGTCCTCTTTTCATTTGGACCACTATTTACTGACTTATGGCCACTTTTATGTTTTTCTTCATTTTCATATATAAAATCGACTTTGGGTTGAAAATGTAAGTGATCACAGATGATCGTCCTTTTTCCATTTGGACCACTATTTGCCGACTTATAGCCACTTTTATATTTTACTTTATTTTCATATATAAAATCGATTTTGGGTTAAAAATGTAAGTGATCACAGATGATCGTCCCTTTTCCATTTGGACCACTATTTACCGACTTATAGCCACTTTTGTGTTTTATTTTATTTTCATATATAAAATCGATTTTGGGTTGAAAATGTAAGTGATCACAGATGATCGTCCCTTTTCCATTTGGATCACTATTTACCGACTTATAGCCACTTTAGTGTTAACCCGATTTTTTTTTACAAATTTTGAAAAACAATTTTGAAAAAAAAAATTTTTTTAACTTTTGAAAAACAATTTTAAAAAAAGAAATTAATTTTGTTAACCTAATTTTTATTTAAACTATAATTTGGTGAAGGGTATATAAGATTCGGCACAGCCGAATATAGCTTTTTTACTTGTTTGTACAAAATTTGACTTCAATTTCCGTGCTCTGTCTTTGGCTTTTAAATTTTTAGCAGAGTTCCTGTAAGGAACTTTTTGAGCCTACGTGTGTTTTTGAACCTGCATTGGCTTTAACTTTTCGTACCAAATAGTCCGAATACCTAGAGACTGCTTTCCTACCGGATGTGTTGGGAGCTCTTTTGAAAATACTTTCTATTTATTTGCTTTAAAAACATCATGTGGACCATTTCTTCTACATGAACCAAGTTTTCTATCAACGGACAAGTTCTCCCTATACTGTTTTATAACATTGGAATCAGTTTGACGGCAGACCTTTGATTGTTTGGTCAACTTTTTGTAGGACTAAGTTGGGTTTTGTTGAAAATATTTAATGATATTAGTAAGCTCTTTTTTCTCGTCATTTATTTTAATCAGATTAACAACAAATGAACATAATTGACATTAAACATAATAACTGACATGCTTTACAAAGGTAACTTGATAAAAAAAATCAAATAATACATGGGTTTAAAGTTTGAATGAAAAACGTGTGTTAAGGTTTTTTCGATCTGAGTCCTTAAATTGATGTTCTTGTGTCTTAATTTTGAAGTTATATCTCTCTTATATATATCTATATATAAACAAATTAATGTATGACTGTTTATTTGTCTGTACCTTATAGGAGGCTAAACCACTGGACCGATACTCTTGAAATTATTACTGTATGTTCCTCTATATCTAGAAGGAACAATAGGCTACATTTTATTTTAAAATTTTGAGTGGGCGTGGCACCTACCACACAAAGTAAATAGTTATTATGGAATATCTGGTGAACTGTAATTGTGAAAGCCCCAAAACATTGCGGACCAAACGTCTTATGAAAAGTATTAATTTTTTTAAAAGTCGCAGGTTATTTTTTATACTCTCTGACAAAAGCATGGTATACAATTAAAAGCTAAAAATTATTATTCTTAATTAATTAATGCTTTCATATTTTACTACATTTAGGGTAGCGAAGCGCCCTAAGGACGAAACATATGGATATGATCGGTTCATTATTTCACCTTCTTCACATGTAAATATCCTTTCAAAGTAGGATTTTAACGATTATAAATTGCTTACACACAATTACTCACCTATTTTGAAAATTTTGCAGTTTTTTATAAAAATAAAACCTACAACTCTAATCATTATGCGTAAGATTCTCTGCCGCTAGAAGACTACCACGAATGCTCGAATGCAAGAGAAAATAGCACTAACTAATAAGAACACAATTAAAAAGCTCCTGATTTTGACAAAATCCACCGGTTGTAACTAAATGTCATAGCTCCCCCCACCTCTGGTTGCGTAATTTGAAATTCTAGTGAATTTTGATGGGTGGCATTCATTGCATACCTTCACTCGGGTACCTCAAATTAACCCATTACAATCTCCTCAATCGCAAAAATCTGAAATTGAAGATAACATTTAGCTTACAGCTACTGATTTTCTCGAATCCGTCCTAAAATTGGTTACCACTTTTGAGTGTGAGGCTTTGCGATAGACTGACTTATGACCCTTGATCCCTTGACGGTCTGCAGTTCCCTCTGTCCATTTAGAATTAGTCTTAAAAAGGCTCTTTTCCAATATTACCCTGTGAATGTAGAATGTCATCTCCCTTCCCTAGGTGGTGTTGTCCATTATAAGCTCTGGGATCTTCAATGCCGCCATAATTTTAGTCTGAATGACACTGCATTTTCAGAAAGTCTATAAGACTTGTTTGTGTACGTCTCCGTTATGTAGACAGCAGATCCGATGCAGGTCTGGCTATTCCGTCGATCTCTGGATACCGCATAGGCGTTGTGTATTCTCCGGGATCTTCTACCGACATTCCTATTCGGGATCTCTAAACAGAGTGTGCTTTCGTAGATGATTAAGTCCAATAAAGCGGATTTTTCGATAAAGTTCGAATTTTAAAGTTACTTTTGAAACAGTTTGTTAGGAAGATTATTTTCAGTTGGAATAAACTTGGCATTCAATTTTTGTTTTCGATAGTTAGAGGAATAGAATAAAAAGCGTAAATGAGAGACAAAAATTTATGTATTTTGTTGTTGTGTCAGCAATAAAATTTGGGAGAGTGATTACTTTTACTCTCGGCTTATAGTGCTTTATAATCTACATGCCGTATTGCAAAATTTTAGCATTTATGATTTTAAAAGGAGGTGTCATAAGGTGTTTTTATATCAGTAGGCGCGTAATACTTTCATCAGGGAAATAACTTTAATAGTTGGCTGAGAACGTTTCTTCATCATTGTAAAAACAACATTTCATGTTGGCATTGTTATTTATTGCAAAAATGGCTGACATAATTTTAAATAAGTTTCAAACTTCTCTAACAAAATCCCGTGTGTGCGTTTGAAAGTTTAAAATATTTTGAAATATGTTAAATATGCAATATGCTGCTGTGGCAATTTATTTTTGTGGTAGTTGAACAAACGGCAATCGAAAATCTGTTATAAACACTAAAATTCAACATAATGAATAATTTATTTTTGTTGTTTTTAATGATGCGCTTTAATTTGTTTGTTTAATTATTTTGATACATGACATCAGGTCATGGAAAACAATTCATGAATATTATTTATCGGCAGCCAACCATTCATCCATTCAACATTTGAACATTGTAAATTAATTGCAAACAAATCCCTTCTTATAAATAAATAAATAGAACAAGTTCAATACAATGCTGAATTTCTGAATGGTTATGCGGCCTTTTGAATGCAAAGCAAAACTAAAATTTACAGTGTGAAGAATAATTAGAGATTTACTAAAGAATTAAAATTCTTGCTATACACCAGATAAGGTGTAGCTTCAGGCCTTTTTTTTAATAGATTCCTTAAATTTTCGTTAGAGTTTCTCTCGAAACTCTCCAGAACAGTCAGAGAGGAATGAATTTGGAAATTTTTAGTTGAAACATTACAATCTCCTTGGCTTCAAAGTTTCTTGTCTATGCAGTTGTAACAGAAATAATAAGATCCAGAAATGGTGACATGAGGATCTGAAACACACCCATAATGGGGGGAGGAAATTTTATGGAATAAAAAGTGGCTAAATTTTTAGGTCTAATCGAAAGGAATGAGTTAAGAAAGCTTATCCTGATATGAGAACACACCAGAAACTTAAAAGGAAATCCAGGGGACTTAGACCACGTCTGATTTATGGGTCATATGAATGAATGATTCTCAGTTTAGAATAAATGTGTAACGTTAACTGTTGGCGCAAAGATTCTGAAGTTTAAAGATGCATTTTAATTATTTTAAGTAAAACTTCTTTTACATTTTTCTTTTTTTCCTTTTTTATACCCTTCACCTTCGTAAAAAGGGTATATATAAGATTGTTATTCCGTTTATAATTTCCACAATATCCTATAAAGTATATATATTCTGGATCCTTATAGATTAAGCCATGTCTGTTGCAATCAATTTTCTGAAAACCCCAGATATCTTCGGGATTCAAATCTTCAATAATTCTGTCAGACATGCTTTCGAGAAGTTTCCTATTTAAAATCAGCTAAATCCGTCGATAAATAACGGAGATATGACAAAAAAGCAACAAAACGTATGTTTGGATGTGTGTTGGTTTCATTGCTTTGCGTATTTTGATTTTTTTTTTTTTGGTGTTTCGTTTCGTTTGGCGTTGTTGTTTTTATACCCTTCACCTTCGAGAGAAGGAGATTACGATTTCGATTTCACTCCAAATAAGTTTTATATCACCTAATGTATTGATGATTGGTCCATAATTAGTCACATCTAAGGACCACTTTCGAAAATCTCTTTAACGAGCATAAACCTCTTAAAAATGTTCGTATCCACATAGAATTCAACAGAAATATATTTCATATAGACATAAATCACACGACGTAATTTCATGGCGAGCGGTCCATAATTGGTCGTAGATTCTATATAAGGCCAACTTCCTAAAATTACTTTAACGAGCATAAATCTCTTAGTAATGTTGGTATCCACAAATAATTCAACAGGAATAAGTTTCGTATAGAAATAAAGCACACGGCCGCATCTCATGGCGGTAGGTTCATGATTGCTCATAGCTGAAATTGTAAACGAAAAATGTTAAAAACCTTCTTACTTGTCCTTATTTAATTAGTAAATTTCAAGTGTATGCTTAGTTATTTGTTACACTGTATTAATATTAATTTATTTGTTAGTAGGTGTGCATTAAATTTGATTGATCTTTGATGTATATTTCTGTGAGTTGGCGAAGGCTTAAAAAGCAATTTATTTAATTTAAATACAACAGATTAAATGCTTCGTTTAAGCTAATGAAATTGCCAGCATTTCTATTTGTTTAAATGTAAAATGTAATGCTTATGGTAATTTATTGTAATTTAAGTATAAAATTTAATTAAACATTGTATTTCCGGTTTGTTTTTTTGCGCTGCAACATTTATGCTTTGCCACCAATAAAATGCAATTAACATTTAAGAGGAGGAATGAGTTTCTTGCGGACAACATCTCTTTAATTTATATTAAAAATGTAAAAAACGTTTTAGACAACTTTACTGCAGTTACCCTGCAATAAGGTTCATCTAATGGTAGTAAGTTGATGTTGCTGCTGCTGCTGCTGCTGCTGCTGCTGTTAAATGACTGAGTAAAATTGTTTTATTATACAACTGACCACTTTAAATGAACATACAACAAGATTTTGCTTTTAAGCCACACTTTTAAATGCTGCAAGTTAATGAGCCGCACAAAAACCCACCCAGACAGCAGCTAGAGAAACGGACTTATGGTGGGATGTTGGTGGGCCATATATAGATAGACATTTTGTTACGTGACATGCAATCTTCTGCTTTGGAATTAACTTGTATGTGTATGCTGCACACGTAGTTACATTTGTATTATCTCGTTGTTTTCTGTCTGTCCATCGCTGTTTTTTTTAAATTTTTTTTCTGTAATTTTTCCTCATTTACTTTTCGAAAGCCTGTTGTTAGCAGTCGTTTTAGTAGGAAACTGCATGATATTTGTTGAAGAAAAATACCTATGAGGGATTTTAAAGGAATGAATTTATGAGCGAATTTCAGTTTCTAAGTGAAGCTAGAAAACACTTAATTTATATTAGAACCAAAAAAATATATCTGTCAATCAAATGCCATGAAGACAAGAATTTCCATTTGTTAAACTCTTTTCAACACTATTCAAATCAAGTGGATTTCAGCATATATCAGTATCAGTTATGAGTTTTAATGGCTTGATTTCTGTTAGAGACTTTGGTCTATTTTATTTTAAGATCCTCTTTTCGTTAAATCAACTTTTAGTTCTCTGATCTCTCTGCCATGTTGTTGCTGCTGCTACTAATTTAAATTAAAATGCGTTCATGTTTATCTCCCATTTTGTAGTTTCCGCATAAAAATTGAGGTAATTGGGTTGTCCATACAAGTGTTTGTGTGTGCTGGTCAGACTCTATAATTGTTCAACAGTCAGTGCAAAAGGGCTGTAATCAGTCATATTAATGCACCAAAAAACCCCAAGCTATTACAGGGAAATGCTGAACCAAACCTGAATTGCAGACTCTTTAGCTTAATAGGTTATAATAAAAATTAGTAAAACTAATAAAACTGGAACCCTTACATATATTTTAATCCACATTCCACCTTTATCCACTTATTGAACCCATATATTTCGAGTCCTAACCGCGAAAATATCTTATTTGTATGTATTAATTTAATGTAAACATACGGTCGATAAAAATCAAATGTCGCTCGTTGGTAATTGCAATAGTTTAGATCGGCTGAACCAATTTGAACAATCTTTTTTCTGAATGTTCGTCATGGTCCAACTTAGGTTTTTACGGAAAGAAAAATTAACCACGCCCACTTTTATTAAATCGTCGGGTTATTTTATCCGTTGGATTGTTCCGTTTTCGCCACTACTCTCCAAAACATTCAAAGCACATATTAATATAAAAAATACATCAGTACATCGATCACTCTCTTATCAATTTCGTTAAAAATCTCAATCTGGCTGCTCAACATGCTACCCAAACTCCCCGACAAATCAGATATAGTAGAATTTATTCTGCAGATGTCGAACGGCCTTAAATGAAAAAAGAAGAGTTCGAAGAGAGTGGCAATTGCACAGATTCCCTCAACTCAAATCGAAGCTTAAATATTGTATAAAAAGACTTAAAAAGCTCTTGGAATTTCTAAAAATGGAATCATTGAATAAATATCTAGAAAGCCTGGACGCAACCCTACAATCGGATTACTCATTATGGCGAGCCACAAAAAGTCTTAAAAGACCTGTCATATGTAAGCCCCCCTTGCGAAATTCAAGTGGCGGTTGGGCAAGAAATGATACTGAAAAAGGGAACCCGTTTGTTAATCATTTGAAGCAAGTATTTACCCCGAACACATCAAATGAAACTATTGAGTTGCCACCTGTTGTACCCCATTTTGGAGTAGCCGTACCCCTACGTTCTGAGATTCGAGAGATCGAAAAGGCTATTGTTGACTTAAACTCCAAGGAAGCACCTGGTATTGACAAAATCAGTAACAAGATGCTTATGGAGCTACCCCGGATATCAATAAAAATAATTCTTTTTATTTTTAATGCTATATTACGCCTTGAATATTATCCTCCATAATGGAAGGTTTCACTGGTTACCATGATACCTAAGCCGGTAAAAGATCACATAAAAGTGGAATCATATAGACCAATCAGCCTATTGTCTAATATATCAAAGCTATTTGAGAAGATACTCATAAACAAGTTGTACCCGATGTTAATTGAAAACAATTGTATTCCAAATCAACAATTTGGATTTAGAAGAACAAACAGTACTATCGAACAAACCCATAGACTTGTAAATATTGTAAGAAAAGCGTTTGAGGAAAAAAAAAATATTGTTCCGCTCTCTTTATCGACATTTTTCAAGCGTTTAATATACAAACTGAGTCAAAATTTACCCGCAAACACACATAAGCTATTGGGAAGCTATTTAACTGGTCGAACATTTAAAGTTAAAGAAGAAGATTTTTGAAGTAGTCCCCAACCCATTGAAGCTGGAGTTCCCCAAGGCAGTATCCTGGGACCTTTTTTATATTTGATATATTCGTCTGATATGCCAACTAACAATCGCACTCATACATCAACATTTGCTGATGATACTGCTATAATAAGCATTCATGAAAACCCTGAAGAAGCGTCTTGTTACTTACAAAATCACATATTTGAATTAGAAAAATGGTTAAAACAATGGAAAATTAAAGTCAACGAACAAAAATGTACACATATAACATTTACATTGCGTAGGGAATCATGCCAACCTATTCATATCAATAACCAAACAATAATCCAACAATCGCAAGTTAAATACCTCAAAATACATCTCGATCGTAGTCTTACATAGAAAAGCCATATAGATGCAAAGTTAACTCAAATGAAATTGAAATCAATTCAAATTAATTGGCTCATTGGCAGAAACTCCAGGCTTAGTTTGTATTTTAGACTTCTACTTTATAACATGATCATAAAACCGATATGGTGTTATGACATAGAGCTATGGGGCACGGCATCAGCATCAAATGTAGAAAAGATCCAAAGACGCCAAAACAAGTTTTTAAGAATGATCACAGTTGCCCACTGGTATATCAAGAACGCAAATATACACAAAGATCTAAACGTGCCCCTTGTAAAAACTGGGATCACGAAAAATGTAGAAAAATATTTAAAAAAAATTTTAGTTTGTCATCCATGAAAGACATCCAACTGTTGTGCATTTAGCCGTACATCTGGATAATGGTCAAACAATGTGCTTTACTGAGGAGAATGTATTACAACGAGTTGTTCGACCGCCATCTACAACATTGACCAGATTTTTTCAAATGTGCCGGAATGATGAATTTGCCCGAACGCTGCTATACTCTGAAATTCCAAGATATTATACTTGGAATCAATCGCCAAAGAAATTTCAACGGCGGAAACAAGGAAATCCAGTTTCAGGTTTCCATCATTTATTTTCCACCGACGCATTAGGTCGCATTTACACAGACCATCCAGGAAACGATGAGTGTTTCTATTTGCGTTTGCTATTAGTCACGTTCGTTGTCCAACATCATTGCAAGATTTGCGAACTATAAATGATGATTTGTGTGACACGTATAGAGAAAGTAGCATGTCAGGCGACTGATTTGTGGAGCAAATACTAAGATGCCATGTGTGATGATATTTAACATCAGATGGGTATTAGAACATCAAACTCAAATTTGCGAGGAAATTTACAACGAGGCTTTGATATTAATTGAGGACATGTGCTTGATGATGTCGAACAAGGTATTATCTGAGTTAGGCATGATTTAGTCAAGAGTTGCAACGTGAAAAACAATATGATTGCGATGCCTTGAGGGAATCAGTTCGAACAAAACGATCCACTGTTAAATCGACAACAAATATACTATGCGTACGACACTCTTATGAAAGTTGTGGAAGATGCAACTGGAGGGATTTTTTTTGGACGTTCCCGGTGGAACTGGAATTAATTTTGGTAACGATACGCTCACAGAAGGATATTTCACTTACATTTGCTTCATCAGGAATTGCAGCTACGTTGTTGGAAGACGGTCGAACTGCTTATTCAGAACTCAAGTTGCCATTGAATATGCTAATCAATGAAAATCCAACATGCTGTATTTCCAAAAACAGTGCGATGGCCAAAGTTTAGCAGCAAAACAAACTGATCGTTTGGGTTGAGCGTACAATGGCGCATAAAAAGACATTGGAAACATTAGAGCAGGGATGTCCAAAGCTAAAACTGTATTTGTGTTGCTGAGCGAAAGAGAGCTACACTGAAAGAAAATTTTAGTGAAATAAATAAAAGATTTTTAAGGCTTTATTTGTTAACAATAATCAAATCAACAATCTTAATCAAATTGTCTGCGACATATTACTATAGCTCATTAATTGAGAGCTCGTTATTAAAAATTTTCGACAAATTTAAAAATATTTAAAATTAGTAAACCATTTTTTCGCTTATTTAATTACGCTGTCTTGATTAAAATCATTTCAAATATGAAAACAATTGTTCACAAAAGTAAAATGGGGGAAAAACCCAGACAACACTTCAATTATTTTTTAAAGTTCGAAATATATTAAACAATCCAAATATTTTTCTCAGTGACTATGAAAAATAAATTAAAAAAAATTAAAAAATAGCAATACATCCGCATAGCGTGTGCATTCGTCGCTGTCTCAGTGACTACTAAACTAAAGAGAATATGAATATGTGTGTTGTTAGCACAATGAAATGGACACCATTGTATTAGAGAAAAGATTGCAAGATTTACGAAACAATCAAAGCCGGTTTGGTGGTGCCATGATTCTGTTGGCAGGTGATTTTCAGTAACCATTGCCGAAGTCGTCAGTTTTATGGAAACACGTCAAGAAACTCAAATTGAGTGTGAACATGAGCTTCAAAACGATCAATCTGGAGAAGTATTTTCAAAACAATTGCCGGTTAACATTTCGACCGGTTGCATTCAATTTCCCGTCGCTTTCAGACATTTCACCGACTCAAAATCCGAACTCATCCGATTGATGCTTAAATACATTGCACAAAATTACAAAAATCATGATTGGTTGAGCGAACATGCTATATTGGCTACATAAAGCATTGATTTTTAAGATTCAAAGTGAAATCGATGGCATACAAATCGGTGGACTCCGCTACTTCCCTAGATGATAGTGTCAAATATCCAACCGAGTTTTACGCGGATTACCACATCATAATCTCCAACTGAAAGTCAGATCTGTAATCATATTGTTACGAAACATAAACCAACCACGTCTTTGTAATGGCATCCAACTTGAGGTAAAAAACCTGATGAATAACGTCATCAAAGCAACAATACTTTAAGGAAAGTATAAATGAGAAGACGTTTGATACCAAGGCTTCCAACCGACATGCCACACGATTTTAAACGCTTGCAGTACATGACAATTAACAAATCTCAAGGGCAATCGTTGATAATCCATGCTTCTCGCATGGCCATGTATGTCGCCAGTTCCCGTGTCGGAACACCATAAGCATTATTTGTTTAGGCGCCAGACAACAAAACAAAAAATGTCGGGTATCATAGAGCCAGTGTTGCCAATTCTTGGTGAACAAAAAGGGCTAAATACTTAGAAAAAAAGGCTAAAAAAGTGTCTAAAGGCTAAATTGATTTTTTTGAAGCTAAACAAGATTGAAAATGGCTAAGTTTAGCCAGAAAAGGGCTAAATTGGCAACACTACATAGAGCATTGCAGTCTCCATAAGTAGAAGGCAAAATTCGGCACAGCCGAATATAACACTTGTTCATTCTCATTTCAGAATTTTGACTTTTTCTGTGTTAGTTTGAAGCTTATAAGAAATAAGAGTACAACGAAAAACAATATAAGGTCAAGGTATAAAACGAACATTTTTTAATTGAAACCAAGAGAAAATTTCACTGAAATCTCACCATGTTTTATAACAGGGTGTTCTCCTTTACGATTCCTTCGTTCATTTTGCAAACGGACCAACAGTTTAGAAGATACAGAGTGTGCAACGTTCTAAGTATGTGTTAAGTTAGAATAAGAGAAATAATACAGTTTTTGGGTCTGCTCAATTCCAAAAAAATGCTATTTTGAGATTAACTGATGACAATCCTAAGTTACTATGTATGCGTTAAAGTATGCATGTGTGTGTTTGTGTATACGTCAATAAGGATGTTTAAGGACTTGAGGTTTTATTAATTTTTCGTTTTGTGTTTCTGGTCTCATTGTATTTCGTTTTGTCTCTCAGGAGAAAATAACATTTCAATATAAAAATGATTACATACAGTCCGTTGTTACTTTTACTCTAGATATTGTTACGTTATGAACTTTTTAAATTAGCTTTTGAAGAGATAAAACATTTTACAAATGCTCTTTAAATGAGGTGTAATTAAAGATGAAATGTTTTTTGAATAACAATTAAAATTGTTTGTAGTAATACAGTTTATTTAAGATTAACTACGTAGTAAACTTATGTATAGGTAATGAGGAAACAGTATATGATTGTTTTAAATCAAAAAAAAAAAAAAAAAAATTTGAGGAAAGCAATACCCACATCTGATTTTTTAGTAGTACATGTATAGTAACTACTAAATATAATAATGAATCTAAGGATAATTGACAAGATCATTTAAAAAGCTGTACTTATGTGCTGGTTTTATAATTTAAGCGATTACTTTGAGTGGTAGTTTAACATGTGTTTTATTACTGTAACAAAAACAAATGTACATTAAATTTCATTAAGATATCTCCAATCATTCATGAGCTACCGAATTACTTCTAAAATAAAAAGTTTCTAAACTACTGTGCAACGGTCTTATATTAAAAAGTTGGATAAAGTTTTATATTCAAAATTATTTAAAAATAGAGTTATCTGTATGCTCTTTTTCCCCTACATTTTTACTGCAATTGATAGTTATTAATATTTATTTTATTCAATTATATTGATACATGCTTATTTAATGTGGCATACAAACATTATTCCCTCAGCTAAAGATAATATTGATTTGAGCACAAGTAGTTAATAAGTATTACATGATAATAAATAATATTTAATAAAATAACAATTTTATTACCATCATTGTTGAATTAAATTAAACCATAATCGTTTAATAATGATGATGATGATCAAACCTCAGTGCACTTCCGCATGTTGCATAAGGACATTAAGCATGAAATTATATTTATTGTAAATAAAATATTATTTAATGTAAAGAAAGAAACTGATTTTTATATTTTCTCTTACATTGAAATATTAAAATCCATTTTAATGGTTTTACCATGAGCATATGAAGGGATATTTTTAAATATAGAGTAGCTTCATTAAATTAGTTTTCATATAAAGCAAATGTATTTGATTTTATGTAGTCAAATCGAAAATGCAAAGCTAAATGGAGACAAAGACATTTTAAATGATAAAGAACATTAAGCAAAATTATATAATCAGATTATATAAAAGAGTCCCTAAGTTTTACGATCCAAAGGATATTCTTTGCCGCACTGCAGTTAAGTTAAATACACGAATGAAGCTGCAAATCATCTGTAAAAAGTCTTATTGCTGCCCACATGATATCTTTATGAATTTTCGTTCTACTAAAGCCTAAACGAGGAGCAACCACAGAGTACATACTTTGAGGTTCCGTCATGGAACCTACAGATTCTACACAGTATACTGGTGCAATCTAAAACCACAATATTCCGTAAACAATTCAGATTCTAAAGATGCTCTTATCAAGCTATAATAGTCTTTGGGATTTACTCCAGATTACTTATTTATACCTCTCATTTCAACAAATAGATATCTATCAGCACTTAGTTGTTTATGGAGTAAAAATATTTCGTAATTTTTACCCATAGATATTGATTTGAAATTAATGTAAAGTTACCTTTTAGGTTAATTTAACTGCTGGGTATTTTATTACATAGATATATTAGTTCAGTATTTATTAAGTTGTAACATTTATCCTATTGTTTTGGTTTAAACCGAAACATTGATTGAAATATCAGACCTAACAGTTAATAACAGGATTTTTGATATTGATGATTTTTGATCCACCAAAAATTCCAAATTGTTCTTTAGCATTTAATTAACTGTGAAAAATATGATTATTTGAAGACATATTTATACATGTTTTTCCAACAAGTAAGGACTGAGATCGAAAAACTTTTAACATACATATATGTTAATAAAAATGATTTTTTTTATTTGATTGAAATTATTATTACAATTTACAAACAAAAAATATTTTTATAGTTTTAATTTTTTAACCTTTTTCAGAAACCCTTCCATTATGGTTTTTATAGTGATTTCTGTCATTTTGATCGAACAGGTTTTCCATCACCGTTTAAAATCTACCACACTTTTTTGTGCTCTTCAATTCTCTTTTAACAAGAGCCCAATCTCTCCCCATGGACTCAGCTCCATTCAGTTTGGAGAAATTGACTCTCTTGATACAAATACCACATTATTGTTACTGTACCACTCAAGACCTTTTTTACCATAGTGACAGATGCCAAATCAGGCCAAAAATAAGTGGTCACATTAAGAAGTCTTATGAATGGAAA
Source organism: Calliphora vomitoria (assembly GCA_942486065.2). Classification (NCBI taxonomy): domain Eukaryota; kingdom Metazoa; phylum Arthropoda; class Insecta; order Diptera; family Calliphoridae; genus Calliphora; species Calliphora vomitoria. The sequence continues at coordinate 89,495,880 of OW818029.2, forward strand.
CATCCTTTTTTTGTTAACATTCCTTGATGTAAATTTCGGTATTTATAGAGAGAGCCCTTTGTAACAAATGTTTGGCTTTTTTGCCGCAACTGCATATTGTTGCCATACCAAGAACTTTTTGGGAAATTTTGTCTGCTTTTGGGTCCTAAACTTTTCTTCAAAATTCCCTCGAGCAACTGCAATATAAAAAAATTGACCCAGAAGCTGCGAAAAATTTTCCATAAGTACATTTCGTCATCCATTATGCAGCAGGTATATTTTTTGTATAAAATTTTACTTCAATTTCCAAGCTCTGTCTTTGGCCTCTAAATTTTTAGCAGCGTTCCTGTCTGGAACTTTTTGAGCCTTGTATGTTTTTGAACCTACATTGGCTTTAACTTTTCATACCAGATAGTCCGAGCACTGAGCTAACCGGACTGCTTTGCTACCGGATGTGTTGGGAACTCTTTTGAAAATGCTTTCTATTTTTTTGGCTTAATAACATCATATGAACCATTCCTTCTACCTGAACCAGGTGTTCTCTCAGCGGACAAGTTCTCCCGGTACTTTTTAAAAACATTGAAAAAAGTTTCATAGCAAACCTTTGATTTTTTTGCCAACTTTTTGTAGGACCAAGTTGGGTTTTGATGAAAATATTTAATAATTTTAGTACGCACTTTTTTCTGGTCACTCATTTTGATCAGATTAAAAACAAATGAACATAATTGACATTAAACATAATAACTGACATGCTTTACAAAGGTAAATTAAAAAAAAAAAGAAAAAAATCAAATAATACTTGTGTTAAAAGTTTTAATGAAAAACGTGTGTTAAGAATTTTACGATCTCACTCCTTAGATTATGTTTTCAGTTGCAAAACAGGATTTTTAATTATTATTGGTTATTGTAAACGAAATTAAAAAATATTGTAGCAATCGAAGTGTTTGTTTGACATTTTCAAATAAAATTAATTAAAATGAATTGCGGAAAGAAATTTTTAGGATCAATATTCATATTAAAATATAAAACTATTGTGCAAATTGAGTTGTTAAACTGAGATCATTCAAGACTTTGGTTTCACCAAAGTAGTACGAAATCTATATAAATAAAAATCAATTGTCGTTCGTTGGTAATTGCATCAGTTGAGAACGGCTAGACCGATTTGGACAATTTTTTTACTGAAATGTTCGTCATAGTCCAACTTAGGTTTTTACGGAAAGAAAAATTGACCACGCCCACTTTTACGCCCACTTTTTTCCATTTATCTAAAATCGGAAAACGGCTGCACCGATATGGCTAATCTTTTATTTAAATGATCGTAGTAATCTAATTTAAGTTTTTACTGAAAGAAAAATTTACCACGCCCACTTTTACGCCCACTTTTTTCGATTTATCTAAAATCGGAAAACGGCTGCACCGATTTGTCAAATTCTCCTTATTTTTCGTCTTATTTGTAAGTAAAGTTTTTGCTGGGATATTCTTATGTTGTAAATAACTCATTTGTTATTACTTTTGTATTGTTTCGCGATTTGTCCGAAAATACCGTTACTTTTTTATTTACATTCCAATTTATTTGTGCAAATGTTGATTGACTGCTTATTGTCAAATTGTTGATCAAATTAATCGGTGGACGAAAAATAAAATAAGTGCAATTGTTAATTGTGAATTAAAAAAAGTTTAAAGTGTTTCTAAAAAAGTTAACTAACGGTGATAAGTTTTTTTTTGAATTAAGATGTAAGTACATTGCAATCAATTCATTAATTGAAATAAGTTAAATCGTGTTACCTCAAACAAATTTATAGATTAACCTACTATAGACTGTGGGTTTTGAAGTTATAAACGGTTAAAAGGTAAGAGCAAAGTCAATAAATTCTATCGCATTGTAATGCCGCCAATAAGAAGGAGCAATTTAGGTCGCAGAACTCGCAATGCTTCAAATCAAGCGTATTTTCGATCTAATCAAACTGCGGAACAACTCGAAGAGCGAAATGAAATTGAACGAAATCGATTATCACAAACACGTTCTGCACGTACACAAGAAGAAAGAGAATATGCAAACGAAGTAGATATGCATCGAATGAGACACAATCGTTCTATAGAATCCAACCGAGTGATAATTAATTCAAATGTACGTGCAAGAAGAGAAACAAATGTTGCGTTAAATACTCATCGAGCTGCATTTCATTACAACAGGACAGTCGATTACAGTGCAGACCATTCCGTTGCTATTGGTTCGATGAGCGTTGTGTGCCCACATTGTAAGGCATTGAAATATAAAAATGAAACTCCTGGATTGTGTTGCGCAAGTGGCAAAGTGAAATTGACACCGTTGATTCCACCACCAGAGCCATTGCTCTCATTGGTTTCTGGAACAGGAGCTCATTCCAAGCATTTCCTAACACAAATCCAGAACTACAACAATTGTTTCCAAATGACTTCATTTGGCGCAACAAATGTGATTCGGGATAATTTCATGCCTACTTTCAAGGTAATTTCACCACTTACAGCATTTTATTTTGTTTTCTTATGTAAATTAAACATTACAGATTCAAGGTCAAATATATCATCGAGCAGGTTCGCTTTTGCCAGTTCCGGGTGCTGACTATAAATTTCTGCAGATTTACTTCATGGGCAATGCTCCACAAGAAGTAGAACAGCGTTGTGCATACAACAGTTCGGTAAAAAGACCAATTGTTGAGCAACTGCAAACTTTTTCCCATCAACACAATCAATTGATTGCATTGTTCAAAACCGCACTAGACCGCATGCCCTCTGATAATCACAAAATTGTTATCAGAGCCGGTAAGACTCCTACGGGAGAACACGCAAGACGATTCAATGCACCAACAATTGATGATGTCGCCATTGTCGTCGTTGGTGAAAATTTGGAATCACGTGATATCGTTCTACATCGACGAAATAATCAGCAGCAGCGTGTGTACGAAACTCACCGATCATATGATGCGTTACAATATCCAATCATATTTTGGCAAGGTGAAGACGGTTATCATTTCTCGATCAAAATGATAAATCCGCTTACAGGTGAATATCAAATCTATATTTTTTCTATTATAAGATCAATTAATTTTATTGACGCGAAAATTAATGTACAGGCGCTGAAACAAACAAAAAAGTAAGTTCAATGAACTATTATGCATTTCGACTGATGGTTCGTGAAAATGAGGACAATCACATATTGAAATGTCGTCGTCTTTTCCACCAATATGCTGTCGATATGTATGTAAAAATAGAAACAGAAAGATTGACATTCATTAGATTGAACCAGAAAAAACTGCGTTCCGAAGAGTACATACACCTTCGAGATGCCATAAATGTGGACGGGAACGCACACAATATCGGCCGGATGACGATTCTCCCAGCAACGTACGTCGGAAGTCCTCGCCATATGCATGAATATGCTCAGGATGCTATAACCTACGTTCGACACTACGGTACAGCAGATTTATTCATAACTTTCACTTGCAATCCACAGTGGATAGAAATTCGGCAAGAATTATTCCCTGGCCAATCACCCATCGATCGCCACGACGTCACCGCGAGAGTCTTCAAACAAAAATTAAAATCACTGATGGATTTCATTGTGAAGTATCGCGTGTTCGGCGAGACGCGCTGCTGGATGTATTCAGTAGAGTGGCAAAAACGCGGACTACCACACGCGCATATCCTCATTTGGTTGATTGAGAAGATAAGACCGAATGAAATCGATGATGTGATATCAGCTGAAATTCCTGATGAAGTAGAAGATCCAGGCTTGCACGAGGTTGTTACTAAAAACATGATTCATGGTCCCTGTGGATCATTAAATATCCTTTCTCCGTGTATGGTCGACGGCAAATGTTCGAAGCGTTATCCAAGGCCATTAGTAGCTGAAACAATTACCGGAAATGATGGTTACCCACTGTATCGTCGCCGTTCAATTGCTGACAATGGAAGATCAACAATGGTGAAAGTGAATCAGCAGGACATTCAAATTGATAACCGTTGGATTGTTCCGTATTCGCCACTACTCTCCAAAACATTCAAAGCACATATCAACGTCGAATCTTGCCATTCCGTGAAATCCATCAAATACATCTGCAAATATGTGACCAAAGGTAGTGACATGGCTGTGATTGGAGTTAGTGCGGAGAATTCCATCGATGAAGTCACTCAATTTCAAATGGGCCGCTATGTTAGTAGTAACGAAGCAATTTGGCGCATTTTTTCATTTAGCATTCATGAAAGACATCCTTCTGTTATTCATTTAGCCGTACATTTGGAAAATGGTCAAAGAGTGTACTTTACTGAGGAGAATGTATTACAACGAGTTGATCGACCGCCACCTACAACATTGACCAGATTTTTTGAAATGTGCAGGAACGATGAATTTGCCCGAACGTTACTATACTCCGAAATGCCAAGATATTATACTTGGAATCAATCGACAAAGAAATTTCAACGACGGAAACAAGGAAATCCTGTTCCAGGTTTCCCCAATTTATTTTCCACCAACGCATTAGGTCGTATTTACACAGTTCATCCAAGAAACGATGAGTGTTTCTATTTGCGTTTGCTATTAGTCAACGTTCGTGGCCCAACATCATTCCAAGATTTGAGAACTATAAATGGTGAATTGTGTGACACGTATATAGAAGCATGTCAACGCTTGCGATTGTTGGAGAATGACGCTCATTGGGAATGCACCCTCGAAGATGCTGTGCTTTCATCAAATGCTCATCAAATACGAACACTGTTTTCGATAATTGTTTCAACATGCTGCCCATCCAAACCGACTGATTTATGGAGCAAATACAAAGATGCCATGTGTGATGATATTTTGCATCAGGTGCGTATTAGAACATCAAATCCAAATTTGCAACTGAATGAGGAAATTTACAACGAGGCTTTGATTTTAATTGAGGACATGTGCTTGATGATGGCGAACAAGGTATTGTCTGAGTTAGGCATGGCAGCTACCAATCGACCGATGCACGACGTATTTAATCAAGAGTTGCGACGCGAAATACAATATGATTGCGATGCCTTGAAGGAATTAGAACGAACAAACGTTCCACTGTTGAATCGACAACAAAAATATGCATACGACACTCTTATGCAAGTTGTGAAAGATGGAACTGGAGGAATTTTTTTTTTGGATGCTCCCGGTGGAACTGGAAAAACTTTTTTGATTGCGTTGATTTTGGCCACGATACGCTCGCAGAATGATATTGCACTTGCACTTGCTTCATCAGGAATTGCAGCTACGTTGTTGGAAGGCGGTCGTACTGCCCATTCAGCACTCAAGTTGCCATTGAAGTTGCACATCAATGAAAATCCAACATGCAACATTTCCAAGAACAGTGCAATGGCCAAAGTTTTGCAGCAAAGCAAACTAATCGTTTGGGATGAGTGTACAATGGCGCATAAAAAGTCTTTGGAGGCATTAGATAAAACTTTGCAAGATTTACGAAACAATCAAAGCCGTTTTGGTGGTGCAATGATTCTGTTGGCAGGGGATTTTCGGCAAACATTGCCAGTGATTCCACGGTCAACGCCAGCCGATGAACTTAATGCATGTTTGAAGTCGTCCGTTTTGTGGAAACACTTCAAGAAACTCAAATTGACTGTGAACATGCGTGTCGAGCTGCAGAACGATCAATCTGGAGAAGCATTTTCCAAACAATTGCTGGACATTGGCAACGGCAAAATCCCGGTTGACATTTCGACCGGTTGCATTCAATTTCCCCCCGGTTTCTGTCAGTTCACCGAATCAAAATCCGAGCTAATCCGAAAGGTATTTCCAAACATTGCACAAAATTACAAAAATCATGATTGGTTGAGCGAACGTGCTATATTGGCTGCGAAAAACATTGATGTCGACGAATTGAATTTTAAGATTCAAGGTGAAATTGCTCTCGAATTGATGACGTACAAATCGGTGGATTCCGTTACTTCCCAAAATGATGTTGTCAACTATCCAACCGAGTTTTTAAACTCGCTGGAATTACCCGGATTACCGCCTCACAATCTCCAACTGAAAGTCGGATCGGTAATCATAATGTTACGAAACATAAACCAACCACGTCTTTGTAATGGCACCCGACTTGCGGTAAAAAACCTGATGAACAACGTCATCGAAGCAACAATACTTAAAGGAAAGTACAAAGGAGAAGACGTTTTGATACCACGGATCCCAATGGCTCTGACCGACATGCCATTCGATTTTAAACGATTGCAGTTTCCGGTACGGCTTGCATTCGCTATGACAATTAATAAATCTCAAGGGCAGTCATTGCGTGTTTGCGGCATTAACCTTGAAAATCCATGCTTCTCGCATGGTCAATTGTATGTCGCCTGTTCCCGTGTCGGAACACCATCAGCATTATTTATTTACGCGCCAGGCAACAAAACTAAAAATGTCGTGTATCATAAAGCATTGCAATGAAGGAAACTACGATATCACTGCAAAGCAACAGAAAAAAGTATTTCTTTATTTTAATTGGTTCCTGAACATCGATCTTTCAATCAAAATGTAAATATAACACCATATATTGTACATATTTTCAAATCAAATGTAATTTAAACACACCTCAAACCTACATAAATAAAAATTATCATTTAAAAGTACGTTGTTTGTCTCTTTTTACTATTTTTTCATAATTCAAACAGCTTCTCACAAATTCACAAATCGAACACAAACATTTTTTCTAATATATGGACAGGACAACGTCTGTTGGGTCAGCTAGTGGTAAATATAAAAACATCTACTACAAACAATGTTCGTCCATCATATCTTCATATAAACAAAGTAATGAAGAAAATATTTGGTTGCAGTAGAAGCAAAATTTTATCATTGGAAACAAATGTTTTTTTTGTAGACTTGTGTTATTTTTGCAATGAATTACTTAATTTTTTATTGAGAACTCAGTATTTTGAAACTCAATTCTTGAAATGTTCACTAGCTGGCGACCCTTGAAGACTTTAAAATTTCATATATGTTTAATATTGATTAAAACCTTTGCTTTCTTAATCTGTTACTTAATTCAATAATTAAAGTTTGTCGTTATTTATATTAGTATATGTCAAAAAACTTGTGTATGATAATACAATTTTATCGTCCAAACACAAATTGTATTACAATATATTTGGTCAATTCACAAGGTCTCTTATCTGTCATATTGTCATAATGTCCTAATATATCACGACTCGGCGGCTCGGCTTAACCGCCTCTTAGGCAATCGGCGTTGGTCTCTGCTGGTTGATTACGATAACACAATAAACATAGCATGGAAAATAGTATTATTTTAGGACATTTTTGCTTGAAAAGCAATAAAAACCATTGTGAAATATTAGAACATTATGACAATATGACATGATAAGAGGCCTTGTGAATTGACCAATTGTCAAATAATACAAATTATTTTTTTGATTTACGGTCGGTTTTCATAAATTTTTTAAAACCATTATTTCCATAAATGCGAACGAACATTTTCTCTCTTATTTTATATTGAAAACAATAAAAAAATTCAAATTTATTTGTTGTTTTCAATATAAAATAAGAAAATGTTCGTTTGCATTTAGTGAGCCAGGCCTTAAATCTAAATTTTTACTTTTAAAATATGCAGGAGATAAGAAGGCAAATATTTTCACAAAAGCGGCTTTTGTACAGTACGTATGATTAATATTTATATGTAATCACCTCCAAAATATATATCACTCATACGCTTTGTTGCTAAATGAGATTAAACAAAATGTAAAACAAGTAAGAAAGTATGGTCGGTCAAGCCCGACCAGATAATACCCTACACTAAGTAAATGAGCAAAAACATTTTTCTTTCAAAATTTCAATAATTTATGTTCGTGAGCGATTTTCGGAAGTGGGCCTTATATGGGAGCTATGGCAAATTATGGACCGATCACCACGAAATTTGGTCACGTGATTAATGTTTATATCAAAGTTATTTGTGTTGAATTTTATGTGTATACCAACATTTGTAGGAGATTTATGCTCGTTAAAGTGATTATCGGAAGCAGGCCTTATATGGGAGCTATGACTAATTATGGACCGATCATCATAAAATTTGGTGACATCAATTCCCTATATATAAAACTTATTTGGACAAAAACTTGTGTAGATACCTATATAAATTAAACATTTGTGACGGATAAAATCCACTTTCGGGAGGACATTTGTATGGGGGCTAGGTCAAATAATGGACCGATTTCAGCCAGTTTCAATAGGGATCGTCCTTGGGCAGAAAAAATGATATGTACCAAATTTTATCGAAATATATTCAAAATTGCGACCTGTACTCTGCGCACAAGCTTTACATGGACAGCCAACCAGCCAGCCAGCCAGACGGACGGACGGACGGACATCGTTTAATCGACTCAGGAAGTGATTCTGAGTCGATCGGTATACTTTAAGGTGGGTGTTAGACTAATATTTTTGGGCGTTACAAACATCTGCACAAATCCATTATACCCTCCCCACTATGGTGGTGTAGGGTATAAATACACATGGAGAATTTCATGTCAATTTCACTTTTGAAATCGTTGTCTTCCGATTGGGATGAAATTTGCAGCATGATTTTTTTTATTGCATAGTAATTCAGATAAAATTTTTCAACAAGAACTTTCTGAGTTAGAGAGGGTAACTATTTTATATTTTGGCCAAGCAGGTGTTTTTATCTCATCCAAGTAACTTATTAAATTTTATTCTTAGCAAAATGTGTCCCAAATAGCTTAGATAGCTATTTGTTCAATCTTTCGGAAACAAAAATTTAAAAATAAAAAAATGTTTGACATTTTTTTGTGTTAAAAATCGTTATTTTATCGAAAATTAAAATTAAAATTTCAAGCCGTTACATTTGTTTACAACTCTCTTAACTCACACGGTATCCGTATATGTGAGAGAGTAATTAAAAAAATTGAGAGTCGGACTACTTGTTATACTTTGGCTAAAAATGTATTTGGTTCTACACTGAAAAAATTATGAGTATTTTTTATCCAGATAAAGCTTTATTGGAATTTATATTTTGTTTTCATAAACAATTTTGTTTGATTGTGATTATTAAATTGGTTTTCGCATTTCTGAAAACAATTCATAAAGGGGCCCATAGACACATACAGCTCATGCTCATGCAGTAATCATGTGTTTGTAAATTATAAATTTTTGTTTATGTATGCGACACACAGACAATGCAGTATAAAAAATCAAAACAGTTTTGATTTTGAAATGAACTCATAGTGCTGACAGTTGTAAAAATTAGAGTTTCAAAAAATCGATGAATTTCAAAACTGCGGTTTTGGTTTTAAAAAATTTAAAATCGATCGGTTTCGGTTCGGTTTTGTAATAATTTATTAACTATTAAATCAGTTGATAATATACGAACTGCTAAAAAAATTTTAAGTTCAAATTTGACGAGTGTTTTCGAGGATAAAGGAAAATTGGTACTTTTTATTTTAATGGTACCTTTTTAATATATTAAATTAGTTAAAGTTGGCTAATATGCTTCTCAGTAAAGAAATAATCAAGAATAGGGTGCTCAATCGTATTATGATACCAAAAATGGAGAACTAAATCAAACTAAGGAGTACTTTTTCGTTCTTCAAAATGAATTTTCTATAATATTGAACCTAGAATCAGGAAATTACTTTGAAATTTCAAACTTGACAGTGGTTTAAGTGTGGACAATTTTTACTTTTTCTTCTAATGGTACTTTTTATTATAATAAATTATTTTACTTATTGTATACACATAATAGTTGGCTGATATACTTCTAAGTAAAGAAAGAATCAAGGATAGAGGGCATAATGATATTGAGGTAACAGAAGCTATTATTGAAATTTCTATAATAATGAACCTATAATCAGGATATTAAACACACATGATCCTAACTGAGTTAGAATATAAAAAACCGAATTGCAGGTACTTTTTCGAACTAGTAGTACTTTTTTAATATTTTATAACGATAAACCTAGAATCGCGAATTCAAAACGGATAATTAATGGTAACATTTATTGTAAACGTACTTTTTGAATATTTTATAATAATAAACCTTAAAATTTGGCACAAATGATTCTGAATGAGTTAGAATTCACGAAAGGTGATTATAGTCTTACCTTTCTTTTGTATTTTCTATAATAATGGACACAGAAATATGAAATTAAATATTCATGATGCTGAGTAGGAATACAAAATGTGGGTCTATATGGTACTGTTTTTATTCTAATAATACGTCTAAAATGAGCTACAATCCACATTACAATGAATCAATAAACATTAAACTAGAGATATGTTTTCCTGAATTAGTATTAGTCTACAAAGGGAGACTTAATAGTACTATTTCTTTATTCCAATTGAGGTGACGAAGCGCACCGGTCAGCTAATAAGACTTTGTTACAAAAATTTTGCGTTATTTTGCCTGCTACATCATCTGAAGCAATTATTGTAATACAATTTCACCTTCATGTTTTTGTTACTGAATAATAGGAAATAATATTTCTTTTTGTTTTAATGTTTATGTTTATGTTTATTTTAATTTTGTTTTTTTTTTTAAATCATGATTGATAGGATTGTAGTAAAATACCAATTACACACGTATACGAAGGGTTCATCGCCAGTAGCTGTCAGCTGCATGTGTCTATGGGCCTCTTTAAGCAAGAACAATTTAAAATTATGACAGCAAAAATAAGCAAAAAATAAAAATTTCTTCATAAATGACAATATTTAATGATCCTTTGAGCAATAGATAAATACACATAGATCGGAAACTCTCCTGTCAAAGACCTAACTCAGTTGTCAAAAACCTAAGTGGTGAGAATGTATTAGTAAAAATAACTATGTGAAAATAAAAACAACACTCGTATGTGACTTTTTTGAGTAATTTGTTTGTTTGAGTTTTTTTCTAGTTTCCGCTCTATGTTATTTTTTGAAGAAAAAAAAAAATAATTTTTTTCCAATAAAAGAATTACAAATTGTAGATACTTATATAAATATGAAATAAGCTAGCTGTGAAATTGGCTGTGTTGTAGGTAAAAAAAACCCCCTTCCCCTGCTAAAAATTCTAAAAACCATTTACAGTCAATAAAATTTAAACGTTTGTGTTACTCATACAAATCACGAGCATTTCAAGCATCATGAAATTTTTAGAGATGATTGTGCAGTGTTATAGATTTGCAACAGTATAATTTTGCACCTACCATGCATACTCATATGTACAAACATATTTTTCAGACGTTATGAACGTAGCAGGGAAGCTTATTAGCAATCATATTTTATGATGATGACGATGCTCATGATGCTGTTTGCTATTTATGTCATTTGTATGCGTCGTATGTATGTACGTATAGGAATACTGTGAAAGTGTGTTTTCTCTCCTTATACAGGTACTCTATTGAATAACCCACATATTGAGCCAACAATGATGTCAAAGTTTTTCTAAGCTAAACCGAAAAAAAAAAATTAAACGCCAAACTAACACAACCACATAATTAAGCTGCGATGTACTGTGCAGCAAATAATGGAAAAACAACGAGCCACACAGCCAGCCAATTTCACAAATTTCAACGAGTTTGTGTACCACAAAATCATCATATTGGATGTTGCAAAAACACATAACACAAAAGCACAGCAATAAAAACAAATAAACAAAAACTTTTATATGTTAGTTTGTGCTAAATTGTATACATAGAATGGAAACTCCCTGTCAAAGACCTAACTCAGTTGTCAAAAACCAAAGTGGTGGGAATGTTTAAGTAAACAAAAGCTATGAGAAAACAAAAACCAACACTTGTATGTGTGATTCTTGAGTAATATTTTTTCTAGTTTCCGTTCTATATATATTTCTCTATGGTATGTAGTACGTGTAAATAATAAGTGAAACATGTTCGAAGCGAGTACATATTAGCAATTATTTCTTTTAGCATTGATTATAATTTTGTGGTTTTTCTTTGGGGTTTGTTTATCGCTTAAAAACCAACAATAATTATCCTCAATAAGTTTTTATATATGATGATGGCAATATTAGATAAACATACATACAAACATATGTTTGTACGTGTATTATTTTATTTTATGCTATTGTTATCATAAAATAACATTTTTACAAATAAACATCAAATATAAATGATTGTATAACTTTTGTGTTGTTGTTTGGTGAGAAAAAACTGTAAATATATAAAAAAAAAGCTTTTCTTCTGTATTGCATCTTGACATAATGATTGGCATTTGAAAGTATGGATCCATTAGTGTCATAACAAAACATTTTATATTTTTTGAAGTCACGATTGGTTTTTTATAGCAATGCATTAATTTTTTATGTTTATTGTTGGTGTTTGCATGAATTTTATTGTGAACTAATGCGAAATGATAACAATAACCGACACTACCAGACATACTTTCCAATAATCACTAAAGACCTAAAAATTCATGCACTTGAACATTTTCTTCGAAATTGACTGGCATCAAAATATAATTATGTTTTAAACTTGAAAATTTTTTTTTGAAAATGTTTAATATTTTTCACACAAAAACAGGTGCCTTGAATTTATGTTTTCTTTTTACTGGATAATATATTTGATATAAAGTGTAATACAACTATAATACAATTGCTTGACACTTGACTCATGGCTGAAATTATACTTGTTTTTAACTTCAATTCCAGAAAAATTGCTTATGGGGTTATGTTTAAATGTCTAACAATATTTTAAAGTATTTAAAATATAAAAAAATATTACTATTATAGACATATTTAACACAAAGATACTATATTTAAGAAGTAATTTCCTCTTTGGTATGATATGATTATTCACAGTCATACTATTGGAAAATATAATTTTGACAGCGCGCACATTGGTTTGGAAACTTTTTATTATACCCTTCACTTTCGTGAGAAGGGTATATATGCATAAGTTTGTCATTCCGTTTGTAATTTCCATAATATAATTTTCCGACCCTATAAAGTATATATTCTGGATCCTTATAGATAGCGGAGTCGATTAAGCCATGTCCGTCTGTCTGTCCGTTGAAATCAATTTTCTGAAGACCCAGATATCTTCGGGATCCAAGTCTTCAATAATTTTGTCAGACATGCTTTCGAGATGTTTCCTATTTAAAATCAGCAAAATCCGTCCATAAATAACGGAGATATGAGCAAAAATCCGAGACAACCTCTGAAAATTTCATCAAAAAAAGACAATTTATTGCATGCTTTGAGAAAGAAGCAACAAAGCGTATGTGTGGATGTGTGTTGGTTATTGCTTTGAGTATTTTGTTTTTGTTTATACTAGAGTTTCTAATTTCCCGAACTTTTTCGCCTCCCGGGAAATGAAAAATAAAATTTCTTATTCCCGGGAATTCCCGGGAATTTCAATTATATTTGAAAACATAAACATTAGCTAAAATTTAAACACTTCTTTTAATAAATAAATCCACATTTATCAAACACTTATTTATACAATTTTTGGCCTTTAAAAAATTCTCAATCATAGATATAATTGAATTCCAACGCGTTCTTATATCGCAGACCAAATGAACTTCTTTTCCTATTTCTGATTTAGCATATTGTTGTAAGGAAGCTGTTTTAAGTGGGCTCATTTTAAAAACTTTTATAATTTTTCTTACATTTTTTAGAACTTCAGAATATTTAGGCACAATACTATAAGAAGGAACTTCAATTTCTTCGTCATAGTCCGAATTATCTGATTCTTCGGATAGTTCATTTTCATTTTTTTTGTAGAGTACGTCTATTACAGCTAAATGGATCGCATGATTAAGACAGAAAATACCGGGAACGGGGCTGATTTTTACAAATGATTTCATGACATTAGGGCCGTCGGAAATTGTGCATACAATATGTTTTTTGAAGTCTATATTGTATGTCTTCAAATGGTTTTCAATTATATTTTTTATTTCAATTGCGCCACATCTGCCTGGAATGTATACTAAACCCAAGTTGAACATTTCGTTATTGGAACTATATAAACACACATTTAGATACCGCCTTTGTTTAATACTAGACCACTCATCAAAAACAACAGAAAATCTACCACTTTTTTTCACAATAGATTCTATATCTAAAATAATTAGCTTATTAATTTTTTCCATAAAATTTAGTATTAAGTTTTTGACTGTAGTTGGATTTTTTGGCAAATCTAGGCCCAATTGTTTAAGTGACTGTCTTATGAACCAGCTTTCAGTTATCGCGTGAATAGAAAATCCGTCTACAGCAGCTAATCTTGACAATATTTCCTCTAAAGATTGCATAGGTTGAAAATATTTCTCTACGCCCAATGAAGTTGTAGGAATCACTAATGGAACGTCTTCTACGTCAGATTCCAAAGTAACATTGTGCACTTGTCGCAAGTGGCGAAGTAACCCACTTGTGCTTCCACCTTTGTATATCAGTCTTTTTGTGCAAAGAGTACATTGCCCATAATCTGTAGTTTTAGTGAAATATTTCCATGCTTTACTCGTACGCTCCATGACTTCCAAGAATAATGCGTGAACTTTCTTCAAAAATATGTAATTACTCTTTAATATTGTTTACTACTACACAAATGTCAAAAATATTGTTCATAGAGTTGTATTTTTAGGTATCAAAACAAAAGTCAGCTTTGTAATAAAAAGTAAAGACTACAAAAAAATTATTTAAAGTTCCCGAAATATCCCGAAGAAAATTTCCCGGGATTTACCAAAAAATATTTCCCGGGAATTCCCGGGATTTTTTTCCCGCTTAGAAACTCTAGTTTATAAAGAGAGAGTTGTTTATAATGAGTTTTCATATGAGCAACTCTATCATACGTAAAAACCACACACACCCAACAACAACATTCTACAACAATGGTGAGCAGCCCATAGCACAATTGTGCAAAATCAAATCACACGTATTCTTATGCTCTTACAATTTAGTAGTCGTTGTCCACTCAACGACACAGCTACAAAAGCGCATGTTCACGAGTGTATGACTTTTTCATTATTTTTTCAGTTTTTGTATTTGTTTGCTTGCAGGTGCACTGAACTAAATAAAGAATTGAATGTGCTGGTGAGAGAATTTACTTTTGCGCACCTCTGTTCCACATTGAATAAGAATTATAAATCAAACACACGCATGCATAATTTCGTTTATTTTAGTTTTTGTTGTTGTTTGTTGTTTTTTTTTCAACATACAATTGTGCAAAATAATTGTTGTGTTTATTTGGTTAGTTATCAGAGAGCACTCAACGTGTGAATATGATTATAGGATGTTTTGCAATTGCACTGATATAATATTATGATTTTTTCTTGTTGTTGTTTCTATATGAAGAGTTTTGTATGGGTAAAGGCAATGTACGTAAATATGTATACTTTGGTGAAGGGTATATAAGATTCGGCACAGCCGAATTTAGCTCTGTTACTTGTTTTTAAAATAATTTGGTAGCTCGAGAAAGATTAGAGATATTTTAATGAAATTTAACACAGTTAGTTATGGAGTGTTTTTGAGTTGATTTGTATTAACAAGGTTCATACTTGGAGTGGGCGGCCTCAAAGTTGCTCACTTTGAACTTATAATATTTAAAAAGAAAAATATCCAGAAATTCAGTTCTTACCCGAATGTCAAGAAATGTTTAATGTTTTTAGTTTAAAATGTGAACACAAAAGTAAACTGATGGAAATAAACATGCACACAATATAAATATACACATTTTGTATACAAAGTACCTAAAAACTTTAAAAATTGCAATAGAAGGCAAGGTTTGTGAGTCTAAAGGGTAGATATAAGTACTATGTGCATGTTTATTATTTTAAAGAAATAAACCTGGATATTCGTGAAGAAAATTTTAAAATTCAAACGAATTAAGATGTTTGGGGGATTTACACGGTCTGCTATTAGGTCATCTATATAAATATATAAATGTCTTTGTAAGTTTGTTTGTTTATTTGTTTGTTTATTTGTTTGTTTGTTTGTTTGTTTGAGCATCACGCCTAAACGGCTGAACCGATTTTATTGAAATTTGGAACGTAGATAGATCCTTACTTGGAAGCGTCAATAGGCTATAAATTGTTTCAATACTTGGACCAGAAAGGGGTAAAAAGGGGGAAAACGGGTAAAATTGGTACCTTTAGTTTTTAAACAATAATTACTAAACGGCTGAGCCGATTTTTACAACGACAGGGGTAGCGAAGCGCACCGAGTCAAGCTAGTATTGTCATAATGTCCAAATGTTGTTTCAAAAAAATAAAAAAGTTGTAAATTAATAACCCCCATTAACACGAAGTCTGGTTATGTGTTAATTAATAGTTATACTGACAGTTTTCATACAAAAATAATTTTAACCGGCAGTATAACTATTAGTTAACACATAACCAGACTTCGTGTTAATGAGGGTAAGACTTTTTGAACTATGTTTATTGTTTTGTCATAAAATAACACTTTTTTTTTTGTTTGAAACACAACAACCATTTGATTAAACTACCATAATATATTAGGACATTATGACAATATGAGCTAATAGCAGACCGTGTGAATCCCCCAATTGTAATAAAATGTTAATCTTATATATTGAATATCGAAAGGTCTTTTAATAAAAGACCTGTATAAGTGCAGACAATGCACAAGAGGTGTTATTTTGGTATTCAAAGAAAAATGGAATTTTTTGAGATAAATGATCGGATGTTTATTTCGTAATAAAGAGGATGGTATGCCGTTAATAATGAAAAACAACATCAGCCAAATGGCCACCACGACCACGTTTACAGGATATTATCCTTTTCATGAAATTTTCCATAACCAAAGCGAAAAGTGGCTGCCCTATGTCCTCGATAGCCTCACGAATTCTATCTTTGAGGTCTTGAATCGACGCTGGACTGTTGGCGTAGACCTTATCTTTCACGTGGCCCTTAAAGGAAGAAGTCGCAAGGTGTTAAATCACAAGATCTCGGTGGTCAATTGCGATCACCTCTTACAGAGATAACACGGTCCGGAAACTTTTCCCTTAAAAAAGAGCAATGGTTTCGTTGCTTGTGTGGCACATAGCGCCGACTTGTTGAAAGTAAACGTTGTCCAGATCAATATCATTTAAAATACGGTTTGTGGAATGTCCAATTCCAAAGAACGACGAGGAATGGACAAACCTGGGTTTCTTCAACACTTTGGGCTACAGCAGCAATATTCTCAGTAGTTCTTGAGCGACGTGCACGGGTTTTATTTTTCACATCACTAACTTGTCCCAACAGCTCGAATTTTTCCACCAATTTCTGTATTGCGGTCCGACAAGGTTCTTCACGACGACCCAAAAATTCTTTAGTTTTGCAAACTGTGACGCAAGATTTTCACCATTTTTGTAGTGAATTTTAATATTAAATGCGTTGTTGAAGTGTGTATCGTTCCATTTTTAGTAATGGCTTCTCAAATATCAAAGAATATAAGCTTAAAAAGTGACAGCTACCGAAATACCTGGTGATTCAAAATAACACCTCTTGTTGGAAAACCCTTTATATCCTGTTTTATCAATTATATTTTTCGCTGCACTAAACCAATATGTTAATTTTGTTCCCCTGTGTTATCTATCTATATGCCTTTTAACATTTTTAATTATCTCGTTTTGGTTTAAAGGTAATGATTTTGCAACGAAAAAACTGAAATGGCGCCACTGCGCGTCTTGACAATGTCAGTTTCGCTTAATAAAAATTTATTTCATAACAATGTTTTTAGTACGATTTGGGTCTTTTTTCCAGATGTTTCACATGAAAAGTAATTCTGGATGTTTCACATGAAAACCTTTACATTATTCGATTTTAGTGTCTTTAATGATTTTAATTAGAACCTTAATTTAAAGTAAAGGAGTTTTAAGGGTATATATAAGTTGGTATTTCCGCTTGTAATTTTAATTTGCGACACCATAAACGATATAATTGTATTCTGGAATCTTACAGATAGCACAGCCAATATAGCGCCTGTGTCCGAAGCTCCCTTAGATTTTTCAGAATATGTTCCAAAAAACGTCGCCATATACGGGAACAATTGACGTATAAAACTTATTTCTCACTTATTAAATAGATTTCCTAAATGAGTGTGCTTAAACATTGTGTTTAACTTCTTCTATTTTCTTTACATTAATAAGCCTAAATTAGAATTTAATCGTTTCTTAATTTACATAAAATATTGTTTAAATAAATTAAAAGGAAATCTGTCTCTAGTTGAGCAAAGTTTTTAAAAGCCAGTTGTTACTTTGTTATTAGCATCCTGTGGATGTTGCACATTTAATATAAATTTAATCCTAGTTAAGTATCTTTTACTATTGTTTATTATAATTAAAATTGATTGTGTGTGCTGCTGTTGTTGTTTAATTCCATTTTTTTTCTTATTTTCTGCATAATAAGATTGTTTTTTTACAAGATTGTTAAAGAGCACAAGATAATTAACACTTGAGCTTTTATTTATGCTACATTGAAGATTAAATCTTATAAGTAATTTCTGTGAAAAAGTAATATGCAAATAGAATGCTATAAATATTAGTGTTAGGATGTAAGGAACGTGCATTTCTGGAATCTAATTCTCGCATTCGTATACGAGCGAATACTTTGTTCGAACGTGGGAGTTACTTTTATTTTTTAAATTTCCTTATTCGATATCGAATAATATATATAGAAATTTATTTATTGTTGGTATTCGATAATGAAGCTAGAAGCATTCGAAATTTATGTACTTAGATTACGAATGGGAGAATTAAGTATGTCGAACTGTACTTTTTCTTATTACACTAGTTTCCTTTGTGGTCGATTGGCCAGTGGACCGCATAACACACTACAGGTAAAATTCGTTCTTTAGCCGTACTGTACGTATATGGAACAAACTTCCTGGTGAAGTGTTTCCTGTCATTTTCAATGTGGGAAAGTTTAAATCGAATGTCCAGAAACACTACTCCCTCTTTCCTCCCTCCCATAACCTATTTTCCTAGATCCAACACAATGCTTTGCATGAATATGGGTCATCCCATGAGTGATGGTCCAAGAAGAAAAAAAAAAGTTAATAATGGCCAATACCTTGTATAAATTTATGTTGTACAAATGATTCAAAATAAAAACTAAAAATTTAAAAAAAAAAAATCCTGCATAATGTAACCAATTTACATATTTTTACATTACAAATAGCAAATATTGACACGTATTACCAACAAATATATAAGTTGCAGTAAGCATAAAAACTAGAAATTAGTGTAAATATTAAATATTTGGTCAATTCACAAGGTCTCTTATCATGTCATATTATCATAATGTCCTAATATTTCACAATGTTTTTTTTTTTGATTTTCAAGCAAAAATGTCCTAAAATAATACTACTTTCTATGCTATGTTTATTGTGTTATCGCAGCGACCAACGCCGAATGCCGAAGAGTCGGTTGCCGAGCCGCCGAATCGTGATGTATTAGGACATTATGACAATATGACTGATAAGAGACAGTATGAATTGACCAATTATATTTTTTGCGAGATTAATTACGAAAAGTGTACTAAGTAGTCACAAGGTATACAGAGGTGACAAATTTTAAGTTTCCCAGGGCAGCTCTCATGGAAAGAGAAAGATACAATCATTTTGGTACCTAAATTATTGTGTGTAAAAACAAAATGCAGCTGTAAAAGAAAGAGACAAGTATAAAACTTGCTTATTTTCTGCCTTTCTGTGACACCTCTGTATACTTGTACTTGTCGTGATTTTAAATCTTTTCGCAATATTTTAAAAATTAAGAATGAATATATAATTAAATATTGTTATGTCTGAGTGAAAAGACTAAAAGTCCCACTTTTGGAATTTTACAGAAGGGACAGAAGAAAATAAAGTAAAATCTTAACATTAAAGATTTTTTTAAAAATCTATTAATGCATTTTTACATATTCAATCAGTATGAATTTAACATTAATGTTCAATGTCTACTTAGCGTTTTTACATTCTAAGCTAGCGATTTGTATTTTCCATTTGAAATAAAATACTAAATAAAAATAAACAAATGTTTTTATGTTTCTTTTATGCCTTTGTTCCCCAAAAATGAATCTTTTCATTAACAAATTTGCAAAAAATTATATTTGTAACCTTGTATTTTTTTTTTTTAACTTTTAATAGATTTCATGTCATTTATTATTTGTTTTTTTATATTGAAATTTTTCGAAATACAACATTTTTCTACATACACTACTTTTTTCTTTAAACAACAAAAGACTTTTTTTTCTTTCAATTTTTCATTTTATATTCCAATTTTTTTCTTTTACTTATTGTATTGTGTGCAAAAGTAGTTTCATTGAAATTCACCTTGACATAACAATGCGGGAGCTTTAGCATCAACAGCAGCAGCTACTGCTCCACAGCTCCTGCTGACTAAATGACTGACAAAGTGAATAAGTGTACGAGTGAATGAATGAATGAATGCTTGAATATGGAGGGAATGACTGACGGGTTGGTGTCTTTAATACTCTGTGTATGATTTTTTCCATTTATTTTTTTTTTACCTCCTATGTGTTTGCGATTTTTTTATAAATAATATTGATTTTATACTTTTATTCAACCATTATTCGAGCACACATTTTACTATGCTTTGATATGAATGGAAATGTGTGTGATGATGTAAGTACCCTGCAGATCTCTATATATTTAAATACTATTGGTTAGCATGCAAATTCGTAACAGTAAGGACAGCTGTTAAAATTCATATTTCTAGCTCTCATTTGGCATTTATTTAATATCGAAAGCTCTAGAAATCGAACACTAGTTTGTCCGTTAAGAGCATTGTATAAGATTCCCGAAAGATGGCGTGTGTATAAATAGTGGCAGAGGTTGCAGTTGTGAGTGAGTTGATCAGAAACGCTGTTAGAGTTAACATCAACTGTCTTGTACATTAAAGTTTGTACATTATAAAGTGTGTGTGCATTTCTGCGAATTGATAAACGTATATAAAGACTCTGAGTGACTATTTGAACAGTTGTTGTTGTAGATTTTAAATAAATCAAGAGTTGTTACAATTTTAATTTGCAACCAAAGTATTCGGTTTATTTAAAGCAAATAAACCAACGTTTTAAAAAGGTTAAAACGTAATAATATTATCATTAAAATTTATTTTGTAGAATAGAAAATTTTATTTTAATACATTTTAGATTTACCCCAATCAACAAGAAGTTTGGTTATGTGTTATCTAATAGTTATACTGACAGTTTTATCGTATTAATGGGGGTTAATAAACATATATGTTAATAAAACTGAAACCAATAAACTTACAGTTTTGATTTTTTTTATTTGATTGAAATTATTATTATAATTTCCAAAAAAAAAAAAAAAAAATAATGTCTTTATAGTTCTAATCAATAGTGATGAATTTATGAACCTTTTCCGGAAACCCTTCCATTAAGGTTCTTATAGAGCTTTCAGTCACTTTTTTCGAACAGATAGTCCATCTCCGTTTAAAATCTACCACACTTTTTTGTGCTCTTCAATTCTCTTTTAACAATAGCCCAATATCTCTTCACTGGCCTTAGCTCCAGACTGTTTCCAGGATTTGCCTCTCTTGGCTCAAATACCACATTATTGTTCTTGTACCATTTAGGACCTTGCTTACCATAGTGACAGGATGGCAAATCAAGCCAAAAATAAGTGGACACATTAAGAAGTCTTATGAATGTAAGCATCCTCTTTTGTAAACATACCTTGATGTAAATTTCGGTATTTATAAAGCCCTTTGTAATAAATGTTTGATTTCTTTTGCCGCAACTGCATAGTGCTTGTCATACCAAGAACTATTTGGGAAATTTTTCTGCTTTTGGGTCCTAAACTTTTCTATAGCATTCCCTCGAGCATCAGCAACATACAAATATTGACCCTGAAGCAACAATGATGAATTTATGAACCTTTTTCGGCTTTCTGTTACTTTGTTCGTACACGTAGCCCATCTCCGTTTAAAATCTACCACACTTTTGGGCATCCTTTCTGTTCTCTTCAATTCTCTTTTAAAAAGAGCCCAATATCTCTCTTCTGGCCTTAGCTCCAGGCAGTTTGAAGGATTTGGCTCTCCTGGTACAAATACCACATTATTGTTCTTGTACCACTCGAGACCTTGCTTACCATTTCCGTGCTCTGTCTTTGGCCTAAAATTTTTTAGCAAAGTTCCTGTCTGAAAGTTTTTGATCCTTGTGTGTTTTTAAGCCTGCATTGGCTTTAACTTTTCGTACTAAATAGTCCGAGTACTGAGCTATTCGGACTGCTTTCCTATAGGATGTGTTGGTAGCTCTTTTGAAAATGGTTTCTATTTATTGGTTTTAAAAACATCATGTGGACCATTCCTTCTAGGTTAGGTAGCAGGGTATTTACAGCAGGGTATTTACAATACTTCCATTGACTCCAAATTAAACCAACCAGTTTCCCGGATGCAGGAATGGATTCGTCTAAGATTCATACTTGATTGCTCGTCCAAGCATGATAGGAAAGGTTTGTCAGAGCCGAACATTAGCTGAAAAGTATATATATACAGTCCTCATTATGGCAGCTTCTACAATAATCATTGTAC
This sequence comes from Calliphora vomitoria, assembly GCA_942486065.2. Classification (NCBI taxonomy): domain Eukaryota; kingdom Metazoa; phylum Arthropoda; class Insecta; order Diptera; family Calliphoridae; genus Calliphora; species Calliphora vomitoria. Next base: position 89,518,389 of record OW818029.2, read on the forward strand.
CGTAGGCCCATTCTTCTAGCATGTGTCCCGATTAAACAGTGTCATGCAATAAAGGAGACAATTGGCCTTATTTGCTTACGACGGTATTCTATAAGTAGATTCGTCCTGCTGGCATTATATACAGGCCAAGTCGACCTCGCTGTAGCCCAGGAAGGTTCATTAGTCCACCTGTTTTGTGCAGTCTCATATAGTTTCTGCTGAACAGCCATCTTGCATTTAACAAGGGAAATACCAGAAACGGGGTCGATCGCCTCCTCACTCATCATCGCACCCCATTTGGCCAAATCAACTGCTATACAATTACCCTGATTTCCATCATATCCAAGGACTCATATAAGCATTATCCTGGAATGTCTCTCTATCTCATTTAGGGATACCCGGCATTCCTCGGTTAACCTAGATGTCATGAAGACACCCGCTATTCCTTTATCGGCAGCCTTGCTGTCAGTAAATATACATATAACACCAGATACTCGATAATACTTACCTGCACTGCACGTTTAAATGCAGTAATTTCCGCCTGAAGAGCAGTACAGAAGTTAGGTAGCCTAAAATAGCATTTTATCCCAAAGTTTTCAATATGGAAACACCATTCCTTCTACATGAACCAGGTTTTCTATCAACGGACAAGTTTTTCCGATACTGTTTAATAACATTGGAAAAACTTTGATGGCAGACCTTTGATTATTTGGCCAACGTTTTGTAGGACCAAGTTGGGTTTTGTTGAAAATATTTAATAATTTAAGTACGCACTTTTTTCTCGTCACTCATTTTAATCAGATTAACAACAAATGAACATAATTGGCATTAAACATAATAACTGACATGCTTTTCAAAGGTAACTTGATAAAAAAAAAACACAAATAATACTTGGGTTAAAAGTTTTAAAGAGAAACGTGTGTTAAGGTTTTTTCGATCTCAGTCCTAAAATTTTACTTTTAAAAATATCATAGCTTAGACAAACAGTCCATATTTACATAATTGAAATGTTTCACGTGGACTTTTAAAATAATTCAAAGTGTATGTATAGAAATTACATACTTAGGGCCATTATTACAACTTGTCATTAGAAAAGTTACAACAAAGAAATTCCATTGTTAATACGACATTAAACCTGTTTTTTCTATCCATACAGCAATACTTACAAACGCTATCTTTGACACTGCAGGGTATTTCTTTATGAATATATATGTATATTTGTTGAGTCCCTCATATATCTTGGCTGCTATTGCAAAAGGTAACTGCAGCTGTTGTAGTATGAGTATTAAAGGATTTCTATTTCCCTTTTCCGTCGTACGTCAAAATACTCTTAAACTATATTTTAGTGTTTAACAGTGTTTTTTTTTTCTTTACTAAGAAGAATGATATCGAATTCGTGAAAAATTATTTCATTTTCATTCTTTGTATTTTTATTACTAAAAGGAAATTTATATCCAACATGATGTTTTATCTGTATTTATTTTACTCATGTAAAGATATAATCGTTATTCTTCAATAAATTGTTTATATAGTATAAACTTATTAAGAAAATTTTTATTATTAATTCATTGTTGACTAATAATTATGATTGATTAATATAGTAAATAGTTCTGTTTATTTAGAAATATTCTAAAAATTCGTGTTTATAATAACTTTTCAGCAGAAACAAACTACATCTTACTTTATTTAGGAATGCAGTTTAAATTTGCATACGATCCTTTCGGATTTATTAAAAATATTTTAGAATATTGGGTGTATGAATTAAAAATGCGAGACTTTTTAAAATTTTTAGCTTTTATTTTAAAACATTTGTACAATATAAATTTATTTAAAGTATTGTCCATTGTTAGCTATGACCTTTTTCCATCTTTCTGGCATCAAATGGATTTCGAACCAAAAGAACTGCTCATCTTTTTAGACCAAGAATCAAACCAATAACGCATACTCTGTTCCAAAGTGCAGCGTATCCCAGAGAGAACGTTCTGCATCGACCGAAGCAAATAGTAGTCGACGGTGTAAATAGTATATAAAGGCAAAACTTCACAACCACTGCATTCTAAATACTTTTTAACAGGTATTGCAACATGTAGCCTAGCGTTGTGATGATGGAATATTACGGTTTCGTGTTTGGCCAATAAGCTTCAAACGAATCTGTTGTATTCGGTATAGGTTACTTGTGACGGTCTGGCCAGATTTCAGTAGCTCATAACCCTTTCGGTCCCACCAAATACAGAGATTTACCTTAGCGCTATGGATATTTAACTTTGGTGTCAATTCGGTTGGTTGACCGGGCTTCACACACGATATCTTACGCTTCACGTTGTTGTAATGGATCCATTTATCATCCCAATTAAGGATTCGCAGCATTTCGGACATACAGAATCATCTTTCAAGGTCTCTCAGCTTCAATTCGTATGGTACCCAATTTCCCTGCAGTTGGATGAATCCTGTTACCTGGAAACGTTTTGGAATTGCTAATTGAGTAGCTCTCAATAATTTTGCACCAAAACATCTCTCGGATGTTGAAACCGATGGAACACATTCACCATAAGCTTTGGTGATCAATCGTTATGCTTCAGTGGCAGTGTTTTAAAAATTAAAGAAGTTAGTCAATGTATAAATCACTTTACAGTATATACTGTAATATACGACTGTAACGGAAAACATATGTCCCGAATCCATTGTTATTCCATGATCCCACTTGATGAGGAAGCTACACCCTTGGAGGTATTGTTGTCATCCATTGATGCTGATACCAATGAACATCAGACGACGCAAGGTATTAATAGATTAAAGCCGTGGGAGGGTGAGTAAATGTTTTTAGTAAAGCATGATATCAAAACTTTTAGGTAAATTATGCCAAAAATCGAATGAACTCGGGACTTCGAGTCCACTAGGAAGAGGAGACGTTCGGATCGATCAATCTTCGAAAAATCAAAACAAAAACTGTTGGAATGGCAATTAATATAAAAGCGACCACACAGCCCTCTTACTAGGAGAGCTTTGCGACTGGCAGTTATTCTATCGAATCTACCAACTTCGAAGATGGTACCGTAAAACCATAAAAAGCCTGCACATGTTCCTTTAAGCTTCGATAGCTGCTTTTTAACTGGAAGACAATGATTAGATGCAATGATTAAGGATCCTGTTTCATCGTTGAAATCATGACGATTTTTCAAAGTCTGTCTCTTACTCAATACCAAAATGCTTAACATCCAATAGAGTATGGGAAGGTTTTCAATCAAGTTAGCATAAAAAATATCGTTGGCCGTAAACACCACAGTAGAACCTTTGTATTTTAACTAAACTTGATCAATATTTCCATGCTAGCAAATCGAATCTTACCAATAACATCTAACCATTGGAAACCCTGTATCCAATGAGAGGTTTTTTTTTGGTATTCAAAGAAAAATGTAATTTTTTGAGATAAATGATCGGATGTTTATTTCATAATAAAGAGGAAGGTATGCTGTTAATAATGAAAAACATCCGCCAAATGGCCACCACGACCACGCTTACAGGACCATATCCTTTTCATGAAATTTTCCATAACCAAAGCACAAAGTGGGTGCTCCATGTCCTCGATAGCCTCACGAATTCTATCTTTAAGGTCTTGAATCGACGCTGGGCTGTTGGCGTAGACCTTACCTTTCAAGTAGTTCCAAAGGAAGAAGTCGCAAGGTGTTAAATCACAAGATCTCGGTGGCCAAATGACCTCTTCGAGAGATAACACGGTCCGGAAACTTTTCTCGTAAAAGACCAATGGTTTCGTTGCTTGTGTGGCACGTAGCGCCGTCTTGTTGAAAGTAGACGCTGTCCAGATCAATATCATTCAAAATACGGTGTAAAGAAGTTTTTGGAATGCCCAATTCCAAAGAACGACGAGAAATGGACAAACCTGGGTTTTCTTCAACACTTTGGGCTATAGCAGCAATCTTTTCAGCTGTTCTTGAGCACGGATTTTATTCTTCACATCACTAACTTGTCTTAACAGCTTGAATTTGCGGTCCGACAAGGTGCTTCACGAAGACCCAAAAATGCTTTAGTTTTGCGAACTGTGACTGCAAGATTTTCACCATTTTTGTAGTGAATTTTAATAATTTCAATGCGTTGTTGAAACGTGTGTCGTTCCATTTTTAGTAATGCCGTAGTTTCTACTTATCAAATGTCAAAGAATAAAAGCATCAAAAGTGACAGCTACCGAAATACCGGGTGATTCAAAATAACACCTCTTGTTGGAAAATCTTTTATAACAACCAAATCCCGCGCAATACCAGCTACGACAGTTTATATATAAGAACGATCATTGTATTAGACTATTTGACTAGTCTAATACAGTGATCGTACTCAAATAGGCCGACATTCCAAATCGTCAGGCCTTCACGATGGTTATACCCAGTAGTTGAGTCAATCCTGTCAAGAATAATTCCAGGTCAACTTATAAGTCAATTGTTCATAAATTTAAAGTAGACTCAATGAGGCAGAAAACTCTAGGTTTATTTGTTTGAAAGGCCAATCGATATTATTATTTATTGAAAATAACATCTAGAAAATATCCGCCGCGGCTTTGCTGGGTGGCGCGCATAAGTTTTGAAAAACTTTGCATGACCATGCGCATAAATCAGGCTGAATTTGATCGGTGGCATGGGTAATGTTGCCTTTGAGGGCCTGCTATAGTTTGTGGCATATTTGCATAGACCGCCAACTTAAGAAAACCCAATAAGGAAAAATCTAACGGGGTAAAATCGCACAATCTCGGTGGACGCTCAAGGATCTCATGTGGATTGGTATTGTTTAAAATTCGACAATTTTGTTTGTTGGGCCTCATCGCTTTAATAAAACAGTTTTATAATTTCCACATGTTGTTAACGCTTTATCTGTTCATGGTGATTTGGCAAAACAGACTGAATAAATAACAGCTAATTCGACAGATGTATGTAGCTTAAACAATATGGCTAATATCAACTGTCCAAGTTCGGATGTGTGTGTCAATTTCATGTACTTACAGTGTTAGCAGTATCCATATTGTTACGTTTTTATCTTTTAAAAACGTGGGTTTATTTCCTTTAAATAAACCGGATACTTTTGATTGCAAATAAAAGCAGTTTTAGTAGTTTAAAATTAAAACAACTCTTTATTTATTTAGAATGTACAATAACAACAGAATTAAATAGTCACTCGGTGTCTATTTATACACACGCCATCTCTCGGAAATCTTCTACAATGCTCTTTACGGATAAAACTCGAATGTTCGAATTCCAGAGCCTTCGATGTCATTGCCAGCAGCCCAAACATTTAGTGTTGCCATACTTACAAACAATGCCAATAAACGCATGCTACTGATGGACGTGCCTTCAAACATGATAAATGCTGCAAGCAGTCGTTACAGACCGTTGAATTCAAATCGTCATTGCACATTCGTAACAATATGATAGGAGTAAATACCCACATTATTATGACTGTCTGTTTATTGAAATCAACTTTCCGAAGCTCCCAAATAACATATAACGAACCGGAATGGTAAGGAATATATCGGGCATTGACCAGAATAATAAAAAACAAGTAAGAAAGTATGGTCGGTCAAGCCCGACCTTATAATACCCTACACTAAGAAATGAGCAAAAACATTTTTCTTTCAAAATTCCAATAATTTATATTCGTGAGCGATTTTCGGAAGTGGGCCTTATATGGGAGCTATGACCAATTATGGACCGATCACAATGAAATTAGGTAGTGTGATTAACGTCTATATGAAAGTTATTTGTGTTGCATTTTATGTGTATACCAACATTTTTAGGAGATTTATGATCGTTAAAGTGATTATCGGAAGTAGGCCTTATATGGGAACTATGACTAATTATGGACCGATCATCATAAAATTTGGTGACATGAATTCTGTATATATAAAACTTATTTAGAGAAAAACTTGTGTAGATACATATATAAATTAAACATTTATGACCGATAAAGTCCAATTTTGGTAGGACATTTGTATGGGGGCTAGGTGAAATAATGAACCGATTTCAGCCAGTTTCAATAGGGTTCGTCCTTGGGCAGAAAAAATGATATGGATCAAATTTTATCGCAATATCTTCAAAAAATGCGACCTGTACTCTGCGCACAAGGTTTACATGGACAGCCAGCCAACCAGCCAGCCAGCCAGCCAGACGGACGGACGGACGGACATCGTTTAATCGACTCAGAAAGTGATTCTGAGTCGATCGGTATACTTTAAGGTGGGTGTTAGACTAATATTTTTGGGCGTTACAAACATCTGCACAAATCCATTATACCCTCCCCACTATGGTGGTGTAGGGTATAAATAGGACTCTAAATTGTTTTTTTAACTATACAATTTGTATATGTTGCTGGTATTCCACCGACTTTAGGCAAACTACAGGAAGGTGCATCTGTAGCTTTTGAAAATTTAACAGGGAAGTAGAATTTCTTGTTAATTCATTAACAATTTCAATTTCTTATTGATTAACAAAGTACATATAATTTTTCCATAAAAAATGCCCCACCTTTAAAATCAAAACCAATTAATTACAATTAAGTATTTTAGGGTTTGAACTATGTATGTGTTTGAATTAACTTTAATATCATTCAAAAGTAATAATCGCATTAATTCAAATTGATGTTTAACACATAGCTGTTAAATAATGATTACTAATCATAATAATTAGTAATTAGATTACTTTTTTTCGAAAGGTGAAGTAATGATTAAATTACGATTATATTCAGATCCGCACGATTACTAATTGACTACGATTACAAATAATCCAAAAATAATCAAGATTACTAACGATTACGAGAAAATAATCAAAAATAATCAAAAGTAATCAAAAAATAATTCGACTATTTTCAAAGATTACTTTTGATTATTTTAGATTATTTTCCAAAAATGTTGCATTTACAACGTACAAAAATAAAAAAAGAAAAGGCCGGCCACATCCGGACTCGAACCGGGATCTCTAAAGCTATAGAGCAAGACACATACATCTGAACTATCGAAGAACAAATGATTTTGTGTGTAGTGTACAGAGTTTTAGATTCAATTTACAATTTTTACGCCAAAAATTCTGTTAAACCACCGCCCAAGTTTCCTATTACTTGGCTAGAAAAAAAACCCAGCAATATGGAACTAACAAATATAAAAAAAAATATGTTTTATTTTGTTGTTAAAAGTTGTGATCTAGATGTATCACTTTCGTTTTTATTATTAGTTTTTTCAATGTTTTTTTCGAATATTTGGGAGTTTAACAATTTAATTTCAATTACAAAAAATATTTTCAAAATTTAAGTTAAAAGCAACAAAAATTTATATTATAAAAAACTAAGAAAATATGTGAAAAGATAATTTCAGATGACATTAGCGCTTCTAGTTGTCTTCGGTCATCAGATTTAGGATAAAACAGTCTTAAAAAGGGAAAGCCAAGGATGGGAGTACCAACACCATTCATTCAAACTTGAACAAATTCCAAATATTTGATTTTGAAACCAAAACTAATAATTTATCGACTATACCAGACTTTTTCGATTTTTTAGTTTTAATGATCTGACTTTGCAGAAGATGAACCTGAAGCAAGCCGTTCTCCACAAGAATAGATTAAAATTGATCATCGATCCGCATTAAGACATCAGTTCTTCAGTTATTTAAATAATAATGCAAGTGCTGGTGAGATTTGGCAAAAATATGATTTTCTAAGGGATGCATTTATTTTTTTAACGTCCTTAATGTCTTCAGGTCCAGTTGAACGACTGTTTTCTTTTGCCGAGATCGTCAACAGTCAAAGCGGCAATCATTGACTGATTTTTCATTTGAAAAATTAGTTGTTATAAAGACCAAGTTGATTTTGTAAAGCATGTCAGTTATTATCTTTAATGTCAATTATGTTTATTTGTTGTTAATCTGATTAAAACGAGTGACCGAAAAAAGTGCGTACTAAAATTATTAAATATATTCAACAAAACCCAACTTGGTCCTACAAAAAGTTGACTAAACAATCAAAGGTCTGCCGTCAAACTATTTCCAATGTTATTCAACAGTATCAGGAGAACATGTCCGTTGATAGAAAACCTGGTTCAGGTAGAAGGAATGGTTCTCATTATGTTTATTAAGTCAAACAAATAGAAAGCATTTTCAAAAGAGCTTCCAGCACCTCCTGGGTCAATTTTTTATGTTGCAGATGCTCGACGGAATATTGAAGAAAAGTTTAGGACCCCAAGGTAGACAAAATTTCCCAAAAAGTTCTTGGAATGGCAAGCAATATGCAGTTGCGGCAACATAAGCCAATCATTTCTTACAACGGGCTCTATAAATAGCGAAATTTACATCAAGGAATGTTTACAAAAAAGGATGTTTCTATTCATAAGACTTCTTTATGTGTCCACTTATTTTTGGCCTGATTTGGCATCTGCCACTATGGTAAGAAAGGTCTTGAGTGGTACAAGAACAATAATGTAGTATTTGTACCAAGAATGTAGTATTTGTACCTCCAAACTGCCTAGAGCTGAGATATTGGGCTCTTGTTAAAAGAGAATTGAAGAGCTCAACAAAGGTGTCCAAAAGTGTGGTATATTTTAAACGGAGATGGACAACCTATTCGAACAAAGTGACATAAAGCACTTAAAACCCATAATGGAAGGGTTTCCGAAAAAGGTTCAAAATTTCATCATTAGTGATCAGAACAATAAAAATATTTTTTTTTTCTTTTTGTAAATTGTAACAATAATTTTAATCAAATAAGCTGTAAGTTTAGTGGTTTCATTTTTATTAACATATACATATGTATGTTAAACATTTTTCGATCTCAGTCCTCATGTACACTGATTGTATTTGTTTTTCTTTATTTTATTCATGTATTTTTCCTTTTATGGTTGAGTCAGGAATTACAAAAATTATTATTGTTATCAATATACGTATATTTTTTTATGAAAAAACATCTAATTTTGTATTAGTTGTTTAGAACTTGTTCATGTTGTAAATGCAAATTTTTGAAAAATAATCCAAAATAATCAAAAGTAATCTTTGAAAATAGTCGGATTATTTTTTGATTACTTTTGATTATTTTTTATTATTTTCTCGTAATTGCAAGTAATCTTAATTATTTTTTGATTATTTGTAATCGTAATCAATTAGTAATCTGAAATTGTTCTAAAGAGAATTATATAATCAATTAAATTATTTTTAAAAAATAATCTAATTGATTACTAATCGTAATCCAAAATTAACAGCTATGGTTTAACAAATTGCTACTAATTAAATATTTGATATGAGATTAATTTAATTTAATTATTGAAGCAAATATTTATTATCAGCAAATTATTGTTCATTTTTATATATATTTTTTTTTTTGTTGGTTTCTGCTAAAATGTTTTATCAAATCGTAAAGTGATTTCGAATTATCATTAAATATTCATACATGTAATTTACACATTTTAATTTGTATTCAATTTAGTTGAAAATCATTAAATGTTTGTGCTGTAAGTAGGTTTTAATGAGCGATTATACAGCGCGTTTAATGAGAGGGGAAGAAATTTGTTTATTTTTGAAAATTGATACTTATTTTAATTGATACTTCTTGGATTTTGCTGTCAAAATAAAATTATTATTTAATACAATTGTTTTAATAAAACTGATCATCTTTACTTTATCATATTCATCTAGAGTGTTAGGTTTGTTAAATATATTTTTTTGTAGATTTATTTAATGAAAATAACTGATATGAGAATCTGTGGGTATGTGGTTATCTGGCTGTTTTAACATTTAAAAGAGTTGCAGTATTTATTTCCAATTGAATGAATGTGTATTAAAAGTAAACACATTAAATTTAATTATAATTAGCAATAAACATTGAAATACTTAAAAATAAAACTCTATTTGTTAAAATGTACTATTTAGTAATTGTTATATGACATTTAATTTATTTCCTTTGTTTTTCACATTTCCAGCAAATATACATACATACATAAATGGTAAGTGACATTTTGTTTCCTTAAACTATGTTTCTATAATGAAAGTTTCTTGAAACAATTTCATAAGAGTGTCTGCTTTTAAACTCTTTTTGTTTTGTTATTTTTCTTTTAATAGAATAGAAACATGTTCCTGTCAAACTCATGCATGTCTATACTTGCACGAGTTTGCATGTGTATGACATTGATAACAATTATTTGTTATCGGTTTAATGAATTTTCTTGCCTTTGGCTTTAATGTCAATATTGTTCTTGGTTTGGAAACATTTTCTTTAATCAAGTTAATCTAGTAGTTGTTTATGTGTGTCCAGTATATACTACTTAAATGCAGTTGCTTGTTTAGGTTTTCTAGTCTATATTTGATTTTAGTTAGAGTGTAACATGTCTGTATAGTGCACAATGGTAAAATTTTTCCTAAAAACAGTGGTGTATTGTTGAAATTATATAAAAACAAGCAGTATATAAAGTTTGCGACTTCAGAAAACTCCACAAAAAAAAAAAAAAAAAGAAGCTTTTCATAATGATTTTCCATTAGTGACTGAATAATAAACCACTGATTTGACGGAATCCCTCAAAACAACATGACCTCTATGGACTGTGAACCATAGATAAATTCACATAGATCGGAAACTCTGCTGTCATAGACCTAACTCAGTTGTCAATAACCTAAATGGCGAGAATGTATTAGTAAAAAAACTGCCCAGCGGAAAAAAATTCTAGGTCTTCACTTTGTAGGCCTTCTAAAAGTCCTGTTTACAAATTCTAAAAGATGCGATACTCATTCTAGTTTGCTTTCTCTCAGAAGACGTTCTAGAAGGGCTATGCTTCTCCTTCTACACGGAAGCTCTGCTGTCATAGACCTAACTCAGTTGTCAATAACCTAAATGACGAGAATGTATTAGTAAAAAAACTGCACAGCGGGAAAAAATTCTACGTCTTCACTTTGTAGGCCTTCTAAAAGACCTGTTTACACATTCTAAAAGATACGATTCTCATTCTACTTTGCCTTCTCGCAGAAGATGTTCTAGAATGGCTATGCTTCTCCTTCTACACAATCAAAATTGCATTGCAAAATAAGGTGTATCAAACCTTTATTTAATATTCAAACAGGATTGGTTTTACGATTATTGTCTCTTTATAATACTATTAATTTTGCTCTCTTTATTATAAACTGTTACATTAAACCAGAAGAAGGTGCAAAATCTTCTAAATAATTTAGTCTTTTATAACATTTGAAGATGTGAAGTTCGCGTGAAGCAGTTTTTTGTATATAAAACTACACACGTGATATTTTTAAGTCCATTCTTTAGGTTTTATGCTGAATTCATTTAGAATATTTTCTTGCTTCAGCAGACTTTCAATTAGGATTTAATTTTCAGGGTTTTTAATAGATATGTAGACATTCTGTGAGGCATTAAGCGGCAGATCTTCTTACAGGCCTTTAACGGAGGAACTTCTAATATGCCTTCTTAAGTAGGCCTTCTCTCAGCCCTCTAACTGCAGCGAGTATGCAAGGCCTTGGCTCACAATGACACGTCGTGTAAAATTGAAACGAATTTGCAATGCGGCTGGGTGTGCTTGTGTCTGCAAAATAAGTCATTTAGGAAGGCCCCTTTACTGTATCTTTTTCCCGCTGGGTGTGTTAAAACAACAACAATACTCGTATGTGTGATTGTACTAGTTTTCGCTCTATGTGTATTTATCTATGCTGAAGTTCGAGGCACGAAATGTCATTAAAATAAATGATTTTTAGAAATTCCAATATTTAGGATGTAAATTTGGATAAAAATAGTAAAATTTTAGAACTTTATATCTTGTAAATTAGTACAGAAACCTAGCCATGCTAGGTTTCCTTAAAACCACTTAAAATATAAACATTTTTAGGGAATCTTCAAAAAAGCCCAGTGGGTAACAATGTAAAGTTATATTATTGATGCCCTCTATATAAAAAAAAATGGATGGACCGATGTTGATGAAATTTTCTGGGAATCTTCAGAATAGTCCAGCGGGTAACCTGTAAAGTCAGATTTTCGGTCTGTGGGCAAAAGGGCGTGGCATAATGAAATTTCTACACATTTTGACTTAAAAAACATTACTGTATAATTGTTGGTCGACCATTTCTTCAATTCTTATAGATAGTTTATTAAGTTTCCTATGTAAAGGCTTTCAATGTCAGTGGTTGTTGTAAAACCAAAAAAAAAAATGGAAAAAAAACTGTTTTCAAAAAAATAAATTTTGTCGAAACAATTTTTTTCTCAACAAAAAAATTTGTCGACCAAAGGAATACATTCATTCCAACACATGTACGGTACTATAAAAGTTATTTTATATTATCAGTCGATGATAAATCATTCAGTGTAGGCATGTTGGGATTTAGAGATGAGTTCCGACGGAATGGTCATTCTCAAGTGTACGTCAATCACCCTTTCTAGGGTTTTCAGCAAAAAGGATGCAAGACTCCTTTAGGAATGAAGACTACTCTACACCTCGTCCACCATGTAGGTATATAGGACCATCTGATACACGCTGTGTATATGTTGATGAGCCAAGGTACAAATATTTCTTCATTCTTCTGAAGATCAGCAGGAATAATACTATCCGAACCTGTTCACCGGAACAGAGTTATCTCACGGAGCAACGGAATCAGCAGCCCTATTCACAGTCTGGGAGGCAGCCTGGGAAATGAGTGTCCATTAGGACCTCAAGTGTTTCTTTACTGTTCAGAGTCCATTTTCCACATGGTTTCTGTATATAGCTTGGTACAACCGGAGAGGTTGATAAAATTTTACGTAATCGGTTAGTCTCTGAGGATCCTTCCACGACGCTACAGAAGTCCCTCCAGGCTTTCCTTTTCGCATTCCTCGTAAGGTTCTTGAAGTGATTCAATGAGGACTTGTATGCCGGCCAGTTACCCAATCTCTTAGCCTCGTTGAACAGTTTACGACACGTCCTTCTAGCGTGTGCTATTTCAGGATTCCACCATGGAGTCTTATTCCTACCTCTGTGGATGATCGGCCTACAGGCCAAATTAGTAGCTGATTGGAACGCTTCTGTGAGTGTTTCAACTGCTATCTCAATATCATCCGTACTCTCAATAGAGGGCGGGTTAGGTAAAGACCGAGAGAATGCGCCACATTGCATATCCCAATCGGTCTTCCTCCTATTTAGAATGTTATTAACACTCCCATAAGTTACACCAATATTGAAGTCAATATATTGGTGATCAGAAAAGGAGCAGTCGCTGTGGTGCTCAGCACTCACAAGTGTTAAGTCTAGCACCTCACTTCTGTTTGTAGTGGTCTTGAGACCAGCGATATGGGCTTTCGCCCAAGAGAGGGAAGTTTGTTGCTCCTTCTTAAGGTTCTCGACCTTTTTAGAGCCGAGAGACTCGATGAAGCGCATGGTAGAACGCCTTGTAGTAGCAGCCCTTCTGGCAGGATTTTTATGCCTAAGACTGAGTTCGAAGCCGGAGTTGGCCAGGGGTGGTGCGCCTTCAGGGCAGGAGGATTCCATCACAAACCCTGATCGCACAATTGGCATACTGGAGGCAACCGAGAGGGGTGACTTGGTCGCTTCCCCCCAGAGGCACCCGAAACATGGGGTTTAACCGCCTTGACGGTTTGGGCTTTAGCGGCTTTGGAGGTACTCGGGGAGAAATCCAGAGGTACCTCACCGCTTAGGTCACTACCACCTATTGCTTTTTGTTTTTTACCTGGGTGTACCAGATTGACCTCCTGCAACACCAGTAGCAAGCAGACTAGTCTGGCCCGGTGTGATCACTTGACTAGCCTGGGTTACAGTCACATTCGACTCACCACAGCCGTTACCATCGCTGTGGGAGTAGGGTCCCCGGAGATTATGAAGCCCCCAACCGGGTACATGGGGCATAATTTTCGACCTTCCATAAAGTCAACTATCCTACAAAATTTGTAAATTCATTAGAACCAGTAGCTCATAATAGATAGTATCCTTTCAGTTCCACCAAATACAGAGAATTGCCTTAGCGCCATGGAGATTTGGCTTTGGTGTATTTTCGGCACATACGATCACATAAGCTTCGGGTTACCGTAATGGCTCCATTTGCTACCACAAATAATGATTCGGTGCAAAAATGAGCATTAAAGCAGCATTTCAGACATAAAAAAATCGTCTTTCTAGATCTTTCAGCTTGAACTCGCATGGTACCCAATTTCCCTGCTTTTTGATGAATCCTGCTGCTTGCAGATGTTTTGAAATACCTGATTGAGTAGATCCCAGTAAATAGTTTGACAACAATCTTCATGAAGTAGCTCTTCCAATTCGTGGTCCAAAAACCGCGTTCAAAAGATACGCCATCTATTGTAAATCCCGCATTTTTAAGTTATACACCCAATAAAAAATGGCAAGATAAGGATTATTAACCCTCTAATGCCAATGTATAAAAAAAATGGCTAAAAACGTTAGTAAACATTTCTTTCTTTCTGATTTCAAAAACAATATTTAAAAGTTTGTACAATCAATGGTTACCTGCCTGGTGGGAGAAACTAAATGAGTGCCTTAAGCTACCCTTGGGGCTTTAGAGATTGGGTTTTATTAGTATAATTTGTCAATTTTTATTGAAAATAACTTTTCTAATTGTCAGATAATTTGAAAAGTTTGTTCACTCGATTAGCTATTTCTTAAAATGTTATGTAAAAAATTGCAAATTAAAGCAAAGAAAACCTAACAACATTTCGCTATAAGAGGGAAAAACTGAAGCAGCAAAACTAGTCTGCAATGCCCAAGAGTGCCTGAAGGCACTCATCAAGAAATCACGTCTCTATAGAGTAGCTTACCTTTTTTACATAAATCTTGACTACAATATATAAAGTACAAGTATACTTTTTAAGGAAGAAAAATATGATTGCAATCGGGAAACTTTAAAACGCTTTAATCAACGTTTTTTTTAAACAACATGGACTTCCCATATTTTTTTAGTTTGTAAAAAGTGCAGTAAATAAGAAAGAAGAGAGCTTTTAAGAGCTTTAAGGGCTTATTAATATATTTAAGTACGTTTTTTAGAAACTGTTACAAGAGTTTTTGAAATTAAAAATCAGTAATATTTGCATTTATTGACATTTTTGCGATGAGTGCCTAGAGGCATGCTTAATCATTAGAGGGTTAATTCAATATGTTAACATATGCACTAACAAATTGATAAGATTTTACATGAAAATATGTGATTCAGATAGATAAAAAAACAAGCATTTGCATATAAACCCACCCCCTAGTTATAAGGTTTTGTTGTCATCGATTTAATCGAATCTTTTCAACAGGATTAAAAACGAATTAAAATACTCTGTAATGTACTCGTTAGTAAATACAATATAAATTGAGAAACAAAAGAATTACTTACGTAAACGATAATTTTAAGAAAAAACTATTAAATAAAGAACTAGTTCAAACCCGTTCCATTAAAAAGGTATTACTTCCGAAGTATCAAATAAAATATCACCATATTTTAAATTAACACTATATTCATTAAGCAAGTATATTTTAAATTTCATATCCCTAAAATTTGTGCATTGTTATTTCAATAACAAAAAAGATAAATAGGTTCCTTAAAAATATTTACCTTTTTAAACAAATTTTTAACCTTAACCTCCACTGTGCAACATCTGTTATTGTTGTCTCATACAATGTCGATCATAGTTTCTGATGATGAAGTTCTTTTGATGTGTGTTTGTCTTTTCAGGTCATTTTCTGTGTCAAGTAAATTTTTGTTTAATCAACTAACATTCACCATGTTTACAATAGTGTTAGACTTCCTTCAAGTTTCTACTCACTAAAATATGAAGTTTGTTTTGTTGGAAACAAAACAAAAAAAGTTGCTACATCTACATATTTCCATACATTATCTAAAATTCCTTACAAAGTCATGTTAATGACTTTATTTTAAGGAAATATTTCTTAATGTTTGTACACTTTTAAACAAACAAACTTACACACATGCATATGGATACACTAAACAAACTCGTTAGAAGTATGCAAACTTTCACACACTTTTACACATGCTGTAAAAATAACAAGAATTACTAACGCAGGCTTATGGAAAAACTTTGAAATGTCTATACGCTCAAAGAAAACCATAGCAATCTGTTGTAGTGGGAAATTTATTCGTTTAATTTATTGAAATAAGTTTATGTTCAGCAGAAAATTACATGACAAATAAGTAGTTTAGACAGGGATTCAAGTGATAACAAAGTTATTCAGTTTATGCAAAACATGCTTGCATAACGGCTCACCGTTTGAAAGATCGCATAGAATCCAGGCAAGTTCGATGAATAATCGAAGTTTTTTTTAGTAGTGAAAGACATTTATTGTTTTATTTATTGCATTGCGGAAGATATTTTTAAACGATTTAGTCATATGTACAATATATTTTAATGACAAAATTAAAAAAAATAATTTTAAATAAAAGTGAAATAATTTGAAAATAAATTTAATATGTCTCGAGTTTATTTATTATAATTACTTTGTAATAGTTCAGAGAAGCCCAATTACTGACGAATTTATTGGTTTTTAGGAAGCACTTAAGGATGAATTGTAATTTACAATTGTTGTGAAAAGGCATTCACTTTGAACCATTGTACTTAAACATATTTGTTATGGTAAGGAAGAGTTCGAAAAATTGTTAATAAAAATTAAACCACTAAACTTACAGTTTAGATTTTTTTTTATTTGATTTAAATTATTATTACAATTTACAAAAAATAATATTTTTATAGTTCTAATCACTATTGATGAAATTTTGAACCTTTTTCGGAAACCCTTCCATTATGGTTTTTATAGTGGTTTCTGTCACTTTGTTCAAACAGGTTGTCCATTTCCGTTTAAAATCCACCACACTTTTGGACACCTTTTTTGTGCTCTTCAATTCTCTTTTAACAAGAGTTCAATATCTCTTCACTGGCCTTAGCTTCAAGCAGTTTGGAGAATTTGCCTAACTTGGAACAAATACCGCAACAATACAAATATCAAAACCTTTCTTATCATAGTGACAGGATGGTAAATCAGGCCAAAAATAAGTGGACACATTAAGAAGTCTTTTTATTTTTAGAGCCCCGTTGTAACAAATGTTTGGCTATTTTGCCGCAACAGCATACTGCTTGCCATACCAAGAACTTTTTGGGAAATTTTTTCTGATTTTGGGTCTAAAACTTTTCTTCAACATTCTCTCGAGCATCAGCAATATAAAAAAAAATTTACCCGGAAGCTGCGAAAAAATTTCCAGAACACACGTTTCGTCATCCATTATTCAGCAAGTATATATTTTTTTATAAAATTTGACTTCAATTTCTGTGCTCTATATTTGGCCTCTAAATTTTTAGCAGAGTTCCTTTTAGGAACTTTTTGAGCCTTGTATGTTTTTAAACCTGCATTGGCTTTAACTTTTCGTACCAAATAGTCCGAGTACTGAGCTAACCGGACTGCTTTCCTACCGGATGCGTTGGGAGGTCTTTTAAAAAGGCTTTCTATTTTTTGGCTTAATAAACATTCCTTCTATCTGAACCATGTTTTCTATCACCGGACAAGTTCTCCCGGTACTGTTGAATAACATTGGAAACAGTTTGATAGCAGACCTTTGATTGTTTGGCCTACTTTTTGTAGGACCAAGTTTGGTTTTGTTAAAAATATTTAATAATTTTAGTACGCACCTTTTTCTCGTCACTCATTTTAATCATATTAACAACAAATGAACATAATTGACATTAAACATAATAAGTGACATGTTTTACAAAGGTAACTTGATCACAAAAAAAATAATAAAAATAATACAGGTTTTAAAAGTTTTAATGAAAAACGTGTGTTAAGAATTTTTCCATCTCAGTCCTTCTGTACATTATGCTGAGTTTATAAACGTTTGGGACAACATTACGTATGAGTGATTTTTTTTAAATGCAAAAATAAATAATAATCATTCGTTTAGGTGTCCAATGTTTTGTTTACTAACGCATAATGGTTTTTTTTTTTGGAAATAATTCAGTATCTCGGGAACTATTAAATATATTATTACGAAATTTTGCGTGGTCAGAGCTGAGGTGTTTTCGAGTTTAAGAACATTTGCTAGGCTTCCTAGGTGCAATGGTTGCCATTGCGTGGCCCCTCAAATTTAATCACCTTGGGTCGTAAATTTAAAAAAAGAAACAATCGCCAAAAATCCATTTATAATGCGAATGAACGGTAATTTAAAATATGAATAGTCCTTAAGAAGATCTACAAAAACTGCACTTACATGTGTAGGTTATCTCCATTAGTTGAATAGATATTTAGGTTTAATTATTTATCTTTGTATAATTTTGCTCAGTCTTATGATTTTTTAAATAAAGCGGGCCTGTGAAGAGTCCAAATTTATTAGCGATAAAATTTTAAATAAAATAAAAAACTTGCTAACAGTTATATCATCCCTCTAAAAAGTTACTCGCATCCAAATTTGGAACATGTGAAAAGGACCGTATTCTTTACGTTTTTCCCAAAAAAGCCCATATATTTTTTCTTTTGTAGAAAAAATTTTCTTTGGGACTATATACAATTTTTATATGATCTGGAAAGAGAACTTAATGCAAAAGCGTGCAAAGTAAAATTTGGCTCACTTAAGCGGATATAACACCGCCCAGAACTATTCAAACTTGACCAATTTAAAAAAAAAAAATCGGTTTGAGTAAAAAATTCTAAAAAGCCAAAGCAGCGATTCTAAAAAAAGCTCTACAATTATATAACCTTGTATTTTTCTTAAATACTAACAAAGTTTGTTTACTATCACACGGTAAATAAGGTCACAGTAGGCACTTTTCTAAAAAAACTCAGTTTTTTCCCCGTTTTAGGAATTTCGGTATTTGAAAATAAATACTGTCAAAAATCACCATACTATAAATTTTATGTTTTTAAGGTAAATTATGTAAAAAAAAAAATTCATAAAATTATTTAATTTTACTAAAATATCAATCTCCAAGCTTCAAGGTTTTCTTAAATATCAAATACTTATATAAAAATACCTTATTTACTCCTCAGAAGTTCCACAAACCTTTCCCTCTGTGAAAAATTTTTACGTTTTTTCTTACATTTCATTCCTAAAACGGGGAAAGTACATTCCAATAACTGAGTTTTTTTAGAAAAGTGCCTACGGTGACGTTATTTACGGTGCGATAGTAAAAAACTTTAGTATGCATTTAAGAAACATATAGAATTGTACAAATATGCAGCTTTTTCGAAGATCGGTGCTTTGCCTTTTTTGAAATTTGCCAAGTTTGGATAGGTCTGGGGGGATTTATGTCCGCTTAAGTGAGCCAAATTTTACGTTACACGCTTTTGCAGTTCTTTTTCTCTTTCACTTCGAACTACTTCAAAATTTTTGGTATGTAATAGGGTATTTAATCGATTAACCGATTAATTTTGGTCGGTTAACTGTTCGAATAATTTAAAATTGCCGATTTTAAAATAAAAAATAAACCGATTAATTTGTGTCGATTAACCGATTAACCGAAATTTTGTATTTTTTTTCTGTACTTTACATAGAAAAATAGTTTTAAGCACGAACATTTTATTTCTTAACTCATGAACATTCACTTATGGCAATAGTTTTTTGAAGTATAACTCTAAAACTGAAACTAAGAAATTCTGAAATGACCTTTTCTCTAGAATGTTCCATGATGAACATGAGATGGAGGAAGACATGATAATAGACGAAACTGAATACTGAAGGGAGTCTTTTATCAGAACTTAACCATACTATTAAAAGTATTAAAAATCCAAAAAGGACTCCTATTATATAATGGAGGATTTTATATGCTTAAAAAAAAAACTGAACAAAGAACAATTGCTTACTTTCTTATGCCTTACTTTCCATTTCTCCAACATCTACAATCAGTGAGAGAGTTTTTTCCAAGTCAATTTATTAAAACTAAAGAAAAATCATTTAAAAGGAAAACATTTAAATTATATTCTTTTCTTAAAAGATTATTTCAGAAGATCTCACTAAAATCCTAAAAAAACTCACATGTGTATAGAAAAGGGATCTCAAATACCATTTGTTTTTTTGCAATATTTTAATTTTTTTGTTGAAATGCTTAAATCAGTACACAAAATTCCTGTTTTTTTTTTAATTTAAATAAAAATTATTCGGTTAATCGAATAATTTAAAATTAACCGATTATTAACCGATTAAATATAAACCCCGATTAATTGTTCGCTCGATTAAACCAGAAACCCGATTAATTGAATACCCTAGTATGTACAATAGGCTGAGTTTATAAGCATTTGGGACAACATTACGTATGAGTGATTTTTTAATGCAAAAATAAATAATAATAATAACACGTTTAGGTGTCCGCAGTTGTTTCTTGTATTACACATCGCAATGGTTTAGTAACATATTTTTTTGAGCTGTGGCGTTTTCGAGTAGATCTACAGTTGGCAACCTTGGGTTTTACATATTTTAAATGGAATTTTGGTGATTAAATATAAATAAATATAAATATTTCTTGAGAAGATCAATGAAAAATGCGGTTATCTATTTTAGTTTTTGAGATAATTATCAGCTGTATTTGCTATAAAATTCTAAATAAAATGAAAAAACTTGCTAACAGTTATCTCATTCGTATAAAAAGTTACACACATCAAAGTTGAAACATATAAAAAGGCGCGTATTTTTGACGTTTTTTTTTCCAAAAAAAAAACTTTTAGAAAACTTTTTTTTTGCGGTACTGTATATTGTACAACACCCATAAAACTCTTGCAAATGTCGTTATTGAGATGAAATTAAACTAAACTATGCCTAAAGCATGAATGTGTGTTTTTGTATGTAAATTTTTTCTTTGTGGGTTTGTTTGAACCCTATAGACGGCGAAACGACTGGACCGATTTTCCTGAAATTTTTACTCCGTCTTTCTGTATGTGTGGAAGGAATTAAAGGCAACCTTTCATTAAAAAAATTGAAGTGGGCGAAATACCACGCCAACCTTAAAAATAAAAATACAGCTCCTGGACATGTTATACTCTAAATGAAATAAAAATCGTTGAGGCAAAAAGTGGCAGCTAATTTTTTAAAGATTAGAAAGCTAAATCTATATAGATGACGGCAACATAAAAACTAAAGCTTAACTCTGTTAAATTACCATTTGAAATTCTAATAGAATTTGGACATTGAACAAAAATTTTACATTTAAAACACACATGTACATAATTGCATTTTCTTCTAAACAAAACATATATTCTGAAAAATTTAAACTGTAATTTTTACTTTTACCTTTGTTATATTAATTACACTAACAATTTTTTTTTTTAATTCTTATTATTATTTTTTGACGACAATTTCCCTTGCACTGTTTAATGTCACTTGAGATATTAATTTTTTAACAAAGAAGCAATTAATTGTTTTTGAAGCAATGTATCAATGCTAGTATAGCTATTTAAAGAAAAAAATATGCCGTTATGTACTATGGACACTTGTCAACATATTACCATACAAAAAATAAGCTTTTGAAGCATTTAAAAAATTACTTTTTTCCTGCTAGATTGAGCATTTGGACCACTGTGTGACAGTCTTCATAGTTCCAGTGAGACACACATCTGAAAAATACATTAACGCGCATAAATATGGATACAAATTTATTTAAAGTACGCATAAATCATTATACTAATCTGTAATCGATAATTATAGATTAAAGGCTAATATATCACTATCAAAAAGGTTGGCTGTATATTGATTTTGAAATTCCATTTGTGGCTGATCAAAATATCTAATTCCTTATAAAATTCTAAAACAATCTAGCGATGTATTGAGGGAGGAATTAGGAGGATGTCGAAACAAAACAAAAAATAAAATATAAATCGAACAAAATGTCTGTAAGTCCGTCCTAAAAAGCATGAATCTATCAGATATATTTTATCAGTGACATTCTCTTGTATCGGATGAACAAAAAAATATTTTTATACAAAATGCACAAAACTCTATTTACGTATTATACTAAAGGTATATATACGATTCGGCGATTCAGCTAAATAAAACATTATTACTATTAAATCATTGACCTAAAGATTTTATTGAAAATCATTTCAATCGGCAATCGAATGAGTTTTACCACTAAGTAAATAATAATGCTTTCTACATAGTTTCAATAGATCTCTAATTTATAAAGATATATTTTTGTAAATTTTCTTTGGGTGTAAAAACTGTCATAAAGTTAAATTTTCTAGTAAATGAAATTTTGAATACAGCAGTGCGTGCACATTAGTAGGGCTCCGCTTATATTCAGCTAAAAAATAAATTGTCAATGTTTTCAACAAATATTTTACAAAATATTTTATTTTCACTCTAAGAAAATGTTTTAGGTGATACTCATTTATACCAAAAAACGTTCGAAAGCTAAAGAAAAATCAAGTAAGAAAGCTATATTCGTCTGTGCTGAATCTAATATACCCTTCACCAAACTGACTTACCGACGTACTTTGATCTTATATACACTGTTGCAAAGGTCTTTGAAATATCTATTATTGGATATCCATATTGTCTATATTAATGACTTAGTAATCCAGATATTGATCAAAAATAGGTCAAAAATCGAGGTCAGCCATTTGTGGTCCGATTGTCTCGATTTTAAATAGCAACCGAGCCAAGAGAATTCCCTAAATATTGAGGTATCAATCGTGTGTATAAGTTATTTGGGGGCTACGGAAAGTTGATTTCAACATAAAAACAGTCAAATAGATATGGATAGATCGACTCCGGAATATATCTTCGCCATATTTCCTTAACATTTCTTAAGAGACTTCTTATATGTTAAATGCAAAAATTACGTTATAGAATTGTAATTCGAAATGGGTTAAATGTGAAAAAAAAAACTTAGAAAAACTTTAAAACTTACAATGTCGTCCTTTGATCCACTCAACAAAGGCTGAAGTTAGAGAAATAATGTTTAGAGATGATATTGTTAAGAGCAATAACGATTTGAATTTAACGGTCTGTAACGCCTGCCTGTAACATTAATCATGTTTATAAGCACGTCCATTAGTAGAAGCTTCTACTTGTCAACAATGTTGATAGCATGCGGTTTGTTTGTCAGTATGGCAACTCTAAATGTTTAAGCTGCTAACATTAACATCGAACGCTCTAGAATTCGAACATGCGAGTTTTGACCCTTAAGAACAATCTAGGCTACTCGGATGAAGATGGCAGTGTGTATAAATAGTGACTGCGGTTGTAGTAGTCAGTGAGTTTGTCATAGGCGCTGTTAGAGCGCAAATGTCTTGTACATTTAAGTTTGTGCATTATAAACGTGTGCGTGTGTATTAGAAACACATAGTGACTATTTAAACTGTTGTACATTTGAATAAATAAAGAGTTGTTACAATTTTAAACTACTAAAACTGCTTTTATTTGTAATCACAAGTATCCGGTTTACTTAAATGAAATAAACCACGTTTTTAAAAGGTAAAAACGTAACAATATCTTAAATCAAACGATTTAAGATATTGAAAATTAAAAACTTTTAATTTCAAGGGCCTTCCTACTGAGTTCATTCATTCGTGTTACAGTTTATTGACAGTTTAGACAATCACACATAAACATTCCTACACATATGAACATATGAGTTTGCTTATGTGCCTGCGTGTTAATATGAATGTGTGTGTGTGTGTGTGCGTGTGCGTTTGTTCAGTTACGCCTTAATCAAAGGGATTTACATATTTAAATTTGAAAATATTTTTAACTAAAGCCTAGAAAATATCTTCTATTTAGTAGTTAGTTTTTACACATTTATAGTTTGAGCCTGTTGTGGGTCCTTTTTTTATTTATTTATTTATTGCAGTTTCTTTTTATCAAGGATTATTAGGGTCTTTGGTTGGTTTTTTTTGTTTCTAGCGATTTTATCTGACTTCTGTTATCACACTCTATTTTTTGTTTTACACTTACATATAAGTAACATAAGTATTAAATAGTTAAAGAACACTTGTGCTTCCTGATTTGCCGTTGTATTTGATTACAACGACTTTAAATCGAAAGATGGATGACCGTATTCAGAAAAACTTAAAACAGGTTTATAAACCATTGTTAAGCAAAACTTGATAAAATTGTATTCAGAAACGTTTATTAGCTTAAAATGTATTTTATAAACTATGTTAAAGTATTTTTGTTATGTTTTGCTTTGAATAAAGGGAACCTTAATAATAAAAAAGGGAATTTTAATGACAATTGATAAACATAATGGGGAAACAGAAATGGAAATAAATCTGCAACTTATAAATGGATAGTCTAATTTTAATAAAATTTCCCATGGCTAAAGAGGAGGTATAGTTGATTTTAAGTTAAGTGATTTAAGACCTCAACGTTTTTGAAAGATTTTTATGTACATCTCTAGAAATGACAGATTTATTTCCAACAAATGTTGATTCTGCCCCAAAACAATTGAAATTGTTTTGGAATAAATCATAGTATCTAAAACTGTTGCTCATTTTGAAATCACAGTTTTTGGACTTTAGAAAAAAAAAAATCTATTAAAAATAAATTAAATTCAGAATCATAATTTAGCCATTTTGCATTTTATAACTATCCTTGTGGACATAACTTTAACAGTTTTTCGGCCAAAAATACGAAAACTCAAATTTTTCTCAGTTTTCGAATTATAGCGGAAAAGAAAATATATACATATTATGTATCAACGTGTAGGAAATTATGTCTTCTTTTCAAAAATGTAAAAAGTTTTTAAAAATTATAAAAATTATAGAAGACTTTTTTCAAAAATATGGGAATAAAAAATGGTAGCTGATTTTTCTGGAAAATTTTAATTTTTAAAATGCAATAAAAGTTTTGTTTATGAATCGTTTTTAATGAAATTTTACATTAACATAGAAACTTTTGATTGAAATTACAAAAGTGAAAAAGAATTTAGTGAATTGTTTTTGACAATCCCACAATTCCCAAAAAACTTCTAAGAAATCCTAAAATTGGGATTTTTTTGATTTTTGGATCTATTGAAGGCATCAAGCTCGGGGCTATGAAATCTCATTGCGCAATATTGAAAAACATATTTTGACATACAAGGCAGGACTTAGTTTTTTGAAAGCAGGTATGCGATTTGAGAAAATGTTGTCTAAAGTTGAAATTTACATAAAACATAGGTCTACTTCGGATGGCTCTGGACCACGCACTAATATGAATTTTAATATTATTTTGCATTTATAATACTTCCCGTAATGTTGTCTTTCAGAAAACTATAAATACATTAATTATCTTTTTCTTATTTTCTGTACAATTTAAAATTATTGTAAGTACTTTTTTCGAAAAAAAAAAAAAAATTTGCGAAAATCCGACATTTTTATTTTTTTTAAGTTTGAATGCACATAAATTTTGATTCAGTAAAGGTTTTTTAATAATATCATTAATAAATTTGTTGTTAATCCGAAAAAAGATGCTTCAAGAAAATCGAGAAAGTATTGGATCCGGTATTAGCTAAAAAGCAGAAAAAGGTAGGTTAAAAAAATAAAATTTCACTTTTCAAATGCGAATAATTTACGAGTTATTTATGGCTAAAGCAATGTTTTTTTGTAGATCTCGTCAAGAAGATTCCATATATTTTAAATGGGATCGCAAACAAAACTTTGCATCATTTTTAATTTTTAATATACCCGAGGTGCTACTTTGGGGCACTGTGACTCGGTTCCCTCTTGGTGTTATAAGCCCAAGTTCAAAACTCTATAGCCATGGGACATTTTATTTAAATCGGGCTATTCGTTTAGAAGTAACTGATTTATTTCCACTTTTTTTTCATATCCCCCACTGCGTGCTGATAATTTTATTTATAGGTTCATTTATTTAATTCGCTGTAATTCTCTTATATTTGTGACTTTTTGGCGACATCATTCTCCTTCGCTAACATTTTAAAAATTAACTTTTACTTGCATGTGTAAGCACTCAAGAAACTTCTACTCATTTCGATGTATTTTTCGTCATTTATAATAATGCGTATACGCAACTTTCATCAATTCACTTGCATGTGTAAATGAATGGTTAAAATTATTCCATTCCATTATTATTTAATCTATATAATCTATATCTATATAAATATATAAATGTCTTTGTAAGTTTGTTTGTTTATTTGTTTGTTTGTTTGTTTGTTTGAGCATCACGCCTAAACGGCTGAACCGATTTTATTGAAATTTGGAACGTAGATAGATCCTTACTTGGAAGCGTCAATAGGCTATAAATTTTTTCAATACTTGGACCAGAAAGGGATAAAAAGGGGGAAAAACGGGTAAAATTGGTACCTTTAATTCAATAAATACTAAACGGCCGAAACGATTTTATTGAAATTTCCAACATAGACTACGACAGGGGTAGCGAAGCGCACCGGGTCATGCTAGTTTATTTATAAAGTTTATGTCAAATAATGGGTTTTCACTATTCTGCTTGGCCAAAAATGCATGCAACTCATTTTTGGAACCACGTATTTTTACAAAATTTAATCTCTAGCAAAAAATTAATTTTATATTGTTTTTCCATAATTGTTGAGAAATATTGGAAAAATGGATAGTTAGTAAATATCGATTTACCTGGACAAACACAAAGCAAACAGCACAATTTTGTTTGTATTCCTTTCTTAATAAATAGATCTATAATGATGATCCGTTACTTAGTTTTCGAGATACTGTATCTGAAAGCGGACCAAATTACCTAAAAATTTTTTTTTTTTGAACACTAAAAATCAGTCAACTTTGAAGGGCTATATCTTCTGAATCAAAAATCTGATTGTAATAAGAGTAGCATATTTGAAATTGTTGAACAATTTCCTGTAAAATAGTTTTATTCATTATTTTGCAGGGGTACATGAAATTTTTGATTTTTGCAACCTCACTTGTTCTACAGGCGCCACTGTGCGTTATGCGGAAGATCGTATTTATTGGAATGATATAATGCTATATAAATATATAAACCTAATTATTACCTGTGACACATGTTCAGTAAGATGATTTAATTTTCTTTGTATTGTTGACCATGAGTTTAATAAAATACTCTAATGATCGCATTTGATTTGATTGAATTGTAATGACATAACATGACAATGTTTTTGAGTTGGTATAGCAGTACACAACAATGTTGAGTAGAGCAACAACACAGTAGAGCAGTGGAGGCCTTTATTATGTACCAGCTACCAACAAATGCCGTATTTGAGGCACACTACCATACGGGGTCACCCTAAAAAGTTAAAAAAGAATAAAAACAAGATTTTTATGTTATGATTTTATATGTATTTATTATTGTTAATAGATACAAATCAAATTGTCTTGTAAATTAACTGTTTCAAGGAACTAGAAAAGTACAACATAAAATAAAATACTGCTGATTTGAATTGGTTACGATTCTGTAGAATCTACTATTTTACCCCCAAAGTCTATTTTTAAAGGATATCAGTCTCAAAGCACATAATTGAAAAGTTTTTGATTAAAACTTTTAACCCAAGCATTATTTGATTTTTTTTATCATGTTTCCTTTATAAAGCGTATCAGTTATTATGTTTAATGTCAATTACATTCATTTGTTGTTAATCTGATTAAAATAAGTGAGCAGAAAAAAGTGCGTACTAAAATTATTAACTATTTTAAAAAAAACCGAACTTGGTCCTACAAAAAGTTGGCCAAACAATTAAAGGTCTGCCGTCAAACTGATTCCAATGTTATTAAACAGTATCGGAACAACTTGTGTGTTGATAGAAAACCTGGTTCGCGTAGAAAGAATGGTCCACATGTTGTTTTTAAAGCCAATTAATATAAAGCACTTTCAAAAGAGCTCCCAAAATATACGGTAGGAAAGCAGTCCGGTTAGCTCGGTACTCCGACTATTTGGTAGGAAAAGTTAAAGCCAATGCAGGTTTAAAAACATTCAAGACTCAAAAAGTTCCTGACAGGAACTCTGCTAAAAATTTAGAGTTCAAAGACAGAGCTCGGAAATTGAAGTCAAATTTTATAAAAAAAATTTTCTGCTGCATAATGAATGACGAAACGTATGTTCTGGAAGGGTATGTATGGAAGGGTTTTCGAAAAAGGTTCAAAATTTCATCACTAGTGATTAGAACTATAATTTTTTTTTTTTTGTAGTTTGCAATAATAATTTCAATCAAATAAAAAAATCAAAACTGAAAGTTTAGTGGTTTCATTTTTATTAACATATATGTATATCCTTATTCTTCCGTTTTTACTTTTAATCTATTTTCAGTAGAGTAATTTAAAATTTAGATATGAAAAACAAAATTTTTCATCTAATGATTCATCCAATTTCTATAAAAACAAATCGATATAAAAATATCTAAATACTTCTTTATATTCTTTAAAGTATGTAGCAGGCTACCTTTAGCAGGATGTTAATTAATGTTTATTATTATAAAATATTCAAAAACTACAATTACAATGAAGAAATATTACCATTGATTAGGCCTTTTGAATTCGCATTCACTAAATCATGAATGCTTAATTTCGTGTTTCTTGGTCCATCGTTATAAAATATTAAAAAAGTACTATTTGGCGGAAAAAAGTACCTGCAAGTCTAACTTAGTCAGGATCATGTGTGTTTAATTTTCTGCTTATAGGTTCATTATTATAGAATTAGCAAAAAATGATCATTTCTATTCTGGATTATTTCTGTACTCAGAAGCATATCAGCCAACTATTATGTATATAAGTAAAAAGTACCAATTTTACACACTTGAACCACTGTCATGTTTGAAATTTCAAAGTAATTTCGTGATTCTAGGTTAAATATTATAGAAAATAGAAAAAGTACTATTTGAAGAATGAAAAAGTACTTCCTAGTCTGGTTTAGTCCTCCTTTTTGGGTATCATAATACAATTCAGCACCCTGCGCTTGATTATTTCTTTACTGAGAAATGTGCTTCTCAGTAAAGAAATAAGTTTAATGTATGTAAGCTAACAAATTAGATATATTAAAAAAGTACCATTAAAAGAAAGTACCAATTTTCTTTTATGCTCTTGAACACCTGTCAAGTTTGAACTTTAAATTTGTTATGGCATTTTCCATATAATCAACTGATTTTCTTTCTATAATCACAAAACCGAAGCCGATCGGTTTTAAATTTTTTAAAAGGTTTCGGTTTTGAAATTCTTTGGTTTTTTGCACATAATTGGCAAGTAACATAGTCGTTCTTGTAACATAAGTAGTTTTTCATGATAAATTTGTTATTATCTCAAGCTGTGAAAATGAATGCTCTCCTCTACAATATAAAGTCATTATGGAAATGAATTTTCTGGAAAAGTTTCGTATAATTTATGAGAGTTTATAAGGCTGAGATATCCAAATCTGCTGATTCTTTTGCTGTGTTCTTTAAGTACTGCCTTAAATGAAAATATTCTGACTTCAACTCATAAGTATAAATGTATTTGTGATGGAATTCTGCAAATTCTTTAAATTTGTTTCCCATCTGATCAAAATCAATTGTTATTAACGGAGAAAGATAACTAAAATTTTGTTAATTTTCGTAATGGTAACTAGTTACCACATACATTAGGTTGCAATGAGTTGTAGTTACCCAGCACATTATTTTATTTAGTAGAGTAGGTACATAAATAAACATATCTAGTGTGTTTGATTGAAAAACGAGACGTTCGTGGTTAAACACCAGTCGAAATTTTTTTTGGGAAATTAGAAAAATAAATTGCAAAAAATATGCTGAAAATCTTCCGAAATATATAAAAATAATCAATTAACATTTAAATTTCGAAATAACATAAATTCTAAGCAGGAGGCCCCCCGTGAGGTCAGTCCCAGGTGACCTTATAGTAAAGACGGTTCTGCTATCACCAGTTTACAATACAACAGAGGGAGAGATACAAATTAGTTTCTGTAGAACCAAGAATTTCAAATCTCTGTGACTTATCATGTTTTTGCACCTAGCCTATCAATTTTAAATATAGAAATTAAAAAATGTTTTATCTTAATATCTTCCATCAGTATTTTGTAATAATTTTATAATTTGTTCATTACCAATAACAACCTTATCTATTTTACACAATATTTTGTGCTTTGATAATTAAATATTTAAGAAAAACTTACAACATTTTAAAGTTTCAACGAGTATTCTATACTCATAATCTTTTAAGGAAACTTTTGTTATTTTAAGAAAAATTAAAATAGAGAACTACAGGTAGACGACGCTGCTTGTTTTTATAAAGACAAAGTTTGCGTTTTTTTCTCACATATTTTGTTGTTTTCAGTTTTCTGCACTTTTATCTACAGCAGGTTGCCATTTAATAAAATTTTAATTTCACACACTTGTGAGTACAATTAAACTTTTTTTCTCGCATTTTTTTTTTATTAAACAAAATTTCATCATATTGCAACATGTTATAAAATATGTATTTCATATAAATAACTATGTATGGATGTCTAGTTGCTTAACTACTTTCTTACTTTAATGATTGTGTGTTGAAAAATTTATAAGTTTTATGCAAAAATGAAACGAAACACTTCAAGACAAAATATTAGACTGTTCCTTAATATTGGTTAGAGTTAAATATGTTGAGTTTTAAATTGATTTGTTTCATGGTTTTTAATCTACAATGAAAATATTTTCCAATGATTTTTAAAATTTCCATACATTTTGTTGTTTTAACAAATAAATGTTTGAATTACATACGGCATCATAATTTATCTTAATGCCTTGTAGTACTTGTAAACACATCTTGCTACAACACTTAAATAAATTTGATTTAAATCATGCTAATAGGCAGAAAGGCACGCATGCATGCATTCATGCATGTCTGCATAGTCTAACTTATTTATTTTGGAGATTAAACTTGTAAACAACGTTCTTAGTTTTAGTTCCTTTAAAGTTGAAGTACTAATTTTTCACTTTTTTTACATGATTTACACACATGCTGAAATTGATGGAAAAGTTTAAGTTCAAGTTTACAAAAACTAAAATAAAAATAGACAAAAAATTCAACATAAAAAAATAAGGAAGAAGATAAAAAGTTTTGAAATTAAATTATTTATGTCGCATGGTGGTTGCATTCATCATATGTAATATTTTTAAATTAAAATAAGTTGACATACTTAGTTGAAAAAAGTCACTGTCTGATTCTACATACAAAAATGTGTGTGTTTTTAATAATTTTTCAAAAGATTCTTAAATATTTCAGATTTGTTTGTAGCACAGCAATGATTGTAGTAGTCCCACTGTAAGAAATAAAAAAAAAAAAATGGAAATAAATCAATAACTTCTAAATGAATAGTCCATGGCTATATAAGAGGAGTAGCTGGGTTTAAGTTTTGAATTTAGACTTTAAACACTAAGGGGGCTTTGAGGTTCCGGCCTCAAAGTAATTCCCAGTCCAAATTCAAAACTTAAACTCACAGATACACTTCCTCTAATCGTTTGGAAGTTATTTCCAATTTTTTTCATTTCCCTCCCACTGTGTCTTGCTCGATTATGACGTTTAACAATAGCTTCAAGAAGAATTTTTGAAGAATGCTTTCCAACATACCTCCTTTTGTTCAGAGCCATAACATAAATATACACACCACATCCACACTCATAAACCTAAATGTTGGGTGCATTGAAATATATATTTTATTTGGTATCCTCTATATAGGGATAAATACAGTGACTTGAAAAACAAATCTCACCAGCATAAATCAAAACATGGGAAATTATATTATGACGTCCATGCTCATTCAGAGCATATGAGTCTTATTATCCAAATTTGTGAATTTAAAAATAATTCCAACAAAATCCGGATGGTTGATATCTCGTAACAGGTCATTTAAATTTACTTAAATACTTATTCAATCAGAGCAACGTTTCAAGGTACTATTAATGACATGAATTATCCATTTCTCCTTTACACAATGCATGTATGCTAGGATTTGGTTGCTTTTCATGTATTTTCGGCAATTTGTTTTATAAAGTTTAACCCTCTAATGCATATTTCTAAAAAAATGGCTAAAAACGTTGGTAATAGTTTTTTTCTATGGTAAATTTGGGCATCTGATTTCAAAAAACAACATTTAAAAGTTTTCACAAACAATGCTTTACCTGCCAGGTGGGAAAAAGCCAAATGAGTGCCCTAAGGCACTCTTGGGCCTTTAGAAATTGAAACATAGTCGGGCTTTAGTTAGTATAGTTTGTCAATTTTTATTGAAAATAACTTTTCTAATTGTTCATCACTCAAATCAGATAATTTGAAACGTTTATTCACCGACCAGTTTTTTATGTAAAAAATTTCAAATCAAAGAAAAGGAAACAAAAAACATTTTGCAGCAAAACTAGTATGCAAAGCCCAAGAGTGCCTGAAGGCACTCGTCAATGAATCACGTCTCCAAAGTGTAACTTACCTTTTTAAGAAAAACAAGTAAGAGAGCTATATTCGGCTGTGCCGAATCTTATATACCCTGCACCAAATTATACTTTAAAACAAAAATTTTAAATATGTTTAGGTAAACAAAATTAATTTTTTTTTCAAATTGTTTTTCGAAATTTAAAAAAAAAATTTTTTTTCAAAATTGTTTTAAATTTTTTTTTTTTAATTTTCTTCAAAATTCTTTTTAAATTTTTTTTTTTTAATTTTTTGTGAAAAAAAAAACGTTTTGTGGTAAAAAAATATTCGGGTTAAAAAATAATTTTTCCGAGTTTGACCCATTGTAGGTCCAAATTACTATAGCCTAGTATAAATCGTTGCAATGGACTTTGAAATATCTATCACAAGATATCCATATTGTCTATATTAATGACTTAGTAATCCAGATATAGATCAAAAATAGGCCAAAAATCGAGGTTGTCCCGGTTTTTTCCTTATATCTCATCCATTTGTGGGCCGATTTTCTCGATAGCGAAAGAGCCGGAGGAATTGCCGATATATTAATGTATCAATTATGTTTGTAAGTTATTTGGGGGCAACGGATAGTTGATTTCAACATACAAACGGACAGACGAACATGCCTATATCGACTTCGGTATATATAACGATCCAGAATATATATACTTTGTGGGGTCGCAAATGAAAAATGTGGAAATTACAAACGCAATGAAAACATACATACCCTTGCCACTCATAGTGAAGGGTATAAATATATGATTGCAATCGGGAAACTTTAAAACACATAAATTAACGTTTGATAACACAACATGGACTTCCCTTTTTTTATTGTTGTTAATGCACTTAGTTTCTAAAAAGTCCATTAAATAAGAAAGAAGAAACGCTTTCAAGGCTTATTAAGATATTTAAGTACGTTTTCTAGAAACTGTTGCAAGAGTTTTTGAAATGAAAGATAAGTTATATTTGCATTTATTGGCATTTTTGCGATAAGTGCCTTGAGGCATGCTTAAGCATTAGAGGGTTAATATTTATAGGATATTTTGGGATATTTCCCCGTAATAGGAATTATAATAGGGTAATGGTCGTAAGACAGAGAAAAAAATTGATTCGGCATGGTTACGACAACTATACTCTGTTCTTTGTAACAATATATTGTTATCGTACACAAATAATTGTTATTTTAATTTAATTTCAACAACATTTCTGTTACTGTAAATATTTTTATGTTCATCGAAATTATATACTTGAGTATGGTTCATAATTATTTTTTAAACAACGATAACTATGCAAAAATAATATAAAGGGTCTTTCATTTAGCGCTAACTAACTTTAAATTTAACTAGAGCACTGTGTGTGTCAGATATCATCATCATTTATTATATGTTTGAGAGGCCTATAGCTGCCATTATGTATGGAATATAACATCGTGTAAATGTCTGCAGTGGCTTTTCTAGAAAAATATTTGGAAATATATGAAATTATCAATAAAAATCAATTTGGATTTCAGAAAGGAAAAAACATAAAAAAAACATAAGAAAAAAGCTACTGAGAAACTTTTCTAATCATATAAATTCAGGGTTAAGTAAAAGTGTGCAGTGTCTGGTTCTGTTTATAGATTTATAGTTTATAGATTTTAGCAAAGCATTTGACACGCTCACACATTACAAACTATTACAAATGCTAGAGATATCTAAAATAAGGGGAAGAAATGTCTGGGATATGATACTAGTTCTCTGGTAGGTTTTGTCGAGTACAACAAGAAATTTTTTTGAAATTTGCCAAACACCCCCAAAATTTTGAGTTACGGGTAAAAAACTGGATTTTCTTACCTTTATGCACTTACAAGCCTATAACTTAGTTTAATATAAACTACTTTTAAGTTTTTCAGCAGGTTTAGAAAGAAGAAACTGAGGCCTTTCGAATGGTATAAATTATTTTTAAGTAGCATTGAGAAATCTGTGTGTTTTTTTATAAAATTAATTCATTTTAAATATAATTGGGGGATTCACACGGTCCGTCATTAGGTCACAAAAAGTTTGAGGCAAATTGTATAACGATTTCGGTACGCATATCGGGGGTCAATTTGACCCAAAGGAGATATAGGTGTAATCTCAAAAAGATTTTCTTTACTGTAATTTTCATTAATATAAATAAATCTTCATATTTCTGTAACATAATGCAGAAAGTTAAGGAGTTTCATAAATTGATTTCATATAAAGAGTAACATTTTGCATATATCTGACCTTTGACCTTGATGCGCGTCCCGAAATCGTTTGCCTGAAATTTTCAGCACATAACTTTTAGACCTAGTGTCACAATATTCCACCCGGCACTCTTCAAAATTCGAACACAAATTTTATTCCATACAACTGATTGTCACTCTAATATATATACGTATCTTTCTTATAATTTTCGGAATTTAAATTTTCCCGAAAATCAGTCCCGATTAGCATCTCTAATTCTGTATAAATTTTGTTTATAGAGCGTATGATAAATATAAATGTGGTAAAGGTAATAAATAATATTAATCATACGTCTATGAGAATCAGCATAGCTTTATTTTTAAGATTTAGTTTAAACTTTAAACCATCATAACTTTTGCTCGCAATGAGCGAAATAATTAACATGAATAGTTTTAGCGTGCTTAAGTAGCGGAGTATTCAACAAGCACGTTCGTGTCATCTATATATCTATATAAATTAGAGTTTCCAAAAAACCGAAGAACTTCAAAACCGCGGTTTCGGTTTTGAAAAATTGAAAACCGATCGGTTTCGGTTCGGTTTTGTGATAATTTACTAACTATTAAATCAGTTGATAATATAGGAACTGCTAAACAAATTTAAAGTTCAAATTTGACGAGTGTTTACGAGGATAAAGGAAAATTGGTACTTTTTCTTTTAATGGTACCTTTTTAATATATTATATTAGTTAAAGTTGGCTAATATGCTTCTCAGTAAAGAAATAATCAAGTATAGGGTGCTCAATTGTATTATAATACCAAAAATAGAGAACTAAACCAAACTAAGGAGTACTTTTTCGTTCTCCAAAATGAATTTTCTATAATATTGAACCTAGAATCAGGAAATTACTTAGAAATTTCAAACTTGGCAGTGGTTTAAGTGTAGAAAATTTTTACTTTTTCTTCTAATGGTACTTTTTATTATAATAAATTATTTAGCTTATTGTTTATACATAATAGTTGGCTGATATGCTTCTGAGTAAAGAAAGAATCAAGGATAGAGGGCATAATGATATTGAGGTAACTGAAACTATTATTGTAATTTCTATAATAATGAATCTTTAAGCAGGATATTAAACACACATGATCCTGACTGAGTCAGAATATAAAAAAGGGAATTGCAGGTACTTTTTGAATATTTTATAACGATAGACCTAGAAACGCGAATTCAAAAGGGATAATTAATGTTACTATTTATTTATTGTAAAGGTACTTTTTGAATATTTTATAATAATAAACCTTAAAATTTAAAATTAGGCACAAATGATTCTGAATGAGTTAGAATTCACGAAAGGTGATTATAGTCTTACCTTTCTTCTGTATTTCTATAATAATGGACACAGAAATATGAAATTAAGCATTCATGATGCCGAGTATGAATACAAAATGTGGGTCTTTATGGTACTGTTTTTATTCTAATAATACGTCTAGAATGAGCACATTACAATGAATCAATAAACATGAAACTAGAGACATGTTTTCCTGAATTAGTATTAATTTACAAAGGGAGACTTAATAGTACTATTTCTATATTCCAATTGAGGTGGCGAAGCGCACAGGTCAGATAGTACTCCATACTTTTATCGGATATTTGAAAATAATTAAGACTTTGTTACAAAAATTTTGCATTATTTAGCCTACACAAGGTAGCTTGCTACATCATCTGAAGCAAGTATTGTAATACAATTTAAAAAATATAAACAAATCTTAAGATATTTTTACCGATCTGTGTTTGGAGATATTGAATGAATAATTGGATGAAAAATTTTGTTTCTCATTTCTAAATTTTGAGTTTTTCTACTGAAAATAGATTAAAAGTAAAAACCGAAGAATAATTGTCGGTTTCGGTTTCGATTTCAGGCCTTGAAAAACCGCGGTTTCGGTTTCGGTTAAAACCGAATTGGAAACTCTAATATAAATATATAAATGTCTTTGTAAGTTTGTTTGTTTGTTTGTTTGTTTGTTTGTTTATTTGTTTGTTTGTTTGTTTGAGCATCACGCCTAAACGGCTGAATCGATTTTATTGAAATTTGGAACGTAGATAGATCCTTACTTGGAAGCGTCAATAGGCTATAACTTTTTTCAATACTTGGACCAGAAAGGGGTAAACAGGGGGGAAACAGGTAAAATTGGTACCTTTAGTTCTTAAACAATAAATACTAAACGGCCGAAACGATTTTATTGAAATTTCCAACATAGACTACGACAAGGGTAGCGAAGCGCACCGGGTCAAGCTAGTAATAAATAAATTTGGAAAAATTTTCTCCAAATTTGACCTTTGGGTCAAAATAAGGAACATCAGAATTCATTTTAGAGGCATGGTTCCTTGGGCAAAATTTCTTGTTTTGATCCCTAGAATACGATTTCCCTTGTCACTTTGTCGATTTTTTTGCGTCCCTACAAATCGACCCGCCCCAATTGTAAATCGTATGATAATAGAATAGTAATTAATTTAAAAGGAGAACTGTAGGTTTTAATTATTAAATAAATGTGTATTTTTAACTCTAAACCATCCGAAGCACATAGGGTTTTATGTACTCCATTATGAGATACTTACAGGTTAGTAAAATTGTTATGATATAAGTACATGAAATTTCAAACACAAAAACTGATTATGCATTCCTACTATATAGAGCCTATATTTTCATATGCATATGGTTTTTGTGTTAAAAATTGCGTTTCATAAAATAATATGTTGCTCTTAGATTATGCTTATTACAACAATGAATTTTTTCTGCACGTAGGATTTATTTTTCCGGATAAGACAATATCAGACCAGGACTCCTTCTATCTCTTTTAAACTTAATTTATTTTACAATTAAAAATCTTACCAATATAAAAAATATTGCATTTAAAAAAATATTCAAAGCTAAAGGTTTCTAGATCTCCTCTAAACATTTTATTTTTGGAGCCACTGTATCTACCCATATTTACTTGCACTTGTAACTTCATGTTCATGCTTGCATACATATCGTTCACCGGCTGTTAACAAGGTTGCAACTTAAAAAACAATATTTTATAGTTAACCAGGGCATAGTAGTTTTCATTATAGAAACGCTGCACATCTCTAGGGTCGTTGTTGATTTTAATCCGTTTGTGGTTGTATCTAAGATACAAATTGGTCCAATATTCAGAAGGACAGCAGTTATCGTATAATTCAGGGGATGTGTGCAACAATTGTTTAAAATTGTTGTCTATAAACTAGCAATTGCAGCACATTATTTACTTAAAATTGTTTAAAAATATTGATTCTATAACTTTCCATGAAAAAAAAATAATACTTATAATAAAAATACTGACCCAGCTTTCTTATATTAAAAACTTAATAAATATACATTTTTTGAACTTCAATTGACAAATTCAATTTTGAATTGTGTCATTATTACAGCCGGTAAACGATATGTATATATAATAGGGCGACCCTTTTTTTGAATTTTCGATGCTTCCAATGTCTAAAAACAAAATGCTGAACATTTTAACAAAATCAGATAACGTTCAGAGATGCACATTTTATTTCATAAGTATTTAAAAAAAAATTAAATGTTGAAAATTATTGTAATTAAAAATATAATCTCTTGAACGCGGTTTTGTTTTAAATAACTTATATGTCCTTTTAATAACTTATCTGTCATTTATTCTCACTTAGTTATTGAACATTATAGTGTAAACAACAAAGTTGTTTCTTGCTTCGAACATTTTGAATTTTCTGCCAACAAAGCATCATACGCTGGAAGTTTTGCTTTACGTCTTTAACTTGAAAAAATTGCCGCTGAAGCACACCGATTCCTCACCAAAGCTTATAGTGATTGTATTATATCGTTTTCAACGTAAGAGAGATGGTTTGTTCGTTCAAAAGTGTTGTTTTTGACACGCAAGACAAAAATCGCCCTGATCGCCAAAAAAGTTTGAAGACTAAGAATTGGAAACATTACTCCATTAAGATTGTTGTAAAACTCAACTCAACTCAGAGCTTGAAAAATTATTGGGAGCTACCCAAGCCCAATTTCAAAACGCTAGCAGGATTCATCCAAAAACAGGGAAACTGGGCACCATACGAATTAAAGCTGAGAGAGTTTGAAATACGATTTTGTTTGTCTGAAATGCTGTTTGAACGCTACAAGAGAAAATCATTTTTGCACCGAATCATTACTTGCAATACAAAATGAATCCATTACGATAACCCGAAGCGTAACTGATGGTATATGAAGCCCAGCAAACCAGCCTAATCGACACCAAAGGCAAATATCCATGGCGCTAAGTTAATGCTCTGTATTTGGTGGGACCAAAAGGGTCCTACTATTATGAGCTGCTGAAATAAGGCCAGATTGTCACAGGGATTCATTTAAAGCGAGCATAGGCCGAAATACGTCCATAATATGCGGCCAGACATGAAACCATAATATTCCATCATGACAATGCTACATGTTAAAAACTGTTTAGACAAAAGTGGTCGGGAATTAAATATTAGAAATGGCATTTTTTAGAAATAATTTCAACCAATTTGTAACCAAACACAAAACTTTCTTCGAAATTTAAATAATATTTAAGCTTACTCTTGTCCCTTACAAGGAAGCAGGTTGTATTGCAAAGACTATTGAAATCGGCAGTTTTACCGAGTCTTTTCCGACAAAAAAACACATTTTAAATTACATAATTGTAATGTATCATACAGAAGCACAATTACTGATGCTAGAAAAACATCAATGTTCAAGGATCAACTTAACAAAAGTTAAGGATCGCATAGTAATAGGAAAGAGAGGTCTGCGGGAGCCTATGATAGCTAGCTATCAGCCGGGAGGGGGGTTCGTGACCTTCTCTCACTATACTCAAGTTCGCACATACAATTTTTATAAGACTCCCTATTTAGTAATTAAAATCTATAAACTACTCTACTTCAGTGGACCGGAATAGCGTTTGTACAAAAAATAAACAAACAAGCCCCTTCAACGCTATCTAAATGCAAATAACAAATTGGTATTGACTACAATATTCTTTCGTTTCCCAGGTGGTATTGGGAATAACGCTTCAAAACCCGCCCATCCATAATCTTAGTAGCGTATTAATATTTTAGCCTAAGATCCCTCAAATAAACGCGATAATCTCTAACTAATCAGCCCATAACGAAAACATACTAGGGTATTTTAGCAATTCATATTGAACATTTTTACATATTTATTAATTCAACTTACATCTACAAAATTTAACATTATTTATTTAGAAAAAGTGTATTAAAATATTTTGAAATTCTTCTTATAACAAAACTATGAAAATGCTTTAAAACTCGGATAACTCATTTACGTTAACGGTTACGGTTTCAAATAAAGTTTGAAAGTAATTGGAAACTAATTATTACAATTATAAACAAATCATCAATAAAACGAATAAAAAAAAAAGTTAAAGCAAATCAAAGAATAACATGAAGAAGAATATCATCCATATGTTTTGTTATTGTCTATTGTTTTCATTCATTGATATTTTTGTTTTATGTTCATTTAGTTTAGTGATCAATTAACTGCATGTGGATAATATTCTTTTACCTACAAAATTATATTAAATTATGAAAAAAAATAAAGAATATAAATAAAGAAAAATAACAAAAGCAAACTAACAAAAGAAAATTTCATTAAGCCTATAATTTTAACATTATGATTTTAAGAAAATTAAATCGTTTGGTTTTCGTTTTAAATTACTTAATTCAAAATTGCATTTTAAGACTTTTACTTAAAAGATAAACAAAATGTTGGAATCATAGGCTAATATTTTGTTTTAATTGATAAAAAAAAATCTGTTTACTTTAAACTGGATCAAATTACAACAACAATATTTATGAATGAATGAAATTCAGAAAAATTATAAAAGAAGAATAATAAAATGTGTAACAAAGAAAACAATACGATTTATATTACGCTTTTCATTCATTCATAATCATTGTGGAAGTTATTCATTGATAGTTTTTAGACGAAATTACTACTTTATATATGCAAGAACATAATTATAGGTACAAAATATAAAGTTTAGATTAACTCACCACACTTTCGATGAACGATGAGGCCTCCTCGATCACAGGTGCTGGTTTTGCTGTAGGTTTGTTTAGCTGCTTAAAAATTAGATTATTTCTTGCATATATGGATTTAGAAGGAAGGATTTTTTTTTAAATTAAGTCATATCTGAGCGTAAATCTAGGTTGATAGTGGTATTATAAAGTGGTGTAAGATGATGTTGGTTTTCTCCTAATGCTTTTGTTGTGGTTTCAGTTAATGGGTTGGTTCAGAATCATTTGGTTGGTGAAATTTTCTTAGGATCGTGGTCCTGGATCTTTGGTGGTAAAATCTTATTTAAGATAATCTAAGATGCTCAATTTAATATTACGTTGAACAATATTCGGCTGGACAATCTTCGTTGGCACAATGTTAAGTTGCACAATCAATATGATTAAGGATCGATGATTATTGAGGATTCTACGGTTCACTAATTGGTGTTATAATTGTGTTCTGTTATTAACTTTTCCGGCCGAAGTTTTCGTGGAGTCTCTGGCCGAGATTTGTACTAGAGTTTTTAGACTCTTGGTAGGAAGTTGATGTCCTTTTCCCGTTCCAATACGAATCGATCTCCAAATTTTAAAAGGTGTTTGGAGATTACGATACGTATCTTGAATGGAGGTTGGAAAATCTATGGATGAGAAACGTGTATTTGATCTTAGCAAGTGAAGAACCACGTTGCTCAAAATTTCTTACCCCTTGAATTTGTGGAATCTTGGCTTCGGAAACACGGAGAATTGCCAAGAATTGACTTACTTCTCGAAATATGTGTGCCAATTTCGAGGTTAGGGATGGTTTTCCAAAGAAATAATTTAACTTTATGTAAAACCTCACAATTAGAATTTTTCTTCTCCGAAATTTGGAACGTTTTGGTTATTCAAAAAATTTAAGCAACTTTTTCTCAATTTAAACTTTCTCAGATTTATGATTAATGGTCAAAAGTTTCCAAGATTACGATGTAAAAATTCCGAAAATTGATCTGATTCTGATGAAGTTTAGATTAAAAAGGAAGTATGTCATGGCCAATAGTTCGGACCATGTCGTGTTTTGTGTCATACGGTTGTATTACAGGGTAAGTTACTTTATAATTTCCTACAAACAAATGCAACATTATGTCCCACCGAATAAAATTTTTGGTGCCACCGAATAGTTTATAGAGCAATAAATAGATAACTTTTGGTTTAATTTAAAAATAAACGCATAAATAAAGAAATATTCGAAATTATTCTATTCGAAAAACAACAATTTATTGCAATAGTGTCAAATTATAGAATGAATTTTATACTTTATCTCTTAAATTTTAAGCTTATATATTTAACAACATAAAACATTAGCAAATTCCAACAACTTCAAATTACAAAAATTTTTAACCAATTTTCTTTTATTGCAACATTTTTC
Source organism: Calliphora vomitoria (assembly GCA_942486065.2). NCBI lineage: Eukaryota > Metazoa > Arthropoda > Insecta > Diptera > Calliphoridae > Calliphora > Calliphora vomitoria. The sequence goes on from OW818029.2 coordinate 89,560,356, forward strand.
ATAATTTTATCAGAAATTTAACAAAGTAAAGAAACTCAACTAATTTTCAAGTAGAAATTCACAAAAATGTTTTTCATAAATTGTAACTAAATTTCATGCAGTGTAAATATCAATTGCTGTCTAGCAACATTTGTTTTATGTATGTATATTTAATAAGTATATACAATGTTTATAAACATGAATCTGAGAATTTACAAAAGTTCATATGTTTATGAAAGTTAAAAATGTAAATAAAAGCAATGTATTGGGTAGGTGCAATAGACTTTGTCCTACACAATACTACTTAATTGGTGTAAAATGATTTAAATTTATTTTTCATGGAAAAAGTAAGTTTTTAATATACATAAATATAAAAATTTTAATAAAAACGAATTTACTATGCCAAGAGAGAAATCGTACATCACAAAACTACATAACATTGACTCCTCGAGTAACAATGTTAGGTTGAAAAAGGACGATTATTATTCAAGTTCGCAGGTCTTTTGCATGATATGTACCTATATGTTTGTCCTGTAAATCTACCAGTACGTAATAATGATTACCAAGCTTTTCCTTTATCCTTGCCTTTACGAAAAGTGGAGCCAGCTTGGAATTAAATCGCTTTTCTAGGCTACTTTGAACAAAATTGCGTCTTAGGACTTCTTGGCCTATATTGAAAGTTTGATTCCTGGTTCTTAAGTTATAGGTTTTCTGATTCTGTTGATATGCAGCTTTTAGGTGTTTTTGTAAGTCCTTTCGAATAATCTGTAGGGAATCGTCTCTGTTTAAGAGAACCCCAGGTTCATCTAAGAGTTTTAGGTTTTTAAGGAGTGGGTACATGGAGCCATGGGTTATCATGTCGAAACCGTATACAGCGTGGTAGGGAGAGGTGTTTATCGACTGATGATATGAGTTCCTTAAAGCACAGCTAATGGCACTCAAATTCTCATCCCATTTTGTGTGGTCATTTTTCAAATAGGACCTGATTCCCGCAATCAGAGAACGATTTACGCGCTCTGACGCGTTTGACTGCGGAGAATATACCGCTGTATATGTATGCTGAATACCAAGGGAAGTAAAAAATGCGTTTATATCGTTGGCCTTGAACTGTGACCCGTTGTCACTGACTATACACTCAGGAACACCATAAACATGGAAAATTTGTTTTTCCAAAAACTCTTTAATAACCTGAGATGTAAACTTTTTCAAAGGCTGTAACCAATGAAATTTGGTGAGGTGGTCTAAGACAATTAATATGCCTATATTTCCTGTCTTACTCCGCGGATAAGGGCCGAGTAGATCTATATACAATCGTTGGAAAGGGCGAATTGTAATAACCTGTTTCCCCATTTCCGGTTTAAGGACAAAATTAGGTGCTTTTGTACATTTACAAGTTTCGCAATTTCTGATATAATTTCTAACATCTCTGGCTAAACTAGGCCAGAAAAATGTTCTTTTTAACATTTCAATGGTCTTGAACATACCTCCATGAGAAAAGTTAGGAGAGTCATGGAAACGTGAAATAAGGGAATTCCTTAGTCCTGATGGGATCCAAAGTTTCCAGGCATTAGTTTCATTAGTTTCGTTACCATCGTAATGTTGTGTACGGATGTAAACATAACGGTCTACGATTTTTACATCGGGAAACTTTTCTTGGTTTTCAGTAATTTTCTTTCTCAAACTAGCATATTCTTCGTCATCGAATAAGGGAGAATTTAGGTCAATTTCAGGCCCTATAATATCGACAGCATTTATCTCGTCCAACGGAATTCTAGATAATGCATCTGGGACGATGTTTTCCTTACCCTTGCGATGGATGACCGTAAATTTATAGGTTTGGAGTTTTAAAACCCAGCGAGCAAGTCTGCCACTCAAATTTGGCTGGCGCATTAGCCATACGAGGCTAGAATGATCTGTTATTATTTCGAACTCTTGGAGTTCCAAATAACAACGAAATCGCTGAACTGCTTCAATAGCCGCCAGACACTCACGCTCTGTGACACTGTAGTTCCTTTGAGCGGAATTTAGCTTTTTGCTCATAAAGGCTACAGGTTTCTCTTCACCATTTTCGTCCAGTTGGACAAGGACAGCGCCAATGCCGTAGTCACTGGCATCGCATTGCAAGATGAATTTCTTCTCGAAATCTGGATTACTGAGAATGGGTGCAGAGGTTAACAAATCCTTAATCTTCTCGAAGGCAACTTGAGCCTCAGGGGTCCAAACGAATTTCTTTTTGGTGGATAGAGTTTCGCTTATTGGGAATACAATGCTAGAAAAGTTTTCAATGAAGCGTCTATACCACCCTGCAAGACCTAGGAATCCCCGGACCTGTTTTAGGTTCTTTGGAGTGGGCCAATTCCTTATTGCGCTGACCTTCTCGGGGTCCGTGGTAATGCCTCCGTCGCCTATTACATAACCCAAGTATTTTACTCGAGTTACGCAAAATTTGCTTTTGGCTACATTAAGCGTAAGGTTTGCAGTTCGAAATTGCTCTGCAATTCGAATTAAGATCGATAAATGTTGCTCAAAGGTTTCTGATACGATTACTAGATCGTCTAGATAACCGAATACTGAAGTTTTCAAGTCTGGTGGAATTAAATCATCCATTAACCTGCACATGGTTTGGGGTGCAGTGCACAGTCCGAAAGGCATTACTGTAAATTGGTACAGTGGCCTTCCCGGAACTGTGAAAGCGGTTAGGGGTTTCGACTCTTCAGTTAATGCTATCTGCCAGTAGGCATCCTTGAGGTCTAGTTTTGTTATTATGTTAGCCTTAGGAAGGCGAGCAAAAATTCCCTCAATCGACGGCAATGGGTAAGCGTCTTTTTTTGTAACGCTATTAACTTTTCTCGCGTCCAAGCATAGGCGAACTTTGTTCGGTTTTAACACGAGTCTCATTGGAGAACTCCATGGTGAATTGGATCTTTCGATAACACCCAATGATAACATTCGGTCTATCTCCGCAAACATAAGTTTTTCTACCGCAGGTGAAACTGGGTAGAATCTTTGTTTGATTGGCTTTGCATCGCCAACGTCAATAGAATGTTGAATAGAACGTGTTCGGCCTAATCCTTGTCGTTCAAAACTTGGAAAAAGTGAAACTATTGCATTAAGCTGTTGTTTTTGTGTAAAAGAAAGAGGAAAATATTCATTTGGGTCAAAATTCGATTTTTCGTTATTTTCGGACGGACAATTGGACTTTTCAGATTCGGATGATTCTGACGGACGAAAACTAAAGATGGATTTGTCAATAAAATCCACTGACTCTACTAAGTTTGGCATCAAGTCAAACTTCTTCCAGAAATCTATGCCTAAAATTAGACGTTGTGATATCGAGGGTATAATAAACAAATTTATAGGAAAAACCTTTTCCTTAAACTTCAAGTCAACTGCAAGCCAACCTGAAACTTTTTGTAATGCCCCATCTGCAGTTTTCACAAATGACTTACAAGAAGAAAAATTTGGAAATTTATTAAAATTAAAACTAGCCAGATCTGAGCCAATACAGCTTATACTGGCACCGGTGTCTAAGAGACCAAACTCTTCAAAATTCAGAAAAGAGACCTTTGCATAATAGCGACTATCTTTTGGGTTAGAGACTATTGCAGAAATTAACAATTTAGAACACAATTTACGAGTTTTATAGAATTTTCTCATTCTTAGAGTTGACCTTTTACCTTTACGGTTATGCTCAATTTGGTACAAATTCAGGTCAGTAAATATTTCATTTCGTTTAGAAATGTAATCTTCCCAACGTTTATGGTAGGGAATTTTTGGAAATAACAGTTTTTCTAAGTCCTCAGATGATTCTGGAACAGAGGATTCTCGTTTTAAAATAGTAAGTCTTGGCAGGTTTATAGGTTTTTCCCTATTCGAATTAAAGGTACAATCAGGGTAATGTGTCATAGCAGGGCTTTTGGTAATATCCGGTATTTTGTTTTTAACTAAGTTTGTTCTCTCGATTGAGGAGGAAGATGTAAGTTTTTTGGTTTACGACCTAGACATTTTGGACATTGTGGCTTGTACGTATTTTTTGCCCCGCAACCGTAACAAAAAATAGTACGTTCGGACAAACAGTCCTCCCAAAAATGACCGATATTATCGCAGTTCCAACAACGAGGTGGATTTTCCGACTTACGGACAGCATCTACAGAAACTTCTATTGGTTCTTGTAAATTTAAACTGGGATCAATGTCAAGTTCTGAAATTTGTCTACGAGGAACAAATCCTGAAGCATTTCGCATGTTAAAATTTCGACGAACATGGTCGTCATTTAAAAAACTTTCTCGAATTTGAACTAATCGTCTTAAGTGAGGAATAGATTCAACGTTGACATAGAGAAGCTCATGACGAATCTCAGGTCTGAGATTTCTAGTAAGTATTTCAATTAATTCAGAGTCTGATAAAGGAATTGGAAGCCTATCCATGATGGACGAAACGGATTCAAAAAACATATCAAATGTTTCCCCTGGCTTCTGTTTACGATTCCTTATCTCTTCTTTTATGTCAAAACTTGATTTACAGTCTCGGTACTGACTTCGCAAGGCGATACAAAAATCATTCCAATTAATAATACTAACGGTTTTGTGGTACCGCCAATACCAATCGCGTGCCTTGCCAGATAAAAGTATATGCAAATTTTTGCAAACTACACTATAATCACCAAAAAAGTTTTCATTTGTAAGGGTTCTCAATCTATATAAGAATTCTTCGACTTTCAAACCGGTCGATGAGCCATCAAATTTAAGGCCCCAGTTTTGTATAACTGATGTAATTTTATCACTATTAAAAGTGGAGGTTTGAGAAATAGAAATATTAGGATTATTGTTGTTAGAATAATGTGGTTGAGAAAACAAATTATTAGGACTATTCATGTGAGATGGTTGAACTCTCTCATGATTGGGTTGTTGACTATTTATAGGGTTTGAAAAACGATTTTCCGGAATCGGATTTGGAACAAGGTTCATGTTCTGTAAAATTCTAGTAATGTTATTTTCAATTAATCTATTGATTTCATCATAATTTACTAATGGTGGTTGTTGACTAGTCTGGGGTAAATTATAATCACGATTTTGTTCTGGAGAATTTCCTAAATTCTGACCTTCATTAACTGATGTATCAAGATTTGATTGTTCATGTTGATTTCTGTATGTACTTCTAGTAGCGTATTGTCTCTGACCTCCACGAGGTCTAGGCTTTGACTTTTGTACTGGTTTCGTACCAACAGATATCTTTTTAAGATCAACTAATTCGCAACTTAAATGACAAACTGGACATTCACTTTGGTTAGCAAGAAAATTTTCAATACAAGGCCTATGGAATGTATGAGCACATCTACTTATAAGCATACAAGGAATTTTCTCATCCATTTTCTCGGAACATATTGGACAGTTTTGCTCAGAACCTGTAATAGGTGCTGGTGAAGGAGAAGGACTAGATAAACTTTGTGCAGTAGCTGCAGCAACATGAGCTGGAGCTGGAGATCTTGTTAGTGACATTGTTCGAAACTATGTGCAAGTATAAAGTTTAAAACAAAATTTCCCAATAAAACTGATATATTTTCGATATGTGAAATGAAGACAAATGTTTAAATTTTCAAAATTTATAGAGATAATCTAATAATATTTAGGATTCTACTCGATTTTAAAAATTTCCTATTAATATGTTTCCCTTCCAAGGTAATTTTAATGAAAACAGGAAACTAATATTCGGTTTAAGTAAAAATCAATAAAGCTTTTGTTTTCGTATGGTATTGCTGACGTTAGAGATAATATATAGAAAGAATATGAAAATGTAATCAATGCTGAAATTAAAAAAAAGGTCTATTGAATATTTTTGATAAATATAAATTACTTTCAAATAGCAAACAAACCAACTAATAACAAGTCTATATATTTTTCACCTACTTGCTTAACTAATGATTTAAGGATGCTATATCGCCATTGGCAAAAGTAACATAATCCAATTAAAACATTAGTTGTTGATAACTCAGTTAGGTCTACTTGAAAGAAATTTATTTTATAAAAAAGTGCAAAAGTATTTATATGTTGTATATTTGATGTCATCAATTTTAAAAGGAACATATATTGGTCTATCGGTTAGGTAATTCGATCGTACACAAATTCCTAAATATCCAGAAAGACGTATAAGTTTATTTAAAATAAAATCTTCTAAATATATAGCATACAGCAACTAAGCCTAAAAAATGAAATCTACCATTTAACTATTTGGGAAACCAAAAAAGGTAAGATGGAAACCAATTTCGGCCCCACGTTGGGCGCCATTTTATATGTAATGTATCATACAGAAGCACAATTACTGATGCTAGAAAAACATCAATGTTCAAGGATCAACTTAACAAAAGTTAAGGATCGCATAGTAATAGGAAAGAGAGGTCTGCGGGAGCCTATGATAGCTAGCTATCAGCCGGGAGGGGGGTTCGTGACCTTCTCTCACTATACTCAAGTTCGCACATACAATTTTTATAAGACTCCCTATTTAGTAATTAAAATCTATAAACTACTCTACTTCAGTGGACCGGAATAGCGTTTGTACAAAAAATAAACAAACAAGCCCCTTCAACGCTATCTAAATGCAAATAACAAATTGGTATTGACTACAATATTCTTTCGTTTCCCAGGTGGTATTGGGAATAACGCTTCAAAACCCGCCCATCCATAATCTTAGTAGCGTATTAATATTTTAGCCTAAGATCCCTCAAATAAACGCGATAATCTCTAACTAATCAGCCCATAACGAAAACATACTAGGGTATTTTAGCAATTCATATTGAACATTTTTACATATTTATTAATTCAACTTACATCTACAAAATTTAACATTATTTATTTAGAAAAAGTGTATTAAAATATTTTGAAATTCTTCTTATAACAAAACTATGAAAATGCTTTAAAACTCGGATAACTCATTTACGTTAACGGTTACGGTTTCAAATAAAGTTTGAAAGTAATTGGAAACTAATTATTACAATTATAAACAAATCATCAATAAAACGAATAAAAAAAAAAGTTAAAGCAAATCAAAGAATAACATGAAGAAGAATATCATCCATATGTTTTGTTATTGTCTATTGTTTTCATTCATTGATATTTTTGTTTTATGTTCATTTAGTTTAGTGATCAATTAACTGCATGTGGATAATATTCTTTTACCTACAAAATTATATTAAATTATGAAAAAAAATAAAGAATATAAATAAAGAAAAATAACAAAAGCAAACTAACAAAAGAAAATTTCATTAAGCCTATAATTTTAACATTATGATTTTAAGAAAATTAAATCGTTTGGTTTTCGTTTTAAATTACTTAATTCAAAATTGCATTTTAAGACTTTTACTTAAAAGATAAACAAAATGTTGGAATCATAGGCTAATATTTTGTTTTAATTGATAAAAAAAAATCTGTTTACTTTAAACTGGATCAAATTACAACAACAATATTTATGAATGAATGAAATTCAGAAAAATTATAAAAGAAGAATAATAAAATGTGTAACAAAGAAAACAATACGATTTATATTACGCTTTTCATTCATTCATAATCATTGTGGAAGTTATTCATTGATAGTTTTTAGACGAAATTACTACTTTATATATGCAAGAACATAATTATAGGTACAAAATATAAAGTTTAGATTAACTCACCACACTTTCGATGAACGATGAGGCCTCCTCGATCACAGGTGCTGGTTTTGCTGTAGGTTTGTTTAGCTGCTTAAAAATTAGATTATTTCTTGCATATATGGATTTAGAAGGAAGGATTTTTTTTTAAATTAAGTCATATCTGAGCGTAAATCTAGGTTGATAGTGGTATTATAAAGTGGTGTAAGATGATGTTGGTTTTCTCCTAATGCTTTTGTTGTGGTTTCAGTTAATGGGTTGGTTCAGAATCATTTGGTTGGTGAAATTTTCTTAGGATCGTGGTCCTGGATCTTTGGTGGTAAAATCTTATTTAAGATAATCTAAGATGCTCAATTTAATATTACGTTGAACAATATTCGGCTGGACAATCTTCGTTGGCACAATGTTAAGTTGCACAATCAATATGATTAAGGATCGATGATTATTGAGGATTCTACGGTTCACTAATTGGTGTTATAATTGTGTTCTGTTATTAACTTTTCCGGCCGAAGTTTTCGTGGAGTCTCTGGCCGAGATTTGTACTAGAGTTTTTAGACTCTTGGTAGGAAGTTGATGTCCTTTTCCCGTTCCAATACGAATCGATCTCCAAATTTTAAAAGGTGTTTGGAGATTACGATACGTATCTTGAATGGAGGTTGGAAAATCTATGGATGAGAAACGTGTATTTGATCTTAGCAAGTGAAGAACCACGTTGCTCAAAATTTCTTACCCCTTGAATTTGTGGAATCTTGGCTTCGGAAACACGGAGAATTGCCAAGAATTGACTTACTTCTCGAAATATGTGTGCCAATTTCGAGGTTAGGGATGGTTTTCCAAAGAAATAATTTAACTTTATGTAAAACCTCACAATTAGAATTTTTCTTCTCCGAAATTTGGAACGTTTTGGTTATTCAAAAAATTTAAGCAACTTTTTCTCAATTTAAACTTTCTCAGATTTATGATTAATGGTCAAAAGTTTCCAAGATTACGATGTAAAAATTCCGAAAATTGATCTGATTCTGATGAAGTTTAGATTAAAAAGGAAGTATGTCATGGCCAATAGTTCGGACCATGTCGTGTTTTGTGTCATACGGTTGTATTACAGGGTAAGTTACTTTATAATTTCCTACAAACAAATGCAACATTATGTCCCACCGAATAAAATTTTTGGTGCCACCGAATAGTTTATAGAGCAATAAATAGATAACTTTTGGTTTAATTTAAAAATAAACGCATAAATAAAGAAATATTCGAAATTATTCTATTCGAAAAACAACAATTTATTGCAATAGTGTCAAATTATAGAATGAATTTTATACTTTATCTCTTAAATTTTAAGCTTATATATTTAACAACATAAAACATTAGCAAATTCCAACAACTTCAAATTACAAAAATTTTTAACCAATTTTCTTTTATTGCAACATTTTTCATAATTTTATCAGAAATTTAACAAAGTAAAGAAACTCAACTAATTTTCAAGTAGAAATTCACAAAAATGTTTTTCATAAATTGTAACTAAATTTCATGCAGTGTAAATATCAATTGCTGTCTAGCAACATTTGTTTTATGTATGTATATTTAATAAGTATATACAATGTTTATAAACATGAATCTGAGAATTTACAAAAGTTCATATGTTTATGAAAGTTAAAAATGTAAATAAAAGCAATGTATTGGGTAGGTGCAATAGACTTTGTCCTACACAATACTACTTAATTGGTGTAAAATGATTTAAATTTATTTTTCATGGAAAAAGTAAGTTTTTAATATACATAAATATAAAAATTTTAATAAAAACGAATTTACTATGCCAAGAGAGAAATCGTACATCACATAATATAAAATGTTTAGTCATCGAGTTGCATTTGTGCAGATAAGACGTGAATAAAAGTGTAAAAAAAATTCTTAGAAAATATAAAAAGCTTTTATTATAAATATAAATCTGATTAAGTGATTTTAATGATAAAGTGATTTTAATTAATTAATACATTACATTAATTAAGCATTAGGGAAGAGCTTTTTGTAAACAATGAAAGAAGTAATGCCATAGAAACATGAAATAAGTGCTTACTTATAGCTGTTACTCACAGCTGAATGTAATGAGTGAAAACACGCTTCATTTTTTAAAAAGTAATGCTTCCAAGTGGGAATTCGCTATATAAAAATCATGCCTTATCGAAGCAGGTTTGTAAGGAAGAAAATAGCTTCGTTCCCTTACAAACCTGCTTGCATGTAAGCTCCAATTTTTACTGGGTATTAACTTGGTTCCATGCTAAACCATAAATAAAAATTTACTTTTTTAATCCTCATTAAGAATTTCTTTGAATCGAAAACAATTTTTGAATTTTTTGAAATTTATTTTAAAAAAAATTTTGAAAATGTAAAATTTGCGATTTAAATGCAATCCTCAAGCTTCAAACTAAATGTGCAACCTCTTAATGTCAACGACAAGTATTAATTTTAGTCCATGAGAGCATCGAAATTCCTGAAAGTGCAAAATAAGGGCCAGCCTTATGTATAATGCATTTGTAAAGCTAAACACATACAGACATATTCGAATATCTGAGTGTATTAACTTTCTCCTTTTGTTGTTCATAACGAAGATGATTTTCGAAATATTCTCTTCCTCACAATGTGTCATAATAAATACTTCAAATTTAATTTGTACACAAACATGCACAAGCACACGTACACGAGCACAAACATAGTTTTAACATTTTTTTTTTTTTATAGAAGAACAAAAAATATGAAATATTTTTAACATCCCAATAGTTCTAGGGTGGGAAATAGTTTTGTAGACCCTTTTTGAGGACAATGAGACTGTCTAGTAGCTGGTACAAAGTAGTCAACGCATTGGATTCACATACTGGTTACATATCGTCAGTTACCTTACTAGCTACCTTCTAGTAACTTGATCAGCTACATAACCGGTTATTTTAACATGTACGTGTGCTTAGTGATCTCAAATAGTCAGCTGGTAATGAACGCGCTAATTGTCTTGTAAACAGGGGCGCACGACGCTCGTTTATAGGTCTTGAATCATTCTTTGGCATCCCTCGTGGATATACTATGGATCGAATTCGTTCCAGGATTGAATCGGAATTTGCCCGTTTTTGGGGTAATTTACCAGGACTAAGACAGTCTAAACGATTCATTACCCTATCCAGACGTGGATTCCAGACGTTGCTTTCGCTCGGAAAGTGTGACTTGAGGATACTTACTGGATTATTCACCGGACACTGTGGTTTAAAGTATCACCAATTTATGTTAGGTAACGTTGAGAATGAACACTGCAGGTTTTGTGGACTACATGCCAAAACCCCTGAACATGTTCAATGCGACTGCCCATTGCTGGCAATATGCGGAACAAAATGGCTCGGAAGGGCCAATATGGCCCCGGGGGACAAATAGAATACTTGGCTAAATCTGTTAGGATAAAAATCTAAGGCTGCACAAAAGATCCTATGTGTCGTAGAGCGTAGAGCCTCACTAGTTCTAAAGTGCAGTACGAAATAAACGTTTAAAGTGACTTCACTATAGGTTACTAAGATACACTAAAGTGACTATTGACTTCATGCTATGTTATGGGATATCATGGGATATATGGGATATCAGTATACTTAAGCTAAAATAAAAATTGACTGTATGAGAATTATATCAACACAATTTGTATTAAACCAGATTGAACGAATTACTCACAAAACGTTTAAAGTGACTACACTCCAGATTACTTAGAGACACTTAAGTGACAATTGTCTTCACGCTAGACTACCTGGGATGTATAACGTAACCAATTGTCTTCCCTCTGCACTACAAAGAGCACATACGTGTCAAATGACCAAAATATATAAATTGGAGTCAGCAAAGTGATAAGATGTTTATGACAATTACTGTCTATAAGGGCTACATTGACAACTTGCTTAACTGCTGGCATGTTACATGGGATATCAGTATACTTAAGCAAAAATAAAAATGATCTGTATGAAAATTATATCAACAAAATTTGTAAAAAACCAAATTGAACGATTTACTCACAAAACGTTTAACGTGATTACACTCCAGATTACTTAGAGACACTTAAGTGACAATTGTCTTCAGGCTAGATTATCTGGGATGTATAAAGTAACCACTACAAAGAACACATACGTATCAAATGACCAAAATATATAAATTGGAGACATTTGTGACGATTACTGTCTATAAGGGATGCTTTGACTACTTGCTTAACTGCAGGGATGTCGCAACAACACGCAGAGTATACATAGGAGCACTATGTTGAGCATACTTTCAGGCTGAATGTAATGCTTACGTATACGCAATAATAATAATAATAAAGCACTTCTTAGGAGAACGATTGTGGGAGTGGCAGGTGGTAGATGTGAGAGCATATCTATACTCACTCTCTTACTTAAATTTAATTGAAATTATGTGTTTGTATGTTTTTTGTTATATATGTCATGTTGTTGGTATTATAAAAATACATAGTACATACATTCGTACATATTTAATTTTAAAATGAGTTTTTATTGTTTGTTTGCGTTTTTTATTTTTGGAACTGCTAAATAATGCAGTTTAAACGCAAAATTAAGAATTGGAATGATGTGGAGAAGAAGAATAAGCGTATGAGAATGATATAATAAGGAAGAATGTTTAATTGAGTTAATGTAACATGTAACACGTGAGATTGAATTAAATTTTAAAGAAATTTGTTTTGGGGTGCATTAAAAATAATAATAATTTGATCTAAAAGTAAAGTTAGTTTATGGTTTATTGTCATCCACCTTAATTGATGCTAATGAAAGCATTATAAAGGTTCTTTAAATAAACAATTTTTATGAAATATTTCAGGGAAGCTTGCAAATTTGGTAAAATGTGTGAAATGTTAATGAGAAATGTATAATATACTGGTATACCACACAGATAAACTTTACACTTGAAAAAATCGTAGATTACAAGGTGACAAGAAAATCTATGTCAAAGTATTGAAAATTGTAGAATTTTAAATTGCTTTATCTTAATCATATCGTTTGCTTTATCTAACGACCTAAATAAACTATTGACCAATTACCAATCTAGGATTTTTTTTCCTTACATATTAACACTTCCAGCAAATATTCATACAAATAAAACTTTTCGCAAACTTTTTACTTAACTTGTAACCCGCTTTCAATGAAAAATCACCCCCATTTATCAAAATGAAATAATAAAAAACTATTGGCAAAAAATAAAAGCACAACTTTGTTAAATGGCTTTATTTTAAATAATTTTAATTTTTTTCCCTTAAATTGTACCCGCACTGAAACGAAAAAAAAGAAAGGAAGAAAGAAAGACAGAAAAGAAAACCAACATGACCTAAAAATTGTATCAATATTTTGGAAACAAAAAAGTTTAATTTTTTGTAACTTTTGCTTTTAGTTTTTGCGCCAAAAATATTTAATAGTTTGTAACAGAGATTTCAAACTTGCACAATATTAAAACAATTTAAGTTTTTGGTTATTAAAGAAAAAAATGTTAAAAAAAAAAACTAGGGCACACATACAGATTCTTACAAACCAAATAAAAAACGCAAGAACTTTCCGTTTGTAATACATTTAATTACAGTGCGGTTTTTTATGCTCCATTGCTTTTACTTGGGATTCTATGTGGCAAAATTTCTTTTTCACTTTTTTCCTCATTTTTCTGCTCCATTATGCATCCTTTAATGCTACAAAATCCTTAGAAGGCTTTAGAGCTTTAAAGGAAAACTATACAGTTTCTGTCATAGTAACAGCAAATGCTGTCTTTAAAGCCACCGTAGAGAGGCCAGGGCATCAATGACTGCAAATGTGTTTCTTGGAATTTGAAGTCAACTGTGTATTTTTGTCTCCCATAGTCATGTCACCGTTACAATTCACATTCATTCATTGCGTTTTCCTTTTGTCGAACAGAAAACGCAAAAAAGGCCACTGTTGCAGTAGATTTGAAATTAAAGTAGACTTTAACGTTTTTTAAGTGTTAACTACAATTTGTAAATGTCATGTTGTGCTGCTAACAGAAAGCAGGAGTAAAAATACAAGAAGTCAATTGGAAACACATTGCTGCAATGTAAGAAACTACCAAAAAAAAAAAAGTAACACCAAATCCAGCTACGAGAATCTAACAATTTGTTGGTGAGCTGCAGAGGTTTAAAATAATTTTTTGGTAGTTGAAGTATGTTTTATGAAAATGGATAACGTTAAAGTCTAAAACCACTGAAAACTATCGGAAATACTTTCTTATGTTGAACTAATTGGTCTATAAATGGACGAGATTAAATCGAAAAGTGGACTGAAATAAGGTGAAATGTTTGATTTCGCATTAAAGTTTTTACCTCTATTAAACTCTATAGTCTCTAATAGTTTGGATCGTTATATTTTTTAATTTGTTTTTTGGCACCCTCACTTTGCAGGCATCCTGTTGTTTTAAAAAAGATGTGGATTGTACCCAATTTACCCTTTAAGCCAAAAATTTGGGCAAAAGTATTCGACTAAATATTATTTGTCTAGAGTCTCTAAATGCCGACAATGACAGAGGAGATGCTCAGTTGTCTCCAGTGTAAAAATTCTTAGGGCTTCAGTTTGTAGACCTTCTAGAATACCATACACACATTCTAAAAGATTCAAATTATATTCAATTATATTTCTGAGAAATCTCAGAAATAAGATCCTAACAATTCTTTATTTTGTAATCACACATTAATGGTTTTGCAGTTGTTCCTGTATATTGTCTTTATATTCTACAACTATAAAATTTATGTTGCTCTCTTTATAATATGAATAAAATAACAATGAACTGTAGATATGTAGACATCTAGGAACTAAAATGGTGAGCGGTTCATAGAATCATGTCACCCCTTTCAATTAGTTATTGGTGGTTCAATCTTCCCTCACAAGAACATACATAAATATACGTGGACATCTCCAAATGGTAATACTCAAAATCAAATAGCATTCGCCGTTAATGGAGAGGATCATTAATAGACGTGCGCACTAAAAGAGGTGCCGATATAGACAGTGATCATGAGCTAGTGATGGCGACAGTAAGAATTAAATTGAAGATAATGTACAAAAGGGATACACAACAGATACGCAAAAGTTTTGATGTTGGGAAAATAATGAAATTAGTGAAGTTCTAAGGGAATGTATATCAGGAAATAACACAACATGGGAGGAAATATTTAACTCACTCAGGGCCATTGCAGAAGAGAAAATAGGTTACAACCAAGGAGCAGAGAGGAAGAAATGGCTGTCAGACAACACCTGCATAGAGACAACAAATTCGTAGTAGCAACCGAATTTGTTGCCAATCCAATTTTAGGATTGTGGCTACGTAATTTCAGAAATGATAACAAAAGTTTGGTTACTTCAACCGAAATTCTTCATTATCAACTGACTTTCGGTTGATAGAACCGAATCTATGTGTGCAACCGAATCATTCGATTGGCAACAAATTCGGTTGCTGCTACGAATCTTTTTTCTCTATGTGGAAATTAATTCAGGAGAGGAACAAATTGGAAGAACGGAAGATTGATAATCCAAACTTCAACCCACAATATACTACTGCTGCGAAAGCCGTAAAGAAATCAAAATATTTTGAAACTTTGGCCAGTGAAGCGGAAGTAGTTGCAGGAGTGAACAATGTGAGGGAGTTACATTAGATAATAGGTCGCCTCTCAAACCAAAATATGAATCGAAACCATGCAGTAAAGAATGTAAATGGTCAACTGCTCACGAACATAGAAGAACAAACACAAAGATGGAAGCAGCATTTCGAGAAATCTGCAATATTGTCCATGATAACACAGCAAAACTCCTTACATACTGATGCAACAACCAACGACACAATATCAATAGATCCCCTAGCATTGAGGAAATAACATGCGCTGTCCAAAAACTAAAGAGAAACAAAGCACCAGATAAAGATGGTATACCCCCAGAGCTACTCCAAGCAAACTCAGGAATAGCAGCGGAAATCATCCAACCCTATATATGTAATGTTTGGTTAAACGAACAGCTTGGACAAAAGGTGAAATAATAAAGATACCAAAGAAAAATTATCTGACTGAGTGTGATAATTGGATAATTGCTACCATAATAAATAACAGATTATACAGTATCGAAAAATCACTACGTGACGAGTAAGCAGGCTTCCGACCACACCGCATCTGTGTAGATCAAGCCAATAAGCTCCGTGTAATAATAGAGCAATAGGTCGCTTTACTTAGTATTTATAGACTTTAGAAAAGCATTCAACTCAATAAAATGTAGTGCAATATGGGATGCATTAAAAGCAAAAGGTGTACCAACAAAATTGATAAATTTGATTAAAGCTATGTACAACAATACCACACTTCAAGTTCGTTGCAATGGCATGATCAGCGAATCTTTCATGACAAACGCTGGAGTTAAACAAGGTTGCCCTCTATCTCCATTATTGTTCGGCGTTGTTTTGGGCGAGGTTATGATAGAAGTATGCAGTAAATGAAGGGGCATTGTCTGGGATCTCCAAAACCATCTAGATGATTTGGATTTTGCTGACGATATTTGTATCATATCGCATAAGTTTAACGATATGCAGAGCAAAATAAATGACTTGCTTGTGTTGGCAAATCCAACTCTATTTGAAAGTAAATATTGCAAAAAAAATGTAATGCGTATAAATAGCACTACTGACAACCACTTTGTAGTGCAAAACCAACGCATACAATTTGTTAAATCCTTCTGTTATCTAGGATGCATTATGTCGATAGATGGAGGAGTGAAAGACGACGTGTCACTCAGGCTAAATAAGGCAAGGTCAGTTTTTGGTCGGTTAAATAAAATGTGGAGATTCCTCCGAATTTCGAAAAATACAATTATTCGTATTATCAATGCCTGTGTGAAACCCACACTGCTGTATGGTAGCAAGAAGACTGCAAGTTTTCATAAACAAATGTTTGCGCATAATATGCCGCATATTTTGGCTTAACGTTATCACCAACATTGAACTCTGGCGACTAACAAACAAATTAATTCGCCAAATAGAAAGACGAAAGTGGAAATGGATAGGCCACATATTGCGAAGACCAATTGGCAGCATCGCAAGGACTGCATTGGAATAGAATCCCCAAGTTAGCCGACGCTCAGGCCGTCCTAAGAACACCTGGGGTAGAACAGTTCTACAAGAACTCAATATCGAAAACAAATTGTTTGACGAAATAAAAGTTTTATGGAATGATAGAATAAGTAGAATTTTTCTTGTGAAAGTCCTATGTTCCCAAGTGGAATGAATAAAGGAGAAAAAAATGTAGACATTATCTTATGCATTGCATACATGGTCTCAACGGAAGACTTTCCAATACCCTTCATAAGTAGGCCTTCTACCAGCCGTCTAACAAGTAGCGAGAAGGCAAGTTTGTGCTCCTAATGACACGACGTGTAAAATTTAAATGATTTCTCAATGCAACTGGGTGTCCTTATGTCTGCAAAATGAGGCCTTTATGAACCCAACTATACTTCCATTTTTTCCGCTGATACACTTTTTCGTCGTTACAACTTCTACAGAGTCATTGCTAAGGAATCGCAGACTATGAGCGGCTGCAGCTAGAGCCTAGTGACTATTAATAACCTTTGCGAGGTTGCTTAAGTGGAATCTAGATAGACTTAACGCAAGTCAAGTACTCTACATATTAATACTAGTTTTTCTGGTCTGCAAAAAAGTTTGTGTAAAATAAATTCTTAAATCCAATTTCAAAACACAACTTAACTTATTAAATGTTTGGGTAGTGCTGGCATATTGGAGTCTGAGTAGCCTGACCTCACATCCCACACATTAATTTGAACTTGATTCTTCTTTGAATAATTGGATGACATTCCCTGAAAGATGGCTTTAGGAGTGTTTAAGTTATGATTACAGAACAGAAAACTTTGAAAATGACCGACGCGCCTAGAGCATATTCAACATCCCTGTTTTTTTTAATAGCTTTCCCACAAACGAAATGACTATAGGATCAGTTTGAAGTTCTCTCTTAGCGTTAATAGTTGATTCAAGTTTGACGTTGTTGAAGGCTTCATCTGTATCCAGGAAGCCACATTATAAAGAACCATGGAATGTTCTTTTGTAATATCGCTGGATTGATACCATCAGGAGTTGGACTTTAATAAGATAGAGCTTCAAACTACATATCATAAAGGGTTTTCCAACAAGAGGTGTTATTTTGAATCACCTGGTATTTCAGTAGCTGTCACTTTTTAAGATTTTATTCTTTGACATCTGACAAGTAGAAACTACGCCATTACTAAAAATGGAACGACACACGCTTCAACAACGCATTGAAATTATTAAAATTCACTTAGAAAATGGTGAAAATCTTGCAGTCACAGTTCGCAAAACTAAAGCATTTTTGGGTCGTCGTTTTTTTGGCTTATCGGACCGCAATACAGAAATTGGTGAAAAAATTCGAGCTGTTGGGACAAGTTAGTGATGTGAAGAATAAAACCCGTGCACGTCGCTCAAGAACAACTGAGAATATTGCTGCTGTAGCCCAAAGTGTTTAAGAAAATCCAGGATTGCCCATTCCTCGTCGTTCTTTGGAACTGAGCATTCCACAAACGTCATTACACCGTATTTTGGTCAGAGTTGGATGATAATGATCTAGACAATGTTTACTTTCAACAAGGCGGCGCTACGTTCCACACAGGCAACGACAACATTGCTCTTTTATGAGAAAAGTTTCCGGACCGTGTTATCTCTCGAATAGGTGATCACAATTGGCCACCAAGATCTTGGGATTTAACATAAGATCTATGCCAACAGCCCAGCGTCGATGCAAGACCTCAAAGATAGAATTCGTGAGGCTATCGAAAACATAGGGCAGCCGCTTTGCTATTTGGCTATGGAAAATTTCATGAAAAGAATATGGTCCTGTAAGCGTGGAAGTGGTGGCCATTTGGCTGATGTTATTTTTCATTATAAACGGCATACTTTCCTCTTTATTATGAAATAAACATCCGATCATTTATCTCAAAAAATGCGTTTTTTTTTGAATACCAAAATAACACATCTTGTTGGAAAACCCTGTATATGTTTTGTAATTGATATATTTAAGATATTAGTTCATGATTTTCCCTAAATTGACAGCCTGGTATATGGATTATTTTCATTTCAAGATCTATGCATTTTCTGAATGTATTATGGTGATGTTGGTCTTCAATTATAAGCGAGTTTATTATAGGTAAAGGCTCTCTGAATTCATTGCATTTGTTCGTGATTTAAGCCTTCCACCATACGAGCTTAAGAGTCTAAGTTAGTCTTATCGTTAGTGGTGTCTGAGCATGAAGTCCTGTACTTCAGCATGAAAGGAACTTTCCTTCAACACTTTCACACATACAGAGTTTGAATATTTGTCGCCAATATAAGTAATGAAATCTGAGCTATCCCAAACAGTATGGCATGCATTGTTATCTATATAAATATAAAGAGCGCCTTTCTGCTTTATTTAGTCCGAAAACCCAATATTTATACAGATATGGTTCTTGGACAAAAATAAGCTCCACCATGCCTAGAACCAATCGGAGAAGTAGGTCAGCAGAGATGGCTTTGGAGTGGTGAAAGTTAATCTGAGTAACCTTCACTACATTTGATACCTGTGAACGACAATAATGTTATCGACCTACGGATCGTTTTCAGATTTTAGTAGGGTCTCCTCATTTTTTTTTTGCGTTCATTTTGTTAAGGTTTAGCGAAATCCTTAGACTATAAATGGGTGTTTGCAGAATTATTTACATACATACATATTAAACGAATTCTTTTTTACTTTTAATTTACACTTCAAGAATTTGTAAACGATTTTGGCCCTAGATGAGAATGAGTAAACGTTATCCGAGTTAGACAGATCAAAGATACCGGCTGAATATTATGTTAAAGGGTATATATAAGTTTGTCAATCTATTTGTAATTTCCAAATTTTTCATTTGCGACCCCATAAAGTATACATGTTCTGTATCGTTATAGATATCGTAGTCGATATAGACATGTCCGTCTATCAGTATGTTGAAATCAACTTCCCGAAGCCACCAAATAACTAACATACATGATTGATACATCAATATATCCGCAATAGTCCAATTTAGATTGCTATTTAAAATCGCCCCACAATTAGCTAAAATATAAGCGAAATATAACCGCGACTACCTATTTTTCACCCAATGATTTTTTTCACCAAAAATGTTTTTTCATCACACTTAAAGCTTAAAGTATAGTTTGCTGAAGGGTATATAAGATGGGGCACAGTCGAATATAGCACTCTAACTTGTTTTTAATATTTGTGTGTTTAAATATAGCTGTTTCACTCTATTTCACTTTACAACTAAAATAACAAACCAACAACCATTAAAATAGATGTTTTAGTACAAATGTCTTTCACTCCATACGTTCGTCCTTCTTTCTAGTTGTCCGTCTTAACAGCCATTTCCCATTTTGAAGAGGTTAAAAAGCTGTTGCTGTCTAGAAAAACATGAAAATAAATAAAATAAAAATATACTGATGCTGGTGGTGGTGGTGGTGGCGGTGTTCTAAACAAATTGTACATTTGTGTAAATGTGAGTTTTTTTCATTCATTTATATTTGTATCTGAGTGTGTTTGTATGCATTTAAATGACATTTCTATTGGGTTAGAACAACATGCTGTATTTTATGTTTATAGTGTGTTTCGTTGTGTGCATTTGTGGCATTAACAAGATTTGTTGCGGAGTTTAGCTGTATTTTTTATTAAAAAAATATAAGGAAAAATAACGAGCTCCATTTGAAACATATAAATTTCACATTTAAAATGATTCAAACATGAATTTACGTTTCCTGGTCCTTTTCCAGTGAATTGTTTGGTTTGGTTTTTTTTTTTGAGTATCTACTCTTAGAATATTGACATTACGTGCATAAAATAAATATGAGTTGTTATTTAGAGGAGTTGGATTTTAAATAATGATTTATTTTGGAATATAATTGCGTTCAAAATTGGAAACGAAAATAATATTACATTAACTACTATTTTCCTCTTCTTACATTTTAATCATGTTATTCGCTTGGGTTATAGAAACTAGCTGTAATAAATACACATTTGTGAAACAATTATACGACTTTCTTAGGAAGTTTCATTTTCCACAGTTTTTGTTTGTATTCAATTGTGTTTTTTAGCATACATTTCTGCTTTTTGTGAAAGATATTTTATTTCTTGATCCCTATGAAATTCGATTTCAGCTATGTGCTTTTGCCTGTATGTGTAGAATAGTCTAATGTCCAAAATAAACCACCGAAATTAAACTAAAATGTTAATCATTGTCCTAAACAATTTGGTATTTATAATCAGAAAAAAACGGAGAATTTCAGAGAATTTTTCAATAAATGATCCACCAATACTCTTCAACGAACAGGATGTGAAAGGAAGTTGCGCGAAACAATTATCACAAAAACTGTTCATCGTCTCTGCTGATCGACTAGCCGCAATGCGGGCGCACTCAGCAGAAGCAGCACGACGACCGTGCATGATGGCATCCGAAGTACCAATCCTCAATAATTCTTATTGAATATTCCCAACTGTGAGGAGTGTCATGTACCCAATGTCTGACGCCGTTGTTGAAACTTCTATGACTCAACAATCAATAAATAATTCCACAATTTCTTCACTTCTCACGGTATTTCTTAAATTGAATGATGATGGTAAAACTTAATCTGGGCGTCGTAGTCAAATTCCTACCGTGAACATTTTGCTATCACACAAATTGTGAAATAGGAACTAGGACCTCAAAGGGCTAGTTGACAATACCTAAAGTATAGATAAAAATCGTTATTACTTAGTTACCTACAAAATCATTGGTTGGTCAGTGATCAATGTGGTCTTTATAGATGAGTAATATCTATTGAATAAATATTCAAACATGCCAAAAAGCAGCATCTTCATAGCCTGCTTTCAAATAACTTCCGGGGTTACTAGACCCAACCTTTAGCTGTGAGATATCTCAGTTTAGACCCGGCTACATCACGAAGGTTAGTCAATATATAGTTGCCGCAATATATTGTATAGTGCCCCGTTAATACTGCCAGCAACCTTGATATATCCCTTCTATTCGGGGTTATCAGTTCCATAGTACGTTTTTAGTTAAAAGATGGCCACATCAACTTGGCTACCCTACATGTGTCTAAATTACGCCATCTATTCTCAGCCTTTGTAAGAAAGTATCTGAAGATTATGCCTTTGATAGTCCCCAGTGGAATTGCTACTGAGACCACATTGAGGTGTCTAAGGCAAATCCCATTCTGGCTAGTTCGTCTGCCTGTTCATTACCGAAGGGATCTCAAACAGATAGACGACCTAGCCTTGACAGAGGATTCTTATATTCCCTGACTAATGAAGATGAAGTTGTGTAGGCATTCAGTGAGAGATGTGGCGCCTGACTGTCGACAAAGATGCCAATTTTGCCACGAGTATAATGATTATGAAGTGTATTGCAAGCCACCGTCTGTATATATCCTAGTGTCATATTCGTACACGAGATTACCCCTACCCCACTTACTCCTGGAGGGAATCAAGACCTTGAACACTCTATCAAACTCTCTGTATGGAGTAATATGGTCAGAAGGCTGGAGAACGATAGACTCAGAATCCCCGCATGGCCATATGTTCTCGATCTCCAACTTTGATCTCTGGACTTTGTATAGTTGGTCTACGACATACTTCCTTCTAGTTGCAGTTCACTATACAAGAGATCCATAAGTAAGAATTGGACGTACTATTAGCTATTCTGGATAGCAAACTATCCTGGAAAACCAATACCCTTTCAAGGACGTCAAAAGCCTTGACGGCTATGTATGTCTGTAAGAAGGCGATTCGTTAACTGGCTATGTGATACGGTTATTAAGCCGACACTATTCTATGGAGTTTCTGTATGGTGGAAGGCATTAGACAATGGCTCAATTTACATGCTATTCGAGAGAATTATGATAAGAATGGCAATCCTGCTAACAGGAGCTCTAAGAACGACCACAACAAAGTCGCTCTTTACTATATTGAACTGGATCCCCGTGGATCTAATGGCAAGAAAAATGGCATTTACCTCTGCATAAACGCGATTGGGGCATGGAAACATGCTACATACTGTCATGTCAGCATAATATTGATTACAGCACTTCTGGGCTCTTATTAACGAGAACTTTCGGTTTCTCAATTCCGTATAATACGGAAGCAATGGACGGACCTTTACTTCACACAACGGGTCTCTCAGTCTATACAGACGGTACAATGAAGGGAGATCGAGTTGGCGTAGGTGTATACATTCGGGAATTCGACATTTGGTTATCTTTTAGAATTCCAAATATTCAGTCAGTATATATACGAATGCCAAGCAGATATATTCGTATATATACGAATAGATGTTGTGTACACAAAACATCTAATTTGGTCCAGGAATGCCGAGCATCCTTAAACAGGATGGCGAGACATACAACAGTCGTACTCAAGTGGGTACGGGGACACGGAGATACTACAGGCAACTGCGTTACCTGACGGAAACATAGATTTCCTATGTGGAATTCCATTATCCAAACGTAAGCTACAAATTAGTAATTTCTACTATGAGCTCGCTCAGACAAGATGGTGTTGTGAACCCACATGCACTATAAACAGAATGATATGCCCTCGACTGAACCGTGGGCGAACAACATATCTTCTTGGCTTGTCACGCTGAGAATTGCGTGGCGTAGTCTTTGTCACTGTCCGGCATTATGAGATCTACGCTTACGGTTTCTGGAACACCGTTCCATAAATAGTCTTTCTGAGCTCTCGAATATGAGGCTTGAGAGCATCAATGCCTTAATAAGGAGTAGTAATTGGTTAAAAAGATCAGACATGGGAATCTCTCTAGAGTAACCTAATAACAGCTATATTATTGATATTTTTTGTTTTTTGGAAATCTCCTTCTGTCTTTCTTCGAAAATATTTTTCTTAACTGTTCAATCTTCCCCTTCTCTCTTTTCATTTCTATCTACTCCTCTTTCGTGTGCTGTTCTTCTATTCTTCAATTTCGCGGCTGCCTGGAAACCTAATCTAGTCTAACCTATCCCCTTTCCAAAGAATGTAACACAATTATATATAGGCATTCTCTTTTTAAATAGAAGAAAAAAGGTTTAAACGACATTTATAGAAAACGCTAAGAAAAGGAGATGTTAAACAAAATTAGTTCTGATGTCCTCAACTTATGTCCAATATGTGCTTAGGGTTTCCATGACAAGCCCTACACAATTTTAGTAGAACTATTCTTAGGATTGAAGTCAGATGCGTGATGTTCTGAATTTATTTGAAGGATAAGGATAAGATTTAGGCACGGTTTCGGTCTGAATAAAGAGAACCGTCATCAACCTAAGATGCACTGCCCTCAAGGCAAGAAGTTGAACTGGCAATTTCACAAATCAAGAACAACAAAGCCCCTGGTGATGATGGCCTAGTCATAGAACTCTTTAGAAATGCAGTTAATGTTTTTCAGGCTCAGTTCCATAAAATAATTTGCACAATATGGGAAACGGAAACGATCCCCAATGAATGGCAACGTGGAATTATAATCCCCATACACAAAAAGGCTAACAAAATGAAAATGGAGAATAACATTATTAAATACTCCATACAAAATTCTTAACAACAGACTTAAAGAAGTATCGGATAACAGACGTGAATGTCAGTGTGGATTTAGGCCGAATCGATTCACTCTTGATCAAATTTGTCTGTTAAGACAGACAATGGACAAGGAGTATGAGTACAAGAGAGATTTACACATGCTCCTGATTGACTTCAAACAGGCCTTCGACTTCATAAACCGAAAAACTCTAGGATCAATATTTAGGAGCATGGGAATTCCAGGAAAATTAACGAGAATGGTGGTTCTCACAATCAAGACAACAAAGTTGCTTTACAAAACAAACTCACGGATGAGTTTAAAATAACTTCAGCTGTAAGATAAGATGATGCTCTATCAACAAGCATCTTTAGTTTGTATCTCAACCACGCAATATCATCTTTAGATAGCGGAGGACATATATTTACACGGTCGACAATAATGTGCGCATATGCAGACGATATAGCTCTAATAACGCATAGTGTTCGAGAACTGGCAGAAAGCTTTGCTGTCTTAGAAGCAGAAACAATAAAACTTGGATTACTCATAAACGAAAGTAAGACTAAGTACATATACATGTTGCGGGCCACGGTCGTAAACACTCAGCAATCAATAACGTTTCAACACTATACGTTCTTTAAATACCAGGTGCTTTAATTAACAGTAACAACGCCATGCACCTCTCTATAAACGACCGCATTCAAGCTGCCCATAAGGTATTCTATGCCCACTAGACTGTCCACAAAAAATCGATTTTGGAATCTTGTTGGTCTTAACCCCACAAAACGATTCCCCTTTCCAGATATTGAGATAGCCGAAATTTGAGCTCGATTAAACGACGTTAACCCGTGCCGCTCGTCGCTCAAAGTTTGAAAAAATCAACATTTTTGGCCAAAAAGCTAACATAAGAAGCTATAACTCCAGAACGGTAAATAATAGAAACACGATTAGTATCTCAAGTGATTTTTTTTTATGTTATTCTAAATATCGGACCATATACCATAAAATCCTGTAATTTTAGTAAATATGGTCGACAAATAAAGATTATTTCCATATGTTTCAATGTGAATTTCCAAATATTGCGAAATTTGACCTTTGACCTCCAAAGTTTACGCCTTAGGATTTCCCGATTTATATATAACTTCAGGGATATATTTTTTAATATCTGAGAAATAATATTCTGTAAATATTTTGGTTAAAATGTATAACAATAAAAAATTATGACATATTTTCTAAAATATTCCAAAAAAATGAGTTTTTCGCGAAATCCGCAGAATTCAAACCGCAGGTACACCTGAACTATAAGAGGTATTGACCTAATTTTTTCACTGTTTTGTTCCCTAATCTATTGACCATAAACCCCCCGGTGATATTTAAAAAATTTAAAAATTTGTTTAACAAAGTTTAAAAAAAACTGAAAATGGTGTTTTGAAACTGTCGTCTAAAAAAAAATTTTTTTTTGACCACAGCTGAGAACAGATTCACGTTATATTTTAAGGAAAAAAACTTATATTTGAGCAAACATTGATATATTTTATGTAATAAAATAGTTTTATTCGTATAGTTTTCAAAATAAGTTAAATTTTTTTCCATATATCATAATCAAGTGCTCCGAGACACGTTAATGGCCTGGGGAATTTTTAATAACTTTTACATTTTTCAACCAATTTTTGTGTTTTATATCTTTTTGAAATACTAAATCTATGTACATTATGATTCAATAACAATAAAATGTAAAAATATGTACTTACTAGCAACATTTTTCACATAATATCAAAATATACAAAGTATGCTCCTACCGCGACTAGGTCACGTTTTTGGAGACAAAAGCTGTTGTAACTCTGTTTGGCTTAAAGAAACAAGATAATGTATATAAAATAAATTTTGAAGAACAATATTAGCTTTGTTTTGAGATACTAATCGTGTTTCTATTATTTACCGTTCTGGAGTTATAGCTTCTTATGTTAGCTTTTTGGCCAAAAATGTTGATATTTTCAAACTTTGAGCGACGAGCGGCACGGGTTAACGTCGTTTAATCGAGCTAAAATTTCGGCTATCTCAATATCTGGAAAGGGGAATCATTTTGTGGGGTTAAGACCAACAAGATTCCGACATTTTTTTTCCCCCATACAAATAGTGGACAGTCTAATGCCCACATCATACTATTTAAGTCAATGCTGATACCACGAGCATTGAAAATTAGGTTATACAGAACAGTTGTGCTGCCAGTTTTAACATACAGTTGTGAAACGTGGGCTCTGACTCAGGCATACGAGGAAAGGCTGAGAATCTTTGAAAGAAAAACTATATGGAGGCTTTCTTAGAAGAAGCAACCGAGAGGTCGACAATATAATCGAATGTAAAGATGTGGTGAAATTTGTAAAGATTGACCTGGACAGGATACATAGCTAGAATGCCACAGAACAGAGCTCAACAAAGAATAATGAATGCTACTCCATACAGAACCAGAGCAAGGGGAAAACCAAGTTCAAGATGGCTCGAAGAAGATTGCCAATATAACAGATTGGAAGAGTGCTGCGCAAGCCAGATCTGTTTGAAAGATGATAATGATGAGTACATCTCTCACTACCTTATTGTCTCTATCGTTAAATTGAACGATTTCCTGCATGATCTTGTTCAGAAGAATAAAACATTCTAAATGTTTAATAGTCTGAAAATTGTCGTTACCTATCAATTGCTTCATTGAAATAATTGAACTTAAATTTATTACTTGAAACTAATGTGTACATTAGGGTGGGTCGTATTGTATGGAGGCAAAACAAATAAATAAAAAGTAGTAGGGGGGAGGGAATGATTCTACGAAAAATTCTAAGCATCTTTGCTAAAATGGATTTTGATCTTGCGCAAATTCAAAAATATGTTGTAGGTAGTGATTCACTGCAAAGTTTATGTAAAATTTCCATTAACAGGTAAGTATTGTGAACTAAGAAAATAATTCTGGACTTTTTTCTTTCATTTATCAATTCGGCTTCAAATTTATTAACACTTCAGAAGAAAAACTTTTGTATTCTTTGAATTTTTTTGTTTAAGCATTTGGTATTTCAGTACTAGCACTACATATAACATATTTTTATATGGTTTCTAGAATTATTTGTAGAAATGCGTGGGAAATTACGTATGACTTCTTGTAAAAAAAACGGCCCACCTTAATGTACATACCTAAGTATATATATTGGAAAATGTTGATCAAAGTTAAAGCGTATGTTTATAAAGAATAATTTATAAACCTTAGTTTATAAATTCATTCAAGTATTTCCCAAAATGCTGCCTACTTTTTGAACAAATCTTTTTATTAAATTTTTTTTTCTTTAAGTTTTAAATCCCTGTTTCCTTTTATGCTTCTGACATCTACAATGTTTGAGTAACTCGTGTATTAATTTTATGTGGCATTTTTTGTTGCTTCTACTACCAACAAAATCTGATTTACAATCCGATTTATTGTGATAAATCCGTTTCAATCAATTACAAAATAGAAAGGAGGAACTAAAGGGTGTTGCTAAAGAGAGTTAAAGAAAAACAGAGCAACAAGGAAAAACAAATACTTCGATAAAAGTAAACGCTGTTTAAATCAGTTGCCACACACTCAACAATAAATCAATAATGCGCTTATTGTTGCTCGTGATATTTATATTCCTTGTTTTATTGTTGTTGTTGTTAATAACAAACAATAAAAAAACAATCATCCAAAAATATCTGCAACACTGTTTTCATCGAGGCACTTTAAGCTTCACAGCGAAAACAGATACTTTTCTGTTCCAATGTTTAGATTTCCTTACGTTAAGCCATTGCAAGAATGTAAAGAAAAACAACAACCAACAACAAAGAAATTCAACCGGAAAAGGGTTGTGTGTAGTCTTCTAAACAGCTGTAAATGTAGCACAGGAAACACTCACTCCCTCACTCAGTTCTAAAAAAATAATCTGTTTTGTCAATACAATCACGTCGCACAATTTATTAAATGCCCTATACGAGTCAGAGTCAATGAGATTTCATGAAAAATTTAAATCATTTCCAAAAAAAAAAAAAAAATTTCCATAAACTTTCTTATTTAGCTTAGCGTACAAATGCTTTATGTTCGCTTTTAGGAAAGTTTAGAATAAAAATACACTATTCGTATGAAAACTTTTACATTTATTTCAATTTTCTTTGTTAAACAAGAAAAAAGAAAAGTATCTAAAAGCTACAAAATATGTAATCTAAAGGGATACAAAGAGGGATACAAAACTCATATAAATATTATATTTAACAAATTTTAAAAAGTATTTAAAACAAAACTTTTTCTACCTCAAAATTTTGAAAACATAGACTTAGCCACATTGCCCTCTAAGCTAAAGATATGTAAATTGTATTTTAGTTTGGAACTAATTAGATTGTTTTTCATGTTCAAATAAACACCTTGTTGCTATTTGATTAAGCTGCTAGGTTTTCCTCTTTGAAGACTTATAAGGTTGTTTTAACTGGAAGTGTTGTAAGAATATATTTTGAGCTTGTTCAATGCGGTGTAACCCTTTGAGGAGGGAAATTTACCAACTAGACCAAATTTATTAGGTGTTGCTACGTTTTTATTGTATAAAACTATGATCTAAACCAATTACTTCCGAAATTATAATAAAATTGTTTAACCTTCAAGAAAGGTTATGAATTCAATTATTTTCAATTGCCTATAAAAATAAACAGGAAATGTTTTATAGTTTTAGACAATTTTTTATGAAACTTAAGAAGCTTACTTTCCAAAAATTAAACGTCTAATAAATAATATAAAGCTTTTATCGGGCTAAGGAGAAATTCACACTATCTAAGTAGGGGTCTTAGCATTTTTCTATCTTGATACCTAAGAGCTTATATAAGAAGTGGCAACATCCACCATACTGGACTCATATACTTTGGTGTAAGTAGAAAAATGTTCACTGGGACAATTATAAAACATTCAAGAAGTAGACTAAAATCATATAATCTGCACTGGCTAATCAATGGCCAACCAAAGTAAGCCTCGACTTCAAGGTCATCCTGTGTAAGACTGTTTAAAAACCAATTTGGACATATGGAATCCAGTTATGGGGCTCAATCCAAAATTCTTAGGATCATGACGGCAACACCATGGAGCACCATTGGTTAAAGATAAGTTTATAAAAAATCGTAAGAAATGCATCTTGAAATGGTAACACCATCCGAACCCACTTACTTACTAGAACTCAAACACGAAGAAGGCTTCTTAGAGCTGATCCTAGGTGTAGAAAGCCATATAAGTACTTAGTTGATTCTATTGAAGAATTCGAAAAGATAAAATTTGCGGTCAAATCTTTTAAACCCTTTTAATATACGGGACAGATTACATATTTCCAGTTTTTTTATATAGTTGAGGAAGATTTTAAGGAGTACCTTTGAATCCCTGTTTATATCCCCAATGCAGCCCTGCAGACATGGTTAGCATTCTTGAGTATATTTAATGCATATTTGTTTATAAAAGATACCCTTAATAATACGAATATGTGATCTCTAGGGGAATAAATTACTAGATGAGGAACATGTATAAGTGTGATCTATATTCAAGTTTTAGCATGGTCAGGAGTAATGTAGATCGAACGTTTGAGTTAAATATATTTATTTTGACACGGCGAGAGAGAATTGGAGAATTACATACCTTATTGAGTTGACCATAGGCTTGCGTCGCCCTTTTTATTCGATTGGCAATATCTGCATCTGAGCCACCAGATATTATGATAATAGCTCCAAGGTAACAGAATGAGTCAACCTCCTCCAAAGTATCATTATCAATTGCAAATATATTTGCGACATCTGTGTTAATTCGCATCACTTTAGTTTTGCCAATGTTTAGCTTGAGACCAGCGCTCTTGAGACGTTGCAATTTGATGGTCATATCAGAGTATCGATGAGAGAGAAGGCAGATATCGTCAGCATATTCTAAATCATCTAACCGGTCCCGAAGTCCCCATACGATAACAATATCTAACACAATATTAAATAACAGTGGTGACATTACACAGCCTTGCCGTACCCCAGTACCAACAGTAATTTTTCTGCTAAGTTTTCCTTCCTGCTGAATGCGACAGAATGCATTAATGTACATACACTTAATGAGCTGGATAATTTTATGTGGTACTCTTTACATTCCAGGGCTTTCCAATTCACATTGTGATTAAGAGTATCGAATGCTTTCTCGAAGTCAATGAATATTAGATATAGAAGTGATCGCCATTCGACCGACTGTTCCACTATGATTCTAAGTTTATTGACGTGGTCAATACATGATTTATTCGGATGAAAGCCATCTTGTTGCATTCTGAGTTGCGGTGTTATAGTGTCAGAGAGTCTTGTTGTTATTATGTGGATTATTATATTGTTCACCATGCTGAGTAGCGTGATACCTCGCCAGTTGTTACGACTAGTTAAATCTCCTTTTTTTGGTAGTTTTACTATTATGCCTTCCTTAAGCTCTTCGGGAACGTTTTCGTTAATTCAGATATCTTCTACTAAGGGCAAAAGGATTCTATTTTGAGAAGTTCTGGAGATATGTTGTCATTTCTAGGGCTTTTATTGTTTTTGAGAGACTTGATTGCACATACAATATCAGATAACGAAGGAATGGCGGTGGGTATATTTAATACGTTATCGTGGGTAGTACAATTACATATTGGAGCGTAGTTTGGCCTCGGGGACAGCATTGAAGAATAATAATCAGTCCATAGATCACGCAGTTCATCTTTGGATGTTATAAGTATACCATAATTATTAATTTTTAATAATAATTTCCCATTATTATGGAGGAGGTGTAGTTGAGTTTGTGTTTTGAATTTGGACTTTAAACTTCAAGAAGAGCGGAGCCTCAAGGCCCCAAAATGGGGTATATATAATTAAAAATTATGTCTAAGTTTTCTTTTCGAGCCGATTTGAAAGATTTTTGTGTACTATTGTTGGTTAGTTTTACACCATTTTCCGATTTTGGAGATATTTTTACACAGTATTTTATAAAAAATTAAAAAATATTTCTCAAGGTTACTCAACTATCATATATACCATTCGAAAGGCTTCAGTTTCTTCTTTCTAAATCTACTGAAAATCTTAAAATCAACTAGGTTACTGTCTTATAAATGCGTAAAAGTACGAAAAACCAGGTTTTTACTTGTAACTTAAGATTACGGAGGTGTTTGGCAAATTTCCAAAAAAGAAAAAAAAAATTTTTGTTGTACTTGACAACAGCTACCAGAAAAATAGTATCTCTTTCCAGGTATTTTTTGTCCCACACTGTCATTTATGCTTCATAAGCGGATATGTGCTATATTCTGCAATACAACAACAACAACAAAATGTAGCACTTATCCTAGATTTGCAACATGTGCAAGATTTGCAGTGTAGTTTTGCAACGAAGAGTGATTTCCGCTTATGAAGAATAAATTACACTGTGAGGCAAAAAAATACCAGTGAGCAGATTTAAATATTTCCCTCGTTTTGTTTGAAGTATTTTTTCCCCGATTTTCCGACCCCCGCTCAATTTGATCCCAACTACGTACAATGATAACAAAAAAACTCAATTTTAACTATTAACTCTCTATGGGAATGGCCAAGCTCACTAATCAGAGCTAAGGTTTTTCAATAGCTTATAACTAAAAAATATTGTTTGCATTTTTTAGGTCCTTTTTATTCAAAAAATAAGTTTATAGCACGTTAAGTCCAATTAATAATCCCGTCTTACAGTGTCTTAAACTCTAGATGTGGCCGCTTTTTATTATACCCTTCACCTTCGTGAGATATCTTCGGGATCCAAATCTTCAATAATTCTGTCAGACATGCTTTCGATAAGTTTCCTATTTAAAATCAGCAAAATCCGTCCAAGAATAAAGGAGATATGAGCAAAAATCCGAGACAACCTCTGAAAATTTCATCTAAAAAAGACAATTTATTGCATGCTTTGACAAAAAAGCAAGAAAACGTATATATGTTTGGATGTGTGTTGGCTTCATTGCTTTGCGTATTTTTTTTTGGTGTTTGACAAAAAAACTACAAAACGTACATATGTTTGGATGTGTGTTGGCTTCATTGCTTTGCGTATTTTGTTTTGTTTTTGGTGTTTCGTTTCTTTTGGCGTTGTTGTTTTTAAACTCTTCACCTTCGTGAGAAGGGTATATATAAGATTGTTATTTCGTTTGTAACTTCTACAATATAATCTGTTCGTCAGCAATTAAATGTAAAATTTTTAAAAGTTTTCTTGATATATTTAGGATACTATACGCTGAAAATGGGCAATTAATGCATCCACAACAACGGTGAAGGGTATATGAGATTCGGCATAGCCGAATATAGCACTCTTACTTCTTGATTATATCATTCCGTTTGTAACATATCGAAATATTGGTCGTAGACCCACAAAACTATAGATAATTTTTTTTTAGTCGAACACAAACTGCGATGAGTTTTTCTTGCCTGCAGATACACATAGAGTCTATGGCTGTAATCGAACCCGCAATATCCGAGTTGATAGGCCAGAGCACTATCGCCTAATCTATCGGGGCAATCTAGGTGCTTATAAAATTTTAAAACGTTCTAGTTTAGTAGTAAGTCCGTCCGTCTGTCTGTCTGATCGTCTTGTTAAAGATACCATTGGGCCTAAGGGGAAAGGCTTATGTAAGGGAACAAATTTATCATAAATATTGTCTGTTGATCAGAAATGTTTGATATTGAAAACGGGCAAAATCGTCCATCCGACGTCTAAAAAACAATTACAACTTTATAGGAGACTTTTAAAACTTTGGCACAAATTGCTATAGCTAACGACAAATAGGTTGAATACTTTGATCGGACTCAGCAATATACATATTTTGTTCCTTATATAAATCAAATGCATGAATCTAGATAGGTATAAATTAACCAAATCAGGTCAACCAGATAAATGTTCTTTTATAAAAAAGCAGAATAATCAGTGTCAGATTATATTGGTAGCACATTTATTTCTTAATATCAGCATTTTATTTATTTTACATAGATTCATCGTTGTGTTTCATGGGTTAAAGAAATTTTCAATAATCTACACAGAGTTATCGTTGTATACTTAGATTATTTCCACTTAATTAAATTTCTTAATAATTCATGAAATGTTTTTTTGTTAAATATAATTTTATATTTTTTTTTTCCTCCTTCACTGGCCACACTCTCTAAGCGCTTCCTTAACTTCTGTCTTCTCTTCCCGTGACTAACGGCTGATAAATTGTATTCATTTTATATTGCTTCTGGTCTCTGTAGCTATCTTAATTCAACTTATTTCCAAAATATATATTAAGAAATTTATTCTTTAGAGAGTAAAAATTACTGTCATTTTAATAATTCACATGGAAACGCTTTCCTTTTTGTTTTCTTTTACTTCTCTACCTACCTTTTCAACTTGCCCAGAGTTTGTGGCCATATTGATTTAATTGTATAAATATGCCGTGCTTAACACGAAATCTTAGTAAAGTTTTCTTTCAATTTTTGTTTGGCCAACATCTTTGTTTGAATTGAGGTGGAATCTGATTGCTATTGCACGTAGTGTTGGATTGGATGAAGATTAATTAGAAAATATTTATTTTATTCATTTCTTTTTTGGGGATTTATTGTATTTTGCTGATGGTGGTGGAGTTTTATTTTTAATTAAATACAAATCGATTAGATTTTGCATAAATCCCCGTAGAAAATGAGATTTTGCTGCATAGATTTGTTAAGAGGTTTGAGCCACGGGTGTAGTGTAAGATATGTATCTCTTTTATTAAGGAATTTTCTTTTTTAATTATAAATTACACATAGTATTGGACACCTTAATAACATATTCATATATGTATATGTATGTATATTGTACAATATTAAGCAAAATGTAACTTTGTTTCAAAAATATTTCAATTTTAAATGTTTTTTTTTTTTTTTTTTTGTTACTGTGGAATTAAACATTTATCTAAATGTTCTTTAGAGTAGTTTATAAATATCTCTGTGCACCATCACAATAAAAAAAATCAATATAGTTTTTCCCCAAAATACTAAAATTTATTTTATAGTTGTTGTATTTAGTTTAAACTACTTTTTTCCAAAAATGAATAAAAAAAAGTATATAAAATGCTAAAGTTGATTTTGCTGTACCCACAACATAAAAGGATGTTGCTGCCACTTTTCCATTTTCACAGTTTAATATTTGAGTTACATCTAACATCCTTCACCCCCCCTCACCCTTTTGTATTTTTGTATATGCAATATTTCGACCATAAACAGAAAATGTTGCCTCAACAACAAACTCTACTTTATTTTATAGGACACATAAACATTTACAAAAACAGATATTTAAACTACCCTGCATCGCTAGGAACTAAGGACTGAGATCGAAAAATTCTTAACACACGTTTTTCATTAAAACTTTTAACGCAAGTATTATTTGATTATTTTTTTGATCAAGTTACCTTTGTTAAGCATGTCAGTTATTATGTTTAATGTCAATCATGTTCATTTGCTGTTAATATGATTAAAATGAGTGGCCAGAAAAAAGTGCGTACTTAAATTATTAAATATTTTCAACAAAACCCAACTTGGTCCTAAAAAAACTTGGCCAAACAATCAAAGGTCTGCTATCAAGCTTTTTCTAATATTATTAAACAGTACCGGGAGAACTTGTCGGTTGATATAACATCTTGCTCAGGTAGAAGGAATGATCCACATGATGTTTCTAAAGCCAAAAAAATTTAAAGCATTTTCAAAAGAGCTCTCAACACCTCCGGTAGGAAAGAAGCCCGGTTAGCTCAGTACTCGGACTATTTGGTACGAAAAGTTAAAGCTAATGAAGGTTTAAAATCATACAAGGCTCAAAAAGTTCCTGACAGGAACTCTGCTAAAAATTTAGAGGCCAAAGACAGAGCACGGAAATTGAAGTCAAATTTTATACAAAAAATATACTTGCTGCATAATGGATGACGAAATGTAAGTATGGAAAATTTTTCGCAGCTTCTGGGTCAATTTTTTTATATTGCAAATGCTCGAGGGAATGTAGAAGAAAAGTTTAGGACCCAAAAGCAGACAAAATTTCCGAAAAAGTTCTTGGTATGGCAAGCAATATGCAGTTGCGGCAAAAAAACAAATATTTGTTACAAAGGGCTTTATAAATACCGAAATTTACATCAAGGAATGTTTACAAAAAAGGATGCTTCCATTCATATGACTTCCTAGTGTGTTTACTTATTTTTGGCCTGATTTGGCATCCTGTCACTATGGTAAGAAAGGTTTTGAGTGGTAAAAGGACAATAATGTGGTATTTGTACCAAGAGAGGCAAATTCTCCAAACTGCCTGGAGCTAGGGCAAGTGGAGAGATATTCGGCTCTTGGTAAAAGAGAATTGAAGAGCACAAAAAAGGTGTCCAAAAGTGTGGTAGATTTTTAACGGAGATGGACAACCTGTTCGAACAAAGTGACAGAAATCACTATAAAAACCATAATGGAAGGGTTTTCGAAAAAGGTTCAAAATTTCATCATTAGTGTTAATGTTATTGTAAGATATCAATTTATAGCATCTGCGTAAACACCTACAAGTGAAATTACAAGAGAGTGAAGTCGTATAATCAAAAGAAAAGCTAATGTTACTTTATATTTACAACCAGAATTTAGGTCGGAAAAATAATGCTTTGAGTTTTATATTTAATTGATTTGATTTAAGGTCTGATTAAGGGATGGCAAATTTGGTACAATTGTCCTTTTTTTGGTACAATTCATGACTGAATCGTACTATAGTACACCAATGAATCATTTGGTAGAATTATTGTAACAGTATCAGATGCTGATCCAATTCAACCTTTTGGATATGGAAGAAATTAACATTTATTTTTCCTTTTTTATATTACGCATTTTCGGTTTTTTTGGAGGGGTGTTAAATTTCTCGTTTTCACGCCCCTTGATTCGGGCCTGTTATGAATTTAAGGCTGCGGGAATAATAACCCAAAGAAATATAAGCAACTTTTGTTCGATTGTTTTTTTCGTTTCACGTTGTTAAGATTTTTTGGTGATTGTTCATGAATTTTTTTTTGGTTAAAATATCGTAATAACCTCGATTTTTATACAAACGATTCCAAATGAACTACAAAATATTAATAAATAGGCAGTTTAAATTTGTTTGGTATGTATATTGATAATATCAAGGTGACGTCAGTTTTGGTACAATCAGAGCCCAAAAAGTACTATTTTTAATGAAAGTTGGTACAATTTGTGAATTTTAGATGCCATCCCTGGTCTGATCACTTGGTAAACTCCAATTTATATATATTTGGGTCATTGACACGTATGTCCTCTCTGTACTGCAAAGATAAGTCATATGGTTACTTTATACATCCCAGGTATTCTAGCGAGAAGTCAACTGTCACTTTAATGTCTCTAAGTAATCTAGGGTGAAGTCACTTCAAATTTTTATTATGTGCTGTATTTTAGAACATATCGCTCATTTGCTGCAACAACGTCATAACTCAAAATCCGTGTTTTTGAAATGAGTAATACAAAATATGCGCCGTTCTATAGTCTTGCATATAGTTTTATCAGTTTTCAAAAAAGTCAGTTAGTTTTTGTGCGATAGTGCGTTTTTGTTCTAAACATCAAAATTAAAATTCATATTTTCTCGTATATTTGACAAGTACAAATTTGGGTTAACTAGTGATTAGAAAGATATTAACATCTACTATTTAAATCTGGTTTTATTTATGAAATCTCGTGATTTGTTGAAAATTTATTTAAGAAATAGTCAAATGTCATAAAACATTCAAAGCCGTTTTTCTCGAAATGACTTATTTTGAATTATGACGTTGTTGCAGCAAATGAGCGATATGTATTTATTTTATCCACCAGAAAGTAATCTATTGAAATGTGTCTATTCGTGACCCTTTATGATCTATAGTGTAGTATGTTTAAATTTTTTATTTCTATTCCAATTTAGGGATAAGACATTTTACTAATTACCATTGTAGCTAGTGTATGTAAGATTGGTACCATTGTAATAAGGATCGCAGTATGGGTTGCTTACAAGAAAATGGTTATTGCACGGTCTCTTTGTAACGTAAGGAACGCATGTGTCAACTACTAAGAACTTAATCACAGATTACTGCATATATGAGAGTTCTTAAAAAAGTAACATCGAACCGTTTGGTTATTTTGACGTTCTACAACCACTTTTAAATGGTTTCCAGAGCGTGAAAAAATAAGCAATTTTCAATATGCAACGAGTCTGATTTGTTCCTCTTTCCAAACCACAACCATTTTGACATTTTATTTTGTTAAAAAAAGTGTTTGAAAGAAAGAAAAGTTATTTAATATGTATGTTTTTTTGGGGGATTCATACGGACTTGGCTATATCGACTCCGCTATCTTTAATGATCGAGAATATATATAAACAAAACTTTTTTTAAAAGAATATATCGAGTTTAGAAGCAACTCTCTCAAGAACAATAATGCAAGAATAGGCTGTAGAACCGATCGTGGAAGGGTTATTGATCATATATAAGGAGTGAGATAGAAAAAATCTTAACATACAGTATCGGCCATAACTAAAGCACCCCCCCATTGAATTTTTTTCATAGCATATTTTTTTGTATAAAAACAAAGTTTTAAATTTGTATTGTGGATATAATATAAAACATTTTTTTAATTTATATTTTGTTGCAAATCCTTTGTTTTGGATGACACAAGCACATCTCTTAGGCATAGATGATATTAAGTTTTTTATGGTGTCTTGCGATATTCCTTCCCAGGTTTTATTTTCATTTATTTTCATATTATCAATCTCCCACAAGTTCTCAATAGGATTGAGATCGGGAGATTGAGCAGACCAACGAAGAACTTCAGTCTTATTACTATGTTGCCAAGTCTTACAAACTTTGGAGGCGTGCTTAGGATCGTTATCCTGTTGGAACCTCCCTATAAGTGGCATCTCTTCACTGGCATTAGGCAACATTACATCTTTCAATATATCACGGTACATGAACCGATCCATAATCCCATTAACTTTTTGAATTGGCCCAATTCCTTGACCAGAAAAGCAACCCCAGGCCATTACATTGCCCCTGTCCGTGTTTAATTGTTCCTTTGCAATACATAGGATTCAGTCTTTCTACTTTTCGTCTGCGTACACGCCTTATTTCATAGACTCTTTTTTTAATTTGTATTTGGATTCGTCAGAGAACAGTACTGTCTTCCATTTTTGGACACTCCAGTCGATGTGGGCTTTGGCAAACTCCAGTCTAGCTTTCTTGTTCTTAGCTGATATAAACGGTTTTTTTGCTGGTCGTCGGCTGAATAATCGTGCTTCTACTGCTCTTCTACGGATTGTTCTTTCGCTAACGCATAATCTTATACTTGTTCTTACTTGACTAGCAGATGCTGTAGGATCTTTTTGCATTGCTCCTTTGATCAAGGAATCATCATATCGTGTGGTTTTACTCGGAAGTCCTCCAGAAAGCCCCGGTGATATACGACCATTCTGTAAAAACTTTGGAATCAGCAAGGAAATAACTGATCTGTTAATTGAATATTGTTTACTTAATTCATGCCGTAATAAGGCCGCCTTCCAGTCTTCAATAAATTTAATTTTAAATTCACTGGAGTACTTGTTCCTTGCCATCCATTATATATAAATTATATAGACTACGCCTTCCTTTATTTTTATCTTCTGGTATTTTAAAATGCATCCGTTGTGAGTCCCGGTAACTGATATTGCAAATATCCAGTAGCATAGTCAAATTTTTAAACATCTTATAAGGGGGTGCTTTTGTTTTGTCCGTCGCGTTTTATGTTTTTTTATGTTTTATCACTTTTATTTAATTGTTCATGAAATTAGCCTTTCCTAAATGAACACAATATGAACATTAACAATATAAGTTAATAAAATATACACAAAATACATCCCAAAAAACCCTTTTTTATAAAAAAAATTATGATATGATAAAATCCATTGAGGGGGTGCTTTAGTTATGGCCATGGTATGTTAATAAAAGTGAAACCACTAAAACTAAAGATTTGAATCTATTTTTATTTGATTAAAATTATTGTTACAATTTACAAAAGATATTATTTTTATAGTTCTAATTAATAGTGATGAATTTATTAACCTCTTCCGGAAACCCTTCTATTAAGGTTTTTATAGTGCTTTCTGTCACATTGTTGGAACAGTTCTTAGTTTAAAATCTTCCACATCTTCTCTTTTAACAAGAGCCCATTATCTGTCCACTGGTCTTAGCTCCAGGCAATTTGGAGGATTTGCCTCTCTTGGTACAAGTACTACGTTATTGCTCTTGTACCACTCAAGACCTTGCTTTCACAGTGAGAGGATGCCAAATCAGGGCAAAAATAAGTGGACATATTATTAAGTTTTATGAATGGAAGCATCCCTTTTTTGTAAACATTCCTTGATATAAATTTCGGTATTTATAGAGCACTTTGTAACAAATGTTTGGCTTCTTTTGCCGCAATTGCATATTGCTGGCCATACCAAGAACTTTTTGGAAAATTTTGTCTGCTTTTGGGTCCTAAACTTTTCTACAGCAATCCCTCGAGCATCAGCAACATAAAAATATTGACCCGGAAGCTGCGAAAAATTTCCAGAACATACGTTTCGTCATTCATTTTGCAGCAAGAATATTTTTTGTATACAATTTGACTTCAATTTCCGTGTCTGTCTTTGGCCTCTAAATTTTTAGCAGCGTTCCTGTCAGGAACTTTTTGAGCCTTGCATGTTTTTGAACTTGCATTGGCTTTAACTTTTCATACTAAATAGTCCAAGCACTGAGCTAACCGGACTGCTTTCTTACCGGAGGTGTTGGGAACTCTTTTGAAAATGTTTTCTGTTTCTTGGCTTTAGGAACATCATGTGGACTATTCCTTCTACCTGAACCAGTTTTTCTATCAACAGACAAGTTCTCCTGATACTGTTTAATAACATTGGAATCAGTTTGAGGGCAGACCTTTGATTGTTTGGCCTTTTTTTTAGGACCAAGTTGTTTCTACAAAATCAATTGGCTGTTTATTTATAATTTGATTTGTCGTAGTTTTTTCTATATTATAGATGAGAGATGTCATGTATGTAGGCTGATTATGAGATTAATTTGGACACGTACATGTTAAAATAACTAGTTATGTAGCTAGTCAAGTAACCACTAAAGTAGCTAGTAAGGTAACTGACTCTATGTAACTGGTATTTGAACTCCCATGCGTGGACTACATTGGACAAGCTATTAGACTATTTGTAATCTATATAGAGTCAATTCCGCCTAGTACATGCAAATGTTAGAATAACATTTGCATGTACTAGAATAACCAGTGTTGACCCTAAATGATACGTAAAATCACAAGTTCGGGACAGTCATCTAGATGAGCTGGCTATAAGCTCTCTGTCACAGATTGCTATTTTTGAAAATTACACACAGAAAACTAATTGGTTGGAAAACCGTTACTATTACAAAAAAATGTTTAAAGTAACCAAAATATTATTACCATTACTAAATATGCATAAATTCAACAGTTTTTCTGTATTTATAGCTGCAAAAACATAGCTATAATGGAATAATAGCAACATTAGTTATTGCAATCAACTTGTATTTGGATAAACTAAATTCAATGAAATTGGCGGACACAACCTAATTAAATTAATCTCTTAGTACCAAATATTGGTTGTTGCAATCATAAACTGTTTGTATTCAAATTATTTACGTTTTTACTATATTTTCAGTTGTAGTAATTAATAAATTCATGAATTCTATGTTCCCAACCGACAAAAGATTACGTAAACCCAATAATGTAAATTTGTTTGACTTTTTTCAAAAATAATTAAATATTAAAACCGAAATAACTTTAAATCGGCAATTGTGTACGCAAAAAAATTAAAATGAGTTAAAAGAGAAATGAATGTGAATTAGAAAGCTGTAAGTCTTCCTTGGAAATTATAAAGGATAAGTGTGCATTTATGTATGTAATTATATTCATGGTTTCATTATGTATTTCAACAGATATTCAGCATGTAAACAGAATGAAAAATGGTTAACAAATATTGAAATTCTTCACAACATCTTGCTGGTATTTCCGATATTTTTTGATGTATTGATTGTTGGTTTATCGAAACTTATTGGCGTTAGAATGGTGTGGAAAGATTACAGGATTATGTGGAAGATTGCTGACAAAGGATTATGGAAATCTTAATAAAACATAGACAATGGAGTGATTCAATCCCTGATGAATAACGTATGAAATAATGATAAATTTTAACATATTCCTTAAAAATCATTGCATTAACTGATTTGTAAATTCTCCCCAGGAATTCTATAAACCTTGAGCCACGTGAGGATCGTTTTGAAAACCTATATCGTTAAGTGGTTTCACATGCATTTGTACCTAAGCACATAAATATGCCTTTAGAAATATCGCGCTCCATTTTCGTCTGTGTTATAAAAGGGTAACGGGTATATTGTTAAGAGAAATGTGCATTTATGTACTTATTTATCATATCATTTCATTGTCTCATTGCATAGATCAATAAACTCTAGCCAGGCTGTAATTATAATACCTTATATAGTTTGACTTAATTGCTGATCATGAAGGTCCGAGATGAAGGTAACATAACTTATAATTTATACGATATGCTTCGAAAAATATTCATTCTCTTTATTTTTCTCGTCAGTCGTTTTAAAAATTACCTCATTTTCCGATCCAAAAGATCTATGTATTAAGTCAACTAAGTTATGAGTTTGTTGTGTGTCGATGTACATAAAGCTGCCATTAAATCCATATTTGGCTGCCAAGTTTTCAAATTCAGCTAAAAGCGGCTTTAGTGATTTTCTAAATAGTTTTTATGTGTTCATATATATAGAAATATACATTTATTTGCAATTGTTTCCCTATTACCGTTAATAAAACATGTAGAACTTTAAAAAATAATATGTTTTTACTTGGACAAGCCTAATAAATATATATTAAATTTGTATGTATACCAACCGAATAAGTTTTTTTGTGGCAGTTGTGACTATCAATATATTCAGTAACTACAACTGAACTATGTGATAGTACATGCAACCGACAGAATTCTATTGGCGACAAATTCGGTTGTGATAACGAATCTGTTTTCTCTGTGTACGCTATATATTGTTCACTTTGATTGTGTTGTCAACCACCCAATGTAGATATTGCTCTATCGACTTGGCTAGTGAATGTTAATGTAGAGGAAACCAATTGATAAACTCTGCTAATTTGAAATTAGAAAAGTAACATAAAGCAAAGAGCTTAGTAAGTTTAATAGCAATAAGATCCAAATTTAACAACTGCTTCCTTCAAAACT
This sequence comes from Calliphora vomitoria, assembly GCA_942486065.2. NCBI lineage: Eukaryota > Metazoa > Arthropoda > Insecta > Diptera > Calliphoridae > Calliphora > Calliphora vomitoria. Next base: position 89,602,975 of record OW818029.2, read on the forward strand.
GCAGGGTAAATATAAAACTGTACATATACATATACACTTTTCCACACTTACACGTATACAACAAATATGTATTCCACAGAAAACTTTACAACAGATTTAGTTACTCAAACAAGCTGTAGAGTTGTAATAAAAAAAAAAAAACTAACCACAAAAAATAAACCAATAATACTAAAATTCAAATATTTAAAACATCATAAACAAATACACAATGAATGAAGGAAGATAACGTTGTAGTAATAGAATAGGAAAGAAGGAAGAAGGAACAGGATAAAGAGCAGACACAAATTCGACACTCTTTGAGTTCGAGTACAACGAGTATTTACATATGTGCTTCTATTTCTTTTACCATAAAATTGAAGCATGTCTTTGGGTGGATAATACTCTCACCATGTTCATTAAGTCGTCGTTCACGACCAATAATTTTCTATATCAAAGCAAAGTTGCTCACTATCAATGGAAAAATTAACAAAATCAATGCCAAACACATCAAATACTGAATACCATGTAGTATAACTGCTAATACTGCTTTCATGTTCAGTAGCACGTTCAGAAAGCAGAATGTATACCAGAAATGCTTTCAACTAGGGATACAAGGTACCAAAATAATGAATAAGTCACTCTGTAATGTAACTCTTTCATATATAGAAATTATTATTTATGAGCTTAACATTACTAAACAACTTCTCAATACGTATGTAGTAATCACTACAAATTATTTTAATTGAAATTTTTGTTAGATTTCTATGTATGTATATTTTATTGGTCTATATAATGATCATATTATAGATTATTCTCTTTTTATGTGTTACACATTTTTGGAAATGCATACTCATTTATTATTAGTTCATTATTGAATTACATTTATAAAAACTAATTTTAACAAATTTTGTAAAAAACATAAAAACTTTTTTTCAATAAGTTTTTTTAAATTTAGTTTTTACCAAAAAACAAAAAGAGTACATTAAATTCGGCCAATTGGACCATGAAGAACTTTTACTTTGTTTAAATATTTCAAAGCGAAATGAAAAAAGATTAAAAAATAGTAAAATCTAAAATGACAACAAATTGCACTTGAATTTAAGCAGTTGCATAAAGTACTTGCAACAACTAAAAGGAAAATCAAACTTAAAAAATAACAACAACTATTGTAGATTCTTACAAATACAACATGAATGATTAACAGCTAGAAAAAAAAAATACGAAAAACTTTTTATAGAAATTGGTGCACATTAGGCTGGCTTCAACAAAAAGTTGCAAAGAATCTTGACCAACAAATAGATTTCGTATTAAAAAGAAACAATGCAGCGAATTGTTCCGAAATGAGAAAAATTTATAAATATTGTTCAATTATAAAAATAAGTTTAAAGAAGAGTTCTGAACTACTTTGGAATTTGGCAGCCAACAAATGGTCGAATCATGGTCTATATTTTTTTTTCTTCCAAACAGATTTGATTCCTGTTTCTTTGGATCATAATGATTAAACTGTTAAGAAATGAAATAATGTTTAAATGTAGTATTCTTAAATCTTTATCCAAAACTTTTATTTGGCTTCCTATAAACGTTACTAGCCTAATATATATTTATATTCATGTTGTGGCACATGATTCTGTGCTCCACCCTCCTTACTGCAAACCCAATACACATAAAAACTACAACTTTTATTGTAGATTGTGGTTACTGCTGCATTTCCATTGCTTCTGAAGCATCCTATCCTATTTGACAATTGCTAAGGATTTACGACTTATTTTTTTCATGTTATTTAGTTTGATATTTTACACGCCACTCTAATGGTGATTAAGAGAAATATATAAGTTTTTCGTTCTATACGTAACACTTAGAAATAATCATTTAATAAATAGATATTATAGATTATTAGGAATCTTTTTGTATGTGTAAAACACTTTCATGTCTAAACAACAAAGAGAGCTATATTGGGCTGTACTGAATTTTATATAACCTTCACCAACGTAGATAAAGATTGAATATACTTTAAGCCATTGTAGGCCGATTTTAAATAACAACCGAACCAGAACCATATCATATATATTGATGTATACTAACTTTGGAGGGCCGACCCACCCATGTACAGTGGGAGAAACGAAAAAAAAGCGGAAATAAATCTGTAACTTCTAAACAAATAGCTCGATTTTAATAAGATTTCCCGTGGATATAGAGGAGGTATTGAAATGTTTAAGTTTTGAATTTGGGCTTATAAAACCAAGAAGTGCCTCGGCTACAATGCCCTAAAATGGGGCACCTCGGGTATATCAAAAATTAAAAATGATGCCAAATTTTTGTTTGCGATCCGATTTGAAAGATTTTTATAGTAGATTCCACACTCAACGAGATCTACGAAAAACATTGCTTTCGCCACATAGTATCTCTTACACTGAACGAGTTATTCACATTTGAAAAGTAAATTTTTTTATTTTTTATTATTTACCGATTTTCTTGAAGTATCTTTTTTTGAATTAACAACAAATATATTAAGAAGAGTGAGAAAAATCTGTTTAAAAACCTTTACTGAGTCAAACTTAAAAATATATAAAAGTCGTTTTTTCGCAATTTTGTTTCGAAAAAAATATACTTACATTCATTTTAAATTATACAGAAAAAAAAAGAAAAATTTAATTAATGTGCTTATATTTTTCTGAAGGATAACATGACGGGAAGTATAAAAAAGCAAAATAATATCAAAATTCATATTATTGCGTTGTCCAGAGCTTTCCGAAGTAGACCTATTTCTTTTTTTTATGTAAGTTTCAACTTTTATACAACATTTTCTCAAATCGCATAGCTGCTTTCAAAAAATTAAGACCCGTTTTGTATGTCCCAACATGTTCCTCAAGATTGTGCAAAATGATTTCATAGTCCCGAGCTTAGTGCCTTCAATAGATCTAAAAATTACAAAAAATCACAATTATGGGATTTTTTAAAAGTTTTTTGGAAATTGTGGTATTGTCCAAAACAATTCACTAATTTCTTTATAAGTTTTGTATTTTGATCAAAATTTTGAACATAAGTGTAAAATTTCATTAAAAACGATTCATAAACAAAACTTTTATTGCATTTTAAAAATTATAATTTTCCAAAAAAAAAAATCAGCTACCATTTTTTATTCCCATATTTTAGAAAAAAGTCTTTTTTGTTTTTCGTTTTTGCTCATATAGATATGAATGCATGTCTAACTTAAAAGTTAGAAGTAAATAATAACGAGAAAAATATCATTTAATTCGAAAACTCATTTTTTATACCCTACACCACCATAGTGGGTTAGTACTGATGTTTGTAACGTGCAAACATATTGCCCTAACACCCACCCTAAAGTATAGTAATCTGGTCGGGATCACTGAGTCGATTAAGCGATGCAAGTCCGTCCATCCATGTAACCTTGTAATCAAACAACAGGTCGCAGTTTTAAAGATAATTCGATACACTTTTATAATGCCCCAAGAACTAAGCCTATTGAATTTGGATAAAATCAGTCAATTTTTTTTCCTTGCACCCATTCAACTGAAAATAATTACGCCCTCTTAATTATAAACATATCCAATTCAAATTAAAATTTGAAAAATTCGCTTGAGTAAAATAACAGTTAAGCTGAAGGATATTTCCATTATGATATAAAATACACTATGCGACAGCCCACATCGGCGTGGGTTCCTCCCACCGGGAAAAGTTATATGCGTCAAAAGTTATTGATCAAAGTAATATAGTCCAGGCGTTTCGCTGGGTCAGGTCTACAAATCGAGATATATCGATTTGAAGTTATTAAGTATTGTATAGGGGAAATTGTATTTTTTGGGCTTTTTTCATGCATTTTGAATAGAGTTTCCAAAAAAACCGAAGAATGCTAAAACCGCGCTTTAGGTTTAAAAGAATTTAAAACCGATCGGTTCGGTTTTGTGATAATTTATTAATTATCAGCTGATTTTGTTATAGAAACAAAATCAGTTGATAATATAGGAAATGCTATACAAATTTAAAGTTCAAATTTGACGGGTGTTAATAGTACCTCTTTAATATATTAAATTAGTTATATTTTCGAGGAATATTTTAAGGAAACAAGCTTGTATACATTAAAGTTGACTAATATGCTTCTCAGTAAATAAATAATCAAGAATTGGGTGCTCAGTTGTATTATGATACCAAAAATGGAGGACTCCAAATAGTACTTTTTGAATTTTCTAATATAATATTGAACCTAGAATCAGGAAATTAATTTGATTTAAAACTTGATGGTGGTTTAAGTGCGGAAAATTTGTACTCTTTCCTCTATTTTCTTGTATTATATTAAATAATTTAACTGATATGCTTTTGAGTAAAGAAATAAAGTCATTAAGCTATCTACGTATATGACATTGAGGATACAAAATTTATTAGTATTTTTTCGTTCTTCGATATTTTTTAAAATTTCTATAGTAATGAAAATTAAATGGACTCACAGGTACTTTTTTCCAACTAATAATACTTTTTTTTTTGACCATTTTGTAATAATAAACCTAAAAATTTAAAAATAAGCACACATGATTCTGTATGAGTTAGAATTAACAAAAGTGACGCTATTAGTACCTTTCGTTAGCAGTTTCTATAATAATGGACCCTGAATCATGATGTGAAGTGGGAATACAAAATGTGGATCTAAATGGTACTTTTTTATTATTATATGTATTATAATAATGCGTTTCGAATGAGCTAGAATCCACATTACAATGAATCAATAAACATGAAACTAGAGACATGTTATCCTAAATTAGTATTAATTCACAAAGGGAGACTTAATAGTACTATTTCTTTCATCCAATTGGGGTGGCGAAGCGCACCGGGTCAACTAGTACCCCATACTTTAATCGGATATTTGAAAATAACTACTTAAGTCTGTGTTACAAAAATGTTGCATATTTGTTTTTAAATTAAAGAACTAAACTGTCATTTGAAGTTTAATTGTCAGGAAATACTCGTAGATCAACATTTTTAAATGGGTTTGTGTCATTCTTTATTAACAGGTTTCTTTGCCTAGCCTGGAAATGGAGCCTGGTACAACATCTGAAGCAAATATTGTAATACAATTCTAAACATATTTTTACCGATCAGTTTTTAGAGATATTGTATGAATCATCGGATGAAAAAGTTTGTTTCTCATTTTTAAATTTTGAATTTTTCTACTGAAAACAGATTAAAAGTAAAAACCGAAGAATAATTGTCGGTTTCGGTTTTAGGCCATGAAAAAACCGCGGTTTTGGCTTCGGTTAAAACCGAACTGGAAACTCTAATTTTGACCATCTAAATATCCAAATATCGCAAAGTGATGATCAGCAAAGTTGGTAAGCTCAATACCGGCTATAATATAGTCAATAAAGGAGAGCGGTATTTTTGGGTTTCCTTGAGTAGGACCCTGGAAAATCCGTTTTTCATAATTTTTTTCGTAAGTTATCTTACAAAACTCAATGAAAATCATTTAGTACTATACAAAGAGAAAAAATATAATTGTACATGTTTACCATAACCATTTGAAATTTTTTAATAATATTATGGATACTGTAATTATGTATATGATTGCGGTAGCCATAATATGTTTTAGTTACCATTCACATGATTGTAGGAATCATATATGTTGTTGTATTATTAAGTATATGTTTTTATGATGTACTACTTCACCTTATTGTGTTGTTCTCGGATTATGGTTATCATAATCTGAGTACAACATATTATGATATAATGATTCACCATGAACGCGAAACTCTAGTAGTAAGTAGATATGGAACATTGCTGTCTTAGACAATTTTGACCCCATATATATGAGAGTGAGTCAAAAAGTCCGCAACTTTTAGAATGACTTTTTGGATAAAAAATCATTATATTTTTCAACATAGTCCCTTTTGAGCTCTGTTCAATGTTTCTCAAATTTGTGTATCTCTTTCAAAAGATAAGATTTGACGAGGTCATCAAAAGAGGTATTTGTTTATGAGATGATTTCATCGTTGGAGTCAAATCTCTTTCCGCCGAGCCATTTCTTCAATTTTTTACCATTCAAATTTTTGGTGCAGAGTTCCCATAGTATTTATAAGGCTTAGACATGGTTTGAATGATGGGTTTTTCTTCAAAAAAAATAATGCTTAATGAGCACACAAAATTCACCTTTTCTCATTTTCTTCTCAAGTCACTTGGTCTACTATCAATGGCTGTCAAGCACAAACCAAATGACCCAGCTTGTTAAAATTTTGACAGGAGTCAAATGACAGAAGCAGTGTTGCCAAGATCAGTGTTACCCTTTCAATCATGTAAAGGGAGATTCAAAAATTTACCCTCCTAAAATAAGTTATACTTAATATCCTGGAAACTCAAAACTACAAAATCGTAAATAAGCAATCCAAAGAAACAATCTAAAATTAAATATTAGAAAATTGGCTTCCAAATGTATTTTTAAGAAATAATTATTGTGACCGAATCAGTCCCTATTCTAACCCACAATCAATCAAATTTACGTTTTTAATTCTCATTGATTGGTTGGTTTACGTGGTAGTTCACTGCGTGCGAACAATCAAGTAGAGTCGATCGGACTCCGTTTTGACAAGACCACACCACTCTTCAGATGTAATGTCGTTTACATCGTAATGTATGTAGAATGTATACAAAAAAGTCGAGTTTCTTAGACCCAACCTGTAGCTGTGAGATATCTCAGTAGGTCATTGAGTTTAGACCCGGCTATCTCACCAAAGTTGGTAAATATATATTTGACGAATAATTTATGTCTCTTGATACTCAGGGCAGGGGAGAAGGTGGAAAATTGTTTCCTCTTTTCCCCTATCCTTACAGCTGCGACAATGGTCGTTAAAAGGGAGTCCCAGGCGATTTGCATGCTTGCCTAACGTCCAGTGCCCTGTTAATACTGCCAGCAACCTTGATATGTCCCTTCTATTCCGGGTTATCAGTTGCATAGTTCGTTTTTCGTTAAAAGATGGCCACATCAACATGGCTACCCTACATGTGTCTAAATTACGCCATCTATTCTCGGCCTTTGTAAGAAAGTGTCTGAAGATAATACCTTTAATAGTCCCCAGTGGAATTGCTACTGAGACCGCGTTGGAGATATCTAAGGCAGATCGCATTCTGGCTAGTTCGTCTACCTTTTCATTACCGTAGTGGTCTCTCAGCACAGTGACCCAAACCAAAGTAATGTCAGAGGCTAGGACAGAGAATTCTTACATTGCCTGACTAGTTAAGATGAAGATGTGTAGGCCTTCAGTGAAAGTAGTGCCGCCTGGCTGTCGCCAAAAATACCTATATTGCCGCGAGTAGTATGATCATGTAGTGTATTACAAGCTACCATGATTGCAAAAATTTAAGCCTAGAAAACGCTACACTCATTCGGAAGACGATATGAGATACCTACCCAAGTTCATCACAGAAGACGCCAGAACCACATCATTGTATATCCTGGAGTCATATTCGTATACGAGATTACTCCTACCTCACTCATTGCTGGAGGGGATTAAGACCTTGAACACCCTATCAAAATCTATGTATGGGGTTATATAGTCAGATGGTTGGAGATCGATCGAAAGCAGTAGGCCCAGAATCCCCGCGTGGCCATATGTTCTCGATCTCCAACTTCCAGATGCATGAAGCCTCGCTGCACTACAGGCAGAGGTGGCCATTATGTGAAGGTCTATTGGCACAAGGTGAAGTATAGTGTTCAGTGCCTCTGAAGGACTAGTTCTTAGTTCGCCGGTTATACCAATGCAGGCTGATCTCTGGACTTTGTATAGTTGGTCTACGACATACTTCCTTCTAGTTGCAGTCCACCATACAAGAGATCCATAAGTAAGAATTGGACGTATTAAAGCCGTATACATCCATTTAACTATGCTGGGACTAAGTCTCCATTTTTTTTACCAAACATCTTACGACAGGTTTAGTAGGCCACCGTTGCATTCTTAACCCTATGTTGAGTAATCAGTTTCCATGATAATTTAGAGTCTAGTAGAGTCCTAGATATTTTGCCTTATTTGAGAGGAGGATTTCACAGCTTTTCAATCGTGGAAGTTTGAAGCTTGGAATTTTGTTCTTTGTCGTGAAGAGTACAAGTTTTGTTTTGCTTCGATTTACCCCAAGACCACTTACCGTGACCCAGTTGTCGAGCAACCCTAAAGCAGTCGACATAATATCGCTGATCACATCGGGAAACAATCTTGATACAAGTATCACCACATCGTCCGCATAAGCGACAACTTTTATCCATTTTCTGTCTAGACCAATGAGAGTCGAGTCAATAACGATAAGTCATACTTAAGGTTTTTATTAGAATTGAAAACAAGTTTTTTAAGTTTTTCAAATTTCGTGAAATTGAAAATGTAAAATTTGAGATATACATGAAATTTTCAGATGTTTCTGCTTATCGGTGTCAGAAAATTGTTTATGTTTTATATTTAAGCAACTATTTTCAGCATTTGCTGACAGATTTTAGAGCCTCGATCGGAAGAATCGATAAATGCTGGTGTTTGTGTGTGAATTGGCATTTTTATTGAGGCTGGTGTAATTGTGCAATTCAAGGTAGGGTACTCAAGGTTTGTCACAACCTAATATAATACTTCATCTTGTTTATCTACATTTGTTTTCTTCACCATTTTATCCTTAAGAGTTTAATATCACTCCGGGTTGCTCATATTGCTGCAGTAGATCTTCCTGCAGGTTAACACGTTTAAATAGAAAAACACTGTAAAAAAGAAATTTATTTTAAAAATGCAATAAATTTGGTGGAGGGGGGGGTTAAAGTATTGTATTGCTATTTTTAAGATACTTCTAGTATTTGTAAGAATATTGAGTTTAAGTAAATAAGGATTTTAAAATTGCATTCGTTTTTTTATGTTTTAAGCTTAAATATCTTCAGCTGTTGGCTTTAACTTTCAGCATTGTGTATTCGATAAATGACTTTTGGCAAGAGGTTTTAAAAAGTTTATTGAGAATCATTTAACTGTCATGATAATGGAGTTTTAAAGTATGTGTGTTTGCCCTGCAGTCAATGAGTTTGCCAATGAGTTTGCCACTTTATACTATTCTAAACTGGTTACCAGTGGATTTGATGCTGATAGAAATGCCTCTCAACTCTGCTGTTAGACTAAATGCTGGTTGTTCGTGATCTGGTAATAACTTTGGATACTCTAGGATACTAACATGAGTCTTCGTAAGTTCTAAATGAAAGCTTGTGAAAGTTGCAAGTTTTATAGTACAATGTTATCAGTTAATAGCAATGAAACTTCTGGGAAGTTGTAGAAAATATTAAACAGTCTAGAAATTTGGTCGTTTAAGGAATTCCTCTGATGCACAGCAAAAAAACTTTACATTATTGCCACTCAGAAACTAAAGTACTCTGAATACTTAAATTTAAATCTTTAATATTTTAAGTACTCTTGCATAATTTCTTAATCTGGAGGTTGTGCCAATACCTCCCATAATTAATTGCAATCAATAAGAAATTCAATTTATAATTTTAACGTTTAATAAATTAAATCACTTTCAAAACACAGCTGCCTTAAATGAAATAACTTTTCACAACTTGTCTAACTCCACCACCCCCTACAAAAAAAAAAATTAAACTCAATTCTTTGATTGAATGTGAACCGTATAAAAGTTTTCATAGAATATATTTAAAACTGCAATTAATTCTAATTACAAGTACTAGTAACTTCATGATTATTTTTACTTTCCTTTTCCTAGATTTTTTGTATATATTATTTGTCTTTGGTTCTAAAAGCTGGCGGCAACTAAGAATCGAGCTGAAGAAAACACAAATTTTACAAACTAAAATCCATTGAGGTTTAAATAAGTTGAACACAATTTTAACGCATAATTATTGCGCTCATTAATTTTGTATGGTAAAGTTTTTCAACCAAAAAAAAAAAAAAAAAAGAATTGTGAAGACAAAATACAATTTAAAAAATAAAATATATTTAATCCCTAGAAAATATTAATTTAATGGCTGAAATCTGGTGTTTCGAAAAAGTTTAAGTTAAATTACAAGTACAAAAAGTTTGCAATTAATTTATTATTGTTGTCGAAGGTGTGTCATCTGGTTGTTGAGCTTTTCTTAAGCTTTTTTTTTATTAAATTAAAGCATACTTTTAGGCTTAAGAACACAAATTATTCTTTGCATTTTTATTTTGCTAGTCTGTACGCGTGTTATATTTTTCAAAAAGTAAAAAAAGTTTTTTGATTTAAAAGATTCATAGGGTGCCAAATACTATATAATTTTTCTCCCCTAAAGGGTTCGAATTTAAAAAAAGTACCAAACGTCTGTCCACTTCATTTATGTAGATGAAGATGCATTTTAAATTTTGTTTGTATCTGTATTAGTTTAGAAGATATAAGGTAATCGTAGTTACCAGTATTTACACGCCTTTACCTCTTAAATCTTAGTCCCTTAGTGAATCTACATAGGTAGAGGGAAACCTATAGTACAAATTACATATATCTACCTTTTATCATTTGGGCTGTGTAATGTTGAATCCTTTATATGTATATATATCAGAGATTAGGAGCTAAAGGCCAGCAGATTTTGAGCACCGGCAATTGTAACAACGAACTTTAATCTTAATAACCTTAATTTGGCATAATAAAGAAGATAACAGAGTGGAAATGAATAAAGGAGAAGCGAATGTGTAACAACTGAGTAATTATTTTGTATGTTTTAGTCCAGCTTTTTTTTTTTTTTTTTTTTTAAAACAAACACAAACTGCGAAGCGTTTTGCTTGTCTGCAGATACACCCAGAGTCTCTGGCGGGAATCGAACCCGCAACCCCCAGATTGATAGTCTAGCACACTATCGTGTAGTCTATCGGGGCACCCTAAATCCGAAGTAGCCGGAGATTATTAATTTCTCCATCAATGAGGGACAGTTCTACAAGAACTGTTCAATGATTTCATCCACATTTTCATCCATTAGTAGTTTTGCATTCCATCCAATGTTCAGCCCAACATGCCTACACTAAGGGCAGATCTGTGGAAACATAAGGAATATTTACTTGTTGCCTTCCTTGATACTGAAGGGGCTTTTAACAATGTCAGGCCCGACGCCATCCTATCTTCGATGGACGAACTTGGGATTGATATTTGTGTACGCCGGTTAATCGGAAAGATACTCGGCTATAGAGTCATATGTAGTACTCTAGTTGGCATAAGTGTTTCAAAAGTGGCCAATCGTGGTACTCCACAGGGTGGTGTACTATCTTCACTTCTGTGGAATCTGGCTATGAATACCCTGTTGATCAGGATGGACAACAGAAGGATTAAAACAGTCGCGTATGCTGACGATGTTGCAGTATTTAAAACTGGTAAATTTCTGGATACAATATCTAGTTGTATGGATTCGGCATTAAGTACACTGTCGTATATTGAGTTTACTTAGTGTGAACCCCCAAAAAAACGTAATTGGTTCTCTTCACTAGGAGGTATAAGATTGATGACTTTAGACTACCTAAACTGAATGGAATCAGTCTTGAGATCAGCGATAATGTAAAGTATCTTGGCATCATTTTAGATAAGAGATTATCCTGGAATATGAACATTCAGAACAGAATTAATAAGGGCTATGTGGCTATCTATTCCTGAAAAAAGGAAATTGGTAGTAACTGGGGTATTATGCTGAAAGGTATCAATTGGATCTTCAGAGCAGTCGTTAAACCCATCTTGTTCTATGGAATATTGGTATGATGGCAGGCTTTGGATAATGCTACTTACCGAAAGGCCGTTGAACGAGTTCTAAGGATTATCGCGATACTGATTACAGGCGCTAAAAGGTCTACTTCCTCTTAGGCACTTTATACTATTCTAAACTGGTTACCAGTGGATTTGATGCTGATAGAAATGGCTCTCAACTCACTTGTAAGACTAAATGCTGGTTGTTCGTGCTCTGGTAAGGACCTTGGACACTGTAGGATACTGAATTACTATGAGCACATACATGGTAATGCCGATTACTGCATCGCAGGACATTTCCATATTCTGATCCCGAATAGGGATTTATGGTAACGCGAACTCTTCCTTCCTGCTGTTACGTATATACACTGATGGCTCTAACAGGGGAAATAGAGTCGGTGGAGGTTTCTATATTGAGAACTTTGGGATAAAATCCTACTTTAGGCTACCTAACTTATGTACTACTCTTCAGGCGGAAATTACTGCCATTAAACGTGCATCCAACTGGCTGAGGTATTATCGAATATCTGGTGACATATGTATATTAACTGACAGCAAGGCTGCCGTTAACGGAATAGCGGGTGTCTTCACGACATCTAGGTTAACTGAGTAATGCCGGGTATCCCTAAATGAGATAGCGAGATATTCTAGGATAACGCTTATATGGGTCACTGGACACGATGGAAATCAGGGTAATTGTATGGCAGATAATTTGGCAAATAAGGCTAATTGTCTCCTTTATTATAGGACACTGTTAAATCGGGACACATCCTGGAAGAATGGGCCTGCGTCACAATGATTACTGTAGAAGCTGCCATAATGAGAACTGTGTATCACATTTTCTGCCAATGTCCGGTTTTGACAAACCTGAGGGAACACATATCAAGGATGATAGCACGTCCAAACCACCTATATCCGACCGAAAGTGGATTACAACTCCAATGTATGGGCCGGTGCTTCAAAGTCTATTTTGGAGCATCTCGACCGCCTACAGGAGAGGGCGAACGTGATTATTGGTCACAGTAGGGTATCCAACTCTATTGATTTGCTGGAGTACAGTCGCAATGTCAGCTGCGTTTCTCTGTTCTAGCGGTACTACAATGGAATGTGTTCTGATGAAATAAGGGAACTTGTTCCTGATATCCTCACGTTTTTCATCAAGAACACATCCCTTTGTGGTCGACTGGCCAGTGGACCGTACAACACACTACAGTGGAAATGCGTTCTTTAGCCGTACTGTAGGTATGTGGAACAAACTTCCGGCTGAAGTATTTCTGTCATTTTTAATGTAGGAAAGTTCAAATCGAATGTCCACAAACAATACACTCCCTTTCCTCCCTCCCTTAACCTATTTTCTTAGTTCCAACTCAATGCTTTGCATGAGTAGGAGTCATCCCCTGGTAGGAGTCATCCTGGTACTGGTCCAAGAAGAAATCAATTGTTTAAAACTTTAAGTGTGTTTTACTCGTGTTTTCATAAATAGAGTTACTGGATAAACTAGGTGCATATAGCCACAGAATTATAGCATGAGAAAAGTAACCTACTATAAATGAAGTGAAGTTATAGAAACATTTTTTTTTTTTATAATTTTGTCTCCTTAAAACTACAAAAACTTTACGCAAATAAATAAAAAAAACAACAATATTTTTATTTTAACACCACAACATCAACAAAGTGTTTGGTGTCTGTTTGGACAAAAATTTAAACAACTGGGATAAAAAAGTAAACACATTTCATGAAAATCTATATATTTTTGTTTCCCGGGAAGTTTAAATTTACTTTCCATTATTGGGGTAGATACAAACCAACTAACCACCTTCCAAGGGAGTATAAAAGTTGTCAAACTATGTACAAGCAAATTCACAGTATAAGAAAAACTGGTGCGAAAATTCATAATTTGAATACTATGAGATGGGCAAGTGAGTGAAATATGATTCGGTATTATTGTTTACTAATAATGGACAATGAGAAATATTTGAGTATTATTGTGCACCATGAAAACAGAACATACAACAATCGTACATAGACTCCAATAAACATTTAGTTGGTTGAAAATAGGGAGAAAACAAAAATTTTCGATATGACATCAGACCTTACCCGTTCCAAATTTGTTAAACATGTTTTTTATGGTCATATAAAATTTGAAGTTGCTCAAAAATGTTAAATTCGCTTTTGTTTGTCTTTTATTAAGGTTCAAAGTTAAAATTGTTTATATATTTCGAATCATTCAATGGCTTAGAAAGGGGTTTCCAACAAGAGGTGTTATTTTGGCATTCAAAGAAAAATTTTATTTTTTGAGATAAATGATTGGATGTTTATTTCATAATAAAGAGGAAGGTATGCCGTTAATAATGAAAACAACATCAGCCAAATGGCCACCACGACCACGCTTACATGACCATATCCTTTTCATGAAATATTCTAAAAGTGGCTGCCCTATGTCCTTGATAACCTCACGAATTCTATCTGTGAGGTCTTAAATCGACGCTGGGCTGTTGACGTAGACCTTATCTTTCGCGTGGTCCCAAAGGAAGAAGTCACAAGGTGTTAAATCACAAGATCTCGGTGGCTAATTGTGATCACCTCTTCGAGAGATAACACGGCTCGGAAACTTTTCCCGTAAAAGAGCAATGGTTTCGTTGCTTATGTTGCACGTAGCGCCGTCTGGTTGGAAGTAAACGTTGTCTAGAGCATTATCATCCAACTCCTACCAAAATACGGTGTAATGACGTTTGTGGAATGCTAAATTCCAAAGAACGACGAGGAATGGGCAAACCTTTGGGCTACAGCTGCAATATTCTAAGTTGTGCTTGAGCGATGTGCACGGGTTTTATTCTTCACATCACTTACTTGTCCCAACAGCTAAAATTTTTCCATCAATTTCTGTATTGCGGTCCGACAAGGTACTTCACGACGACCCAAAAATGCTTTAGTTTTGCGAACTGTGACTGCAAGATTTTCACCATTTTTGTAGTGAATTTTAATAATTTCAATGTGTTGTTGAAGCATGTATCGTTCCATGTTTATACCCTTCGTTCCATTTTTATACCCTTCTTACCCGTTTGTAATTTGCACAATATAATTTTCCGACCCTATAAAGTATTTATATTCTGGATCCTTGTAGATAGCGGAGTCGATTGAGCCATGTCTGTCTGTCTGTCTGTCTGTCTGTCTGTCTTAGGAGTAACGTATTAAAAGGATATGACATATGATGGTTCCAAGATAAGCTGTGGCGTAGGATGCAGTGTATTCTATACTAAAGTTCTCAATACAGCTACTGTAACCGCGTATCGTGAACCAGACTCTCTGACCTTATGCTACATTTTGAAACTACTTCTCATTTTACTATCATCTTGTTGGGTTGGCTTTAAAATTTTTAGCTTTTATACCGTTTTTGAAATATAGTGAAATAAATTTGGAGACTTGGCTCTAATTTTTTGTTGCTGTTTATATTCCTCATGCATTTTTTTCTTAAGCTCTACGACAATAAGCATAATCAAGTGCCTTCAACAATCATCCTCTCATCTCTAATTTCAATATAGTAAAGTTCTTTCTTAAATCTTTTGGGGAAGGAGTATTTATAGTTTGTTAAAGTTTTTTTCGTATTGTTTCCTTCTCTTCTACTTTTATTATTGTATTTTTTTACATCTCCAGTATCTTTTGTTTATTATAATGTTAACAACAACTACTAAAAAATCCAACAACGGGAATAAAGTGAAAGCAATTCTAACCAAGAATAAAGCAAAAAGGAGTTCATGATGAAGAGATTTATGCAAATTTAATATTTCTTTAGATTTATGAACAAAAAAAAAGTAAAGTTTTTCTGTTTAGAAAAACTTAAAAAGATGTTAAGTCACTAAACTAAAAAGAAATAATACCAGAAAGTTTTGCTGCAAACCAACAAATCTCCTAGATAAAGAGAGTATGGTTAGGTTTCTAATTCAATTAGGAATTAGTTTTTGTTTAAAATTACTTTAAATTTGATTTAAAAACTTGTTTTTATTAAATGTGTAGGTTGTCAGGAAAATGGAGCTAAAAAAATGTGGTTAAGTTTCTTTTGTGGTTAATCAAGTTCCAATTAGTTTTATGGGATTTATCATCAACAATACTAACTGGGCTGTTTCTATTATTTTTAGCTTTCATGATAAAAAATTAATTAAGGAATAGTTTTATTAGAATACAATTAATATAGAATAATTAGAACATACCTCAAACTGATTATGCTGTGGCATCGGTCACAATGAACGTACCTTTCTGGTGTACTACCGATAAATAAATATTGACATAAACAACAACAATACAATAACTTTAAATAATACATCAATGTTCACAATTCCATCATTAATAAGTTTAACATAATTTGCTAATAACTTTATTAAAGTATTTATATCAATTTTTAATGCTTTAAAGAAATATAAATTTGTTGTTTTTATTTGACAACTTCATCATTTTACTGTCAACTTAATCATATCAAATGTAATGTGAACGGCTTTGATTAACTTAATCAACATTATGCGTTTAAATGCGTTTAAAAATTCAACTCTCAACATAGAATAACATATGGACAATACCATGTCATCGTACGCCTATAGAGTGGAATAGATTTTGCAAAACTGAAACATAATTTGGTCTTTATGTTCCATTCAGAGAGTACTAACTATACTTTAAATAGTTAACAAGTTCTTTCGAAACATTGTTGTTAAAAGTTTCGAGCGAAATAAGGGTATATCGTACGTGACATAAAACGGAAGAAATTTTGAGGTACATGTAGAAATATGCGATAATTTGCGAATCCTGAGAGGCGTTATGTTTTCTTTTAATTTCTTGCACTAAACCAAATATTTTTCCTTTACAATTCATCATATTTAAATAAAAATAATCTTTGTATGATTTTATACTAACTAAATAAAATTTACATACCGTTCGCTACAGATTTTTCTCTTATAAGTAGTAAAACAATACATATTCTGTAAATATATGTATACAAAAACTAAACAAATTAATAGAAAATAAAGGGGTTTCCAACAAGAGGTGTTATTTTGAATCACCCAGTATTTCGGTAGCTGTCACCTTTGAAGCTTTTCTTCTTTTACATTTCACAAGTAGAAACTACGCCATTACTAAAAATGGAACGATACGCGCTTCAACGACGCTTTGAAATTATTAAAATTCTTTGTAAAAATGGTGAACATCTTGCTGTCACCGTTCGCAAAACTATAGCACCTTGTCGGACCGCAATACAGAAATTGGTGGAAAAATTCGAGCTGTTGGGACTAGTTAGTGATGTGAAGAATAAAACCCGTGCACGTCGCTCAACAACAACTGAGAATATTGCTGCTGTAGCCGAAAGTATTGAAGAAACCCAGGTTTGTCCATTTCTCGTCGTTCTTTGGAATTGGGCATTCCACAAACGTCATACACAGTTAACACAATAACTCAAGCCGGCCGATCATCAACAACGTCGGGTCCTTGTTATTATCTCTTGAAGATGTGATAAAGATGACATAGTGCAACCACTTTGCGATTTGGTTATGGAAAATTCCATGGTCCTGTAATTGTGGTCGTGGTGGCCATTTGGCTGATGTTGTTTTTCATTATTACCGGCATACCTTCCTCTTTATTATGTAATAAACATCCGATCATTAACTTCAAAAAATGCATACCAAAATAACACCTCTTGTTGGAAAACCCTGTGTATAATCGGTTTCAATAAACAATTTGATAATAGTCAAAAATCAATCAGAGTCAAATTCATTTCATACTACATGATAATTGGGAGCTTAGTTTTCGCCGCAATCATAGCCTAAAACATACCAATTAAAT
This sequence comes from Calliphora vomitoria, assembly GCA_942486065.2. NCBI lineage: Eukaryota > Metazoa > Arthropoda > Insecta > Diptera > Calliphoridae > Calliphora > Calliphora vomitoria. The sequence goes on from OW818029.2 coordinate 89,620,492, forward strand.
TATAAAATTATTATTGCACTTAAAATGTTGTAATAAGCTCTAAACACTTTTACATAGTAACATTTTAGTGCTTTCTCTTATTCAAATCATCTTGAAAAAAGTTTCAAGGGTTTTTGTTTTATCAGTCGTGTTTGTCATTCTCGTGCAATAGCCCATATTTTACTAAAACGAGGTGATGTAAAACTATAATTATTTTCGTACTCAGAATTGCTACATGAGAACCCCTACATAAGTATTTTTTTCATTAATTTTTGTATCATTGTGTTATTAACGCAAACAGTTTTATCACTCTTAAGTATCGGCGTATATAATAACTATATACAATTTTTGTTTCATCATTTGATAGAACAAAAATTCCATAATTAATAATTATTCTTCAGTAAAAATGTATTAATTTTGCCACCAAAATTTGTTCTCCTTAAAGTATGCAATTATTTTTAATTTGTATTTTTACTGTAATTGCCAAGTTTTAAATTCAAAGCAAAGCAACATATTTTTATAATTTCATTAATCGCAATTTGAACTGATTTCTTCTCGCTGATTTTCATATATATTGTATTTTCTTAATTTTTAAAAGAAAAATTAAACAATTAAACAACAAAACTCTCTGCTGCCACTTAATAAACAGTTTTAACCCTTTAAATTATAAATTTAAATTTTATTTTACCCCTTTATGCTGAGACAGACCATGAGGAAAGAGAGAGTACTTGTTAAACTTATTAAATTCTTAATATATTATAAGTTTATTATCTTATACTTACTTAACGTTATTGTTATAATTACCACGAATACAGTGAACTTAGTGTTCTTTTTATGAATGGAAAAAATATTTAGAATGAAACCTCTTTTACCACAAGTGTGTTTAATTTGCAATTATGAAAAATAAATGTTGGTGAAATATATGAGAGTGTAAATTTAAATGAAATTATTTTCCAAAAACATAAAATACATAATAATAATTTTATTATTGTACAAAAAAACGAAACACAGCCACTTATTTGGGTTATAAGCAGTAAGATAGAGAGTTAATGAAAAGTTTGTGATTTTAAAAAGCACACAATAGCTGGCATATATATATATATTTTTAATGGCAACAGCTGGTGTTTAATAAAATTGTTTACAACACAAAAAAAAAGTTAAATTGAAATAATAACCGAAAGCAATTTTGTAATTAAAGAAACAGTGAATTAAAAACAATGCAAAATAATACAGTGAGACAAAGTTTTATTAATATTTGAAATTGTGCTTAAAAATTTAAAATTATTTATTTGTTCCCGCTATTACCTTAGACTTGGTATTTAAACTTTAGTATTTTTGATTTATAACCTTGAACTTGAAATTCTTTGCAATGATTTCTTTTATACATTTTATTCCTTACAGGTTTGAAATAGACAAAAAAATATTTGCTAGATAATTTTAAGTATTATATTTCTTTTAAATCCAAATAATGTTAAAAAATTCGTACACATGTACCAAGTATGTAAGTGAAAGTGCATGTATTTATGAAAGAGTGTCTACTTGACACATAACCCTGTAGTTTTTGGGAAGTCTAGATGACGGCTCGGCTAAAACAAGCGCTCATCTCTTGTACCTTTTCTACAAGGCGAAATTTGTCATCCTCTAATACGTTTTTTATAAAAGGAATTAAATTTTCATGCTAACAGAGCATTGTCTCTCTCAACTCGGTTCTCATAGAGCTTAAATCTGTAGAGTCTTTGTGATAGAGCGGTCCTCCTGTAAATCTACCCCTGGAAAACCCTCGACATTACCTGTCATTCCACACTCCTCCTGGACATTATGAACTACACAGTACCCAATACAGCGATGAAATTGTCTATGAATTCAGCAAGCGCCCTACAGACGTTTATAAACAAACACTTAACCCTTTGATGACTACGGGGACACCGGTGTCCTAACACAAAAACATTGAATAACTAAATAACGAAAAAAAATAATGGGTTCCATTTTAATTAGTTCGTAAACGTGTATCTTATCAATGTGTTTAGATTAAAACAAGTTCGGTCACAGCATTTATTTTGTATTGTTTTTGAATATTGATAGTTTTATTGGTACTGTGTTCAAGAATTGTTCAAAAATGAGTGTTATGGTTAAAATCTGTCTGCTTTATAAAATCCTTAATATAGAAAAGCCTCGTTTTTTTCTCCAAAATTTAGTTTTTTGCATACTTCGATAGATAATCCCCTAATACACATTGATCAAATAAAATAAAATGCCACAACTATCAATTGGTTGAAGACCTTCATAAAAATCTGTTTTAAAAAAAATCGCAACTATAAAACTTTTGGGAAAAGCTTTCCTGATGATCTGGCCTAAGCAACCAGTGAAATGCGCATAGGAACTAGCTTATCCCCCAACAATAAATTTCAGTGAATTTATCAATAATTAATTGGGAAAGTTAGCACAATTCTTACTAAAATACAATACTTTAAGTTTTATTAACTTGTTTCCTTCTCCTGTAAAAAAAGGAAAACGTTAGTTAAGACCTTTTTATATTAAGTTAGCGTTATGTTCCATAAAAAGTAGAGGTGATCCTACATATCTGTATGAAGTTGAGCTACAGTGGCGAGCAGAAGTGAGTGCATGTTCACGACATTGACTTTCGGCATCCATTACAACAAAACCATACAAGCAAATCAAAAATATTTTTTAGTTTTATTTTAATTATTTTATTCGTAACAAATAGGAGTAAAGAAACAATAATAAATGAGATGATTTCAAAGAATTTGGAAGAAAAAACGGAAATAACCCGCATAAACTCAATTTTGCACGTTTTATGAATTACACCAATTTTCGAACTTTCACTTCTCTTATCAGCAGAAATCATACAGATTTACCTTTATGTTTGTTGTTATCTTATTCTCCTTGTTCGTAGAGCAGTTTAAAATGTGTTTCTTGCGAATTAATGCCGATTTTGTCAATTACTATCATATTTAAAATAAATTGGTGATTTTTTGTATAAAAATTACAAAAATATCTGAAGAAATTTAAAATAGTGTTGTGTGCCTGACCGAGAAAGGCTATTCTTCACCTACCATTTCCGAAATACTTGGTATTAGTCAATCGGCGGTGATCGCAGCTCAAAAGAGACGAAATGTGACTTCGAAATCGCAAGTCAAAGGTCGCAAAATATTACTAACGGACACAGATGCTCGAATAATGAGGTCCGAAATGAGAAAAAAACACAAGCTGCTAACACCAAAGGGTGCTTCTTTAGCAGTTAACATAAATGAAATCGAATGGACTGCTAGAAGAGCGCTCCATGATATCGGATATGCCTCAACTATTAAAAAAATCAAACCTGCTTTGTCCGATAAGAATGTTAAAGCGTGCTTGAAATTAGCAAGGGAGCATAGAAATTGGCCCATTGATGATTGTAAACGTGTTGTCTGGTCTGATGAGTCCAAATTTAATCATTTTCAGTCAGATGGAAAGCAATACTGCTGGCGTAGATCCGGGGAACGTGTTCAAAGACGCCATGTGAAGCAATCTGTTAAAGTAGTTAAACTTTTCTAGCAGTCCAATCGCTTACTTTTTTGTTAATTGCCAGAGAAACACCCTTTGGTGTTATCAGCTTGCGTTTTTTTCTCATTTCGGACATCATTATTCGAGCATCTGAGTTCGTTATTAATATTTTTCAACCTTTGTCTTGCGATTTCGAATCACATTTCATCTCTTTCGAGCTGCAATCACCGCCGATTGACTAATACCAAGTATTTCGGAAATGGTAGGTGAAGAATAACCTTTCTCGGTCAGGCACATGACACTATTTTAAATTTCTTCATATATTTTTGTAATTTTTATACAAAAACTCAATAATTTATTTTAAATATGATAGTAATTGACAAAATCGGCATTAATTCGCAAGAAACAAATTTTAAACTGCTCCACGAGCAAGGAGAATAAGATAACAGCAAACATAAAGGTAAATTTGCATGATTTCTGCTGATAAGAGAAGTGAAAGTTCGAAAATAGGTGCAATTCATTAAACGTGCAAAATTGAGTTTATGCGGGTTATTTTCGATTTTTCTTCCAAACTCTTTGAAATCATATAATTTATTATTGTTTCTTTACTCCTATTTGTTACGAATAAAATAATAAAAATAAAACTAAAAAATATTTTTGATTTGCTTGTATGGTTTTGTTTTTATGGATGACGAAAGTCAGTGTCGTGAACATGCACTCACTTCTGCTCGCCACTGTATGTGGTAATCGACAATTTCTTCAATGCACGCAATCTGTAGTTATCATTGACATCAACAGCACCATGGCAGCAAAAATTAAAGCAGACGATTTTGTTTTTAAAAATCTGTTTTTTTAATGCGACTCTGTTTACTCTACTTACTTCACATTGAAAACTGTATAGTAATAATTTGTAAAACCAACAACCAAGATTGTCATATGAACGCATAAAATGTTCCTGGTTAGAATAAAAAATTGTTGATCAATATTTAGCAAATAATGGAATACATTTTTTATCAAAACAAAATTATAAGAAATATAGCTATTTAGAGCAAAATTTAAAAAAAACAAGTAAAATAGCTATATTCGGCTATTTCGAATCTTATATATCCTTCACCAAATCTTTTGTTTTTTTAATTTTTTTAAACAATTTATTTTTCAAAATTTCCAAAATAGATTTTCAATTTATTTTTTTTAAATTTTTTTCCAAATTTAAAAAAAAAAATTTTTTTAGTTTATTAGTGAAAAAAGTTTGTGACAAAAAAAATCGGGTTAAAAATATTTTTCCCGATTTTGACCCATTGTAGGTCCAACTTACTATAGCCTTATATACACCGTTGCAATGGACTTTGAAATATCTATCATAAGATATATATATTGTCTATATTTATGACTTAGTAATCCAAATAAAGATCAAAAATAGGCCAAAAATAGAGGTTGTCCCGGTTTTTTCTTTATATTTCAGCTATTTCTGGATTTTAAATAGCAACCGAGCTGGAAGAATTCCCGATATATTAATGTATGAATCATGTATGTAAGTTATTTTGGTTCTACGGAAAGTTTATTTCAACATACAGACGGACGGACGGACATGGCTATATCGACTTCGCTATCTATAGCGATCCAGAATATATATACTTTGTAGGGTTGCAAATTAAAAATGTAGAAATTACAAACGGAATGACAATCTTAAATGTACCCTCATGGTGAAGGGTATAAAAATTAAAGAAAATGAAAAGCAATTCAACTAATTTTTGACTTTAAATAAAGATGGTCATCATTACCAAACTCCAATCGAGTAAATGAGCAAAACTATATCTAATCCAAAAAGTTAAATATAAAATAATCATGTCTACTCTTTCCATGGCCTAGTGACAGTAAAGTATCAACAGACGCCTAAAAGAAATCCTACATATAGTAAAGTGTCAACTACATCGATATTAAGGAGTGAGATCGAAAAATTCTTAACATACATATATGTTAATAAAAACGAAACCACTAGACTTACAGTTTTAATTGTTTTTTATTTGATTGACATTATTATTACAATTTACCAAAAAAAATGTTTATAGTTTTAATCACTAGTGATGAAATTTTGAACCTTTTTCGGAAACCTTTCCATTAACGTTTTTATAGTGCTTTCTGTCACTTTGTTCCAACAGGTAGTCCATCTCCGTTTAAAATCTACCACACTTTTGGACACCTTTTTTGTGATCCTCAATTCTCTTTTAACAAGAGCCCAATATCTCTCCACTGGATTTAGCTCCGGGCAGTTTGGACGATTGGCCTCTCTTAGTACAAATACCACATTATTGCTCTTATACCACTTAAGATCTTGCTTCCATAGTGAGAGAATGTCAAATCAGGACAAAAATAAGTGGACACATTAAGAAGTCTTATGAATGGAAGCATCTCCGTTTGTAAACATTCCTTGATGTAAATTTCGTTATTTATAGAGCCCTTTGTAACAAATGTTTGGCTTTTTTGGCGCAACTGCATATTTCTTGCCATACCAAGAACTTTTTGGGAAATTTTATCTGCTTTTGTGTCCTAAACTTTTCTCCAACATTCCCTCGTGCATCAGCAACATACAATTTTTGACCAAGAAGTTGCAAAAAATCTGCCAGAACATACATTTCGTCATCCATTAAGCAGCAAGAATATTTTTTTTATAAAACTTGACTTCAATTTCCGTGCTTTGTTTTTGGCCTCTAAATTTTTAGCAATGTTCCTGTTAGGAACTTTTTGAGCCTTGTATGTTTTTAAACCTGCATTGGCTTAAACTTTTCGTACCAAATAGTTCGAGAACTGAGCCAACCGGTCTGCATATCCTACCGGATATGTTGGTAGCTCTTTTAAAAATGCTTTCTATTTTTTTGGCTTTAGAAACATCATGTTGACCATTCCTTCTACCTGAACCAGGTTTTCTATCTACGGACAAGTTCTCCCGGTACTGTTTAATATCATTGGAAACAGTTTGACGGCAGACCTTTGATTGAAATATTTAATAATTTTAGTACGCACTTTTTTCTGGTCACTCATTTTAATCAGATTAACAACAAATGAACATAATTGACATTAAACATAATAACTGACATGCTTTACAAAGGTAACATGATAAAAAAAAAAATCAAATAATACTTGGGATCTCAGTCCCACCATAGACGAATTTTTGTCACTCATAAGACAAGTGTCTTGTAAAAAGTTCCGGCAAAACTGGAGTATTGCCTCATATAGAACTAGCGGGATGTTTATGTGTCTCAAATGTAGCAGGTGTCTTATCTAAGATTTATTTATGTAAATTTTTATGTAAATATTTATTGTATTTAGCAATTTTTATTAATGTACCGAACATGATGTCGTTTGCATTTTGATTCAAAGCAATATTTAATGAGACTTTTGTAGACACACATATATCATTTTATTTTTCTTCTTTACCTTTGTTGTTACAAATGACAAATTTTATAACATATTTAATGTTATGTGCAAATATTAATATGAATTATGATAAAGATGACTAGAAATAAAAAAAAAAATTCTTAAAAATTTCAAAGGGATTAGCTATGAATTAAGAGAAAGGTGAACATAATCCTTAATTAAGAAATTAGCAGGGGTTACTTTAGTGTAGTTGCAAACATTTTAGAAAACTTTTTTAAAACCCATTGATTTTATAACAAAATTTATATGTCTCTTTCCATAGAGTAGATCTTTACTCATTTTTATTTAGTAATTAAAAAAGATCTAAAATCCTATTCTGAGAGTAAACGAAATGTATAATCAACTTATCATTCGAAATTTGTTAAAAAATTTCACTATATTAAAAAAAATTTCCAGTTCGTTCAAATTTTTAAATTTACTATGATTTGGTTCTATTTTTGATTAAAGTTTTAATTGATATCATAATCTGAGATCAACATTATGATATGAAGATTCATCTATATATGTTTGTGACAATGGTTGTCACAAACATATACTTGTTTACTGTAACCATATATATGATTGATACAATCATGTGAATAGTTACTCTTACTATAATATTGTTAAAAAGCTTTTAAAAATGTTGAAATGTTTACAGTAAACATGACCAACTATATTTTTTCTCTGCATGTATATAACTTGTTGTGCGATGTAAAACATAAGCTTTATCTTATTTAGTTTCAGAATATATCACCAAAATCGCTTTTGCAAAGTAAAAAGGACAATAAATTTTAAAAATTTATTGCTGTTTTATCTTTCAAATAAGAATATCTTAAAACAAAGTTTGTAAGTTATTATAATGTAAATTGTGACATTGAAAGAATATTTACTAATATCGCAATAATTTGAGTATCTATATAAATTTTTACCTATATTTTCTATCAAACAAGAAATAGGCTTTGACTTAATTGATATTTTACTCTTGTTTACTTATAATTGGAAGTAATATCTTTCTATTTTTGTCATTCCGTTTGTAACACATCGAAATATAGGTCTTAGAACCAAAACTATAAATCGCACATGATCAACAAGAGGAAATTAACACCATCAATATCTATCTATGTATTCCGATTAATCTTTCATATCGAAAACCACAATTTTCGTGATGGTGTAGTGACTACCTTTATATAAAAAATGTATTATTTTGCGTTATTTAAAAACTTACAAAATCATAGAGAAAATATATATAGAGCGGAAACTAGAAACAAAAAATTACTCAATAAAGTTACACATATGAGTGTTGTTTTTGTTTTCACATAGTTTTTTTTACAAATACATTCTCATTACTTTGGTTTTTGACAACTGAGTTAGGTCTTTGATAGGAGAGTTTCCGATCTATGTGTTTTATCTATGGTTACAATGCATCGTATATTTTCATAAGGTATTCGGTGTTGTTATAGAATCCAATCATTGTTGGAATCGATTTTGAAAACGACAGTAAATGTACATTGGTCTCGTGAAATCGAAAGTTATCGGTTTTATATTCGATCTACCAAAAAATTTCATTGGATTTCATAAGTCAAATGTACCTTTTTTGTCGTTTTTAAAACCGATTTAGACAATGATTGTATTCTATGACAACCCCGATTAATATGATTTGAGCCTTTATTCATGTTAAAAATAATTCAAATTGTTTTATTTAAATTTTGTTGTATTTTGAGTTGATCCTGTTTTGTTAATAAAATTTGTTTAACTTTATGATTTTAATTCAAATTGTGACTCTTTTTATCATAAAATTGTTCACATTTTTCTTGAGTAGTAATGCTTTTCATTAAATAATTCAATCCCTATTTAGTTATATCTATTTTCATGATTTTTTTCGAATAATTGCAAAATTTTAAAGAAAAACAACTTAAATATATTCGGATTTTCAAATTCTATTAACCCTCTATCCGCAAACTTTAAAAAGCTAAAATAAATGTCGAATATTTTTTTTGGTGTAATTATGACCCAATAAACTCAGAACAGCCATCAGAAACTAACTTGCACATTAAGTTTAGGAACCAGGAGCAAAATTGTGAAGAGTGCCTCAGGGTTGTTGCCGGTTTAGGTGTAAAAAACAATAATAAGATGTTAACTTTAATTATGATACGATTTTATTAAAAAACTAATGAAAAAATATATAAAAAGTAAGAAAATATGTTTTACTTTCTACGATGATATAAATGAAGATCACATTTTGAGCAAGCATACTGTGTTTGCGATTTTTTGCATAGTTTGCACCATCTTTGTTCACCTTTTTTGCCTAACAAAATTGGAAAGTTGTCGATATTGTCATAACGGACGTCATTATGGGATGTTTTGCACTTTCGCCAACTTTTGAACTTCCTGTGTGTGGATCTTCTTGTGGAGTACCAACTGATCATTAGTTAAGGCGGATAATTTAATCCGTCTGTGGTCTCATCTGCCATTCCTATAATTTTTGTTTTATATAACAAAAACTATAACAAAAATGTAAAAAACTATAGAGTATATCACGCAGATAAATTGAGCCGCAACCCGCATGGCACTCCTTAATTTTTACGTTCCCTACTTACTTAATTGATAGGGGGTTAAATGTAACCACAACAAGTTTTTGCCCTCTAAATTTTGAGTTAAAACCCTCTTGTTGATCAAAAGCAATATATTCTGGGACCTTCTGAAATGCTAAGACGATTGAGCGAGAGAGACTATGGGCGGTGAAATTTTCTTTAAATATTAATTCGGTCAAGTAAAGGATTTTCCCACGAGAGGTGTTATTTTTAATCACCCGGTATTTCGGTAGCTGTCACTTTTGAAGCTATTATTCTTTGACACTTGACAAGTAGAAACTACGCCATTACTAAAACTGTAACTATACACGTTTCAACAACGCATTGAAATTATTAAAATTCACTACAAATATGGTGAAAATCTTGCAGTCCCAGTTCGCAAAACTAAAGCATTTTTGGGTCGTCGTGAAACACCTTGTCGAACCGCAATACAGAAATCAGTTTTAAATTCGACATCTATTTTAAATCGATCGGCCGATAATTTGTCATAGCCATTGGCCATATAAGGGCCACTTCCACATTAATAAAAATAGATTTCTTATAAATATCAACAATGAAACAAAATGTAACACATATCAGTTGATGTAAAAATTATACTACTGGTTTTTGTGACGATCAGTTCAAAACTGATTATAGCTCCAACATAAGATGCACTTCCGAATATAACTTTATAACGACAAGGCCTAGAGGAACGAACTTTGTGGGTGAAATTTGCACGAAACTATAAATTATATTTAGTTTAAACTGTTATTTTTGATTATAAAAATTGTAATAAGCTCTGTATACCTTCACATAGTAAAATTCTATTGTATTTTAATACTTATTTTTTCAGTCGTGGTTGACATATTCATGGAATTGTTCAAATGTCACTTATCATAAATTGTCACTTATCATTGAATTTGAATTTGCGGATATATGTAATTACCACAGTTGCAGTACACAGTTAATATTAATCTTCCCTTTAGATCTGTTTTAAAAGCTTTGTTGGCATAACATTTCCCCAATTATCACTTTCTCTATGTACTTCTTGGAAACTTCTAAACATGTTTACATATGTCTCAAAACAACAATTGTCTGTATTCTTATTAAAGAAAATAAGCATAAATTATTATAATTTTGTTAAAGCTCCTCAGACTAAGCAATGTAAATTATGTTGCCTGTATCTAGGCTGCCAATAAGTGTGGATGAGGATGTTTCAATGTCTTTACAACAGTATTGAATACAAACAGATTTAGTTACTTTCAAAATGTATTATTCCCCTTATTTATTATTGAACTTCTGTTTGTAAATTACAAAAAATTTACATATGCCAACAAATATTTATGTTTTCTATACATATGTATGTATGTAAGCAACAATATGTTGAGAATTGAGTTGTGTGAGTATTGGCAAATAAGTCTGGATATATATTAGATTAGCCCCTTAAAAAATACATTTGCTGTTCCTTAGTAGGTAAAACTTATTAAATTTGATGGAGAAAATTCATTGCTTAATTAGATTATGTAAGTTTCATTAAAATACATTCATAATTACAACCTGTAACCTTATTACAAAATTTACATTAACAGACAGTGAACTATATACTAGAGGGCTATTCTGAGACGAAAATATTTATAAAATGTTAACGTATTTATTATTAAAGTCTAGGGAAAACTGAGCAAATAGTATTTATTAATATCCAATAAATTTGGGTTAGAAAAATACATTGAAAATTAATAAAAATTGACTGCTTTTTAATTATTTTCCAACTTTAGTCAAATTTAAAGTATGTTTTAAATTGAACCGACTTTAATTGGGTGCCACCTCAACTATAGAAAATATTTTCATACAATATACAATTTACTTGGCGAGGAACAGATGATGCTGTTGTTAAACGAGTTAAAAACAGCTTCAGTTAGTTTATACTTTAGCTTGTCTATGGTAGACCTAAGGTCGACTTTAAGTAAAGTTGACTTAAGTTTCCTTAAAGTATGCTTTATTTTATGTATATGATTATGGGTTATTATCATTAACCAAAATGTAACGGGTTTACATTAGACATTTAGTTTTTTGACATATTCATAGTAGATGCATTGGCAATTGTTACAATGAATTCATAATGTTTCGCTTGAAAATCGCATTAAAATAATTAAAATCCATTATGAAAATGGTGGTTCTGTTAAAGTTACATTTACATTTAGGATTTGGCTTTGAAGCCTTACAAAGTTGAACTGGTGCAGGAATTGAAGGCGACCGACCATTCACATCGCCGTAGATTCGATCAGTTTATGCAAGAACAACCCACGAAGCCCATTTTCAATTGTCAGGGTATGCCAACAAGCAAACTTGTCGCATTTGGTCTTCTGTCAGCGTGGTCGTGGTGGACATTTGCCAGATATCATATTTCATTCATAATTGCCGAACTTTTCTCTCTATAATACAATAAAAATTTGAATCATCTTCAACTAAATTTATTGTTTTGTTTCAAAAAACAAAGTTCTTGTTGGAAAACCCTTTAGAACATTTGATTATATATAAATTGAGTAATAACCTCTAAAGGCGTATGATACAAAATAAGCAAGATCTATTTAAAACATACATTTTTGTGACCTTTAACCTCCAATATATCGCGTAACATAAACTCGATTTAAGTATCGTATAAAAATGTGTTTTTTTAAGATATTCATAGATAAAAGACATTTTCCAATTTTGGATGTTCTTTTGCTAAGAAGATGTAGGGTATTCAATCGTGAATATTGTTTATTTTTTCACAAAAATGTTCGAGATGTTCAACTTATGGGGATGTAAAATATGAATCATATATGATAAGGGCCTGGTTTAAGAGTAGAATACACGATTTGAAATTTAATAAAATCAAACAAGGCAAACATTTAAAACTCAGTTTTTGTGTCGATATATATGACAGCTACTATAGCCCTTAATGAAAAATCATACCTGCCTAATTACATTCATATAAGTAGATATAAATAAAGGGGTTTCCAAAAATAGGTGTTATTTTGAATCACCCGGTATTTCGGTAGCTGTCACTTTTGAAGCTTTTATTGTTTGACATTTGACAAGTAGAAACTACGCCATTACTAAAAATACACGATAGACATTTCAACAACGCATTGAAATTATAAAAATTCACTACAAAAATGGTGAAAATCTTGCAGTCACAGTTCGCAAAAGTAAAACATTTTTGGGTCGTCGTGAAGCAGTACAGAAATTGATGGTAAAATTCGAGCTGTTAGGACAAGTTAGTGATGTGAAGAATAAAATCCGTGCACGTCGCTCAAGAACAACTGAGAATATTGCTGCTGTAGCCCAAAGTGTTGAAGAAAACCCAGGTTTGTCCATTTCTTGTCGTTCTTTGGAATTGGGCATACCACAAACGTCATTACACCATGTCTTATGGTCGGAGTTGGATGATATTGATCTGGACAACATTTACTTTCAACAAGACGGCGCTACGTACCACACAAGCAATGAAACCATTGCTCTTTTACGAGAAAAGTTTCCGAACCGTGTTATCTCTCTAAGAGGTGATCACAATTGGACACCGTGATCTTGTGATTTAATACCTTGCGATTTCTTCCTTTGAGGCCACGTAAAAGATAAGGTCCAGCGTCGATTCAAGACCTCAAAAATAGAATTCGTGAGGCTATCGAGGACATAGAGCAAGCACCAACTTTGCGATTTGGTTATGGAAAATTTCATGAAAAATATATGGTCCTGTAAGCATGGTCGTGGTGGCCATTTGGCTGATGTTGTTTTTCATTATTACCGGCATACCTTCCTCTTTATTATGAAATAAACATCCGATCATTTATCTCAAAAAATGCAATTTTTCTTTGAATACCAAAATAACACCTCTTGTTGGAAAACCCGTACTACCAAATTTTATTGTAAAATTTGTACAAATACGGCACTTTTACCTTTCATGATATATGGGAGGTATAAAACTTGTTTAAAACTTCGCATATTTCTTCAATATTTCGATTTCTAACAGTGTGCTAAATTTCGTAGACCTTAAATAACACCTTCTATTTTTGTACAGTCGTTACATGAAAAGGAATCACTGAGCAGCCCCGTAAAAATATTTTTTTGTGTTTAGTTATGGATAGAGCTTATTTTGTTCTTTAACAGCTAAAACCAATTTCGGATAACTAGACCTTGTGACGGAAATCTATGGATTCAAAATTGCAAAATTGGGTAAACATTGGTATATTTTTTGATTTATTAAAAACAGTTGCTGTTTTTAATAATTGGTCAATTCACAAGGTCTCTTATCATGTCATATTGTCATAATGTCCTATTATTTCACAATGGCTTTTATTGCTTTTCAAGCAAACAATGTCCTAAAATAATGCTACTTTCTACGCTATGTTTATTGTGTTATCGTAACGAACCAGAGTCGGTTAAGCCGAGCCGCCGAGTCGTGATATATTAGGACATTATGACAATATGACTGATAAGAGACCATGTGAATTGACCAAATATGTTTTTAATATTTCAAATAAGTCTTATCTTCTAGAGAAAAAGTATGTATATCGAGAGCAAAATAAGCTAGTTATTAGCATTTCCCACGAAGTACGAGTAAAATATGCACAAACTTTTAGTTTCTGCTTAAAATACATAAAGAGAGTCAACTCAAAATTAAAAAAAATTTAGTAGAGTCAAAAAACTGTTTTTTTTTTTTTAATACATTACAATGAAAGTTGAAAACGGATACAACTGTATTTTATGGCGAAAGAGTAGAGAAAATTATGTACGATTTTCACAGTGGCTAGATATGACCACTATACATCGATTTCTTGCTAAAAGTGAAAATTCAGAAATTTTGAGTTGACTCTCTTTAGAGGAACAAGTGCGATATATTTTGGTATTTTACAAATAATTTCTTCAGAATATAAGATTTATTTCAAACGTTTAAAAAATATTATTTAATAGTACTACCATTTTTAAAGAAATCAATCGATTTCCAGCACGAGTTCTCATTATTCGATTGTTCCTTAATTTTACATCAGAATTGTTAGATACTAATGAACAAAATAACACCCATTCAAAGTTAATTTTTTTTGTAAGGGCCGGTCTAATGTAAACCTTGTATTTATGACATGTATTTTTGCTTTTAACACATTAATTTCATATTGTTTTATTTTTGTTTGATCTTGTTGTTTACTACATCTTTTTTTGTTCTATCGGTTTGCTGATGTATAAAATATGTATTTTTTTGCTGTTCATTTCCAAGTAAAATATTTACTCCATACTTGTCAAAAGTTTTTTTTTTAACACATATTGTTTTCTAAAATATTGTTTTATGGCAAGAATTATGCAGACGGTAGTTATAAATTTGGTTTACCTTTTACTTTTGTGCTTTTTTATAAGCAAGTGTGTGTTTTCTTAAATTTTTGGTATTTAAGAAAATTAAATATTTTTAAAAATTACATCCTGTAACAATTTAAATATTACAATAAATCAATAATAAAAATATAGAGGGTGGAAATAGAGGCGCAATTGAGAGTAAAATATATTAAAAATATTTACACTTTCCAAAATTTTATGGATGAACAACAAAATACATTAATTTACATATATTTTGTTGTTGTATACTAATTTTTTTCACAGCACACTTAAGTTTTTTTTCACTCTCAGTAAAACTCCTAAATATATTTAAAGCCGTGTGTCCACTACCAAGTTTTCTTGTGGAAGTTGCTTCCAGAAGTTTTTGTCGTGTAAACACGTATCAGAAGTCGACTTCCAGAAGTCACGGCATGCAGAAGTTACTTGCAGCAATTATGTGGAAATACGTGTTTGTTGCTTGCTGGAAGTAACTTGAACTACTTGCAGTGAACTGCAAGTGCTTTGAAGAGTTGCAGAAAAAGTCGCTTAAACAGTATGCGGTGGTATTCTCTTCTGTTTTTAGTTTTGTGTGTTTTTTAAATTCTTTTCCAAATTTATATAAATGGACATAAAAAAATTCGTTTGATGTAGTGAAAAAACACATTTGGTAATTGAAAAACAAGAAAGTTATCCTGAAATATGGGACACGTCCTCAAAAGTCTATAAGAATAAAATTAAAACAAAACGCTTTAAAGGCAAACTTAAATCTATGCGCCGCAGCACCCAATTTCTCACCGACACACTACTCTTTATTTCTTTTTAATAAAATAAGCTGCGATGGCTGCTGCCAATCTTATTTTGCAATAGCGATTTGAATTTAACGGTCTGTAACCACTGCCTATTGCATTCATCATGTTTATAAACACATTCATCAGTAGATGCTTCTACTTATCAACAATGTTGATAGCATGCGGTTATTAGCATTGTTTATAAGTATTGAAACACTAGAATTCGAACATACACACAGAAAGAGGATTGGTTGGAAAACTGTTGCAACTATGAAAATTTAGAGTAAATCAATATTGTGTTGTAGTCATTGAAAATGTAAAAATTCAACAGGTTATCTTTACTTCGGCGCAAAATTCGGTTGTGAATACGAATCTGTTTTCTCTGTGTACTAGTTTGTCTGTTAAGAGCATTGTAGAAGATTCCCGAAATATGGCGTGTGTATAAATAGTGGCAGAGGCTGCAGTCGTGAGTTGAGTTTATCATGGGCGCTGTCAAAGTTAACATCAACTGTCTTGTACGTGTATACTTGTACATTATAAAGTGTGTGTGCATTTCTGCGAATTGATAAACATCTATAAAGACACTGAGTGACTATTTGAACAGTTGTTGTTGTACATTTTAAATAAATAAAGAGTTGTTACAATTTTAAACTACTAAACGGCTTTTAGCTGCAATCAAAACTATCCGGTTTATTTAAAGGAAATAAACCAACATTTTAAAAAGATTAACACGTAACAATATGTTATATGTGTTAACGTTGGAAACAAATATAGCGTTTTCTGTTTTGTTGCAATTTCATTCCGCATACGTTAATTAAATTAGTTCTCGTAAAAACCGGTACAGCTCATAGACAATGAAGCAAAGAACAGTTAAACTAGTCGAGACAGAAAAGGAATACAATTTAGGATGAATACAATTTAAGGGGCAGTGTGGGAGAATATTTTTAAGACTGCCGAAGAGAAAGAGACTGGACCCTAAATACACAAATTAGACTGGACAAGGAATGGGTACCCAATTCATATAAAAAAAAGATACTATGACATAGATGGATACTGATTCATTTTGAACAATGGTATGTATCCATACGGGAAGGAAAATATGCCCAATCGCATCTCTAGTGGAAAATTGTAGATCGCAAAATACGGACTCAAGGAAACTTTATCATATGCTTTTATAAAGGAATGGAAAAATATTTCAAAGGAGGTGATAATATTCCAAATTCTAAGTATGTATGTGTTTTATATTATTGGAAAAACCACATTGCATACAATTATCACAATTTCTCAAATGAAAGTGGTCTACAATTCATACAAATTTAAAATCCTTATAGCAGCATAGTTATAAAAGAAACATCCCAAAGTTGGGCAGAATAAAAATTTTTTGGAAATAATTCTGGCATCAGTATAAAATTTGACGTGGACGTAGCCAAGGAGTATTCGAGTTTAAGTTAATAAAATGGGCCCTGCAAATGCTCCAGGGGCGGCGCTATGGGTGCACAAAGTAAGGTACCTTCAACATGTATAATTTTTAAACATGTGCGATTTGTTTACCCATCCGATTTTATAAGCTTTTATATTTTTGGAGAGCGCTCGACTAGATATTGAAAAAACATGTGTGCTTGTGCTATTTATCTCTCATAATTTCCAAGTTATTGGCATTTCAAAATTGAAATTAAAAAATTTTGCCCTACCTCCGTCCGCTTTTTTAAAAATATAGGTCGTAATTTTAAATCTAATGGACTCGATTTGTTAGTTAGACAACTAAATTACCAATATCATTACGGATCATCAAATAAATGACTTTCAATTTAAAAATTCAAACAAATAGTAGATTTTTGCTGCTTTTTGAGAAAAAGGTGACTAAACTCTTTTTTATTAAAAAAAAAAATTTCTTTAAGAACATATAACAATTTTATGTTTTCCTGTAAGGTATCTTTACGAAGAACAATTTGGTATTAAAAACATTTCTTATTGTCGCCCCTACGCCCTGTAGAATTTGAGCTATTTTTTATAAAAATTTCATTTTGGGGCCATATGTTTTAAAATTCCAAAGCTGGGATCTGAAAAGAAAAACAGCTTTGCACACCCTTTGCAATGTGTTCCCTATTTATCCCCAAATTATTTTCCCAGTCCCGAAAAAATTGTAGAAAATACCATTTTTTAATAATTGCGGGATTCCCTTTAACCTTTGGACAAGTTTTTTTACATATTAGGTCTGTTCATTTACTTTCCCAGTAAATACTTGCAACGAGAGAATAAAATCAAAATATACAAAATTACTCTCTTAAATTCTCAAAAATAGTAAAAAGTAAATGAACGCTTTTCCAGTAACAAAAAATTTATACACACAATTTTCATATTTTTTCCTTTTAAAATAAAATTGTAAATAAATAAACAATAACACAAAACATATGAAATATAAGCTGCTAACTATTACGAGTTCAAAATAGAACTTGTAATAGTTTGCAACGAGAGAACACTCTCTAAAATTTATACGCTCTTGATTTTTTCTCTACTTGCTAGTTTTAATGAACGTTAATGAACGCTTTTCCAGTAACAATTGTTACTAACTAGTAACAACTTTTAGTTATTGAACAGAGCTATTATTTTTTAAAATGACAAATTTGAAAAACGTTGAAAATTTTATTGACTTTTGTCTATAAATCAAGATTTTATTACATATTTATTGAGTTTCTAAAACTAAAATTTGTATCAAAATGTTAATAGGATTGCAAATATTAGGAACAATTTGATACACATTTATTCCGAACTAAAATTTCAAGTCAATATCTCAATAAGATTCAAAAATATGCCATTTTAAATCTCCGTCCTTCAAAAATATTGCACTTTTTCATATTTTAATATAAAATGTCAAAACCATTGTTCTGAACCATTGTTGTTGAATAAAATATTAAGAAAATTTTTAAATATTTTTTTTATTATGAAAAAGTGCAATATTCTTGAAGGTAATGCTCTGTAGCTGCTGAAATCTGGCCAGACCATCACAGGGAAGCTGTACCGAACACAACTAATTCGTTTGAAGTGAGCATTGGCCGAAAAACATCCAGAATATGCTGCCAGACATGAAACTGTAATATTCCATCATGACAACACTAGGCCGCATGTTGCAATATCTGTTAAAAAGTATTTATAATAAAGTGGTTGGAACGTTTTGCCTAACCCGCCTTAAAATCCAGACCGTGCTACACGTGGTGAAACATTAATTTTATTAAATTTTTGTGCAATTGAATAAACTGCTACTAATAATTTTACTATTTTAACAAAATCTGCTCCATTGTCCATGTTTCATAGTGTACAGGTAATATTTCTATGCCAGTTCTCCTCCAATAAATATACGTATTTTCTATAGTTTGTGAAATAATTTGAAAACCTCGATGTAAATTTGTTTTAATACACATAAAATTTTGGTTTAAAAAAAATCGCTACATTCGACAATTGCCTGACGTTTACAACAATTTAAAAATTTATTATAAATCATTTTTGAAGCCAGTTCTTATCAATATTATAATTTTTTTTTAAATCTTGGAGTAAAATTTAAAAAAAAACGTTAAATGTTTGTCAAAATGTATGAAATTTTTATAATCATTTAATAATTTTGAATTTGATTATTTTTCGCGACTAGGCGGATAGAGATTTTGGAAAAAAGTTATATACAGTGCACTCGCGGTAACGTGAACTAATTAAAACCAAGCGCGTTCATGTTAGTGAAATTGTTCACGTTAGCGATTGTCGAATTTCATGGAAAAAATATAAAATTTTATAATATAAACACGCTTGAACGTGTAATAAAAGAAAATTATTGATTAAAATGCATTACAAAACAAAACGAGATCACGAGAAACTATAAATTGAAATAAAATTACATAGCAAATAAAATTATTCATTCGTTGCCACTAAAAAAATTAATTTAGAGGATACAAACACATTATTTTTTATAAGGGGATTCTCAAAGCTTTAAAAATTGAATTTAATATATGTATTGAAGTGTTGTCCACATGATTAGAAAACAAATGCAGTGAAGAAAAAATTGTTCACGTTATAGAGCTTTCTGAATTTGTTCACGTTACAGAGTAGTCAATGTAAGCAAAAGCTTGTTCACGTTAGGCGGTGTTCACGTTAGACGGTGTTCACGTTACCGCGAGTGCACTGTATAGATTAAAATTTTTGCAAAAAATTACAAATTTTGAAAATTTTTGGGTTTACACAGTCTCTACTTTGGAGATCCACCCACAACCTACCAGATGTACCAAAATTCACACTGCTCAAGTCAATCAACTCTACAACACCTCAACTTTAAAAATACGAAATTTCATTAAAATACCTCATACGATTCCCAAGTTACAGAACTTACAAAAATAAAAAGTTTTGCAAAAAAGATTTTACTCCCAACTGAATAAACATGAACATGTTTTTGTTCATCTCTTTAGTACAAAAATTCCCATGCTCTTCGGTTTACAGTTTTAGTATAAATAGCTGATGCACACGCAGCTATTTATACTAAACAGATACACACACTTGCGTTCCTTTTAAATTGAAGAATTTTTGTCATTACTGCGCATGCCCAAGAAAAAATGAATTTTAATCAACAACAACAACTGTCTTGTGTGTGTTTAAGTATTGCTTTCGTTTACAGTTTTAGTATAAATACCAGCTGTATTCATACAGCGTTATTTATATTGGTTTAGTGCACCAAACTATCAACAGTAAAAATAGAATTTGAAATTTAAAAAAAAAAAAAATTTTTTTTAAAGTTTATTTAATTGCGAAATTGATTATATCAATTAAAAATATATTTGAATTTGTTTCAATCATTAAAATGATATTATTTAAATTAAATCTAATACATTTTATTGAAATAATTTTCAATTAAAAGTAGTTCTAAGATTCAACAAATTCATATATATAAATGGAGCATTTCATGTTCTATTGGATAGTAATAAAAAGAACTTTCTGAGTTAAAGTAGGTCAACATTTTACATAATAAAATAGCTTCAAAAATGTATTGAATGATTCAATTTTTCTTCAATTCAAATCTATTATAAAAAGGCTTAAAAATATTTTGTTCAGTTCATTTTGTAAATGATTAAAAGCAAAACATAACTGATTGATTGTAGTAGATTTGAATTAACAAAAATTTAAATAAATTTAGTTTGAATAAATTCTGTATTTATTAAAATCAAAATTAAAGCTAAAGAATTAGATGTAGGAAATGAAAGGCTGACATTCTTTAATTATGGATTAAGATTTTAGTGAATTAATCTCAAAGCCTTAAGTACTGCTTTGTCAACCAAACAGTCACCTAATTCTAGGACATGCGCATTCATTTTTTAGTTTTTTTTTGCAAAATTTGTTTACAGTTTTAGTATAAATACAAACCGTATCCATACCGCGATATTTATATTGGTTTAGTATATAGGTTTAGTCAACAGTAAAAATGGAATTAGCAAATTAAAAAAAAAAAAAAAAATTTATTGCAAAAAAAGAAAGTTTATTTAATTACTAAATTGATTATATCATTTAAAAATATATTTGAATTTGCTTCAATCATCAAATTAAATTGTTATATGTTCTTAAATAAAGTTTTTTTTTTTTTCGTCCAAAAATCTTCAAAAATCTACTATTTTTTTAATTTTTAAATTGAAAATCGTTTATTTTTGGATTCATAATTGATATTGTCCTGAAATCTTCGGTATGTTATTGGTAATTTAGTTGTCTAACTAACAAAGGAAATTCGAGTGCATTCGGTCCAAAAGTAAGCCCTATAATTTTAAAAAAGCGGACCAAGGTATGGCAAAATTTTAAAAGTTCAATTTTGAAATGCCTATAACTCGGAAATTATAAGAGCTAGATAGCACACGCTAGCATGTTTTTTCAAGATCTAGCCGAGCGCTTTTCAAAAATATAAAAAAAAATGGCAAGTGTTTAAAAATTTTACACCATAGCACCGCGCAGGGAGCATTTGTTGGTTCCATTTCTATTAACTTAAACTGAATATGCCTTGGCTACGCCTACGTTAAATTTCATCCCGATCGGACTATCCGTTTAGAAATGCCTGATATATTTCCAAAAAATTTTGATTCTGCCCCACTGTGCATCGAACAGATCATCTCAAGAAAGTCATTGTGAAGTGAAACATAAACATAATATCGAAGTAATAACAGATCCAGATGAATCGGGAAATTCGAATCAAACTGTTTAACTCACAGCAAATGGCGTTTTACATTGCCAGTTGGAAAATAATTGTTTTTCAAAATAGATATATTTGGGAGCTTATTTTTCTAAAAGTTTATTCGGGTATATTGCAGATTATTTTTTCATTCACTAAACAATCGAACAAGAACAAAAACAATTGAATTTTTTTATTTTTCAAACCAACAATCCATTGTGCTGTCACAGCGTTCATATAGTCTTCATATTAATGTGAGAATTGCTAAATGGGTGTGTAAGAACCCTAATTGGTGCCGGATTAACTACCGTGAAAACAGCTCAAACTATTGAACATATACGGAAGAGCGTACAGCAGGACCTCAATATTAACAAGGAGACTTTGTACACAACTTTCTTACGGCGGTCGCTGTAGAGAATTTTCAGTACATTAGACATGCTCCTATATAAAATTCAACTTATGCAAGAATTGGAGACGACATACCACCAGAAATGCCATTCGCATTCGCGCAAAAGCAGAAGAAAATCTAGACTTTATTCACAACTTTATAATGAGCAATGAAGCCCATTTCTTATTAAATGGCTATGTCAACAAGCAAAACTGCATGATTTGGACTATGGAAAATCAAACAGCACTTAAGCTTAAGTGTACTGTCTGGTGCGATGCATGTCGGACGTTGTTGGAAAAGTTTGTTAGACCAGCTGTGGGAAATCCATTTGAACTTGTGGTTTCAACAAGATGGAGCCACAGCACATACTGCGGGTGCCTCAATGGCTTTGGTAAGGGACATATTCGAACATAAGCTATTTTAACTGAGCTCTATGTTCACCGGATTTAACAACTCCTGATGGTTTTTTTTTGGGTATATTTGAAAGAAAGAGTGTATGTTAACTAGCCAAGAACCATTCCCCAACTAAAAACCAACATTCGAAATCATAGCCATTACACCAGAAATTTTGCGAAATGTTATGGAAAATATAATAAAAAGAGCAATTATGTGCGAAGCAGAAATTGGCCATCACTTACAGGATATAATTTTTCAAAGCAAATCGAATAAACTCCCCAATAATTTACTATATATTGAAAAAAGAACTTATAATAATCGCATAAATAAAACAAGTTATGAACCATTTAAACCATATAGCTCTTCCTGCGCCACCCTGTACTTTTGCTTTGCCATTGTTGTTCATTAAATTATTGTTGGTCCTTTTTTTATTTTGCTAAATCCTTTTTGTTCATATAATATGATTGTTCATTTGCTGTTGTCTGATTTAGATTATTGGTGGGTGTGTGTGTGTTGTGTTTCGCTCTAATCCTAGGAGCTAAATTAATTTCCTTTTCAACGCTTTGGCATTCGAAAGGTGCTCGTGTGCAGCAGAGAAAAAAATATTTTATTGCTTTTGGCATTTTATTGTCATTTTTTCGCATTCATGCTGATGTTGGTGTTTCTGGAAAAAGACGACGTTTATGTTATTGATTTACTTGGAATACGCTTTAAGCCATTGTTTGATATTTTCTTGCACCTATATTCACTCATACTTACTTCCATTTTGTCTTTTAAATAATTCAAGTGTTGTTTTGCAGAAGAAATAATTTGTTTTTTAAATGTTAAAAGCAGTTTTAAGAGGATCTATACACAATCTCTAACAAAAAGTTGTTTTATTTGAATTTTGCATATCTTCCACCACCATGCGAAATAAACTTTTAACTCTTTTTCGTAATAACATTTTCAATTTATCAAAGTTGTATGAATTTTATTTTACAAATCTTAATAAATTTCACATATTATTATAAAAAAGGCTTTTTTCCAAAAAAAAAATTGTGTTTACTTTTTAAACCATTAAAAATGCTTATCGATTTAAAGAAATTAATAATATTTACCGAATTTTAAAGACTTGCGATATCCGCTTTAAAATAGATGTTTTAAATTCATATTAAAAAATTCTGTAGCCCTAAAGCATACTACATATTTTATATTTTTATACCCTCCACCACCATAAGTAGTGAATGAAGGTATACATAAGTTTTTCATTCCGTGTGTAACATTGATAAATAATCATCTAAGACCCAACAAAGTATATATATTATTGATCCTTATGAAATTATAAGTCGATTGAGCTATGTCCGTCTGTCTGTCCGTCTGTGTAAAACACGCTCACGTCCGAAATACACAAACAAACTTAGTAAACTCTCAGGAAAAATGTTTATTATTGTCCTAAGCAGTTTGGTATTGAAAACCCTTCCATTATGGTTTTTATAGTCCATCTCCGTTTAAAATCTACCACACTTTTGGACACCTTTTTTGTGCTCTTCAATTCTCTTTTAACAAGAGCCCAATATCTCTCCACTGGACGCAGCTCCAGGCAGTTTGGAGGAATTGCCTCTCTTGATACAAATACTACATTATTGTTCTTGTTCCACTCAAGACCTTTCTTACCACAGTGACAGATAACAAATCAGACCAAAAATAAGTGGACAAACTAAGACGTTTTATGAATGGAAGCAGCCTTTTTTGTAAACATTCCTTGATGTAAATTCCGGTTTTTATAGAGTGCTTTGTAACAAATGTTTGGCTTCTTTTACAGCAACTGCATATTGCTTGCCATACCAAGAACATTTTGGGAAATTTTGTCTGCTTTTGAGTCCTAAACTTTTCTTCAACATTCCCTAGAGCATCTGCAACATAAAAAAATTTACCCAGAAGCTGCGAAAGATTTTCCATACCTACATTTCTTTATCCGTTATGCAGCAGGTATATTTTTTGTATAAAATTTGTCTTCAGTTTCCGTGCTCTGTCTTTGGCCTCTAAATTTTTAGCAGAGTTCATGTCAGGAACTTTTTGAGCCTTGTATGCTCTTAAGCCTGCATTGGCTTTAACTTTTCGTACCAAATAGTCTGAGTACTGACCTAACCGGGCTGTTTTCCTACCGGAGGTGTTGGGAGCTCTTTTGAAAATGCTTTCTATTTATGGCTTTAGAAACATCATGTGGACCATTCCTTCTACCTAAACCAGGTTTTATATCAACGGACAAGTTCTCCCGGTACTGCTTAATAACATTGGAAACAGTTTGATAGCAGACCTTTGATTGTTTGGCCAACTTTTTGTAGGGTTGGGTTTTGTTGAAAATATTTAATAATTTTAGTACGCACTTTTTTCTGGTCACTTATTGTAATCAGATTAACAACAAATGAACATAATTGACATTAAACATAATAACTGACATGCTTTACAAAGGTAACATGTTAAAAAAAATCAAATAATACTTGGGTGAAAAGTTTTAATGAAAAACGTGTGTTAGGAATTTTAGGATCTCAGTCCTTAAGTCATAGCTTCCATATTAGTTCCACAACCCAAAAATACATTAACGCATATAAACATTGATACCGATTAAAAATTGAACAGGAATTAGTTACAACTATACAGAAATCATACTGTTGGATTTTTTGACTATGGGTTCATAATTATATGCAAGCACATATCCGGAAAATTCATTAGTGGCGAATATATATTAATATGTTGTGATATAACTCATTTCCATTTGTTTAAAAATATTTGTATATCCTTTTTCTATACTCTTTTTCTTTACTTGTAGTGAATAAGGATAATGTTGATCCAATCGGGTAATAATAACCTTTTATGAGGTATATATATAAATTGTTAAATGTGATAAGTTATAATAGGAATAAATGACAAACTCTGTTGAAAATGGTAAGAATCTGTAGTTAAAGTATCTTCTGCTTAAACTAGTATTTCTAACAATTGTTATATTATTTTATAAATTCATTTAATAGTATTTCAATAACATTATCTTAATCCTCATCAGCGCACTTCTAATAAAAAATATTGAATATGAATATTAAAATGTTTATACCAATGTAACTTCTACAATTCTCATCATATTTAGATGGAGGGTATTTAAGATTCGGCACGGTCGAATATAGTACTCTTACTTGTTTTTAATATTAAATTGTATATTTTATTGTGATACGAAAAGTATTTAATAAAACATATTATATTCTCCCTTTTTGTGCCTCGTGCTGCAGCGTAATTTTGTTAAATGCCCTCCAGAGTATGTCATATTTATATTTGTATATAAACATAAGGGTGGCTCTTTTATTGGCATTTTTGATTTCCTACAGCTATTCTCCTTCATTTTCAACTAAATTTCAAAATCAAAAATTAAAAAAATTGTTTTCGTTTCTAATAAGTGCTAAATGAGGATTAAAAATGCATAATTTTTATTGTGTTATCTAATTCAAATCGGTCCTCATATTAACCTTTAATAGATACAACCGTATAAATTAGCATTTTTTATCCTTATTTAGCAATTACATATTAGAATCGAAAAGAATTTCGAAATTTCGTTGAAAACTATTTTTATGAAATGTAAAATTTAGGATTTCGATAACAATAAATGTAGGGCCTGGCTCACTAAATGCGAACGAACATTTTCTTTCTTATTATACCCTACACCACCATAGTGGGGAGGGTATAATGGATTTGTGCAGATGTTTGTAACGCCCAAAAATATTAGTCTAACACCCACCTTAAAGTATACCGATCGACTCAGAATCACTTTCTGAGTCGATTAAACGATGTCCGTCCGTCCGTCCGTCTGGCTGGCTGGTTGGCTGGTTGGCTGGCTGTCCATGTAAACCTTGTGCGCAGAGTACAGGTCGCATTTTTGAAGATATTTCTATAAAATTTGGTCCATATCATTTTTTCTGCCCAAGGACCAAGCCTATTGAAACTGGCTGAAATCGGTTCATTATTTCACCTAGCCCCCATACAAATGTCCTACCAAAATTGGACTTTATCGGTCATAAATGTTTAATTTATATATGTATCTACACAAGTTTTTCTCTAAATAAGTTTTATATATACGGAATTCATGTCACCAAATTTTATGATGATCGGTCCATAATTAGTCATAGCTCCCATATAAGGCCTGCTTCCGATAATCACTTTAACGATCATAAATCTCCTAAAAATGTTGGTATACACATAAAATGCAACATAAATAACTTTCATATAGACATTAATCACACTACCTAATTTCATGGTGATCGGTCCATATATTGAAAACAACAAATAAATTTTAATTTTTTATTGTTTTCAATATAAAATAAGAAAGAGAATGGTCGTACGCTCTTAGTTACCTATCTAGTTGTTGTCTATGCTTTAAACCTTAATCCAGAATTTTTTAAAATTTTCGAAAAACAATCTAATATAAAGCTCACCACCCTAATATTCATTCATTTTCCGTTTATGTTTGGATTTTTGTCTTTGCTATTTTAAACATATTTTTTTTATTTATTTATTTTGTTCTTTTTTGCATGTAATAATCGCTAGATGATAAATTGAATTATTAACGTGATCTGTGTCTGTGCAAAATATTTACAACATATATGAGGATGTTTAATGGCGATGTTCATCAATGTTTGAGTATATGTATATGTATGTAGATATGTATGAATGAATTTATGTTGCATAGTTTAAGGCTATAAATATATAAGCGCTTATAAATCATATTAAATGGCAATGAAAAGTGTTATTTCAACAAGTACATACCCAGCAGTTAAGCAAGTAGTCAATGTATCCCTTATAGAAAGTAATTGTCACTAATGTCTGTTCACTTGGCTGACTCCAATTCATATATTTTGGGTCACTTGACACTTACGTGCTCTCTGTAGTGTAGAAAGAAGTCAATTGGTTACCTTATACACCCCGTGTAACCTATTATGGCTACAATTGTCACTTAAGTGTCTTTATGTAATCTAGAGTGTAGTCACTTCAAAGGTTTATTTTGTACTGCACCTTTTTGTGAGTATTTGTGCAAACTAGTTTTTTTAATTGTTACTTTAGTGTCTCTAAGGAACCTACTGCGCTTTAGAAAGTAATTTTTTTACCTACCTGAAGTAATCTATTGGAGAGTTTTAGGAGGATGCTTATTTTTACAAGCCATGGGATATTGGGTTGTCTATAAGACTTCTTTTTAACTGATTATTTGAGGTCAATTAGCACTTGCATATGATAAAATAACTAGTTATGTGACTGATCAAGTAACAGGTATGTGAATTCAAAGCGTTGACTACTTTGGACCAGCTACTAGACAGTCTCATTGCAACCCAAAATGTCTTAGGACATGCACGTGTACAAATAACTAGTCAAGTAGTGATTTTTTCTTAAATGATAGGTAAAATCACTAGTTTGGGGCAGTATCCCAGAATTGCTGGGTATGTATATATATATATAAATGCATATACATAAATGTTTGTGTAGTTATGCATTTGTAAAACCGGCCATATTATACTGTTGTATTTTTTGTGTTTTGTAGTTGTTATGTTTACTTAAGGGCATTTTGCTTAATGTTGCTGACCTATTAAAGAAAATATTTCAATTTAATGAATTCAAGCCAAAAAATACTTTAGTTTGTTTTTTAGATTGTATTCTTAAAATACATTTTAAAGCTTATTTTCAATGATACCTAGTTTATTGTAAAACAATATAAGCCAATCAATTTAAATCCAATCACCAATCACATTTATTAGCAGAAAATAAAGAAAAATGGTATATATGCATTTGATTTGGAGTATGTGTACAAGTATATGCTTTATAATTCAATTGAGCATAAACATTTTAATGCTTCCATAGACATGAAAAGAAGACAGATTGAAGAAAATTCTATTAGTATTAAATCGACAAAATTTTACAGTATAACATATGATTTATAACTTATATTAGAATATTTTGATATAGTCATATAGTATTTTATTTCTATGGAAACGCTAACGAATATTGTAGGAAGTTTATCATCAATTCCATAAGATCTCACAAATAAATTGACTTTGGGTCTCGAGGTTTTAATTGTATTCAATAAACACCTACTCCTAAGAGTCATTTGGATATTTCCATTTTTATGTTTTTTTATTTTATTTCAAAAAACTCGCAATTTTATTCGCGATTTTAATTTTTATTAAAATTAGGTGCTAATGTCGGATATTATTGATTTTACAAGCATTTAAAGGATAAAGGCTTTTATGACGAAATATACTAGTGTATAGAAGTAAAACAATGTTGAGGATTCCCAGTAAATTTTAAAACAAAAAGGCTATGTCGACACAAAAAGGTCCTGCGAAGGACACTATTAAAAATTTAATATTCCAGAAAATTAAATATTTTATATTTGTAAACATCTTTTCCAGTACCGCAATTCTGTAACTTTTTATACTTTCCTACCGATGTCGTTAAGTAACGAAAAATATCGGTTTCTTTAACGAATTAAATATTCACTGTTTGAAGTTAACGATTTCTCGTTATGGCTTAACTAGAACATTTTATTTGTCGTTAACCTACCGACTATTTTTAATGAAAATAATCGGTCAAATTTAATTCGGAATATCTCTTAACGATAAATATTGTTAACTAACGAACTTTGATTACTTAACGACAAAATTTTGTCGTTAAAAAGTTACAGAATTGCGGTACAGGTGTTAAATTTTTAAAAATTAAAAAAAAAAAATTAAAGAGTAATATGTAAGTTTTTGGCCAAAATTCGATAAAAGTTCAAAACTTCAGTAGCATTCAATTTTAAAGTCACACTTTTGGACTTGTACAAAATATTGATTTTATTTTATTTCGTGTAACTTAAATGGGATTTTCTAAATAAAATAAGCACTGAGATCCAAAAAATCTTAACATACATATATATTAATAAAAATGAAACCACTAAACTTACAGTTTTGATTATCTATTTTATTTGATTGAAATTATTTTACGATTTACCAAAAAAAAATATTTTTTATAGTTCTAATCACTAGTGATGAAATTTTTAACCTTTTTCGGAAACCCTTCCATTAAGGTTTTTATAGTGCTTTCTGTAACTTTGTTCAAATAGGTAGTCCATCTCCGTTTAAAATCTATCAAACTTTTGGACACATTTTTTGTACTCTTCAATTCTCTTTTAACAAGAGCACAATATCTCTCCACTAGACGCAGCTCCAGGCAGTTTGGAGGAATTGCCTCTCTTAGTACAAATACTACATTATTGTTCTTGTACCACTCAAGAGCTTGTTTACCATAGTGACAGGATAACAAATCAGGCCAAAAATAAGTGGACACATTATGAAGTTTTATGAATGGAAGCATCCTTTTTTGTCAACATTTCTTGATGTAAATTTCGGTATTTATAGAGTCCTTGGTAGCAAATGTTTGTCTTCCTTTGCCGCAACTGAATATTGCTTGCCATTCCAAGAACTATTTGGAAAATTGTTCTGCTTTTGGCTGCTAAGCTTTTCTACAAAATTTTCTTGAGTATCAGCAACATACGAAGCTACGAAAAAATTTCCATACGTACGTTTCGTCGTCCATTATGCAGCAGGTATACTTTTTGTATAAAATTTGACTTCAATTTTCGAGCTCTGTCTATGGCCTCTAAATTTTTAGCAGAGTCCCTGTCAAGAACTTTTTGAGCCTTGTATGTTTTTAAGCCTCCATTGGCTATAACTCTTCGTACCAAATACTCCGAGTACTGAGTTAACCGGACTGCTTTCCTACCTTATGTGTTGGAAGCTCTTTTGAAAATGCTTTCTATTTATTGGCTTTAGACGCATCCTGTGGAGCATTACTTCTACCTGAACGATGTATTTTTATCAACGGACACGTTATCCCGATAATGTTTAATAACATTGGAAAAAGTTTGATAGCAGAACTTTGATTGTTTGACCAACTTTTTGTAGGACCAAGTTGGGTTTTGTTGAAAATATTTAATAATTTTAGTACGCATTTTTTTCTCGTCACTCATTTTAATGAGATTAACAAGAAATGAACATAATTGCCATTAAACATAATAACCGATATGCTTTACAAAGGTAACTTCAAAAAAAATCAAATAATACTTGGGTTAAAAGTTTTAATGACAAAACGTGTGTTAAGGTTTTTTCGATCTCAGTCCTTACAATTTAGCTTAATATAAAAAGGAAGGGATTTTATTCTCTTAAAGTGCAGGTACCAACAAGTTTAATCTGTAATTTCAGATTTTATTTATGTATTGTGGAGATGGCTTGCGGCGCCCAATTTAGAATATTAGATGGAGGGATAGTATCCACGACTGCCCTATTTTTAGCTTTTGCTAAATAACATTTAAAACATAACATTTTTCACAATTTCTTCTATTTTTTATATATTAACTCCTTCAGCTAAGGTTTTATGTGTATAAGTTTAAAATCTTATAAAAAGTAATAAAAAATAAACATAAAAAAACCAACCCATTCCAAAGTTTTTTGTGGAGTGGGGAGGTTTGTTTACTAACCACCTTGGCGGTTTGCAAATTTTCGTATGCAAATTTTCGTATCATATAAATTTGTTTGAAATCTAGTAATTTTGACTAAATTTTCTGACCATAAAAGCGTAATACTTAGCTAATAACCCTAAATTCGATGAACAATAAACACTCTGTCCTTTTTTTTATCAAATGCGTGAAAGTCTCTTAAAAAAACTAACCAGAGCATCCTGACGGCAGAGTTTTGCAAAAAAACATAAACGATGACTTAAAAAATATAATCGTTTAGGAAAATGCCAATAAATTATGTTTTAAAGAGTAAAGAAAAGGTGGTTAGTAAAGTGACCACTAAACAGCAAAGAGAAAATTGACAAGTTATCATTAACTTTTTACTTTATAAAAACAATATTTTTTCATAACCTTTATGTGGTTTTGTATGGAATACTATGTCAACATGTAAAAAAAAAAAAACACTAGTTCTATGGAAAGCATATTTATTAAGAAATATATGATTTTTAGATATAAAGTTAAGGTGAAAATGTTAAAATTTCATTAATGATACAGCATTTACCGGCAGGAGAACTACCGAGTGCCATTTCAATAGCCAGGCGAGTTGGAGCGCCGTTCAATTGCCGGCATGAAGAGCTATTTTGCAAGGCTTCGCGGTCTGCTTTCATTTCATTTGGCACAAATGTTTTGTTTTTCCGAACAGTACACACAGATTTAATGATATGAAACAATTTTTACAGATTATGGTTCTTCTGGTGTTTTCTCAAAGGTAGACCAGTCTTTGCACGACACTTGCTCCTACATTGGGTGTACGACTTACACTTGAACTCTTTCCTGTATAAATCTCGCTGTTGAGAGGATAGAATCACTTTGCATCGCATGCGAACCAGACTTTTATGCCATACTTTGCAGGCTTGGATGGGATATACTGCGTAAATCTAGTTCTTCCGCGATATGCAAATAGTTGTTTGTCAACTGTTATTTCTCCCGATGGTTTATAGTAGCGGCGAAGATGTTGTTCAATAGAACCCATAATGCTGAAATTGGAGCATCGGTAACCAGTCGTACGCTCACTATCAAACCGAATGAACTGAAAAATTTCGGCGTTACTGCACGGTAGTAGCAAACAACTTCCGTACATCACATCTTCATCATTTGATTTATTAACGCCTGCTAAAAATAAAAGCCCAATCAATGCGCTAATTTGTAGACTACCAGTCAGGAAATGGTGATTTTGAATTTTTTGGGGAGCTGTAAATTATTTTTTAAGTATAAAATTTATATATTTTTTAACCCGAATTTTTTTCACAAAAAACTTTTTTTTGTCATACATTTTTTTCACTAATAAATTAAAAAAAATAAATTTTTAAATTAAAAAAAATTGTTTAAAAAAATTGCAAAAAACTTTTAAAAAACAATTTCGAAAAAAATAAAAATTTTAATTTTATTTTAAAGAATAATTTGGTGAAGGGTATATAAGATTCAGCACAGCCGAATATAGCTCTCTTATTTTTTTTTATTCAACTTTTTCTGCGAGCATATAAAGGTTAAGTACGAGTACATTATTATTTGATATTCATTGTTTTGCAGCACTACGATTTTAAATTCTGTTTACTTAAAATGCTGATTATGAATACGAATTTTTAACAAACATATTTTACGCTTAAAATGTGTTTTAACTAAATTTTATTTCAAACCTCAGAATTTACTTTTTTATGAATATGGGGGTAATATTTAACATAAATACGTTTGATAACAAAAGTAGTAATATTTATCCCTGTATTATGAATATTTTGAAGGTTAGAAATTATAATTTTCAAGATATTTTAGGAGCTTCAAAATAATAAAAATCCCGGAATTAGATTTATTATAAAATATTCGAGATTTATTAATCCTGAAAAATTCCGTGTTTCGGGCTTAGTTTGATTGGCATTCCTAATTTTTTGAATTCCATTGCATTGTAGCATTGTAGTGTAGCTTCCAATAACTGCTTAATATAGGGCATAATAAAAATAAGCTGGAAAACCTTTCTCTAATAATATTACTCTAAATGAAATGTATGTAAACAAATGCAAAATCTTTATTAATAAATGATTTATTTAAGCAAACTAAGTTATGTTAATTATTCATTGTATATATGCTTGTTAGTCCTTTTCTATAATTTGCAATATAAAAGAAAAAATGCCAAAGAACATTTAATTAAACGTAAGTTCCCTTTCATTTAATAAATACAATCATAAATTTAAAATACTTTTTATAAATGTTTATTGCTGTTCATTTACTTTGAACAGCAATAACTTTATTTATATTGACGCATATGTTGTTTTATACTCGGTTTCACTCCTATTTAACAATTGACATTTTCAAAGAAAGTTTCTGTAAGAGAGAATGGGTATTCTCAAACACTTTTACCACTTAAATTGGAATAGTCAAATTACCAAATCTATTTGTGTACAATAAATGAAAGGTTTCTTCTTGTTTCTTCTATGCTATTAAAATTTCAATAGCTAATTTTCTCAAAGACTATTCAAATGTTTAGTAAATTGCAGTATGTATGGCTGTAAACTTCACACAGGAGTTTTACAAGTATTCAAGGTATCCTTTATAGACAGTAATTTTCAGTAATGTCTGATTGGCTGTCTCCAATTTTTATATTTTTTGTAATTTGAGACGTATGTGTCCTTTGTAGTGCAGAGAGAGTCAATTGGTTACTTTATTCATCAAAAGTAATCTTAACAGTAGTCAATTTGTACAAACCAGAAGTAATCTATTGAAGAGTCAATTGTCACTTAGCATCCCTTTGAAATTTGAAGTTTTGTCGATAAAGCAGGTTTTTAGTTGGGTGTTTTTATTCGTTGTGTTGGTTAAAGGAATGCCCAAGAAGTTGAAAAATTTTCATAGTAAGATCCCTTGCCTCAAATGCCCTTCATAATTACAGTTTGAATGAGGCCTTCGCACGAAACAAAAATAACAGAAATTGACAAAAATAACAGGAAACCCGTTGTAATTCGCTATCCGCATCGTAATGAAATAAAAAGTATGTTTTTCGAGGTACTTAGACATAACTGTTTACTTTGTATGGGAGGTGACTCACCCCCTGTTCCGATCTGTCCCAATTTTTGGTTTAACTTCGTACAAGTTTGAAGACTGTCACAATTATAGTTCTGATGATAATGGAAAATATATATTTACTTGGTATGTGTGGTGCCACGCCCATTTTTCCAATTCCACCCTTTTTTAATCAAGAAGCACACAATGGCACCGAAGTAAATTCCGTGAAGTTTTGCTGCTTTCACAATTATAGTTCAACAAATATTCCATAATAACTATTTACTTTTTATGGGAAGTGACACGCCCACTTGAAATTTCAAAATAAAAAGCATCTTATTGTTCCTTCCAGATATAGAGGAACACACACAGTAAAAATTTCAAAAGGATCGGCAAACGAACAAATAAACAGACATACGTACAGTAATTTTACCCTACACCACCATAGTGGGGAGGGTATATTGGATTTGTGCAATTGTTTGTAACGCCCAAAAATATTAACCTAACACCCGATCGACTCAGAATCACTTTCTGAGTCGATTCGTCCGTCCGTCTGGCTGGCTGCGCAAAGTACAGGTCGCAATTTTGAAGATATTTCGATAAAATTTGGTACATATCATTTTTTCTGCCCAAGGACCAAGCCTATTGAAACTGGCTGAAATCGGTCCATTATTTCACCTAGCCCCCATACAAATGTCCTCCCGAAATTGGACTTTATCGGTCATAAATGTTTAATTTATATATGTATCTACACAAGTTTTTCTTCAAATAAGTTTTATATATACGGAATTCATGTCACCAAATTTTATTATGATCGGTCCATTATTAGTCATAGCTCTCATATAAGGCCTGCTTCTGATAATCACTTTAACGAGCATAAGTCTCCTAAAAATGTTGGTATGTACATACAATTCAACACAAATAACTTTTATATAAACATTAACCACATGACCAAATTTCATGGTGATCGGTCTATAATTTGTCATAGCTCCCATATAAGGTTCAGTTCCGAAAATCACTCACGAATATAAATTATTGAAATTTTGAAAGAAAAATGTTTTTGATCATTTACTTAGTGTAGGGTATAGATGGTCGGTCTTGACCGACCATACTTTCTTACTTGTTTTTTATCATGTTCAATTTCAATACAAATATACAATAATAATAATTTTGTTGATCTTTTTAGTAATTAAAATCGTTATATTGCATTCCAATATTTTAAATTTGTTAATTTTTAATAAATTTTTCAATTATATATCCTAATAATATCAAAATAAAAACTTTAATCAACGTTGCCTTGAGCAAATAAATTTCAAATCCGATTTTTTTTTCATACATACAATGTAAATTGTAGGGAAAAACGAACCAAAACGAGCGAAGATTTTTTTAAAGATCGGAATATATCAAACTATGGAACTATTAACATGAAAAACAGATCAATACATCCGCTAAGCATATGCATTCATTGATGTCTAAGTGATGACTAAACAAAAGAGAATTGGTCAATTCACAAGGTCTCTTTTCAGCCATATTGTCATAATGTCCTAATGTATCACGACTCGGTGGCTCGGCTTAACCGACTCTTAGGTATTCGGCGATGGTCTCTGCTGGTTCGTTACGATAACACAATAAACATAGCATATAAATTAGTAATATTTTAGGACATTTTTGCTTAAAAAACAATAAAAACCACTGTGAAATATTAGGACATTATGACAATATGACATGATAAGAGACCTTGTGAATTGACCAGATATGTGTGTGGCTAGATATCACAATTGTGCTATGAAATGGACATCCTTTTTTAAAAATATCCTTATTTACTCGTATATGAATTAAAAACAAATAGCAATCACATTTTTTTGGGGGCACTCTAATATATATGTATATAGATTTACATTTATACATTTAAGTAAAATTAAATTTCTTACAATAAACATGCCAGCGTCAAACGTGTTGCAACAATACCTACTTCACCGCGGTGTCGCTTTATAGTTCACTGTTGCTGCTGTCATTGTAGTTGTTGGTGGCATTTTGATATGCTTGTTACACTATTGCAAGTGACATGCTGATCTTAGCATTTGATTGTTGTGTTTTTCCCGATTAAATTTCAGTCTCTCTTATTGCTATACATGCACTTCATTGCCTTGTGTAAGACACCCACTCGCATACACATACATATGCATGTATATGTGTAATCACTTATACTTGCAATGCACGGTGGAACATATTTAAAACTTTGTGGGATTTAGTATTTAAATCACTCTTATTGACCTTTAGGTTTATAGGGTTTGAAGTCCTAATATATAATAAGGAGAGTAAAATTATCGTATCATAAAATATGAGGTTGAAAAATTTCCGCAAAATTAGGAAATTCGGCTATAGCCGAGAAATCTCTATGTAACTCTCTCAGAATCTTTACCTTAGAATCTTTAAATACATCTCAGTTGTTTAACTCAAGTTAACGATTTTCACAATCTATATCTAAGTATAATAGTAACGTAACTGAGTGACTGACTGATTCAACATTGCATTTCAAACGCCAAAGGGTATAGACATTAAATTTGGCCTATAGTTTCTCTTCTTCTCCTTATGTAGAATCTTTAAATACATCTCAGTTGTTTAACTCAAGTTAACGATTTTCACAATCTATATCTAAGTATAATAGTAACGTAACTGAGTGACTGACTGATTCAACATCGCATTTCAAACGCCAAAGGGTATAGACATTAAATTTGGCCTATAGTTTCTCTTCTTCTCCTTATGTAGATCCACTAAGAAGAGATTTTTGGAAATAAGAATAATTTGGCGGTAAAAACTTGAAAATCATATTAACTAATATTGATAAAAAAATTTAAATGCATTTTTGGTACTTTTTTGAAGTTCGATGTAACTGCCACAAATCTTAAGTAACTTCAGAATGATTGAGTCCACTATCTTACTCTCTGGATTATCATAAGGTTCATAATATGTTTGAACGTCTCCTACAATCTAAGGACTGAGATCGAAAAATTCTTAACACTCGTTTTTCATTAAAACTTTTAACCCAAGTATTATTTGATATTTTCTTTGATCAAATTACCTTTGTAAAGCATGTCAGTTTTTATGTTTAATGTCAATTATGTTCATTTGTTTTTAATCTGATTAAAATGAGTGACCAGACAAAAGTGCGTACTAAAATTATTAAATACTAGCTGACCCGACAGACGTTGTCCTGTCCATATATTAGAAAAAATGTTTGTGTTCGATTTGTGAATTTGTGAGAAGCTGTTTGAATTATGAAAAAATAGTAAAAAGAGACAAACAACGTACTTTTAAATGATAATTTTTATTTATGTAGGTTTGAGGTGTGTTTAAATTACATTTGATTTGAAAATATGTACAATATATGGTGTTATATTTACATTTTGATTGAAAGATCGATGTTCAGGAACCAATTAAAATAAAGAAATACTTTTTTCTGTTGCTTTGCAGTGATATCGTAGTTTCCTTCATTGCAATGCTTTATGATACACGACATTTTTAGTTTTGTTGCCTGGCGCGTAAATAAATAATGCTGATG
The DNA here is from genome assembly GCA_942486065.2 of Calliphora vomitoria. Lineage (NCBI taxonomy): Eukaryota > Metazoa > Arthropoda > Insecta > Diptera > Calliphoridae > Calliphora > Calliphora vomitoria. The sequence continues at coordinate 89,658,180 of OW818029.2, forward strand.
GTGTTCCGACACGGGAACAGGCGACATACAATTGACCATGCGAGAAGCATGGATTTTCAAGGTTAATGCCGCAAACACGCAATGACTGCCCTTGAGATTTATTAATTGTCATAGCGAATGCAAGCCGTACCGGAAACTGCAATCGTTTAAAATCGAATGGCATGTCGGTCAGAGCCATTGGGATCCGTGGTATCAAAACGTCTTCTCCTTTGTACTTTCCTTTAAGTATTGTTGCTTCGATGACGTTGTTCATCAGGTTTTTTACCGCAAGTCGGGTGCCATTACAAAGACGTGGTTGGTTTATGTTTCGTAACATTATGATTACCGATCCAACTTTCAGTTGGAGATTGTGAGGCGGTAATCCGGGTAATTCCAGCGAGTTTAAAAACTCGGTTGGATAGTTGACAACATCATTTTGGGAAGTAACGGAATCCACCGATTTGTACGTCATCAATTCGACAGCAATTTCACCTTGAATCTTAAAATTCAATTCGTCGACATCAATGTTTTTCGCAGCCAATATAGCACGTTCGCTCAACCAATCATGATTTTTGTAATTTTGTGCAATGTTTGGAAATACCTTTCGGATTAGCTCGGATTTTGATTCGGTGAACTGACAGAAACCGGGGGGAAATTGAATGCAACCGGTCGAAATGTCAACCGGGATTTTGCCGTTGCCAATGTCCAGCAATTGTTTGGAAAATGCTTCTCCAGATTGATCGTTCTGCAGCTCGACACGCATGTTCACAGTCAATTTGAGTTTCTTGAAGTGTTTCCACAAAACGGACGACTTCAAACATGCATTAAGTTCATCGGCTGGCGTTGACCGTGGAATCACTGGCAATGTTTGCCGAAAATCCCCTGCCAACAGAATCATTGCACCACCAAAACGGCTTTGATTGTTTCGTAAATCTTGCAAAGTTTTATCTAATGCCTCCAAAGACTTTTTATGCGCCATTGTACACTCATCCCAAACGATTAGTTTGCTTTGCTGCAAAACTTTGGCCATTGCACTGTTCTTGGAAATGTTGCATGTTGGATTTTCATTGATGTGCAACTTCAATGGCAACTTGAGTGCTGAATGGGCAGTACGACCGCCTTCCAACAACGTAGCTGCAATTCCTGATGAAGCAAGTGCAAGTGCAATATCATTCTGCGAGCGTATCGTGGCCAAAATCAACGCAATCAAAAAAGTTTTTCCAGTTCCACCGGGAGCATCCAAAAAAAAAATTCCTCCAGTTCCATCTTTCACAACTTTCATAAGAGTGTCGTATGCATATTTTTGTTGTCGATTCAACAGTGGAACGTTTGTTCGTACTAATTCCTTCAAGGCATCGCAATCATATTGTATTTCGCGTCGCAACTCTTGATTAAATACGTCGTGCATCGGTCGATTGGTAGCTGCCATGCCTAACTCAGACAATACCTTGTTCGCCATCATCAAGCACATGTCCTCAATTAAAATCAAAGCCTCGTTGTAAATTTCCTCATTCAGTTGCAAATTTGGATTTGATGTTCTAATACGCACCTGATGCAAAATATCATCACACATGGCATCTTTGTATTTGCTCCATAAATCAGTCGGTTTGGATGGGCAGCATGTTGAAACAATTATCGAAAACAGTGTTCGTATTTGATGAGCATTTGATGAAAGCACAGCATCTTCGAGGGTGCATTCCCAATGAGCGTCATTCTCCAACAATCGCAAGCGTTGACATGCTTCTCTATACGTGTCACACAATTCACCATTTATAGTTCTCAAATCTTGGAATGATGTTGGGCCACGAACGTTGACTAATAGCAAACGCAAATAGAAACACTCATCGTTTCTTGGATGAACTGTGTAAATACGACCTAATGCGTTGGTGGAAAATAAATTGGGGAAACCTGGAACAGGATTTCCTTGTTTCCGTCGTTGAAATTTCTTTGTCGATTGATTCCAAGTATAATATCTTGGCATTTCGGAGTATAGTAACGTTCGGGCAAATTCATCGTTCCTGCACATTTCAAAAAATCTGGTCAATGTTGTAGGTGGCGGTCGATCAACTCGTTGTAATACATTCTCCTCAGTAAAGTACACTCTTTGACCATTTTCCAAATGTACGGCTAAATGAATAACAGAAGGATGTCTTTCATGAATGCTAAATGAAAAAATGCGCCAAATTGCTTCGTTACTACTAACATAGCGGCCCATTTGAAATTGAGTGACTTCATCGATGGAATTCTCCGCACTAACTCCAATCACAGCCATGTCACTACCTTTGGTCACATATTTGCAGATGTATTTGATGGATTTCACGGAATGGCAAGATTCGACGTTGATATGTGCTTTGAATGTTTTGGAGAGTAGTGGCGAATACGGAACAATCCAACGGTTATCAATTTGAATGTCCTGCTGATTCACTTTCACCATTGTTGATCTTCCATTGTCAGCAATTGAACGGCGACGATACAGTGGGTAACCATCATTTCCGGTAATTGTTTCAGCTACTAATGGCCTTGGATAACGCTTCGAACATTCCCAGCAAAAACTTTACTTACAAATAAGCCGAAAAATAAGGAGAATTTGACAAATCGGTGCAGCCGTTTTCCGATTTTAGATAAATCGAAAAAAGTGGGCGTAAAAGTGGGCGTGGTAAATTTTTCTTTCAGTAAAAACTTAAATTAGATTACTACGATCATTTAAATAAAAGATTAGCCATATCGGTGCAGCCGTTTTCCGATTTTAGATAAATGGAAAAAAGTGGGCGTAAAAGTGGGCGTGGTAAATTTTTCTTTCAGTAAAAACTTAAATTAGATTACTACGATCATTTAAATAAAAGATTAGCCATATCGGTGCAGCCGTTTTCCGATTTTAGATAAATGGAAAAAAGTGGGCGTAAAAGTGGGCGTGGTCAATTTTTCTTTCCGTAAAAACCTAAGTTGGACTATGACGAACATTTCAGTAAAAAAATTGTCAAAATCGGTCTAGCCGTTCTCAACTGATGCAATTACCAACGAACGACAATTGATTTTTATTTATATAGATTTTCAACAAAACCCAACATGGTCCTACAAAAAGTTGGCCAAACAATCAAAGGTCTGCTGTCAAACTGATTCCAATATTATTAAACAGTATCGGGAGAACTTGTCCGTTGATAGAAAACCAGGTTCATGTAGAAGGAATGGTCCACATGATGTTTCTATAGCCAATAAATTGAAAGCATTTTCAAAAGAGCTCCCAACACATCCGGTAGGAAAGCAGCTCAGTACTTGGACTATTTAGTACGAAAAGTGGAAGCCAATGAAGGCTTAAAAACATACAATGCTCAAAAAGTTCCTGACAAGAACTCTGTTAAAAATTTAGAGGCCAAAGACAGAGCACGAAAATTGAAGTCAAATTTCATACAAAAAATATACCTGCTGCATAATAGGTGACGAAACGTACGTATGAACATATTTCACAGCTGGTACTCGAGAGAATCTTGTAGAAACTCTAAGACCCAAAAGCAGAAAATTTTCCCAAAAAGTTCTTGGGATGGAAAGCAATATGCAGTTGCGGCAAAAGAAGCCAAACACTTGGTACAAATGGCTCTATAAATACTGAAATTAACACCAAGGAATGTTTACAAAAGAGGATGCTTCCATTTATAAGACTTCTTTAGTGTCCACTTATTTTTGGCCTGACTTGGCATCCTGTCACTATGGTAAGCAAGGACTTGAGTGGTACAAATACAATAATGTGTTATTTGTACCAAGAGAGGCAAATCCTATAAACTGCCTGGAGCTAAGGTCAGTGGAGAGATATTGGGCTCTTGTTAAAAGAGAATTGAAGAGCACAAAAAAGTGTGGTAGATTTAAACGGAGATGGACTTGTTCGAAAAAAGTAACTGAAAGCATTGCAAAATCCTTAATCGAAGGTTTCATCATTAGTGATTAGAACTATACAAATATTTTTTTTTTTAAATTTTAATAATAATTTGAACCAAATAAAAAAAAAATCAAAACTGTGAATTTTTTTTTTTTTATGTTAAGAATCTTTCGATCTCAGTCCTTAATATGTATAACTAGCTAAGCCCGGTCAGCGTTGCTAGCCCTTAGAAAATGTCTGTTTTATATTGCATCTCGATTTCGATTAATATACAGTGTCGGACAAAACTAAAGCACGGACTCCCCCAACCTGACTTCGCACCCCAAACACTTAATATCTGTAGCCAGATGACGGCGAATGAAGTGGTCATATGACAAAGTTGTAGCGGATAGCTATAAGTATAGTGTCATGCTATGCCCTTAAAAAAAGAAAGTAATGTATTTAAGGCAAATGGGATATTATATCTATGAATTCATCTTAAGGCCAGGGGATATACAAACTTTTTTGTTTTTTTATTTGGAGTAAATATATGTAAATTATTTGATTAATTTGGTGTACTAACTCTGTAGTAATCCAAATATAATTGATCGTGTGAAAAACATTAATTTTCCAAATGTAAGCCAGCAATAGTCAACGATTGGCCTAATGTTTTGTTAATGGTGATAGCAAGGGAACAGGAGCCTCTTAAATTCAAATGGTCAAACTCATTGGAAATCATTGGTATGCGTGAAATCAGTACGTCTTCGCCTTCGGATCTGCCACCGAAGATTGTTTCCTCAGTTACCATCTTTAAGTAACAGAGAAGCATTTTCGGTGATCTTCAATATTAATACATCTGGTGACATTCCGGCTGGTTCCAATGAATTCAAAAATTCTGTAGGACAATTGAATACTTGTTCTTCGTTCATTACTGTATCAATCGATTTGTATTTCATTGTTTCGCCAGGTAGTTTCAATTGAATTTTCTCATTCAGCTTGTTGGCGGGTGAAATTGAAAGAAGAGCTTGGAAAAGTTTGTTCATTGCCTCAATCAGTACGTCCTTGTGATTACTTTAGTCATCATCCTTATTTTAATGAAATGCCGCCAACTCTAAAGCGAGCGATTGGCTTCTAGTCTTTCGATATGTTTTTGGTGTGCCTCTGCAGATCTCGATGAAGATGCACTGCGACGCATTTGCTGAAGCCGTGATTCTCGTTCTCTTTCCGTTTCTGCGACTCTAGACGTTGACGCCCTTTCGCGATTTTCCTTAAGACATGATTCACGTTCACTTTCTGTTTCCGCGAAGAAACTATAAAATACAAAATCCTTTAAAACTAGAAACATTTCCTTTATTAAACAATTTTTAATCTAATTTCGGTTTGGGTGGTATGCTAGTTAACATTTGTCTGCTATACGTAAATATGCAAGAAATGTAGGTATTTATGATACTGGTCAATACACTGAATGAAGATTCCCTTTCTGGCTAGTCATCCAAATGACAGATAAATCCTCCAATTATGTTTATTTTAGCCCACGGTGCAACATTAGAAACAACAGAAGCAACAACTTACAAGGATTGTAAGCAGCAGGAGTGATAGTACAAATCATTTTATCCTTTTTGTGGTTATAGTTGTAGTTTTTGTTGTATTGTAGTTGTACTTTGCAGTGATTGTTGGTATTTTGTTTGAACTGCTTTTATATATTATTAATGCGTATGAGTAACTTTTGGTGCAGTAGCTGTAGTAGGTGTTGGAATATCAATTCCATTCCTTATATGTATGTGTAAGTGGGTGTTTTTGGTTGAAATTCGCTGAATCAGTTATTCAATGAGATTTTGAGAAAATTACTTTGCTTTAACACATACTACAAAGGCTGCATTCATTAGCACATATTACTAGATTTGTGAGCTGAATATAGCTACGTATTTCACAAATGTGTGTTAAATTATGCGCATTAATAAAACGCATGTACTCTACTTACGTACAGTACAGCCTTTTGCCTTGCGTATTGTGGTTAAAGTGTATGATATGTATGTTTATTAGACTGGTCCTCTATTTCATTGCAAGATACCATTTTTCAAAATTTGTATTTATATATATAAAATTTTGAAGATTTGTTCCTTATTAGTCCCAAAGGAACCTAAGCAATTTTGGCACTATACTAAACTGATTTTGATACCAATATGTGAGACACCGTCTCTTCCTCATTATGGAAACTTCTACACGCAGAAAAAAAAATATAGTTGTACATTGTTACTGTAACCATTTCAAATTTGTGCATGGTTACTGCAACAATATCAAAATTTTTAACAATATTATAGTCACAGTAACTATATATATGATTGTGGTAACAATAATATGATTAATTTAAGATTCACATGAATATTTCAACCATATATATGGTTACAGTAACCATGTATATGTTTGTGACAACCATTTATATGATGAATAATTTTATCATAATATGTTGTTCTCAGATTATGATATGAGAGCATCATAATATGGTAAGTACTTCATCATATAAATGGTTGTCACAAACATATACATGGTTACTGTAACCATATATATGGTTGAAATATTCATGTGAATCGTAAATTAACCATATTATTGTTACCACAATCATAAATATAGTTACTGTGACTATAATATTGTTAAAAATTTTGATATTGTTACAGTAACCATGCACAAATTTGAAATGGTTACAGTAACAATGTACAACTATATTTTTTTTCTGCGTGTATGTTCTTATTATGCAGTGTAATACCATAGTTGACACCATTATGTTATTGATTCGCGACGGAAAGCAATAAGTATCACTGGTTGTTTCATTTCACCAAACATGTTCTGTTGAATAAGCGATGTACAGTTTGCAAGAGATATTCCGGGAATCGTATGATGTATAGCGTTATGTTTCCTGGCGGCCACGAAGTTGAAGAGTAGAAGAACAGCTCACGTGGGTCCATGTAATGATCCCTTTGTGTTACCTGAAATTAGAAAGTTTGAAGGAAAAAAAGAATGAAAGAGGGGCAGATAGAAATGAAAAGAAAGAAGTGGAAGATTGAGTAGTTAAGAAGAAGATGTTCCAGGAAGAGAGAAGGAGATTTACAAAAGTTGCATATCAATAAGGTTACCCTCGAGAGGTTCCCATATCTGGTCCTATTAACCAATTACTACTCCTTAAAAAGGTATTGATGCCCTCAAGCCTCATATTCGAGAGCTCAGAAAGACTATTTATGGAACGGTGTCCCAGAAACCGTAAGCGTAGATCACCTAATGCTGGACAGTGACAAAGGAGATGAAATATGGTTTCATCCTCCTCCTCGTTTTGACAACTTCTGCATAAGTCGTTGTAGGGCAAGCCAAGTCTCCTCGCGTGGTTGCCAAAAGTGCAGTGTCCGGTAATGACCGCCACTACGCCATGCAATTGTGAGCGTGACAAGCCAAGAAGATATGTTGTGCGGCCACGATTCAGTCGGGGCCATATCATTCTGGTTATAGTGCATGTGGGTTCACAACCCCATCTTGTCTGAGCGATCTCATAGTAGAAATTATTAATTTGTAGCTTGCACTTGGATAGCGGAATTCCACATAGGACGTTTATGTTTCCGTCAGGAAACATGGCGCCTTTTTTCGCCAAATCATCAGCAACGCAGTTGCCTGTAGTATTTCCATGTCCCCGTACCCACTCAAGTACGACTGTTGAATGTTTCGCCATCCTGTTTAAGGATGCCCGGCATTCCTGGACCAAATTAAATGTTGTGGATACATCTGTTAGAGATTTTATTGCGGCCTGACTGTCAGTACATATACGAATATCCCTGCCGGATATCTTGTTATAACTGAGCCAGTTAGCCGCCCTTTTGATGGCTGATATTTCAGCCTGAATTCATTTGGAAGTCTAAAAGATAACCTAATGTCGAATTCCCGAATGTAGACACCTACGCCAACTCGATCTCCTTTAATAGAATCGTCTGTATAGACTGAGAGACCCGTTGCTTCAAGTAAAGGTACGTCCGTTGCTTCCGTATTATACGGAGTTGAGAAACAAAAGTCGGCACATAGAAGCCAAAGCTTGACTTCTATGTGCCGACGCCAAGTAAGACGTCTATCTAAATGAATGCCTAGGTATGTGACGTGATCAAACTGTGGGATGTTCACGCTGTTTAATGTCACTGGTGGACAACTTCCTCTCCTAAGTGATAACGTTATGTGCTTTAGCGTGTTGAGTCTGTTGTGGATTGGTCTTACTCCATATGCTACAGTTTTGATTATTATTGAATGTATGACTTATAAAATGAGGAATTTTTAAAATTTTTAGGTTTTATTTTGAAACATTTGTACAATATTAATTTATTCAATGTATTGGCCGTTGTTAGCTATGCCCTTTTCCATCTATTCGGCAACATATGTATTCTGAGCCAAAAGAACTACTTATCTTTTGTGGCCAACAGAGAATCAAGACAATTTCGGATACTTTATTCTGAAGTGAAGCGAATCCCAGAGAGAGCGTTCAGCAGCGAACGAAACAAATGGTACTCGGACGGGACAAGGTCTGGACTATAAGGCAAAACTTCCCAACCACTTCTTTCTAATAGTTACTGGAAAATGATGCCTAGCGTTGTCATGATGGAATATTACGGTTTCATGTCTGGTCGCATATTTTGGGCTTTTTCCGGCCAATCCTCTCTTAAAACGAATTAATTGCGTTCGGTACAGGTTCCCTCTGATGATCTGGCCAGATTTCAGCAGCTCATAATAAAAAGGACACTTTGGGTCCCACCAAATACAGACCTTAGCATCATGGATATTTGGCTTTGGTGTTGATTCGGTTGGTTGGCCGGGCTTGAGGTACGATCTCTTACGCTTCTGGTTATCGTAGTGGATCCATTTTTTATCGCAAGTTATGATTCCGTGCAAAAATTATTTTCTTTTATAGCGTTCAAGCTGTATTTCAGATATACATAATCGTCTTTCAATGTCTCTCAGTTTCAATTCGTATGGTACCCAAATTCCCTGCTTTTGGATGAACCCTGCTGCTTGCAAACATTTTGAAATTGCTGCTTGTGTAGCTCCCAGAAACTGTGTAAGATCTTGTTGAGTTTGACAGCAATCTTCCAATTCTTGGCCTTCAAACTTGATTGGCTGGCCTGGGCAATATATGTCCTCCGTGTCAAAACGCAAACCATCTCTCGCACGTTAAAATCGATGGTATACATTCACCATAAGCTTTGGTGAGCAATCGATGTGCTACAGCGGAACTTTTTTTCAAATTAAGGTTTTGAAGCTAAACAAAACTTTATACTATACGTACTCTTCAAAATGACATATGAGTTATTAGAAATAAGAATCGCGTTCAAAAAATACGCCACATATTATAAGTCATACACCCAATAATTAACCCATTATTCTAAAAATGGGCCATATCGCTGAACACAATTGTTCGATAAAACATAAATTCAATTTCTTTAAATCTTGTATGTGTCTCAGTTAGTTGTTTTAAAACATTAAATGTCTTTAGAAAATTGTATTTTTAAAGCTAATTACATGCTAGTGAACAATTATAATTATAAAGCTCTAAAATCCGGTCAATGCTAGGTCTCCTTTTTCATAAATTACACCAATGCCCTGGTTTGCGTCGCTTCGATTTGCGTCGTTTTGAAGTTGCGTCTTTTTAAAATTTCTGTGATTTTAAAATTGCATCTATTTTGTTTCAGTTTGCGTTGCATGTCTTCGAAGTTGCGTCGTTAGTGCTTCGATTTGCATCGTTTATGTTTCAGTTTGCGTCGCATGGCTTCGAACTTGCGTCGTTAGTACTTCGATTTGCGTCGTTAATATGAAAATATTTGTAATGAAAAATCAATTTTTTCAGCAAATATTATGAATCTCGGAACCAATTAAATGAAAATCAATACAAATGTATGGAAAATCGAGCTTCGATTTGCGTCGCGTTTCTCCGGTACCAATTAGCTGCGCAAATTGGGGTATTAGTATATAATAAAAAGCGTTTTATAGTTTTAAATTTCTAAATAGAAATCAGTTCTAATATAATAAGCCTGGTTGGGAAAGTAATTTTTTGTTGGAGCAGAAAATCTAAACCTCTCTTTGCACTTTTATAGCAAACAAAGGAATTTATTGAAAAGAACTTGAAATCCTTGAGCAAATGCCAAAAACCTAAAATTTTAACTGGCATACAAGTTTATGCACATTTTGGAACCTGAAAATTTTACCTTTTTGTCACTCACTTTGAGAAATGGTATCATATAATAAAGTAAACATTAATTTGTTATAGAATAATCGACTATTATTTTTGGGACCACCCAAATATAAGTAGTTGTGGTGGTCTGTCTTTATTTGTGGTTAACAGGGGAATTTATCTGTAGCTCTGTTGTAGATGTTGTGTGCAATTGAGTGTGTTTTGATGATTTCATGTGTGTATATTCATTGTAGGTAATTATTTTGTAATATATTATCATTTCAATTTCGATTAATTTCGATAGTTATTAGAATTGGTAATTGCAATTATTTTCTCTTAAATTAACAGCTAAACAAAGAAATGAAACCGAAAATCAAAAGAATTTATTTTTTATTAAATAAATATTTACTTTTTTATGTTTAATAATTTAATTTAGCATTTATTGTTTATGAAAAATCTATAATGCTAAAAAGATTTATAAATGTACAATTAATTGTCTGCCTTTTAATGAAATTAAAAGCTGTTTTCAACAGTTTAAATATTTAAATATTTTCGAGTACATAATTAATAAATTATATTGTAAGAACAAAAGAAAATCTGAAAATATGTATAATAGGGTGGCTTTTGTACAAGGTGGCGCAAAAGTTTGATGTTTTTTGGCTGTAATTAAAAAAAAAAAAATGAAAAACTTTGATTCTTCTTGTGGATTATTTTTATTTGGTCTTTTAGTTTTTTTTACATCAAGTCGAGAATATGATGTCATGTAAATGGCCACCGCCACAGCTGATTGTCATTTGAGCCCTTTTTATGGCATTTTCCATCACTTTGGCCAAAACTTCCGGCGATAGGTCCTCACATTCTTGACGGATATTGTCTTTAAGAGGTGCAAGAGTCTGAGGTTTGTTCACATAAACCCGCGACTTCATAAAGCAACACAAAAAGAAGTCTGGAGCGGTCAAATCAGGCGATCTTACTGCCCAGTGCAAATCGCCAAAACGGGAGATTAGAACTCGTTGATCATTGCTCTGTAGCGCTCACCATTCACAGTAACCGTTTGGCCCGCGACGTCTTCGAAGAAAAAAGGTCCGATGACTCCTCCAGCGAAAGCAGCACACCATACAGTGACTTTGAGCGGGTGTAATGGCTCTTCGTGGGTTACACGCGGATTTTCAGTGCCCCAGAAGCGTAAATTTTATATTGCGTTTGTGCTGATGTTTGTAACGTTCACAAATAATAGTCTAACACCCAGTCGATCTGCCTTATATCCTTAGGCCTAACAATTAGTATTAAAATCTTATGTCTAAAATTAAATCTCTTTACTCTCTAACAGAGCATTATTTCATAATTGGATAATAAGCCTCGAAGCCTCGACTGCGTTTGGCTCTGTGCTAGAAGTCTAGCAAGGGGGTTCGGGTGGCTTTGTAACTTTTTGATGTAGTTATCTCTCACGGACCCTTCTGAATTCATCCTTTACCAATGGTACTTCTAGATCTCTGTGGATGTTTTCATTTCTTATGTACCATGTTGCACCCGTCATGGTCCTAAGTATTTTTGATTGGGCCCTCTGTATAAGTTCAATACTGGTATTACTAGCAGTTCCCCACAATTGGATTCCATATGTCCAAATTGGTTTTAAAATGGTTTTATAGAGAGTGACTTTATAGTCCAGGCTTAGCTTTGATTGGTAACTAATTAACCAGTGAAAGCTATATGCTTTTAACTTCATGTGAAGTCTCTTGGTTTCTATATGACGGCGCCAAGTAAGTCTTGTATCTAAGTGAATACCAAGGTATGTAACATAACCGGACTGAGGTATATTTACATTGTTAAGTGTGACAGGTGGGCAGCATCCCCTCCTCAGTGTGAACGTAACATGTTTGCTTTTTAACTCATTTACTCGTATTTTCCATTTGTTCAAGCATGTGTGGAAACATCATAGGTAGCTATCTAGTATACTGGATGCTATATATAATTGCGGTGTCGTCAGCAAATGTAGAAATAGTTAATGTATCGTTCGTAGGCAAATCTGAGGTATAAATAAAATAGAGGATAGGTCCAAGAACACTTCCTTGTGGTACTCCTGCTCCAATCCTATATTCTCTTGTCACGTAGTCATTGTACTTAACTGAAAATAAACGGTCTGATAGATAAGATTCTAGTAGTTTATGGGTACATGGTGGCAGCAAACATTTTATTTTATATAACAGGCCTTTGTGCCATACTTTATCGAAGGCTTGAGCGATATCCTAAAATATTGCTGAAGAATATATCTTTAATTCAAAGGTTTTTTATCTCTCCGGTTATACGATTAACTTGTTCGATTGTTCCGTGGTGTTCCCGGTAACCAAATTGATGAACTGGGATTATATTGTTACGTTTTTACCTTTTAAAAACGGGGTTTATTTCCTTTAAACAAACCGGATACTTTTGATTGCAAATAAAAGTAGTTTTAGTAGTTTAAAATTGTAACAACTCTTTATTTATTTAGAATGTACAACAACAACTGAATTAAATAGGCACTCAGTGTCTTTATACACGTATATCAGTTTGCAGAAATACACACACACACTTTATAATGTACAAGTATACACCTACAACACAGTTGATGTTAACTCTAACTGCGCCAATGATAAACTCAACTCACGACTGCAGTCTCTGCCTCCATTTATACACACGCCATCTCTCGAGAATCTTCTACGATGCTCTTAACGGACAAAACTCGTATGTTCGAATTCCAGAGCCTTCGATGTCATTGCCAGCAGCCCAAACATTTAGTGTTGCCATACTTACAAACAATGCCAATAACCGCATGCTACTGATGGACGTGTGCCTTCAAACATGATGAATGCTGCAGGCAGTCGTTACAGACCTTTAAATTCAAATCGTCATTGCACATTCGTAACAATATTTTTCTCATTTAAAAATGGTATGATTTTCTTTTGGAACACTTTCTCGAATAGCTTCGATAAGCACGGAAGTAAGCTTATTGGTCTACATTAGGATGGTACGGTCAAGTCTTTACCTGGCTTTGGTATCATTATTATCTGAGAAGTTTTCCAATTTGTCGGAAAACCTCCTTGTTTAAAGATCGCATTAGATATTATAGACAACACAATTATCGCCACACTCGGTAGGTTTTTAATCATAGTAGGTATCTTTGATTACTTCATTAATGTCTTCTGGACTTGTAGCTAATATGATAATGTTGACGCAGGTGGCTCTTCAAGTTCAAAAACAGTTGTTTGGTTGAAAGACTGTACTTAAGTGATCGGCAAATATTTTAGCCTTTTCTTCTGTGCTGCGAGCCCATTGAAGGGCTTTTTTCAGATTTTTACTAGCAGCAGACAGCCTCTGTTTTGCAGCAGGTGTTCTATTTTGTTGAAAGTTTTTTTTCTTTTTTTTAAAAAAATTGCTTTGGCAAATTTTTGTAGTTATCACTAGACACAAATATAATTTCAAAGCGTCCAATCGCTAATTTTTAAAAATTCTTATTTCCACTAAAAAACAATCAAAATTTAATAAAATACACGTCTGTTTGTATAGAAAACAAACATTTGGTTAATTTTAAATTTGTTAATTTTTAATAAATCTTCAATTAATCTAATCAATTAGCAAATTCGGCTTAAATCAAGATCAATGAAACAGGTTGCATTTTAATAATTTTTTTTGGTGTTGATAGCTCTCATAATTATAAGTACAAAACGTTAAAATTTTTGCCCGCTCTCTCTTAGTTTAAGAGTTAGAGAAATTTAAAGTCAATATATATAATAGTAAATTTTTCATATATTTGGGAAATAATCTGATCATTATGGATATCATTGAATAGTGCTTCAAAATACCTTTCATATGATATATAATATGGTACTTTTAATTAACACTGTGAACCAAAAATTCCTTTTTGAAAATATATGACAGTACTTCAGAAAATTTTGATATACAGAGAAAGTTATTTTAGCGAAGCCGGAGTTCGATATACCCCAGAGTTTAAAGTCTCTTCGCCCGGCCGTAGGCCGTCAATACAGAAAATGTGAATATTAACTGAAAAAAAATTATGAAAATATAAACTGTTACTGGGATCTTGATTTGTTCCGCAAATTCATTTAATTTTTTATACGGTTTTTCGTTTGACATGATGCCATATAAATTCTGACATCGAATTCGTTATCAGCGAACTCAAAACCCCCATATTCCAATTTGAGGCTACTTTTCTACATTTTTCGACTTTTGGCCGTACAAAGGGACCTTTGCTCGCACTGATGTTTTGTAAAGCATGCCTTGAGGCACTCTTGCGGGTTATATGGTTAAAAATAAATTTCGTATCAGAACAGCTGACATTTCGTATCATATTTTAAAATATTTAATTTCTGATTGTATCCTTAGGTTGCTAATTTTCGATTTTGTAATTTAATTTTTATATTCTTTTATATCTGTGGTCAAATCTGTCCAAGACAGTAAAGTTAGGCTGTGCACTAAAAATTATTATATCAAGATTATTCGAAAATCAACAAAATCCAAAATAAGGGCCACCCTAAAGTACATATTGACATTTCTGAATCGTTATAAATGATTAAATATTAATAATATAAAACAATGCCGACCTACAGTTGTATTTTGTACACAAATATTTTCAATTAAATTTAAGCCATTGTTTAAATATTTTGGACATAGAGAAAATATACATAGAGCGGAAACTCTCCCGTCAAAGACCTAACTCAATTGTCAAAAACCTAAGTGATGAGAATGTATTAGGAAACAAAAACAATGTGAAAACAAAAACAACACTCGTATGTGTTACCCTTTTGAGTAATTTATTTTCTTTGAGTTTTTTTTTTTTCTAGTTTCCGCTCTATGTATATTTTCTCTATGGTTTTGGAATTTAAACACAAATTATTTATAACAAATTTTATTTGTATTATACTTGAATTTTATGCGCCACACAATCGATACTCCACGTTGCAATAAGCAATACAATTAAATGAAATAAAACAAATAGAAAGAAGCAGAAAAAAGCACTAACCATTTGTAAAAATTACAATAATTCTATAGAATTTATTTTTATTATCTTCCACAATACATACAGACACATTATTTACTCATTCAAACATAAATTTATACATATTTTCGAGAAAAAAAACATACATAAATTTTATCTTTGGGTCGGTGTTATTTTAGACTCACCTAAAAACTCATCACACACATCATGTAACTACGTTCATCATCTGAAAATTGAACGAAATGATTGTTACATGTTGGAAGCAAATGCATACAAATGTGTGTAAAACTTAGTTTTATAGAATATTTCTGTATATTTATAGGCTCATTTCATTGTACACAAAAATAGACGCATTTCAAAACATTTTTGAAATGAACTCTGAAAATAAATATCTTTACATTACATATGTTCGCAGTTTCCAATACATATTATGTACTGTAAATATTCCAGTACATAGAATGGAAAATTTCTGCAGGATTCTTAATACATATTTAGTATTTTATCACAAATGTGTATCATACGATCTATGAATAAATGTTTCCATCAATATTCGTTTCAATGTACCTTTTTGTCAAGGTAAAACAATCCTATCTATCGGCTGTGTCGAATCTTATGTTCCCACCATCAAAATATGCTCATAAGATAATGTGGATATTATATTTCCGATCTCTTTTCTGTATAGCAGACTTTTTCTTAACAATCGATCATGGGAAAACAAAAACTCCATTTCGTGTAACTAAACAGTATAGAAAGGAATTTTGTGTATATTGACGCAAACTATTTTTCCTGATGATCCGATGTTTAATATTTAATTTCCGGTGTATTACAAAATATGTATGCACATTCATAGTAAAGCCTGCTGTAAAATTTCATGTTTTGTTATGTTGTGAAGATCATTGTCATAAGCCAGGGACCGAAGATATTAATTATTCTTGAA
The DNA here is from genome assembly GCA_942486065.2 of Calliphora vomitoria. Taxonomy (NCBI): domain Eukaryota; kingdom Metazoa; phylum Arthropoda; class Insecta; order Diptera; family Calliphoridae; genus Calliphora; species Calliphora vomitoria. The sequence continues at coordinate 89,674,132 of OW818029.2, forward strand.
ATTTCAAAGGAAAAAAGCCATCGCAAGAAATTATCGGAGAGTCAAGTCAAGCATACCATTTTGATCGTTTTTAACAATATTTTCATAAATTAACATTCTTTTTAAATTCTTGATTTTATTTTTTTTTTGTCAGGAATATTTGTCAGACTTCGATTTTCATTTATTATTTGTCAGACATATTTGTCAGACTATGATTTTTAATTTTTTTTGGCAGATATACGAATTAATTATTGAGTTTTATTTACATATTTGTCAGTCTCAAAACTGATTAAATAATTTTTTTTCGAGCCATAGTAGTGGAAAGATTACCCCGCCCTGAGGTGTGCCTCTTCCAACTTTCTTTGACTTGATTTCAACATGGTTACTAGTCATTGACATGTTCTTCAATGTCTAGGTTATTAAGAGCTTGCTGAATTGCAAGAGTAGTTACATTATTGAAAGCATCCTCTATATCCAGGAAGGCTGCCATTGTGTATTGTTTAAATTCGAAAGATCTCTCTATAACTCTTATGACCTCGTGCAGAGCTGTCTCTGTAGAGCGACCCTTAAGGTAGGCGTGCTGACTATTAGAGAGCCGTATTGTGCCCTCTAGTCGATGGCTTATGTGAGCGTCAATGAGTCTTTCCAACGTTTTAAGCTGAAAAGATGAAATACTAATTGGATGAAAGTCCTTTGCCTTCTCATGACTTCTTTTGCCAATTTTAGGAATAAAAACTACCTTAACACTCCTCCAGTTAACCGGAACATGATTGAGGGAGAGACAGAGCGTAAATATTCTATGAAGACAGGGAATGATATGCCTTTTTGCACTTTGAAGCATCTTTGGCAAAATACCATCCGGCCCAGGTGGCTTGAATGGTGAGAAACTGTCTAACTTCACTCTTAATATTCGTAGCAACTTCCTTGCAGCCTGGGAAATGAGTATTCAGTAGAATGTCAAGTGACTCTGCTGAGGATTCGGACCAGGAGTCATCCTTCCTTTTGATATATGTAGGATTGGATTGCCTCTTGGCTAGAATTTTGCAGAGTCTTTTGTGTTATCTATAGAATCACAGAAGTTTCTCTAAAAGTTTATTTTTGCGACTACTACAACTACGTAGTTTAGATAGCTCTGAATTCCACCAAGGAGGGAAGCTTTTCTTAGCCTTAGTGACTGGACAGGAAACTTCGGAAGCTTTGATAACAGTTTTAATAAAGTTTTCCTCTATTCTTTCAAGACCAATGAACGAATTTTCAACCACTGACATATTCTTAAGTTTTTGTCTGAGGATCCTATTGAATTTGTTCTTCTTGGGTCCCTAAATTGTATTTTCTCTGTCAAGTTCTGAAGTCTAATTTCGAAGAGAATCCAATTATGGTCAGCAACGATCTTTAATTGGATACCCTCCACATATCTACTGAGACCTATCATTTATGAGTGTAATATCTATACTTCCTCCCATCCATTATAGTTTTCCGAACTTGGAAAAATTAATGTTGACCTGTTACCAGAATTACATATAAGTACTTAGTTTATTGGAATTAATTAAATTAAGTAAAGACTCACCCCTTTCATTTATTTCACTGCTACCCCACAACGAATGCCTGGCATTGTCATCACATGCCAGGATAATGTCGTCAGATACCCCAACAGAGAACAGTAGAGTACTCACTTCGACTGGAGGAAATGTCTTCTCATGTGCCATGTAGCTGGACCTTTGCTACTATAAGGTCCTCTGAGCTAAGCTGCGTGCAAAGAAAAATGTTAATAGATTTTTTGGTAATAATACATGATCTTGGCCTACCATTGTTTCTTGCATAGAGGATGTTATATGCTGAGGGCGGGAACCCCTTTACGTCCAAGTCTGAAGCCCAGGGATCTTGCACCATCCCAATGTCCAGTTCCTCTTCGGCTAAGAGTACGCGAAGGTTATCTGTAGCACATTTGGAGTGCTTCAGATTTATCTGCACTATCTTAAGTGCCATTGTTGTCTTTTGGGGGGGTTCCGAGAGCTTCATCTCTGTGAGCAGAGAGTCTGCAGCTTCAACCTCATCCGCGTCACCGCTCCCTGTACCTGTTGGCCTTGAAACTGCTTAAAACCCGCCTTCTCAAGCTCGACTGAGCCAGTTTTAGTAATGACGAGAATTAGGCATATGTGGCCATCGCCTTGCTCAATGCGGATGATAGAGCAGTCATCCATGTGGATGTTGGGGTTCTGCAGCTTCAAACACTCCAACATCTAATGCGCATCGGTTGTTATCTTTGGTAAACAGATACGAGCACAGGGTCTTATAGGAAATTCTTGAGCAGGGATCAGTTTAAGGCTTAAACCTTCCCATGAACCACTGATCTTAGAGATGCATTTGCTAAGAAAGTCCTTTGAGAACTCGTCCAAGCATTGGATCACCCTGTAGCCCCGGTGAATTTCACCGGAGTCAAAACGAGGTGCCGTACCAGTCCTATTAGCGAACAAGTGCTCCCTAACGAGTTCAGTTAATTTGGACTCGATAGCACCCCATTCTGTTACCACAGGATTGATGACACCGTCTTTCTCTGTCGCCATGGCCATTAGGAGATGGTCTTTAACAACCTATTTGAAGAGCCGTCTGGCGGATGTAGTCGTAGTTGTTGTGGGTCCCGGAAATGCTTTTTTGTCGGCAACCTTTCTCTATTTGGAAGATTTTTCTCCCTCTGTCTGAGAGCGATTGCGCTTGGACCTCTCTGTGTCTTCGGCTGCTGCCTTAGAAGTGCTAAGTACGGAATCCAGAAACTTTTGGTACTCATCTACCACAGCTTGGTATTTTACGCGATCATGAGGAAGATCGCGTTCTTGTCAATGTTGTCAAGAATGAATAGCGCCTTGGGGTATCGGGATTTGAGGATGTCTTTCTGACTCTTCCTCTTTTTTTTTTCTTCTTCAATTGATCGCTAACCTTGACATCTGATTGAGAAGGAGCATTTGTCAAGTTATTTGAGGGCAGTAGATTGCTGCCTGACATTTCGACAAAAGTCTCTTGACTTGAGGCTAGCAGGTCGTCTTCTAAAGATGATCCGAGATCATCGGTCTTTTTCAGGGTGTTGTTGTTCATTTTTTGGTCCTACGAGTAGGTACGTCAGGGGATGGACCATCCATGCAATGACGGCGTACATGGACTGGACAAAATTGGTTACAACCGGCCCGTGCGCTAGCTCCGCAGGGGAGCTGTTTGCGACTAATCATCTTTTACCACTAATTAGCCATTCAGGTTCTCGGCACTGCTACCAGCCACGTTAACCTTAGAAGTGGGGGAAAGGAAAACTAAGGGAGGAGAAGGGATGAAAGGGGAAGGGATAAGAGAGGGGAGGATAACCTTTGGTCATGAAGGCTTTTAACTTTATTATCTCGAAAGTTAATCCTACATCAGCGGCATCCACAACCACGATAAAAACCACAGCCATCACTAAAGCCACTACATCGCGACAAGATTGTTAACATACGGCCAGCAATTTTCGAAAATGCGCTTCGTCATATGCCCTAAATCATTTTAAGTATTGTTGGTACAAAAAACTTTATGAAAACAACATATGTGTGATTTTGTTTGAGTAGATTTTTTGTATTAGTTTTTTCTAGTTTCCGCTCTATGTGTATTCTCTAATGGTCATGAATAATACTAGCAGCTGTTCCTGTTTAAAAGTTCAGTTGCTTGTGTAGAATTTAAAGGTGGAATACAGCACTGAATGAGCTTGATTGTCAAGTTAAATCAGAATTTGTCTAGCAAACAAGTTTTCATTGGAAAATTTTGTAATATTACATTAAAAACTTTACTAAATACCCAACTAGTTTTAAAACGTATGGATATACTTAGGAAGTACTCTTCCATTTTTGACGACCAATGGCCCATCTACTATAATCTATCTATAATATTGTGCCACTGAATGAGATCTAGAAGTCATTGCGACATCATGTTTTCAATTGCGTTAATTTAAAAATTGAAATTTCCAAATTTCAAATGTTTGTGCTGATACGTAATCTATTAAGATCAAGGTACCAAACTTCAGTTTACCAGGGTTAAGGGACTGTGACCTATCCCTATCAGACAATGAACCTAACTTCAAATGATCTTCTCCTAATGGTTATTTCCGTCTGTAGTGTAGTGAGACTATCTGCCACTGGGTACTGGAGATTCAAAACGAATGTTCGTTAGATTGCTCCTAGATTGTATGGCCGAACAAAAATATCAAGCTACAGAAAATCTCTTTAGGATTTAGTGAGGATATTTGAAGGAACAAAAAAAATAGTCATATAGCCATGTTCGTCTGTCCATCTATCCGTCTGTTAGTCTGTATGTTGAAACCAACTTTCCATTGCCCCCAAAAAACTTACTTATATTATTCTTTTATCAATATATCAGCTATATACTCGGTTCGGTTGCTATTTAAAATTGAGAAAGTCGGCTCGGCTGAAATATAAGGAAAAAACACGACTACCCGTATTTTTGTCCTATTTTTGATCTATATCTAAATTACAAAGTCATTAATATAGACAATATGGATATCTAGTGATAGATATTTCAAAGACCTTTGTAATGACGTATATAAAGCCATAGTAAGTCAGAACTACAATGGTTAAAAACTGGGAACAATATATTTTAACCCATTTTATTTTCACCAACAAATTTTGTAACCACAAAATTTGTTTCACTAAAAATATTTTTAATTTTTATTTTAAAATATAATTTGGTGAAGATTTGGCTTAGCCGAATATAGCTCTCTTACCTTTTTTTTCTCAAAATGAAGGCAACTGCAAATCCTTGACATAGTTGTATGTTTACAAGTGTATTTCCAAGATACATCTACATCCATTGGAATTTGTATGTAATTTCATTTAAAGGGTCTTAAATACAATAGTTTAAAATATTTTATTACTTACTTGTAGTTTTAGGAGTATTCAATTTGCCAAATTTTCAATAATATTTTAATCTAGAGAAATGTTTTAAGTTATTTATAAAATAAATTATTAAGACGAATGTGTGTTACCTTTTTGCCGGAAGAGTTTTTATTTAATTAAATTTTGATTAAAAATTCCAAATTTATAAACATGGTAAATTGTTCCTTTGGGTTACAATAGTGTGAAATGGAATGAACATTTTGCAATGTTTTCTTACATTATAGGGTACACTAGACTACTACAAAATACATGAATATAGAATATTTACTCTGTTTTTCTAGTCGGTTTGATTTAGTTTTATTACAATCGTAGCTACAAATCACACCAATAAATAGACGAGCGCATGAATAAAAATGAATGTCTGACTGATTGTCTGTCTGCCTGCCTGCCTGAGTAAATGGATGAATGAATGAATGGATGGTTGAATAGATGCTTCAAATACAACACTTTTTTTACACCATCATTCCATTTATTGTATTTTATATTTATTTATTACGAGTACCATCGCGTTGTCGTATTTGTATTGTATTTGTGATATTGGAATTGTAATATTCAAGTGTGGAATGTTTGCATGTGGGAGGGGGTTTGTTGGGCCTTTATAAATCTATGTCTAATGGGTTTTTGTATTGTTAGAGGAATTCTCTTCAATTTTATTATTTTAGGATATTTAATCTAAAATATTTGCATAAGTATATAAATATTTTCCATTTATTGTTTGCTTAAAATATCACACATTCGAAAAGGGATTTTCGTGTGGCAAATTAAATATTTGTAATTTAGTTGATTATATTATTACTACAGTGTATAGGTGCTTGTATACCTATAGACACAGAATAAGTAAATATTAATGTGTTAAATTTATATAATTGTGTTTTACCAGGAATAAATGCACCTATACATAAATCTAATAATTTAATAGGATATGTAATGTGATTTGCATAATACCTATATTAATCAACAAATTGCACAATTTGGGCCAAATATATGATTCATGATATAAACTAATTGCTGAAATAAAAAGTAAAGCTGTTACAATATTTAGAATTACTTATTTTTATGTAACTATACAATTTTTGAATTATGTTATTACCATAATGACTAAAAATGTGCAATGTCACGTTTTTTGCAGAGTTAGTTATTTACTCGTTTCAGACGATTTAAAGAATTTTGACATCGATTTGCTAGTGCATATTTTACTCATACCTGAATGTCTTGGTTGGATATTTTCCTTTTTATACCCTTCACCTTCGTGAGAAGGGTATATATAAGTTTGTCATTCCGTTTGTAATTTCCATAATATAATTTTCCGACCCTACAAAGTATATACATTCTGGATCCTTATAGATAGCGGAGTCGATATATCCGTCTGTCTGTCTGTTGAAATAAATTTTCTGAAGACCCCATATATCTTCGGGATCCAAATTTTCAATAATCCTGTTAGATATGCTTTCGAGAAGTTTCCTATTTAAAATCAGCAAAATCCGTCCATAAATAACGGAGATATGAGCAAAACTCCAATTTATTGCATGATTTGACAAAAAAGCAACAAAACGTATGTTTGGATGTTTGTTGGTTTCATTGCTTTGCGTATTTTTTATTTTTTTTGGTGTTTGCAACGATGTGTATAAGGCTATAGTAAGTTGTACCTACAATGGGTCAAAATCAGGAAAAGTTTCATTTTAAAAATTTTAATTTTAAAGTATAAGTTGGTGAAGGGTATATAAGATTCGGCACAGCCGAATATAGCTCTCTTACTTGTCTTTTTCTTAATATAATTTTAATATTTGCATTGCAATTTTTTTCCAATTCATAAAATATAACTGGGTCCATGAATTGGTCCCTTTGTGATACCCTAAGGATCATGCTCAGGTCCTCAAGGGGTCCTTCACATCTCAGAAATGGATTCAGTGCCGAACCAACCTGACGCCCGAATGAACGAATCTATCTTCTTGATATCCACTGTAGCTAGATCCGCTACTTAGACTGTGCAAAAAATTACTACCTATTGTCGCAGTCCGAGACCCCGATATGGAGTGTTCAGTCTCCTAGCTAGCAGCCTAGCTCGTGATAGGGCCGTATGAGCCTCGATATCGAGCAATTTGTCAGATTAAAACATCTGAACTGAGCAGACTCAAATAATTTATGCTGTAAGATAGCAGAAAGCCTCTTTTGGCCAGTTCGTTCACAATAGCATTGCCAAGTACACCAGTGTGACCAGGCATCCAGAATTACTCCAGGTTAGAATGTTTTTGCCATCTCTTAAAGAGATAACCGGCATTCATGTACCAATCTGGATGTCGAGTAGACACTAGAAAAGGATTTGATAGCAGGCTTACTATCAGTACAGATTCGGATATTCACCCCAAGTAATCTTTAGTACTTTATCCAGTGTACCCCCCTTTCTGATCACTGAAATCTCAGCTTGTATTACACTAAAGAGCTACATTACCCTTTATTTGCCACAAGTAAAGCAAAATAGTATAAAAAAAAGTAAGATTGTTATATTCGGCTGTGACGAATCTTGTTCACCCACCAATTTCAGAATACTTTGAATACCTTTGGGAAATTTTAAAAATTTCTCAGTTGATTTTATTAAATTTGGTAGTGAATTTTGGACGTGATGGTATTTTTCACAGACGGACATAGCTCAGAGAATTAATGATCAAGAATATATATTACTTGTTGTTCTCAGGTGAATATTTCTCATTCTCTCAATGTTACAAACTTATATTTACCCTCATTCACCACTTTTTGTTCTAAAGTTAATTCAATTTTAGTTTTTAAAATTGCACCTCTAAATTCGGCTGATGTAAAGTATTTTGAAACGTTGTAAACAGAATTTTTTGTTTCATTGTTTAGGTAAACATATACTAATTTATTACAATTATGACATGAATTGAATCAAACTACTTTCATCCTATAATAACCAACTTTAACTTTGTATTTTTTTAATGAAACTTTGAATTTCAAACAAAAGCTATTTTAATTGTATACTTTTTTTTTATATTTTAAGAGCATATTTTTCGTATTTAAGTGCATTTTTGATGCGGATAAAAAGCGTTTTTAGAGCAATTTGTTTACATTTAATACATAAAAAAAATGTTTTTAGTAATTTTCCTTTGTATTTTTGTTAAACGTAATTCAATTATATCCCCTTAAATGTGTGTAACTAAAGTAAATGATTTACAAAAATTGTATTTTTCAATATCCCTTTAATTGAATTATTTTAAATAGAAATTAGTTATTGGATTTTCGTTGCTAAACTGCAATATTTTTAAGTTTTACAATACATTAGGGCGGACCTCGAAAAAGTTTTCGATATTTTCTTCAAACAACTAAATGCTAAATGAGGATTAAACAAATGAAAATTTTAATGGTCGTAGCTGTGTTCAAAACAATCCAATATAGCGAATGTAGAACTCTACTTTAAAAACTGATGAAATTTGTTTGTTTATATACCATTTCGTACTCTATTGAACCTTGATAATTGCAACAAGTAAGAGTGTTATATTCGGCTGTGACGAATATTGTATACCCACCATCAATATCTGACAATAAAATATTTTTCTGATATAGGGGTTATTTGGGGACCGATCCTAGCAAAAATTGTTAGATTTCATCATGATATTAATTATTATAAGACAATTATGGATGTTCAAGTAATTTTCTGAGGGGGACCTGTACGGGAACTAGGGAGAAATGTTGCCCCTTTTTCGCCATACTTTAAAGCATAATTTCAGTGTAATTAGAACTAATTTGTGCAAAATTTTATCAAGATTGCATAATAATCAACATATTTATGACTGATCAAACAGTATTCCGGGGGGAAATTTGTATGGTGGTGAAATCATGGACCGAAAAAGTTCATTTTTAATATCAAATAAACCTTATAAAGAGAAAGTATTTCGGCCAGCTAGGTTCTTTCGTTTGGGCCCTATTGTGTTTTCAACAGACAGACTGACGGACATACCTAGATCGTCTTAGAATCTTATTATGTGCCATGATATATATACTTTTTTGATCCTACGACCAATATTTGCATATATGCAATATATGTACAAACGAAATGACAAAATCAAGAAACATTTTGGTATCCAAATTGAATTCATCACTAATAAGTTTCATATTCATGGTACCTACTTCACACTTCCGAAAATCATGGGTATCATATGGTTGGACTTGACCAACTATACTTTTTTTTTTACAGATGCGTGCAACATACCTAAAGTAAATCTGTAACATTAGAACTGCTTGTCAGATTTAATCATTTTTGATTTCATGTTAAAGCTAATGAATCAAGACTTAAAATTTTGTTTCTATAAACAGAAAATCGCCGTTAGTCAAAGGATATATCAAAAAAGACACCATTTCCATTTTCCAAAGATTTGATTCTGCGTCGATCGGTAAATATCATTGCTTAAAGGATATTATTTAAATCTGGTATCCTCTTTCCCTTGGAAAAATACTCAGAACATTGAAGTCCATACGATTTGTAAAAGACTAAGCTTACATAAATCGGACAACGAATTATAAAGATATTCCCAAAGGTAAAAGGAGTTGTTTAAGCCCGATAGAACTTACGCTCATTTTTTGATATTTATGATCAGATACTCTGGAAAATCATCATAAATAGATTGATGCTTAAACAATGATACCAAATTATCCAAATTTACTTTGAAAATCATTCATCAATTCTTGCAACGTATAGACGACTTTTTGATTTGTATAATCATCCATCTGAGCAAGCCATCTGTCGAACTATAGATAGATTTCATACCACATACTCTCTAAATTATGCACTAATGCATTGAACACATTGAAGACTACCAACTGCAATCTGACAAAAATAAAATACACACGTTTATATGAAGACGATTCTTTTGACGACAGCACAGCTACACGACCACTAGACTACTTTTGCCGCTGCAGCTGAAGTAAGCTAATTTCTATTTTTGTCAACCACAAAACAGAAATAGTGCTGCTAATATAATAAAAAATGTAAATCAAATTAGTGCTTAAAAATACAGTTTTTTGTTTAAACTATATTAAGAGTATTTTCTGATAACCATATTGTAATAAATAATAACAAGGTTAGGTTAGGTTGATTATAAATCAGATGTTTGCTCTATAGCTATCGTCTCTAAAATAATTCAGTAGCTGCCACACGACTACAACTGTATCCAGCATCATTTGTGTTCGTGTAGTCGAGTAGTCTGCTGTCTTCAATGTGTTCAATTCATAACAGAAATACATCGTAAGAATGTGCGTACTGAAGAGAATATCGCCGCTTTAAACGAAAGTGTGCAAGAAGATCCAAATTTATCGATTTGTCGTCGGTCACTGGAATTGGGGCTCTGTGCGTCCAGTACATATAAAATCCAGCTAGTGCAGGAATTAAAGCCTCGATGCCATTATGTCAGTCGTTCTATCGCTGATTGGGCTCTAGAAAAGTTAGAAACTGACCCAATGTTTTTTCGCAAAATTATGTTCAGAGATTAGGCTGATTTATGGCTTAACGAGTTTGTTAATAAACCAAATTGTCGCTTATAAAGTGAGACCAATCCCTAAATACTCCATTACATCTAGAAAAATACACTGTTTGGTGTGGTTTACAAGCTGGTGGCATCTATTGACCTTATTTCTTCAAAAATGAAGCCAGAGCTCGCGCTACGGTCAATGGAGATCATTACCGCACCATGATCAATGATTTTGTATATGAAAATATGACATTGATCTGTGCGAGATGTGGTTTCAACAGGATGGCGCTACTTGCCATACGGCTACCACAAGTATCAATTCATTGATTTCCAAAGAAAAGGACCTGTCTTCAATGTAGTGCGATTTGATACCTCTCGATTACTTCGTGTGGGCCACGTAAAGGCGCTGGTTAATGCTAATAAACCGTGGTGGGTATGAAAAAAACTTTAATTTCAGTTAGAAACATTCACAACTTCTGTTTGGTGGTCACCCTAATTTACATATGAATAAATTACATATTAATTTTCTATTTACTAAAACAATACATTCGAAAAATTTAAACTTCACTTGAGCAGCCATCGATCATTTAAAAGTTTATAGTAACAACAAATCAATATTTAGTAGTTTTTATTAAAAGTTTTTAGATTTGTAGATGTATTTAAATAAACTTTGGAATTGGTAATCAATTGCTGAATATTGTTTGTAAATAATGTAACAAAGAGGATTTTATACTTTTTGTTTTGATTTGATTTAATATACGAAACAATTTTTTCAGTAAATTATTGCATTTTATTACTGTTGTTTAAAAAAATAGTTAAAAGAGTATTTTATATTATTTTAATATGATTACGAGTATTTCATTGTTAAATATTTAAAATATTTCGTTTTCTTAAACGAATTAATAGGGCTTTATTTCAACTATGTTGCTTTTTAATTAAATTTAAACTTTTTCTTACTTAACACTCTACATTTAAATGAAAGGCAGTAGTACACTTTTGGTACATTATTTGTAATTACAAAATTTATATGAATCTTACTTCTCTGAAAACACATTAACACTTGCAAGAGCTTTACTCGTTCAGCTCTGCCTATTCTTGTATCGATACCAAATCAACTTCATCCTAATGTGTTGAGTAATTCAATTTTAAACAAGTAAGATTCGGCCGTGCCGAATCTTAAATACCCTCCACCTATATATGATGAGAGATGTAGAAGTTACATTGGCATAAACACTTTAATATCCATATTCAATATTTGTTATTATGAGGATTAAGACAATGTTATCGAAATACTATTAAATAAATATATTTAATAATATAACAATTGTAAGAAAGACTAGTTTAAGCATAAGATACTTTAACTGCAGATTCTTACCATTTTGAATAGAGTTTGTCATTTATTCATATTATAACGTATTACATTTAACAATTTATATATGTACCTAATAATTGGTTATCAATATCCGATTGGATCAACATTATCCTTATTCACCACAAGTGAAGAAAAAAAATATAAAAAAGGGTATACAAATATATTTAGACAAAATTCAAAATTTTGCATATGGAAATGAGTTATATCACAAAATTTTAATATATATTCGCGATTAATGAATTTTCCGGACATGTGTCTTATATATAATTATGAACCCATAGTCAAAAACTCCAGCAGTATGATTTCTGTCTACTTGTAACTAATTTCTGTTGAATTTTATGTATTTTTGGGTTGTAGAACTAATTGGAAGCTATGACCTATTATGAGTCAATCGCCATAAAATAGTTTAACGTGATTTCTATGTATTTTAATTGCATTTCATCTTTACAAGAGTTTTATGGGTATTACAGTTATTACCGAAAGTGGAATTTATATGAGGGCTGTTGCCAATTATGGACCGATATTCATAAAATTCAGTAGTATGATTTTTGGATTCAAATTTTGGTTCAACATATTGGAGCTGACCTATTATGGGACTATCGCCATATAATACTGTAACGTGATTTCAAAGTATTTATGGGCTATTTTTGTAAAATTTATAAATAAAAAAATTAATAAAACTTAATTTAAACAACGCTAGTAACAAGTGTGGTCCTTATATGACAACTACAGCGAATTATGGACGGTTATTTAAAAAATCTTGTAATATTTGTATCCAAAATTATTGATCGGTGTACAATTTTGGTTCAGTACAAAAATTTTTTTTGGATATTTGTGTAGGTTAATGTGTTTTCCAGAAGTGGTACTTATATGGAGGCTATGACCAATTATTGGCCGATCATCATAAAATTTCGTACAATGATTTTTATATATATATTGTAATTTTTGGATTCGAATTTCAACTTGATAACTATATTTGTAAGAAATTTATGAGGGTTTTAGTGATTTTCGGGAGTGGACCTTATATGGAGCTATGGTCAAATATGGACCGTTATTCAAAAACTACAGTAGTATGATTACTAGATACAAATTACTCATCTGTGTATAATTTTATTTTGATATCGATATGTTTTAGATATTTATACAGGTTAATGTGTTTTTCGGAAGTGGTCCTTATATGGGAGCTATTACCAAATTTGGGCCAAACTTCATAAAATTTGGTACAGTTGTTGCTATGTATATGAGTTTTATGTATGTCGAATTTTAGCATTATTAAGATATTTATAAGAGATTTGTGAGTACTTAACGGATTTTCGGAAATGGACCTTAAATTGGAGCTACGGTCAAATAGGGACCGATATTAACAAAATCCTGCAGTAGGACTTCCATATATAAATTACGGATCTGTGTAAAATTTTGGTTTGATATTGATATTTTTTAGATATTTATGCAGGTTAATGTGTTGTTCGGAAGAGGTCCTTATATAAACAAATATGAACCGATCTTTATAGAATTCGGTGCAGCGACTTTTGTATATATGGAGATTATTTGTGTCGAATTTCAAGGTATTTATGCATGTTTAAGTGATTTTCGGAAGTGAACTTTATATGGGGGCTATGATCAAATATGGGCCGATCCACGAAAAATTCAGTCTTGTGATTTCTCTTAGCACGAAACTTATTTTTGCTGAATTTTGTATGAATACAGACTATAGCACCATATTTCGGGAAGAAATTTGTATGGGGGCTACGAGAAATTATGAACCGATTCTTTCCATTTTCAACAGAATTTGTCCTTTTATCATATAAATAATGAGTGCAAAATTTCATGGTGTTCTCTGCAATGAATTTACCAAAAATCACAAAAATCATGTGAAAATTATCAAAATTTTTGGAGGTTGTCTTACATTTTGATCCATAACCCTGGTTCTACCAATTCGATTTTGCTGATTTTCAATACCAAACTGCTTAGAAAAATTATAAACATTTTGGTATGCATTTCATTAATTTTGCTTATGTATTTTGGACGTGAGAGTGTTTTACACAGACAGACAGACAGACAGACGGACAGACAGACGGACATTGCTCAATCGACTTAGAATTTCATAAGGATCAATAATATATATACTTTGTTGGGTCTCAGATGAATATTTCTCAATGTTACACACGGAATGACAAACGTATATATACCCTCTTTCACCACTTGTGGTGGTAGAGGGTATAAAAATCAAATGAAGATAACTAAAGTTACTTCAACAGATAACTTAGGCAGTAGGTATTTGTTAGAAAATTATATTAATAGATTAAATAGGTGCAGTCACCAAGATGCAATATTTTTAATTGACGTCTTTTCGATTTTTCGAACTTTTTTCTGCACAAAGTGTGCATAAAATTCATCTTTGCCGAATACTCCCAAAATTTCTGTATTTGTGTGACTTTCTGTCATACAAACTTTAAACTCAAACTCATAATTAAATGGAATCTCCATGTATTTCTTAATATATCACAACTTTTATTTTTTATATGAGCTTTATTCATCCTTACGAGTTTTATATGAATTTAATGCAATTACGAGGCGTCTGTTTCGAAAAAAAAAAACAAAAAATTAAACACAACGAAACAAAAAGCAGAAACTTTTTAATGTGATTTTGATGTAGTTTAATAATTTCATTGAATGAAAAAAATATCAACGAAAACAGTCCCACTCGTATCAAGGCTAACGTAAAGAGAGATGTGTTAAATAGTGTTGAGCTGTGGAAGTATATGATTTCTTTTCATTTTGTTTCGAACATTTTAAATGCAAAGCATTAAACAATTTTTTATTCGTAAGTTCATAATTTTTGTTTAAACTTTTCCTTTTTTTTTCTCGACCCACTTAAATGAAAAACTTTTTACAAATGATTGAAAACAATTGAATTGTGTGCTTGCAGTGTTTGTAAGTTAAAACGCCAAATTTTTAACAAAAGAATTTTAATTCTATTAAAACTAAACTCACATCACAAATGAAATGTTAAAATTAAATTTTAGTATTTAGAAATAAAGTTAATCTGGTAGAGGTATGTTAGCGTATTTTTTTTTAAATAAATTATTTTTTAGATTTTTTTCATTAAATAATGATTTAAAGTTTACAGACAAAAATTAATTAGGTATTTGTAGCAGTAAACTGTATGTTCAAGAGATATTTTAGTTATTTTGTTTAACTTTTTTTAATGGCATTGCAATTGTAATTTTTTCATTAGCTACTACTCATTTCAATTACTAAATACTGATTAAAGTACTATAATTGTTCAACGGAAAATGGCTGCTATCAGGAGTATCATGGATATATCATGCCTATTTTAATTCATAAAGTGGGCAAACAAGTTGTAAAATCTCTTTACTTTCTATAAGCAGATTATTAGAGAATCTCCGTTTTAAAGATTGTCCGTACTATCGAGGAGAGACGTAACCCTTTAAGTACCATACGGGCAATTCCATGTCATCGTGCGTGACATTTGTACGTCTATAAAGTGGAATAGATTTTGAAAAAATAATAAGTTCTTTCGAAACATTGTTGTCCAAAATATCGAGCGAAATAAGGGTATATCGTATGTGACATAAAACGGAAGTAATTTTGAGGTACATGTAGAAATATGCTAAAATTTGCGAAACGTTAGAGGCGTTATGTTTTTTTTTTTAATTTCATACACTAAACCAAATATTTTTCCTTTACAAATCGTCATATTTAAATAAGAATAATCTTTGGATGATTTTGTAATAAATAAAATTTAATATTGTACGTGACATACCGTACGTGACAGATTTTTCTCTTATAATAAAACAATATATATCCTGTAAATATATGTATACAAAACACAGAAAAAAGTTTCAACATAAATATTCATTGATTTCAATTCATAACACTTATAAATAATTTCTTAAATAGTACGATTTTGTTCATATTTTTTGTTTTCAAATAAAATCTAGAAGGCTTGAAAAAAATATTTAAATTTTATCAAGGCGTATTCAGGATGCACTAAGTAAGGTGAAATCAACAACACAGCTGATTTTTATTTATCTATTTTGAAAATGCTTGGGTTTTGTCAAACTGAATTTATTTTGAAAAAATAATACATTTTATTTTCAAAGAAAAAACATTTTTAAATCAAAAAACATGAATGAAAATGTGAATAAAAAGATTTCATATAATGAAATTTGGATAAAGCACTATTAAACCGTTGTTCTTTTTCAAATATAATTTAAATTTAACGGCCGTTTTTTAGTTAATATGCCAAAATAAAATTTGTTTATTTTTTATTTGACAAATTCAATTTTGACAAAACCTATGCTCTTGTCAGCAAGAAATATTGTGTTTGTTGTGTTTGTTGTCGAAACGCTCTCACCTTACTTATTACGTCATGGGCGTATTAATCAGGTGAGAGCGTCTCGGCAACAAATACATACAACAAAGACAATATGTCTTAGTTGTCAAGAGAGTGAAAATGTCAAAACGGTTATGGCATATAAAATATATAAAAAAAAACAAACAAATACAAAAATATATGAATTTATGGTAGTTTTTTTTTTATGAAAAATATAAAAAATAAACCAATAAAAAATCAATTATTGGTAGTTTGCTCTAACACGATTTTTGTTTGGAAGATTCAATATTAAAAGCGTCGAACGAGAATAAAAATCATGGTGATTCAAGTGGAACTATCATGCTATCCATTTACCTATGTCCGTCTGTCTGTGTAATTCTTCTAAAGAGTTTGGTATTGAAAATCATCAGGAAAACAAGTCTCAAGGACTAAATGGGAGTGAATCTCTAAAAAATTTTATGCATTTTCACCAAATAATTTCCAAAAATGGCCAATTGATATTGTTTGCTGTAAAGCCTTGAAAAATTTTTGTTTCCAATTTTTTTTTTTTTTTTTTTTTTTTGTATATTTTTATAACCAATTGTTCCAATTATAGTCTTATATTAATACTTGAACGTTTTTCATTATAATGTATTACTCAAATGTACTTTTCTATCAGAAAGAGAACGATTAAAAAGCTTTGAAGAAGGATATCTTGAAACTCATGCCGTAATGTTTTCATAAAAATAAGTTCAAACTATTGGGAAAAACATGTCAAAAATTGGTAATGGGATTCTATGAATGTTATAAGATAAAGGTTACTCTAATACATTTTTATTCAAGGATATTTTTATTATATATATAAATGTTTTGATCTAGTACAATACAGATATAAGCATATAATTTATCATATTTTAATATTAGTTGTATCATTCATTATCATTTTATATATTGGGTGTGTGACTTAAAAATTCTGGATTTTTTTTTTTCAAATTTTTAGTTTTTATTTTGAAACATTTGTACAACATAAATTTATTCAAAACCGTTGTTAGCTATGACCTCTTCCTAACTTTCTGGCAACATATTTAAATCAAAATTCATTTTAGAGCTATGGTTTCTTTGGCAAAATTTCTTGGAATGACAAGAATCACGATACGCCTTTGTACGTTTTTTTCGGCCACCTAAAATTTGACCCACCCTATAAAACATATATCTTGTAAATAAAAGAAATTTTTAACCCTTTCACGACCATAAGACTGAACAATTATTGAACACAGTACTAATAAAACTGTCAATTTTCAAAGGCAGTAACAAATTTTTTCTATTTGTTCAATTTGATTAATATTTCTATATTTTTATGCGATTTTTGCTTGTTTAAGTGATTTTCGGATGTGGGCCTTATAAAGGAGCTATAACAAATTATGGACCGATCGTCATCAATTTCGGTTATGTGAATTATTTATAATGAAACTTATTTTGATGTTAAATTTTATGTTGATACGGAAATTTTTAAGAGATTTATGTTTGTTAAAGTGGTTTCCATAAGTAGCTTTTGTATGGGAGCTTTAATTAATCATGGATTGATCCATAAACAAATTTTAAATGTGATTTCGTTTTATATAAAACTTAGCCTGTATAAAGCAAACATTGGGTGCAAAATTTTGTCGAAATATCTTTAAATATGCCACCAGTACTTTGCGCCAGCCAGCCGGACAGATGACTCAGAATGAGCAAACAAACAGACATCTAATATTAGTTGTTGATCCTGGGTTGTTGATATTTAGTTTTAATGAAACTTATAGACGAGCTATGTTCATCGGTTTGTCTAACAAGAAAGGAAAACATGATTTCTGTCAATAAATTAGTTTAACAACATTTTATTTTTTAGTATTTTGTATACAAATTAAGATATATTTTTATTTTTTCTTTGTTAAAAAGTGTTTTTTGCAATAAAACTAATTGAAACTCTTATTCTTGCTGCATATTTTTCCGTTTCTTTAGCCTTCACCTTCGTGAGAAGGGTATTTATAAGTTTGTCTTTCCATTTGTAATTTCCACAATATAAATATCCAACCATATAAAGTATATATATTCGGGATCCTTATAGATAGCGGAGTCAAATAAGCTATGTCCGTCTGTCTGTCTGTCCGTCTGTCTGTTGAAATCAATTTTCTGAAGACCCCAGATACATTCGTGATCAAAATCTTCAATAATTCTGTCAGACATGCTTTCGTGAAGTTTCCTATTTAAAATCAGCAAAATCCGTCTATACATAACGGAGATATGAGCAAAAATCCGAGACAACCTCTGAAAATTTGATCAAAAAAATACAATTTATTGCATGCTTTGAGAAAAAAGCAACAAAACGTAAGTTTGGATGTTTGTTGGTTTTATTGCTTTGCGTATTTTTTTTTTTTTTTTTTTGGTCTTTCGTTCCGTTTGACGTTGTTGTTTTTATACCCTTCACCATCGTGAGAAGGGTATATATAAGATTCTGTTCGTCAGCGATTAAATGTAAAATTGTTAAAAGTTTTCTTGATATATTTAGGAGGCTATACGCTGAAAGTAGGCTACTAATACATCCACAACAAAGGTTAAGGGTATATAAGATTCGGTATAGCCGAATATAGCAAACTTACTTGTTTTAATTTATTGTGTGCATATTTAAACTTGTCCTATTCATTAGATTATTAAATAAGATTTATTATGTAAATCTCTGTTCTTTTGAGTTTCACTTAACGTTCAACCACATTTACTTCTAAATAAATGTCCTTAACCTAGAATGTTAACCTCAATTTGTTTAATCCCTTTTCTGTTTGTTTTTTTTGTTATTATTTGTGCTACCATTTTCATGACACATACATACTTTATGCTTTAATTCTTTTGTGTTTTTTTTGTTATTGTTTATTTCTTCCATGGTTTGAAGTAGTAAGTCCAAAAGTAAAATTCCTACATCAGCTGTTCTATTGAGTAAATGCTTGTGACCACAGAGTGTATGTTGGTGTGTATGAGTGTGGGAATGTGCATAAGAGCAACATTGTCGCCAATAACTTTTACTGCCCTTAACTTGTTCTACAAACTACAAAAACAGCATCATCAACAGCGCTACCAACACCAACACTACCATCGTCATCATCAGCATGCTCACCACCATTGTCCTGAGCAAGAGATGATTAATACTTTTAGACCACAAGCCAAAAGCAAACGTTGACGTTTTTGTTTATGTTTTTTTTTTTTCCTAGTTAAATGCTGCTAAAGATCGTTGATGCAGACGGTTTACAAACGAAGATAGCCCTTGGGCAAATCTAGTTGTTGTATTTTTTAGTTTTTTTTTTACTAGTATTTATGTTTACATGAGGCGATGAATAAAAATGTATGTGGGGGCAATATACTTAAGTAGTAAATATGGCTGAAGTACTATATGCTTTACATTTTACTTAAATGTATGAATGTTAAAAGCAACGTTATACTAATGTAACTAATTAAACAATTTCATTGAATAAGACAATGTATTTTATTTAAAAATGTTGCTGGAAATTGATATATTATAGATAAACGTCAGCAAGTTTAGGTCATATTAGCTTAAAAAAACTAAACAACTTAAAAATAACTAACATTTGGCCAAATATTAACACTAAAAAGTCAACAAAACCTTTTTGCAATCGATTAATTTTATTAAAGATTCGTGTAATCTATAAAAATTATACCAATAAAGTGTTCATAGAAAATTATGGCTATAAAAATGTTCAATCAAAATCTTGCTTTAGAAAATTCATTTACTACTGCACCATTTTGAAATACAAATCGAATGACTCTATAACAAAAGATTGTTTGCTTCAGCGGAAATTCTTCTTTATCAACTGACTTTATGTTGATAGAACCGAAAAATTCTATTTGTGCAACCGAATCATACGATTGGCAACAAATTCGGTTGCTACTACGAATCCGTTTCCTCTGTGCAGTTAGAAATTTTTGAAATATAATGGGAATATTATGAAATACTGTTAGAAAATTATAAAATATAATTGGAAATTTCTGTAATTTAATTTGAAATTTCTGAAATACAATTGGAAATGGTGTAGTGCTAAACATTAAACTGTGCAAACCACTAGCAAAAATCCCAACATTTAAACTCTATAAAATTACAATTTGAGTTTTTCCCCACTGTCTACTTTTGCCTATTATCCCATTTTTATGCTTCAATTTTTAAGTGAAAATTACTCAAAATATTTGTAATTTTTTACAACTTAATTTTCAATATGTTCCTTAGTGGAGGATGAAGTTCACTTTGCCTTTAAACGATTATTTACACAGTCAGTTACAAACAAATTTGCTGCAGTAAAATAACTTTAAAACAAGTAATAAATTATAAATAATAAAAAACAAGTAAGAAAGTATGGTCGGTCAAGCCCTACCATATAATACCCTACACTAGGTAAATGAGCAAAAACATTTTACTTTCAAAATTTCAATAATTTATATTCGTGAACGATTTTCGGAAGTGGGGCTTATATGGGAGCTATGACAAATTATGGACCGATCACCATGAAATTGAGTAGTGTGATTAATGTCTGTATGAAAGTTATTTATGTTGCATTTTATGTGCATACCAACATTTTTAGGAGATTTATGCTCGTTAAAGTGATTATCGGAAGCAGGCCTTATATGGGAGCTATGACTAATTATGGACCGATCATAATAAAATTTGGTGACATGAATTTCGTATATATAAAACTAATTTGGAGAAAAACTTGTGTAGATACCTATATAAATTAAACATTTATGACCGATAAAGTCCAATTTCGGTAGGTGATTTGTATGGGGGCTAGGTGAAATAATAAACCGATTTTAGCCAATTTCAACAGGCTTGGTTCTTGGGCTGAACAAATTATATATACCAAATTTTATCGAAATATCTTCAAAATTGCGACCTGTGCTTTGCGCACAATGTTTACATGGACAACCAGCCAGCCAGCCAGACGGACTGACGGACATCGTTTAATCGACTCAGAAAGTGATTCTGAGTCGATCGGTAGGTGGGTGTTAGACTAATATTTTTGGGCGTTTCAAACATCTGCACAAATCCAATATACCCTCCCAACTATGGTGGTGTAGGTTATAAAAACATGCACTTAAATGTGGTACACCAACAAGAACGAACGAATGAATTATTTCCGTTGAACGTTCATCGACACCGGAAACTTGTCAGCTTGTTAAGTTTAAATAAAATCTTTATTATGGAATTTTTGGAACTTTGAATGCTTTTTTTTAAAGCAAAGTGAACAACCAAACAAAGTGCAAACTTTAGTTTTTATTAATAAAGTAGTAAGAGGGTGGTTCAAGAAGTCTATTAGAATTCAAATAGTCTGGGTTACTTTATGTAGAAACATATTTCTACATAAAACCAATATTATTATTAACTTTTCTAAAGAAAATAATTGTTTTTTATAACAATTAAGTTATCTATAAATTTTAAATTGATACAATTTCTTAACAAACATTTTTGTAAAAAAATTATTGTTATCGCCAAATTTTATATAGAAAACTGATGCAATCGATAAATTTTCTAAGAAAATTGATGTTATCCATACAAATTTTATATAAAAATTATGGCGAGCCACAAAAAGTCTTAAAATAGCTGTCCCCCTTGCGAAAATCAAGTGGTGGCTGGTAAAGAAATGATACTGAGAAAGGGAATTGGTTTATTCATCATTTGACGCAAATATTTACTCCGAACACATCAAATGAAACTATTGAGTTGCCACCTGTTGAACCCCAATTTGGAGCAGTCGTACCCCTATGTTTTGAGATTCAAGAGATTGACTTAAACTCCAAGAAAGCACCTGCTATTAATAAAATCAGTAACAAGATGCTTATGGAGCTACCCCAGATAACAATTTTAATGCTATATTACGCCTTAAATATTATGCTACCTAAAGCTTAGTACTCTGTTCAAAATTTCGTGCGAAATGCGAAATAATTTCGCAAAAGCAGTACTCTGTTCTTATTGTGGAAAACATGTGAAATACATTTGGCAACCTTATTTTTTCACACGAAATAATATAAGCAAGACTTTTTTCGCACGAAATTAATATCAACAGCTGATCATTTATTGCATATAAAGTTTTTGCATGAAAAAACCATAATTTTTCGCAAATATGAACAGAGTACTAGGCTTAAGCCGGGAAAAGATCACACAAAAGTAGAGTCATACAGACCAATCACCCTATTGTCTAATATATCTAAGATATTTAAGAAGATACTTATAAGCAAGTTGTATCAGATATTAATTGAAAACAATTGTATTTCGAATCATCAATTTGGATTTAGAAGTAAACACAGCACTATCGAACCAACTCATAGTCTAGCAAATGTTGTAAGAAAAGCGTTTGAGGAAAATAAATAATATTCTAGACTCTTCATCGCATAATCCCAGACGTTTAATAAAGTATGTCATGACGGTTTAATACACTAATTCAGTCAATATTTATCGGCAAACATGCATAATATATTGGAAACTTATTTAACTGGCTGAATATTTAAGCTTAAAGAAGGAGACTTTTTAAGTTCTCCACAACCCATAGAAGCTGGTGTCCCCCGAGGCAGTATCCTGGAACCCTTTGTTATACATGATATACATGACAACATATTTGAATTTGAGAAATGTACACATGCCCCCCTATTCATATCAATAACCAAGCGATAAGTCAATAATCGTTAAATACCTCATTATACGTCTCGATTAGATCATTGGCAAAAACTCTATGCTTGGTATAGATTGAAAACTTCTACTTTGCAACTCGACTGTACATCCGGTCTCAGCGTGAAATATAGAAAAAAGCCAAAGACGCCAAAACGTAAATTTATTTATACAGTGCCGAACTTAAGTATTGGTACAGGATGCTCATTGTACTTTAAGGCCCCCCTTGGGGCATGGATAAGCATCTTGCTGAGCTCCACACCTTGATGTTATGCCTCAAGGGGAAATATGGGGCGAAAAAGGGGCTCCGAGGTGCACGGACCTAATTCCTGGTAAGAGTTAATTTATTAACTCGCAGCTGACTAGAGTCTCATCTAGTATAGCGGGGGTCCTTTGCCCCAGGACTTCGGTCCTGTAGGACCGTTGGTGAGGTCACTTCAGTGAGGTACGCTATGGCTGTGGTTAAAACCCAAAGCGGGGAGAAGATCGTTGGTTAAAGGACTGATATTTGGGCTAGTGCTAAATTTCGGACTACCAATTGTATCTTACTAGGTGCTGTTGCTGACTCAACAGAGCCATTGAAAGTAGCAGATAACCAACTGGCGTTTGTGCTCAGGAAATGTATTAAGGCAGTAGCATTCGTGATGTACTGGTCGTTGGGCTTGGTTCCCGGTCGAGGTCAAAAGTGTGTGATATAGTACACTCACTTTGACTTTTATCGGCTGGGAACATTTGAAGTCAGAGACCATACATCGGACTGGATCACCAGGCCGGATGTTGCAGCTTTGATAATTGTCCTGGGCTGGTCAGTTGGCTAGCTAGCTATGGATGGCAGGGATTAGATAGCCCGAGCTCTCGAGCAAGGGGATTGTACTTTGATCTGTGCAATCATTGTACAATAAGTTGCCAATTGAGTACCTTGCAAGGCACTCAATGGCGGTGATAGACGCATTATCTCTATCCGGTGTTAAGACCACCGTGCGGTTTAAGCCTTTGCGGCAGGTACCCACGTAAATCTTAGACACGTTGTACTTTAAGGCCGTATTGTTGAGATTTTTAATAAAAAAATATATTTACCAGATAGATTGATGAATTTCCTACAAAATATATCCAAATTCATTTCAACAATTTAATACCATTATTTATTAATAAGTAACAAAACAATATAAAAAATACTTCATTTCAATGAACAAAATTATTGGTACACTTCATTAAAAGCTAACAAAACATTTGATTTTGGAAGCAATATTGCAAAATTTAATATTTAGTTGCAAGTGATTTTTGCTTTATAACTGCCTCGAGTCGCTTAGGCATGAATCCACCAATTTGTTTGTGATATCTGATCCAATACTTTGCCATTCTTGAACTAATGCCTGCTTCAACTCGTTCTTTTTCGTTATAGCACGCTTGTTCACTCGCTTATGTAGCTCTTTCCACAGATTTTCTGTTGGTTGAGATCGGGAGTTTGTGGAGGGTGTGGTAGGACATGAGAAACATTGTATGTATCCATATATTTGATGTTGTCCATTATTTAGTCAATGAACAACAGCTCACAAACCCCTGCAGCGGCCATACAACCCCACACGATTACCCCTCCACCACAATATTTTACTGTTGAAGCAATATGTTGTTTTTTAAGCTCTTTATTGGATTTTCTCCATACCTTTTGACGGCCATCAAAGCAAAAAATATTAAATTTGCTTTTATCAGACAATAGCACTTGGTGCCAAAAATCATTACGTAAATAGTCTTTGGCATATTCTAAACGCTTCTTTTGGTTCACAGGTGAAATAAATGGTTCACGTCTAGCAATACGACAACTATAGTTTGCCTTCTGATACACTCTTCTGACTGTTACATCTTTCCCAAACTCTTCTTTAATCTGTGTTGAATATATTTTTGGACATAACTTGACGATTTTGATTATATGGCTGGATTTACGCTTACTTAAGGAACTAGGACGACCTATATGTTTAGCACTTTTATGTGCTGATACTCCCATTAAAACATTGCACGATACTCCGAATTGTAAAATGGCTGCTTTCCATAATCTCTCCAATCTCAGCATATGATTTTCCTTGATTGTGCAGGTGGAGGATGATTTTGCGCTCAGATTCTGCTGTTTTCTTTTTTTTTTTAGCCATTTTCAGCAATTGTGAAATAATTATTGTGACATTTTTTTACAAATTGACATTAACAGTTTTAGAAACGAAAGCTGTTAAATAAAATAAGAAAAAATAGAATATTGGCATATTACTCGGTATTTATAAATTGATCCACTTTTTCCGGAAATCCTTCCATTAAAGTTTTTTAGTTGCTTCCGTTACCTTTTTGGACGAGATGGTCCACTCACGCTTAAAATCTGGCATGTCCTGAGATAACTTTCCTGTGTTCTTTTATTCTTTAAAAAAAAACACAATACCATTCCACAGGCCGAAGTTCTGGACAGTGGTACAAAATTTACATTATTGATTAAATATCACGGATTTTTTGCATAATGACATGATGCCAAATCGGCCCAAAAATATGAAGGCAGGTAAAAGTCGTTCTCATAGACACTACGTAATATATATTTTTGTGTTTATCGTGATGATTGCCTTCTTTTGCCACAACTTCAAGTGGTCTACTATACAAGAAACATCTTGGGGAATTTTGTTTGTCTTTTTGACCGGTATTGTTCTTCAACATTGCCTCATCCACATAAAATTCTTGATCCGGAAGTTGTGAAAAGTCTGCCAGTACGTAAGTTTCATCATTCATCACACAAAAGGTGTAATATTTTTTTATAAAATTTTACCCCAATTTTTTCGCTCGTTCTATTGCTTCTAAGTTCCTAACCACTACTAACTTTATACGACTTCAACCCAGCATTATCTTTGGCTCAGCTCACTAAAGAATCACAGCATTTAACTTTACGAGATTCTTTTCTCATAGAAGTGTTTGGTGCTCTTCGAAAGAGTTGTTAGACTTCTTTTTGTCTTAGCAATATCCGTTAAACCTTTTTTTCTTCTTGATGCAGGTTTTCTTTTAATGTTGAAGTCTTCCTTATGCTGTTTACTGACTTTTGAAACAGTGTGACGATGAACCTTCAGATCTTTTGCTTTTTTTTCAAACTCCATATTGGATTTTTTCAAATATTTTATCATGTTCTTTTTTTTCGGTGTCCATTTTAACCGAAATAATAGTTGAAAATTAATGATTTAGAAAAGACGTATTTTTAAAAGCTAAAGTGATTAAAAAATAAATAATAATTTGTTGGACTAAGGTAAAGTTTTGGATGATATAGTGTGTATACGTTTTTTTTTTTTTTTTTTTTTTTGATTCACTCTTTAAATACACATTAAACGGAAACTCTCCTGTCAAAGACCTAACTCAGGTGTCAAAAACCCAAGTGGTGGGAATTTATTAGTAAAAAGGGTGAAAACAATTACTCCTATGTGTGATTTTTTGAGTAATTTTTTTCTTTGAGTTTCTTTCCATTGTAGTAAATCATAAAAGTACTTCCGTTGTTTGAGCATCTATAGAAATGAATTATGATTTATGTCACTTACACATCAAAAATATAAATACAGTGAAAGCTGGGTATTCGCGACTAACCATTATCGAGACGGCTTAATTTTAAATATTGGAGGTTCTAAAATCGCGACAGCTTACGAAAAAAGGGTTCTATTTTCGCGAATGTTTTTTAAATATGATTACAATGTAACCAAAAATGAAAAATCCCCGTATTTTGGTACATTAACTATCTTGGATGATTTTCATCTTCAATTTTGTCAGTTTTTTGTGTCGTTTGTTGTGTAAATACACCTCTTAATATGGGAAAACTTCATCACTTTTAAAGCCAACTATTTCTCAAAAATTAGAGATTTTAAAAAAGATTTAAAAGTGGAGATTCCATAAATTCAATTTGCATGAATTACCGCATTATAAAGCAAGAAAATTCATTAAAAAAGTTCCTACGTACAACAGAAAGTGGCCCTGGCAAACGTTGCACCTTAAAGAAAGCTGAGTGTGGTATGTAAAACAAAGGGAAAAAATGTTCCAATATCAGCAGCGAATTTATGATCACAAGCCAGTCATTTGTATTCCAAAATTTATCAAACCAATTTAGGTATTAATGCCAGTGAAGGATGGTTGAAGAAATTTAAGCGTCGACATAGAATCAGATTTTTAAAAATTACGGGCGAGAAATTGTCTTCGAAACCTCAACTTATTGATCCATTTGTGAAAGAGTTTAAGGATTATGTTAATGAGCATGGGTTGACTCTTCATCAAATTTATAATGCCGACGAATACGGTTTATATTAAAGGATGCTTCCAAATCACACTCTTGTCACATGTAATAAGAAAACGGTTCCCAGATGAAAAATATGTAAAGATCGAATTACTTGTTTGCCCTGTTCAAATGCGAATCGCACAGGCAAACTGAAATTGTTGGTTGATGGAAACTCGAAAAACCCACGCGCCTTTAAATGCTTTTTCAATAATCCTGTATATACAACTCTAGTAATAACGCCTGGATGACATCATTTATATTCTTCATAGGACTGGTTCCATCACGAAGTTGTTCTCCACGTAAGTTAATTTTCGCCAATTAGTAAAATTAGGTTATTCATAAGTAAACACTTTATAGGTCCGAGAATTATTGGCTTCAAAAGGTCTGCCGCAAAAAGCTGTTTTGCTTTTAGATAACACGACGTGTCACCCTGTTGAGGAATTAAAAAGTGATGACGGTTTAATTATAGCAATGAATCTACCACCCAATTGCACTGCTTTTATTCAACCGTTAGTCTAAAACGTTATCAACTTGGTCAAATTAAATTATAAAAACAACTGCTCACCCACTTGTTTGGCGACAAGGGAACAAATTTGGAGCTCAAACTGAAAAACTCAATCTCAAAAATGTAGTTCAGTTTCTAGCTACGTCGTGGGATATAATATCAGTGTCCAATATCCGAAAATCCTGGAACGCTTTGCTCGAATACGGTACTGAATGGAGTGAAGAGGATAACATGCCCTTAAATATTTTAATAAATATAACTCAGGAAGAAAATGAAGATCATTTTTTACTATTGCTACACTTGAAGCTCAAATTGATGTGGAACATCTTTTCACGAATGCTGACATATACAACTGGATTCAAGAAGAATTTTCTTTGGAAAGTAATGATGAGCAAATGTAATTATCAGATTTATTTGATAGTGGTCATGAAGAAAACAAAATTAAAGTGGACGATTGTATAATATTGATAAGCAAATTCATACAATGGTCTTTGGAAAATCATAGGCCAACATTAAAAATAATTAGTCAAAAAAACTACTCAAAATCTCTAAATTCTTTAAAAATGTTTAATATGTAAAATGTATATCATTAAAAACAATTCTTATTTTGAAAATTACATAAAACTTTGGGTTCTTTTATCGCGAAAATTCATTTATCGCGACAGGTCCGGTTTTTAATTAGTCGCGCATACAGAGCTTGCACTGTAAATGTATAGATGATTGATATACAACCTTACATATTTCACATGACGTCAAATTTAATGCTGGTATTGACAATTCTCTAAATATTTGTTTACAAATAGCAAGCAAACCTTTCCTAAATATGTAATTCAGAAGAATTCTTTAAAAGAACTTTAATCATACTTGCTGAGCAAAACCCCTGTGGTTGGCGTATGAGTAATATTTATTTAATTCAAATCAATATTGAGTTTACGTCAATCAATCAGGTTTTAGATGTTTTAAACTATATTCAAACTCTTTTAATATTTTATTATCTCTCATCTTTAATTAAACTTTAAATTTAGCATGAGTTAATAATTACACTGAAAGGAAACTAACGACTTTAAAGTCACAACAGATAAGCCACTTATGGACTTTATATATTAGGAGTCCAGTATTAAGTTAATAAAATCATAGCTTTCTTGTATGTTTATTCCATAGGCAATTGGAATACGATTTTTGGTATTATCGTAATACAGAAGTACAGCTTTTAGACTCTTCGTAGACGAATCAATAATTAAGTATACGCCAGTCCTCGTGGTTATACTTAAAAGTCTTTGCATTCATTATTCCTTTAATATCATCGTTTACTGAAAAGAACCCCTTAAATCCCTATTCTAAATGTGGTTTTTGCTCTTTTTTAAAAGAAGGACAAAAAAGACCCATACCATGAGGAATTGGAGGGTTAACATATTCTACAAAAATTTTCTCCGTAACATTTTACATAACTTTGCTGAACACATTTTATACCTAAAATGTAAGGATCACATGGTTTCTTATGCCCAGACAGAGCTGGGAAACTTTAACACCCCCTCAAATGAAATTGAGATGTATATTTTCAAAACGCCGATACACGTGTCTTTTTGTTTTTCTCCTCTATCTTGTAATTTTGGAAAAAATTGACTTTGTTGTACAGTGTTATCTATAAATGAATTATTAAATTTGTTTATTCCAAAAAAAAAAAAAAACAAATAACGTTATGTCGACAGTACTTAATCCTTTTTTTTTTTGCTAAAGCCAAACTTTAATTTAAAAGTTGTTGTATATTCCTGTGTATTAATATACATTCACATTTTTCAATGCTGTCAAATTGTTACTTTATCGTTGTTACTTTGCCTGTTGTTGACGTTGGAAAATCACACCCTGGAGTCCTAATAAACGCACAGAAACTGAGGAAAATTGAAATGAAAATACATTTCATTTCAAAATAAAATCAATTTACTTTCACTTGATTTTATGTATATATATGCACACACACATATTCATACACATACATACATACATACATACATACATACATACATACATACATACATACATACATACATACATACATACATACATACATACATACATACATACATACATACATACATACATACATACATACATACATACATACATACATACATACATACATACATACATACATACATACATACATACATACATACATACATACATACATACATACATACATACATACATACATACATACATACATACATACATACATACATACATACATACATACATACATACATACATACATACATACATACATACATACATACATACATACATACATACATACATACATACATACATACATACATACATACATACATACATACATACATACATACATACATACATACATACATACATACATACATACATAAATAAAAGAACATTTGACACTAACTCACAAATTTTAAATTCTTATGGATTTAGTAGAACTTTTTGGGATTTCTATTATGTAACAGCAAAAGCCTTAAGAATATTTTGTTGCAGCATATGTACAATCTTTTATTTGAAAAAAAAGTAAATCGTTACCTTAATATAGAAAGGCCGTAACTCGTATTTTTTTAAGTCGAGATTTTTTGAATGAATATGATGTATGAGCGGACCATTTAATCCAAATAAATGAAAATCTGGGCTTACAAAAAATCACGAGTTAGGGCCTTTCTATATTAAGGTAACGAAATAGGTTTAGTATTTCTGGAAACAAGGATTTGGAAGTTAATTGTCTATTTAATATTATGCAGAAATACTTTTTTACACAATCAATTAGTAAAATTCCTTTGAAAATTACTGTAATAAATATATGGTTAAATTTCAATAAGTTTTCAAATCAATGAAACTGACTTATACTACCATATAACTTCTAAACTACCAAATTTTAATAAATCACGTTTACACTATTCTATTAAAAACACTTCGATAACTAAGCTTCGCAAAGTCGTTGGATTGCAATTAATTGCGTTAAAATGTTGTGACCAGTCAAATTTGAAATAAGGAAGAATTTCGGTTGAAGCAACCACTTCTAAAATTTTGTAGCTATAATGGGGTGGCCCTTAATAAACGAAAGTTTTATTTTTGCCAGTCTCACCCCCCAGTTTGGTAAACATTGCTAAAAAAAATCATCCTGAAAATCTGTAAATCGGTTGTGCAAGCCCTCTGAATTTTTTATATGCATTTACAAGGGGAAAAAATTAATTTTTTTCAGTTTTTGTAAAACTTTGCCATTAAAAAATCACTTTTGCAAATTTAATTTAAAAGAGTAGAATTGTTTACGTAATTGTCGTTCCAATGAGGTATAAAACACAGAAATTGGTTAAAAAATTTTAAAGTTATTAAAAATTCCCTAGGCCATTAACGTGTCTCAGTTCACTAGAACAAGAAATAGAGGAACAAAATAACATATTTAATAAATATTAAAATAAAAGCTCATTTTTACTTAAAATATATCCATATTTACTTGTATATGAGTTTCTGTCTTTGAAGGATACCATTAAACTATTCGCAGGTATGACCAAAAAATAATATTTTTTTAACGGCAGTTTCCAAAATCCATTTTCAAATTTTTACAAATTTTCTTAAACAAAATTCAGAATTTTTTGATCATTGCTTTGCGATTTATTGAGAATACAATAGGGATTAATAATATGAAAAAATTATATAAATATCTCCTAAAGTTTTTCGGTATCTGCGATTTCAATTTTAAAATTTTTGAGAAAAACTAATCATTTGGTCAAATTTTGGCTTATGAGCTCAATTTCCTCAGTGTTATGAATTTTAAATAAAACCTATTCAGAATATTATAGTCCAGACAATTCTAAATATACTCTGAAAGTTTAACTAAAATTGGAAAACGTTAAACCTTAAATCGTGAAGGATAAAGGACAATTTTTTTCAATATTTGAAATTTGTAATTTAAACAGAGGGAAATGTTTATTTATTTTAGTACTGATTTTGATTAAACTTAAGAAAAATATATCATGAAGTCTAATATTTATAACGACTGCACAAAAATGGAAATTAACCCTTAATGACACTTGGGGTAACAATGAAACTCAAATTTTAAAATCACGAAAAATACAGTCAATGCGAATGCGACCATTTTTACATGTTCCAACTTTAGATGCATGTAACTTTGTATATGTAAGAGATAACTATTAGCAAGTTGCTTTGATTATATTCAGAATTTTATAGCAAAAACTGCTGATTTTTTTAAAAACAGTTTCGACCGCCATATCTAAAAAACCAAAAAAAGATCGAGCAGAATTAAAAAAATAAACCTAAATATCACTTGAACTGAAAAAGATAACTTACATATCGTTAACTTAATATAGAAAGGCCCTAACTCGTGTATTTTTTGTAACACCAGATTTTCGTTTTTTCGATAAATGGCCCGCTCATATATAAAATTTAGTAAAAAAATCATGACTTAAAAAAAAACACGAGTGAGGGCCTTTCTATATTAAGGTAACGATATGCATGTTTTTTGTAGATCTCCTTAAGGACTATTAATATTTTAAAGCTCATCTCATTTTCAGGGATTTTTTTAACAAATGTCAGACCCGAAGTGGCGTGTATTTTTGCTTATTAATAGTAAAGAGTTTTATTTAAAATTTGTGTATCTTTGGTGACCCCCACTGAAATTTTCTGGCAAACATTTTCGTAGAATATTTTTATCCTAAAATGTCCTTTATAAAAGGAATCTGACAATAAGAATTCTCTCATGCATTAACTTACAAAATTTTTTTCAGTTATTATAATGCTTCCTTCGATCAAAAAATTAAAATTCTTACCCACATTCAGACCAGCTGGATTCTATGAAAATCTACTCAACATGCCCTTTCAGAATTATGGGGTTGCTGGTTTGTTCGAATCAAAAAGTCTAAATTTTTTGGACAATATAATTAAATAAAATGTTGTAAAATCATTTATTTTTCGATTTTTTAACCTCTACAATTTCTCGAAAACTACGCACAGTGGGGGAAATGAAAAAAAAGTGGAAATAAATCTGTAACTTCTAAACGAATAACCCGATTTTAATAAAATTCCATGGCTATAGAGGAGGTATTGATATATTTAAGTTTTGAATTTGGGCTTATAACACCAAAGGGGGACCGAGCCACAATGCCCCAAAAGTGGGGCACCTCGGGTATATCATAAATTAAAAATGATGCCAAATTTTTGTTTGCAATCCGATTTGAAAGCTTCTAAACGAGATCTACAAAAAACTTAGCTTTACCTATGTATTATCTCTTATAGTTTACGAGTTATCGCATTTGAAATGTAAAATTTTATATATTTTACCTACCTTTGTCTGCTTTTTGCTAATAACGGATACATTTCTTTCCATATTTTCTTGAAATATCTTTTTTTGAGTTAAAAAATTGTTTAAAAACCTTTACTGAGACAAGAATAATGTGCATTGAAACTTAAAAAAATAAAAAAGTCGTTTTTTCGAAAAAAGTACTTACATTAATTTTTAATTATATAGAAAATAAGATAAAGAATATTAACTTATTTATATTTTTCTGAAAGATAACATTACAGGAAGTATTATTAAAGCAAAATAATATCAAAATTCGTATTATTGCGTGGTCCAGAGCCATCCGAAGTAGACCTATTTTTTATGTAAATTTCAACTTTAGACAACATTTTCTCAAATCGCGTAGCTGCTTTCAAAAAATTAAGACCGGTTTTGTGTGTGTCCCAATATGTTCTTCCATTTAGTTCAAAGGGATTTCATAGGCTCTAGCTGGGTGCCTTCAATAGATCCAAAAATCCAAAAAATCACAATTTTGGGATTTTTTAAAAGTTTTTTGAGAATTGTGGGATTGTCGAAAACTATTCACTAATTTCTTTTTCACTTTTGTATTTCGATCAAAAGATTCTATATAAGTGTAAAATTTCATTAAAATCGATTCATAAATAAAGCTTTTATTGCATTTTAAAAATTAAAATTTTCCAGAAAAATCAGATACATACCATTTTTTATTCCCATGTTTTTTAAAGAAGTCTGCTATAATTTCTTTAATTTTTAAAAATTTTGTACATTTTTGAAAAGAGGATATAATTTCCTACACGTTGATATAAAATATGTATATGTTTCCTTTTCCTCTAGTCAAATTTATGGATTCAAAACCAACAACATACAGAAAATTATAAAATCTTGCCGTTTTGTAATATATTTTGTGCACTGCCTTGCCGACTTTTGCCTAATCAAATACCTGAGAACCAGTGTTGCCAGGAGCTGGCAAAAAAAGAAGCTATATTGACTTCAAAAAAAGGCCAGAAAAAGCCAAACTGCTTTAAAAAAATGCCAAATGAAAAAGCTAAAATATTATAAATTAAATTAGTTTAGTTTTATATTTATTTTTAAATAAAAAATTAGAAAATATGTTCATAAAATTTATAAAAATAAATAAAATTATAAAGGTACACTTCAGCAGCAAACAAAAAGTAACATTAATCATTAATAATAAATAATAAATATACACATATACATAAGCGATCAAAAACCTCTTAAAGGAATGGACCTAAGCTTTATCTTGAGCAAAAAAAAAATTAAAAAGCGCCCATTTTGAAAAAAAAAAAAATGTCAACAGTTTTAGATTTTGCAAAAAAAAGTCAAAAAAAGTTTTTTTCCGAAAGATTGAAGAAATAGCTATGTAAACTATTTGGGACACATTTTGCTAAGAACAATAGGTAATAAGTTACATGGAGGAGAAAAAACACCTGCTTGGCCAAAATGTTCCCAAATGTTCTGATCCCCTCCAACTCAGAAAGTTTTCGACCGATCTTGTTGAAAAATTGTGTCTGAATTACTATCTAATAGAACTAACTATCGGAAGACATCGATTTCAAAAGATGGTTCACTTGACATTAAATGCCCCATATATATTTTTATACAGACAAAACTTAAATTTTCAGCCTGGCCCACTATGTCGAACGTTGTCGTTTCAAACGACAAACAGCTGTTTTGCGGCTCTCTAATATTCTTACTCGAAAGAAAACAAATACGAACGATAACGTAAGCAACTCAATACAAAATTTGAGGCTCACTATTTACATTTTCTAATATTTGTACGAACTAAAATGTCAAATTCATTCACTTTTTAATTTTTGTCGTCTGTGTAAGAATCTAGTACAAAACGGATGCATACTTATTTATTATTATACATTTGTGCATAATATAACATAATTACATATATTTTCACTCATACATACTGGTTTGTGGTAGAAAAATAAGTAGAATTTGACGAATAGTCTACTTATTTTTGTTCGAGATGTCCCAAAAGTAATCTTTTATTCCTTAGGAGAATTATTTATAGAATTATGTATTTACAATAATAAAAAATATAAAAAAAATAAAGAAAAAAATAAGTCGCAGCCACGAGTTGATCTCACAACCTTCCGGTAGCTAGTCAAGGGCTGTACCCACTACACCACTGCTCAATTATTTTATTTTGTGTCAAATAATGGTTTTCAATATATTGTCGATTATTTCTCAATTATATTTGGATTACGTTTGAAACCTAAAGCAAAGCGAACGATAAGTCGTAAGATAGTGGGCCATTGTTTCGATTGAAAGTGAGTGACTGACTTTCGTTCGATTTAGTTTTCTTTCGACATCGTGGGCCAGGCTGTTTGTTTTTTTTTTTTAATTTAAGTACTAAGCATTTACTATTTTTCACATACATAATATATTTTTTTGGTTTTACGAGTACTATTTTAAGTGTATTATTAACGGATAAAAAATCGATTTAGCGAAGAGTTTTCATATGAAAATCTTTGTCGCAATTGCTCAATCAGTTTAATTTGCCGTATTATTTTTTTCAGAATCGTCACTAAAATATAAGACATAGACACATCTTTGAGTGACTTTAAGTTTTTGAAGTTTATTTAGAAATCAATCAAAAACATAATATTCTTTTTTCGTTTCTCAGCTATTTTTCTTAATAATGAATGTGTAAAAAGTATTGTTAAAGAGGCAAACTAGTTTACTTTAGAATTAATGGAAAATTTCTAATTTCAGTTAATATAACACCCACCACCAATAGTAAATGGGGGAATAAATAAGTTTGTCATTTCGTATGTAACATTGTTTTGGGGCGTTAATTGTCTTCCGTTTCAAAATCACCACTTTTGAAGCGCATCGCTGAAACCGATGGAACACATTCAAAATATACGCCATTTCTAAGTCATATAGTTTTTTTTTCTGCAAAATGTCATGTTTACAAAAATTTAGGTTATTTAAGATTTTTTTTAAGCATAAAATATTAATTTAAGGTTTGAACGTCATTTCAGGTTGATGATGAATTATTGAAAGTGGAAACTAAAAAATTATGAAACTAAGTGATTGAACGATTTGCTTTAGGAAACAAATTTGACAGGATTTTTAATACTGATGAAACAACTTAAAAGCAATACCGAAATGACAAAAAGAACCACAAGACTGAAGACATTGTTCAATTGAACTTATTCGTTCATAAACAACCCAACTCTACAATAGTTATTTCTCTCAAAAATATTTATTTTACATTTTACTCATTAGCATCTAAAACTTACTAAGAAGTTGCCAAAATATTACAAGTTTTAAAAACTACATTTCATTACCTTTCCATTGATATATAAAATGTTATATTTTATTCATTATTATACTTTAAAATAATGAATGCAATTCACACACCTTGTAAAAAATCCTCTACTATTTTGTTCAAATCAAAGACAGCTTACTATGCACTTCTCATGTTTTCATGTACCATGTATTGTTATATATGTTTCACTTTTGCTTATTGCTGATTGGTCAGTTGCATGTGGTAATATTTAATATTTGCGCTTAAGTAAACTTGTATTAACCTAACATTGAACAATTTGCTGCATTATCCGTGTTAGTAGAATTGTAAATGTTAGGTTCATAGATTCCTATTTCAAAAAAAAAAAAATTATTTTTCAAAAAAATTTATTTTTCACAAAATTTTTTTTTTACAAAAATTTATTTTTACAAAAAATTATTTTTACAAAAAATTATTTTTACTAAAAATTAATTTTTTACTAAAAAATGGATTTTTTACTAAAAAATGGATTTTTACTAAAAAATGGATTTTTTACTAAAAAATTGATTTTTTACTAAAAAAAGAATTTTGTACAAAAAAAAGGATTTTTTACTAAAAAATTTAGTTTTTACTAAAAAATTGATTTTTTTACTAGAAAATGGATTTTTTTACTAGAAAATGGATTTTTTTACTAAAAACGTAATTTTTTACTAAAAAAGTTATTTTTTATTAAAAATCTTATTTTTTATTAAGTTACACGTCCAATTCTTCGCGAGTGATGTAATCTGTAGGCTCTATAGTCTTTATTCCTCGTGCGTTAGGTTTTTGAACCCCATTCCGACATATGAATAACATCTTGTGAACCTGAGCATGATCGTTAGAGTATCACAAAGGAACTAACTCATGGATCCAAGATACTACTATAATACTTAATATATGATTTTGTCTGATATTCCTCCGGCAGTGTTAAAATTTAATGTCTTAAATCTGAATAACACCGCAAGACTTTCGAGTTCTAAACATTTTTTTTAATCGTATTGAACATTAAGGTCATACTAAAACATTTAACAATATTTTACCACCAAATGTTTTTCGGCATTAAAGTCTGTTATTTACTTTTATTTTATCTCTCATTCTTCAAACTTCGATGAAAAATGTGGCGAAAACATCAAACAATTTTCAATTGGGAACGATAATCAAATTCTTTGCATTGTATTACAATTTGAAAACACAAACTATGGAGAAGAAATTTAAAATCAGAAAATAGCTTTGTTGGATCCGCTGAATTGCTTACTGGTTTAAACAAAAAAAAATAATACACCAAATTATAATCAGTATATTAATCACTTAAATGTTTGGCTTTGAAGCATTGCTGGTTTTAACTCGAAGCACAGATTCACAATACGTTTAACGGCTATTTCAAATGACAGCCATCGAGTATCACAAGCCTTCAAGAGTTTGTGGGGCTCTTGTCCATTATATAACGATGAATGTAATGTGTAATAACAATTTTGTCTTGAAAGCGAATTTGCTAGACAATTATAGCTTTCAGATATAAGTAAAATACTATATTTCATTTTGAAACACTTGGTATTGGCAATTGTAATTTGTTCTTTTAATACTGCACAATTCTTGAGTAGGTTGAAAAGCTAAATGAAAAACAGTAATGAATTAAAATGAAAATGTCTCACAAATATAAATTTAGCCTTTTTATTTTCTCCTTATCCTCGAAATTTTGGTTTTAGCTTCGTGGTTTTTTCTAGCCTTTTTTATTTAAAAAAAGGCTATTATCAAATTAAAAAAAGGCTAGAAAAAAGCCACGAAGCTAAAACCAAAATTTCGAGGCTAAAGAGTAAATAAAAAGGCTAAATTTAGCCTCAAAAAGGCTAAACTGGCAACACTGCTGAGAACACTACAAGATGAAGCTAATTACTGTGAGTTATGTGTTTTGAAGCCATTAATGAGACTAGCGGAAAACAAAAGATATACATTAAAAACTTAAATGTATCAATACCTCCTCTATAGCCATGGCAAATTTTATTAAAATCGGGCTATTCGTTTAGAAGATACATATTCATTTCCACTTTTTCTAATAGTGCAACCTCTGCCACTATTTATTCAAGCGCCATATTTCGTGATGCTTCAACAATGCTCTTAACGGACAAACCAGTATGTTCGAATTCTAGAGCTTTCCACGTCAATGTCAACAGCTTAAACATTTAGTGTTGCCATACTTATAAACAATGCTAACAACCGCATGCCATCAACACTGCTGGCAATTAGAAGCCTCTACTGATGTACGTGTTTATAAACATGATAAATTCTGCAGGCAGTCGTTACAGACCGTTAAATTCAAATCGCTATTGCACATTCGTAACAATATATTTAATATCATAGTTATACCCAGGGACCGTAACAATTATGACATTTATAATAAAAATCACATTATTTTTGGATTTTTATTTTTTTTGTCAGAAATATTTGTCAGACTTTGATTTTTATTTTTTTTTTTGTCAGAAATAATTGTTATTTTTTTTGTCAGACTATGATTTTTATATTTTTGTCAGCTATAAAAATTAACTAATGAGTTTTATTTACATATATGTAAGAGTCTAATAAATAAAACCCATTAATGAATTTGTATATCTGCCAAAAATATAAAAATCATAGTCTGACAAATATGTCTGACAAAAAAATAACAATTATTTTTGATAAAAAAAATAAAAATCAAAGTCTGACAAATATTCCTGACAAAAAAAAATAAAAATCAAAAAATAACAATTATTTCTGACAAAAAAAAAAAAAAAAAAATAAAAATCAAAAATTTAAAAAGCATGTTATTTTATGAAAATATAGTTGAAAACAATCAAAATGGTATACTTGACTGGACTCTCCGATATTTTCTTGTGATGGCTTTTTTCCTTTGAAATTTCAAGAATAATTATTATTTTCGGTCCCTGGTTATACCCAATTCCATATGACTCAAATACAAATTTTGCAATTTT
Organism: Calliphora vomitoria; assembly: GCA_942486065.2. NCBI lineage: Eukaryota > Metazoa > Arthropoda > Insecta > Diptera > Calliphoridae > Calliphora > Calliphora vomitoria. The sequence continues at coordinate 89,713,286 of OW818029.2, forward strand.
GACAAAAAAAAAAAAAAAAAAAAAATGGATTTATAACGTTTCCATACCACAGTATAACAGACAAAAACAATATCTTATTAAATAGAAGTGTGTTTTTAACAAACAATTGGCCAATTCACAAAGTCTCCTATCATGTCATTTTGTCATAATGTGCTAATATTTCAAAATGATTTGAAACTGTTGTTATTGCCTTTCAAGCAAAAAAATGTCCTAAAATAATACTACTCTGTTTATTGTGTTATCGTAACCCCCTGTCTATACCTGATACATTTTTATCATGATAAATGTCAAAATGGTTGTCAAGATAAAAAATTATCAGGTATAGTCTCCATTTATTAGTATTATTGCTTCGTTATGACAAAATTGTTAGTGCTTTTGCTTAGACAACTTTGTCTTGACAACAAACGTCTTTAATTGTTATGATAAATATTTGTCAAGTATAGACAGGGTGTAACCAACCAGCAGAAACCTGCTCCTAACACCTAAGAGTCGGTTAAGCCCAGCGGCCGAGTCGTGAAATATTAGGACATTATGACAATATATCATGTCATATTGTCATAATGTCCTAAGGAGACCGTGTGAATTGACCAAATGTGTTTTTACCTATCTTAACGTTTTGTATTTAAATCTACATTTTCATAAAAAGTGCACATTTGCACACGAAGCTAACGATATGTTAATCTTTTAATATTTATTCATGTCTTTGAAAAGGAAATAAATCATTCAATCTAACTTATTGTTCCAAATATTTCCATATCGCTCATTTGCTGCAACGACGTCATAATTCAAAAAAAGTCGTTTCGAGAAAAACGGCTTTGAATGTTTTATGACATTTGACTATTTCTTAAATAAATTTTCAACAAATCATGAGATTTTCGAAATAAAACCTGATTTGAATAGTAGATGTTAATATCCTACTAATCTGTATTTAACCCATATTTTTTCTGGTCAAATATACGAGAAAACATGAATTTTGATTTTGACGTTTACAACAAAAAACCACTCCCACAGAAAAAATTATTGACTTTTTGGAAAACTGATAAAACTATATGAAAGACTATAGAACGGCGCATATTTCGTATTACTCAGTTCAAAACACACGGATTTTGAATTATGTCGTTGTTGCAGCAAATGAGCGATATGTACTCAGCTAAAGAATTAAACAGAATTTTGTTCTTTTAACAATGTCCGTTTGTTGTAATTGTTAGAAACCATATTGAAATATTTTTCCTTAGCAAGCAAAATATTCATATATAATTTGTATTATTTGGTTTTCTTTTTACATCCTGGTGATTGGATTTAACCCAAAAATCATTCAGCCGCAAAAATTCAGCATGAATCAATTACAAAATAATTGACCAATATCTTGATATATGCAATTTCAAAAAAAAAAAAATAATAACTTTGACAAATCTCTAACAATTGTATTGTATTTGAATTTGAATTTCTCAAATACATTTGTATGTACATATGTATGTATTTATGATTATAACAATATATGTATAATACATAAAAGGATATAAATCAATTTTAAAGCACTGGAAGCCATTTATTTTCAATAAATACTTACATACCTTAAGGGAGCTGGCAAATTTATTTATTCCACATGTGTTTGTATGTAGTTATTATTTGTAAGGAAAATTCTTTAATTTGTCAATTGAATATTTGTGAAAGGTAAATTGTGAAAATATGGTCCTTCGTAGTAGAGAGTATTGTGTAGTATACTTTAGGGCGCTTGGCTTATTTTTAACTATAGCAAATTTATTGAGGTATAAGCAAATGCAGTAAACATATATCTAATCCCCATTTTCCCAATCTCTGGTTATTGTTTTTCGTAACGATATACTTCCAATTTATATAATTTTTGTCAGAATATCGTCACTATAAAAAATAACCAGAGATTGAGAAAATGGGATTAAGTTATATTTCTAGTTATATTTAATAAATATATTTATAAGTATATTGTTTGTTGTTGATTAAACTTAATTTTAAAACTACGAAACTAAATTACTTTGCAGCCATTGTATATGTTTTGCCACATCACAGAAAACCACAAACTCTTGTAGATTACATTTACGATCTTTTGTCTGACCAGCCGATACTATGCCCCTCAAATACCAGCGGCCATTGTTGCTGATCATCAGGCCACTGCCTGAGTCTCCCATACAGGGTCCTGTATCATCACGATTTCCCGCACAGAAGGTGCGTGGTGAGGTTAGCATATTGTAGGCGGGCGAAGAGCGCAGGCATTCAGCATCACTAACTATTTTGGTATCGACTTTCTTGGGTACTGGAGTAAACGTGCGACCCTGTTCGTCTGCTCCCCAGCCGGCCACCACACCAGTTCGACCCACTATAGAATTGGTTACTGAGTTGCCAGCCCATAAACATATAGGGCGTATAGTATTTGTAAATCTGGTGAAAAGAAAGAAATACATTTTTTTTATTATTATTATTAGCATATAATGTATAGTGTATATTAATGGGACATTACTGCACTGGTTGCTTAAGATGTAGCACTGCCAAATCAGCATCGGGAAACAGACTCGATTTGTATTCAGGATGAACTAAGAGGTTTTCTATTTCCCTGGTGACAAAACCCTGCTCACTGAAATCCTCTAAATTGTGTCTACCCAAATTCACCACCAAACGACTAGCTGTTACGCTGCCAATTTTAAAACAATGACCAGCCGAAACCACTGTTCTGGAGGAAACCAACGAACCGCCACATAAGAATCGCAAACCGGCTGACTTAACATAGATGGCTGTTAACCATGGAAATTCACCACGCATTACTTCCTCGCCACCGAATACAAAAGCCGATACCGTATTGCCGAGACCACATTGGGCATTTTCCCGCACGGGTTGGGCTAAGGTTTGAGTAGGTCCAAATGTGTTGTCATAGATTTGTGTTGGAGTTTGTGAACCTGCAGTTCCAAATTTGTTGTCATACATTTGTGTTGGAGTTTGTGAAAACTGTGAAACTTCTCGTGAGGGTTGCACTTGTATAAATTTGTTGTCATATATTTGTGTTGGAGTTTGTGCAAACTGTGGTACTTCTCGTGTGGGTTGCACTTGCAAAACAGTCGTTGGAAATTGTTGAAATGTTTGTGTGTTAGAGGGGTATTGTTGTGTTAGAATTTGTGGCAAGGTACTGGATAGGGCTTGTGTAGTTATTTTCAGTTTATGGTTTAAATAGAGGCGTGTACTGGGCGGTGAATCTAAAATGAATAATAAGCGAGTTTGTATGAATCTAAAGGAGGGAAAAATTTATAATGAATTAACTTACAGTCATTTGCTGTGCAAATATCATTACCGTTGACTGTTATTTTGGTCAACTTAGGCACTTCGTTGGGAGAAGGAAATTCCACCCGATATATTATGGGATTTCTACTTTCCAATGAAATCCGGCCATAGTAATTCTGTAAAGATTAATAAAAATAAATTAAGTGAAACTAACTAATTGTCTCCTAATAAAAAAGTACTAAACAAAGCGATCCAGAAATACTATAAGTATTTTCGTACTCTTTGGACTACAGTAAACAGAATTGCTGTTTGAGAACCCCTGCATATTTCTGGTGTAGCATAGTGTAATTAGCCAGTAACTTATTCTTCTAAGTAGTTAAACAACATCTGTTGATGTTGTTGTTTTTTATTTTTTCACATAAAAACACACTAAATATTCTTAATATTTCTATGAATATTTAACTACTTCTACAACATTTTTGTTATCATAAATATTAGAAGAATTAATTTGAATTTTTAATTTTATTGTATATTTACAAAATAATGAATGTTCATCTTTAATGTTAATAAAAAGACATTAATGCTTGTTATAAAACCAGTTAAGATGTCAAGAGTGACAGAAGATAGACATACAATTTTGTATTGCCTGCAAAATGCGGCAACAAAATACGGAAAAAGATGATTAAAAGATGACCACACACATATTTTTAAGAGTTGTTGAAGATAGAAACAGGAAAATATACATAAATAATTAAGTAAATAAATAATGTTATAATATACTTGTAAGATAAGAATTTGAACACCTTTTTCTATTAATTTATGTAGGTAAATTTTTCAAAGCCACTATTTCCTATTTACTGGAAATTTACTTTTTGTAATCATAACTTTTATAGGGGGATTAATTTAATTTTATGATCAAATTTTGTGCCTAAAATTATTTATATCACAATACTGAGTATAAGATTTTAATACGGAAAAGTACAATGGTTAAAAAATTATAAATTATTCTTATACAACCTGGCTAATTAATGTCCAAGTAATGAGTATTGTACATACAAGTCAATTACATACATATATCATTGGCTTAATTTACATCCAATTTAAAATTCGTTCATTATTAATTATAATACAAAAAAAAACTCTATGTATGCAACGTTTTGAGTCCACACTTTTTGTCGCTTATCATGCTCTATCCAATCTCCGTTTTTAACTATATCGTATTTTAATATTTAGTGGAAAAGGAGAACAATTTTCGATACCCAGTTCTTAATTTTTTTTTTTTTATTTTTCACAAATCTATGATATTTGAGAAAGAATTAAATTTTATATTCACTTAAGTAACCCATCCCGCGTTCTTCAGCAACAATAACATACACTTAAGTCGTTGTATTAAAAATTAAATCTTCTAGATAAAATAATAAGTGCAAAAAAACTTATTTGATTTAAAGTGAGAACATCAAAAAGGAAAAAAATTTATTGCATCTTGGTGGGAAACGACAATTAACTCTCTAATGCTTAGGCATGCCTCAAGGCACTCATCGAAAAAATGCCAATAAATGCAAATATAACTGATTTATCATTTCAAAAACTCTTGTAACAGTTTCTACTAAACGAACTTAAATATTTCAATAAGCCTTGAAACCTCTTTAATTCTCTTTTTTCTGATTTACTGCACTTTTTACAAACTAAGTTCATTAACAACCAAAAAAATATGGGAAGTGAATGTTGTGTTATCAAACGTTGATTAAAGTGTTTTAGAGATTCCCGATTGCAATCATATTTTTATACCATTCTCCTTCAAGAGAAGGGTATATATAAATTTGTCATTCCGTTTGTAATTTCCACAATATAATTTTCCGACCCTATAAAGTATATATATTCTGTATCCATATAGATAGTCATGTCCATCTGTCTGTCTGTCTGTCTGTCTGTCTGTTGAAATCAATTTTCTGAAGACCCCAGATATCTTCGGGATCCAAATCCTCAATAATTCTGTCAGACATGTTTTCAAAAATTTCCTGTTTAAATTATTTTTGGCCTATTTTTTTTATCTATATCTCGATTACTAAGTCATAAATATAGACAATATGGATATTTAATGATATATATTTCAAAGTCCATTGCAACAATGTATATAAGGCTATATAAAGTTGGACCTACAATGGGTCAAAATCGGGAAAAATATTTTTTAACCTGATTTTTTTTTACAGAAAACATTCTTTTGTCATAAATTTTTTTTACTAATAAATTAAAAAAAATGTTTTTTAAAACTTGGAAAAAACTTTTAAAAACAATTTGAAAAAAAAATATTTTAAAAAAGATTTTTTAAAAATTTTATTTTAAAGTATAATTTGGTGAAGGGTATATAAGATTCGGCACAGCCGAATATAGCACTCTTACTTGTTTTCTTAAAAAGTGTACTTATATTTTATATATTGGAGTCAAGATTTATGTAAAAAAGGCAAGTTACTCGTTAGAGACGTGAGACGTTAGAGACGTGATTGCCTTCAGGCACTCTTGGGCATTGTAGACTAGTTTTGCTGCCTCCGTTTTTCTTTCATATAGCAAAAAGTTATTTTGTTTCCTTTGCTTAGATTTGCAAATTTTTACATAAAATTTTAAGAAATGGCTGGTCGAGTGAACAAACGTTTTAAATTATCTGATTTGAGTGATGAACAATTAGAAAAGTTATTTTCAATAAAAATTGACAAACTATACTAACTAAAACCCGACTATTTTTCAATCTCTAAAGCTCCAAGGCACAGTAGGGCAGAATCAACATTTTTTGTAAATAAATCTTGCATTTCTAAACGGTTCGTGCGATCGGGATAAAATTTTACGTGGCTGTAGACAAGGAGTATTCGAGTTTAAGCTATTGGGGCTTTAAGTAGGGTACCTTTGACATGTAAAATTTTAAACGAGTGCCATTTCTTTGATTCCCATTCGATTTCAAAGATTTTTATATTTTTGGAAAGCGCTCTGATCTTGAAAAAACGTGCTTGCGTGTGCTATTTATCTCTTATAATTTCCAAGTTATAGGCATTTCAAAATTGAAATTTAAAAATTTTGTCATACCTTGGTCCGCTTTTTAAAAAATATAGGCGGTACTTTTGGACCATATGGACTCACATTTTTTCTGTTAGTTACATGACTAAATTACCAATAATATGCAAACGATTTTAGAGCAATATCAACTATGGATCCAAAAATAAACGATTTTCAATTTAAAAATTTAAAAAATAGTAGATTTTTCTGTTTTTTGGGCAAAAAGGTGACTTTACTCTTTTTTTATTAAAATAAAACTTTTAATTTAATATTTTTCTATAAGGTATCTTTACGGAAACATTTTGATATAAAAAACATGTCCGATGTTTGGAATATGTTGCCTCTACGACCTTCGGAATTTGACGTACTTTTTTTTATCAAAATTTTAACTTTGGGCCACATGTTCTAAAATCCCAAAGCTGGGATTAGAAAACAGGAAGCAGCTTTGCAAACCTTGATGTGTTCCCTCATAAAATATATATATAAATAAATATAAAAATCTTTGAAATCGGATGGGGAAAAAAGAATTGGCACGTGTTTAAAAATTTTACATGTTGAAGATACCCTACTTTAAGCCCTCATAGCGCCGCCCCTCCTTTTTAGTAACTTAAACTCGAATACTCCTTGTCTACGTCCACGTCAAATTTTATCCCTATAGAACCAGCCGTTTAGAAATGCCAGATTTATTTCCAAAAATTTTTGATTCTGCCCCACTGTGCAAGGGTGACTTAAGTCAATCATTTAGTTTTTCCCACCTACCAGGTAAACCATTGATTGTACAAATTTGTAAATGTTGTTTTTGAAATCAGATGCCCAAATTTACCATGAAAAAAATTGTTATCAACATTTTAGCCATTTTTATAGAAATTGCCATTGGAGGGTAAATAAAGACGACAAAAATCAAAAATTGCATGTGCCTCTAAAAGATATTGAATGAACCTATTTTATAGGAAATTGTCCAACGAGTTCGAATATACTTATTATTACAATAAGATTTGGTACAGAAGATATAGCCAGTGTTTAAAAAACTAGACGACAAGTGACAGTAGCAGCAAAAAAAAAAAACACAAGTAGTCTAGTTCAAAAATTATTAGAAACTCGGAGTCAATCAATTACTACTACTACCTTCACATTTTAGTAGTTGTAGTAGTAGCAATAGAAGACAAATTTAAAAGTAGCAGAGTCATTTTTTTTTGTATTGCTACCTTAAAAAATAAAAGGTTTTAAAGTAGCAGAGTCATTTGTTTTCTATTACTTCAGCTACTTTTAAAATTTAGTAATAATATAAAAATAATATAAAATTTAGTATAATAGTAGAATTGTGGTAGCAGTTGAGGTAGAAGAAGTAGCAGTTAAGTAGTAGTTGACGTAGAAATTAAGTAGCAGTTGAGGTAGCTATAGAAGTAGTCAAAAATAAAAATATTCAGCCAAAAATGTACATATTTTGTTGTTGTTGTGAATGTATATTTGTGTAAGATGTTCGTGTTGTAAATAAACTTCACACATTGTTTCAAAGCGTTACCGTATTATTTACTTGAAATAAAAACGAATACAGTGCACTCGCGCTAACGTGAACTAATTAAAACCAAGGGAGTTCATGTTAGTGAAATTGTTCACGTTAGCGATTGTCGAATTTCATGGAAAAAATATAAAATTTTATAATATAAACCTGTGTTTTACACTCTTGAACGTGAAATAATACAAAATTATTGATTAAAATGCATTACAAAACAAAACGAGATCACGAGAAACTATAAATTGAAATAAAATTTCATAGCAAAAAAAATTACTCATTCGTTGCCACTAAAAAAATTAATTTAGAGGATGCAAACACATTTTTTTATAAAGGGATTCTCAAAACTTGAAAAATTGAATTTAATGTATGTATTGAAGTGTTGTCTATATGATTAGAAAACAAATGCAGTGAAAAAAAAATTGTTCACGTTATAGAGCTTTCTGAGTTTGTTCACGTTACAGAGTAGTCAATGTAAGTAAAAGCTTGTTCACGTTAGGCGGTGTTCACGTTAGACGGTGTTCACGTTACCGCGAGTGCACTGTATAAAGAAAATAGATTTACTACTTATTCCACAAAATCTTATCCCTAAAGAGTTAAGAAAACTAACTAGCCCAAAAAATTAATTCTATCATTTAATAAATGTTTTATTGTTACAACTGTTAAATGTATAAATATTTCTCATGCTAATTGTGAAATAACTTGTTTATGTTGATGGTAACTTTGTACATACAAAAAACACAATCATTCTGTTAGCAATACGAACATCTGAGATGAATAAAAACGAATTATTTTGTCAAAAGCTCTCAAACCAACAACAATACACTATGTTTATTTCATGTATTTTTGGTATTATGGCTGAAGATTTTCCTTTTTGACTTCTTCTATTGCTACCTCAACTGTTACTTAACTGCTACTTCAACTACTACTTAAATGATACTTCTTCTACTACGACAAATGCTTCCTTATTGACCTTACTGCTACTTCTAAAAAATATAAATCAAAACTCAATATAGAGCATTAGCAATGATTTGTATTTTAATGCTACTACTCCATTTACAATTCATGTTTTATTACTACTGCTCTGTTTAGAGTTTTATATTTTGAAGGTAGCAGTAGTTCTAGAAAAACAAGGAAATAAAAATAGATAAATGCTACTGCTACCGCTACTGAAAATTTTTTCAAGAAGTAGTTGTAGCAATAGTTAAAAATGTTTTAATTATCGTAGCCCTTCAAATTTATTGATTCTTCAATATTTCTCAACTTTGATGGAAGTAAAAACAAAATACTATAAATTTCTATTTCTGCCATATCTCCAAAATAAGTTTTTTGATTATTCTTTTACCTAATGCAGCTGCCCGTCTTTGCACCATTTTAGTCTAGTGGTAACTTTAGAAAAAAGACATGGTTCCAAAAATGCGTTTCATGCATTTTTGAGCAATTAATGACATATAACCGTGAAAACCCATAAGATATTCCATCTTTAACGGATTGTGAGCAATATTTTACAAAAAATTAAAAAATAAATTTAAAAAAAAATTAAATCATTTCTGGAAGTATTACAAAAAATCTAAAAATTAATTTAAAAAAAAAAAATTAATCTTTTCTCGAATAATTTTAAATCATAAAAGAAACAAAACATCATCATTTTTACTTCCCATAAAATTGATTTTTTCACAAATTTTAACTTTGCTCACCCATAAGGAGGCACTTAAAAGGCTTAGGACCCTTTTCAAACACATATTTAATAGGTTACACTCTGCTACAAAATAACACTTTTATCAGAACTTGAAAACCGACCTAATGGGGGTTGTAGGCCTAGATGAGAACTAAAACCGTTTTCAACGATTGTGAAACACCCTCAGAATTTCGAGTAACTTTGAAAAAACTGTTTTAGGTTAGATCGTAGTACTTTAATACCTCTAACTCACATATCTGTTCACCGATTTCAAAGATTTAAACAATTATTGATAGGCAAAGAAGTAAGCTTTCATAAAATGTATGCATAAAATTTATATTCCAAGAAATTGTGTAAGATTTTATAAAAAGCATCACTTTATTTTGAATTTTTTCGTAATTTTTCAAATTCAACAATAGGGAGGATCCATGTGAAAGCGAACTGCAGTCGGATTTACCATCTCCGATTGTAATGATATTAACCACGTACATAATATATCCAATATGATCCTCATACCTGTAACTTTTTCAATGGAATCTCATTCCGATGAAAAAATATCGCGATATGAAAATTTAAAAATTTTTTAAAATTGTCTAAAACTATATACACATAATTGACCATAACTTTGAAACTACTCAAAGACCAGCATAAGTTTTAAAGCCAAAGATATTGTCCTTAAAATGGTGTGAATAAAATTTTTTACTTCCAAAAGGTTAAAGGCCAATGTTGGGAGTATATATTTCAATGTAAAAAATATCAAAGAATGCAGAGTTAAAAATTAATAAAGCAAAATATGAAAACATCTAAACTCTCTACTATATTCGTGCAGCCATTTTGACATTTTCTTTGTATGTATACTCTTCACCATGAGTGGCAAGGATATATATAACTTTGTCATTCCGTTTATAATTTCTACATTTTTCATTTGCGACCCAACAAAGTATATATATTCTGGATTGTTATATACAGCGGAGTCATATCCGTCTGTCCGTATGTAAGTTGAAATCAACTATCCGTAGCCCCCAAATAACTTACAAACATAATTGATATATCAATATATGGGCAATTCTTTCGGCTCGGTCGCAATTTAAAATCGAGAAAATCGGCCCACAAAGGGATATAAGATATAAGGAAAAAACCGAGACAACCTCGATTTTTGGCCTATTTTTTATTTATATATCCCACAAAGGGATATAAGAGATAAGGAAAAAACCGAGACAACCTCGATTTTTGGCCTATTTTTTATCTATATCTGGATTACTAAGTCATTAATACAGACAACATGGATATCTAATGATAGATATTTCAAAGTCCATTGCAACTATTTATATAAGGCTATAGTAATTTGGAAAAATTATTTTTTAACCCGAACATTTTCTTTTATAACTTTTTTTCACTAATAAACTTAAAATAAAAAATTTCGAAAAAAAAAATTTAAAACAATTTCGAAAAAAAATTTTTTTTAAATTTTGAAAAGAATTTGAAATTTTTTTTTTTTTTAAATTTTGAAAAAAAAAATTATTTTGTTTACCTAAAAATATTTAAAATTTTTATTTTAAAGTACAATTTGTGAAGGATATATAAGATTCGACACAGCCGAATATAGCTCTCTTACTTGTTTTAGTTATCTATTGCCATATTAATGGAACCAGTTGATTCATATCTTTGATGTACTTTTATATCACTAAAACTAGTTACAAGTAATGAATTAAATATCACATTGATAGTTAGGTCTCACAGAAGCCGTTATCAGTAATGTGCAGCTTCCGGGTCAATATTTTTATGTTGCTGATGCTCGAGTGAATGTTATAGAAAATTTTAGGACCTAAAAGCAGAACATTTTCCCAAAAAGTTCTTGGCATGACAAGCAATATGCAGTTGCGGCAAAAGAAGCCAAACATTTGTTAAAAGGGCTATATAAGTTCCAAAATTGACATCAAGGAATGTTTACAAAAGATAATGCTTACATTCATAAGACTTTTTAATGCGTCCACTTATTTTTTGCCTGATTTGTCATCCTGTCACCTGTATAACCAATGTATTGAGTACTACTAGATAATAATAATTTCAACCAAATAAAAAAAATCAAATCTCACTCCTTAAGTGGATGCAACATTTTGAAATAACTATTGTATTATTATACACTTGCCTCCATATTCATAAATAAATTTAATTTTTAAATGTGTTAAAGCAAAATATCTATACAAAATTTGATTGAATAAGGCTTTTATATATTCTTAAAATTTTTGTTATTTTCTAAACAATTTCATTTTCATGTTAATGCCCTCCATCAAAGATGGTGAATGATATATACGTTTATCATTGCGTGTGTCACATTGAGAGATATTTATCTCAGACCCAACATACTTAGTATATACAGTCAGAGTCAAAATTTAGTTTACAACACGCATTTTCATCTATGAAGCTAAATATTTTAATTAGTGAAAGAAACATATAAGTTTGAATGAACTTAAAATTAAGTTTAGAGTTTAGTCTTTTATTATTTAAAAAAAGTTTAAAAATTAAAATTGATTTCGTGAAAAATTAATGGGAAATAGGAAAATGTACCTAAAAACAACAGTAAATGAGCGAAAACATTTTTCTTTCAAAATTTCAATAATTTATATTCGTGAGTGATCTTCGGAAGTGGGGGTTATATGGGAGCTATGACAGATTATGGACCGATCACAATGAAATTTGGTCATGTGATTAATGTCTATATGAAAGTTATTTATGTTGAATTTTATGTGTACACCATCACTTTTAGGAGATTTATGCTTGTTAAAGTGATTATCGGAAGCAGGTCTTATATGAGAGCTATGATTAATTATGGACCGATCATAATTAAATTTGGTGACATGAATTTCGTATATATATAAAACATATTTGGAGAAAAAATTGTACAGATAGCTATATAAATTAAACATTTATGACCGATAAAGTCCAATTTTGGTAGGACATTTGTATGGGGCCAGTTTCAATAGGCTTGGTTTTTAGGCCGAAAAAATTATATGTGTCAAATTTTATCGAAATATCTTTAAAATTGCCACCATGTACTCTGCGTACATGGTTTACATGGACAGCCAACCAACCAGCCAGACGGACGGACGGACGAACAAAGTGATTCTGAGTCGATCGTTATACTTTATGGTTACAAACATCTGCACAAATCCAATATACTCTCCCCACTATGGTGGTGTTGGGTATAAAAACTAGACTACAAGTAGCAGTAGCAACGAAAATCACAAGTAGTCTAGTAAAAAATTAGTAAAAACTTGGAGTCAATCAAAATGTGAAGGTAGCAGTAGTAGTATTACTGCTACCTTCACATTTAAGTAGCAGTAGTTGTAGTAGTAGAAATTAAACACAAAAAGAAAAAGTTTTAAAGTATCAGAGTCATTTGTTTTCGGTTACTTGTGCCACTTTTAAAATTTAGTAGTAATAGCAGTTGCAGTTGAGCTAGCAGTACGTATATGGCAACGTATAAAATAAATTGTTTATATAGATGGTAACTTTGTACACACAAACAACACGATCATTCTGTTAGCAACACGAACATCTGAGACGAATAAAAACGAATTATTCTTTCAAAAACTCTCAGAACAACAACAATACACTACGTTTATTTCATGTATTTTTGGTATTATTGCTTAAGATTTTCTTTTTTGACTTCTTCTATTGCTATCTCAACTGCTACATAACTGCTACTTCAACTACTACTTAACTGCTACTTCCTCTATTACATCAACTTCTACCTTATTGATACCTTACTGCTACTTCTACATAATATAAATCAAGACTCGATGTAGAGCAGTAGCAATGATTTGTATTTTAATGCTACTACTCCATTTACAATTCATGTTTTATTACTACCGCTCTGTTTAGAGTTTTATTTTTTTGAGTGTAGCAGTAGTTCTAGAAAAAACAAGGAAACAAAAATAGATAAATGCTACTGCTACTGCTACCGCTTCTGAACATTTTCTGCAGCAGTAGTTTTACCAATAGTTAAAAATGTTTTAATTATCGTAGCTTTTTAAACACTGGTCCCATACAAGGAACACTTCCAGAAAACACATTATTATCCTATATCAGTTATGTATGTACAAATCAAACTACTGGAATTTGGGAATATCGGATCATAATTGCGTATTGCTCCCATATATCGACCATTTCCTAAAATCATATTATTGCAAATAAATATTGATATCAATTACACAACTGGATTGTGCTAATATCGATCAATAATTACACATAGCTCCTAACTGTTATTAATAAAAACCGTTCAAATCATATTAGTTTAGTAATTGACATTAACTATTAGGCTCACTTAAAAAAATCATATTAAGGCACATAAGTATTTTATATATTTATGACGACAGATAAAATTTAACAGAAATATATTTATAGTATTCCAAATAAAGTCCACTTAACAAAATCAACAAATATATACAATTTGTATATCCTTTTTTATACTATTGACTTAGACTTAGACACTTAGAAATTCATTTAACAAAAATTAAACACTTAATTATCTTACCGATTGCAATGGTTGCTTCTGACTGAAATACACCAACAACTCTATACTATTCGATACAGTGGGTATCGAGATCTTTCCAACGTACTGTGAATTCTCAATGAAATACTGAAAATAATTGGGACAAGCCACAGGGGGAATTTGAAGATGTTGCGTATTAAAACCAAAGATGAGTAATAAAAATAACAAAGAACTTAAGTGCAACTTAAACATTTTACTTAAAAAAAAAAAAAAATAAAAAAATGCCTTAAAAATTTCTTATGAATTTGTGAATAAAAATTTTTGCACTGTAATTATTTGCGTTTAATTTCTTTTTTGTAAGCCAATATGGGGGTTTTTCTTTTTTTTTTACACTTAAAGGCACATAGTGAGCTTTGATTTCACACAAACGTAGTTACACGATTACTGTTAATTTAAGGTTTTTAGTTTATTTGTTTATGTCATATGTATATTTAATTGCGATATATTTTTTTAACTTCTTTCCTGATTAATTGATTTAAATTTTTCGCTTATAAATTACTAACTGACCAACTACTCGTCATTACCACTCTCGTCAATTTATATTTACGGACTGATCATAATATTTAGTTTTTGTCTGTATTTTCGTTACCTTTTAGCAGAAATACCTGGTCATACAACAACAATGACAAATCAAAACAATATTTAATGAGATGAGTATTTTGTCAGCGTGTATTTAAAATTCAAAAAAACATATTTAAATATTATCAAACACAACAAGTAGGTAAGTTATATTCAGTTGTGCCGAATCTTGTATACCCACCATCAATATGTGGGTAGTTGTTATTTGTTGACAATAAAATATTTATTTGTAATATAGTGGGGTAGGGTAAACTATGGTCCGATACTCACAAAAATTGGTAGATAGATTTAGGTTCATTTAAAACTTGTTATTATCTAGTTTCATTAAGATATTAGCACTCTCTGTCAGAACTTGAAAATCGAATGGGTATTGTAGGCCTAAATGAGCAAAATACTAAAACCGCTTTGAAAGATTTTGAAACACCCTCAAAATTTTGAGTTATTTTAAAAAAAACTGTTTTAGGGCAGGTCATAGTACTTTAATACCTCCAACTCACACATTTTTAGACCGATTTCAAAATTTTAAACAATTATGGATAGGTAAATAATTAAGCTTGCATAAAATGTATATTCCTAGAAATTGTGTAAGTTTTTATAAAAAGTTACGCATTATTATTTTTCGTAATTTTTTAAAATTCAACAATAGTTATTTTAATTTTTTTCTTTGAAAAACCTATTTTCTATGCATAGTGTTTCAAAGACAATTTTATATAGACAAAAAAGAGACATTACTTTTTAAAATCGAATTATATTTGCAAAAGTTACTAAACATTTTCGAAAAAAAGTTCGAGAACATGTTTTGCGCTAGTGGAGAAAATACTAAAAAAATGTGTTAATGAAAAGTTGAATAACTTTTACAATTTTCATCCGATTTGAAAAATTAAAACCAAGTTTTGTTAAGAACTAAATTCTTCTTTATATATTTGTATTAATTTGTACAAACCTTTATATCAAAATAAGCAATGAAAAGCAATTAAAATCAAAAAAGTTGATAATTTTGTGTTTTTTTTTTAGATATTCTTCAAAAAAAAAAAAAAAAAAAAACAATACTTATGACTTGCAAATATAGTAAAAAAATGCTCGTCATTTAAAAGCGTAATCAGTTTTCTTTTCAAGCCCGTTTAAAAATTTAAAGTCGGACAAAAACTGACTGAGCTACAGGTCGATAAGTTGAGGAACATCACAGAAAACAATTTTTTTAGAATAACTTCTGATTTTCAGTGTCTTGCTGAAACACGTAGTTTTTCAAGTTTTTTTTCCATCGTAGCACCGTGTAAATATTATACGATTATAATAAACGTTCAAGTCATTGTCTGAGAAGGGACCTTGTATGAGGAATAGGGACAAATATTGCCCTTTTTCGCCATACTTTACAGTATAACTTCAAAGTACTTAGAACTAATTTGTGCAGTATTGTATCAGGATTGTCGCAAACACTATACCGGGGGACATTTGTATGGAGGCTAGGTGAAATCATGGACCGATATTATTTTGATGTGTTACAAACGGAGTGACAAAATCATTATAAGCCCCATCTATTGATGGTGAGTATAAAAAAGAGACATGAACTTGTTTGGGTAAAAAGTGTTTATTAAGCACCTTACCCTTTGTACATTAAAATATAGAATTAAAAAATTTTAGATTTCAATTATATTTACAAGACTTTCTTAATACAGCCACGAATTCTGGAACAAATTCTCTACACAATGATTTTTGATTGAAATTGATACACTTGAAGGGTGTAGAAGCAAAGGCAGCAATGTCCACTTGTTTTACTTTCTGTAAGGAAAGAGTAAAACCTGTATCTCCAAAGATTCCAATATATATTATATTATAGATATAAAGCAAGTTTGAACCATCAAAGGATTTCGGATCTCCATATTCCAACCTTTATCGGAATTATCTAATAAAATTTAAATATTTGCAAAACAAAATTTAAAATATTTTATTGATTTTAATATTGTTTTACACAAACATATACTTGTTTACTGTAACCATATATATGATTGAAACAATCATGTGAATCATAAGCTAACCAAATTATGGTTATCACAATCATGTAAATAGTTACTGTGACTATAATATTGTAAAAAAACTTTTAAAAATGTGGAAATGGTTACTATATTTTATCTCTACGTGCACTGACTCGTATAGTGTTATCTGAGGGAAGACGCTATACAAATCAATATCATTTCTTTGAATTATATTTAGATAGAAGTGCACAATGACAGACGCTATCGATTACCTTTGAAAAGTCTGGAGTTACCACCATACTCTTGCCAAAACTGTGAAATAGAACTATCATTACTTTAGCAAACTTTTCCTTACCGGCAAGGTAAAGACTTGCAAGTATAGGCAATTGGACGTACAATTGTGAACACGAAAATAGCAGTCCCACTAGCAATTTTTTTGAAACGGCATACAAAGTCTTTAAACATTTTAAACTTAAAATTGTTTTTATTTCAATAATATGTCAAGTCAGTTAATTATTTGTGAGGTAATGTTTTTGTAAAACTAATGATAATGATAAGCTTTTATATAGAGTAGTGCTGGATTATTGAATTAATTTGTTTTATTTATTTTAAAGAAGATCGAAATATCGTCAGAATCATCATATGTAATCCATTTTAACTGTCAAGCAAATAAAAACAGAATTAAATTTAGAAGTTAACGATATAACTGTAAGGAGAAGATTGCTAGATGCAAACTTCGCAGAACGAAGTCCAAAGAAAAATCCACTCTTAACAAAAATACATACTGGTACTCGTTTGGAGTACATAGAATATCCACTGGTGTGCAAGCAAATGGCGTAATATTTTATGAACTTGTTTTATTTGAAAGTTCAGCCTGTAGGCAATATATTCCACGTACACTCTCTTCTGCCTGTAAAACACTGTGAAAACAGTTATAAAACTTATTTTTAGTATATATTTTTGGTATAGATACTGATACCATTTTTAATTTCGTGCAGTGGTTGATCTCTTTCCGGGATATGTGAATAAGCTGCTATCAGATCCGCGAATATTTGGTAATATTTTGAAATAGCAGGAATAGTTGTTGCTGCTCTGGATTTAACTGTTGTAACGTAGAATTAGTTCCATGACTATGACTACATACATGTGTATAAAGTACCCTTTACACCGCATATATTTATTCCTTTATTTTATATTATTTATTTCTTTTTATTCATATATTTATATGTATAAAATATAATATATTTTATGTTACTTTCCTTTTTTATATCCCGTCTGAACACCCCTGTTGTGTTTCTTACTTATTAAACAAAACACAGCAAGCAGTCATAAAATTCCCATTTAGTTTATTTGGTAATAAGTATAAGTAGAGAAGGTTTTGTTACATTCGGGACGGTTCACACAAGACGAGAATCTGCACCTCAAGTCTCGGAAATTATAGAAATACAACTGAAGAGCCGACTAATTTTACTTTCGTGAAATTAGTTTTTATTTTCTAAGGTAATACTCGGCCTTGGGTTGAGTATTATCCAATTAACAAATAACTGTGACTTCGGTCGCCTGTTCTTACCGTGACTTCGGTCACCTGTTCTTACCGTAACTTCTGTCGCTTGTTCTTACCGTGACTTCGGTCGCCTGTTCTCCTAAACTAAGAACCCATGTAATTATTTGTATTATATTATTTAAGTCGTCGTAAATCCGATCTCGATATGGCCGAAACCCGATTAGCCGAGGACTAAAATCCGAACCAGTCGAAATCTAATTTAGCCGAGAGCCAAAACCCGAATCATCCGAAAAACCGAATCCAGAACCTGAATACGAGATCCTAGTTGTCGAACTGACCGACGTATCTTATCGTAGCTATTTTCATAGAATCTTTTTATAATTGTATTTTAAACCAAGAATAAAATTCAAAAAAAATATTTAATATTTATCATTTAAGGTTTGTGGATACGTAAGTCGACCCTGGACAAGAACGAGTTGTATCAGCCGAAGACAAAACCACGTTACACTGTCATTTTGATCGTCTAATTTCATTAGGTTTCGACGAAGTTTTTTAAACTGAATAAAACGAAATATTTTCAATATTGATTTTCACGATAATGACATTATTTTTCAGGAAACAAAGTTTCAGTTGAAATGCGGAAATAAACGGTTTCATACCTATTCGTTAAACGTTATATAGATCAAATGAGGCAGTGATTTAAATTACCGAGAGATGTAATAATATGTGCTGGATGTAAAGTGAGAAACATTTTTAAAGTATTATTTTCCATGTTACAAACATCAGCACTAACCCAGTATACAATTCCCCCTATGGTGGTGTATGGTATACAAATATTCTCTTGTATCTGAATATGAACAAACAAACAAAATGCAATCCTTAGATAAATGATCATTGCAGATTGATTTTGCATACTCCTCTTAAAATGTCACAGAGGCCAATCCTGTTGATTTCTCTTATTAAGACGTCTTACTATGCGTCGCCACGAATTCCAGTTATGAGGAAAGGCAAGTAACAGTATTGATCTTATACAGATGTCCCAATCAAAATACTTAGGAGCTCCCCTCTTGCTCCTAAGTATATATGAAAGGTATATAAGAAGTGAGAACATCAATTCATGAGAGCTACATCTCGAAAGGTAACTTACTCGAACTCAAACACGAATAAGGCGTCGTATAGCTGATTACAATCCTACTCATTTTAGAAGCATTTGTTTATCATGGTTCTGTATTAAGAGCAAATTGCTTTTAGCTTTAGTTATAAAATATTAGTACTTCATGTAAGGTCTAAATGTAAAGGCAGATTCAATATATAAATAAAACGTTAAGAAGCAATTTTAGGCTGTAAATTTCCAACAAAATAATACAGACCTTCATTTTGTTGTGGCCCAATCTAAAAATTAAATATATTGACAAAACTAAACCAAAAAAGCGATTTTTTTTATTTACTTTTAAATTTTTGATTGCAATATGAATGTTGGTGGAACAATTTCGTTCAAATATGTAGGGTTTTATTTTAACCCGCACTTTTCATTAATAATTTAAGTATTTACTCGTTTTTATTTTGTTTTAACGTGTATTTTTAGATTATTTAATTAGTAAGCTCAAAAGTATTTTACGAAAGAGGCAACAGCAATCAAACAAAGAAATATAATATATAAAAGATCAATATTTATACAGACCCAACACGATATTCGTGTAAAGTTTAAATCATGATTTTAGGTTATAAACACAGACTAAATATTTAAAAGTTTCGCTCTAATCAAGAGAAATCACACTTATAATAATAAAATAATTAAACTTTAAAGCGGGTCTATCTATACTAACATACATATTTATTATTTAAATGATCTGGTTACTTACATATCTTTATGATTTATATTGTCAAATAAAATATTATTGCAAATAATTCTAAATTTATTCCAAACGTTTAAAAATTCCAAAAAGTGACTTAAAATTGTATACAATATTTGTTATTTTTGTTATAAAAATGTTGTGTTAATTCATTTAACTACGAGAGTAAGGAATTGTATTTATTTGTATTCATAATAAAACGTGTTGTACATTTAAATTTTATTATCAATCACGTTTACTTATTCGCCCCAATACGTCACTTCAAATTTCCAGTTTGTCATCCATCAACTGATGTTCAATATTATTTTATTTTTGTTTAGGTTTTTAAGGCGTGTATATAATTAATAGATTTCAATAAGACAACAGCAACAATATTTAACACAGAAAGAGTAGATTGTTAAACAAATGTTGTTACTAACAGTGTTTCATTCATTGACTCTCTATTATTTAAATATCTTAATGTAATTTTCATTAATCGAATGCTTAAAAGCTTTAAATTTTGTTTTTAATTTTTAAATATTATAATAACAATTTGTTAAACTGTCAAATACACTTACACTAACTTGTACATTTTGTTTACTTTAGAGTTACAGTTTTTGGTTTAGTAAACTACTTATAAAGTTGTTCTTTTATTGAATTATTAATAACTAGTTAAATTTTATAAATATTTTATAAAATCAGTTGACAGATTTTCAAATGCATAAATACAGATAATAATAGAAATAATTTTTGTGTCACCAAAAGCACAAAAATTCTATAGAATTTGCAATTTATTTACAAATACATTTGTTTTTAACTCATCATGTTATGAAAATGAGCATAACTGCAACCTATACTGTGAGAAGACAAGTGAAAATTCGCAGACTATAACTCCCACTGAAATTGATTTTTTTATTGTTCAAATACATTTTATAAAATATTCACCAGCTCTGCGGAAGCTGAAGAGCAAATATAGCGCCCACCTTCTCCCATACAGTAGATTTGATTTTGTATGGTGAGGTACCATACCACCATAGTGGGGAGAGTAGTCTGCGTTTGTTCTGATGTTTGCAATGCCCAACACCATAAAGTATACCGATAGAATCAGAATCACTATCTGAGTTGATTTACAAATTACAGGTCTCAATTTTGATAAAATTAGGCCAATTATTATCCGCACAAGGACGAAGCCGATTGAAACTGGTAAAATTGGTCCATTATTTCACATAGCCCTCAAACAAATGCCCTCCCGAAATAGGACTTTATGGGACATAAATGCTTGATTTACATAGATATCCACACAAATATATAGAAATTCCACAATTTTTATATACAAATAAATCACATTTAAAAATGTTGTGCGAATCGATTCGTAATTGACCATAGCTCCATATATTGTAGAAAAAAGTTGTATTAGTCAAGATTAATAGTAGGGAGATCGAATTAAAAAATTAAAAATTAACTGATCTGACTGATTTAACGGTCTGTAACGACTGCCTGCAGCATTCATCGGGTTTATAAACACGTCCATTATTAGCATTATTTATAAGTATGGCAACACTAAATGTTTAATCTGCTGACATTGACATCGAATGTTCTAGAATTCGAACATACAAGTTGGTCCGTTAAGAGCATTGTAGAAAGATGGCGTGTGTATAAATAGTGGCAGAGGATGGAGTCGAGAGTTGAGTTTATCATAGGCGCTGTTAGAGTTAACATCAACTGTCTTGTACATTTAAGTTTGTATATTATAAAGTGTGTGTGTGCATTTCTGCGAATTGATAAACGTGTAGACACTGAGTGACTGTTGTTGTTGTATATTAAAAAAAAAAAATTTTAAAAATTTAAAACTACTGAAACTTCTTTTTATTTGCAATCAAAAATATCCGGTTTATTTAAAGGAAATAAACCCACGTTTTAAAAAGGTTAAAACGTAAGAATATTCAAAAGTACTATTAGTTAGAATAAAGTACCTGCGAGTCCCTTTATTATATTCTAACTCAGTAAGGATTATGTGTGTTTCATTTCCTGCGTATAGGGTCATTATTATGGAAATTTAAAAAAATATAATTTGTAGAACGAAAAATTACTAATAGTTTTTGTTACCTCAATATCATTAAGCTATCTATCCTTGATTCTTTCTTTATGCAAAAGCATATCAGCCAACTATTATGATATAACCAAAAAAATGAATATAATAAAAAGTACCATTATCAAGTTTTAAATTTCAAAGTAATTTCTTTTTTATAGGTTCAATATTATAGAAAATTAAAAAAAGTACCATTTTGAAGAACGAAAAAGTACTGTTTACTTTGGTATAGTTCTCCATTTTTGGTATCATAATACCATTGAGCACCATATTCTTTATTATTTCATATTAGCTAAATTTTTCTTTGTCCTCTTGAACACCTTTCAAGTTTGAACTGTAAATTTGTAAAGCATTTCCTACATTATCAACTGATTTTGTTTCTATAAAACTTAATATTTAATAAAATATCACAAAACCGTGGTTTTTTGAAACTCTTGTTTAAATATAAAAGAACAATAAATTTCAGTGAATTTATGAATAATTAAATTGGGTATTTAGCACATAAAAACTAAATCTTAATAAAATGTTTTTGTTTAGTAAGTATTTGTTATTCAACAAACATACTTTCTTCCCAGTTTTAAATATTTTTTGGATACAGTGCTCTAGGGATAACGTCAACATCCCAAAATGTCAACAACTTTTTATTGATAAAAAGCTCTAAATAAAGCAAACATTTAGCATTAGTTACAATTAATAATACATAAGAATGCACATTCATTGTATGTTAATTTTTCCGAATTTGATGATTCCCCTTATAAGTATGTAGTATGGAAATGTAGTTACCTTTTTATACCCTACACCACCATAGTGGGGAGGGTATATTGGGTTAGTGCCGATGTTAGTAACGTGCAAAGATACTGTCCCAACTCTCTCCTTAGAGTATACCAATCTGCTCAGAACACTTTCTGAATCGATGCGATGTCTGTCCGTCCATGTCAATTTTAGAGATAATTCGACAAAATTTGGCACAAGCTTTTATATTGCCCCAAGGACTAAGCTTATTAGTTAGAATAATATTTTGATCTTAAATTTCCACATTCATTTCAAAAATTAGCTTTTGTTTTATATACAAAGTTTACAAATTATGAAAGGCAAATCAATGCCTGAATTTTGGTGCTTTTGTTCTGTTCAGAACTTCTATATAAAACAAAAACCAATTTTTAAAATTTTGTTTTTGCTTTCCACTTTGGGGACGTGATTTACAAAATTAGGGCCTTAATTTAGTTTGTAAGTGGGTTCAAAGAAAAAAACACTAACAAAATATACAGAAATACAGCATTGCATATATTTACAATACATATTGTGCACAACATTGTGAATACCGCTATTGTTTTTGCAAGAAAATCAATATAGAGCAAGCTGGCATAGTTTAGTTTTTGATGTACGCCCACCTGGAAATTTATTATCAAACGAATAATCAAAATCATAAAATTTCATGCATAAATTAAATTCCAAATTTTGAGAAAATGTTTTAAACAAAATTTTGAAAAATTATAAAAATTATTTTCGATTCTAATAAACGCTATATGAGGCTTGAAAATGAAAATGTTAACATGAATTTATGGGATTTCGTGGTAATTTAGTTTTTGGTATGAAATTTGTAAAAATTATTTATGAGAAATACATTTCTTAGCCGATTTTGTAAAATATAATTTGAGATTGTTTCTTAAAGGTGCTAATTAACGCGTTCGTAATATAAAAAAATATAAATTTTTGTAATAGTATTGGTTTAGTAGAGTACAAACATTTTTATTCGGGGTTGTCATAGAGTCCAATCGTTGTCGGAATCAGTTTTGAAAAAGACAGAAAAAGTGCATTGTTCTTGTGAAATCGAAAGTAATCGTTCTTATATATATAGAATTAAATTCTTTATCGATTAAACAAAAAATTACATTGGGTTTCATAAGTCAAGTGTACCTTTTTTGGTCGTTTTCAAAACCAACAATGATTTGATTCTATGACAACCCCGATTATTAACAAAATTTCATGTATTTTATATTTTTAATAATTTTTAATGTAGAGGTCAAACTTTATTGTCTTGGACAATTTTAACCCAAAATCTAAAAGGTTTAACAATGTCCTAGAAATTTAGAATTATAAATTTACATCCTAAAAAAACAATCTGAAATTAATTATTAGAAAATAGGCTTCCAAATGATTTTAAAGAAATAATTTTAATAAATTTGTTACCCCACATAATTGATAGACGTTACTACAAATCGTACTAATTCATTTGAAAAAAGGTTTTAAACAGAACACACGTTCGGCCTTTTATTGTATTAGTAATTGACATTTTATTGAAAGTGTTTTTTTTTTTTTTTTAACGGAAGTACCTGATAAAAAATTGTATATTTAATTATTTAAAATGTATCACAAAATAACTGACATATGGGCAATTCCACGAGAATGACAACTGCGACTGAATAAACAAATACCATTGAAACTTTTTTCAAGATGATTTGAATAGGAGAAAACACTTAAAATTTGCTATGTGAAAATATTTAGAACTTATTAAAAAATTTTAAGTGCAAAAATAATAGTTTAAACTGACTATATTTAATATTTGAATTTAATTGGTATGTTTTAGGCTAAGATTGCGGCGAAAACTAAGCTCGCAATTAGCATGTACTATGAAATGAATTTAACTCAAATTATTTTTTTGCTATTATCGAATTGTTAATTGAAACCGAATATATATTTTCTATTTATTTTTTATAGTTTTTGTATATAGAATATATATTGTTTTACTATAAGAGAAAAATCTGTAACGTACGGTATGTCACGTACGATATTAAATTTTATTTATTATAAAATCATCCAAAGAATATTTTTATTTAAATACGAAGGATTGTAAAGGAAAAATATTTGGTTTAGTGTAAGAAATTAAAAGAAAACATAAAGCCTCTGACGATTCGCAAATTTTCTTATACTTCTAATGTACCTCAAAATCACGTCCGTTTTATGTCACGTACGATATACCCTTATTTCGCTCGATATTTTGACAACAATATTTCGACAGAACTTATTATTTTGTTTAAATATAGGTACATAAAGTCCAACATTACTTTTCAGATACTCCTATTTTTGCAAAATCTATTCCACTCTATAGGCGTACAAATGTCACGTACGATGACATGGAATTACCCATATATGAATCAGCTGTTGAAGAAATAAATGTCGTAGTACGACAGCATAATACTAATTATCGTACTAAGAGAAGCTCCGCTCTCCAAAAATATTTGATTTTCTTACTTCGTTAGTACGACAACAATCCAAAAAATGCAAAATAAGGGTCACCATAGTAATCGCATTACAAAAACATTGGGTAAATCACAAAAGTACTTTTATTAACAATTTTCCAAATTGGATGCGTGTGTTTTTTCCAAGAAGATGAATGAACTTAAGAGATTAGTTACTCATAGATTTTATTATTAAAGTGTAAATAGAAAAAGACCAATAACCACAATATTTTTAACAATGGACAAAAAGTCCCCTAAAATTTGTGTGTACAAAATCACAGCAAAAATCCCATTTTATAATCTGACAGACAGCACTTGAGTTTTAAAAAAAATTAGTTTGACCCAACTGGCTGGAAGTACTTTTTCTTGTCTATTTTTCTGTTGAATAAAAAACAAAATAACTTGAAGTAAAACAAATGTTAAAACTGATTTCTTGTTGGGAGTAATTTTTTGTCTGCTTTTACGTTTTTTATATTATTTTTATTTTGTTAACAAAAACAGAAACACATGTTGTGTTTTTGTTGGTGCTTTTTTGTTGTAGAACAATTTTTTGTGTACAAAAGTTTTAATGTTGAATCTCGCTATAACCCATTAACTGAGACTCAAACAAAAATATTTTCATAGATGAGAAATAAAATAATAAAAACAAAATGAGATTCAGGTAAAACAAAAATAAAACCTTTAAAAACAAATAACAACCGAAACATTCGGGTAAAAAGTTTGTTTGTTTTGTTTTTGTGTGTGCGTTTAAAGAAGGCACACGAAGAAGTATTAACGTTATTTTGAATTATCCAAAGTAAAAAACAGATTGGAAATGACAACCATAGTTGTTGCTTACCGAATGATACTATTATGTACATCGTAGATAACGAAATCAATAATTCGGATGCATACAACACGAATAACAGAATAACTCGTTTAAATTGTCGAAAGGTAAACCAATTAGAGAGTACACAGGTTTACAATGGTTTTGGTTCCGTCAAGACTAATACTGATTTAAGTACTTTTTTCAATGCTAGCTGTAATTTTTAAGAAATTGCATAGACAACAGTAAAAGAAAATTAATGTAAAATCGTTTATTTATTAAATTTGTTTACATTCTCTTGTGATACTCAAAAAGTAATCTGCCATCACATGTTCATCCCAGCTAATGGAATCGTTCACCTTGTTCTTCGCTATACGATCCAAGATTTTCAGGAATTTTTTCAAAATGACAGTGTAGATAGTGTAATTTTATGCTCATATTACATCCAAGATATTTAAAGCTAATTAAAAGGTCCATAACTAATTCTTTGTAATTTTCAGTCTTCTGATTTCCTAAGAAATTTTTCACAGCGGCAACAAGAGATTTCCAAGCCGATGCTTCTAAATCATTCACTGGATTTATGAAACTTCTTTGAATGAAAGGCAAAAGATGGACCAGTTTTATCTAACATCTTAACATGGTGCTTCATAAGTGTCAATTTAATGTGTAATGGACGCAAAATTATCTTATCTCTGGAAACCAAAGTCGGGTTATTAGCATTTTGTTTTCCAGTTATTACTTTTATTCATACCATGTTTAATTTAACAACACAAAAATAGCAGTCTTCAATGTTTTTTAAGTTCTATAAAAATCATTGATACATCAAACTTTAAATTACTACGTTTACCGCTTTCAAACACTTTACATACAATATTTGGATCATGGCTTTTTCAGGGCTTTAATCTTCATCTTAATTTTACGAACTCTCGTCAATTCCACATCAATCCGCCGCTTCCATGTATAAGCAGATCGACCTCTACACCTGCTTCCCTGGGGATTCCATACGATAGCCTGCTTAGCATTACCATTATCATCTTTAAGAAGTGTGTGACCTATCCACTTCCACTTGCGTTTAGATAATTCCGTTTGTATTGGAATTTGTTGAGTTGTTTCCCGAAGACGAGAGTTGGAGATTGTATTTGGCCAATATATTTTAAGAAGTCTGCGAAGACAGTTGTTGGTAAAAACTTGGAAGGATTCTACCTTCTCAAGTTGTGTGCCACCAATGTGAAAAGGGGTATTATTTTCGGTAAAAATGTGCATTATTTTCGTTTTACCGATGTTTATTCTCAGGCCAGCAGTGAGGGCATGATCGACAATGTTGCGCAACTTCTGTTCCACACCAGCATGCGAATGTGTGAGGAGACAAATATCGTCAGCATAGGTCTTCAAGTCTATCTTAAAGGTCCCACACAATTCCATTTCTTGATATTGTAGCTTGTTACATAATGACATCTAGCACAATATTAAAGAGAAGTGGCTAGAGCACACATCATTGGCGGACTCCTTTACCGAGGTTTGTCTTATCAGATAGTTAATTTTCATGCAATATTCTGCATGTTGCATTAGCATAAATAGGTTTTCTGAGAGAGATCAGCTGTTGTGGAACTCCCTTACAGGCTAACGCTTTCGAAATTGCTGTATGGTTGAGCGCGTCAAACGCCTTTTCAAGATCTATTATATTGTAAAGAGTGGTCGTTACCCAGCGCATTATTTTATTTAGTAGACTAGATACTTATTTTTAAACAGGTTGGTAATGAGCTATTGCATTTTGCACAGCTTTATAGTGTGTTTGACTGAAAAACGAGACGTTAGTGGTTCAACACCAATCGAAGCCAATAATTTTTTTATTCATATTATATTATTACGTTTTTACCTCAACTCAACTCACGACTACAACCTCTGCAACTATTTATACACACGCCATCTTTCGTTAATCTTCTACAACGATCTTAACGGACATACTAGAACATTCTAATTCTAGAGCTTTCAATGTTAATGTCAGCAGCTTTAACATGCAGTGTTGCCATACTTAGAAACAATGCTAATAATCGCATGCTGCCAACATTGTTGATAAGTAGAAACTTCTACTGATGGACGTGTTTATAAAAATGATGAATGTTGCAGGCAGTTGTTACAGACCGTTAAATTCAAATCGCTATTGCACATTCGTAACAATATTAATTTGTATGTTTTTGTTAAAACCATTGTTAGCTTCCGATCAAATAACTCGTACATGGAGCAGTGTGAAAGCAGTTAAACTTTCAAACACAAAAAAACAATGAACATGCCGCGGCATGCCGGTTCAAATCCCACATAAGGCTATTTTTTTAGCTACATATTCAGTTTCAGTCAAAAAATAAGTAGTTGTCACTTAGCTTCGATTGTACTTGCTAGCTTGCTAGGCAAGAAGAGTATTTGCTGCGGTGTTTCTCATATGTTGCATATATTTTGCCTTTAATCCTTCTTTGAGTTCTTTTCTGAAAAAATTCCATGTTGTAAATGTATAACTTGTTCTTTTTTAATAATGTAGCCCTACACAACCGAAAATATGAAATGCAGCACACTTTAAACAGCTATTATTGTTTTTGAAAAAAAGTTCGTGAGTTGTAATGAAGTGGTTTTTGTATTTCTTGATTAAAAGTGTTAACATGAAAGCAACATGTAGTGTTTTAGAATATTTGTAGGAGTGCTCCTCATCATCAGATGAAGATATATGTGCAGCATTATTGGAACGAAACTATTTGCCGTGAGTTAAAAGTTTTGTTAAGAAATTGTATTCATCAAAGCTGCATAAAAGAAAAATCGCATAAATGATTTTTGTTCTTTTGTGATCATTAAAAATGTACATTCACAACAGCAGGCTATCAACTACAGAACTACAAATGCCGCGAGCAACAATTGTCGTCGTGTAGTCAGCTTTTTAAATATTTTTAAAACGACAGCAACATCGTTACCAGTTGACATTATTTTTCAAATGCTTATAAACACATCAATAGAAACTTTTACTTATCAACAATGTTGATAGCATGCGGTTATTAGCATTGCTTGTAAGTATGGCAACACTAAATATTGAAGCTGTTAAGATTAACATCGAAAGTTCTAGAATTCGAACATACGAGTTTTGACCGTTAAGCCTAGTACTCTGTTCATATTTGCGAAAAATTATGGTTTTTTCATGCGAAAAATATTATATGCAACAAATGATCAGCTGTTGGTTTTAATTTCGTGCGAAAGAAGTGCTGCTTATGTTATTTCGTGTGAAAAATTAAAGTTGCCAGATGTATTTCACATGTGTTCCACAATAAGAACAGATTACTGCTTTTGCGAAATTATTTCGCATATATTTCATTCCAAATATTTTATATGTAGTTTGACAGCAGTTCGCACGAAATTTTGAACAGAGTACTTAGCTTTAAGAAGAATCTGGACTACTCGGATGAAGATGGTAGAGTGTATAAATAGTGATAGTGGTTGCAGTAGTCAGTGAGTTTTTATGGGCGCTGTTAGAGTAAACATCAACAGTCTTGTACATTTAAGTTTGTGCATTATAAACGTTTGTGTATTAAAGGTCATTTGAACTGTTGTTGTTGTACATTTTAAATAAATAAAGAGTCGTTACAATTTTAAACTACTAAAACTGCTTTTATTTGCAATCAAAAGTATCCGGTTTATTTAAAGGAAATAAACCATCATTTTAAAAAGGTTAAAACGTAACAATATATTTATAATATTTAATGGTCTTTTTTGGTTAATAAAATAAAATATTTTAAAGCTTTCATTTATATCATATTTTTTATTATGTTGACAGCAGTAGATCTGTTCATTGCCTCCTACGATATGTCACATTGATATTTGTTATGGTACATATTCTGTTTGTGCCGACCACTGCTGTTTTTATAAATATATGTATGCTATTCAACTCATCTGACATTTTCGGGCATGATGCTAATATTATAGCATCATTTGTATTAATATTAAAAATCTGTGACGTTTAGCATATCACTTTCATATTTATTGACATTTCCAAGAAAAATAATCAGTTTTACAGAATAGAAAAACAAACAATTGTTTTGCACACTCTTTATTTATGAAACATATTCGTTTATATGGTTTTCATTTCATAAACTGGTGAATTTTTAAATACTAGATTTTTGTTTTTATTCACATCATCTGCTGTTTGCGTGGGTGCACCATCATTGCACGTCTTTTTTTTGGGGGGGGGGTTTAAGATAAAAATCACCCACGCAAAATTTAAAAAAACATTTTTGTTTAAAATTCACCCCTTGTTGAGTTTCCTTTAACAAAAATAACGTGACAAAATAATAGAGTTCATATTTTCAAGTATTTACTTCAATTAAAGAGATATGAAAACGTTTACATTTTTATTGGAATTGCATACAAAGTAAAAAAAAATGCAGTGTTAACAAATTACTTAGCGACAACACGTCAAACTCATCATGTGCGTTATTTTTTGTATATTTCATGCAAAAGATACGAACCCAGCAAAAATGTATATTAAATAGTTTTGGTTTACAATGTAGATACATATAACGATTTCTCACTACTTACACAGTAGCATATTTATTCTACGTTTTAATAGGATGATAACATTGTAGGCAAATGAAATAAGTAATAAGTTTGAATATCATATAAACCCTGCAGTTTGATACCAATTGGATACCTTACCTTATATTATTATTAGTCTAACAAACTAGTTCTCTGTGGCTGCTAAATTGGTAGTTATATGGTTATCATTTGCACTACATTTCGCCAGCGTATTCAGTAACAAACAGTAGTCAGATATTCGTCTTAATGCTGAATGTGGCCGTTGGTATTTTCGTACTCTCTGATGATAAAAAAAAACAAAAATTGAGAATAGACTCACATCTAATTCTTAATAACAAATAGAGAGCAGTACAAATAAGAGCTCTGTGTTTTAGTTATTAGCGCATTTGACTATAAAACAAGAGGTTATGTGTTCAACCCCGCTCTCCAACAAATTTATTTTTTCTTTTTTTCTCAAATGCTGAAGTATTTGTGTTATTGAATTTAATAGTGCAGTATTATGCAGAGTGTGTCAGTCGATCACCTGCAATGACATTTTCGTGTTAAATTCACCAGTCAATAACGTTGCGAGTGGGTGGAAAATTTGCTAGTGGTAGTTCTCAGCGGCTAACTAATTCGGTGCGCGTCGATACCACTATCGTAATAAAATAAAAGAATGTGAAACGATTTTATATAAACAAATAAATGAATATAATTAATACCGGCATTTTTAAACTGTTTAACTTACTTTTGCCATTGAAAGTATACAAAAAATACTGCGATTTCAAAAAATCTTTGTACATTTCTTAAGACGTTCGCTCCGCTATAATTTTGTACGTTTTTTACAGCCTATAAATAGGCTGGTCAAACTACTTACAATGATAGGAAATTAATTTATAAAAATTAACAATTCTTTAGTCCAAAAAAACACATGCATAGTATTGAGATTCACATTGTTATAGATCTCCCAATGTCCATGGATAACAATTAATCGAATATGGAACGGGTTACCCAACCTATTTCAATCCCCCGTACTTAAAGACTAACAACGAATACTGGCAAAAAAGCAATTTAAAAGAAGTATGAAAACTCTGTTTATAGTTGTTTCCAGAATTTTTGATAATGAATATTATCTTTAAATGGGAGGGAACATATCCATTGCTCCGAACTACGTTCAGTTGTTTTAGTTCTCAACTACGAACAATGGCAACAAAATAACTCACACATAGTTCACTATTATAGTTCTCCACATATTCGATAATAAATACATATATACTTTGTATGGGAGGGGCAGGTCCCTTTCCCCAATCCCTTTAATTGTTGGCATCAACGTAAGTTACAAAATGTGTAAAGACTCACACAATTAAAGTTACTGTATTTAGTGAATGTCTTTAAGCTTAGTACTTACATCCGTACAAATTATTTCATAATTATTGCTCTCCAAAGACTTAATCGAAAATATGAGTTTCCATATCCACTAATAATAACCCTCAATTTTCACAAAAATTACGTAAAAATATAAAAAAATGTTTAAAATTAAGAATCTCTTAATTTAAGTTAAAAATTTACTATGTATGGTAGGGTCCCGACCATTTTTAGCTAAACTCCATACAGTGATAAGAAAGTGGTCCATACAAAGTTTTAATACTCTTATAATTATAGTTCTTTACATATACGAAATTAACAATTTACATTGTATGAAAGGTGCCACGTCCACTAATACAATACCACCCCTTCTCATCCAAACTATGTAAAATAATAATGGTGCTATTCGGGCAAAATTTTAAGATTTCCACAATTATTGTTTTCAACATATTTGAAAATAACTATTTTTAACTATTTGCGGAATGAAATTGCAACAAAAATTTGACACTGGCCAAAGAAAAAGTACATGAGCTATTAGTGTTTTAGGACTTATTTTGAATTATGTGCTATTTTGCCTTAACACTTTAAAATCCCATTTGAAAATCTGGCTTTTAGTTATTTCAAAATGTTAACAAATAAAGAACTACCTTGAAAAAACATTTGTAATTTTTTCCATATTTTATCTATTATCATTCGGAACAATTTATTATATTTTACATCAATTGACTGAGAAAGGCAGAGAAGTGGACTTTTTTTGGAAGTAAATAAACCTATTATTGATAAGATGTGCAAAGTAGAATATAATCTTGTTTCTAAAAAAATAATTATGGATCTTAATCAATCAGATGTATATTGAAAATGTTGACTTTTTTGGAATTTGATTTGACCATCAATTCTAATTAATATATTATGAAATGTGTACACAAAATTAATCATTTCATAAAAAGAAACATCAGAGATTATTTTTTTAAAAAGAAAGTTGCTATTAACTGTTCCATCATCCAACTGCCACGCCCTGATGATTATGGAGTTTTCAAACACCCTTTAAATTCCAGACTTTCCAAAGTGAAAAAATGTTCCAATTTTTTAAAATTGAAAATAATTTAAGAGTTTTTGCACCTTTTTAAATAGAAAAGTTTTTTGTAAATTATTTAAAATAAAAATCGAGAAAAAATAAGACCACGAAACTCAAATAGGAGCTCAGAAAAGTGCAAACATCGGTATTTTCAACACTGTTATAAATAAAAGTAAACAAAAGCAGCTGATTCATCAAATGCACAATAAATTCTAAATTGTCGCAGACAATGTTGGTCTATAAAAATCACTATATTCGATAATTTCCTGACGTTTATAACAATTTAAAAATTTTTGAAGCCAGTTCTTATCATTATTACAATTTTTTTTTTTGCAATCTTGGAGTAAAATTAAAAAAAAGAAATTTTAATTTTTGTCAAAATGTATGAAATTTTCATAATCATTTCATAATTTTGAATTGGATTATTTTTCACGATTAGGCGAATAGAGATTTTAGAAAAAAAGTTTTTATATATCAGTTATGATTTTATTCAATACATATAAAGATTAAAATAACTTACAATCTTTTAAAAAAAATTACAAAATTTTGAATAATTTTGGGTTTACACGGTCGCTACTTTGGAGATCCACACACAACCTCACATATATACCAAAATACACACTGCTCAAATCAATCAACTCTTAAATACCTCAACTTTCAAAATACGAAATTTCATTAAGATACCTCATACCATTCGCAAGTTACAGAACTTACAAAAATGAAAAGTTTTGTAAACACTATGCAATATTTAATAGAATAAACTTGAAGATATTTTCGTTCATCACTTTAGTACAAAAATTCCCATGCGCTGCGGTTTACAGTTTTAGTATAAATAGCTGATGCACAAGCGTAAAATTTCTGCCAACAGATACACACACTTGCATTTCTTTTAAATAGTAGACTTTTAGTCATTACTGCGCATGCCCAAGAAAAAATGAATTTTAATCAACAACAACAACTGTCTTGTGTGTGCTTAAGTATTGCTTTGTCAACCAACCAGTCACCTAATTTTTTGGACTGAGCATTCATTTTCAAGTTTTGTTGCAATTTTGTTTACAGTTTTAGTATAAATACAAGCTGTATCCATACAGCGATATTTATATTTGTTTAGTGCACCAAACTATCAACAGTAAAAATAGAATTTGCAAATTTAAAAAAAAAAAAATTTTTTTTTTTTTTTTAAAGTTTATTTAATTACGAAATTGATTATATCAATTAAAAATATATTTGAATTTGCTTCAATCATTAAAATGATAATAATTAAATTAAATCTAATACATTTTATTGAAATAATTTTCAATTCAAATTTTATTTAAAAAAGCAATTGTTAGTTTCAACAAATTGAATTTCAAACAACATTTCAATTAAATCAATCTATATGAAATCTATATTAGATTTAATTTAATTAATAATATCATTTTGCAAATTCAAATATATTTTTCAATAAATAATGTAATCAATTTCATAATTAAATAAACTTCCTTTTTTTCAAAAAAATTTTTTTGTTTTAAATTTGCAAATTCCATTTTTACTGTTAACAGTTTGGTGCACTAAACCAATATAAATATCGCTGTATACTAAAAATGTAAACGAAATTTGCAATAAAACTTTAAAATTACTGCGCATGTCCAAGAATTAGGTGACTGTTTGGTTGACAAAGCAGTACTTAAGGCTTTGAGATTAATTCACTAAAATCTTAATCCATAATTAAAGAATGTCATCCTTTCATTCAATAAATCCATTCCCAACATCTAATTCTATAGCTTTAATTTTGATTTTAATAAATACAGAATTTATTCAAACTAAATTTATTTAAATTTTTGTTAATTCAAATCTACTACAAATTGAGTTAACATTTGTTTTCTTCAATCAGTTATGTTTTGCTTTTAATCATTTACAAAATGAACAAAATAGTTTTAGGACTTTTTATAATAGATTTGAAGAAATACATTTAATACATTTTTGAAGCTATTTTGTTATGTAAAATATTGACTCTAACTCAGAAAGTTCTTGACCGATCTTGTTGAAAAATTATGTCTAAATTACTATCCAATAGAACATGATATGCCCCATTTATATATATATGAATTTGTTGAAACTTACAATTATTTTTAAATACAATTTTAATTGAAAATTATTTCAATAAAATATATTAGATTTAATTTAATTAATATCATTTTAATGATTGAAGCAAATTCAAATATATTTTTAATTGATATAATCAATTTCGCAATTAAATAAACTTTTAAAAAAAAAAATTTTTTTTTTTTTTTTAAATTTGCAAATTTCATTTTTACTGTCAACAGTTTGGTGCACTAAACCAATATAAATATCGCTGTATGGATACAGTTTGTATTTATACTAAAACTGTAAACAAAATTTGCAACAAAACATAATAATGAATGCGCATTTCCATAAATTAGGTGACTGTTTGGTTGCCAAAGCAATACTTAAGCACACACAAGACAGTTGTTGTTGTTGATTAAAATTCATTTTTTCTTGGGCATGCGCAGTAATGACTAAAATTCTACTATTTAAAAGCAACGCAAGTGTGTGTATCTGTTGGCAGAAATTTTACGCTTGTGCATCAGCTATTTATACTAAAACTGTAAACCGAAAAGCATGTGAATTTTTGTACTAAAGTGATGAACGAAAATATGTTCAAGTTTATTCAGTTAGTAGTAAAATCTATTAAATATTGCATAGTGTTTTATTTTTGTAAGTTCTCTAACTTGCGAATCGTATGAGGTATCTTAATGAAATTTCGCATATTTAGAGTTGAGGTGTTTTAGAGTTAATTGACTTGAGCAGTGTGAATTTTAGTACATCCGTGAGGTTGTGGGTGGATCTCCAAAGTGGGTGGTTACACATCTAAAATAAAAGTTTAATACATTCTACTTAAGAAACTGTGTCTTAGAAAAGAAAGAAAACATTTGAAATATTAGTATTATGAGGAAGATATTTAAAAGACGCTTGTGTAACCCCAAAAATATTAAAGAAAATTTTAATTTTATGCAAAAATGTTAAGTTCTTTTAATCTTTAATATATGTATCGAATAAAATTTCACACATTTTGACAAAAATTAAAATTTTTTTAAATTTTACTCCAAGATTAAAAAAAAAAAAATGTAATATTAATAAGAATTGGCTTCAAATATGACTTATAATAATTTTTTAAATTGTTGTAAACGTCAGGCAATTGTCGTGTATAGTGATTTTTTTAAACCAAAATTCTGAGTGTATTGTTAAATTAAAAATTCACATCGAGTTTTCAAATTTCTTCACAAACTGTAGAAAATATACATATATACTTATTGGAATAGATCTAGCATATAATAATTACCTCTACGCTCAAAAACGAAGACAATGCAGCAGATTTTTCTAAAATAGTAAAATTTTTAGTAGCAGTTTATTGAATTGCACAAAAATTATACTAAAATTAATGTTTTCAAGAATATTTTTATTAAATATGTGGGAAACAAAAATACTTTAACAACTACCGTACCCTTGGTAGTTCGGTCTGGATTTTAAGGCGGGTGACCACAAAATACTTTTTAACAGGTACTGCAACATGCGTTCGATTGTTGTCATGATGGAGTAAGTAGTGAGATGGTTTTTCATTAATACTTTTAACCCAAGTATTATTTGATTTTTTTTATCAAGTTACCTTTGAAAAATATGTCAGTTATTATGTTTAATGTCAATTATATTTATTTGTTGTTAATCTGATTAAAATGAGTGACCAGAAAAAAGTGCGTACTAAAATTATTAAATATTTGCAACAAAACCCAACTTGATCCTACAAAAAGTTGGTCAAACAATCAAAGGTCAGCTATCTAACTTTTTCCAATGTTATTAAACAGTACCGGGAAAACTTTTCCGTTGATATAAAACCTGGTTCAGGTAGAAGGAATTGTCCACATGATGTTTTTAAAGCCAAAAAAATAGAAAGCATTTTCAAAAGGCTCCCAACACCTCCGGTAGGAAAGCAGCCCGGTTGGGTCAGTACTCGGACTATTTGGTACGAAAAGTTAAAGCCGATGAAGGTTTAAAAGCATACAAGGCTTAAAAAGTTCCTAACAGGAACTTTGCTAAAACTTTAGAGGCCAAAGACAGAGCACGAAAATTGAAGTCAAATTTTATACAAAAAATATACCTGCTGCATAATGGATGAGGAAATGTACGTATGGAAAATTTTTCGCAGCTTCTGGGTCAATTTTTTTATATTGCAGATGCTCAAGGGAATGTAGAAGAAAAGTTTAGGATCCAAAAGCAGACAAAATTTCCAAAAAAGTTCTTGGTATGACAAGCAATATGCAGTTGCGGCGAAAAAGCCAAATATTTATTACAAAGGGCTCTATAAACACAGAAATTTACAACAAGGAATGTTTACAAAAAAGGATGCTTCCATTCATAATACTTCCTAGTGTGTCCACTTATTTTTGGCCTGATTTTGCACCCTGTCACTATGGTAAGAAAGGTGTTGAGTGGTACAAGAACAATAATGTGGTATTTGTACCAAGAGAGGCAAATCCTCCAAACTTCCCGGAGCTAAGGCCAGTGGAGAGATATTGGGCTCTTGTTAAAAGAGAATTGAAGAGCACAAGGAAGGTGTCCAAAAGTGTGGTAGATTTTAAACGGAGATGGACAACCTGTTCGAACAAATTGACATAAAGTGCTAAAAAACCATAATGGAAGGGTTTTCGAAAAAGGTTCAAAATTTCATCATTAGTGATTAGAACTGTAAAAATATTTTTTTTTTTTGTAAATTGTAACAATAATTTCAATCAAATAAAAAAAGATTCAAAACTGTAAGTTTAGTGGTTTCATTTTTATGAACATATGTATATGTATGTTAAACATTTTTCAATCTCAGTCCTTATTACAGTCTCATTTCTGGCAGCATATTCTGGGTGTTTTTCGGCCAATGCCCACTTAAAATGAATCAGTTGTGTTCGGCACAGGTTCCCTGTGATCGTTTGGCCAGATTTCAGCAGCTACTGACCAAATACAGAACATTACCTTCAAAAATATTGCACTTTTTCATAATAAAAATCTGTGTAAATTTTATTAGTATTTTATTCAACAAAGTGCCATATTTTTGAAGGACGGAGTTTTAAAGTGGCATATTTTTTAATCTAATTGAGATATTGACTTGAAATTTTTCTTTTAAGGCCCAAAAATAACTTATCTTAACAAAAAAATTAGTTCGTAATAAATTTGGAACAAATTATGCCTTATATTTGCCATCCTATTAAAATTTTGATACAAAGTTTAGTTTAATTTTGGTAATTATTCGAACTTTTTATTTTATATAATTTGAAAGTAAATTTTTAATTAGGGAACATATCGAAGTTTGCAAAGCTGCTTTCAGCCTTCTGATCCCAGCTTTGGGATTTTAGAACTAGTTGAAATTTAGAAAAAAAATAAGTCAAATTCCGAAGGGCGAAGGGGCGTCATAGTCGAAAAATAGGACATGTTTTTATATCAAAGTGTTCTCCGTAAAGATATCTTACAGAAAAACATAAGAAGAGTGCTATATTCGGTTATGCCGAATCTTTTATACCCTTCACCTTTGTTGTGGATGCATTAATTGCCCACTTTCAGCTTATAGCATCCTAAACGTATCAAGAAAACTTTTAAAAATTTTACATTTAATTGCTGACGAACAGATTATATTGTAAAAGTTACAAACGAAATGACAATCTTATATATACCCTTCTCACGAAGGTGAAGGGTATAAAAACAACAACGCCAAAGGAAACGAAACTCCAAAAAAAAAAAAAAAAAACAGAATACACAAAGCAATAAAACCAACACACATCCAAACATACGTTTTGTTGCTTTTTTATCAAAGCATGCAAAAAATTGTGTTTTTTTTATTAAATTTTCAGAGGTTGTCTCTGATTTTTGCTCATATCTAACTTTCAAAAAAAAGCGGACCAAGGTATGGCAACATTTTTAAACTTAAAATTTTAACTGCTTATAACTTGGAAATTATAAGAGATAAATAGCACAAGCAAGCATTGAATGGATTGAAAAAAATGGCACGTGTTTGAAAATTGTACATGTCGAAGGTACCCTACTTTGAGCCTCCATAGCTTCGCCCCTGTAGCATTAGCAGGGCCCTTTTTAATAACTTAAACTCGAATACTCCTGTGTAATATAGAACTAGAAAACTTGTATTTCTATGTTATTTGTTATTGGTTGCTAACGTTCCTGTGTTAAGTGAGCTATTGTATACGTACAATTATGTACTAAAGCCATTAAAGCTAAAGCGTGCAATTGAAATTTATTTATACATTTATTATACCACAATTTGCCATCTTAAATTAAACTTTTAACATTTTAATGATAAAATCAACAATAAAATTACCTTCTTTTTTTTTTTTTTGTTTGCTGCGTCTTTGTCTTTGTGAAATGATATTATTTTTAGCAAGAACAATTTGTCTTTATGTTTTATGTATGTAAATGTGTGTCTTATGTAAATTCTCTTCTCTTCTTTGTTCCATTAATATAATATATCTGTGTATTTGCGCGGTTACTGAAACCGAAAGAAAAAAAAAAAAACATTTTTTGTGTAAATTTGTTGATTTGATTTAATTCAGTTCAATTTAGTTGTATTCAGTTCAAAACGAACAAACGTATAAATAAATGAATGAATGAATGAATTTTGTTACAGCATCATGATGAGCAGCAGCATCAGCAACTGTTGCTCCCTCATAAGTCGCGTTTAGTTTTGTTGTCATCAATATTTCTTTATTCTATTTCCATTATTTTTATGTTAAAGAAAAATGTTTTATTTTCGCACTTTAGTGCTTCTTATTTTCCTTTTTATTCTGTTCTTTCTTTATTTTTTTTTTCTAAACAGAGATTAAATTTTATGCGCTGTGTGTTGATGATCATCAGATTAAAATGATTTACGCTGGATTTATTGTGCTGTTGATTCCAAAGCAAAATTATTTAATTTAATTTGTTTTTATTTTTATGCATTCATTCATTTCTTTTCATGTTTGCTTCTTCAAAGATAATTTTGTATTTTAATTTCTTTTAAAAGCGGATTTGAATTGAGTTGGGTTAAATTGATGTAGAATGTATATAAATAAATGGGAAGCTGTATATCCAACACCAATGTTAGTATTTAAGTATTAACATGGATTTTCGTGTATAAACATTATGCTTAAGAACAGAATAAATTTATCTAGATATAATTATGGCATAAAGTGGGAGATCATATAATAAATATTGGGTCATAAATGATCAACTATCATGGAGTAGCGCTAATAAAGACTAACCTGGATAGACCGAATAAACTAAAGGAGTTCTGAACATTTTTTTATTGTATTATTGTATTTTTTTCATTTTCTTATTGTGAATTTCTTTACAAATTAACCTAAATTATAAATTATTGTTACTGCTACTGGATAAGTCCAAGGTTTCCATTCTCCTAAGGCCGTCTGTGACCCATAAAGGATTGCACTTGCGGGCTTATATCAGGATCGTCTTAACGCAGGTTCGCCGTTCTGCATTCGGGTTCGGGTACTTTTTGATCGGAATGGGTTTTTTTGAATACTACAATGTTTAATTCTAAGTGTCTAAATTCTAAATAA
The DNA here is from genome assembly GCA_942486065.2 of Calliphora vomitoria. Classification (NCBI taxonomy): domain Eukaryota; kingdom Metazoa; phylum Arthropoda; class Insecta; order Diptera; family Calliphoridae; genus Calliphora; species Calliphora vomitoria. The sequence goes on from OW818029.2 coordinate 89,753,942, forward strand.
TACAATGATTGCTTATGCTACGAGAACAGGCAGCCGAAGCCACTGTGAGAACAAACAACCGAAGTTACTGTGAGAACAGGCTGTCGAAACCACTGTGAGAATAGAAAGCAAAAGCGACTGTGAGAACAGACAACCGAAGTCACTGTGAGAACAGATAGTCGAAACCACTGTGAGAACAGACAGCCGAAGCCGAAGTATAGTTTTGTGGGATATAATGGTGTGTTCATGTAATTGTAACAAATAAGTATAAAAGTAACTTAAAAAGAAAATATGGACACAAAATTGGTAATTTAGTTACTATTTCATTGCTACATTAGGCCAGATGGTAGTGCGCAGATTATGTGGTTCTATTGCCCTTAAATTTAGCTAGGAGAACTTATTGGATTCCGCGACTAACATATAAGGCTAATGGTATCAAATATTACAGGTCACTGCATCATAGGAACTTATGATATGAGACTGGGTTTACGGTTCAACGATCAGTCAAAATTTTGTCATAATGTGAAAGACACGGCATTGAATAATTCTGTCAATGCCCGGCGTATATCTCATGCCTATCCCCTATATATATTGCTTGGAAAACCTGTCGAGGTTGAATTTCGGTTGAATTTTTCATTCATCAGATAATCTTGAAAACAACACATGACTATTGACCTGCCAAACCAAAATTTTGATGGGTAAAATCAGTTAAGACGTCATTTGAAAATTAAAATATAGGTCTTTACATTTTTTAAAAACAAATTGTAAGGAAATTACTACTCAAAAGATCGGCTGTTTGGTAGACCATGTGGCGCATTATGTCCCGCTGAAACTACAGATCGTCCAAGTTCATAACTGCAGTCGATAATTATGATTGATCGATATGGCGTTTCAGTGTTCCTGGATTAATACTCACATTTTCGCCCACAGCAGCCTCAATCACGTCGGTATACAATAATGGGAACCATGATATTCCAAATAGGTTAGGTTAGGTTACGTGGGTTGCTCGCATGTTAGCGAGTTCACTCAAAGGCCTTGTGGACCATTGTGATACCCTTAGAATTACCATTCCCTTATTTTGAAAATTTCATATATAAAAGGAGAATAGTTGCCCACCCTAATTTCGTTGACTATGTGCTCCTGGTGATCCCAGTGAGAACCAACCGGTACTTCTAATAAATTTAATCATATTTACTAGTGGCACATCTCTGAGACAGTCCACACCATGGAAAAGAGCTCTACCAAGATGTAGTAGTCTATGCTCTTTTAAGACAGGGCAGTCACATACAAGGTGTTGTAACGATTCTTCCTCCTCCTCATCCAAACAACTTCTACAATAGCTATAACGTGGGTAATCCATACGTTTCGACATGCGACCAATCATACAGTGCCCAGTGATTATACCCGTAAGAAGCCTAATCGAATTCCTACTAAGAGACAAAAGAGTCTTAGTCCTATTCTCTGGCAGAGTGGGCCAAAGCAATCTGGATATTCTACAAGTGATGATATTTGACCACCTGAGTTCCATCTTACTCAAAGCCCATTCATTTATCAATTTCGATACGGTCACCAAGGGAGTGTGAATATCCCTTTGCGCAAGATATACGTCCAGGGACGAGTATCGTCGGATACTTCATGTCCCCGGATGCCCTCATGTCCTGGGACCCATATCAACTCGACGTGATGTTGAGTCAGTTGTGCCAGTGACAGGATGCAGTTGAGAAGACATTTCGACTTAATAAAGTTGGAGTTAAGAGCCTTGATTGATGCAAGGCTGTCCAAGTAAATATGTATAGTCGAATTTTCGAGATTCAATTTTCTCGCGGCTGTATCGATGGCATATATCTCAGCCTGGAAAACCATGCAGCTATCGGGTAATCACAGCTAAAGGTACAGTTCATCGGAGAAAATTCTCGAGCCCGTGTATCTTTCTGTCTTTGAACCATCAGTGTAGACTGAGATCACGTCGTCCCTTAGGATAGACTTCACGCCCCAGTCATCCCTTATCCTATCGAAATTCGGTGTAAGTACTAAGTAATACGTTTCTACCCGTGACCACTACGATCATGCTTCTGTCCGCTCGACTGTTTGAGTCGTAGAGCAGACTTAGCAGAAATGCATTTGATATATATATCAAGGGGAGTTATATTTAGCATCGTCTCTAGACTGGTCTGAGGGGTGGAATTCATAGAGCCACTAATTGCAAGACATGCTAGTCTTTGTACCTTGTTAAGAGTAAAAAGGTGAGTCTTGGTGTCCATCCCTCTCCACCAAACAAGAGCCCCATAGGGCAAAATAGGTCTTATGACCGCGGTGTACATCTAGTGTACAATATATGGTTTAAGACCCCATATCTAATTCCATGAGTTCACTTATTGTGGGAAGCAACTTTCCTTGAATAAGAAGCACAACGTCGTCAGCATATGCGGCTACTAACATGGCGCTAAGATAATTCTCTGTATTTGGTGGGAGCAAAAGAGTCCTATCTATAATGGGCTGCTGAAATCTGAACAGACCATACCGGGGAACCTGATTCGTTTGATACCAGAATTGGCTGAAAAACGCCCAGAATATGCGGCCAGACATGAAACCGTAATATTCTATCATAATAACGCTGAACCACATATTGAAATACCTGTTAAAAAGTTTTTAGAGTGAAGATGTAGGTAATTTTTGCCTCAACCGCTTTATAGACCAATCCATGCCCCGTCCGACTACTATTTGTTTCGAATAATGCAGAATGCTCTATCTGGGATACGATTCACTTTGGAAAATAGTAGTGGCTTGAGTCGTTCTTGGCCTCAAAAGATGAGCAGTACTTTTCGCTCAGAATCCATATGTTGCCAGATATATGGAAAAAGGTCAAAACTAACAACTGGCAATACTTTGAATAAATTTATATTGTACAAGTTCAAAGAGGGATGGCTTCATACATTTTTGTGCAAATATTATAAGAAGTGTTCGTAGAGCATTGAAATTTGGCATTGCCAAATTGCCCGTGCAATCCAAATCGATTTTTTCACATAAAATGTTTCCTATTCAAGCAAAAGTCTAGAAATTTGGTTATCATTCGTTTATAATTCGACAAAAAATTTTAAGTTTTCATCCTGTTCCGAAAACATCCGAGAACTATTTTTTTTTAGTCGACACTAGACACTCCCACCTTTTATTTTATTTAAACAACAGCTTAAGGGAAAGTGAGGCTACATTATTTTTTTCCATGGAATATCAAAAATAAAATATTTTTTAGAGGTTTATGATATATCCATATTATTTTGTTTTAATTATTTATGGAGAAATTCTATGTTTTTAAAATATGTTAGAGGTAAATGGTATTATCAGGAAAATTATACACATAAAAACCACTGAATTGTGTGAAAATGTAAGTAAATTTTTGCCTTACACCCTTGCATGGACTTTACTTCAATTTTTTAAGAATAAAATACATTTTTTTCTTAAAACTATAAGTGCACATTTCATCTTTAAACATTTCTATACAAAACTGCATCATTTGATTTTTGAAATTGAGTAGTCGAAAAATTGGGGTTTTGACACCAAAATCCCTCTGTGAAGTGTTTCAAAATAAAAGATAAAATTTGAAAAAATCCTGCATTTTTAAATAATACACCAAATAGATGCTCTAATTCATTGTTATCTACATCTAAGTATATATTAATAATTCTGTATTTTTATTCATTGTTACACAAAGAAAACAGATTCGTTGTGGCAACTGAATTTGTCGCCAATCGAATGCTGTTGGCTGCAAGTACAATCACATAATTCGATCGGAATTACTTAATTAAATTCTACCGAACATTTACTGTTTTTAAAAAATCGCTCTCCTGTCCATGTTTGTAAGCTGGCGGATTACAATTAAATGCCAGAGTAATTCCAATAAATTTCTTATTATAATCTGTAAAGAAATGTTAAAACCAGAATTGCTATATGAGAACCCCTTCATATTTATTTCGTTAACTTTTGCATTAGTGTGTACTTGCTAGACAGTTTTATTAAATGGTAGCATTTTAAAATCAAGAATTTTTTCAATGACAAAATGATTAAAGCCAACTGCTTTAATTATCGGCGTATATAACTACAAAATAAAGTTCGTGGCATAAAATTTTATTTTTAGTCAACATTTTTGATGTCCGCATATAGAATATTTGTCATGTGCTGGATTTTTGTAATTCACCATTACAGTCTATTGTAATGTAACAATAATTTATTTAATTTTTTTTTTTCAAAAAAAATTACACATACATATTTTTTGTTTACACCAACATGACCCACTGTTGTTATCATTACACTTGTTATTACTTTCATTTGCACTAGAGATAACGAGTTGGGGGTGGTTTTCGTAAACAGACCTACTAAGCCACTCAACTAAATAAATAGTTACTCGTATTTGTTGGTACTCTACTGCCTACTAAACATGTAAATTGTGTGCCCAAGAAACCGGTGCATTACGACAATGACGACCAACAGGTGATTTTTGAGCATAAATTCACACAATAAAATCACAGAAAGCAAGAGTAAAAGAGAGAATACAAGTAAAAGCTTTTCCTTTTACTCTCCCACTCTTTGTGTATGTGCGCGGAGTTGATTTTAAGCTTGCTTAACGAATTTATCAATATTTTAAATGAAAACTGTGGTGGTATTAGTTGGTAAAGAAAAACACAAATACAACAAATTGTTGCATACATTTTGGCGTTCAATATAAAATAAGTTGTGTGTCTATAAAAAGAAAACAAAACTTTGGGTAAGTAGTGTTAAGATTTATGTTTCGGACCCTGCTACGAGGTAACAGGGAGCAAAGCAACAGCTTTTATGGTGGTAATTGTGTGAGTGTGAGTGTTAACGGTAAAATTACTTCTTGTAGCGTTGCTTATGGTGTTGTTGTCAATCGCGCGCTAACTTGGTAGATTCGAACTTAAAATAACGTCGTGTTTGAAGTTGTATGAATTGTTTGTATTTGTGTGAGTATGATTTTGATGTGTGAGAGTGTGTGCGTGTGCTTTGCAGTATGTTTGTGTAAGGTAAGCATAGTAAGCAAGCTGCTGCATGTTTAGTCAACATTAAGCTTTCATCTTGTACGGTTTTAAAAAAAAAAATTCACCTACAGAAAACACAAAATGGATAAATATAAAAAAAATAACGGATGAATTAAATAAAAGAAATATTTGAAATTTAAAAAAAAAAAAACTACAAAAAAAAATAAATTTAAAATATACTGAAACATTAAATTCAAGAAAAATATTAAAAAAAAAAAATATTTTTGGAATTGAAATTGTGCGTTAAAAATGTTAACAGTGAAACAATAAAACAAAAAATAGATGTTAAACCTTAAGCAAATTAAAAAAATCTCAAATTATCCTTAATCTAAAAGTAGGCCAAGTTTCCTTTACTAATGCCGTCGGTATTACCTTTAAAACAAAATTATTACTTTAGTGAAAATTAAATATGGGTTTGTTGTGAAAAATTCTTTAACAAAAAAATATTACTTCTACTTAGTTTTAACTCAATATTTTTACAATAGTGGCCGTTAATATAACAATCCAAAAACATATAAAAAAAATACCTACAAACATTTATATATTCAGTTGAAAAACCATGCCACATCGGTTGCATATTTCCTGTTTATGTTGTGCTATTAAAGTTTTGCGTGTCAACACCATGTTGTAATTCTAGCTTTGCAAAAAGTTAAAAATTTTATTTCGCTTTTTTGTCGATATTTTTGCATTGTGTTGTTGAATATAGTTTTTTGCGTGTCTTGTGTTTTCTACATAAATTTAAAAAAAAATAAAACATTAATTTTTTGTTTGCTAAATTGACATAAAAAGCAATTGCATGCTGCCAACTTTAAACAAAGGTAAATTAAAAAAAAAAAAAAAATAGCAATTGTTTTTAGTGTAGTTTTTGTTTCTAATATTCTCTCCTTAACTTATGCAATACGATAAAGTGTTAATTACTGTTATTTCAAATGAAACTATGAGAAAGAAAATTATGGCAAAAACCATAAACATATTTTTCTACAGAAAATTATTAGGTGGGTTTAATAATTTCAAAATGTAAATGAACCCTTTAACATTCGTAGGTATTAATTAAATTAAATGTTTTAACAGGGTGATAATAATCAGTTAGAAATTAGTATAGATTTTACAACAAGGTGGCTAGTTTAATCTAGGACATAACATGTGTTAAATTAATTTATATCATGTAATTGTTTCTTTTCTACGTTTCTTTTCTACGAAATTTCTCTTCCTAGAAATTCGGAGATAAATTCTTTCAGTATTTTAATTCTATTCTCATAAATCCTTAGAGCTTTTATATGTAAATTGGGATAGTTTTTGATTAAGTAAGTTTCAACTACCTTTAGATGGATAAAATGGATTTAAAGTATTATTATATGATCGATGATGAATTTAATGTTGAAAATTTGATTTTTATTTGAAACATCTTCAATGAATTATTATTTAATAAAAAGCCGACAAATTTAATATATGTTTTAAACCAACATTTTTAATACAATCTTGTTCAAATCAAAATTTAGTGGCCTTAACAACAAAAAGATGCTGTATTATATATGTATATAATAATCACACTAAACATTTTATTTTGATTTTCAAAGTGTGTCGCGTTCGCCATTGTAATTTGTTTGTTTTGTTTTTTTAAATTTATTAATTTGTTGAAATTACTTGAACTAAGTTTTATTGCAAACGTGATGGGAATATATTTCACGTTCTAAAATCGCTTTAAAAATTATGTTCCAATTTGAATAGTTATAAGATGGAGCCGAAGTCCTATAATTATTGCTAATATATTGGAAACAGCAAACCTTGCTTTTGGTCAAAACATAATGCTACTAAAATGCTATCGTAAAGTGGAAACAATAAAATTTCCTCTAGTTTTTCCCACTTCAAATCCATACAAATTGTCGCGTTCTACACTGTGAATATTACCATATACATATGTTTTTTTTTAGTTAGAATTTAAAAAAAACAACAAGGAAATTTGTTTATATTTTGGATCCTAAAAAACAGTTTTAGTACTGCACAAATTTATATTGAGTTTGCAGGTTCAAAATTATGGAATATGCCGAACTATTGCAAAAACAACACACACGATTTTCTGGATACAAATTATTGAAAAAAAGCTAGCAATAAGCTTTAAATAAATAAATTCTGATTGATTTTGAAGAATTTTGTGAAATTTCTTTTCACAAATTTTGATGTCCAGCTGATCATTTTCGAGGTTCAAATTTCAAATCTATATTATACATTTCAAGTTCAACTAAATGTCCGACCAGCCCCGCACCACACAAAGCTTCAGTTGGCTCCACGCTTGGTCGAATTTAACTACCTAACATGGAATTTTAAATTAATATGTAATTTTGTGTAGACAATAACCAAATAAGATAAAATTGAAATACCCTGTAGCCTTATGTCTCTGTGTCAACACTCCATGCACACAATTGCACTAGTTAAAATGTTGGGTGCCCCGATAGACTACACGATAGTGTGCTGGACTATCAATCTAGGGGTTGCGGGTTCGATTCCCGCCAGAGACTCTGGGGGTATCTGCAGACAAGCAAAACGCTTCGCAGCTTGTGTTTGTTTAAAAAAAACAACTTTCCTTTAAGCGTCATTAGAGATATGTTACAGACAACAGTTCTAGTGTATTTTTGGTGACATTGTCAACGTGTGCGTCACCTTCACCTTCGTGAGAAGGGTTTATAAAAGTTTGTCATTCCGTTTATAATTTCCTCAATACAATTTTCTGACCCTATAAAGTATATATATTCTGGATCCTTATAGATGGCGGAGTCGATTAAGCCATGTCCGTCTGTCTATCTGTTAAAATCAATTTTCTGAAGACCACAAATAACCTAGCCTTTACACATGCAAGAAACAGTTCGAAAAACACGACAAATTCATACTTTAGCACTAACACAATCACACATGCGTGTGTAAATTTATACATGCATGAATGATTGTGTTAGTGCAAAAGTATGAATGTGTTGAGTTTTTCGAACTGTTACATGCATGTGTAAACGCCAGGTAACTTACAAACTTGATTCATACATCAATATATCGGCTCGGTTGCTATTTAAAATCGAGAAAATCGGCCCACAAATGGCTGAGATATAAAGAAAAAACCAGGCCAACCTCGATTTTTGGCCTATTTTTGATTTGTGTCTGGATTACTAACTCATTAATATAGACAATATGGATATCTAATGATAGATACTTCAAAGTCCATTGCAACGATTTTTATAAGGCTATAGTAATTTTAACCTACAATGGGTCAATATCGGGAAAAATATTTTTTAACCGGAATTTTTTTTTTTCATAAAATTTTTTGAACTAGTAAATTTAAAAAAAAAAAAATGTTGAAAAAAATTAAAAAAACCTTTTCAAAAAAAAAAAAAAATTTTTAAATTTTTTGAAAAAATTTTTTTTAAAATTTTTTGAAAAAAAAACTTTTTTTTTAAATTTTGAGAAACAAAAAATTAATTTTGTTTACATAAAGTACCAAAAATCAATAAAATTTTGTTCCCTCATTAATCAAAATTTCAAAACACATTCAAGATGATTTTAAGTAGACAACAATTAGATTTTATTCATATCTCCAATGGTTTAGAAAATAATTTTGGTAAAACAAGTAAGAGAGCTATATTCGACTGTGCCTAATCTTATATACCCTTCACCAAATTATACTTTAAAATAATATTTTTAGGTAAACAAAATAAATATATTTTTTTCAAAAATTTAATTTTAAAAAAATATTTTTGAAAAAAAAATTTGAAAAAAAATAATTTTTTAAATTTTGAAAAACAATTTTGAAAAATTCTTTTTCTTAAATTTTGAATATAAGCCGAATATAGCTCTCTTACTTGTTTTTTATTATGCTGTGCAGAAAATAACTAACTACTCAGTAGTGCTACATTATACTGGTGGATTTTCAATGACAAGCTAATGTAAAATGTCAATAGGTAGCACTACTGACAGTGTCACTAGTAAATCACTACAAATTCGCTATTGACATTCCCTGCTGCGTCGTTTCCTACTAAATAACTTTAAAATCTTTGTAAATCTATATACACGCAGAAAAAAAATCAAAATTTGTGAAAAGAAATTTCACAAAATTCTTCGAAATCAATCAGACTAATAATTTGTATCCAGAAAATCGTGTGTGTTGTTTTTGCAATAGTTCGGCATATTCCATAATTTTGAACCTGCAACCCAATAAAATTCCGCCTTGTTTATATTAAAAATTTTAAATAAAAAAAAACATGTATGGTAATATTCACAGTGTAGAACGCGACAATTTGTATGCATTTGAAGTGGGAAAAAAATAAGGATATTTTTATTGTTTCCATTTTGCGATAGCATTTTAGTAGCATTATGTTTTGCCCAAAAGCAAGGTTTTCTGTTTCCAATATATTAGCAATAAAAATAGGATTTCGACTCCATCTTATAACTATTCAAATTGGAACATAATTTTTAAAGCGATTTTAGAACGTGAAATATATTCCCATCACGTTTGCAATAAAACTTAGTTCAAGTAATTTCAACAAATTAATAAATTTAAAAAACAAAACAAACAAATTACAATGGCGAACGCGACACACTTTGAAAATCAAAATAAAATGTTTAGTGTGATTATTATATACATATATAATACAGCAACTTTTTGTTGTTAAGGCCACTAAATTTTGATTTGAACAAGATTGTATTAAAAATGTTGGTTTAAAAAATATTTTAAATTTCTTGTTGGCTTTTTATAAAATAATAATTCATTGAAGATGTTTCAAATAAAAATCTAATTTTCAACATTAAGTTCATCGTCAATCATATAATAATACTTTGAATCCGTTCTATCCATCTAAAGGTATTTGAAACTTACTTAATCAAAAAATCTATCCCAATTTACATTTAAAAGCTCTAAGGATTTATGAGAATAGAATTAAAATACTGAAAGAATTTATCTCCGAATTTCTAGGAAGAGAAATTTCGTAGAAAAGAAACGTAGAAAAGAAACAATTACATGATATAAATTAATTTAACACATGTTATGTACTAGATTAAACTAGCCGCCTTGTTGTAAAATCTATACTAATTTCTAACTGATTATTATCACCCTGTTAACACATTTAATTTAATTAATAACTACGAATGTTAAAGGGTTCATTTACATTTCAGAATTTTTAACAATATTATAGTCACAGTAACTATATATATGATTGTGGTAATAATAATATGGTTAATATACGATTCACATGATTGTATCAACCATATATATGGTTACAGTAAACATGTATATGTTTGTGACAACTATTTATATGATGAAGGACTTACCATATTATGTTGCTCTCGGCTTATAGATATCATAATCTGAGAACAACATATTATGATAAAATTTTTCATCATATAAATGGTTGTCACAAACATATACATGTTTACTGTAACCATATAAGAAAGATGGAATCATTTAAAAAAGTAAACGAATGTCATCAAAAAATAAGAGATCGCGTGTATAACACTTTTTTGATAATTGTACTTTTAAAGAGTAAAACGGGTAAAAATCAAATTTTGGTACATTTGTTTTTCCTAATTTATTTTCTAAAGCATTTCAGATAGGAATAAAATTGAAATCGAATTGTTGTCTACTTAAAATCATCTCAATTGTATTTTGAAATTTGGATTAATATGTGATAAAATTTTACTGATTTTTGGTAATTTTTCTAAACAAAATTAAAATTTTTATAAAAAATCTGCTGTCATTAAAACTTATGGAATACAAAGTAGGCATTTCAATCAACAAACTGATAGATTTAGACCCACGAAATAATTTAAAATGTCACCAAGAAACTATGCTGTTATCATAATAAGTAATAGGTAAAATATACTTTTTTTGAACCCTTTTTTTAATTTTCAATGAGATTTGCGCCACCTGTTGTGGGTTTTTGGTTCTAAAACGTTCATTGTATTATTATGGGAACAGCATAGTTTCTTGGTGATATTTTTGCTGTAGAATCGACAGGTGAAATCAGATTTGTAATATATTTAACTGTTTTTGATCTACAGAAAAATAAGCACAAAATACGTTTAGGTGCGTTGAACCACCACAAGGAGTGACATTTTTCAAAACATAAGGAGGCCATTATTTTTTTTGCGCAAAAACCTTAAAAAAAATGATGATTTGCTGAACAAAAATAGCCCTGAATGTGAGTCTGCGAAAAATATTTTGATGTGTTACAAACGAAATCATCAAATCAATATATCTCCATATTTTTTGATGGTGGGTATAACAAGGATTTTGATAATGGACTTCTTTAGATATTTAGGTTGCTAATTCCAACATCTGTTATAAGCTATATATATGCTTTGATTAACAACTATTACCAGCGGGGTCTAAGTCAAACTCTTGAATTTTCAAGATTTTTAGTTAAAATATAAAGAAATTATAAATTTCATTAAAATGTCTCCGTTGCCAACACGACTTTCCCTATTTATTAAGTAATTCGAATATTTTTTTGTTTAAATATCTTTAAATAATTTAAAGTATTAAGTCGTTAGCAACTCTAATATAAATTTATGTATGTACTTGCAAATTAATAAAGTTTCCAAGGGTTTTAGAGAGGTCAAATATTTCATTTTCAACATTTAAAAGTAGAAATAAAATAAGAAAATAAAACATGTTTTTTTACTTTTCAAATGTTGTTGACATTTACATCGTTATTTTTATTTTTTGCTTTAACAAATGTTTGCATAAATATTTATGTTTATGCAAACATAAAATGTCATTTATATTTCTAGACTAATAAAAAAATTTTCCAAGGCAACAATTTTCTTTAATATTTGACTTGTGTGTACTTTAGAACATTTTATGTTTAAACTTTAAATGTAAAAAAATGAAGTGTTTTAAAAGTACTTCCTATGCCTATTTTACATACTGAATTTCGGTACATAAAATTCAATACGCTAAGTGCTATAATTGTTATTTATGATTTAAATAATATTGCAAGATCAGTAGTACAAACCTAGGCGTAAGGAGAAATATATGTATGCACATTAATAACTATTGCACTTTAACTTATTAATATATTTTTAATGAAAAAAACTTTTCTGTAAGATATTGAAATGTGGTCACATTAAATCCACAGAATTTGTGTAAAATGTTTATCTATAGAATCACCTAAAAGTACTAACTCAAACAGGTATCTTATTAGTAATAATAACAAATCCAGAACGTCAAACTTATGAGATATTTATTAAGAAAGAAAATACTAAAAATAACATTAAAATTGGAGTAAAAAAAATATTTATTTGTAATTGTTTTGTCCACATTTTTTAAATGATTTATCAATGTTCAATGTTCATCCCCAAAGTATGCCACACTGATTTGTTCAATTGCAGGGATTCTCTTAATTTAATTTTCATCATCCCAGATTTTAATTAAACTTCATAGCAAAACTAAACTTAAGTTTGTTTCTTTTTTTTTAATTTATTTTCGAATACATGTTCCTTAAATGTCACTAAAAGCAATAACACAACAACTATATACTAAACTCTGAAAAAGTTTTGGTATGGATTTTTAGTTTGTTCTTTAACAAATTCCCCAATGAACAATGTTTTAAATTTTAATTCGATGAAACAAAAATATGTATGTATAATAAAAGAGTGAAGTATTTAGTTGAAGATTGTATAAAATATAAATACAGATATTTATTAATAATGACAATGTCACTGAAACTAGTGTAAGATTATGCAAACAACGTTTTGGCACCATCCACAGTGGGGAATATCACAAAATAAATGGTCCACCGACACTAGAAAATTAAAAGTTTTTAAAAACACTTAGCTTTATCTCATATTTTCATAGGGAAACAATCAAATTTAAATATGGTAAATAATTTTACATATATTCATAACCCATTTCGAGATATTGGAATGCTAAGTCGCTCAAGAGCAACTATTTTCATTTGAATATTTTTAAAGCACATTTTGTTCTTAAAGAGAGATATTTTGCATTGAGTTTTGATATCAAAAATCTTTCTGTCAAAAAAGAATGTATAAGAAACTAGGCTTTGCATTATCACATATTTTGATGTCCCGTGCGTCATTGAAAAACAACATTTGTTATCAGTTCGTCGAAAGTACTTGCAGAAATCTTATCAATTATTGAGAGCAAACAGAGATTTTTTATGCAATTAAAATAAAAAACAAGTAAGAGAGATTTATTCGGCTGGGCCGAATCTTATATACCCTTCACCAAACTATACATCAAAATAAAAATTTTAAATATTTTTAGGTAAAAAAAATTTATTTTTTTTTCCAGTTTTTATTTTTTTTTTTTAATTTTTATATATAATTTTTTTTAAATTTAAAAAACTTTTTCTTTAATTTTGAAAAATTTTTTTTTTAATATTTAGCGAAAAAAACTTGGTGAAAAAAAAAATTCGGGGTACAAATTTGTTCCCGATTTTAACCCATTGTAGGTCCAACTTACTATGGTCTTATATACGTCGTTGCAAAGGTCTTTGAAATATCTATCATTAGAAATCCATATTGTCTATATTAATAACATAGTAATACAGATATAGGTAAAAAATCGAGGTTGTCCTGTTTTTTTCCTTATATCTCAGACATTTGTGGACCGATTTTCTCGATTTTAAATAGCAACGGAAGAATTCCGGAGATATTGATGTATGATTCGTGTATGTAGGTTATTTGGGGGCATCGGAAAGTTGATTTCAACAGACAGACGGACATGGCTTAAACGAATCTATATTGTGGAAATTACAAACGGAATGACAAACTTATATATATATAGTATAACAAGTAGCCGAGCTATATTCGCCTGTGCCGATTCTTATATACTCTTGACCAAATTATACTAATAATTTAAAAAAATATATTTTTTTCAATTTATTGGCGAAAAAAATTGTTAGAGCAAACATTTTTTTAAAATTTTTTATTAATTTTCTTTTTTAATTTATTTGTGAAAAAAATTTTACAAAAAATTTTTTTTTTTTTGTAAAATTCGGGGTAAAAATATTTTTCCCGATTTTAACCAATTGTAGGTCCGACTTACTTTGGCCTTATATACGCCGTTGCAAAGTCTTTGAAATATCTATTATTGGATATCCATATTGTCTATATTAATGACTTAGTAATCCACATATATAGATCCAAAATAAGTAAAAAATCGAGGTTATCCTTGTTTTTTTCTTATATCTCAGCCATTTATGGGCCGATTTTCTCGATTTTAAAAACAACCGAAATGGAAGAATTCTTGTTATACTGATGTTTCAGTCATGTTTGTAAGTTATTTAGGGGATTTGGAAAGTTGATTTCAACCGACAGTCGGACAAACGGACATGTTATATACTTTTATATACCCTTGCCACTCGTGATGAAGGGTATAATAAATTTAAATGAAAATAGTATCAGGAATATATATAAGTCTGTCCGTCTGTATGTTGAAATCAACTTTCCGTAGCCCCCAAATAACCTACAAACATAATTGATACATCAATATATCGGGAATTCTTTCGGCTCGGTCACTATTTAAAATCGAGAAAATCGGCCTTCAAATGGGATAACCTCGATTTCTATTTTTGATCTATATCTGGATTATTAAGTCATTAATATAGACAATATGGATACCTAATGATAGATATTTCAAAGTCCATTGCAACGATTTATATAAAGCTATAGTAATTTGGACCTACAATGGGTCAAAATCGAGAAAATAATTTTTTAAAAAATTTTAAAAAAATTTGGATAAAAATTTAAAAAAAATTGGAAAAAATTAAAGAAAACAATTTCGAAAAAAAAATTGAAAACAATTTTGAAAAAAAAATTTTTTTTTCAAATTTTGAAAAACAATTCCAAAATTTTTTATTTATTTTTTTTTTAAATTTTGAAAAAAGAATTTTAAATTTGATTAACTAAAAATATTTAAAATTTTCATTTTAAAGAATAATTTGATAAAGGGCATATAAGATTCGGCACAGCCGAATATAGCTCTCTTACTTGTTTTTAATTGTATTTACTTACAGTACTTTATTTATACCACATATTTTTGTTAATTTTTTATTTTGTTGATATTATATTGAAATAAATACATTCAATACTTCTGTTAATTTATGAACATATTATTTCGGAAAAAAGGAAGAATGATTAAAATTAATTTTAAAAAAGTATAACTAATTTTTGAGTAAAATCCAAACCTTTTTATAAGACATCAATGCACAACATTCTGAAATTGGAGTTTGAATCGCGAAAATTACTTTTTGTCCTGTGCTTATGCCTGTGTTTTTTTTTTGCAATTATTTTGAAAATTAAAACTTGCTTAAAATTAAATTTGTCACAAATTATAGGGCTAATTAAAGAGCTATACCTTTTGTCAAAATTAAAATGCGAATTATATCAACTTTTTTCACTTTAAATTTGTAAGACGGTCACGTTCGACATAATGGAATTACCCATATGCAACTTCTCATATCAAATATGGACATTTCCATGTCATCGTACGTAACATTTGAAATAAGACTATCTGAAAAATAATTTGGTCGAAACAATGTTGTCCAAAATATCGAGCGAACGTGACAAAAAGCCGAAGTGATTTTGAGGTACATGTAAAAATATGCGTATCGTTAATTTCTTACATTAAACAAAGCGCGAATCCAGGGGCTGATAAATTGAAATGCCCCCCCCCCAAAACTGAAAAATTTTAATATGGAAAACAGAAAAATTTCAAAAAAAATTTACTTTATTTTTCCCACAAATGGTTGTCCTGGATCCCTGCACTAAACCAAATAGTTTTCCTTTACAATCCGTCTAATTCAAATAAAAACAATCATTGGATGATTTTGTAATAAATAAAATTTAATATCGTACGTGACATACCAAACGCGACAGATTTTTCTTCTTCTAGTAATACAATATATATAGCAAAAAACGAACTCAAATAATAGTAATTCAAAAGAAATGCGTAAAAGTTGAAAGATAAAAACGAATTGTCTTTTCATATCCTTACAAAGATTTAAAATCGATTACGAAATGAACGTGAAGTCACAAAAAATTTGAAAACATTTTTTGCTTTAATTTCAGATTTTGCGGATATTTTTAATAATTCAATAGAAATGATTTATCTTCCAAAAAAAAAAATCAGATTACTGCTAAAGAAATTGTATGATTTTTCAAAATAAATTATAGCAAAAGTGTTCTATAAAAAACATTGCAATACAATCAAATATTTAATTAATAAACTATACTGACCCTAAATGAAAAGAATTTTAGTTTACATGTTGTTTTTATTTTTGCTATAAGTCCCTTAGAAAAAAAAACACTATTACATATGTTTCACATTTTACTATATTTTCCCTTGCAGCCCTAAAACTACACACTCATACTCACAGCTGAAGCAAACAACAGCAACAAAAACTTGTCGGTCAACAGGAAGTTAAACATGAAGAAGAATAAAATGAAATAAAAAACCAAATAAATATGCAATATTGCATGACAGAAATAACGGCAAATAACTAATACTAACAAAAAAAGAAAGTATTTAACAAAAAAACGAAAGAGAAAAAAGTGTTTAAAACAGTGAATAAAACAAGCTAAAATATTTCATAAATAAAAACGAAAGCAAAAAAAGTCAGTCAGAAAAATATGAATGAATGGGAAATAAAATGTTTGTGAAACCCGTTAAAATTTGCAATTTCCGTTTCTGATAAACACAAAAAACGAAACGAACAAATATGGAATAAATTTGTTAATTTTTGTTTTATCAAAAAAAAAAAAAAATAAAAAAGAAGACTATTTCCGTTTAATTAGAAATGCAAACCTAAAAGAAAATAAACAAACAAAATTAATAAAAAATAAACAGAAATTAAGTGTTCAAATTTAAACAAAATGAGCTAAACTCTTAAAACTAAATTTATAATATTAAAAAACCTTAAACCAGTTTTTGTGATTTTCTTGAAATAAGTGCCAATAAATTAAAATAGCAGTTGTGGGTTGGATTATCCTTTTATTACTTATTTCTTACCTTCTTCCTTGGTTTTTACTCCTTTTTATTGGTCTAACAATTTCTGCAGTTCACAAGTACAAGTTCAAGCAATTATTTTGCAATTAAAATTCCTGCACATTTTAAACCCTCCAAACATTTGTTTTCAACTTTTCGTTTTACTAACAACACGGATGCTGCTGCTCTCTTTGGCAAATATTTAACCCAGCGCTATAAATAAATTTAATTCCTTAGTGCTATAAAACAAAACAAAAAGAAAGTAAAACGAATATAACAAAAAAAAAAAAAAAACAATTAAAGTGTGAAAAAAGTTCAAACAAATTAAAACTAAAACGAAACAAAATCAAGTATAAAAATGACCACCTCTAACTTTCATACCACCAGCAGCAGCTCAACTTTGGCCGCTTTAGCCACCATGGCTGCCTCAACAATAAAAGTTGTGGCTGCCTTAAATAGCTCGGTAACAACGGCTGCTGCAATGGCGGTGGCAGGAACAACAGGTGCTTTGGCCACCTATATGGCGGAGAGCCAACACTCCTCATCATATGCACATCCGTATCATAGTAGTTATACGGCCGGAAATAACACCGCCATGGCCAACGGCAATACCAATATTAACACAATATTATATCATAATAATAACAACAACAGCAACAACATCACTAATAACAGCACCCTCAACGCCAGCAATTATAATTCTTCCATCTCCCTATTAGCGCCAGCTCTAAATATGACTCACAGTCATATTGTGGGTAGCCTACACAATGTCAACAGCACGTTCAGTGCAGGCATCAGCAACAATTCACTGGTTGATGGTTTAATGGTCGATCATTTGCCTCTTCAATTAATTACTTCAACGGCCAGCTCAAAAGGAAACCTTGACATAGAAATCGATATACAATTGTTAACCAGCGATTACGAAGGAAGTACGGTAAGTTAAATTGACATATTTACTATTTTAAATAACACTTGTCTGTCCTACTCGTTCGTTCCACACATGGAATTGAAATAAATTCTGAATTTAAATCCCTGCTGTTTGTGCAATACCTGACCAGGAAATCTCTATTTATCTTGACAGTTTACCACTATTTTTGCTTATTTTTTTGCTTTTAAGAGGAAGGAAAAGGAAAAAGTCTAGAAAATCAAATTTATGCAGCTTCCTTTTTCTTTTATGCTTTGAGCAGAAATGTATAAAATTCTTTTATTTATAAATTTATTCATTCAATTTAATAAAGGAAAAGAAAATATTGGCTCATAAAGTGTACACAGTTTTCTATTGGTCCTTTTTTGTTATATTAAATTAGTAGTTGTGCTGCTTTGGTGGTGAAATATTATTGAATAGGATTTGATTAAATTATTGGATATTTAATTTAAATGTCAATCTATATTTATAAAAATGGATGTTTGTATGTATGTGTGTATGTTCCGAATGAACTCAAAAACGGTTGGACCGATTTTGATGAATCTGCAGATTTTTGATTTTCGGTATTTGGGCGAAGGGGCGTGGCAAAATAAAAATTTTACATTATACCGCTAATGCCATCTATATATATAAAAAACGGCTGGATTGATTTTGATAAAATTTTCAGGGAATCTTCAGAATAGCCCAGAGGGTAACACTGTATGGTCAGATTTTTGATATTCGGTCTGTGGGCGAATGCCATATATATGTATACTAGCTGAACCCGGTCCGCGTTGCTGGCCCTTAGAAAACATCTGTTTTATATTGAATCTCGATCTCGATTTGAATATTCAGTGTCGAACAAAGTCGATGGCATGTGGTGACAGTCCGGCTGGTTCCAATGAATTCCAAAATTCAGTAGGAAAATCCACGGCTTGTTCTTCGTTCATTAATATGTCAATCGATTTGTATTTTATTGTTTCGCCAGGCAGTTTCAATTGTATTTGCTTATTGAGCTTGCCAAAATTGCATGTTCCCATAGCCAATCTGAATTTTTGTAGTTGGCTGTAAGACTTGGGAATACCTTGTCGATAACGGCTTGAATATTTATTTGTATTTGGCAGAAGTTCAAGAACGAAATCTAATTTGTGGCGGGATCAATTGGAATTTTTCCACTTCCGATGTTCAACAATTGTTTTAAGAATATTTCGGCAGAAGGGTATTGCAGCAAATGCACATGTTCATTGATAGCGTTTGGCTTCTGTAGCTTCATTTCCAGTGAAATAAATTTGAAGGAACTTCGCATCATCATTGGGAAGCGGGAGAAATGATCCAATTCTGTGGTATATTTGAAAGCATGAGTTGCACTTTTGGATATTTTGAAAGAAGTGCTTGGAAATAGGATTGGCTCAGGTGACTCAATAACTGGTGGCAGAATAACTTTGCTGTTCGAACAGCACATTCCCAGGGATTCCTTAGGGAACTTCAAAACGCTGCAATGTAAGCAATGTTTGTTCATTGCGCCAATTAGTACCTCCTTGTGATTCCTGGTGTTATCATATTTATTGTAATAAAATGCCGGCAACTTTAAATCGATTCTCTCTCTTGATCAAGCCATTCGGGAGCGATTGGCTTTTAGTATTCATATAAAAGAGCGGGCATGGCCACTGAACCTAGAAACTGTATCTTGGATTCATTAAGAAATGATGTTTGGAAATTTACAAAATATAAAATATTCTACCAACAACACAAAAAAGAATCCACAAGATTCTATTTGGAACTCAAGTACTAAGGGGTAAAAAGGTGCAAACTTCGGAACACATATTTTGGTACTTTTTTGAAATTCATTTCAGCTATTCATTTTAAGTACTTTTATTTTAATTTCTACAATAAAATTGTTTTGCCTCCACTGAGACATGTCCCTTATCCTTACCCCCATATTCATAAATAGTTTTTTTAGGGTAATTATGACCCAATAAACTCAGAACAGTCATCAGAAACTAATTTGCAAATTAAGATTAGGAACCAGGTGCAAAAAGATGAAGAGTGCCTCAGGGCATTTTTGGCGGTTTAGATGTAAAAAACAATAAAATGTAAACATTAAATATAATACGATTTTACGATGATACTCATAAAAACAATTTTTGGCATTTAAGAAGCATAAATGAAGATCGCATTCTGAGCAAACACACTGTGTTTGCGACTTTTTGCATAGTTTACACCATCTTTATTAGCTAACAAGATTGGATGTTGGTCGATGTTGCCATAACGGACGTCATTAACTGGATGTTTTGCATTTTCGACAACTTTTGAACTTCCTGGCTGTTGATCTTCTTGTGGAGTAACAACTGATCATGAGTCAAAGTCATAGGACGTTTAGAATCAGGATACCGACAAGGTATGACAGGGCCGTGAACACAGTCTTAAGAGATGACGTGATCTCATTCTACACTGATGGTTCAAAGACAGAAAGAGGCAAAGAAATTTTTTCCAATGAACTGGAGTCTCTTCGGTTACCCGATACCTGCACGGTTTTCCAGGCTGAGATATATGCCATCCATACAGCCGCGAGAAGAATCCGGGAACTGCATCAATCAAGGCTCTTAACTCCAACTTTATTAAGTCGAAATGTCTTCTCAACTGGCACAACTGACACAACATCACGTCGAGTTGATATGGGTCCCAGGACATGAGAGCATCCGGGTGAAGTATCTGACGAATGCACAACGAACGGGTCGTCCCAAGACGTATCTCTTGCGCATAGGGATATTCACACTCCCTTGGTGACCGTATCGAAATTGATAAATAAATGGGCTTTGAGTGAGACGGAACTCAGGTGGTCAAATATCATCACTTGTAGAATATCCAGATTGCTCTGGCCCACATAGTCAACGAAGTTAGGTTGGGCAACTATTCTCCCTTTGTGTATGAAATTTCAAAATAAGGGAATGGTAATTCTAAGGGTATCACAATGGCCCACAAGGCCTCCGAGTAAACTCGCTAACTTGCGAGCAACCCACGTAACCTAACCAAACCTAACATTTTCAAATTTATAGACTAAAAGAAAAAACCGATGTGCTTCATCGGTTTCAACGAGCGAGAGATGGTTTGTTTGATTTACAAGTGGTGGTTTTGACACGGAAAACAAAGATAGCCCAGGCCAGCCAAAAAAATTTAAAGACCAAGAATTGGAGGCATTACTTCATGGAGATTGTTGTAAAGCTCAAAAAGAGCTTTCAAAATCATTGCGTGCTACTCAAGTAGCAATTTCAAAACGTTTGCGAACAGGGAAATTGGGTACCATACGAATTGAAGCCGAGAGACATTGAAACACGATTTTACTTGTCCAAAATAAAGATTGAGCGCTATAAAAGAAAATAGATGTTGCATCGAATAATTTCTTGTCAATGAAATCGACATTAAAGCCAAATATTCATGGCGCTAAAGTAATACTCTGTATTATAATCTATTGATATCTGGCCAAACTATCACAGGGAACCTGTTCCGAACACAAATGACAGAATTTGCTGCCAGGCATGAAAGCGTAATATTCCATAATGGCAACATGTAGCAATACCTGTTAAAAACTATTTATAATGAAGTGTTTGGGAAGTTTTTCCTCAAGCGCCTTATAGTCCAGACCGTGGCCGTCCGACTACGATTTTTTTCGATCGATACAGAATGCTCTCTCTGGGATACGGTTCATATTGGAACATATTAACCGAAATTTGCTTGATTTGTTCTTGTCCTTAAAAGATGAGCGGTTCTTTTGGCTCGGAATCCATATGTTGCCAGAAAGATGGGAAAAGGTCATAGCTAACAATGACCAATACTATGAGTAAACTGATATTGTACAAATGTTTCAAAAAATACCGTAATTTTAAGTCATACAATAAAATAAATTTCATAAATTTTATATATATTTTAGTTTTAAGGTAAAACTTAGTTGTCTGGGACAGTTTTGACACCAGATATGAACGAGTTAACAATGTCCTAGAAATTTTAAATTTGACTAAGAAATCTCAAACATTTAGTTGTTTAAATTATATTAAAGATGCTTAAGTCAATTTAGAGAGCAACGAAATTTGAGCATTCATTCATACATTAACCAAAACACACATTTTTAAAACTTAAACTGTGATGGAATTTGTTTTTATATAATTCCTGACAATCTCTTTTAAACGACACAGGAAAATGAAACACTAAAATTAAGCCACTCATAGTACGAATAAGTATCTGATGAAGGAAGCTGTAGTTGTCATAAAGTTTTCTTCACTAATACTTACAAACATTTTTATTTAACTAATGGCGCATACAAACACTAGTACACAATATAAAACAAGTAAGAAAGTATGGTCGGTCAAGCCCGACCATATAATACCCTACACTAAGTAAATGAGCAAAAACATGTTTCTTTCAAAATTTCAATAATTTATATTCGTGAACGATTTTCGGAAGTGGGCCTTATATGGGAGCTATGACCAATTATGGACCGATCACCATGAAATTAAGTAGTGTGATTAATGTCTGCATGAAAGTTATTTATGTTGCATTTTATGTGTATACCAACATTTTTAAGAGATTTATGCTCGTTAAAGTGATTATCGGAAGCAGGCCTTATATGGGAACTATGACCAATTATGGACCGATCACTATGAAATTAAGTGGTGTGATTAATGTCAATATGAAAATTGTTTATGTTGCATTTTATGTGTGTACCAAAATTTTTAAGAGATTTATGCTCGTTAAAGTGATTATAGGAAGCAGGCCTTATATAGGACCTATGACTAATTATGGACCGATCATAATAAAATTTGGCGACATGAATTTCGTATATATAAAACTTATTTGGAGAAAAACTTGTGTAGATACCTATATAAATTAAACATTTATGGCCGATAAAGTCCAATTTCGGGAGGACATTTGTATGGGGGCTAGGTGAAATAATGAACCGATTTCAGCCAGTTTCAATAGGCTTGGTCCTTGGGCATAAAAAATGATATGTACTAAATTTTATCGAAATATCTTCAAGATTGCGACCTGTACTCTGCGCACAAGGTTTACATGGACAACCAGCCAGCCAGCCAGCCAGCCAGCCAGCCAGCCAGCCAGACGGACGGACGGACGGACATCGTTTAATCGACTCAGAAAGTGATTCTGAGTCGATCGGTATACTTTAAGGTGGTTGCTAGACTAATATTTTTGGGCGTTACAAACATCTGCACAAATCCAATATACCCTCCCCACTATGGTGGTGTAGGGTATAAACAGCATATAAAATAAAATAAAGTTGTTATTGCTTATATAGAGAGTAAGGACGATTTTAGTATATATCCCTAAAAGAGCTTTATTATCATTTATTATTTAATGAAAAATGTGTGCAAAATTTTATCAGGATCGGTTAGGTGAAATCATCAAACGATATCGCTCAGTTTAAATACTTTATAAACAGAGAATATTTTGAATAATTTTATAAATATTTTTAAGGCAGTAGTTTTTGATATATGTTACCATATAAAGTTCAAAGTTACATATCTGAAAAACCGCAGCTGCAGAAATGTTTATAAAATTATATGCTAATAACCAAAGTCGTTTATATGTATATTTGTATTATATTTGCTGGACACTCTTTTAGTTTAGAAGTTATGAACCGAAATGTATTATTTTTGTGCATGACTCCTTTGAATTATATAACTCAAGAATTGAATATTGATCTTTTAAAAGAAATGTTGTTTATTCATAAATTGTTGAATAGTGACATGTACATTATCTTTCAAATAAAATCAATTTTAAAGTTGTACATTTTTTAAATTTTTAAGACGTGAAAAGTGCTGTCCGCTTTAGGATTGATTCTCCCCCAGTCTTTTTAAAAATAAAACTTAATATTGCACATGTTATAAAGAACATAATACACCTTAATCTCTATTTGTTACCACATACTAACATAATTCCATTTTATGAAAACAAAAAACGCTATCAAAGACAGGATTAAAATGAATCCATGATAAAATTGAAATAAATATGAATTTAAATAGCAATTATTTTTATAAAGATTTCCAAGATGAATTGTGGTATTTTATTTTAATATTTTAATAATTCCTGTTTTATATTTACACCAACATTTTGTAAGTCATGCGCTATAAACACAATTTACGTGTAAAAAATTAAAGTAATTATGAGCTGAAATCCAAGACAAATGAGTTGAGTACGTGATTTAAACCACAAAAAATTGTGAAGTACTTTTCGTTTTCATTCTTGTGTTATATAAAAAAACAATAAGTTTAAGGTGGAGTGAAAAAAAGGAATAAAGGAGAGGAATAATTTTTAACTTATGAGTTATTACATGGGTCAACAAACAGGGAAAACATTTTGGTGCTGAGGTACCGTTAGGTGTGCATTGGTAACATCTATAATTTTTTTTATTCGTGTTGCTTTGACACAACCTTATTTATTCAATATTGGCTGTCATAAGTAAATTCATGTGCCCGTTTTGTACAACAACAACAGTTCAAATAGTCACTCAGTATCTTTATACACGTTTGTCAATTCACAGAAATGCACACACACTTTATAATGTACAAACTTAAATGTACAAGACAGTTAACTCTAACAGGGCCTATGATAAACTCCACTCACGACTGCAACCTCTGCCACTATTTATACACACGCCATATTTCGTGAATCTTCTACAATGCTCTTAAAGGACAAACTAGTATGTTCGAATTCTAGAGCTTTCGATGTCAATGTTAGAAGCTTTAAAATTTAGTGTTGCCATACGTACAAACAATGCTAATAACCGCATGCTTTCAACATTGTTGATAAGTAGAAACTTCTACTGATGGACGTGTTTATAAACATAATGAATGCTGCAGAAAATCGTTACAGACCATTAAATTCAAATCGCTATTGCAAATTCAAAACACTGTCCTCCACTTAAGCCGGTTCGTCCCAAATAGGCACAGACTCACCTCTCCAGTGGGCAGCTAGTCGTTTTTAGATGTTCAACCTTAATTCCCGATATCGGTCTTCCACATTTCCGTATTCTATAGACCATGTCATCCAACCAACCTCTTAACCAACCTATGTGGTCCCTTGCAGTGTAGTTTGGTAGACAAACCTTTACCATATTGTAGGCTGCATCTGGCCTTCACTTGGTCGCTGATCATTTTAATTCGTCTCCGAAAGAATTCATGCATTTCTTTGGCGAATTCATTGGCAGTATCTTCCTCACAATTGTTTACTGCCTCTGTTGAAGCACATTCATCCAACCTGGAATCTGGCCTGATGACCTTTTCACCTCGGGAAAGACAGGACCACTTTGTCATTGTACCGTTCAACGAGGGCCTCAATCGTTACATGGCCACTTTTCACATCTGCTGGTTTCAACACCCATAAACCATATCAAATCCTCTCCCTCAGTGCTAGCTCTTTTTAAAGGTGGTTCCTGTAATGCTTGCTGATTCGACTGCTGGTTGTTTCTTAGCGGTGAAACATATCTGGTTCGCTTTCTTGGTGCTCTACAGTTTCGCTGAATATGACCAATTTAACCAAAGTTATAACATTTAATTTTGGCTTTAAAGCCTCTAAAACTGCCTCTTTTTGACATTGAACATTATTCAATTTTGTTGCTAAGTCCAACAGCTTTATATCAATGCCATCCAATCAGTTCTTAATAACATCAGACACTTTCTGAATTTTCTTACCTGTGGCTATAGAAGATTCTTGAAGTTTCGCTTAATATTAACATTATGTTCTCATTGCGAAATAGTTGCCGCAATTACCGAAATGTGTTTTGTTATTCATGAACCAAAATATTTTGAGTTTCGACAAAAAATTCTTCTGTTAAAGTTAAGTTAAATTTATTTGTGTTTCTGTTCAATTCTGGTTCGTCTTGCTTAGGTTCCTTTGAAATGTACTTCACCACATAGATGCTTTATTTCTTTCTATTACCACTAGGATTTTGTTATTACTAAGTTATTACTGGACTTGTGTTAGCTCTATTTTTAGAACTAAGGAATGTTGACAATCATTAAAAGACTATTATTGCTAGTCCATAGTGATTACTAGGGTAGGTTTTTTCATTGTTTAAAGAGTAACCTTTTGTTTGCTCTACCTTGCATTTATATATATGCATATTTCACACTTTGACTATAATTTCTTTAAACAAAAACATTACTTTTGAGTTTATAATCCACCACGACATATCGATATTGGTTGCAGACCAATTTTGGGTCCTTTGTCTATAATTTTTTGTTATTATATATTTTTTTTTTTGGAAATCCTGACATGAAATCCCCCGTATGCTAATGTTGGGGACAAATATTTTAATGTGTTACAAACAGAATGATAAAATCAATATACTCGCATAATTTTTGACGGGGGGTATAACAAAAACAACTCTTAATCAGGAATCTACGCACGCATAAAATATAGTAGTGCATGTTTACTTTAACCATTCCAAAATTTTTACAAGTTTTTTAACAATATTATGGTCACAGTAACTATTTATAAGATTGTGGTAACTAAAATATGGTTACAGTAAACAAGAATATGTTTGTGACAACCATTTTTATGATGAAAAATTTTATCATAATATGTTGTTCTCAGATTATGATGTCCATAAGCCGAGAGCAACATAATATGGTAAAACCTTAATCATATAAATGGTTGATACAATCATGTGAATCATAAACTAACCATATTATAGTTACCACAATCATATAAATAGTTACAGAAAACATGCACTACTATATTTTATTTCTGCGTGCGGTTTATTAGCGCTGACATTGTCTTCTGGGCAGAAAGAACCTTGTGTCGTTGCATGTTTTTAATAATTTATTGTAAAAGATTTTTAAAATCATTACTTAAATTATTGAATATTCATACATTGCAATTGTTATTATTATTATTTTCTATTTTTATTTATGCTAATTCGTTTACGGCTTAAACTTTATTAAATCTATATTAAATTTAAATGTCCTCTTTTTTTTCATGTCCTTCCTGTCATAAACTGTCAATATTATTAATAAAGAACAGAACTGCTGCAGCAAAAACAACAATAAAATATGCTTTAAAATGCAATTAAAGTAATTGCCTGCTGTCATTGCTGCATTGTAACATTCGTGGTTGATTTTTTATTTCACACTCTCCAAATTAAAATATTCATACAATCACAAAACAATATTTATATTATTATCCTTAGTCCTTTGATAAGTAATTAATAATGTTGTTAAAACAATAACAACAACAACAACAAAAAAGTACCATAATAATAACAACATACATTCAATAAATATTTTAAATTTATTAGTTAAATGCTAAATAATGCTGCTTTTTTAATGCTGTCAATAAGGGAAATATTAAATATTTTTAATATATTTTTTTTTTGTTGCATGCATGACAATTAAAATCAATTTAAAAAACTACGTTTTAAATAAAAATAATATAAAATATTATTATTCTATTATTGTTTGCCTCTGAGTGATGGTGGGAATGCCTTCTATATTTTTCAATCATAAATTGTGGAAAAATGTTTTCATAATTGAGTTTATAATTTTTTCTTTACATATGTATTTTCCATGAAAATTATCATGCAGCTAAAAAACTGCTGAATATACAACAATGTCATTGGCAAACCATGGTATCAACATATGTGTAGGTATTTATGATATTTGGTTAGGGATTTAAATGAACAATAAAAACATATATACAATTATTGCGGTGTAAATTAACAGTATTTAAATTGAATTATTTTAAATAAAAAACAAAATAAAAAAATACTATTGCACAAATATTTGCAAATTTCTATATAAACAGTGGCAAGCGAAATTTTCTCTTTTCACAATCTGTTGACTGGCTTAGTGAGGTGTCCGAAAGCAAATATAGCAGGTAAAAGTATTATATTCGTGTGAGCCGAATCAGTTATACCCACCATCAATATGTGATAAAATATTTTTCTGTTATAGGGGTTATATGGGGTCAATTATGGACCGATCCTAACAAATTATAATAGAAAGATTTAGATTCATATAAAACTTGTTTATGTGGTTGAACTTGACACTTTTTATCACCATGAGTGGTTTGTCATTCCCTTTGTAATTTCAACATTTATCATTTGCGATCCCACAAAGTATATATATTCTGGATTGCTAGAGATAGCGAAGTCGATATAGCCATGTTCGTCTGTATGTTGAAATCAACTTTTCGTAGCCCCCAAATAACTTACAAAAATTATTGATACATCAATATATCGAGAATACTCCCGGCTCGGTTGCTACTTAAAATCGGCCCACAAAAGAAAAAAACCGAGACAACCTCGATTGTTGCGAAATTCCGCAATAATATTATCTTTAAGTAAGACTAATACTTTTGAGAAATATATAAAAGACTCTGAGTACTCGAATTAGTTTAATCCGCCGGGTGCCCCGCTTGACAATTTTGACAATTGTATTTGAACAAATTGACTAGAGACAAATGTTGCCCGATGTTCGCTATACTTTACAGTGTAATTTCGGAGTACTTAGAACTAATTTGTGCAAAATTGTATCCGGATCGCCGCATAATCAAAATTTTATGGCTATTTCGGGGGGACATTTGTATGGGGGCTAGGTGAAAGAATCTTATGAGGATCAAGAATATGTATTTTTCGGGTCAATCAATATGAAATTATAAGATTTTTAATTTCTTGTCAACATAAAATGAGAAGTTTGGAAGAATAGGAGGAATTAAAGGATTTTAAATTTTTTTTTTTTTTTTAAGGAATGAAATGAAAAATTTCATAATATTTGGTAAACATGTTTTCCATTGCCTAATGTGATCGGGCTCTAACTGTTATAATCACACATACGAGTGTTGTTTTTGTTTTCACATAGTTTTTTCTACTAGTACATTCTCACCACTTTAGTCTCTGACAAATGAGTTAGGTCTTTGACAGGAGAGTTTCCGCTCTTTGTCAATTCCCTATGGTTATGAGTTTTGTATAATTAAATCAAAAATTAAATATTCACCCTTATTCTATTTGGCGTCGTCGACATCAATATTGAGTATAAAAATGGTCCATGTTTCGCCGATGACCATAACAATTGGTTACTATTGACAGAATTGTATACTTTTATAAGTCAGGTTAAAGTACAAAACGCTATCAAAAGTTACCAATTATTGTCGATATCGGCGAAACATATACCATTTTTGACTCAATATTGACGAGGATGTCGATGACGACAAATAGAATCAGAAATTTTATAGTGTGAAATTTAAAAACAATAATCTTCTATATATATAAAAATGAAATGGTCCATGTATGTAATGGCATCACGTGAGAACGGCTGGAGGGATTTGGCTGGTTTTTTTTCTATTCGATTCAAAATGTTCAGGAGATGGTTTGTAAAGAAAAAAAATCCAAAAATCGTAAATTTAATTTTTATATACACTGCCTCCTATTCACTTCTCATTTTTCTTAATAAGAGAAACTTGAAGAACTAACATTTGTAAATAGCTACCAAGCGAAGCCGGGATGGTCAACTAGTTATTTATAATCGTGATTTCTATTAAAGAAATATCCGTTAATCGTGAATATAGATTAATCGTAGTTATTCACAATTTAATTAAAAAGGTAAGCAAATTTACCGTCATATTCAAAAATAAAAATCAGACAATAAGTTTTAGTTTTTCAAATAAAATATTAAAATCATCATACGTTTGAAATAAAAAGTATTATAGAACAAATGATTGAGGCATTTTAGGAAATTTTTGAGGATAAATTTAAAGCGAATTTTTACAAATTTCTAATAGATACAGAACATCTGAACAACATTTATGTAAGAAGACAAAATACCTGGGAATAAATGCAAAAAAAAACTAGAAATTTCCATAGATTTATCTGGCATTTAAAGCTGAAAAAATTCAAGTAAAATCACAGAACATTACGTTTAGTTCATCCCACAGCGCCAGTTCCGCTTACCAAACTGGACCATATACTATCTGGCATATACTGTCGCACACACAACCTAGAAGGAAATAAATGATTTTTTTTCATATGAATTATTAGGCAATTCCACGAGAATGAAAATCCTTGAATTTTTTTTTTTTTAAGATGATTTGAATAGTTGAAAACACTAAAATGTTATTATGTGAAAGTATTTAGAACTTATTAAAACATTTTAAGAGCAATACTAATAGTTCAAACTGACTATATTTATACCCTACACCACCATAAAGTATACCGATCTTAAAGTATACCGATCGACTCAGAATCACTTTCTGAGTCGATTAAACGATGTCCGTCCGTCCGTCCGTCTGGCTGGCTGGCTGGTTGTCCATGTAAACCTTGTGCGCAGAGTACAGGTCGCAATCTTGAAGATATTTCTACAAAATTTGGTACATATCATGTTTTCTGCCCAAGGACCAAGCCTATTGAAACTAGCTGAAATCGGTCCATTATGTCACCTAGCCCCCATACAAATGTCCTCCCGAAATTGGACTTTATCGGTCATAAATGTTTAATTTATATAGGTATCTACACAAGTTTTTCTCCAGATAAATTTTATATATACCAAATTTATGTCACGAAATTTTGTTATGATCGGTCTATAATTAGTCATAGCTCCCATATAAGGCCTGCTTCCGATAACCACTTTAACGAGCATAAATCTCCTTAAAATGTTGGAATATACATAAAATGCAACATAAATAACTTTCATACAGACATTAATCACATGACCAAATTTCATGGTGATCGGTGTATAATTTGTCATAGCTCCCATATAAGTCCCACTTCCGAAATTCGCTCACGAATATAAATTATTGAAATTTTGAAAGAAAAATGTTTTTGCTCATTTACTTAGTGTAGGGTATTATATGATCGGGCTTGAGCGACCATACTTTCTTACTTGTTTTTGTTTGAATAAATTAAAATAGCTAAGTGAGTTTTATTCAATTACTTATCAATTCTTGTTGGTTGCAACAAATAATTGGGATACTCAAAGGGTCTGCTATTAAGTCATATTGTCATAATGTCCTAATATATTATGATAGTTTAAACAAATTGTTGTTGTGAATCGAACAAAACAAGTATCATTTTGTGACAAAACAATAAACATAGTTCAAAAAGTCTTATTAGTTTAGAACTTTTTGTTTGAAACACAACAACATTTTTTTTTAAACTATCAAAATATATAAGGACATTTTGACAATATGACTTAATAGCACATTGTTTGAGTCTCCCAAATATAAAAACCAAATCACTTTTCTTAGCACGAATTTGTTTGACGTTGTTTATTCTTACGAGTGCTTTGTAAGATCAAACAGCATCAAATAAAGTAAAACTAAATATTTGTTTTGAATCATCCAAAATAAAGATACCTTTTGGAAATAAATCAAAGAATTCAAATATATTTTATTTGGTGGTTACGTCTTTTTCATCAAATATTTGCCATTTGTGATCCTATCTTTAGCAACAAAAACAATTTCTTTAATTTTTGGAAATTTCGATTTCAATTGGATTTTATTTCAACATTTATATTTAATATATATTTTTTTTTAAAAAGGTTACAATTTGACCAAATTCTCGAAACATCAAATAAAATGTGTAACCTCTAAGCATTATACAATTTTGCTCCAACTTCCAGCATTTAGTTTCTAGATGACGGAGAAAAAATTTTGAATAAGGGCCATCCTAATACATGGTTCATACTAAATAACCGGATCTGCAACTGATGTGTTTTCAATTTTCTTTTCAAGTGTTTGTTTTTTTTTAGTAGCAATATTTATTTAACCGTTTCTTTTTGATATATGCACCAACTATACAGCTTAATATTTCTCCGAAGTTTTTCTCCCCTTTCCGGCGGAAATAAATTTTATATTTTGCTTTTTTATCGAAAAGACAGGTAATACTACATAGGAGTTTATAGTCTTTGTTTTTGTTTATCCTGCTAAAAGAATGAAGAAAATATATGAGAATGATGCAATTGCATGTTCTGCAATTGATATAAATTTCAATTGACATGTCTGTGCAACAATAATAGAAACAACAACAATAACAAAAACATACACAAAAGTTCGAAAGCAACTTTACCAAGGCCTCAAGGAAATTAAAAATATATATAGATATATATATAAAATAACAATTCAACTGAAAATAAGCAAAAAAAGGAAACATATAGAAATTACACATGAAATAGAGTATTAAACTGGAAAGGAGATTTCTAGTATCAAGAGCATTAGTAGAAAATAAAATAAACCAACGATTTAACTTAAAACCTCCTGCTTTTGTTTTGGTTAAAACAAAAGCTGTTGCAAGTTCAAATATGGATAGAAAGAAATTGAAAAAGTTTGTGATAAAAACAACATGAGAGGGGTAGAAGATACTTTAAGTAAACTATGTAGAGAGACAAAGTATCTCATCATGATATCAGAAACAAATATTTGAAATAAATTAAAACTAGAGATTAAAAGCTGGCAAATGAAAATCAAATACTTAAAGATAAAAACTATTTAGATAAAATTTTTTACATTAATTAGACTGCTGCAAGTTTCGGCAGTAAAATTTACTACAATTTTCCATCTTGTTGTAGGAATATCTTCTGGAACATATTTAGATTATCGATTATCGCCAAAAAGTAATTGATTCATTCTATTACCCGAACGAATTTTGACATCAAATTTTTCTTCAACAAAATAAAATAATAATATGAGCAAAAGTTCCTCCAGATAACCATTTTCTTAAGTTTTTTTTCGCATCTAAAGTACTCTTGATTTGTTTGGATTAACACCCAAAGTCAAAGAGTCCTGCTGATGCCCCGGTACCCTTAAAAATAATAGAACTTTTACTTAAACATATTTGACATCAAACGCTGCTAATGTTGTTGCATAAAAGAAAAAATAAAGGCAATTAACATATACAGCAGTACAGCGTAGAACAATAGTTTTGCTATACGTATTGTATATTGGTCGTTAACAGCCATCGCATTTTTTACGTGTTTTTCGATCAGATTATGAATCAGTAGTTACACAAAGGTAGCAGCGACCCTTTGTTGGCAACAGTCCAGTTTTGTCTCTAATAGTTGTATCTGATGGGCCTGCAGTTTTCTGGTAAACTGCTTTAGGGATGGTTTTATTTTTCATTCATATGCGTTCAATTATAGATCAAGTCTTTTGGAGATTGGGGCAATGAGCCATACGCTTAACCAAGATCTTGTGACAATCTCTGAATGGTGTTCTGTGAATAGAGTCGATTTTAATGCACGCAAGATGCACTTGTTGTATGTTAACACACAAACGCACAACAGATCATGTTACTCCATCTGTGTTTATGGGTGGTGTAAATATTATGGAATCAGAAGCTCTTGATGTTCTAGGCATGAGTATTCAGTGCGATATCCGCTGGACAAAACACATTTTTCGAGTGTTGAAAGCAGCATTCAAGTACCTCGGTTTTCTAAAACGGTGTAAGACATACTTCACTCCATCTGATCTCCTTACTATTTACACCACTTATATCCGACCGAAAATGGAATACAACTCTCATGTGTGGGCCGGTGCTTCGAAGTCTATTTTGGAGTTACTCGACCACGTACAGGAGAGGGCATAGGTGCTTATCGTTGACAGCTCTATTGACTCACTAGAACATCGTCGCAATGTGGGTTGTGTTTCACTGTTCTACCGATACTTCAATGGTATGTGCACTGCCGACATTAGGGAACTTGTTTCCGAAACCCGTAGTTTTTTACCCAACACACGTTCTTCGGCAAGGGCTCATCAATTCGTTGTCGACTGGACAGTGGATAGCATAACACATTACAGGGAAAATTCGTTCGTCAATCATGTTGAACAAAACGGCAAATGGTGTTAGTGGTATGTTTAGACACCATCTGTTTCGTAACATCTGCCTTTTTGTTTTGTTGTGTAAGTCGTTGATTCCTCAGCTACAATTTTCCTATATCGTCCTTTGGGTTTGGCCGTAACTCTTTTGGAATATAGGCTTTGTTTTGTCGAAGGGTACCGACGAGACTTATTCCTCTAACTTGTAGCCGATTGATCAATTCCAGATTGTTTGTAGAAAACGACCAGATCTAGAACATTGTTTTCTCCTACATTTACCTGTCTCTGATGGCTCGCCTGTGTAAATAATTTCACAACCAAAATATTTGAATTTCGTATATATTGAGTGATTCTGGTTCTGCCTCTAAATGGAAATAACTTTTTGTCTACTATCACATTTCAAACTGGAAAATAATTTAAACGTAGACTCTGCATCAACATGTTCCAGATATTGGAGATATGAGCAGCTTTTTCTGTTTGTTTACATGTCGATCTTGTAAACGTATTGCGCGCAGTATTTGCTAAAATATATCACGACTTAACGATGCCTTGTATAAAAAACGACCGTAATTTCCCTAAATGGAGGATCATCGTTGCCACCATTTTTACCCATACCAACTAAAATTCCAATAGAAGCATCAAGTACTTCCATTGAAATCAATAAATTAAAATAACAACAGACAAACATACACGGTTGCCCAGGTACCCTTGTCAGGAGTCTACGTGTGTAAATCTCATCAGTACGGTTAGGGTTAACATCTTATTTGTAATGACTTATTTAACACCCTATTATTAAGCCTTTTGCTAGGTAGTTAAGATGTGTTAAGTCAAATATATTACACAAAGATCAAAAAATAAATATCTTATTAAATGGATTTTTTTTATTTTTGAAGTTAGTAACAAGTGGATGACAAACTAGTGATGAGAGATTGGTGGAACAAAAGCCTACTGGCTAGGCTAAAAGCTTTCATACTCCTGCCCACCCAGTAGTGCTAAGTCCTCTTCTCAGACGTCTTCTAAGAAGGAGTCATCTATTTAGATGTTCACGTAGCCGATGACCAAACTTTTTGGGCAGGCGAAAATAGTTGTCAAATATAAACCTTTCAGTGAAATTTCTTAAAGAGGAGGAGGATCGTTCCGAAAATACTTGAAAATATTTTGAAAAATCCTGGTACTGTCCCCCAAATCGAAGATGATTGATGATTCTGAAGCTGCTGGCTTTTACTAAAGCACTTTCTGCGGTTCTTCCTATTGAGTCACTTAGGAAAGTGTCTGCAAGAGCATAGTCTGACGTGGTTCCGCGAAGATCGAGATCAAAAAACAGCAATCTCAACAGAGATTCCTGGAGATTTTTGTGTAACTTCTGAGGCAAAATCCCCATTTCCATACCCATGATTGGAAGGGGTCTATTTTCAAAGGCAGTTATGGTACATAACAATAAATCATTGGCTGCAATGCCGGAGAAAGAATGTAAGGTGTGAAAAGTCCACTTCTGACACATAGCTGGTGATTTCGCTTTCGGATAGTGCGCATACCAAATCATACTTCTTGGGTGACCTTTTTAGTAAAATGAACGTGGCAGAGGACAAAGACAATATCATGATATCAGATACAGAAGATGTTTATGTAACCGACGCACAGTGGTGTAGAAAAAAAATTTAGAGAAATAAATCTGTAATTTCTAAACTGTTAGTCCGGTTTAAATGAAATATCTCATGCGTAAAGAGAAAGTGTTATTGAGTATAAGTTTTGAATTTGGACCTTATGGACTCACCAGGGAGGGGCCAGGGGTCCCCAAAGTAGGACACCTAGGGTATGTTACATATGTTAGTCTCTGTGAGTTGTTAAGTTTTCCCTAGTTAATTTGCCACGTAAAAAAACATAAGGTACACAAATTATATATCACTGGATAGGGAATTTTATCTATTTTTCAAAAATGTATAAAACTTTTGACAATTAAAAAATTCATTAAATCCTTTTTTGAAAAAAAAAAAACATTTTTTTTTAAGTTTTTGGCAAATATGCAAAATTTTCAAATTAAATTTTTATTTATGAATATTTTTTAATGAAATTTTATACTTATGTAGATTTTTCTATTAGAAATGGAAAAATAAAAACCAATTTTAAAATTTGTAATTATAAGTCCCACAGTTCCCAAAAAAGTGTTGAAAAATCCCAAAAATGGGATTTTTTAATTTTTAGTTATTACATCCATACCAGAGTCTAGGAACCTACAGTGTTGGAAAAAATAATAGAAACGATAGCATTTTTTTCCAATTTTGTAAGTATATTTGTCAAGTTTAGTTTTGTTAAAAAAGATTTATATGCAGTTTTGTTTACCAGACATACAGCATAAGAAAAAACAAAATCAATCCTCTTTTCATTAAGATTTTAATACACTATATGACTAACAATGTAAAGAGTCAATATTTTTTCTGGAAAAAATAATAGAAACGCGTAAAAGGAATCAATTTTTAGAGGCATATCTTTTAATTTTTTGTTAAAAAATTGTTCTATTTTAATATTAAGAGGCTCTACCTTTGTTTTTCATATCTTCATTGCATCTGTGAGTCATGGAATCAACCAATTTTTTTGGAAAAAGTCCTTGTTAATGAAAAACCACTCTTCCTGTTTTTTTTCCCACAATTCGTCCTTATTTTTCTGACTGATGCCCTCCAGCTTCCTCTAGAGCACTCCTTAAAGGTGTTCTATTGGTTTAAGGTCCGGTGACTGTGAAGGCCATTCCATAAGAGGTACTTTTTTGACAGCAAACCAATCCTTTGCCAATTTTGAAGAGTGATTCGGATCACTGTCCAGCTGAAATTCCCATCTCAAGGACATCTCTTCCTCAGCAAATAGAAGGATTATGCTTTGCAATATATTTACGTAGTCCGGGGCGCATATTTTGTTCTTTATCCAAAATATTGAACAGACACCAGAAGAAGAGAAACACCCCCATATCATGATGGATCCACCGCTGTGTTTGACGGTCTTCTTGAGCTGTGGTCAGATGAAACATGGATTAATTTGTTTGGATCCCATGGGAAACATTATGTTAGGCACCCACACAATAAGGCATATGATCCAAAATATACGAAGAAGACCGTAAAAGACGACGGTGGATCAATCATGATATGGGCGTGTTTCTCTTCTTCTGGTTTCTGTTCAATATTTTGGATAAAGATCAAAATATGCGCCCCGGACTACGTAAATATATTGCAAAGCATAATCCTTCCATTTGCTGAGGAAGAAATGTCCTTGAGATGGGAATTTCAGCAGGACAGTGATCCGAATCACTCTTCAAAATTGGCAAAGGATTTGTTTGCTGTCAACAAAGTACATCTTATGTAATGACCTTCCCATCCATCGGACCTTAAACAAATAGAACACCTTTGGGGATTGCTCAAGAGGAAGCTGGAGGGCATCAGTCGGAAAAATAAGGACTAATTGTGGGAAAAAAACAGGAAAAGTGGTTTTTCATTAACAAGGACTTTTTCCAAAAAAAATTGGTATATTCCATGACTCACAGATGCAATGAAGATATGAAAAACAAAGGTAGAGCCTCTAAATATTAAAATAGAACAATTTTTTAACAAAAAATTAAAAGATATGCCTCTAAAAATTGATTCCTTTTACGCGTTTCTATTATTTTTTCCAGAAAAAATATTGACTCTTTACATTGTTAGTCATATAGTGTATTAAAATCTTAATGAAAAGAGGATTGATTTTGTTTTTTCTTATGCTGTATGTCTGGTAAACAAAACTGCATATAAATATTTTTTAACAAAACTAAACTTGACTAATATACTTACAAAATTGGAAAAAAATGCTTTCGTTTCTATTATTTTTTCCAACACTGTATTTGAAAATTATTGAGCACATACTGGGCCATCTAAAGTAGGTTACTATATTTTAATATCGACTATGCGATTTGAGAATTTTTCATTTAGAACATTTGATGTAAAATTAGCTTTTTAAAAAGTATAAATTCTTTATACATCTTCTTAGAATTTTTTTGAGATATCTAGGAAGAAAAATAGGACTGTTTTTCCCAACAAATACCGAAAAATCGCCTATTTAAAATTTTTTAAATTCGAATACATATAACTTTGAATTCAGTCATTATTTTTAAAAAATTCATTTTCTGTTTGATACATACTTTTGTTGTTAGTCCAACATAGGAAAAATGGAGAAAATCGAGAAACATTTGGATCCACTGTTATTAAAAATCTGGAGTAGGGGGGTAAAAGTGTTGAAAATTTAATATTCAAATGCGAATATCTCCTAAGCTTTATGAGATACGTTTTTTTGTAGTGCTCGATGGGGAGATTCTACATGTGATTTATTTTTGAAATGGGAACGCAAACGAAGAAATAGGATCGTTTTAAAAATGTAACATACCCGAGGTATCCTACTTTGGGGAGCCCTGGTGGATCCACCAGGTCCAAACTCAAGACTTGAACACGATAACACTTCCTCTTTACGCATGAGTAATTTCATTCAATACGTACTAACAGTTTAGAAGTTACAGATTTATTTCCCTGTATTAATTTTCTATATCACTGTGCGAAGTACACGACCCGGATTATAATAAAGGTTAACTGGTTAACTTTCACTTAACGCAGAATCCGTTCCGCTGCTCCTACGATTATTCAATCTGAATCAATTTGTTTTTTACTGAAGAGAATAAAAAAAGTCTAATTTAATTCATTCTCAGTATGTCGGTATGGCAAAAAATCTTCAATTTTTATTATCCAATGATTTAAAATAACTCAAAATATTGAAGTAAATATTGGGAGTGTGATACATTTATTTGCAAGAATCATTCCGAGGCGTATTTAACACAGCATGAACTGAAAAAAATTTAACCAGAAATAATGTAATTTGCATTTCATTTGTGAAGTATAGGACAGGTGAATAATTTATTATCATCAAGTTTATTAAAGGATGCTTTGAGGAATGGAAAATTTAATGATTAGTAGTTCCTCTATATGAAACATTATTACAAAAAAGCAGACAAATAATTTCTTATTCTTTTTTTCCTCATGTATTTTGATTTAATCACCTTTATATTATATTGAGACGAAATGAATCAGCAGTTTTACTTTCATAAGCCATTAAGATTGATGAATTTTGAAAATACTTTCTAAATTTTTGAGAAATTCTAAAAAATATTACTAAAAACGAAAAGTTTTTTTTTATACGAGGTTTGCTTTGAAAGTTTGGACATTGATACTTTTTTAAGCTACAATATAAATGAAGTATTTCATTACTTATAATGGCCAGAGTATGACATCTGTATATTCTACTAACTTGGTAGCTTATATTATGATTCCTTTAAGATATTAAGCCTCCAAAGAGGCACTATCCCTTGCACAGAATTTAAGTATTTTCCCCGTCCACATGGTTACTAATGAACCCTCTTTTAGCCTGTGGCTGGCATCAATTATAGAGAATAAATATAACTTAATAAATGTTGATTAAGATCTCGAAGATAGTATGACTCATCAAGATCTTTATCTATCATGGCAAGATGGTTGATTTAAAGTGTGAAATAGAACATCGATCCCTGCAAATTTTAAAAGATTTCTAGCTTCAAGTTATTTTCTCTTTGCCAGCTCCAGAATTTACAAAGTTATTTACTTGAACTGTGGATTTCCGGAGGACTTCCGTCATCGCTATAGCCTAAAAGTAATAGGGATAAACAATTATAGTTTCAGTATAGAAACCGTCTGGTCTCATTGAAAATCCTACTTTTGTGACAGCTTAAACTATTTTGTTTACATGGAGATCGAGTCATTAGAATGCAAATATTGATATTTGAATTTAACCAATTTTACATTCTGAAGCATTTCTCTTCTTTTTATTGTTTACTTATTCAGAAATAAGGAAAATATTTCGAGAACAAATTAAACCTTTTAGACTAAACAAATATTTTAAAAATATTTTCCAAAACATTTCGACTATATGTACTCTCACATACGGGTAAGATATTGTGTTAAGCTTACTTGTCAAAAAGATTAACTCCATAAAACATAAAGTAGAGAAAAGTGATAAAATAAATTATGTTAAGTATCAGTTAAAGGCTTTATCATTAAATTCTACAAAAAAAATCAAAAAGTGTAGTTAATCATTTTACCAAATAAGACATCCATATAATTTATGCTTTTGAAGCATT
The DNA here is from genome assembly GCA_942486065.2 of Calliphora vomitoria. NCBI lineage: Eukaryota > Metazoa > Arthropoda > Insecta > Diptera > Calliphoridae > Calliphora > Calliphora vomitoria. The sequence continues at coordinate 89,793,856 of OW818029.2, forward strand.
TCATTAACAAAGAAAATCTAGTTAACGAACAAAAACAAAGTTAAAAAACTTTTTTCTCTTTGTGCTGAAAGTTTAAATACTATTAACGAATTTTTTTTTTAAATTTCCAAAAATAAAATGTTTACAGAAAAAGGAAGAAAAAAAAAAAGAAACCTACAACAGCAGCAGCCAGCAGTGGTAGCAACAACAGAAAATTGGAATATTGTTTTAACAAAATCAATAAAAATTTTGTGCTTAACTGAATCTGGATTTTATTTGTATTTTACTATGCTTAAACGTTTTTCTCTTCAATATATTCTATTCAGTTCAGTTCTGTGTGATTTTTTTTTTTTTCGTTCGGAATGTACGCTTTACTGGGTTTTAGTTAAGTTTTCAATCATTCCAGTTGGATGCCACAGCACAGTACAGTACGATTTGCTGCCACAGTGTAACAGCTACCATTGTCGGCCGCCAAAGTTGCTACTAAATATTACTTTCTCCCTGCTAGAGAGCAGCAACCTACTTTTAGAACAAACAAACCATATAAAGTAGCAGGAGTATGTGGATGTGTGTGTAAGTGTGCATATGTTAGTGTTTGCCTGACTCTCTCTTATACATACATATATAGTTACAAAGCTAAAGGAATATATATATGTTTTTCTTTCTTTGGAATTAAAACGAAATTTGTATTTGTATGTAAATAAGTGTTACAGTTTCGATGTATAAGTGAGAGTTTTTATAAATACAAACATGCATCCATTCTTATTAAGGTGGTCCTTGTTTTGCACTTTTTAAATTTTCAATGTTGCCAAGATTTGTAATTGTTCTCTTTTCTTTAAAAATCATATGCTGAAAATCGGACAAAAGGTTGTAAATTTTATTTGATGTTTCGAGTTTTTGGTCAAAGTTTAAAAAAAAATTCAAAAAATCCATTTGAAAATTGATTTTGTATTTTAATTATAAAAAAAAATTGTAGCTTAACAGCAGTGCGTTTGATCAATAAGCACGATATGGTATTCGCGGCCTGGGTTCGATTCCCAGCCGCTGCTATTCAACAAGATCAGTTCCTTATAACTATATAAACCATTAGAGGCGCTGCCTAATATCTAATATAACGTGCAATTTCAGAGTTGTCAAGCAAAATAAGCTTTCTTCTCCTTTCACCACCTGAGTGTTAATTTTCTTTAAAAAATTTTACATTTTCAAAATTTGTTTTAAACGAAATTTAAAAAAAAATTAACAAATTGTTCTCGATTCTAATAAATGCTAAATGAGGATTCAAAAAACAAATTTCAACGGTTGTAACTATTAAAGGTAAGCGTTGGGAATGATTTGAAATTTAGTTGTTGGTCACAAATTGTTTTTTCTTAAATTCATAAAAAAAACAATTCATAGACTATTGTCTAATAACAAATTTTAAATAGTTTCATTGTGATTTTGCGATTTTAAATTTCTAAAACATTGTTAACTCTTTTTATATCTGGTGTCAAAACTTTCTATGATAGCAAAGATAGACCTCTACACTAAAAAATTTTTAAAAATTAAATAGATGAAATTAGTGTACTCTATTGAAACTATTACACTCTTCTGCTTGAGCATCTTTAACCCATATTGCACCAATACTTTCCAAAGTCAAAAATAATTTTCCAAACAATTTTAAATACATATTAGGGTTCCTAATTTCCCGAACATTTGCCATTCCCAGGAAATATTAAAGAAATCCATTCATCCCGGGAATGTTTAAAACTAAATTAAGCCAAAAATCAATATAAATTTCAAAATAATTGTTAAAAATTCAATAATGACATTGTTTAATATATAATTTAATTAAAAGATTTGAAAAGTCCAACTAAGTTAAATCTCTAATAATTTTTCGTTGTTCGTTTTGAAGAAGTTTTTTAAATCAGAATGCATATAAACATGTTTTAACTTGTGTTCTTCTAAGTAATTTTTTTCTCTAGATATTAGTAACCTTAGAAATTTTAAGGTTAAGCATTACAATAATTCCTTAAAAACTTCAATTTGTATAGAAATGTTAATTTTGCTATTTTAAATAAAAATTTTTCTGTTTTTAGCACACAGAATAATTTTTGTTGAGGTGAAAAAAGAAACTGGGAATTATTAAGGTGCTAACATTATAACTTTTGTATGGGTACTATGGGTTTTAATTTGTTTATCAACAATCTTATTTGAAAAATATCTCTTTCGAAACTAAATGCGCAAGGTTTAACATAGTCGAAATTCTTAAGTTTTTAATACGAGATTTGAAAATAACAAAAATGTTATACCCTCCACCACCATTAGTGGTGAATGGGGGTATATATAAGTTTATCATTCCGTGTGTAACATTGAGAAATAATCATCTAAGACACAACAAAGTATATATTTTATTGATCCTTATAAAATTCTAAGTCGATTGAGCCATGTCCGGCCGTCTGTGTAAAACACGCTCTCGTCCAAAATAGACAAACAATAGGCAGTTTTGTATTGAAAATCAGCAAAATCGGTACAGCAGGCCCAAAGTTATGAATTAAAATGTGAGACTACCTACAAACAAAATTTATAATTTTCTTATATTTTTTGTTATTTCGGTTCATATTGGTTTCTAGCTCTCATATAAGAACCACATCCGAATAACACATTAACTTGCATAAATATCTAAAAATATCAATATCAAAAGAAAATTCAAAGTCATAGTACAGAATTTTGTGAATATCGGTCCATATTTGACCGTAGCTTCCATATATGATCCACACCCGAAAATCACAAAAATCCTCATAAATTTTTTACAAATGTAGTTATCAAGTTGAAATTCGAAATCAAAAATTACAATATATGTAAAAATCATTGTACAGAATTTTATGATGATCGGCTTCCGTATTTGTCAAAACGGATTTGATTGTTCGCACGCAGTGAACTACCACGTAAAAACCATATAAGTACCACTTCCGGAAAACACATTAACCTACACAAATATCCAAAAAAATGTTTGTACTGAACCAAAATTGTACACCGATCAGTAAGTTGTATCCAAGAATCATATTACAAGATTTTTAAAATATCAGTCCATAATTCGCTATAGTTTTCGTATAAGGTCCACTCTTGTTAATAGCGTTGTTTACATTAAATTTTATTAATTTTTTTATTTATAAATTTTACAAAAATATCCCTCAAATACTTGAAAATCATGTTACAATATTATATGGTGATAGTACCATTAAAGGTTAGCTGTCATATATTGAACCAAAATAATACACAGATCATTAATTTGAATCCAAAAATCATACTACTGAATTTTGTGAATATCGGTCCATAATTGGCAACAGTTCCCATAAATGTTCTACTTGCGATAATAACACATAAAACTCTTGTAAAAATTAAATTCAATTAAAATACATAGAAATCACTTTAAAATATTATATGACAATTGACCCATAATAGGTCATAGCTTCCATATTAGTTCCACAACCCAAAAATACATTAACGCATATAAACATTGATATTGATCAAAAATTCTAAAGAAATTAGTTACTTCTTCACTTGTTGTGAATAAGGATAATGTTGATTCAATCGGGTAATGATAACCAATTATTAGGTACATATGTAAATTGTTAATGTCGTACGTTATAATAGGAATAAATGACAAACTCTTTTCAAAATGGTAAGAATCTGTAGTTAACGTATCTTATGTTAAACAAGTCTTTCTAACAATTGTTATATTATTTCATATATTTATTTAATAGTATTTCAATAACATTGTCTTTATCCTCATAATAGGAGCGCACTTCTAATAACAAATATTGAATATGGATATTAAAGTGTTTATGCCAATGTAACTTCTACAATTCTCATCATATTTAGGTGGAAGGTATTTAAGATTCGGCACGGCCGAATATAGTACTCTTACTTGTTTATACACTGTTTTTCACTTGAGTTTAATATGGAAATATGTTCAGCCAAACGCGTAATGTTAACCAATTATTAGGTATATAAATTATTAAATGTAATACGTTTGTGCAGAAGATATTTTATTTATCTTAGTCTTTCTAACAATCGATATATAATTTCAATTGTTATATCATAATATTTAAGTAGTCCTACTTGTTTATGTCATCATATTTGTTTTTTATTAATTTAGCATAATCTCTTTTTTTAAATAAATAAACATTAAAATAGTTGAAAAGGAAAAAACCTAAAGAATATTTGTCGGCTTAGGCCTTGAACGAACTCTTGTATAATTATCGTGTGAAATTGTTTTAAAAACTTTATTTTTTTAAGAAATTTGAAATCCAAGAAATTCAACTTTATTTTTTTTTTAATTATTATGGTCCAATAGAATACAGAAATTGTTCTTAATAATCAAATGTCAAAGTTTTTTACATTTTTGCTGTCTTGGACAATTTTGACCAATGTCCTAGAAATTTAAAATTACAAAATCATAATTAGGCAATCCAAATAGATAATCCGACATAAAATATTAGAAAGTAAAATATTTTTAAGATTTAATTTAATCAAATAAAATTTTTAAGAAATCCGCCGATTTCAAATCGGTTCCCAGCCTAACTCATAATAAGGACTGAGACGAAAAAATCTTAACAAACATACATATATGTTAATAAAAATGAAACCACTCAACTTACAGTTTTGATTTTGAAAATAATATTTTTATAGTTCTAATCATTTGTAGGATTTGCGTCCCTTGGTACAAATACCGCTATTGTTTTTATACCACTCAAGACCTTGCTTATCAAAGTGGCAGCATGCCAAATCAGGCCAACATTAAGAAGTCTTATGAATGGAAGCATCCTCTTGTGTAAACATTTCTTGATGTAAATTTCTGTATTTATAGAGCCTTTTGTAACAAATTTTAAGCGTTTTTTGCCGCAACTGCATATTGCTTGCCATACCAAGAACTTTTTGGGAAAATTTTCTACTTTTGGGTCCTAAACATTTTTACAACATTCCCTCGAGCATCAGCAACATAAAAATATTGAACCAGAAGCGGCGAAAAATTTTCCATACGTACGTTTATCCATTATGCAGCAGGTATATTTTTTGTATAAAATTTGACTTAGATTTCCATGCTAAATTTTTAGCTGAGTTCCTGTCAGGAACTTTTTGATCCTTGAATGTTTTCAAAACTGCACTTTTCGTACCAAATAGTCCGAGTACTGACCTAACCGGACTGCTTTCCTACCGAATGTGTTGGTAGGTCTTTTGAAAATGCTTTATATTTATTGGCTTTAGAAACATCACGTGGATCATTCCTTCTATATGAGCCAGGTTTTCTATCAACGGGCAAGTTCTCCCGATATTGTTTAATAATATTGGAATCAGTTTGATGGCAGACCTTTAATTGTTTGACCAACCTTTTATAGGGTCAAGCTGGGTTTTGTTGAAAATATTTAACAAGTTTAATAGCCACTTTATTCTCGTCACTTATTTTAATCAGATTAATAAAATGAAAATCGTGTGTTAAGGTTTTTTTAATGTCAGTCCTTAGGTTCGACCATTAAAATTTGCATTTAGAATTTTTTAAAATCGAAATCTACTTTGTAAATTTTTGAAATTATATTTAGAAAAAATGTTGAAAATGTAAAATTGGGATTTGAGATATGCATACAATTTTATAATTAGTTTGGTATCAAGTTATAGATAGTTATCGATGTCGGAAAATGTTTATATTCAGATAAAATTTCAAAACCATGTTTAATTGGATTTTTTCTTAATAAACAAACGTTATACAAAATTAAGCATTTAGGTTTTATATGACAGATTAAAGCAAACAAATGCCACCCTAATACATATGTATAAACGCGTGCATGGGTTACAATTTATTTTTATGTTACTTCAGCCTTTGAGCATCCTTTAACAAGCTTTTCATGTACACATACAGTCGTGTGCTTGCTTTATATGGATGTAAATATATTTGTAAGTATGTGTGTGCCTCTATAACTGCCAGTCTGCCAGTATTTCTATTCAGTCATCCATATGTTTTGTTTACTAGAAAAATAAATGAATATACAAAAAGGAAAATAAGACCTAATGTTTCTTATTTTTATTTTTAAGCATTTGCCCCTCTACTGCTACTGCTACTAAATACTTTTATTTTTCTTTCATTTTTCTGTTTAGTTGTAATACCTATATTTATTTATATTTTTCTATTTATGTACTTTATTTGTGTACTTTATTTGCTTATTTTTTTCCTGTTTCCTTTTTTGTATGGCAATAACATTCTTTGTCTGATATTTTAACTTACACTTTATTACTCCATTGTTGGGTACTAAGTAAAAGTAGTTGTAACTAATATGCTTAAATACATACTTACTCAAACAAACATACTTAACTGCACAAATATTTGTATTACAAAAAAATACAATGACATACAAATTACAGCAAAGTTTTAGTTGGTAGAAAGTGTACATATGTAAAGAATAAATTTTGATTCACATTGTCTTGTTCATAAAGGGACTAAATATACAAATTGTCATATTTCCTCGTATCTACATGTTAACTATTGTGAAATTCTCAATTGGTTTTAAAAAATGATCATGATGTACAATTCTTTGAATTATGTAAAACAAATACATATTTGTCTACTTGTTCTACATAATTTTTTAATGTTTAATAATACCTAAAAAACATGGTTGGACTTGGTTACGACAACTATTGTACACATATAATTGTTAATTTAGTTTAATTAACCTAACCTAGTTATAAATATTTAAACATATTTGGTCAATTCACAAAGTATTTTATCAGTCATATTGTCTTAATGTCCTAATATATCACGACTCGGCTTAATCGACTCTTATGCAGTCGGCGTTGGTATCTGCTGGTTGGTTACGATAACACAATAAACAAAGCACAGAAAGTAGTACTATTTTAGGACATTATTTGCTTGAAAAGCAATAAAAACCATTGTGAAATATTAGGACATTATGAAAATATGACATGATAAGAGACCTTGTGAATAGACCAATTGTTACGTTTTTACATTTTAAAAACGGTGATTTATTTCCTTTATATAAATCGTATTCTTTTAATTGCAAATAATCAGCAGTTTAAAAATTGTAAATAGTCCCTCTCTTTTAATTCACACACTTTAAAAACACATTTTATAATTTTCAAGAATACAGCGCCTATGATACACTGATGCATTGCAACTTGCTGTTACTATTTATATACACAGTCGCATCTTCTAGTAGTTTCATGAATTATCTAACGGACACAACTAGAATGTTGTTTTTATAGAGCATTTAGCAACTTTTTATGTTAATGAAACAATGTTGATAAGTAGAAGTTTCGAGCACTTGAAATGTATATAGACCGCAATTTCGTAACAATATTATATTAAGTTGCAAACAAAACATATTTAGGACGCAAACAAAATATGTTTATCATTAAAAAGTTTTGACGGGAATACAAAATTGTATTTTGGTTGATGGAATGTAACCATAATGCTGACTTAACGTAACACTTTAGTGCGATTATAGAACATTAATGAAGTGTAACAAGAATTTTACATAAAAATGCAAACAAATCATTTTTTGTATAAAATATAAAACCAATATTGTGTGCTAATTAAAAAAAAACAGTATTTTTCAATTCAATTGCTTTTGAAAATCCAGCCTGTTAGCAGATGTCAAGTAAAATCGTAATGAAATTGTGCTTTTAACAGGTTCAAACGTTGGAGTTACGTTACATTTTATCACTATAACTGCTCTAACTACTTCACACACAACAAAACAATCAGCTATTTCGTTTTGTTAAGGTTACATTACATTACGGTAGCCTTGAGTTTTCATGTGCTGAATTCCCAATTATTGATAAATTCGCTGACATTTTTTATTGGGGGATAACCTAGTTCCTGTGCGCATTTCACTAGTTGCCTAAGCCAGATCATCAGCAAACATTTTCAGGCTAAGGATATTTTTATAAATAGAACTACAGTGAGCGGTAACGTGAACTAATTAAAACCAAGGGAGTTCATGTTAGTGAAATTGTTCACGTTAGCGATTGTCGAATTTCATGGAAAAAATATAAAATGTTATAATATAAGCCTGTGTTTTAGTCAATGTAAACAAAAGCTTGTTCACGTTAGGCGGTGTTCACGTTAGACGGTGTTTACGTTACCGCGAGTGCACTGTATGTATATTTATACAAATATCAAAGCTTATGATTAATTTGGAACTTATTTTCATTGTTTTTGATCATAACATGATTACTTTAGAAAATAGTGTGATATAATAATACGACTATATCTGATCATAATATCATGTATTATGATTTTAATAATGTTCATATGTTTGGTCTGCCATCATAAATCTTATCATAGAATGTTGCTTTTAGATTATGTTTACCACAACCATGTTCTTTCTCTGTGTGTTTGTTAAAAATATAATGACCCATGAATGAATTTTTGTATCGACCATTTCTGATCACCTAAACGTGAGAGTACAAGACCAGAAAATCTCTCAGACATTAATTGTTTCTCGGGCAGTATGATATGTGGCACCGTGGTGAAAAAAGGAAATTCAACCCCCCCAAAACCAAAAAGTTTTAATAAAAAAAAGAAAAATGTAAAATAAATTTTATTTTATTTCCCCCTCCCAAATGGTTGACCTGGATCCGCACTTGGACTGGCTCGTTACACAATTTTAATTTGTTTTACTCTCTCAGATCTACCTAATGTTAATATTGTATAACCAGTTGTTTGTTTTTTCGAAAGGGTTCAATCAACTTATACGTCTCTAAAAAATCACTACCATCTCGATTTTGTAAAAAATGAACGGCTATATTTCTATTTAAATGAACAATATTTTTAAACTAGTTTTTATTTTTAATAAATATTTTATTTAACTCTAGTGTTTCAAATTTTGTCATATAAAAAAGCTAAATTGCATCAATATAATTTCTTGTGTAAAGTTCCATTTTGACAAACCCAAAACAGTCAGCTATCAGGAAGTTTTTTTTAGTTGGTAAAAACTTCGTGGTACTTTAACTCATTGTTTTAACATGGTGATACCATTAAAGGCAAGTAATTACCAGGGAAGGGATTTAATATGTGATTAGCAAAAATAGTTTTAAAATTATTCTTCATTTATTTTCTGTAAGATTAAAAAAAAAACAATTTTAATGAAAAACAAATATTTGAAATCAATTTAGATGAGATTTCAATAAAGATATTTACAGACGCCAATTCTGTGTATTAATACATTTCAAAGTTAAAATGTTATTGAAATCATTCGGTATGTGTGTATGTATGTTTACATGATAGTATTACAAATATTTTATTTTTTTGTTGATTGATATTTTTCTGCAAACTTTATTATATTAGTCTAACACCCACCTTAACCGATCGACTATGAATTATTTTCTGAACCGACTGCCACGTCGGATACATATATGTGACACTGCACTATGTGGCGAATTTTATTTTCTCTAGCCATGCAATACAATAGTGCTGGAGTTTCAAAAATTTTTTCCATGTTGTCTGCAAGTTCCTCATCAAAATTGTAATCTTCACATTCTTCATCACTTTCTGTACTTGTTCTGAGTATTTTTCCAAATTCACAATCCGATAAAAAATTCCTTTTCGCCATTTCGTAGGACACTCTTATTTATAAAAAAAACTCTCAGTTTCTAAGCAGTAAATATTACGTAAATAAAATACTGAAATTTTAAAAGCTAAAAGTTTTTGATAATTTACTCAGTGTTGAGTATTATGTGTTCGGACTTGACTTGTTTATTTTTAATAAATTTTTGTTGTGTTTCAAACAAAAGAGTTCTAAACTAATAAGACTTTTTGAACTATGTTTATTGTTTTGTCATAAAATAACGCTTGACAAAACAATAAACTTGAAAATAAAAATATGACCTAATAGCAGACCGTGTGAATACCCCAAGTAGTAATTGAAAATTATGTTGTTTCGTACTTTCAAGTCATTGCCAAGTTTTAGCTGGTTGTCAACAATTAGCTACGTTTCAAATGTTATATGTTTCAATAATATAATAACATTTAGTAAATCAGATCAATACCGAACAAACAACACCTATCGATTAGCAATATTTAAAAAACGAAACCCAGATTTTTAACTACGCTCTAGTAAGGACTGAGATTGTAAAACTCTTAACACACATTTTTAATAAAAATTTTTAACCCAAGTATTATTGTTTTTTTTTATCAAGTTACCTTTGTATAGCATATCAGTTATTATGTTTAATGTAAATTATGTTCATCTGTTGTTAATCTGATAAAAATGAATGACCAGAAAAAAGTGCGTACTAAAATTATAAAATATTTTCAACAAAACCCAACTTGGTCCTACAAAAAGTTGGCCAAATAATCAAAGGTCTGCCGTCAAACTGTTTCCAATGCTATTTAACAGTACCGGGAGAACTTGTCCATTGACAGAAAACCTGATTCATGTAGGAGGAATGGTCCACATGATGTTTCTATAGTCAGTAAATAGAAAGCATTTTCAAAAGAGCTCCCAACACCACCGGTAGGAAAGCAGCCCGGTTAGGTCAGTACTCGGACTATTTGGTACGAAAAATTAAAGCCAATGAAGGGTTAAAAACATACAAGGCTCAAAAAGTTCCTGGCAGGAACTCTGCTAAAAATTTAGAGGCCAAAGATAGAGCACGGAAATTGAAGTCAAATTTTATACCCAAAATATACCTGCTGCTTAATGGATGACGTAATGTACGTATGGACAATTTTTCGCAGCTTCTAGGTCAATTCTTTTATGTTGCAGATGCTCGAGGGAATATTGAAGAAAAGTTTAGGACCCAAAAGCAGACAAAATTTCCCAAAAAGTTCTTGGTATGGCAAGCAATATGCAGTTGTGCCAAAAAAGCCAAACATTTGTTATAAAGGCCTCTTTAAATACAGAAATTTACATCAAGGAATCTTTACAAAAAAGGCCGTTTCCATTCAGAAGACTTCTTAATGAGTCCTCTTATTTGTGTCCTGATTTGGCACCTTGTCACTATGGTAAGAAAGGTCTTGAGTAAACAAGAACAATAATGTGGTATTTGTACCAAGAGAGGCAATTCCTCCAAACTGCCTGGAGCTAATGCCAGTGGAGAGATATTGGGCTCTTGTTAAAAGAGAATTGATGAGCACAAAAAAGGTGTCCAAAAGTGTGGTAGATTTTAAACGGATATGGACTACCTGTTCGAGCAAAGTGACAGAAAGCACTATAACAACGTTAATGGAAGGGTTTCCGAAAAAGGTTCAAAATTTCATCACTAGTGATTAAAACTGTAAAAGTATTTTTTTTTGTAAATTGTAATAATAATTTCAATCAAACAAAAAAAATTAAAACTGTAAGTATGTATGTTAAGAATTTTTCAATCTCACTGCTTAAATGACCCTTAGGAAGCTAAGTTAAGTATTAAATGGAGTGTATATTGCAAATTTTATTGAAATTATTAAAAAATATTTCATTTAATTTGTAACAAATAATGTAACAAATTTCTTGACATTCATATGTATTGTATGTCGTAATTTTTTTATTAATGTTTTGTTTTTGTTTCGAAAAATTTGTTTGAAAAATATTTATGGCATACAACGCTACGACACCAATTGTGAATTGGACATATATATTTTAAGCTGTCATTGAATAAATAAAATCTTGTTTTGGTGTAAAGATTTAACAGGTCCTAACTGAAACATTCTTTAATATTTCACAGTATTCACGCCTTTAAAGCAGACTTTACACGCTTGAGGTTACAAGAGAAAATAAAAGGCCAGTAAATTTTCCTTTAATCAAAACACATGTTAATTTGTTGTATTCGATTTTTGATAAGGAAAGTTAAGGTTGTGGTTGGAAAATAACCACAGCCTTATTTTTGTGTCAATCATAAAATTTTAAAAGAAGTTTTTTCATTACAAACAGTTCTTTTTTTTTTTGGGGGGTTTCCAACAAAAACCCTTTTTTATGATGAGGGTGCTCAGAAACACTAAAACAAAATCTGATATGTGTATAAAATTTATGTTTATCGCTTAAATATGTAAAATCTCAGACACACTCTTAACCACAAACTATCATAAACATATTAGCGATACATGTATACACACATACATACATATTAACATATACATACATCAGGCGCGGATTCAGGGGGGTGAAAAAAGGAAAGTCCCCCCAAAACCGAAAAGTTTTAATATAAAAAAAAGGAAAATAAATTTTACTTTCTTTACCTCCCCCCAAAATGGTTAAGCTGGATCCGTGCCTGCATATATATATATACATACATGTTCGAATGTGCTCACACCCTTTTTCAGAAAAATAACATTTTACATATTTTTATTAGTTGTTATAGAAATAAAGTTTGTCTACATTTATTTAATATTAAATACAAAACAACAACTTAGTTTACACAAGAGGATAAACATATAAATTTTTAATACGACAATACTTAGGGTGGCCCTAATTTTTAAAATTTTGGATGCTGCCAAAAACCAAATATTAAAAGTTTAATTAAATTCGGATAATGTTTAGGGTTTGCACTTTTTTAATTTTTAATGCTCCCAAAGTCTAGAATTGTTCTTTGTTTTGAGGCTGCACATGTTTTGAGGGTGCACATTTTATTTAGAGTTTCTAAGACGATCTAGCTTTGTCTGCTGAAAACAATATAGGGCCCAGGAGCTAGCTGGCTGAAATTCTCTGCTGATAAGGTTTGTTTAAAATTTCGAGATATGCATGACGCTTTAAATAGTTATCGATGTCAGACAATTTTTATATCTAAACATCAGTGGGTAATTATATATAAAATCTATTATGTTTTGGATTTTGTTCAATATTTCATTTATAAAATGTTGTGAAACTTTAAATAAAAAACGTTATCTGGTTTTGCTCAAATTTACAATATTTGCTTTATATGTAACGGTAAGCAATTTAACACCTTAGAAGAATCGATAATCCAAAAAGTTCAAAATATTGTCCACCCTAATAGACATAAAAATGGTTACAGTGGAACAAACACAAAAGTTTCAATATGGTTTAAACAACAGATTCGTGTTCGGTTTTAACCAATAATATATAACTTTTCTATATTAGTATATGTTAGGAAAAATTTTGGATTTCAAATATATGGGGTATCTTTTAAACGCGATTGTTGTTTTTAATAACTTATATTTCCTTTTGATGGCTACAAATCTGTTCTGTATTCTCACTTATTTATTGAACATTATAAAGTAAACAACAACAATTTTTTGGCTCCAACAATGTCGAATTTTGTACCCAAAAAAACGACATGTGCGGGAAGTTTTGCTTTAAGGAGTGAGATCGAAAAATTCTTAACATACATATATGTTAATAAAAACGAAACCACAGTTTTAATTTCTTTTTATTACAATTTACAAAAAAAAAAATATTTTTATAGTTTTCATCACTAGTGATGAAATTTTGAACCTTTTTCGGAAACCCTTCCATTACCATTTTTGTAGTGCTTTTGTCACTTTGTTGGAGCAGGTAGTCCATTTCCGTTTAAAATCTACAACACTTTTGGACACCTTTTTTGTGCTTTTCAATTCTCTTTTAACAAGAGCCAGTTTGTAGGATTTGCCGGTCTTGGTACAAATACCACATTATTGTTCTTGTACCAATCAAGGGCTTGTTTACCATACTGACAGGATGCCAAGTCAGGCGAAAATTAACTGGACACATTAAGAAGTCTTATGAATGGAAGCAGCCTTTTTTGTAAACATTCCTTGATGTAAATTTCCGTATTTATAGAGCCCTTTGTAACAAATGTTTGGCTTCTTTTGCCGCAACTTCATATTGCTTGCCATACCAAGAACTTTTTGGGAAATTTTCTCTGTTTAAACTTTTCTTTCACATTCCTTCTAGCATCAGCAACATAAAATGTTTGACAAGGAAGTTGCGAAAAATCTGCCAGAACATACGTTTCGTCATCCATTATGCAGCAAAAATATTTTTTTTATAAAACTTGACTTCATATTGCGTGCTCTGTTTTTGGCCTCTAAATTGTTTAGCAGCGTTCCTGTCAGGAACTTTTTGAGCCTTGTATGTTTTCAAACCTACATTCGCTTTAACTTTTCGTACCAAATAGTGCGACTACTGCAAATACTACAAATCACAAAATATATTGTGTCTGGATCATTACATATTTGATGATAACCCCCATATGGAAAAACTTTCTGTTTTTGGATCCTAAACTTTTTTACAATATTTCCTCGAGCATCAGCCACATAAAAATATTGACCCGGAAGCAGAGAACTATTTTACATGTTTATGTTTTTAAACCTGCATTAGCTTTAAATTTTCGTACCAAATAGTCCGAGTACTGAGCTAACCAGAATGCTTTCCTACCAGATGTGTTGGGAGCTCTTTTGAAAATGCTTTCTATTTTTTGGCTTTAGAAACATCATGTGGACCATTCTTTCTACCTGGATCAGGTTTTCTATTAACGGACAAGTTCTCCCGGTACTGCTTAATAACATTGGAAACAGTTTGACGGCAGACCTTTGAATGCTTGGCCAACTTTTTGTAGTACCAAGTTGGGTTTTTTTGAAAATATTTAATAATTTTAGTACGCACTTTTTTCAGGTCACTCATTTTAATCAGATTAACAACACATGAATATATTAACATTAAACGTAATAACTGACATGTTTTACAAAGGTAACTGTTCAAAAACTTGTGTTAAAAGTTTTAATAAAAATCGTGTGTTAAGAATTTTACGATCTCACTCCTTACTTCTTAAATTTTAAAAAAGTGCCGCTAAAGCACACTGATTGCTCATGGAAGGCAAACCAATAGTCCGATAATGACAAAATTTCCCAATACTATAGGGGAGGTGTATCTGAGTTTAAGTTTTGAATTTATTTTTTAAAGACCAAGGAGGGGCGTAGCCACAGGTCGTCAAAGTGGGGTATCTCGGGTATATGAAAAATTAAAAATGTTGCCACATTTTTGTTCTCGACAAATGTAGAATCTAAAATAAGAGAGCTACAAAAAACAAAGCTTGAAATATAGTTTATATCATATTGTTAACAAGATATTGACATTTGAAAATTAAAATTTCAAGTTTTTTACCCACCATAGTCTAGATTTTTGCTAATACCGGATCAAAATGTCCAGATTATGTTCAAATATACATTATTGAATTACCAACAAACCTATTAGTATTAGGAAACAAGAATTATAACAAAATTGATACTATGTCCGGAGTTATATGCATATAAATTTAAAAAATTTAAAAAGTTTTCAAAAAAAGTACCTACTTTCATGGAGATTGTTGGTAAACTCAATAAGAGCTTACAAAATCGTTGGGTGCTACTCAAGCAGCAATTTCAAAACGTTTGCAAGCAGCAGAATTCATCCAAAAAGCAAGGAAATTCTGTATCATACGAATTAAGGCCGAGAGGTCTTGAAAGACGATTTTGCTAAAAGAAAATAATTTTTGTACTAAATCTTTACTTGCGATTAAAAATGCATGCATTACGATAAACCGAAGCGTAAGAGATAGTGAGTGAAGCTCAGCCAACCAGACAAATCGACACCTAAGCCAAATATCCATGGTGTTAATGCTCTGTATTTGGTATAACCAAAAGGGTTCTATCTGTTATGAGTTGCTGAAATCTGGCCAGACCATCACAGGAAACCTATAACGAACTCGATTGATTCGTTTGAAGAGAGCATTGACCGAAAAACGCCTAGAATAATCGACCAGACATGAAAACTTAATATTCCATCATGACAACTCTTGGCCACATGTTGCAAAACTTGTTAAAAAGTATTTATAATGAAGTGGTTGGGAAAAGGTCATTGCAAAGAACTTTGAATAAACTTATATTTGGTCAATTCACAAGCTCTCTTATCATGTCATAATGTCCTAATATTTCACAATGGTTTTTATTGCTTTTCAAGCAAAAACTGTTCTAAAATAATACTACTTTCTGTGCTATGTTTATTGTGTTATCGTAACGAACCAGCAGAGACCAACGTTGAATGCCTAAGACTCGGTTAAGAGCCGCCGAGTCGTGATATATTAGGACATTATGACAATATGACTGATAAGAGGCCTTGTGAATTGACCAATTGTAAAAATCTTTCAAAATAAAAGCCACACACTTCAAAAAATCCCGAATTTTTAGATCATATACCCAATAAATGATTCTTCTGTCCATAATATAATAACACTTACGAAACAAGCCCAGAACCGAACCCGCGATTTTGAAGTTTGTATGTTTTTTTTTTTAATTTACTTTAAACAAACTGTATTTCTACTAAGTATGTTGTACTGTTTTTAAAGGAATTTCAATAAATATGTTCTATTTATTATCACTCACATTGTTTAAATATTTGTTTGCCTTTTGTCATGCTGTTGTAGTAGTGTGCTGTTCAGCATTTGTGTGTCAGTAGTGTTAAACATGAGCTTCTGTTTTTTGTTTGTTCTATTTTAAACTCATTATTTACATTCGATTGAAACTTAAACGTGTGAATAATATTTCAAACATGTATTTATATAAACACAAACACACAAATACACATACTCACATCTATTCCCACTAACACTTAGATACATTCGTGTTTTGTTATACTAACACAATTGCTATTGAAACTCACCACTAAGCCACACACAGTGACAAAACGAATGTTCATACTGACTGGGTCGTGTTTCACAAATAAAACAGAAAAAATATGTTGAAGTTTTTGTTAAATAAAATATAATACTGTGTGTATAATTTTTAACTCGAAATAAAAAAGGACATGCATACGTGGCGGACATGTTGGCATGTTTTTAGTTTAGTTTTTTTAACTCTTCATTTGTTTTAGTTTCAGGGGAAACCACCATCATGATATATGTGTGGATTATTATAAATACAGTATGAGTTTCATTGTCTGGAGATAAAAATGATCATAAAACGAGTATATTTTAAAATACGTAAATACTGTTTCAATGAAGCAGGAAGACCTAGACCTATTTTCTCAATCTCTGGTTATAGTTTTTAGTATCGATAAACTTTTTATACTTTAACACAATTTTTGTATGAGAACTTTCAGTATATCCTCACGACAAAAAATAAGCAGAGATTGAGAATATATAAGTAGCACAGAAAGCTCTATAGGTTGAACAATTGCGTTGCCCTTAGTTTGAACGTTTTTATTTTTGATGCTCCCAAGGTCTACAATAGTTCTCCGTCATCTAAAGACGAAATGCACATTTGAGAAAGTTCGTATAATGTTTAGAACATAGATTAATATACAGTGCTGTTCGAAAAAATAAGGCCACCCTCATCCAACATATTCAAGACAAAAAAATATGTACATAAACGTTATAAACAACACTTTTATCATTTAATTTTGTTAGATTTTAATATAAATAACTTAAATTAAAACTTAAAATGGTAATTCAAATTTTTTAAAAAAAATATATATACAAAAAATACTTCAAGTAGTAATTTTTTGGTGTGAATAAAAATAGAGACACCCAATCTAGTTATCTAAATTAAAGTAATTTTATATATTAATGTTTGATTTTATTTTTTAATTACATTTTGTTTACCTCAGTACTTAGTGGAATAACCATTATTTTCAATGACGGCTGCGCAACGTCTTGGCATTGAGTCCACAAGCTTCTGGCAAATTACGTTTGGGATATTTCTTCACGCAAGTTACATATAAGAATACGGACCCAATAGACGAATTTATAAGTAGCATTATACATAAGTAAAACTTTAGCATAAATTCATTTCATTTCCGGTCCGTTAAAATAAATTATTTTTCGGTCGCAATTCCTAGAATTAAAATTACAATTGAAATAAATTAAAATTAATCAATAAGCAATATTAAAAAGAAAAATGTTAAAATTAATCAATAAGCAATATTAAAAGAAAAATGTTAAATAAGCATAATTATATAAGTTTCATTTTAACAAAATAAATTGAATAAAGTCAGTTGGTATTAATCCAAGGCCAAGAACGGTTCTCCTCCAAAAAAAAAACTTGTGTTTAATTTTAAAAAAAAATCGGTTAAATAAAATCAATATAAAATTGGCGCAGTCGGTAGGATCCAAGTGTTAGTGAACAGGATCCAGTGATACGTACCTAAACGAAAATATAATAAAAAAAAAATAAAATTTAAATCCTGCGAATCCCACGGGACCCTCCAGGATTATAAAGTAATAAAAATAAAAAGTGCAGTGAATAATAAAAAAATTAGACACCACTAAAATAAAAAGTGCAGTGAATAATAAATCTTTATTAAACACCACTAAAATAAACAGTGCAGTGAACATTAAGGCAAGTCGACACCACTAGAAGAAACAAATAGTGCAGTGAACACTCAAGCCAGTTGACACCACTAATAATAGTAAGAAACTTTAACCAGCAAAATCATACATAAACACAAGATAAAAAGGAACTCTGCGTTCGACCAAAGAAGGATGGAACCAACTCAAGCAATAGACACGTCAGTGCTAGAACAACTTGCAAGACGGGAGCAGCAATTAGAACAGCTGCGTAGTGCATACTTAGAACTACAACAACAACAACAACAGCAGCCACAACAATTGCCACAACAACATAATCAGTTGGATCGCATTTTAAAGAATGTGTCATACTTACCGACATTTACGGGTGTTGGGGACATCACCATAAATTCATTTTTGAGCAGTGTGGAGTACTTGTTATCAACGATAGGAGAGGAAGGCCTAAAGAAGGAAGCTATAAAGGCTATCTACTACCGCAATATCCAAGGAGAAGCAAAGAACGTCGTAATCAACGTACATCAACCTGATAATTGGATTATTATAAAGAAAACACTGAAGCTAAGGTATAGACCAGACGTGGAGCCACACCAAATCTACAGAAGGATAAATGAACTAAGAGTAAATAATGTAAGTGAGCTAGCTGTAGAATTACAGAATCTTAAGTATAAGAGTGATGAATTAAGTATTTATTATCAGGACGATCATTGCATAGACTTGACTAATGTGGATAGTTTATTAACGAACATAGCAAAGGAAATGACACAGGGAATATTATTAGATAAGATATACGATGAACGGGATTTAGGGACCATAATAGACACAATGACGAAAAGAAGGTACGAGGACAGTTGCATTAGGCCAGAATTTAGAAAGTTTCGAGGGACTTTAAATCGTTCGCAGGTAAACAGGTATAGGAATAATAATAATAATAGAAACCAATTCAACACCAATTATAGATACAATAATAATATGAATAATGATAATAATAGGAATACTAATGGTAATATGTATAATAATAACAATAATGGGAATAATAACATTTCGGGACGATACAGGATCCAAAATGAACTGGGGAACAACAATACCGTGGGACAATTCCGACAAGCGGGATATCCCAGGCCTTATTCTAACCAAGTTCGTTGGAACCCGAATAGACAGAACCGAATAGAACCCATGGAAATAGATAATATAGAAGTGAATGTTTGTAATCCTCAAGTAGCAGGACACCCTAATCGTAGGTTTGGCCAAGATCGCTTAAACCTCGATAGGCAAAGCCAGGAAGGATTGGAAGTTAATTATTATAATCCTCAAGTAGCAGGACACCCTAATCGTAGGTTTGGCCAAGATCGCTTAAACCTCGATAGGCAAAGCCGGGAAGGATTGGATATTAACTATGGTAACTCTCGAGTGGCAGGACACCCTAATCACACAGTTAGCCAAGATCGCTTAATTGTTGATAGGCAAAGCCCAGAGGGACCAAGGGGAAGTTATGAAGGAGAAGATAATGACATGTTTTTTATGAGGCAGCCTCGGAATGTTTGCCTAAAATAGAATTGAATATTGAAAATAAAAGATACGTAGCATTAATAGATACAGGAGCAAGTTTAAGTTTAATTGACAGTGGAATAGATGACTTTATGAAAATTAAATTAAAAAGACCAATAACATTTAGTACGATAACGAATAAGGATACAATAGATTATGAAGTACATACAAAAGGACCAGACGAATTTAACTTACCAGACAATGCAAGAATACGTTGGAAAGTCACATCATTAAGGGGAAGACTTTATGATTTCATTATAGGTATTGATACATTAAATTCGCTGAATGCTCAGATAAATATAGAAAAAGGAGAAATAACGCTTAATAGGAGAACATGCAAATTTTTGAATAAGCCTTACGATTTTAGTCACATATGCACACTTGAAATTAGTGATTCAAAATTTGAAAGACTTGCATTAGGTCATTTAAACGAGGAGGAGCATAGGGAAGTTATAAAGTTGTTAAGACAATATAGGAAATTATTTTTTAAAGAGGGTAATTTATTAACTAACACAACAGAAATTCAGCACGAAATAAGGACGACAACACAACAGCAAATTAATTCGAAAATGTATAGATATCCACCACAACATGAAATGGAGGTTAGAAAACAAATTAAGGAAATGGAAGAACAGGGTATTATTCAGAAAAGCCACTCTAGGTATTCAAGTCCACTTATAGTTGTACCTAAGAAAATGGACAATTCTGGTGAGAAAAAATACCGCATAGTAATAGATTATAGGAAGTTAAATGAGGTTACAATAGACGATAAGTTTCCATTACCAAATATTGAGTCAATATTAGATAAGTTAGGTAGAGCTCAATATTTTACCACGTTAGATTTAGCAAAAGGTTATCATCAGATTTTAGTAAAGAAAGAAGACAGAGAGAAAACTGCGTTTGTAACACCACATGGATTATATGAATTTATTAGGATGCCATTTGGCTTGAAAAATGCGCCAGCCACATTCCAACGGCTAATGAATGAAATCTTAAGGGATTATATTAACAAAACTTGTGTCGTGTATTTGGATGATATCCTAATATTTAGCACTTCGCTACAGGAACACTTAAATGCAATACGTGAGATCTTTGATGTGCTGGAAGAAAAAAATTTGAAAATTCAAATAGATAAATGTAATTTCTTAAGGAGAGAGACGGAATTCTTAGGACATGTTTTAACGAAACATGGAATGAAACCTAATCCGGATAAAATCAAGGTAATAGAAAAATTAGAATTACCTAGAACAGAAAGGCAGATCAAAAGTTTTTTGGGAATTACAGGATATTACAGAAAGTTTATAAAAGATTATGCCAAAGTAGCACAACCAATTACTAAGTATTTGAAAAAAGGGGTGAGAATAAATACGAAAGATCCTACTTATATTGAAGCCTTTGAGAAATTAAAGAACCTAATTAGTATACATCCGATATTACGTTTCCCTGACTTTGAAAAACAGTTTACATTGACAACAGACGCATCCAATTATGCGATCGGTGCCGTATTGTCACAAGAAGGACATCCAGTATGTTACGCCTCAAGAACTCTGAATAATCATGAAAGGAACTATTCTGCGACGGATAAAGAGTTTCTGGCCATAATGTGGAGTGTCAATTATTTCAGACCTTACCTTTACGATAGAAAATTTAAAATCCTTACCGATCACCAACCAATTAAATATTTACATTCCAAGTACAGGGGGAAGGATATGTCTCCCAGACACCAGAGATGGTTGTTAAAATTAGGTGAATATCAATTTGAGATCGAATACTTAAAAGGAAAGGAAAATAAGGTGGCAGACTTTCTAAGCAGAATTGAGAAAAGTGAGGACACTATTTTGGAAAACGAGGGGGGTGAGAACAGTAATAGCGAAATTTCTTTCCCTATTAATCACATAGAAGACGATGTATCCATGGCAACTGTACATTCAGCCGATGAAGAATTAGGAGATTATTTTTTCATTAAGGACGAGATAGTTAATAAATATAAAACTCAGATAATTTTGACAAATAATAAAATAGAAGAGTTCAAGGAGATAAATGGTAAACGAATTATTTTTATTGCTGAAAACGATTTTGAGCATATGGGAGAAATTTTTAGGAGATATATCTCTAAAGGCCAAATTGGAATTTATTCGGAACTACACGAAAGGAAGTATAATATAGTACAGGAAAAGTTAATAGAGATGTATTCAAACGACAGTCAGATAAAGTTTATTAAATGTACTAAAAGGGCACAGGATATAGATACAGAAGTGGAAGCAGTTAAGCAAATATCATTGTACCACGTTAAGGAGAGTATGCATTCAGGTATAATCGAAACTTATAACCAACTTAGGAACAAAATTTACTATCCAAAACTCATGGAATTAATTCAATTGGTAATTAACCAATGTGAGATATGTCAAGAGGTAAAATATGACAGGAATCCGATCAGACCTAAATTTTTATTCACAGAAACACCATCGGAACAAAATGAGATTGTTCACCTGGACACCTATGTAATAAAAAGAAATATTTTTTTAACAGTAATAGATAGTTTTTCTAAATTCGGTGCGGCTTACCCATTAAATGATAGAAACCATTTGACTATTATTGAGCAATTAGAAGACCACTTTTCAAAAATAGGAAAACCAAAGAAAATAGTAGCGGACAATGAATTCAAAGCAGTACGAATAAAGGAATTTTTACAGAATGAAAATATTGAATTACATTTAACTAAACCCAACAGTCATACAGGTAATGCGGACATAGAACGTTTTCACAATACAATAGCAGAAAAATTCAGGATATTATATAAAATGGAAAAGAATGTTCCAATAAGACAATTGATTCAGAAGGCAATAAGAAATTATAATGAACGTTACCATTCAAGCATTAAATGCACACCTAAGGATGTACATTTAGGGAAAATAGAAAACAGCACGGTTAAACAAAATTTGGAGGAAAATAAAAGAAAGGTAATAGAAAAACTGAATAAATCTAGAGAGGACTATAGAGAAGCAAGAAAAGAAGGATTTATAAAAAACTACAAGGCAGTTAGACATAAGGAACAACCAAAATATAAAAAAGCTAGATTGGAGAAAATACACCTGTGTAATATTAAAAGACCCTTAAAATTTTCAGATTTGGATGATGATAATACTAATGATGATCATGCTGACACCATCGACTAAGGGAATAATAACAACTAAACGACTTACGGAACAATCAGGATTTATAGACATTTTTATAAAAAATCAGGAGATTGTCAAGGAATCCGACATAATACTACATATAATAAACCTACAAGAAATAGAACACATTCTGGACCAAATGACGGAAAACGTTATTTTAATGAGGACAAACAATAAAGAAATACTTCAACTTGAATTATTAGATGCCAGAAATAAATTAACTACTTTAAAACCAAAACAAATCAGAAAACGTAGAGGACTAATTAACGGCATAGGTAGTATGTCAAAATGGTTATTTGGCACTATGGACGACGAAGACAGACAGAATATTCAAAAACATCTATTTAATATTAATGAAATAATTAACAATAATGATCAACAAATTGTAATTAATAACTATTTTAATGAAACTATAAACCATTTTAAAATAATTGTCGAAAATGATAGAAAAATAATAGAGACAAAAATAAATTCTATTGATAAAATTCTAGATATAGAAAATAATAAGCACATATATTTAGAACAATTATCAAATATACAACTTATAAAAAATAAGATAGAACATTTGCAGGATAATGTTATTTCCGCAAAATATGGTATGATACATCCTAGTATTTTAACTTTTAACGAAATAGAGAAATATAAAATAGACTATAATAAATTAAAATATATACAAATTGGAACAACGTTTTTAAGTGATTCTCACTTAGTTTTTGGCATAAAAATACCTAAAACCTTTGAAATAGTAAAATTAAGATCAATTGTACCCATACCAAATAATGAAAGTAATGAAATAGATTATAATATTGAAAAGATTTTTGAATTTGATAATAAAATTTATAAATTTGAAGAACACAAACATCTAAAAGATTTAAAGATAAGCACACATTGTATAATCAAAAATAATTGTCAACTAATAAAACATAACGAATTTGAAATAATTGAATTAGATATAGATACAATTATAATTAAAAATTCTATTAATATAAATATAAATCAAACTTGTAATTCTGAAAAAATTATCTTAAATGGAAACTATTTAATTAATTATAATAATTGTTCAGTAAAAATAAAGGATTATCTCCTTTCAAACGTTGTAGAAACTATAGAACAAAAACAAATATTTAATAATATTGATAGTATAAGGAATTTTACTAATAAGATAACATTTGAACAAATTAAAGAAGAACATAAAGTAAATGTAAGAAATATCAAAGAATTAAATTTCCACAAGAGAATCACATATAGCTGTAACATTTTAATCATAATTGTAATACTTACTTTACTTATTATAATCATAACCAAACATAAACATATTAAGATAAAGTTGAATAACAGAATTCAGGAGAATTCTAATCTAAAGAGGGGAGAAGTTACATATAAGAATACGGACCCAATAGACGAATTTATAAGTAGCATTATACATAAGTAAAACTTTAGCATAAATTCATTTCATTTCCGGTCCGTTAAAATAAATTATTTTTCGGTCGCAATTCCTAGAATTAAAATTACAATTGAAATAAATTAAAATTAATCAATAAGCAATATTAAAAAGAAAAATGTTAAAATTAATCAATAAGCAATATTAAAAGAAAAATGTTAAATAAGCATAATTATATAAGTTTCATTTTAACAAAATAAATTGAATAAAGTCAGTTGGTATTAATCCAAGGCCAAGAACGGTTCTCCTCCAAAAAAAAAACTTGTGTTTAATTTTAAAAAAAAATCGGTTAAATAAAATCAATATAAAATTCGCATCTTCAATCAATAATCATAGCTGTTGTTTATTTGATGGATTCTTTCCTCGAAGACGCATTTTAACAATTTGCCATAAGTTTTCAATAGGATTTAAGTTTGGCGGCTGTGCAGGCCAGCTTAAAACTTCTACGCCGTTGTTCTGAAACCAACATAAAGTCCGTTAGTATATTAGTGTAGTGTTCAGCGTCCATTCTTCCCTCAATCCGAAATAGAGGCCCTGTTCCATTATAATAATATTTCCGCCTTCATGTTTAATAGTTTTCGTGGTATATTGGGGACGAAATTCGGTGTTAGGAAATCTTCGCACAGTAAGACTACTCCGGTCAGATTTAAATAAATTAACTTTTGTTTCATCTGACCACAAAATATTTCGCCATTTGCTCAGGGGCCAGTTTAAATGTTTTTTTTTTTTTTTGCAAATTCTAGTCTTTTCTTCTGGTGTTTTTTTGTAAGATATGGAACCTCTCTGCTACTTTTCGCTTTCAAATTACTTTTAAGTAACAGCTTACGTATAGCTGAGGTGGAAACATTTAAGTTATGCTCCTTTTTAAGGGCAGAAGAGTTAATGTAAGGATCGTTTTTACATGCCTCAAAAATTTGCGCTCCAAATGGGGTGTTATTTTTGATTTTCTTCCTCTATTTTCCGGTTTAAACTGACTCTTTACAGCATTTTCCACCATTGTCTTTGAGCAACCAACATTTCCAGATATTTTTCTATACCTTGGTTATGTAGTTTTTTTATTAATTCCCTGCGTTCCTGAGTACAATTTTAGTTTTTATTTTATTTTTAGTTCTTAAATTATTGTGGAACTATGAAATATGTATCAAACTTACCAGTTCAATCAAATTCAATTAGAATTTTTTTTTGTAAATTCTTATTTTTTTGCAATTTTTGACAACTATCTCTATTTTTTTCACACTTGTTTTCACGCCTAAATTCATAATTATATTAAAATTACAAATAATGACGCGTAAAGAATTTTAAAAATAACGGGATAATATTTATAAGAGATCAATAAAAAAAAGTGCATTTATTTGTTTTAGTACAACTCTTTGTTTAAGAGATTTATAATGTTAAAACTCTTCAAAAATAATGTGGCCCTATTTTTTCGAACATCACTGTACATATATCGAAAACTCTCCTGGCAAAGACCTAACTCAGTTGTCAAAAACCTAAGTGCTGAGAATGTATTATTAAAAAACACTATGTGAAAACAAAAACAACACTCGCTCGTGTGAGCTTTATGAGTAAATTTTTTGTTTGCGTTTTTTCCTAGTTTCCGCTCTATGTGTGTTTCTCAATGGCGTGGAAGTTATTTGAAGTTTTGAGTCAAAATAGCAATGTTTTCTAAAAAAATAAAAAACAAAACTAAATAATTAAAAAAATATTTTCGTTTCTAATATGAGTTAAATGAGGATTATAAGCGCAAATTTTAAAGGATGATCCTAAATTTTTTTAGAATTATTTCTGTATGTTGGAAGGTTGTTAATGTTATGCCAATTCCTAAAAAGGTAGAGGCTAACAAACCTGGAAATTATGGTTAATTACCATTTTGTGAAATAATTGGAGTCCAACAATTTACTCAGCGACGGCAGTGTGGCTTTCTCCTACTCTATTTCTTATCTCTATACTTAAACGACCTTCTATGCCAAACTTCCAACCCTATCTACTCTTTTACAGATGACAGTAACATTTGCCATTCATATGCGTTCAATTATAGACCAAGCCTGTTGGAGAACCAAGATTTTGTGACAATCTCTGAATGGGGTTGTGCAAATAGAGTCGATTTCAATGCACGTAAGACTCAGTGTTGTATGTTAGCACACAAACGCACAACAGATCATGTTGCTCCATCTGTTTTTATGGCTCTTTATGTTCTAGGCATGAATATTCAGTGCGATATCCGCTAGACAAAATACATTTTTCGAGTGTTGAAAGAAGCATTCAAGTGCCTCGGTTTTCTAAAACGGTGTAAAACATATTTCACTCCATATGATCTCCTTACTATTTACAACACTTATATCCGAGCGAAAATGGAATACAACTCTCATATGTGGGCCGGTGCGCACAGGAGAGTGCGAAGGTAGTTATCGATGACAGAAGGTTATCCAGCTCTATTGACTCGCGGGAACATCGTCGCAATGTGGGTTGTGTTTCACTGATCTACCGATACTACAATGGTATGTGCTCTGCTAAAATTAGGAAAGTTGTTACCGAAACCCGTAGTTTTTTACGCAATACACGTGCATCGTGCAAGGGCTCATCAATTCGTTGTCGACTGGACATTGGATCGCACAACACATTACAGGGAAAATTCGTTCTTGAGCCTGAAGTGTTTCCTGTCACTTTCAATATAAGAAAATTCAAATCAAATGTCCACAAACACTACTCCCTCTATCCTGCCTCGCATAACCTATTTTCCTAGTTCCAACACAATGCTTTGCATGAGTATGGATCATCACCTAAGTGCTGGTGCAAGAAAAAAAATAGAAAAGATCGATGCTCGCCGTTGACGGTGATGGCACAGCCAACGTCATGCTCAAAGTAATATGGACCGATGTCTCCACCAAAATCTACACAAAACAGTGACTTTTTCGAGATGCATTCTACGCTCTTGTTTCTCATGTAGATTCGTATCGTCCCAAGTTCGACATGTGCAGTTTTAATACAGTGTATGGAAATATTATTAAGAACGACGACCCTGTTATTCAGAAAATATAAAATTTTCACATACAATTCATTGAAATCGGATCAATTATACAACTAAACAAGTAAGAGAGCTATATTCGGATCTTGTATGCAAATTATACCTTAAGATAAAGATTGAAAATATTTTTTTTTCTGAAAAAAAAAATTTAGCTGAAAAAATTGTATAAGTGACAAAAATATCGTTAAAAAAATTAATGGTAAAAATGTTTTTTTTTTTTTTTTTTTTTTTTTTTGTGAAAAAATACTTGGCTTAAAAAATCGTTTTCCCGATTTTGAACCATTGTAGGTCTTAAATACTATGGCTTTATATACGTCGTTTGAAATATATATCATTAAATATATAGGCATAGATAAAGAATTGGTCAAACATCGAGTTACTCATATTTGTTTGCTTATATTTCAGCCAACTGTCGGCCGATTTTCTGTATTTTAAATAGCAACTGAACCGGGACTATAACATATATATTGATGTATGATGTAAAAGGGTTCTAAAAGGTTTTCCAACAAGAGGTGTTATTTTGAACCACCCGGTATTTCGGTAGCTGTCACTTTTGAAGCTTTTATTCTTCGATATTTGACAAGCAGAAACTATGCCATTGCTAAAAATGGAACGATACACGCTTCAACAATTCACTGAAATTATTAAAATTCACTACAAAAATGGTGAAAATCTTGCAGCCACATTTCGCAAAACTGAAGCATTTTGGGTCGTCGTGAAGCATCTTGTCGGATCTCAATACAGAAATTGGTTGAAAAATTCGAGCTGTTGGGACAAGTTAGTGATGTGAAGAATAATACCTGTGCACGTCGCTCAAAATCAACTGAGAATATTGCTGCTGCACAGAGAAAACCGATTCGTTATAGCAACCGAATTTGTTGCCAATCTAATGATTCTACCTTAGTGACCAAATTTTACAGTTGTGGCTACAACATTTTAAAAGAGATAACAAAAGATTGGTTGCTTTAACCGAAATTATTCTTTTTCAACTGACTTCCTGTTGATAGAACCGAAAAATTCTATGTGTGCAACCGAATCATTCGATTGTTTTCTCTGTGTGTAGCCCAAAGTATTGAAGAAAACCCAGGTTTGTCCATTCCTCGTCGTTCTTTGGAATTGGGCATTCCACAAACGTCATTACAAGGTATCTTATGGTCGGAGTTGGATGATATTGATCTGGACAACGTTTACTTTCAACAAGATAGCGCTCCGTGCCACTCAACCAACAAAACCATTGCTCTTTTACAGGAAAAGTTTCCGAACCGTGTTATCTCTCGAAGAGGTGATCACAATTAGCCACCGAGATCTTGTGATTTAACACCTTGCGACTTCTTCCTTTGGGGCTACGAGAAAGATAATGTCTACGCCAACAGCCCATGTTCGACGCAAGACCTCAAAGAAAGAATTCGTGAGGCTATCGAGGACATAGGACAGCCACTTTGCCATTTGGTTATGGAAAATTTCATGAAAAGGATATGGTGCTGTAAGCGTTGTCATGGTGGCCATTTGGATGATGTTGTTTTTCATTATTAACGGCATACCTTCCTCTTTATTATGAAATAAACATCCGATCATTTATCTCATAAAATTCCATTTTTCTTTTAAATACCAAAATAACACCTCTTGTTGAAAAACCCTGTATAACGATCCAGAGTATATTGCTTTATGGGGTCACCTTAACACTCAGGATGAAGGGTATAAAAAGTTGTTTGTGCAATCGGTATATTTAAATCTCTTTTATGAAAAGATATGAGGAATTTTCCGTTCATTTTGAAATCAGACCCAATGTGTGTCATTTTGTGTTTGATAGATTTTTGATATGCTTTTTTATGAAAAATTTACCTTTGGTCAATTGAATGAAAACAAATTTTTAACACAGCCAAATATTATAGCACACTAACTTGTTGATACTTAATTCGAATAGACTGAAATAATGGACTAAGCACTTTGGAATAGCAAAGCATAAAAAGTAGATACGATTAAATAACTAAAAAAATTGTTTATACAAGCGGTTTATTTTCATTTAATCTATTTTTATTTGTTAAAATCATTATTATACACTAAGCTTACGTTATATAGACAAAAGTTGTTTTTATAAATTTAAAATTGCGTTGGATACGTTTAAAAATAATTGTAAATATTTTGCATAATTTTGGTGGTTTTTAAAACAAATATTAAATAAATTTTTAGCATTTTATGATTTATTTGTATAATAAACCATACAAAAAGTTTTAATTATATTTAAAATTAATTTATTAGTAAATATATAGTGTAAATAACTAATTTATATAACATTTTTATTAAATATAATTAGTAGTCATAACAAATGTTTGCAAAAAGAAAATATTCAAAATGAAATCTGAAAAAAGTTGTTATTTATTTAACAAATATTTAAAGCAAATAAAGTAACAGAAAAACAGACAAAATAATTGTATACAAATACATACTAATAAAATTCTACTGAATTTGTTAAAATATTTAAAAAAAAATTTAAAAAGAGCACCATATAATATGATATATTATTATAGCATATTTTAGGGCGCTAAATTTCATAGCAAATTAAAGTTTATTATCAGGGTTTTTTGTTTTTAATATAAATTTATGCTTTATTTTAACTGTGTGTTTATGAGTGTTAGTTTTGGGACAGATAAATAAATTTTGCCACATTTATTCCCATAAATTATTTTGATTTTTGTTTCTAGGGAAAAAATCATTGAATTTTTTTTATATTTTATTTGTTAAAAATACCCTTGAATATTAAATTTGTTACATGTATCTTTGGAAACATTTGCCAATAAACAATTTATACCAGGCGTATTTCTTATTTATGGCCCATGAAAAATCATAATTAAATTTTTTATTTTTTTTTTCGCCCATTCAGAGATCGTTTACATTTTTTTCTTAGCATTTTATACGTATGAGCGATTTTTGTTTGGCATCAATAAGTTTTTTTTAATATTAAAGATGAACAGATTTTTTCTTATTTTAATTCCAAATGTGTTGTTATACTTAAGTAATGCCTAATAGGTTTAAATTATTTGCTTGCCCTTAAAAACTTCTACCCACCTGACTTCATCCTTACGCTCATCTGAAGTTTTCAATTCTTATATTTTTTCTTTGTATTTCCTTCAATTTTATTAAATACAGTTTGAGTTGTTTATTTTGGTATTTATGACACAGAAAGTTTCTTTAAGACTTTATAATATTCTTTATTTTTTTTTTTTTTTATTTTTCATTATTTGTGACCCCCTAAAAGATAGCTGCAGTATCTGTGATAATTAATATGCTTAGCAGGCGAGTTGTTGGGCTTACATAAGAAATCAAAAGTTTGTCAATTGCAACTAAGTTGAAGTTAAAGGTATTATGTACGTGTTTTATTATTGTATTTTCTTGGAAACTAAGCTTTATTGAGTTGGCAGTTCTTGGAAAAAAAATTTTGTTGAGAAAATATAAATATTAAGTTTTAACTTTATTGTGTTGCTTGGAAAATTTTGGTAAAAATCCACGTGTTAAAAAACACATAAATACACAGAGAATATAAAAAAACAAGTGTGAGTTTTAAATATGCTTAAATAATATTATTTTTGTTGTTTATTTAAAGGTTAGTATTTGTTAATTTTATCGCATTATAATGCTTTTGTGGCCCAAATCTTTTAACAGTCTAGTAATTCTTAAGTATCATGTGGCTAATCACATGATTTGGGCAAATCAAATAATACTTTATAATATATACAGCTGAATCTTAAATATTCTTTAACTATAACAAAAACAAATTTGTAAAATTGTAAAAAACATAAAGTGACATCAAAAAAATGTAATGAAATTACCAAGGCTGGCTACCATTACCGTAAAAAAAACACCACAGGTACATTTTATATATAAACAAATTTTATTGAGAGAAGGAAACAAACAAAGTTAAAATCTACATTATTTTCGACAGTTGTAGTGTCACATTTTTTGCAATGGATGCTCCTTTTTTGGCTTTTCTCTCCACTCAAACAAGAAAGTGATCGTCAGCATCGAACAACTTGATGAGCAGCTCTTTTCCCAACACCTGATATGCCAGGCTGTAGGATGGTCGTCCTACAGACTGTATATTTTTTCATGAACCAAGTCCAACTGCTATTTCCTCACTCAAATCTGGAAGCTGAAAATACAATTTTTTAAATGGACACATTGTTGGAAGCACTGGTCTCATCGGCCTGCAGACGTTTGTATAAAATGATTGCATTTGTAAAGTTCATGTCCACATAATGGTAGAACGACCTAATCATAATATTGCGAGTCTTAGCTCAAATATGCTATCGACCCTGGGGACCATCAATGAGATCTACTCCTCCCATGCGATCATTGTATTCTCAAATAGTTTGAGGGCAGAAAGTTGATAACTTTCTTTTGTTTTCTATCATACCGAGGAACCTTTGTTTGTTGTTCACCAGGATTGGTTCTTCTGAAACGTTCAATACCTACATAAGTTGATGACGGTAGGAAATATTTGTTGTCCTTCCATAATACAGTATTCACATCGACTACATGTTTTGAGGTCATTTATTCTACGCAAAATCGTCTCTGTTCTTTGTTTATTTCGCAGCTTAGGTTAGGCTAGGATTCCAGGCAGCCGCGAAGTGAAGAAGAAGTGCAGCTCACGTGGGTCCAGGCATAAGTCCCTTTGTGTTACCTGAAAGTATGGAGGCAAAAAGAGAAGAACAGAGTATATATGAAAAGAGAGAAGGGACAGTCAGTATTTGGTGAAGAATGAAGAGTGAGAGAAGAGATACGAGAGAGAAAGAGAAAGGAGAGTAGATTATCATTGGTCACTCCACGGAGATCCTCATGGAACGATGTCCCAGAAACCTTAAGCGTAGATTTTCCAATG
The DNA here is from genome assembly GCA_942486065.2 of Calliphora vomitoria. NCBI lineage: Eukaryota > Metazoa > Arthropoda > Insecta > Diptera > Calliphoridae > Calliphora > Calliphora vomitoria. The sequence goes on from OW818029.2 coordinate 89,826,147, forward strand.
CGGGACAGTGACAGAGAAGATGAAAAATTGGCTCATCCCCCTCGTCGTTTTGACAACTTCTGCAGAAGTCGTTGTAGGGCAAGCCAAGTCTCCTGGCGTGGTTGCCAAAAGTGCAGTGACCGTCACCATACCGCTCAATTGTCTTGTCAAGCCAAGAAGATATGTTGTTCGTCCACGATTCAGTCGGGGCCATATCAATCTGGTAATAGTACATGTGGGTTCACAACCCCATTTTGCCTGAGCAAGCTCATAGTAGAAGTTACTAATGTGAGGCTTGCATTTGGATAACGGAATCACACATAGGAAGTCTATATGTCCGTCATGCAGCATAGCGTCCTTTTTCACCAATTCATCAGCAACACAGTTATCTCCGTGTCCACGTACCCACTTGAGTACGACGTCTCGCCATCCTGTTTAAGGATGCCGGGCATTGCTGGACCAAATTCGATGTTGTATATACACCTGTATATACTAACAGCGGCTTCAATTTGTAAAAGTTATCAAAACACAGGATGTGATGCTAGAAATTAAAAATCTCCAAACATTTAAGGTAGATCCAATGTCCGATGTAACAGATATAATGATATTATCGTCGGACCCATTGTAGATTTAAAAACGGTGGGCTAAACCGTTTGAAACACAAAGCACGAGCAGTTTGATCCCCCTTTCATGCAGCATATTGGGCATGTATTTTCGGGAATGGAGTTTCTTCTTTGGAATATAAGTGGAATCAACAATGTCATCGATACCAATACTTTCATCTCTGATTTCTACAGAACTCTAGAGATTCGTTGAACTCTTAAACTCTGAAAATATATATATAATTTATTTGCGTATCATCTTGCATCACATAATATGTACTAACATATTTATGCAGATGTCCGATCTTACTAATTGCTCTCAAATATAATATAATAATTTAATTTATATTGTTTTCATAATTTTATATCTTTATTTAGTTTTATATGTCAGGCAAATATTAACCACCTAATGATTTCCATTGGACAATTTATAATTGTTTATTGTAACTGACAACTGAATTACATTTATACAACTATTGATATACCCAGTATTTTTATTCTAAACTACATATTGTTGGTATTGAAAACCATAACGGTGAATTCTAGCTAAATTCAGTTAAATAAGTTTGCTTCACATTTTTTGTTGTAACTTTTTTCTGCTGAATAGATTTTCTGATTTACAAATAAACAACAAGCATATAGTCACCTAAAATGCAAAATAACGTAACATCACTTAAGTTTATAGGAGAAGCAAAAAACGTTATGAAATGAAAACTACTTGAGATATTGAAACAAAATTTTCAAATCTGAATTACAATGAAACTAGAAACATATTTTATAATTTTAATTTTTTTTAATTACTGTTTTCTTAAACAAAAATAACGTATTGTTACGTTTCAACCTTTTTAAAACGTTGCTTTATTTCCTTTAAATAAACCGGATACTTTTGATTGCAAATAAAAGCCGATTAACTAGTAGTTTAAAATTGTATCAACTCTTTATTTATTTAAAATGTACAACAACAACAGCTCAAATAGTCACTCAGTGTTTTTATACACGTTTATCAATTCGAAGAAATGCACACACATTTTATAATGTACAAACTTAAATGTAAAAGGCAGTTGATGTTAACTCTAACAGGGCCTATGATCTAAGCAACGACTGCAACCTCTGCCACTATTTATACACACGCCATCTTTCGTTAATCTTCTTATCGGACAACTAGAACATTCGAATTCTAGAGCTTTCGATGTTAATGTTATCAGCCTAAACATTTAGTGTTGCCATACTTATAAATAATACTAGTAACCGGCTGCTATCAACATTGTTGATGAGTAGGAGCTTCTGCTAATGGACGTGTTTATAAACATGATGAATGCTGCAGGCAATCAATACAGACCGTTAAATTCAAATCGCTATTGAACATTCGTAACAGTATCATCAACATAAATTTTTATGAAAAAATAAAAATTAAAAAAAAGAAATTTCTAACAACCAATCGAATGTTTCGGTTGCACATACAGAATTTTTCGGTTCTATCAACAGAAAGTCAGTTGATAAAAAAGAATTTCAATTAAAGGAACCAATCTTTTTTTACCCTTTCTAAATTTTTGTAGTCACAATTGAAAAATTCGGTCACTAAGTAGCATCATTCGATTGGCAACAACTTCGGCTGCTATCACAAATCTGTTTTCTCTTTGTTCTTATTCAAACTAAAAAAGTTACTTCATTAAAGTTTCATAAAGATTGCAAAAAACATTCAATTACATAAAATTTATTAAAAAAATGTTGGGATTCTACCTAAAAAAAGTGAATCGTAATCAATAATAAAATCAATTTCGAATTTTTTGATGATACGTTGTTTTGCATTTTAAGTGACGATATAAAGAAGAAAATTGTTTATTTTTCATCGACTTTGATTTAATAATTACCAGCAACGACAAGTGAAAGACAAAATCTCATTGACTTCTAATAAGTTTTATGAAATACCAGCAGAAGGCTATTGATTGTACTAAGGAAACAACTGATTTCAATCAGATGTATGAGAATGTCAGGGGTACCAGCATATTAATGTACACGCAGAGAAGAAATATCGTTGTGGTAAAGATAATCTAAGAGCAACATATTATTAGTATCAAAAAATATATTATTTTAATCAAATTAGTCGTAATATTATATCACACTATTTTCCTATTAATCATAATGTGCTCTTATAACATCATATTATAAACTAATATGATCATAACATTGTCATTCATGATCATAATATGTTCTGAAATAATAATATTATGATTCAATATCATAATATGATCCAAAGTAATCTTATAATGACCAAATGAAATCATATTAGAATGCAGTGTATTCATATTTATAATCCAATGAAATCATATTTTGATCCAAAGTAATCATATTATCTTTAAAAGTTATTTTTGGGAATACAAAATTTAAGTTTAAAAGTGCTAGTTTAAAATATAATTGACAAAATCACTGAAATTTATTGTTGTTCGCTTTAGGAAAGCTAAAGATACAAGTATTATACAAGCGAATGCTAAAACTTGATTAGAACAGAACAGCGCCCCTATAATTCTGAAAGGGCATATTCAGTAGCTCATTTTTGTAAAACAAACTTATAGTCTAGCTGGCTTAAATTTTTTTTATAGTGGGTGAAATTTTCATTTTTTGATCGAAGGGAGCATTATACTAACTGAAAAAAACTGTTGTAACATGATGTCTGAGATAAATCTTATTGTCAGAGTTATATTGTCGAATTTTATGGGGATCGTTTTTGTAGAAAATCTTAACCATCTATCTTCACTCCTTATAAGTCAATTTAACCATTTTTTTCGAGAAAATAAAAAAGTCCTTTCAAAAAGGCCACTTAAGGATCAAAATATTCTACGAAAGTTTTTACCGGAAAATATCAGTGGAGGTCACCAAAGTTACAAAAGTTGTAAATAAAGCTCTTTATGCTTAATTAGCAAAAATACACGCCTCCTCGGGTCTCACATTTTTTAAAAAAATTGCCAAAAATATGATCTGACTGAACTGAAATTTAAAATGTGGATAGTCCTTAAGGAGATCTACAAAAAGCTGGACTATAAGTTCTACAAAAATTATTCACAGTCTTGTGCAAATGGTCTTGCATTGCAGTTTTACTCTACACTAACAAAATATACAAATGGACAAGATTGTGAATACTGCTATTATGTTTCAATGAACCATACTCATATTTATAATTGCGATAAACATAAATTTATTACAGTAACTAAAAATTGTGGAAATTAAACTAAAATAACAATTATATTGTTATAAAGCACACAGTGTAGTTGTCGCAAACATGCTGAATCATGTTTTATCTCTGCTTGTATGGATTTAAAATACTTACAGTCACACAGATAATAGTACGTACCCCTTAAAAATTCTTTAATTTTCCAAAAATTGGTGATATTTAATAAAAGTAAATGAATCAATAATTTTTAAATGAACACAAATATTTATTTCATTATTTAAATTTAAAATTAAAAACTTCAATTTAATAAAAAAAACACAAAAGCCTATTTAATATCACAAATAATTATAAGTACTCTAAAAAAGATTAATGTACAAAAAGAATTTCAGGTATATATTATTTCATTAGTATTTTGTTGGACCTCCTTTTGCCTCAATTACTGCTTTCAATCGATTACTCATTGAAAATACCAGTTTTTTTGTTGTCTCAGACGTTATTTTATTCCACTCATATTCCAATCCATCTTTAAGTTGTTGTTTGTTTCTGTAAGTTTTTTTTCGAATGCGCGGTTCCAGTTCATCCCATAAATGCTCTATGGGATTCAGGTCTGGTGATTGGGGAGGCGAATGGAGTTGTTTCGGGACATTATAGAGAAGCCATTCTTTGACAACATGCGAAGTGTGCTTTGGGTCGTTGTCCTGCTGGAAATACCAGGTGCCACTAAGACCCAAAACACTTGCGGAATCTTTCAAACTGCTTTTCAAAATGTCTAAATAAAGAAATCGGTCCATATTTGTTTCCACAAATCGCAGTTTTCCAACTCCATTCGCCGACATGCAGCCCCAAACCATGACCGAACCACCACCGTGCTTAACTGTTGGAATGAGGTTCTTCGGTTGCAGCTCTTCATTAGGTTTGCGCCAAATTTTTTGTTTGCCATCACAACCGAATAAATTGTACTTGCTTTCATCACTAAAAATCACATTCGCCCAGAAATCTGTTGTTTTGTACACATACTTAAGTGCGAAGTCGAGCCGCTTTTTTCTGTTTATTTCGCTTATTAATGGTTTTTTTCTTGGTACGCGGCTATGGAATCCGTTTTTTCGCAAAACACTTCGCACTGTTTCTGAATGAACATTAATATTGTGGTCATTTTCCAAAGTATTTCGAATTTCCACGGCTGTTGTTTTAGGATTTTTACTAACAGCACTTTTTATAAATCGCTCAACTCGTGGGGTAATTTTGGGTGGACGTCCAGTTTTTGGCTTGCTTGCTAGGGATTGAGATTCAGAAAAGTTTTTTATTACGGTCTGCACCGTAGACTTGGCACGTCCAACAATTTGAGCAATTGAACTTAAGGAATTCCCATCTTTCCTCAATTTTAAAATATGTTCACGCATTTCGATACAAATGTCCTTTGTTTTCTTACCCATTTTAACAAAAAAGTAATTTTTTTTCAAAAATTACTGCAGTTTTTAAGAATTGCTTACAAACTAAGCTTTTAACACTTTCCGTATAATATTTTTTTTTTATTAAATCTACTTATTTTTAAAAAGTACCGTTTCTATTTGGCATCGTACGTATAATTATCTGTGCTGCCATATTAAGTTTTATGTGTAAAAGTACAATAAGCGGAAAGTAAACCGGACTTTTTGTAGTTAGTTTTTGACAGTGTTTCGATGCCTTTCAAAAGCAAGCAAAAATATTGATCAGAAATCCAGGGTTATTCTTAAACCGAAATTTTAGAGGGAGTACGTACTTTTATCTGTGTCACTGTATATGTATGACATACATTGTGTGTGTATATAATTATAATAATAACTATGTTTTTTTTTTTTTAATTTTAGGTAAGTGTATGGAAATGCCTGTAATATCTAAAATAATTCTGCAAACGTAAGTCGTCTTTTAGATTATTTATAAATGTTTAATATTTCTAAGAATTTTAGTTGCTGATAAGAGGGAAAAATTTGATAATTACTACAGATTTAAAGTGAAAAATTCAAACACTTAGTACCTTTTTAACCACTTTTCCGTTGGCGTTGTTGTGAAAATTAAATAACGTTAATGGTTTTTAATGAAATATGTATCAGTATATCTTAAAGTTTGAATATTAAATTTAGTGAAATAATTCAATATTTTCTAAATATGATAAAAATTTAACGAAAAATCCAATTGCAGAAAAATTAATTTTTGGTGGATGTAATTTATTTCTGAATTCATTTAAGTGGACAATAACACAATTCAAACGCTCTTTTAATTCATAATGCGTTCCTAGAGATATAGTCATTTAAAGTTACAAACTTTTTTGTTATTTTTGGGGTTTTAAAAAGTGAAAAGCTAAATAAAATCGCGAGTTTTTCTAACTTTGTGGAATTAAAAATTAAATCGGCAGGCGGCTCAATATAGTATATGAGGAACAGATATTATACAAATTGAAAGACCAAAAGTAAATATTTGCAATTTTTGGGCAGTTCCCTCATGGAATGGACGATATATAAAATTTAATTGTCTCCTTGCAAATATGTACGAACATATTATGAAAATTCAATGCCGATCCTGCACTGATAAAAACTGATCGACTTGACTAAAATTAGCTCTGTTCAATAACTAAAAGTTGTTTCCAAGTTAGTAACAATTGTTACTGGAAAAGCGTTCATTAACGCAAAAAACTTGCAAGTAGAGAAAAAATCAAGAGCGAATAAATTTTAGAGAGTGTTCTATCGTTGCAAACTATTACAAGTTCTATTTTGAACTCGTAATAGTTAGCAATTTATATTTCATATGTTTTGTGTTATTGTTTATTTATTTACAATTTTATTTTTGTGGTGAAAAAAAGATTAAAAAAAGAATTTTCAATAAAATTTATGAAAATGTGAGTATTTATACATTTTAAAAGGAATAAAATAAGAAAATTGTGTGTATAAATTTAGGATCCAGTGCAGGCTACCAAGATTTGTAAGATATTGGGACCAAAAAAGCATTTATTTACTTTTTACTATTTTTGAGAATTAGGAGAGCAATTTTGTAAATTTTTATTTTATTCTCTCGTTGCAAGTAATTACTGGAAAAGTAAATGAACAGATCTATTGTCAGCGTTTAAATTTTATATTATCCATGATATTATTTAGTTTGCACTCTTTTGAATTCGAAAAAAAATTAAAGAAAAACCATCCTAACATACAAAACTTTTTGTTGATAGAACCGAAAAATTCTATGTGTGCAACTGAATCATTCGATTGGCAACAAATTCGGTTGCTATTACGAATTTGTTTTCTCTGTGTACATATCGTGATATCGCTTTCAAAAAGACCTATATATAATTTTTGTAAAACATTGATTTGATCATTTAAGAGCTCTATTTATTATCTATTTCATTGCCAATATATTTCCAAATATCTCTACCGATACCGAAAGTATCACAAAAGTTCATAACAGAATTTCTAAGGTTGGTTTTAAGTTCTCCTGGTAAGATGAAGATACTTAAACAAATTTATGTATTTTTGTTAATCAGTTAAGATAAGAAAAATGTTCTATTAGCAGAAAGTAGAATTACATCAAAGTCTTTAAACTAGTTTGTTATCTCAATCCAGAACACATGTGCAAACTTTTATGTTGCTAAATTCATTAATTTAGTAAATTAAAAATTCTTATTTTTTAAATGAAAACTTAAAACAACCCTTTTATCTCTTTGCTAGATTGTTAAATCACTTAGGAACATATGTTCCTAATTCCATGTTGCTAGGTTTATCCATTAGAAGCTAGCTAAAAGTTTCTACATATGGTTCTAGGCTATTAAATGGAAATGTAAAAAAGCAGGTAAAGGTAAAATTGGGTCCCACAATTTGGATTCTCAGCTAATCTAAGAATATACTTATTTGTTTGATTCCATGTCTGGCATCAAAAGAATGCAAAAGTACCTTCACCTTCCCCTGTTTTTTATTTTATTTGGAAACTTATTGTTAAATTATTTAGCTTACCAACAATCATCATCTCAAATAAAATAAATAAATGTATGTTTATACCCTTCACCATGAGTGGCAAGGGTATTTATAAGTTTTTAATTTCTACATATTTCATTTGCGACCCCACAAAGTATATACATTCTGGATCGTTATAGATAGCGAAGTCGATATAGCCATGTCCGTCTGTCCGTCTGAATTTTGAAATCAACTTTCCGTCGCCCCCAAATAACTTACAAACATAATTGATACATCAATATATCGGAAATTTTTCAGGGTCGGTCGCCATTTAAAATTGAGAAAATCTGACCACAAATGGCTGAGATATAATGAAAAAACCGAGACAACCTCGATTTTTAGCCTATTTTTGATCTATTTGATCTAAGTCATTAATATAGACAATATGGATATCTAATGATAGATATTTCAAAGTCCATTGCAACGATCTATATAAGGCTATAGCAATTTGGACCTACAATGGGTCAAAATCGGGAAAAATATTTTTTAACCCGATTTTTTTTTACCAAAAATATTTGTTTTATACAGTTTTTTCACTAATAAATTAAAAAAAAAATTTAAAAAAATTAAAAAAAAAATCCCAAAAAATATTAAAAAAAAAAAACAATTTCGAAAAAAAACTTTTTTTAAGTTTTGAAAAATAATTTTGAAAAAAAAAATTTAATATTGTTTACCTAAAAATATTTAAAATGTTTATTTTAAAGTACAATTTAGTGAAGGGTATATAAGATTCGGCGCAGACGAATATAGCTCTCTTATTTGTTTTAAATATATCTGCTTTTTCTAACTGGTTGATCCTGTTGACGTGAAATCTCATTCGCTTAACAGAGGGTTATTCGAGTTTAAGTTTTTAAGATAGACCTCACAAATATCCTAGGAGCGACGCTGTATGGCCTCAAATAAGGGCTTTGTAGTTCGACTTAAATCAACGATTTTAATATGTTTTTAAAGGCTTTGTATAGGAATCTTAAAATGATATTTAACTCTTATAGTTAGTGAGTTATATGCAATTGAAAATTCGAATTTCATCATATCTTATCTCGGTTTTTTCACAATATCGAACACGTTAGTTAAACTATAGATTCAAAAACATATGTTTCAAAACAATATCATTTACGAGTTCAAAAATATTCGATTTTAAATTTTTTAAAATTGTCGAACTTTCGTATACTAATGTGAGAGAAAAGGAAAATTAAAAAAAAAAAAAATACAAAAATTGGGATTTTTTATTAGTTCTTTTTATATGATATAATAATCTTTACGTTTGTTTATAAATTTCAATGCGATTAGGTTTTAGAGTTTTTAGATCAAAATTTCGATTCAATATTTTGTAAGTAACTTTATTGTTTAATTGAGACATTATTCTGGCAAATTAGTGATACGATTGTATAACTGTATAGAAAATTATATCTATTACATTAAATAGTATAATTCCTGGTTTTCAACTAAAAGTATAAATATTTATTGTAAAATATTGTATTAAATGGCTTCTAGAACCACATATGTATATTCAAATAAATACCGTAAGAAGCCATAAAATATTTTTCACGAAAAATAACTGCGGTTTTTGTGTTGCTGCTGTATTTTCACATAATGACACATACTTCATACACATGATGTGGTATAATACACAGTGGCTTAGAATCATTTTATTGTGGAAATAATTCGATAGCTCGTAAAGGATTCGAGATTCTTAATGCTTAACTCAGGCCTACAAAATATTTGAAAAAACTAAAAAAATTCAGTTCTTATCTAAAATATTCAGATAGTACAGGAAAATAAAAACGTACAACATTTTTTTACATTAACTAACTTATATAACGAAAAATCGAAATAACGAAAAATACCATTTTTTAAATTGACAATTATACAAAGCTATCAAGATTGGCTCAAAGAATGTTCTATCTCTAAAGATTGATGTGTGTCCCCTGGTGGAAAAAAGTTTTATTGTCGATCGGAGGAAAACATGAATTGTAGTTAATCGAATTGCTTTAAAAATCAGCGCCATAGAAATAAAAAAGGCTTTATAATGGTGGATTTGATTTAAGTGATGTTTGGATATTTCAAAATGAATTTTCAATAACTAACTTCTGATATTTTTCTCAATGATGAATGAAACTGGTCTCTGGAATTGGAAAATGCTACCAGATCAAACGTTTGTTCACCCTAGGGAAACTAGTGCTAGAATTTTTTTCTTCATTACCCCTCTTGGGAGCAAATGGCTTCCACAAAGCATCTCCAACTTACACGATTTGTAGCAGTTGTTTTCGCGTCTTCCCATGTAAGATTGCACTGTTCTAGATCTTGGAGTATCGACCATCTCCATGTGTATTTGTATTTGTATTTATTGAGTGCCTTTCTAATACAACAAGATACAATATCTTATAAATTACAGCATTAGAATCCGATAAGTTATTAATAATTAGAGTAAAATTTTCACTTAAAATAGGAACTTAAACATAAATAAATATAATAAATAAATGAAATAAATTGAACATTGATAGTTTAATAAATACATAAAGAAATAAAACAAACAAAAATTATAATATGTAATTTAAATATACTGAAATTTTTAACTATTAGATAATAACATTTTACTGGTAATATTTCATTAGTAATTTTTTAAATTTTATTGCGTTGCTAGTGAATTGTATGTTCGTGGGAAGATGATTCCAGAGATAAATAGTAAAAATGAAAAATTGATGAGAAGATGCTGTATGTCGATACTTAAAGGTCCTAATGGAATTATTTCTTGGTGATGAAGTAAATGTTATCTTTTCATATAAGTAGTTGGGTTCTTTAGTTGTAATAATTTTGTGCAGAAAAACAAGATTCTTTAGTTTCAAATATTCATCAAGAGAGATTCCAAATATACGTTTAGAGTACAGTGATACACTTTCAAATCTTGTTAAACCAAATACATAACGAGTTATGTTATTAAATGTTGTGTTAATTTTCCTCTTGTCATTACTACTGCAGCTAGCAAAAACTTCGGATGAATAAAGGAGCGTGGGAATTAAATATGTTTTAGCTAACAACATTCTTATCTTTAGTGGCGTATAATGATGACTAGACCATAAACTTCTGAGCATACTATATGTTCTTCCACAAGCTTGATTAATATGATCAGTCCAGGTGAGCGAGCTATTAAATATAATTCCTAAGTTTCTGACAGATTTAACCAGTTCGATTTTAGAGTCTCCAAGATAAATATTTATTTCTTCGCTGATCACAACAGATTTTTTACAAATTATCAAACATTTAGACTTCTTAGGATTAAGTCGTAAACCATTAGCTGATGCCCAATTAAATATTCTGTTTAAATCATAGTTAAGTTCATTGACTTTATGCCGAATTGATGTTTTTAAGCAACTAAGATATAGTTGAACATCGTCTGCGTACATCTGTATACGAGTGTTCTGAATTTGTTGAGGTAAATCATTAGCATATAATGAATATAAAAGTGGACCAAGTATTGAGCCTTGCGGGACACCTCTTGATAATATCAGAGGACTAGAAACTGTTCCATTGTTTGCAACCGATTGAAGTCTGTTAGACAGGTATGATGATATTAACTTTGATGCCGTTAAAGAAAAGAAAAACATGTTTGTTAGTTTCATTATCAGTGTTCGGTGTTCAACGGTGTCAAAAGCCTTTGAATGATCTAACAAAACCAGAAAAGTTACATGGCTATCATCTAAATTTTTGCGTATGTTTTCAACTACTTCAGTTAGAGCTGTTGTGCAACTATGTTGTGATCTAAAACCAGACTGTCTATCAGTTAATAGCTTTCTTTCATAAATGTATTTAGTGATTTGCTTATGCAAAAGACGCTCAAAAACCTTAGACAGGTAAGGAAGTATAGAAATAGGTCGATATTCTTTATCAGCTTTAGGTACTGGGATAACTTTGGCATACTTCCATTCAGCTGGGAATGTGCTTGTGGTAACAATTGTATTAAACAGGTGATTAACGTGACGAACTATCCATGGTAATATTAGTTTTATAAAACGGGGATGTATGTCATCTAGACCCACTGCGTTAGATTTAACAGCTTGGAAACCCTCAACTATGTCAGATAAACTGAAACACTGGAAGTAAAATAAATTAGAAGGATTTAAAGAGTCAACAAAAGAATTTTGGTCATAAAAGTTGGTTTGCACCGGAGGTTGTAAAATATTAACAAATTTCTCGTTCAATTCATTAACATCCACATTATTTCTACGAAACTGCTTTCCAATAATGCCAATGTCCCTAATTTTCTTCCATTTTTGCTTAGTATCAATTGCCGTGTTAAATTTATTACCATAGTATATTCGTTTTTCATCTCTAATTTTGGCAACAACTGTCTTTCTAGCTATTCGAAAATCTTGGAGTAAGGCACTGGTTCTGTAGCGTTTCCATCTATGATACAAGTTATCACGACGTTCTATAAGTACTTTTATTTCAGTAGAAAACCATGGCCTAACTCCGCATTTCACTTTTTTGGTTTTAAGAGGAACATGTTTGTTAAATATATGGAGAACAGTATTATTAAGGAAGTTAACTTGATCACTGACAGTTGGTATATAGTAAATATAATTCCACGTGGTATTGTTAAGGTCTTCTTGAAGTGATGTCATGTTTATATTCTTGTAGTCCCGGAAGGAGTATTGTTGGTTATATTTAATTACATTGAAATTGTAGGACATAAATATTAGATCATGGTTAGAAAAAACTGGTACTGCTAATTGCTCATAATGCATTATGTTAGACGTTTTATCAACAAAAAAAAGATCTAGTAGGGTATTATTAGATGTGGTATAGTGTGTGGGTCTAGAGCTATTTACAGCAAATAAATTAAATGAAGTCATGACAGAACAAAGATTAGACCCAGAATGTGTTAATAAGTTGCCATTAAAGTCACCTGATATAATAATATTAGAATAAGAAACAGACAGCAATTCTAGAGCAGTAATAAGCGAATCCAATTTAATATTTTTATTTGGTCTGTATACACATCCAAGTAGTAATTTTTCATAATTTGCGTTTAGCTCTACAAAAATGTATTCAACATCATTCTCCGCTTTAAATGATCGAACAATTTTACTTGAAATGTTACCCTTTATGTAAATTGCAACTCCACCTGCATTACCATCACGATCACATCGGAAAATATGATACCCACGTAAGTCGACTAGTTTATCGTTCTGTGCATCAGTAAACCATGTTTCTGAAACACATATGGCATCTATGTCAGAATCTTCAAAAAGATAGCGAAATTCATCAATTTTGCGATATAAACTTTGAGCGTTTATATGACAGATGCTAAAAGCTGAATGTTGTTTAGCTAATATTCTAATCATGTTATAGTTACCATCTCTGGAACCAAAATGGTCAATTAATAAATTTGTCATTTTGGTTTACTAATGCAACGCAATTAAATTTAAAGTAATATTTTTGATTAACTAATATAAAAATTATAATTATAGATATTAAAAAAAGTTTTAAAAGAAAAAACAAAAGATATATGAAATGAGATGTCAGATTCTTAATCTCGAAAAAGCTGGTCTAATTCCTCCATAAATTCTATTAGGATTGGGTCATCAGCATTGAATTTTCTAATGTACACAAGTCCTCTGAGCGTATATGCAGCTTGAATTTTCCGTTCCTTTTTCATGGACAATGCCGCCTTAAATATCTTGTGATTATGCGGTGTTAAATTTTCATTTACATATACAGGATGATCACTTTGCATGCCCACATGGTTCAAAGTCAGTGTTGTTTTATTTTCGCGTCTATATTTTGCTATTGACTTCAGTAAGAAATTTTTATCAAAAGGAGAGTGCAATTTTGCAACTATTACTTCATCACTGGGAGTATATGGTTTATTGTTCTTGTAGATTTTCTGAAGTCTATATATATTTTCAACCCTGGGAGAACGAATTTCTAATTTGTGACAAATATTACCGAATATATCCATGAGGTTTTCATTTTCCATTTGAGGTACACCAACAATTCTAATACTACTAGCTACTACAGAATTTTCGTGCGTTAGTATCTTTTTCCTCAAATCAGAAATTTCAGTATTCATATATTCGATCTGGGAGCACTTCTTTTCGAGATTTTTAACTCTCTCAGTAACGTTGTTTAATATTTCCTTGAAACTTTGAAACTCAGTTTCAACTACTGAACGGATTCTTTGTTCACTTTCTGTTATAAGATCCTTTATATAATCAAAGTGTTGTTTCTCACTATCTTTAATAGAATTTTTTATTATTTGGGCTGTTAAAGTTTCACTTTCACGAATTAGAGCAACAAGAAAGCTTTTATCTCCGCTAGATAAGCGAGGTGCTTTTGTACCATGCTCAATGGGGGAGTCAGTGGTTGGGCCTCTGGGCCTTTTCGATGATGGTGATTGACCGTATGATGTACTGATAGCGGTTATATCCATTGTGAATTATTGTTATTTAATTGGTTTTTATTTACGTTTTAATTCCAATTATAAAGTTTTATTTAGTCTTTTAATGAATTTATTATAATGTCTTTGAAATGTTCGCTTGGTTATTTCGGAAAAAATATATTTTAAAAATAACGGAATTTTATTTTATGACAATACCATACGATCACATTTACTATGGTTTAACTAGGCAGCACTTTTTATTTTTTAAATAACCAGTATTTGCATAAGTGAAACAGCTGGTGTTGTTTACAATTTCAGGTTACTGTTTTTTGTTATTGTTTTCTTTTACTAATAGTTGTCTCTTTTATATCATTTGAGTGGTTTTATTTAAGATTTTCCAGATTTTTATTGAAATAAAAGATTTTAAAATAATGTTTATTCAAAAAAAACAAGTTGTAAAGAACGATCACTTCAATTGCCCGGGAAACACCATAGATCCAATAGTCATGCAACTTAACTTGAGACGTATCAACACAGTTTTTACAAGGAATTTTAATATTATTTAAGAGCCGGTAAGAAACTCAACTGTTGTGTTACTTTATCTTTGGTCGACCACGGCTTCTTGAAGCTTGAGGGTTCCAATCTAGCGCCTTCCATGTTATACTGTCAGTATTCTTTCTGATAGTATGGCCGATCCAACTCCATTTCCTACATTTTATTTGCGTAAGTATGGGTTCCTCGTTGGTGAGGTTCCAGAGATCTGTATTGCTGATGTCGTTAGGCCAGAATATTCTGCATATGATTTTCTGAGGCACTTGTTAATGAATACCTGTAGTTTTTGCGTGATGGTTTTCGATATTAACCAAGTTTCACTTCCGTACAACAGAGTAGACTTTACACATGCGTTGAATATTCTAAGCTTGGTTCGTCTGGATATTTGTGAGTTTCTCCATACTGGTTGTAGTGTTCCTAATGCCGCTCTCGCATTATTGTGACTGTTATTTACGTCTGTTTCAGCGCCGCCATTTGTTGATAGTGTACTGCCTAGATAGCAGAAGCTTTCTACGTATTCAACTGGTTGGCCTTGTAGCATGATGTTGTCGGTGCTAACGTTGTTGATTTTCATAGCTTTTGTTTTCTTGATATTTATCTCAAGTACAACATTGCGTGCTAGTCTTTCCAGATCATCTATCTACGCTTTCCTTATGCCAGAGAAGGCAAATATCATCCGCATAATCCAAATCCTCGAGTTGGCGTGAGAGGCTCCATGACAGTTATTCTGATGGTGTCAAAGGCTTTCATGAAATCTAAGAACAGTAGGTACATAGGATTACGCCATTCTAGAGATTGTTCTATTATAATGCGTAGAGTGTTGGCCTGGTCTACACAGCTCCTGTTTGGCCGGAAACCTGTCTGTTCATCTCGTAGAATGTTCTTCATTTTAATTTGAAGCCTTCCCTGTATTATGACTGCTAGTATCTTGTATATGGTGTTAAGCAGAGTAATTCCTTTCCAGTTGTTGCAATCTTGGAGGTAGCCTTTCATCCTTCCAGACTGATGTGATGTGTGGTCGTAGAAGTGCAGCTGTGGTTTCGATATCAACCCGAAGAATTATACCAACTTCGCCTGCTTGCTTGTTATTTCTAAACTTCCCGATGGCCTCCTTAATCTCACTTATACTGTGATTTGGTGATTCTTTTTATATTTTGTAGGCCCGAGTTGAGTAAATTTTGAGGGTCGCCCACTAGCCCCCATTCTAACAACGAACAAATCGAGTCAGAACTGACTAAGTATGTGAAATTTCATAAAGGTACTTTCAATCGTAAACCACTGTGTGATAATATATCTAATGAACATAACCAGGCAACATAACAGGTACTTATGGATATGGTAAATATATGTATGTAGTTCTGTCTGGGAGTGAGAGTTTGTGACTTTGTATTACTTTGATTACATGAGGCTGCAAATATGGCTGCCACCAAAGTATTGTGTATGCTAACAGGAAGTGAAAATATTAAAGTTTATAAATAAAAATACGTACTATAGGCATTTTACTACACCCAGAGAAAAAATATGGTTGTACATGTTTACCATAACCATTTCAAAATTTGTACATGTTTCTTAACAATATTATGGTCACTGCAGCCATGCGTTAACCATTATATGTTTAAGTTCCATTCACATGATTGCAGCAATCATACATATGATTTTAGACAATATATATGTGCAATGGCAATCATGTTCATGATGAATAATTATATCACAATATACTGCTCTCTAGGGATGCTAATACCGATCTCGACAATACCGGGATTTTTCGGGATCGGGATTTATTAACGAAATAAATAGTTTTTATTGTTGAATTTGATGTTTTTGACATTAATCTAAAATCCCGAAGTCTAAAAAAATCCAGAAATCTCGGGATCCTGAAAAATCCCGGGGTACCAAAAAATCCCTGGATTCCGGGTTTTACATTTCTAAAATCGTGAACCACGGGATTTGTAAAACCCAGTCCCGTTTGGCTCCCTAATGCTCTCAGAGCATGATAACCATAATCCGAGAACAACATAATATGGTGAGGTATTACATCTTAAAAATTGTATGATTGCTACAATCATGTGAAATGTATGTTAAACATATTATGGTTACCGCAATTATAGCTAAAAAACTTGTAAGAATCTTGAAATAGTTATAATAAACATATACAACTATGTTTTTTCTTAGTGTATATACACACAAAGCAGGTATAGAAAACCTACATACAATTGCGTTTTTATTTTCACGTATGTGGTTTTTCAATACCTTTTATCATAAATACAATGGCAAAAAGATACATTTTTATAAATGCTGAACGATTTACATTCAAATTCATTTAAACACACAAGCAACAACATACCGACAGATGATGCTAATGATGACGATGATGTTGAAGTAAATATGGTGTTTTTCTTTTTTGGTGCAAAATTTTTGTGGTGAGATGGCAGAATTCACACAAGTATTTAAGTATGTGTGATTTAAGCTGTATTATGTCACTTAACTGACACACGTACATATTCACATCCACACACGCATTTGTACATATATAAGTACATACAACACATTTCAAAAAAAATTGGTGTTTTTGGTAAGCAGCCGTAATTAGAGTCGAGTGAGTGAGAAAATGAAAGTGTCACACAATTGAAGAAGTTATTCAGGATTTATGAATAACAACCGCTGAAGCATCAATTCAGTCGATGATTGTTTGCTTAATAATCAAACAAATTTGTTAATTAGCAACGTAAAAACAAAGGTGGATAATAAAATAGCAGTGCTCACATTAGAAATATTAAATTATGGCTTATAGGGATTTTTTATACACTTCATTAATAATGATAATATTTTCCAACATCATGATTTCTCAATCATACAGATCTTATGTGGCATCTTTATATCATCCCAACAGTTAAGCAAGTAGTCAATATATCCTTTATAGACAGTAATCGTCACAAATGTCTTATCACATGGCTGACTCAAATTTATATATTTTAGTCATTTGACACGTATGTGCTCTTTGCAGTGCAGAGATAAGACAATTGATTACTTTATACATCCCAGGTAATCTAGCGTGAAGACAATTGTCACTTAAGTGTCTCTAAGTAATCTGGAGTGTAGTCACTTTAAACGTGTTGTGTGATAATTCGTTCAAACTGGTTTTATACAAATTGTGTTGATATAATTCTCATACAGTTAATTTTTATTTTTGCTTAAGTATACTGATATCCCATGTAACATGGATGAAGTCAATAAACAGTTATCGAATTCAGGTTTGTCTACATGCAATAGTTTATTGTACTGCCTGTGATATGTCTTTTAAGTTGACTCTTTGAGGTCAATTAGCCCCCGTACATGTTAAAATAACTAGTTATGTAGCTGATCAAGTTACCAGTTAGTTAACTGACGCTATTTAACCAGTATGTGAATCCAATGCGTTGACTAGCTATTAGACAGTCCTATTGAAGTCAAAAAGGGTCAATTGACCCCCTGCTTAGGACATGCCCGTGTTAAAATAACTAGTCACGTAGCTATTGAAGTAACTAGTTCCCACCCTAAATGATGGGTAAAATCACTAGTTCGGGACTGTCTCCTAGAACTGCTGTTGATAGTAGTTTCATACACAGAGAAAACAGATTCCTAATAGCAATCGAATTTGTTGCCAATCGAATGATTCGGTTGCATACATCGAAATTTTTCGATTCTATCAACAGAAAGTCAGTTGATAAAGAATAACTTCTCCAGAATCAACCCAGCTTATGTTACTCCTTCTAACATTTTGTGGCCACAATTGTAAAATTCGGTCACTAAGGTTGAATCATTCGATTGGCAACAAATTCGGTTGCTACTACCAATCTGTTTTCTCTGTATATCTAATAGTAGATTCGAATAATGAAACGCTTGGTAAAAAAGCGTTAAATTTAATTATGAGTAAAACCAATTTAAATAATTCCCAAAGCGGGTAAGCAACGGAATACAGTATTATATAATACCATAGATAAATACACATAGATCGGAAAGTCACCTTTCAAAAACCTAACTCTGTTGTCAAAAACCTAAGTGGTGAGAATGTATTAGTAAAAAAAACTATGTGAAAACAAAAACAACACTCGTATGTGTGATTATTTTGAGTAATTTTTTTGTTTGAGTTTTTTTCTAGTTTCCGCTCTATGTTTCTCTATGTATAATACGTTTTGAAGAAGAGTAATTACATAATTTCAAAAAAATAAAAAAAAAAAATTTAAAAAAAATGGAAATTTAAATATATTTTGTTTTATAAAAGTCTTACATGTTAACTGTCTGGTTAAATGTTTTTAATTCAAAACCACATATTTTATACATAAAAGCTAATTAGAATGTTACCTAGCAAAAAATGATGATACATACACATTTTTTTAACTCGTAAATAACATATCTGATCTACTGTTTTTTAAAAATCCTTTAGAATGTGCTTAAATGGCATTCAACATATTAAATTTAATTTTTAAATTATAATAACACTGTCCAACAGCACTTTTTGTACAGAATAGCGACCCTATAATTCTGAAAGGGTATGCTGAGTTGATCATTTTTGTAGAATAAATTTATAGTCCGGCTGGTCTGATTTTTTTATTATAGTGGGTCAAATTTTTAATTTTTTTGATCGAAGGCAGCATTATACTAACTGAAAAAATGATGTAAGTTAATGTCTGAGAGAATTCTTATTGTCAGAGTTATATTGTCGAATTTGATGGGGATAATTTTTGTGGAAGATCTTAACCCTCTTTCTCCTCTCTTAAGGGGTCAATTTGACTGTTTTTTCGAGAAAATAAAAAAAGTTCTTTCTAGAAGGACATTTAAGGATTATAATATTCTACGAAATTTTTTGCCGAGTAATTTCAGTGGGGGGTTACCAAAGATACAAAAGTTGTAAATAAAGCTCTCGCTATGAAATGTCAAGTTTTCTTATTTATACTTATCGTTTATTAAACATACATACAAATTTTCTTTTCATCACTTTGCTTCCGTAACAATATGCCAAATTATATGAAAAACTAAAAAAAATCTAATAAAAACAACCCGAATTATTTACTCTAATCAAGTTTAATTTTATCATTTGGGTATAAAAAACTCAAAAAAAAAAAAAAATTATCTTATAAAATTTTAATACAAAATATCGTGAAACCTCCTTATCTTTTTATTTTGCGCTTTGAATGATCTTCTCGACAGAAATCACCTAGCATAGTTGTGTCCCAATGGCATTGAAATCGTTGTTCAAGCTTTTTTACATCTTGTTGGAACCTCCCTGCTTATCAATGATAAAAAAGAATGAAGAAAGGGAATTTTCAATGAAATTATGCTTTAAACATGTCTTAAACTAGCTGTTCTACATATTCGACTCTGTTGTTTCATAAAAACCCTTTTATAACTGCTTGCAGTGATAACCAGGCACCAAATTCCTTGTTAGTAATATTTTCATCGATGTGCGTATTTGTGGTTCCACAAATATTCCTTCTTTGAGTTTGTAATCACTTAACTTGGAAAATACTGTCTTTAAATATAAAAATCTCTCTATTCATAGCCATGACAAACAAATTTCATCAAAGCATGTTTTATGTGCAGTGGAGATAAAATTACATATTTAGGACCTATCAATGGTATATGTTTCACATTAGATTTTCCGCAAACAAATTCTGACCTTCCTGGCCAAACTTTTGGTGCATTTAAGCAGTTGCGAAGACCACTTAGTCCAGTATTCATATTGGATTTTCAAATAAATATTCTTACGAAATTGTACTTGAGTTCAAATATAACGGTTTTAATGGCCTGTTTAAAGTTGCATAATGTTCCTGCTGTTAACATATCTGTGGGAACTATTACCATAGCTGTGAAACATACAACATTGTATAAAAGTTTTGAGTTGATCATTATTTGAAAGTATGGCAACACTGAATGTTTAAGCTGTTAACATTCAAAAGCATCAAAAGATCTAGAATTCGAATTTATTAGTTTGTCCGTTTAGATCATTGTAGAGCATTCACGAAAGATGGCGTGTGTATAAATAGTGGCAGTCGTGAGTGAGTTTATCATAGGCACTGTTAGAGTTAACATCAACTGTTTTGTACATTTAAGTTTGTGCATTATAAATATATATATTAAAAACACATAGTGACTATTTAGATTATTGTTTTTGTACACTTGAATAAGTAAAGAGTTGTTACAATTTTAAACTAATAAAACTGCTTTTATTTGCAATCAAAAGTATGGGTAAGGAAGAACAGCCTGCACTATACCGTTAAATTAGTAATACCCCAATGCGCGTAGGCATTACTAATCTAAAATGAGCTCGCCAAAGTAGAGTGTGTTTTGAATATATCCATACGATACCAATTGCAATACCCTTCCTGAGAACGTGATATATGCACATGAAAACGTACTGCTACCGATTCTTCTTGACTGCTGGTGCATAGTAGGACCTCAGCAAAGGCATAATTTTAAAATGTAAAATGCTGGGGTAAAATTGAAGAGACATTAACATGTTCCACTATATTCCTAAATGATGTTCCTACTGAGAATGTTTGTATAACATAGTTGATTTCCTATTTACTGCATACTTTAATCATTCACTTTACTCAAATTTCTTAACATATTTATATGGACTTGACAATTTAAAACCTGCTTAAAATTAAAAAGAAAGTTTTTATTAAAACTGACACAATTTCTTAGCTACCACATTTAAGGTAAAAAAATACAATTTTCTTATATACATCTTAATAAAATGTAAAACGTAAATGAAAAAATACTAGTATGTATTATGACACATGCTGATGAAGATGATGATGACATTATTCATCTCTTTACATTTAAGACATGTTGTACATCATTCGGATACATCTGGTAATAAAAGCAAGCAAATATACAGGTTACAACGAAAACTCTTTTAAGAAGACTTTCGAAACAAAAAACATGAATTTGCACTTTTTGTTCTACTTAGTTGAGAAAAAAAAAAAACGAAGAAAACCAGCTACAAGTAAAACAGAATAAGACAATAAAGTAAAAGTCAGTATTGGTCTTTGTACAACTTTTCGAAATACCTATATAAATAACTTGCAACATATTTATGCAGATCATGTCGGTATTTTAAAATAAGCTGGAAAATATATGAAATTGCATACATTTAAATATAAAAGACAACATTTTATTCGTATTTTTTTATGAATGCCACTTATAGTGAAGTTTTAAACAGTTTTTCTTTTGTTCTGTAAAAAATTTCAAGTGTTAAATAAAAAGCACAAAGTATATGCAATATACGTTGGCTTTTTAAGGCAATTGGAATAGAATATTGAACAGTTTTAGAGATTTACTTGTATATACATTAGGGTGGCCCAAACTTTGCAATTTTCATTGTTCCCATCAGATAACGTTTAGAAAATATTTCGATAAAATTTGGTATATACATTTTTTCGGCCCAATAACGAAGCATATTTAAACAGGCAGAAATAGCTCATATGTCCTCCCGAAATAGGTCTTTATCCTTCACAAATGTTTGATTCATATCGGTATATACCAGTGATGCGCGTTCATATTGTTCAGATTACGAAGATTTTCGTGAATTTACACGTACAGAACACGATTGTAAACAAAACACACAACAAGAGCGTAAAAAATACAAATATTTCGTTCAGTTGCTTGACAGCATTCAACGAAGCAGGTGTGTTGCGGATATTTTATTTTTTTACCCATACATGCACACAAATTAAATTTATCTTTTTGCCTATGAATGATATACAGTGGTGGCCATGAGGTTAGCACACTTCATACTTGCTGTTTTCTAAAGCAAATTATTTCATTTCATTGCAATTATAAACTAAAATTTTTGGTAATTAGTGTTGTTTATAATGTGATCAATAAATCCCGTTACTTTTTTTTGCATTCTATCGCTATTCTCTTTCAAATTTGCAGTTTAGTGCAGTAATATGTATAATAAGCTGGACACAATTTTAGCACATATAAGTATAATTAAATTTTTTAAAAGTTTTTTGAGGGTATAAATATTAATTGGTAAGTTTAGTTATTATATAATCAATGGGGAAGACAAATTGAATTAATAAACATTATTTAGATATGGCTAAAAAAAGTGGTGTACAGAGGAACAACGAAAGATTATTCAACAAATGACCTCGAGAGGAACAAGTATAAGTGAGATTGCTTATACTTTGGAATGCTCCAGGTAGATGGTTTATAATGCACTAAGACATATTCAGAAGTATAAAACATCTAAAAATGTTACACAGGCTCCTCGGCCCAGAAAAACTTCACGTAAAGAGGACTCTTTAATATATAGAGCCTCTGTCGAAGATCCTTTTAAGAGCTCCACCGTAATCCAGAGAGAAATTTCAGGAAAATATGGTATCAACGTGTCCAGCAGAACGATAAGAAGAAGACTTAATGAAAAAAATTTACGTGGATGCATTTCTCAGCATAAGCCACATGTTTAAAAAATGAACATACAAGCTCGGTTGTGCTTTGCTCGTGAGCATTTGGAAAAGCCGTTAATTTTTTGGAAAAATGTCCTTTGGAGTGATGAATCTAAATTTTGTAGATTCGGATCGGATGGTAAGAGGTATGTATGGCGTCCTCCGAACATGCAACATAATCCAAAGTACACCAGTAAAACAATAAAACACGGTGGGGGTAATGTGATGGTGTGGGCAGCATTTTCTGGGTATGGTGTTGGTCCTATAAAAAAGATTGATACTCGTATGGACCAGTATGTATACCAGAATATACTTCTAAATACAATGGTACCTTATGTAGAGGACAACATGCCACTTAGGTTGCGTTTTATGCAAGATAATGATCCAAAACACACCTCACGCTTAGTGAGGTGTTGCTTGGAATCGAACAATATCGACGTGTTAAAATGGCCAGCCCAATCTCCGGATCTCAATCCTATTGAGAACCTTTGGAATGATGTGGAGCAGAATGTAATGAGAGAAAAGCCGAAAAATTTGGCCGATTTATGAAAAGAAGTAGAAAAAGCTTGGAATGGTATTTCAGTGGATCGCTGTATGGCCCTTGTAGAAAGTATCCCAAGGAGACTAGAAGCTGTGATCAAAAATAAAGGGTATCCAACTAAGTACTAAGTTTTTTGTGAAATAAGTTTTTTTGTTTTGTTACTTTTTTTAATATGAATAAACTTTTTTATTTTGTGCTAAAATACTGTCCAGTGTTTTTTTGAGGTTATTCGATTCTGGACAGAAAAACGCAATATATATATAAAGGAATAATGCTGGACATGATGGGACGTGATCTTAGAAGGACAAGTAACACGCATGCAAAAGATATAATAAAAAAATTAAGAAATATAGGATATATTTGCGTTTAAAAATAGCAAGTAGGTAGTGTGCTAACCTCATGGCCACCACTGTATACACAAATTTTGATACAAATGAGATGTATACATACACAAGTCATGTCACCATATTTTATGATGATCGGTCCATAATTTACTCATAGCTCCCATATTAGGCCCGCTTCCGAATAATTTTAACGAGTTAGTACTGCACGTTGCCAGCATTGGGCAGTCGCATAGAACTTGTTTAGAAGTTTCAGCATTAATTTCATAGAACCTACACTGTTCACTCACGACATTAGCTAAAATAAATCCACAGTGTCCAGTGAATAATCCAGTGAGTATTCTGAAGTCACCCTTACCGAACGACTTTGGACTGTTTTAATCCTTGCCAACAGAACGTCGGGTGCCCTGTTGGCAAGACAATCAGCACGTTCATTGCCAGCATGACCTTCATGGCCAGGTACCTAGTACAATGTGAGTTCATTGTGTGCACCGAGTTCGTTCAAGGATGTCCAGCAGTCCATAACAACACCAGAGCTCACCTCATGTGATAAAAATACTCTAAGAGCAGCCTGGCTATCAGACATAACAAATATCCTAGTATTCCTTAATCTCCTTCTCAAACATTCGTTGGAGCATATAAGGATGGCGTAAATTTCCGCCTGAAATATAGATGGGAATATACCTATTGAGATACGCCTTTGAAAATTGGTCCCATAAATACCAGCCCCAGTGTCACTATTAGCCTATTTGGAACCATCACTAAACCATGCTTGATAGGCTTTATTCTGCCACCATGTCTGATTTAATTACGCGTCCCTTTCAGTTATAAGGACCCTATACTTCCTATGTAACCCCAGAATACATAGCAATACTATGATCATTTTCAAAGATTCCTAGAATGCGCATGTGCCCAACCAGATCTCCCGGCATTACACGGAATATCCACGGTAATCTGGATGCACACCTACAGGCCTCCTCCATTACCAATAAATGTAGGGGTGGGATTTGAAGGATTGCACCGAGAGCATGAGTGGTACATGTCCTCATGGACCCAGTAATAGAGACACAGATGAGGTGATATACCTTGTCAAGTATTGCTCTCGCGGTCATCTATTTCACCTTTTTCCACCATGCCAAAGCAGCATATGTTATTATTGGCCTAATTACCGTAATAAAAGACCAGTAAATCATTTTCAGTTTTAACCCCCACGTTATACCATAACGTCGCTGGCAGGAATATGCCCTAGTAGCTTTTTTGATAGTGTTGGATAAATGAGAGTTCCAAGTGAGAGTTCTATCGAGTGTAACACCAAGATTTTTTACCTCCTTAGAGAGGAAAGCCATTCAATGTAGGCTCTTAGAGTCTAAAAACTCCCCGTTGGTAAATGTTACAAGAATTGTCTTGGATGGTTTAATGGGCAGCCCCCTTTCCAATCACCACTTGGTGGTTATATTCAGAGCAGTCTGCATCCTTTTCGATATCGATACGTCATCCCACCTAGTAACGGAAATTACTAAAACGTCACCATATGTGCGGAAACCTAAGTTGTTAAGTTCTTTCAAGAGTTCATCAATAACTAGAGTCCACAATAGAGGCGATAGTACGTCACCTTGTGGACATCAGCTGGTTGCCCTAACGGTCATCGATGATCCTCCTAATTCCACCGTAATAACCCTGGATGACAGCATTTCCAAAATCCATTTCCTTATAATATAAGGAACCCATTTTCTATGCAGTGCTAGATCAATAGCTCCGCGATATGTAATTGGCACCTATGGCCTTCTCGATTAGCATCATCACATGATAAATGGCAGTCACATGATGACAAACCAGTAGTCCTGACTTAAAGATTCTCGATAGTTGAAGGACAATAATGTCACCTCCTTTTGGTAGAAAGCATAGAAAAATTCCATCAGTTCCTGGGGATTTGAATGGGCTAAATTTATGTAACGCCCACTTCACCCGTTCTTCACCAAAGATTCTACCTACCAACCGGCGATTACTTTTGGATAATGAGGGAACCCATGTTTGAATCGGAGTTGGACTGAAAGGCATTGTGCCTGGAAAGTTAGTAGTTTGCAGGTCTCTTCCGGCTACTGGTCGTTTCAGTATACAGAGACCATTTGTATGATACCGAGATAAGGTCTTTTGTAGCCGAATAGTTTCCGGTAGCAGTAGCTAAGCCACGTTGATGTTTTTGCTGATTTTCCTATTGCATTCGTGAGAGCCGTTTTGTAGGTGATCCAGTCACCAGTACATATGTTTAGCTCTGTTGAATAATCGTCTTGCATCTACTCTTACTTTCTCAAGGCCATTGTGCCACCAGGGTACATCCCTCTTTTACCTCCTTGACTTTAGTTGAGAACATTGGCCTAGAAATCAATTCTCATTGTGCCAAATATTAAATTCCTGTTGAAATTATCAGTATTACCTAAATGAAAGCGAAAAATTTCCCAGTCCATATTTTTGGGATTTCGAAATTTTGCTTCGTTCGTCAAAGAACGTTCGATGACGAATATGATATAATGATGTTGGACATAGAAATATCATGAGTGACGTGACCAACCATACTTTCTTATTTCTTAACCAAAAAATATACCAAAGGCAAAATTTAAAAAACGTAACGTCATTACTTCGGAAATATTTAAAATTTTTCATTATTATTTTTTTACATTTTTGTCGTACAAATGTCACGTCCTAATGGAAATGCCCATTTCTGCTAACTTGTCATTTTTTCAAATACTTTTTTGACAAGAAAATTATTATATGACGTCATAGAATTGAATATGAAATATTTGAACTACTTCTAAAAACAATTTTGTATGAAATTTGCCTCCAATACTATTACACTAACTATTTGAAACAAATGTTTGTTATATGTCTTCAAAATTCTCGTTTAATATTAAGTCCATGGTTATACATATTTCTTAAGTAAGTCCTTACTTATAAAAAAATTCCAGTTTATCTTCATAATATGAAATGCTTATTAAACTGGCATTCTAATGTTACTTTGTATATCTCTTATTTCTTTATTATTTTTTGTTGCTCGTTTTTTTCCTGTACATTTCTTTTTTTTTCAAATATAAAAATTGACCTTCTAACATTTAATATGCACTTTGTACACACTCTTTTATAACTGTGTTACTTTTTTTTCTAAACAGTTTTAGTTTTTGCTTTTTATAAAATAAAACTAAATTCAGCTGTTGGCAGTCCAAAATGGCAGGAGAAAGAAAATCAATAAAATGCGGATGCAAGCAAGAGCAATGCAAATTTAAATTGTGAATGAAAAAAACTAAAAAAAGGATGTCAGAAAAGTAGTAGTGGTAGTTTGTATCTGTATATCGACAGATAGATGATGCTGGTATTCATACGAAAAAATTATAAGTGTGTGTGTTTACAAGTGAAAAAAACGGTTGTTTATGTATGAGTTCGCACTAGTGTTTATGTTGTTATTTGAGTGTGCATCTGTATGTTGTGCTTTTTTTAACACACATCCAGACTTTATGAAAGTGTTTTGCTTCATATGAGTATAAGTATCCATATAGAGACCTCATAAATACCAGTTACTTCTTGTTCGTTTCCTTTTAAGTCATAGATTGTGTGTTTAAACTTTTGCGATGACTTTATTTACTGTTTGGATTAGATGAAGGAGAGTATGATGCTTGTTTGGATGTCATTATTTATTAGATTAATTCATAGTTCTGCATGTAAGTAAGTATTTGTGTCACATTTTTTATGACTTAGTTTATTGTATGTTTTAGATTTACATACTTAATATAAAATTGCTTTTCTGCTGTAGTAAACTTTAAAATTTTTACAAATATACGGATTTTTGGACAGTTTTTAGAAACCTATTAAGATAAAAACAGAAAGGGTGATTTTCTCTGTGATATTCTGCTGTGCCGAGTCTTGTATATCCATCACCAAAGTATACTTTAAGATAAAAATTAAAAACAAAAATAAGTTTGTTCAAACAAAATATTGGTAAAAAATAATTGGTGGTAGAAAAAACTTCCAAAGTCTAGACAACAAATATCCTTCTCATCTATCAAAATAAGTACAATTTTAGATATTTCGATTTAGAAATGAGTTGCTTTTGCATAGAAAAAATATTAAAATCAAATTACTAATTTCAC
The DNA here is from genome assembly GCA_942486065.2 of Calliphora vomitoria. Taxonomy (NCBI): domain Eukaryota; kingdom Metazoa; phylum Arthropoda; class Insecta; order Diptera; family Calliphoridae; genus Calliphora; species Calliphora vomitoria. The sequence goes on from OW818029.2 coordinate 89,854,264, forward strand.
CAAAAATTTGCAATAAATTTAATATTGCGACACCATCAATTCCAACACCAGTGCTGTAACCCAAAACATTTTAAGTTATCTAATAATCAAACACTGTATAAACAATTTTTTTTATCAAATTAAAACATTCAACGTTTTAGCAATTTTTTATTCTGAACTTGAATACAATTTCATTGAACAATAGACCAATTTTAACGTGAAAGTATCAACAAAACTATATAAAAACTCAATTGCTTTCTACTGATTCACTGGTTTAGTTACAATGGCTTCCAATAAAAGAAAAATGGTTTTGGAAAATAAAAAATTGTTACTTTGGCTACTTTACAAATGTCACCAACACACAAACAAATATTTTATGGCATTCGATTCTGTTTCGTGATTACAATTCATAGGAAAAATCATGTGTCCTGAAAGCCATATACACGTGTATAAGTAGATGAACAAGTATGCGTGCGGTTGCTTTAAAGAAGTAAATGTTAGTTTCTAAGGACGACTGTTTGTGTTTTTGCGACACTATTGTCTACGCCCTGATAAACATTATATACATATGTATGTACGTCTACTGAAGTGTATTTATATAAATGTTTGTGTTAGTATTAAACAACTTGTTGACAGTTAAGTTAAACCTTAAGACCTGTATGTTTTTGATTAATGTTTATAAGAAAATATTGGGTAAAAAAATGTTCCAATTTAACAATTTATTGACTTGCAACTAAGTTGTATTAGTAAGAATAATATCTGGTTAAAAGAGCTACGTAGATATGAGTTGGAAATGAAACCGATGTAGAACTGTACTTGAACTGAAGTAGAACTGAACTAGAACTGAACTAGAACTGAACTAGAACTGAACTAGAACTGAACTAGAACTGAACTAGAACTGAACTAGAACTGAACTAGAACTGAACTAGAACTGAACTAGAACTGAACTAGAACTGAACTAGAACTGAACTAGAACTGAACTAGAACTGAACTAGAACTGAACTAGAACTGAGCTAGAACTGAACTAGAACTGAACTAGAACTGAACTAGAACTGAACTAGAACTGAACTAGAACTGAACTAGAACTGAACTAGAACTGAACTAGAACTGAACTAGAACTGAACTAGAACTGAACTAGAACTGAACTAGAACTGAACTAGAACTGAACTAGAACTGAACTAGAACTGAACTAGAACTGAACTAGAACTGAACTAGAACTGAACTAGAACTGAACTAGAACTGAACTAGAACTGAACTAGAACTGAACTAGAACTGAACTAGAACTGAACTAGAACTGAACTAGAACTGAACTAGAACTGAACTAGAACTGAACTAGAACTGAACTAGAACTGAACTAGAACTGAACTAGAACTGAACTAGAACTGAACTAGAACTGAACTAGAACTGAACTAGAACTGAACTAGAACTGAACTAGAACTGAACTAGAACTGAACTAGAACTGAACTAGAACTGAACTAGAACTGAACTAGAACTGAACTAGAACTGAACTAGAACTGAACTAGAACTGAACTAGAACTGAACTAGAACTGAACTAGAACTGAACTAGAACTGAACTAGAACTGAACTAGAACTAGAACTGAACTAGAACTGAACTAGAACTGAACTAGAACTGAACTAGAACTGAACTAGAACTGAACTAGAACTGAACTAGAACTGAACTAGAACTGAACTAGAACTGAACTAGAACTGAACTAGAACTGAACTAGAACTGAACTAGAACTGAACTAGAACTGAACTAGAACTGAACTAGAACTGAACTAGAACTGAACTAGAACTGAACTAGAACTGAACTAGAACTGAACTAGAACTGAACTAGAACTGAACTAGAACTGAGCTAGAACTGAACTAGAACTGAACTAGAACTTCTAGTTCAGTTCTTGTTCAGTTCTAGTTCAGTTCTAGAACTAGAACTGAACTAGAACTGAACTAGAACTGAACTAGAACTGAACTAGAACTGAACTAGAACTGAACTAGAACTGAACTAGAACTGAACTAGAACTGAACTAGAACTGAACTAGAACTGAACTAGAACTGAACTAGAGCTGAACTAGAACTGAACTAGAACTGAACCAGAACTGAACTGAACTAGAACTGAACTAGAACTGAACTAGAACTGAACTAGAGCTGAACTAGAACTGAACTAAAACTGAACTAGAACTGAACTAGAGCTGAACTAGAACTGAATTAGAACTGAACTAGAACTGAACTAGAACTGAACTAGAACTGAACTAGATCTGAACTAGAACTGAACTAAAACTGAACTAGAACTGAACTAGAACTGAACTAGAACTGAACTAGAACTGAACTGGAACTGAACTAGAACTGAACTAGAACTGAACTGGAAAAAATCTATCAGTATTTAAAATTCTTGTTTTTAATTTTAGTGAACAACTTCATAGTACAAGGTGGCGCAAAAGTAAACTTCCGATGTTTTTTGGCTGTAATTAAAAAAAAAATGAAAAACTTTGATTCTTCTTGTTGATTATTTTTACTTGGTCTTTTAATTTTTTTTACATCCAGTCAAGAATATGATGTCATGTAAATGGCCGCCGCCACAGTTGATTGTCATTTGAGCCCTTTTTATGGCATTTTCCATCACTTTGGCCAAAACTTCCGGCGATAGGTCCTCACATTCTTAACGGATATTGTCTTTAAGAGCTGCAAGAGTCTGAGACTTGTTGACATAAACCCGCGACTTCAAAAAGCCCCACAAAAAGAAGTCTGGAGCGGTCAAATCAGGCGATGCTGGCCAGTGCAAATCGCCAAAACGGGAGATTAGGCGCCCGGGAAATGCATCCCCAGCATATCGGTTGTGGCACGTGCAGTGTGTGCCGTTGCACCGTCCTGTTGGAACCACATGTTTTCCAATCCCAATTCACCAAGTTGCGGCAAAAAGGACTCGTTGATCATTGCTCTGTAGCGCTCACCATTCACAGTAACCGTTTGGCCCGCGACGTCTTCGAAGAAAAAAGGTCCGATGACTCAGTGCCCCAGAAGCGTAAATTTTGCTTATTTACGTACCCGCTTAGATGGAAATGGGCCTCATCACTCATGATTATTTTTGATGAAAAATCATCTTCCTCTTGTTGGTGATTAAGGATGGCTTGAGCGTATGTTAGACGCGATTGGCGGTCAGCAGCTAACAGCTGATGCACCGTCTGGACTTTGTACGGAAACATCTTCAAATCTTGTACCAAAATTCGCTGTAAAGACCGTCTACTGATACCCATTTGCGTGGCACGTCGTCTGGTCGATGTCGACGGCGCTTCCATGACATCCTCGGCTACAGCAGCAATATTCTCTGCAGAACGGCTACTCCGAGGTCTGCCACACCTGGCAGGATCTCGTGTTGTGCCAGTCTTTTCTTGGCGAGCGGCTAAATATCGCAGAGTTTCACCAGTAGACGTTGGACGGCCAGGAAATCTGCGACGAAATTCACGTTGTGCCAAAGTCACCGACCGATTATTGGTCAAATAAATAGTCAGCAATATTCCGCGTTCTGTAGCAGTGTTTATTAACGTGTATTTCGCATGTGTTTACTACAAAAATGTCAAAACAGAACTGACATTAGGGGCCAATCGCAAAATTTATAGCATTTTCTGATAGGAGGATTAATTTTGCGCCACCTTGTATGTAGCTGTTCTTAGATATAATTTCTTTCCATTTTGTCAAGTTTGCTAAAAAAATACCTTTATGTAGCTATACTTCTCCATTTCTTCTTTTAATTCAAAACGTGTTGTGAAACTGTAAACTTATTTTAATTACTCTTCTCTAATATTTTTCTTCTCTTTTGACTTTTTTATTCTTTTTTGCAATTTAAAACGTATAGATACACAGTAAAAAGTTTCAACATAAATGGTATGATTTGATTTCATTAATTTCAATTCACAAAATTCTTAAATATTTTCTCATTTTTTTTAAATAAAATCTAGAAAGCTCGTTTAAAATTTTTTATGTTTTTATGTTCTTGAAAATTTTTTGAAATTTTCCATGAACATTTTTTATTTTCTAAAAAAAGATGAAATGTTTTAATGTTAAAGATGTTCGATTAATAAAATTTTATTAAAAAAAATCATTCCAATTATGAATTTATTTTTTCTGTGTAGATTTCTACAAACATTTACAATATCTAGGAAGGAATTGCAATTATTGTAATTGTCGAAATTACAAAACAAACACTTTTAACTTTAGAATCACTTCATGGCAACTGATTACGATTCAAATGGCAATTGTTGTTGACTTATTTTGTTGGCAACTTTAACAAGCGCATTTATGTAGATGCAGCCATGTTAAAAAGTTTCCTTTTATTTTCAATTTACATTCTTCAAGTGTAATCAACAGCATTATCAGCATCATCGTCATTGTTATTGCAAGTGCAAATTTTTATCTAGATACATTATTACTCGTATTTGATGCACTGACTGTGTCTTATTGTTTAAGTAGAGTGTTTGCCGGAGTGTTTGCTTGGCATCATCTTCACCTGAATTTGTTCATTTATTCCTTTATGCATTCATTGATAGTATGCCTGCAGCAGCTGCTTATTTTAACTGCATATTTTTTATCTCTGGTTGCTTGTATGTAAATGTGAGCTTTACATCTTGTAAGACGGTTGTAATTAAACATAAAAAGCACGTAATTCTCTTGTTTCCTTGCATAGTATTTATGTTAATTTTTTACATATTATATGTACATTTGGGTGGCTCTTAATTTGCACTTTTCGGATTTTCCATGCCTTCAAGGTCTGAATTGTTAACCGTTATCTCCGCACTTTAAAGTATACCGATAGACTCAGAATCAATTTCTGAGTTTTTTTTTCTCAAGGACAAAGATGAAATCATCCATCCAACTTGGAGATGTCATTTATAAAGAAAATGTGTATGCAAGATGTGATAACCAAGTCCATAAATATCTGTGAAAGGCACTGGCGAAAAACATAAATTTTCGAAAAATTTACAGCAATTCTTTAAATTTTTGAGAATGTTGTGTTAGATTTCTGATGCTTATGATATGCCTATAGTTATGGTAAGTCACGACTAATTGAACCTTAAATTTATTTAAAATCCATAAGGTGCAAAGTAAGCGTCATCCTAATGTATATTGCACATTGTATGAAGAATCCTGTTTGGTCGTCCTGTATTCACTGCTCTCTTATTTTTATTGTTATTTGCACTTTTCTGGTTGCTTTTAATGTTTCATTAAAATAATTTAAGTGGGTTTGTTAGGTGAAATGTAGTTTTTTATATGCTTGTGTGTATAAGTGCAAATACAGTTTACGTCAGTGTTATTTTTATTTTTGCTTAAAGGTAATTGAACATTTGAGTAGTTGTTTCTAGCAGTAGATGTATTAAGTTTTAATTTAATAAGGTTTGTGATTGGTGATATTTATATAGATATTCCAAACAAAAATGGACTAATTGATATTACATAGTATTTTACTTCATTTGAGAGATCTCACTTTAAAGATTAATTTAGCATATACAGTCGTTGGCGATGTAATGGAAACTTTATCAAATATCATAGGGAATTTTTTATTTATATTCTTTATAGTGGATATATTTACCTTTGTAAGGTTTTATAAATTAATAAAATCCTACACCTCAATATGCATTTTTTTAACAAATATTTTTATTAATTATGCAGGCTAAAGAGGTTCATAAAATACAAGTATTTATAGTTACAGCACAAATTGCAAAATTCATCATGTTTATAAACATTTCCATGAGTAGAAACATCTACTTATAAACAATATGTTAATAACATGCTGTTACTAACATTGTTTATTAGTATGACAACATAAACTGTGAATCAGCTTTAAAAGCTCTAAGTGATCATTGTGGAAATAGAACATTCGTGTTTTTCCATTATATTAATCATGAGACTTCTAGAAGATGCCGCTGAGTATATAAATAGTAACAGCGCGTTATGAGTGAGTCAGTATATCATAGTCGCTGTTAGAGTTAACATCAACCATATTACCAGTGTGTTTTTAAAGTGTGTAATATAAGGGAGTGTATGAATAGAGAGTGAATTTCTGTGTAAATTTAAATAAATAAAGAGTTGTTACAGTTTTATACATTTTGGTTCTTTTATTTATAATTAAACTAATTCGGTTTATGAAAAAAATACCGTTTTTAAAAGGTAAAAACGTTACAATATTAAATTTTATGGTAGTGCCAAAAACTGACTCAGTATATTGTTGGATAGACCTTGCTTTTTTATTACTATTTCACAGCAACGATGCATTTCCAATAAAAGAGTCAATCCTCTACTTTGAAATATTTTACAATTCCCTTATAACTGCATTTGATAAAGTTTCCATTGAGGTTGAATTTTGAACCTGTATTTTGCGATCTACAATTTTCCATAGATTTTCTATGGGATTGTGCTATTTCCTCTCGGTAAAGCATGTATATTTTTTTGTCTATGCTTAGAGGTGTGTTGGTGGACTCACTGTCGTGCTGGAATCTTTAAACTAAGACGCTTGTTTTCCTAAGCTTATGAATACATAACATTATTTAAAATGGAGCTGTATTAGATTCATTTGTGATATTTGTGTGTAATGCAGTTTAATTTTCCAGCTTAGCTATGACTCAGTCTGTTCAGGTTCGATTTGAAATAAAATAAGAATATTTTTTGGTGGTATATAAAAATATTCAAAGCAAAGCTTTTATTAACGAAACCTTAATCTACTTATAAAATACTTAGATCTACGAAGTTATTCAGCAATTCAAATGCATGGAAATTATGAAAAGTAGCAGCGGCGGGACGGTGGAAACATATACGGTGATGAAACGGCGGAATCGGTACACAAGGTGAGTGGTGAAGCGATGATGGAGAACGCTTGATCTTTGGCTTAGTGGAAAGAAAAAACAAGCGGGAGTTTGTAGTGAAATATTACAAATAGTTCGGGTTATTTAGCAGTCTAGTATCTACAGTCGGCTAAACTACAACGAAGTCAAGAAGAATTCGGAGGTTCTTGAATTCGGCTACGGATGCAAAAATACGATTGTAAGAAGAATTCGGGGTGTAGTTACTTTCCTTCGGCCGTCTTACAAATGTTCATTCATCGTAGCCTCTTAAATTGTGTTTGGATTAATTTCTGCCTCTACCAGTTTTCTGTTCTTTGTATATGAACACTACGGTTTTCTTTTATAAGGATAAGAGGTATAATCTCGGGGAAATAGCAACCAAGACCAGTATAATTTACCCAGAGTCTAAGAGTTCGGGAACCAGTATCCAATTTTAGGGTAGTCATTTTTGGGAATTTCTTAAACTCTCTTATTAAATTATCTTGTCTTGGAATAGTTTTACAAGGTCTTTCTTCCAAATGTTGAGTTTTGTCTAACGAAAATTGTTGATTTATCCCAATAAAAAATTCAAGCACTCGAAAATTTTTTTGGAATTTGACTTGAACGCAAATGTAATTATGTTTGAAACTTGAAAAATATTTGAAAAAATTAAATATTCTTTTAAACAAAAAACATGTGGTTTGATCGTATTCAAATTCATATGCATCAGTATTATCTAGTGATTTTTTCGGCATTTGGTTTAAGTGGCTTGATGAGGTTTGACATATAATGCAGCTGGAGGAAGCCTTTGTGTCAGTCAAAGCCTGGCCTACTTTTCCATTTATCATCGTTAGCACTAATTTGTAGCTTACTTCAATTGTCTGGCCGTAGTAGTGTTGCAATTTGGCCTCTAATATCTCTGACTTCTTTTTAAATGAATTCATGAGTTTTCTTTTAAAATTCAAATTTAATTGGTCTGCAGTATTTTGTAGAAGACGGTGTTTGATTTTTCCAAATATCCTTTGTGTGCATCCAACTGCTCGAAGGCTACGATCTTCCAAATTTTTTATCAATCGCAATGGTACGAACAACACCATGAACATATCTGTGTCTGAAGTATTTTAACATAGATATTGCTTGTTTTGATTTTATACAAAAGAGATTTAACTAGCAGTTTCCATATTTCTTCAAATCATGTTATATGATGATATGATGGATAGAGATCTGAGCCTTTTTCAATCCCACGCAATCTGAGCTGATTGTATTGCTGTTTTGTTAACTTCAGATCCAAAAATAATCCTAATGCTTCTTCATTTGTGAACTCCTTTGCATCGCTTGGCGTTGGAATACTTTAAGGAATACGGTTTGTTCTCACTGGACTAGCGTTAAAAATGTTTGAATGATGTCGACTTTTGTGAGTTGTTTTTGTGACCGAAATTGATACAGCAAAGATTCTTGTATATTTTCACATCCGATTTCTTCATTAATATTCTTAAGTTTTCGCCTTTTAGATCTATCGCTAAAGTTGTTGACTGATTTTGATTGTCTGCCAAGATTGTTTTCGTTTGTACGTTCTGAAGAAATCTGGACAGTAAGTTCGCCCTTTAACCAGTTTTCAAACATGGTATAAAATCTTTGTTTGCTCCATCCAATTTTTTTTGTAGCGCTTTGTAAAGTTTTTGACGAAATCCGTAATTTTATTTTCGAAGTCCAATTTTATTTCGGTGCTGCATGGATATAAGTTTGCTTTTTTTTGAACGTAACATAGAACATCTTTCCGCTTTTGAATTTTAAAATACTCTTCTGATAATTCTTTAAAGCTGATGCTCTCCATGTTTTATAAAGATTTTAAAAGTTGATTGTTATTGCTTAAATATATTATAGCAACTGAGTCTATATTCGAATAGAGCTGGCTTTTATCCTATTCTAAAATATTTGATTTTTAAAAGCATGTCACGCACACAATTGACAATATTTTTATCTAAGTTTTTGGCTACCTTAGTTTCAATGTGTTTACTATTGAATAGCATTAAAATTTTTGAAATCAGAATTAGCAAAAAGTCGATGAAATTGAGATCTAAGCCACTGTGCGGAGCCAAGTAAGTCTTCTATATAAGTGAATACCAAGGTATGTAACATAATCGGGTTGAGTTGTATTAATATTGTTAAGTGTGACAGGTGGACAGCATCCTATCTTCAGTAAGAACGTAACATGTTTGCCTTTTAACTGATTTACTCGTTTTCTCCATTTGTTTAACCATGTCTCCATACATCTTAGGTAGCTATCTAGTATACTAAGTATATGCTATATTTGGGTTTTCATGCGAGCCAATAATAGCGGTGTCATAAGCAAATGTAGAAATAAGTAGTTCGTAGGCAAATCAAAGGTGTGAATCAAATATTTAAGCCTTTTCTTCTGTGCTACGAGCTCAGGTCCGGCCAGCTTGCTTTAAAGGGCTTTGCCCCTCTACAGGTAGCTTGATATTTTTCGTTGCTTTCCAAAGGGAAAAACTTGTGTATTTTGTACTTGTCAAACTTTGAATGTAATTCCAAAGTGTTAAAGAAGGTTTTCACTGTATTTTCACTGCGACTAGAAAAAGAGCCATTGGTTTTTCTATAACATTTCTATAATGCTAATAACTTCAGAGCCAATTGAGATATTTGAAAGTATTTTCATAAGTACATGGATTAATAGGACAAAGAAAAACATTTAAAATTACACACAGCTCTTTTCGTTGGCGCAGCGACCATACATACTTTGCCAAGACGAGTAATTTATAACATAAAAAATTACTTTAATATTTGAAGCAACTTGTATGCTTTGTAAGTAAAATCCATTACTATTATTTTGTCTATTACTTTCTTTCCCTCAAAAATGGAAAATAATATTTTATTTTCCATTTTTTCCATTTTCTTCCAAAAATTGTAGCAAAAAGCCCCTACACTTTGCTTAATTAGATTTTCAATATAAATTATATTCGTTCTTGTGTTTGTGCCAGAACACCTAAATGTATGTATCTGAAAAAAAAAATTTCAATTCCTTAGAGCCTTAAAATGATAATCATGCTTAAGGAGTGTTTAGAAAAATTTCAGTTTCTCTACAAAATAAAAAAAAAAAAACATACTTTATTGCATGTTCTACTTAGTTGTTTTCCAACACATTTATGAAAACCCAAATACCTTAAATTTTAAGGATACTCATACACGTATTTGCAAAAACATGTCATATATCTAAACTCACTTAGGTAGATATTTAGGGCTCTTCCTGTAATTTTTAAAGTAAATAAATACTTCTTGTAATTTGGCTTCTTGTACGTTTAGCAGAAACCTTCTGGTAATATTTTTTAATAATTTGTAGAAAAATTCATATCAAGAGCAGCATAAACTAAATACATACAAGACAAATGACCTAAAATATAAGTTACTGGCTAACTTAAGAGTTTGAGGGGTTGAAGGCTAAAACTATTTTATTTCTAAAACATAATTTTTGTAGTTTTCTATTAAAACTATGACTTACAAAAAAAAAAAAAAAAACCTTAAAGAAATAAACCCCAAAAGTGTTGAAAAAAAACTAATGAATTTTTTAAAAATTTTACCCACAAAGCAAATGTTTTACCATGGAATTTATTTTGTATTTTTTCCATTACATATTTTACGAAGATTTTTTGGTAAAATAAGTTTTATTGGTCATGATTTCATACCCAACACCTTCATCAATGTAAAAACAAGGATAAATTATATTAAGAATTTTTGTTAAATGTTCTTTTGCAATGTATGAGTTTGTTTCTGGCATGATTACAATTCTTATCTAATGAAATATTTACAATAAATTTAATGAACATTTTGTATTTCATGCGAACATACATATTTCCATCTTGTTAGTGAATCTTGCTGTCAGTGTTAATAGAAAGAATCGTTAGTCCTTTGTCATTTTATAGTGTTTGGTAAATTGTAATGTTTCACATTAATTAAAATGTTTTGGACATTATATTTTGAATTATGTTTTATTACCATCAATAAGTTAAACATATTTTGTTGGTTAGCTATTGTTCTGGTTAGAGAGACTTTAAATTTGTTTGTTTATTAAAAAAATTATTAAATTTAATCAAAATGAAAGAAAAGTGAATCTTAAACAAAATTTCCTATCTTTAAATTTAAATAAAACAAAGTGTGTGTGAGATATCATCGACACTTTTTAGTTGTTTGAAAGTCCTATCGATGATATTATGTTTGGAATCAAGCTGAAATTTGCCGATGGCATGTGTTATGTTGGCTTTGTGGTGGGCTATGATTAGTGGCTAATTCGCATAGATCTGCGACTTAAAATAAAGTAAAGCGGGGTCAAAGCGCACAATCACGGTGTTCAGTACACATCACCGCCACATGAGATGTCCATGCCCTCAGATCGCTCGTGCAGAGTATCCAATGTGGCACTTAGCCTGGACAATTTCGTGCTCAAAGAAATATGAACCGCTAGCCCAAAATCCACATCAAACAGTGTATTTTCGAGATGCATTGAACGCTCTTGTTTTGTCTGTAGATCTCACCGTAAATAGTTCGTGCAACGAACAGAAATCTCACTTTGATAAAAGAATTTTATCATTTGCACATGTTATTGAAAACTATATCCAACCATGGTGATTTGGTAAAACAAACTGAAAGAATATCAGCCAATTCGACGGATATCGCTTCAACAATATGGGCGCAGTCAAAGTTCGGAAGTCACTATTGGAAGTTGCTTTATTTATTTTTTTGAATTTGTTTTGAATTGTTTTATCGTTACTTTTATATAGATAGGCTCGTGTTTTTTTAAGTCAAGATTTTTTGGCTAAATATGATATATCGAAATATACGAAATAAACTATATTAGCATAACGATATGTAGCTTGTAGAGGTTGTATAGTTTTAGTATAATTTTGTATGAAATTAAAGTAAATTGTACTGAACATTTGACTATTTATATAAATTCAGCTCTTCTCCCCACTTATTAAGCGGCTAGGTAACAATTTAATGGCAGATAAATTCCAATAAATATTCTTATTATCTTGGAATATTGGGAAATTGAATCATTAAATTAATACCTAAAAAATCTGAACACAATCTGATTACAAACTATTGCGAGTTACAAAAAGTCTTAAAAGACCTCTCATGTGGTGGTTGTGCCAAAAAATGACTGGAAATGGGAATCTGTTTGTAAATCATTTGATTAAGGCATTTGCCACGAGCACATGCAATGGAACAATTGAAACCTCATTTTGGAGAAGCTGTACCCCTGCATTTTGAAATTAAATAAGCTATTGTTGATTTAAACTGCAAGAAAGCTCCTGATATTGATAGAATCAGTAACAAGATGCAGAGGATAGCAATAAAAATAATTATTATTTTTTAATGCAATATAAACTACGCAATGAATATTATCCTTTAGAATGGAAGGTTTCACTGGTTACCATGATAGCCTAAGACAAAAAAAGATCACATCATAATAACATCATATAGACCCAGCTTTTTTGTCTAATATATTGAAGTTATTTGAGAAGCTGTACCCGAATTTAATTGAAAACAGTTGCATTCCAAATAATACTATATTTTTAACCAAGCATCGGAAGCAATCGGAAATTAATTACCACGACAAGCGCGGATCCACACGGGGTGAAATAGGAATTCCCCTCCCCCCCAAAAAAAAACCGAAAAGTTTTTATAAAAATAGAAAATTGTAAATGTAGAACAAATTTTGATTAAAACACCTCCCCCCCATATGGATGACGCGGAGCCGCGCCTTTACCACGGTATACATCTCCATTGTCGTCTTATATGGAAATGTCATGTAGATGCAAAATTTATTCAAATGAAATTGAAATCAATTCAAATTAATTGGCTCACTATAAGGTGTATGCATCTCATAATTGATTTTTGCAATATTTGAAATTAACTATTAAATATGTTCTATCGTAAAGCTAGGATGTCAAGCAATAATTATTTGCAGAAATTATAATTACTATGTCAACAGAAGTATTCGAAAATGGCGACAGAACACACTACTTTTTTAAGATTTGGGGAGTTAAAATTATACCATATTTAAGGGCGTATTCTTAATATTTATAATTATTTGTTTTAGGATTGTTTTACCTTGTTGGAAAGGGTATCTCGTCCAGATTGTCTTATCGTTATGTGTTTTGTATATATTGTTAGCAGATTTGAAATTTACTCATTTAAAATATATAATGTCTTTTGGCTTACCTACGCAAGTTTGATTAGGATTTTAGCTGTCCGACCTAGTTTTAACATAGAAGTAAAGTCTAACCTATTATCTAAAAGATATATCAAAACTAGCTGCCTTTTCGTGTCTACAAACAAATGGTATGCAAAAATGTTTTGCAATTCAGAAATTTAAAAAAAATATCAGCTTTTTGGATTTTAGTAGCTTTTAATGCTTGTTTGATGTGAAAGCTTAAAAATGTATAATAATATATAAAGAAAATTTAGTTCTTGACAAAACAATGTTTTTATTTTTCTAATCGGATGAAAATTGTAATAGTTAATCAATTTTTCATTAACACCTTTTATAGTATTTTTCCTATAGCGCACAGTGTGGTAGAACGCAAATCTAACTAGACAAAATTTATAAATCGCGTTGGGTTCACTTGTCACTAATGAATTTAATAAAAAAACGAGTTAAAATATATAAAGGATTATAAAAAGTCAACTTTTTTTGATGAGTTTGTATTTTGGGAGTTTTTACCCATTCTTTAAAAATTTTCTTTCGATAAAGAATGGAGGTAATAATAAAAAAGTGAAAAAATGTATAGCGATCGTAAAAATGGGCAAGTTTTTTTTTGATTTACCTTAAAGTGAACACTTAAAAGATTGTTCCAAATATGGTTTTACACCAGAACTATCCGGAATAAATAGCTTTAACTCTACTTGAAAATAGGAAACATTTCAATTCTAGCACTTTCTTTCTTTATGGAAGTCATACTGGAAAAGTGAAAAAAAATGTATGGCGGTCGCAAAAATGCACAACATGTTTTTGATTTACCTAAAAGTAAACTCTAGAAAGATTAACCCGAATATTGTTTTACAGTGGAACTATTCGGAATAATCAGCTTTAACTCTACTTGAAAAAAGGAAATATTTTATTTTTTCACTTTCTGAACTTCTCACAAAAAAACTTAATTGTTTAATACTTACAATGGAAATAATTAAATGAAAATTGTAATATATTTCCTTGAGATAAAGCTTAATAATAATAAAATCAAATTATAACAGTAAAATCTCCATAGCCTTTATAATCATATATCAAAATCACACAAAAAAAAAAATACTACTCTTTATAATCTAAATGTACTTGTTGACAACAACTGACTTCAAAGCTTGCTTTTTCTTAATCAGAGCTAAAAATAAAAAAACAAATAAATAATAGTTTTAATAAGTCATAAGATATGAGGTACTAATTGTTACTGGTAGTTCATTAAGATATGCAGATTAGACTGTCCACTATTTGTATGGGGGAAAAAAAATGTCGGAATCTTGTTGGTCTTAACCCCACAAAATGATTGCCCTTTCCAGATATTGAGATAGCCGAAATTTGAGCTCGATTAAACGACGTTAACCCGTGCCGCTCGTCGCTCAAAGTTTGAAAAAATCAACATTTTTGGCCAAAAAGCTAACATAAGAAGCTATAACTCCAGAACGGTAAATAATAGAAACACGATTAGTATCTCAAAACAAAGCTAATATTGTTCTTCAAAATTTATTTTATATACATTATTCTTGTTACTTTAAGCCAAACAGAGTTACAACAGCTTTTGTCTCCAAAAACGTGACCTAGTCGCGGTAGGAGCATACTTCGTATATTTTGATATTATGTGAAAAATGTTGCTAGTAAGTAAATATTTTTATATTTTATTGTTATTGAATCATAATGTACATCGATTTAGTATTTCAAAAAGATATAAAACACAAAAATTGGTTGAGAAATGTAAAAGTTATTAAAAATTCCCCAGGCCATTAAGGTGTCTCAGAGCACTTGATTATGATATGTGGAAAAAAATTTAACTTATTTTAAAACTATACGAATAAAACTATTTTATTACATAAAATATACCTATTTTTGCTCAAATATAATTTTTTGTCCTTAATATATAACGTGAATCTGTTCTCAGCTATGGTGAAAAAAATTTTTTTTTTAGACGACAGTTTCAAAACACCATTTTCAGTTTTTTTTAAACTTTGTTAAACAAATTTTTAAATTTTTTAAATATCACCGGGGGGTTTATGGTCAATAGATTAGGGAACAAAACAGTGAAAAAATTAGGTCAATACCTCTTATAGTTCAGGTGTACCTGCGGTTTGAATTCTGCGGATTTCGCGAAAAACTCATTTTTTTGGAATATTTTAGAAAATATGGCATAATTTTTTATTGTTATACATTTTAACCAAAATATTTACAGAATATTATTTCTCAGATATTAAAAAATATGTCTCTGAAGTTATATATAAATCGGGAAATCCTAAGGCGTAAACTTTGGAGGTCAAAGGTCAAATTTCGCAATATTTGGAAATTCACATTGAAACATATGGAAATAATCTTTATTTGTCGACCATATTTACTAAAATTACAGGATTTTATGGTATATGGTCCGATATTTAGAATAACATAAAAAGGGTTAATTATTATTTTTTTTTTCTGAATATAAATTATATTAATTTTTTATTTTTAAATTTATTAAAATTGATTTTATTAACTTTGGGGACATATTTGACCCAAATGCTTTAAAGGGTTAATTTGATTTTTTTTATGTTATTCTAAATATCGGACCATATACCATAAAATCCTGTAATTTTAGTAAATATGGTCGACAAATAAAGATTATTTCCATATGTTTCAATGTGAATTTCCAAATATTGCGAAATTTGACCTTTGACCTCCAAAGTTTACGCCTTAGGATTTCCCGATTTATATATAACTTCAGGGACATATTTTTTAATATCTGAGAAATAATATTCTGTAAATATTTTGGTTAAAATGTATAACAATAAAAAATTATGACATATTTTCTAAAATATTCCAAAAAAATGAGTTTTTCGCGAAATCCGCAGAATTCAAACCGCAGGTACACCTGAACTATAAGAGGTATTGACCTAATTTTTTCACTGTTTTGTTCCCTAATCTATTGACCATAAACCCCCCGGTGATATTTAAAAAATTTAAAAATTTGTTTAACAAAGTTTAAAAAAAACTGAAAATGGTGTTTTGAAACTGTCGTCTAAAAAAAAAATTTTTTTTCACCATAGCTGAGTACAGATTCACGTTATATATTAAGGACAAAACCTTATATTTGAGCAAAAATAGGTATATTTTATGTAATAAAATAGTTTTATTCGTATAGTTTTAAAATAAGTTAAATTTTTTTCCACATATCATAATCAAGTGCTCTGAGACACCTTAATGGCCTGGGGAATTTTTAATAACTTTTACATTTCTCAACCAATTTTTGTGTTTTATATCTTTTTGAAATACTTAATCGATGTACATTATGATTCAATAACAATAAAATATAAAAATATTTACTTACTAGCAACATTTTTCACATAATATCAAAATATACGAAGTATGCTCCTACCGCGACTAGGTCACGTTTTTGGAGACAAAAGCTGTTGTAACTCTGTTAGGCTTAAAGTAACAAGAATAATGTATATAAAATAAATTTTGAAGAACAATATTAGCTTTGTTTTGAGATACTAATCGTGTTTCTATTATTTACCGTTCTGGAGTTATAGCTTCTTATGTTAGCTTTTTGGCCAAAAATGTTGATTTTTTCAAACTTTGAGCGACGAGCGGCACGGGTTAACGTCGTTTAATCGAGCTCAAATTTCGGCTATCTCAATATCTGGAAAGGGGAATCGTTTTGTGGGGTTAAGACCAACAAGATTCCAAAATCGATTTTTTGTGGACAGTCTAATGCAGATAGTGGTTCAAAGTTCATATTAAAATAATTCAATGCGAATGTAAATTCAATATAATGAATCCATTATTATTATAATTGTAATATACACTCCCAAAATTGAATTTTAACGTATTGGAAGTAAACAATTTTATTCACACAATTTTAAAATGGAGTCAAAAATTATGATCGTCTTTGAGTAGTTTCAAAGTTTTTTTTAACAAATTTTTCAATTTTCAAATCGCGATATTTTTACATTGGCACGAGCTTCCATTACAAAAGTCACAGATATGAAGAACATATTGGATATATGATGTATGTGGTAAATTTCTTTAAAATCGGAGATGGCAAATCCGACTGCTGTCCGCTTTCACATGGATCCTTCCTATAATGTTTTTTATGGAGTAAGTACAAACTTTTGATGACTTGCCAAATATTTTCTAGTATGAATTATAAATTCTGAAAAAATATAATGCGATACAGTCCGTAGTGGAATATAGTAGGTATTTAATTTTATATATGTATTAAACCCTGACTGTTAAAGTTTTACCTACGACGCCTAAAGTTATACTATATGTTAAAATAATTTTAGTATTAATGCTGAATTTCGTCTTACGTCGTTTTAGTCTATTATCACAGATTGTAACGTTTTAATATATTGTCACAGATATAATAATTATAATATGCTGATATCATTCCAATTTAATATTTGTGGTAGTCAATTTAGAATTCTTTTTTACCCTATAACTTTAAATTTCGTATACTGCACGTATGATTAATATATATGCATTCATTATACAATAAATTAATTATTATTCATACGCCTCGTTGTTTTTATTTTATAAATTTACTCGAAATTTTAATTATGTAGAAAACTGTAAATTGTTATTGCATACAGAATAGCACATCGAGCAGTTTATTGTAATTGCTCATGATCATTTTGCATTAATGTTCAATTTCATTTAAATTCCCTATTTTAATGGCTGAGTGGATGTGCTCTTGTTTACATAGGCCTTTGTTTACATATATGCCATACAAATATTCAATGGTGTGAATCACAATTTTGATCATCGGAACAAGAGAGTACATGAACAAGTAAATTTCTCATACAGTAATATAATTGATGATGATGTAATGATGCCTCCAGCACAAAATCTGCACAAAACAGTGATACGTTGTGAATTCTTTAGTTTTTCTGCTAACACCATTTCGACGATTAATAAAGCCATTTATTTCAAAATGTACTTCATCGCTTATACTGAATTAGCTCAAACACAGGCTGTCAAATAAATTTGAAATTGAATTTTAAGCCACCCTTTATTTAACAACTATATGGGTTCCTAAAATATCACGGGAAATATTTAAAAAATCAGTTCATTTGCGTGATGTTTTTAAACGAAATTTAGACGATTTAAACGATTTAAAAGATCAATCAAGTCAATTAAGATTCAACCTAAATGACCGGTTGCTGCAGTGACTGAAAATTTTTAGTTAGGGTGACAAAAAATCGATTTTTTAATTAAAATTCTTCTTTGTTAACTGATTAAACCATTCGATTAGTAACATCTCTCATATCTATAATACTTGGCATGACTTTTCTCGTAATTTCGTGGCAAAACTTTCCTGAGAATTACCGCAAAATTTTTCCAATCTGGAGCTATAGAGCAGAATCATATATTTCGGATTTAGGTCATATTATAAAATATTGTGGATTATTCTGTATGAATTATTAAAATATTAACAAAATCATAGGAGTACAAGTTTTGCAATTATTTTCATGTATAATTATTCAAAATTTATAAATTCTTCTAGATTATTTTGTATATGAGAATACCAAATAAGTAATTGAAATATTTGTTTCCTTGTATTGCACCTTTAACCATGAATATTACATTAGAATTTTGTATAAAGAGTTTAATTTCTTTTTCTCCAAATGTTTTATTTATAGACGAAGTAAACTGAACCTAAAACATTATTGAGTGGTGGGTGTATTTTTATTTTATTTTATGATATTTTTCCAAATGTCTATACGGCCTTCTTTTAGCTAGAAATAATAATAATAATAATAAAAATATATTTATTACCAAACATCTTTACAACAGCTGGCAAAATGTAAAATTAAGAGTCATAGAAAAGCAATTTACAAGAGAAATAAAGCTCTTTAGAACTATTAAAATAAATATTTAAATTCAAGAGATTTGCATAGATGTTGGAATGATTGTTTCTTTTATATAGAAAAGTAGGAGTGTGTAGGTCATATAATAAATGAGTGTATAGGTCAGCCTTCAAGTGTACATGGCAGATATTTAAAATAATAAGAGGAAAGTTTTTAATGGATATTTTTATACATTTTGTGTAAAATATCTAAACTGTCTAGAAGTTATTTGGATTAAAAAATGATATTTAATTTTCTACCTTTTATGTTTTAAGACCACCTGACTAGAATGAATGTTATTGATTGAAGTATTTTTCTCATGTATTAGTATTTTTTTAAGACATTAAAATTGGATTTTTTTAAATAACAAAGAACTACTTTGTTGATTGCAAATAAGCTTTATGAAAATAAATTGTCTATAGCTTTTAAATCCTTTGATCCGTAAATAAAGGGTGTTCCAAAATTGATGACACTTTGAATCATAAAGTATATAGGATAGAGTTATAATTCAAATAGCTTATCGTGGAAAAATGACCTACATGTCTTTAAAATTTACCATGAAAATGGTTAATATGTAGCTGAATTGTTCATTCAGCGTTTTGAGTCCTTATTCAATATAAGGGTAGATGTTTACTTGGTGTCATAGACCCCTGATTTCGAATAAACCTGTAAATACAATTAGGGGATTCAAACGGTCTGATATTAGCTCATATTGTCATAATGTTCTAATATATCATGATAGCTTAATAAATTTTCCGTTGTGTTTCAAACAAATAAGTTCTAAACTAAGGACTGAGATCGAAAAATTCTTAACATATAAATTCCGTTCTTTGTCTTTGGCCTCTAAATTTTTAGCAGAGTTCCTGTAAGGAACTTTTTGAGCTGTGTATGTTTTTAAACCTGCATTGGCTTTAACTATTCGTACCAAATAGTCCGAGCACTGCGCTAACCGGGCTGCTTTCTTACCGGATGTGTTGGGAGCTCTAATTTATTGGCTTTAGAAACATCTTGTGGACCATTCCTTCTACCTGAACCAGGTTTTCTATCAACGGACAAGTTCTCTCGGCACTGTTTAATAACATTGGAAACAGTTTGACGGCAGACCTTTGATTGTTTGGCCAACTTTTTGTAGGACCAATGTGGATTTTGTTGAAAATATTTAATAATTTTAGTACACACTTTTATCTCGTTACTCATTTTAATCAGATTAACAACAAATGAATATAATTGACAAAAACGAACTCGAATATTTTTTAAGAAACCAACAAATTGATGTAATGCTGGTTTCTGAACCCCATTTGACGTCCAGAAATTCATTTCAAATAAATGGATATGTAGTATATGATACCAAAGATCCCAGAAGTAGATCATGCAGAGGCTCGGCAATTTTAATAAAAGCTCGAATCAAACACTACTTAATGCGTGATCTTTGCGAAGATTATCTTCAAGCCACTACTATCTGTCTTGAAGATTTTTCATCGAAACTTAGTGATTCCATAAGTAGTTTTTTCTCCTAGATTTTCAATTACAGAAAGTCAATATTATAGATTTTTTAAATCACTAGGCCCCGTTTTCTGCCTGCTGGCAGAATGTCGTGTTTTGTTTGATAAAAAAAAGAAGAGTTCGAGTAGAGTGGCAATTGCACAGATCCCCCAACTCAAATCAAATCTTAAAGATTGTATAAAAAGACTTAAAAAGCTCTTGGAATTTCGAAAAATGGAACCAGTGAATAAATATCTAGAAAGCCTGGATGCAACCCCGCAATCAGATTACTCATTATGGCGAGCAACAAAAAGTTTTTGAAGACCTGTCATGTGTAAGCCCCCCTTGCGAAACTCAAGAGCCGGTTGGGCAAGAAATGATGCTGAAAAAGGGAATCTGTTTGTTAATTTGAAGCGAGTAATTCCCCGAACACATCAAATGAGACTATCGAGTTGCCACCTTTTGTACCCCATTTTGGAGCAGCCATACCCCTACGTTTTGAGATTCGAGTGATCGAAAAGGTATTGTTGATTTAAACTCCAAGAAAGCACCTGGTAGTGACAAAATCAATAACAAGATGCTTATAGAGCTACCCCGAATAGCAATAAAAATAATTCTTTTTATTTTTAATGCTATATTACGCCTTGTATATTATCCTCCAGAATGGAAGGTTTTAGTGGTTACCATGATACCTAAGCCAGGTAAAAATCACACAAAAGTAGAATCATATAGACCAATCAGCCTATTGTGTTAATTGAAAACAATTGTGTTCCGAATCATTAATTTGGATTTAGAAGAACACAAAGTACTATCGAACAAGCCCATAGGCTTGTAAATATTGTAAGAAAAGCGTTTGAGGAAAAATAAATATTGTTCCGCTCTCTTTATCGACATTTCTCAAGCGTTTGATAAAGTGTGGCATGATGGTTTAATATACAAACTGAGTAAAAATTTACCCGCAAACACACATAAGCTATTAGAAAGCTATTTAACTGGTCGAACATTTAAGGTTAAAGAAAAAGACATTTTAAGTATTCCGCAAACCATTGAAGCTGGAGTTCTCATAGGCAGTATTCTGGGACCCTTTTTGTATTTGATATATTCATCTGATATGCCAACTAACAATCGCCCGCATACATCAACATTTGCTGGTGATACTGCTATTCTAAGCATTCATGAAAACTGTTTGCTGTTATTAATTTTTAATCCCAAACTTCATTTTCATATAAAATTTTTAAAAATGTATTATATTTCTGATTATCTTTGAGCATTAATTCAATTCTAATATACTGTTCCCCACAAATAAATTACATTGAAAATTCACTTACTTCATACTCATGTGTTGCCACAAGTTTTCTTCACATAGAAACTTTAGTTGGTTGCTATCCTTATTATAAAAGAAGAAAAACAAAAAATAAATAAATTATCAAAAGCAAAATACAGAAAACTTTTCCACATCCATTTTCATTTCCAACTTTAAAATTGACAGAAACAACAATTTATTTTTAAGTAAAAAACATTGGTTTTTTTCCAGGAGAAACAAAATTAAATTTATGTATATGATAAAATGACCATTACTCAGATAACATCTACGAAACACACATAAATAAATTAAACAACATAAGAAACTAACTAAGAACAAACTACAAAAAAAGTCCAAAACTAAAAACAAACAAAAATATACTTTAAAGAAAAAATATAATTAGGAAAATGAAAACTTTGGGAACATCAGTCAAATATTACTCTGAGATGTCTGACAAGAATGTTGAAATGGAAAGGTAAAATACTTATATTTGTAAGATTAACCTTGTGTGGGAAACCATACAAAATTAATAGTTTTTATAAGTTTTAAAAAAAAGTATTTTAAATGCAATATTGACGTTTTCTGCCGCATCAATTTGGCTTAGAAAACGCATTATTTATTTAAGTCGAGATATTTAGAAAGTGATGTGGATTACTCTCTTGTGTGGTTTTCCACATATACAAGGTGGCGCAAAAGTAATCCTCCTATCAGAAAATGCTAAAAATTTTGCGTTTGGTCCCTAATGTCAGTTCTGTTTTGACATTTGTGTAGTAAACACATGCGAAATACGCGTTAATAAACAATGTTACGCTACACTGCTCCAGAACACGGAATATTGCTGGCTATTTATTTGACCAATAATCGGCAAAATTTATAGCATTTTCTGATAGGAGGATTACTTTTGCGCCACCTTGTACATATGTATTTTACTGTTTCTGCCACAAAAATTTTTTACTTCCCAACAGTTAAGCAAGTAGTCAATGTATCCCTTATATACAGTAATCGTAACAAATGTCTTATCACTTGACTGACTTCAATTTATATATTTTGGTCATTTGACACGTATGTGCTCTTTGTAGTGCAGAGAGAAGACAATTGGTTACTTTGTACATCCCAGGTAATCTAGCGTGTAGACAATTGCCACTTAAGTGTCTCTAGGTAATCTGGAGTATAGTCACTTTTACGTTTTGTGAGTAATTCGTTCAAACTGCCCAGCAGTTAAGCATGTAGTCAATGTATCCCTTATAGACAGTAATCGTCACAAATGTCTTATCACTTGGTCATTTGACACGTATGTGCTCATTGTAGTGCAGAGAGATGACAATTGGTTACTTTGTACATTCCAGGTAATCTAGCGTGTAGGCAATTGTCACTTAAGTGTCTCTAAGTAATCTGGAGTGTATTCACTTTAAACATTTTGTGAGTAATTCGTTCAAACTGGTTTTATACAAATTGTGTTGATATAATCTCATACAGTTCATTTTTATTTTTGCTTAAGTATACTGATATCCCATGTAACATAGCATGAAGTCAATAGTCACTTTAGTGTCTCTTAGTA
This sequence comes from Calliphora vomitoria, assembly GCA_942486065.2. Classification (NCBI taxonomy): domain Eukaryota; kingdom Metazoa; phylum Arthropoda; class Insecta; order Diptera; family Calliphoridae; genus Calliphora; species Calliphora vomitoria. The sequence continues at coordinate 89,877,494 of OW818029.2, forward strand.
ACCTATAGTGAAGTCACTTTAAAAGTTTATTTTGTAATCCACTTTAGAATGAAGTTATTTTACCCACCAGAAGCAATCCATTGGAGAGTTGTCGAAGAAAGGTTTGTTTACAAGCAATCATTTATTGGACTGCCTATTATATATCTTTTTAACTGACTATTTGAGGTCATGCTAAAATAAATAGTTATGTAGCTGTAACCAGTATGTGAATCCAATGCTTTGCCTACTTTGGACCAGTTAATAGACAGTCTCATTGTAGTCAAAAAGGGTCAATTGACCCCCTGCACAGTGTCAGATTTGTGTAATCTAGAGGGACTACAGTCTGAATTTTCAAAACGGGTAAAGATAATTCAATGATTATCAAAACACAGTTTTCCCATGGTTAGATACATTTTTGAAGAAACAATTGAGGTGGTCGTGGCAATATTTCGCCTACCTCCCATACAAATGTTAAAATCAAAATTTTAATAGTTATACCCTACACCACCATAGTGAGGAGGGTATATTGGGTTATGTTTGCTGATGTTTATAATATGCAAAAATATTGTTCCTACACCCACCTTAAAGTATACCAATCTGCTCAGTATCACTTCCAGGGTCGATTAAGAGATGTCCGTCCGTCCGTCTGTCCGTTCATGTAAACTTTCTAATCAAACTACAGATCGAAATTTCAAAGATAATTAGACAAAATTAGGCACAAGCTTTTCCATTGACCCAAGGTCGATGCCTATTGAATTTGGTTAGAATCGGTTTATTATTTCTCCTAGCCCCCATACGATTGCTTTCTTCCACTTCACGTTTGTTTCATAACAAAACTTTTTTACAAAATTACTTAACATGGAAAAGTCTACAATTTTGTCCCTTCCAGTACTAATATTTCCATATATAAAATCAAAAACACGTTCAAGCCTTTCATTTTGCTTTGTTGAAAGCCAAATTTCGAAAATTTCACTACGAAACATTTGTTTGGCCATGATGCTTTTATAGGTCAAAAAATTCCGGGGGTCAATTGGGGTGGATTTTATTTTTTGTTTCTATAAATAGGAAGGTTGGTAAACGGTATAGTAAACAAAATTTCACTGAACTCAACTGAACTCTGTAACTTTTTTTCTACGAAATCTGACACTGTGCCCTGCTTAGGAAATGCACGTCTTAAAGTAATTAGTCATGTAGCTATTGAATTAACTAGTTCCCACCCTAAATGATGGATAAAATTACTAGTTCGGGACTGTCTCCTAGAACTGCTGGGTTAATGTGTTGAAAATAATGATATGTTATTGATAGTAAATTATGATTTTGACTATACAAAAAATAATTTGCATAGATATAACGTATGTGTGAAAAATATCACAAACACAAAGTATACAGAGGTGTCAAGAGACAGAAACTAATCTAGTTTTATATTTTTCTCTTCCTTTATGAACTGCCCATTTCTTTTTATTTTCTTTTGGTTTTATTTTTCTATCGCAATAATTCAATTTCTTTGCGATTGTGATTAAAGTATTACTTTAAATCACTTGTTGATTCACTCACCGCCACGGGAGAAGCACTTTGATAGAAATCTAAATTTATACTCTGTGCCACAAAGTCTGTAACATTTTGTTTGTTTTGTTTATTATCCTCTGTCTAACAAATTGGTGTTGCATTTAGCGTTTTGCTTTAACACATCACCGATATTGTAGTACAAAATATTTACCAACTCTTTTTAAGAGAGCTGCCCTAACATCTGATTTGGCATTTTTTAAATTTGACACCTCTGTATATTTTTTGTGACACAACATAAGTTTTTTTGAGTGTGAGATGAGGGTTGTTAACCTGTCAAAAGCCACAGCCATGAACATTTTTATAATTAACTGAAAAAATACATAAATATGTTTGATACACAGGTTCTTATAGGTTGGTATAAGACATTTTGCATGCAATTTAAGAATTTTTGAAAGGGGCCTTGATTTATGGAGCTTCTGAAGTGTAAATATAAGCTTTTTATACAAGAGTCTGGTATCCGAGAAAACCCTACGGCTTGAGGATTTATATTTTAGTAAACTAAAATAATTTTATAAATTTTTCGGATGTCATTTACCTTAAGAACTAAAAAAATTTATATGATGATTTTCCTTAAAGGAAAATATAAAGTTTTAATTAATCTAAAACTTTAACGGTTAAAGATATCATAACGAAATTTCGATATAATGTCGATTCAAATGTATTTAAATTAATAGCATTATAATTTTTGCCATTTTTTATTTTGAAATACCAAACTTCCTAAAACGGGGAAAATGTAAGCCCCACGAAAAGAAGTCTGGAGCGGTTAAATCAGGCGATCTTGCTGGCCAGTGCAAATCGCCAAAACGGGAGATTAGGCGCCCGGGAAATGCATCCCTCAGCATATCAGTTGTGGCACGTGCAGTGTGTGCCGTTGCACCGTCCTGTTGGAATCACATGTTTTCCAATCCCAATTCATCAAGTTGCGGCAAAAAGAACTCGTTGATCATTGCTCTGTAGCGCTCACCATTCACAGTAAGCGTTTGGCCCGCGACGTCTTCGAAGAAAAAAGGTCCGATGACTCCTCCAGCGAAAACAGCACACCATACAGTGACTTCGAGCGGCTCTTCGTGGGTTACACGCGGATTTTCAGTGCCCCAGAAGCGTAAATTTTGCTTATTTACGTACCCGCTAAGATGGAAATGGGCCTCATCACTCATGATTATTTTTGATGAAAAATCATCTTCCTCTTGGTGGTGATTAAGGATGGCTTGAGCGTATGTTAGACGCGATTGGCGGTCAGCAGCTAACAGCTGATGCACCGTCTGGACTTTGTACGGAAACATCTTCAAATCCTGTAACAAAATTCGCTGTAAAGACCGTTGACTGATACCCATTTGCGTGGCACGCCGTATGGTTGATGTCGACGGCGCTTCCATGACATCCTCGGCTACAGCAGTAATATTCTCTGCAGAACGGCTACTCCGGGGTCTGCCACGCCTGGCAGCATCTCGTGTTGTGCCAGTCTCTTCGAAGCGAGCGGCTAAACGTCGCAGTGTTTCACCAGTAAGCGTTGGACGGCCAGGAAATCTGCGACGAAATTCACGTTGTGCCAAAGTCACCGACCGATTATTGGTCAAATAAATAGTCAGCAATATTCCGTGTTCTGGAGCAGTGTAGCGTAACATTGTTTATTAACGTATATTTCAAATATGTTTACTACACAAATGTCAAAACAGAACTGACATTAGGGGCCAATCGCAAAAATTATAGCATTTTCAGATAGGAAAATTACTTTTGCGCCACCTGTATAAAAATAATATGTTATCCCGAAGAAAATTTGTTTATAAAAAAGAAAAAATCAAAAAAAGATCCAGGAAAATTAAAAAAATAATAAATAAACCTAAATATCTCTTGAACTAGAAGAGATAACCTGCACATGTAAGCTCATTCGGATCATAAATGGACTTTGGGTGATTTTTTAAAAAAATGTGAGGCCCGAGGGGATCAAAGTTAAAGAGCCTACGAAGCTGAACAAAAGTAAATCAACTCGAAGTCATCTTTATTTTGTGAAATTTCTTTTCAATATCTCCAATAGTTCCGGAGATACCGAATAAGTTCTCAAAAAAATAAAACATTTCTTAGCCACTGCGCACTGTACAATAAAGTTTCTAAAACTTATATACGAAAAAAAAAAAAATTCCATTTTGCCTAAACATATGCCAAAATTATTATTTAAAACCTAAATGAAAACACATTTATCCCTTTCGGTATTCATTGCTATAAAAATAACAACAATATTATTTAACAAAATATTCTTATCAACATTTTTGAACTTCAGTGCCTTAAGGTCGTTTTTCTTAGAGTTTTGGTAACAAAAGTTTAAAAATAATATTATACATGAAATGAAAAAAAAAGGAGAAAAATATTCATAAATAATAGGTTTAAGTTAAATTGTGTGCATGTGTATAATAAATTACATTTATACTTTTAAATAGTTAACAGAGTGTGTGTGTGTGTAAAGGATACAAAAAAGTATTGTTAATAAAAACTTTTATTTTATTTTAAGACCAAAGGAATACAATTATTTAATACTATAAAACAAAGTAAAAATAACAATAATATTGTATAATATAATAAATTAAATATAAAAAGTTAAAATTAAAAATGAAAAAAAATGATACATGTGATTAAATATTTGTTTTAAATAAACAGCTGTAATGTGTAATTAAATAAATGTTTGTTTGTGCATTTAAAAAATAAAAAATAAAAAATAAATCAATAAATAAATACTATCATATACATTTCACTAGTATTATAAATCAGATCTATACACTGTGCTACAGTAAAATATTGCTCACTTAGTTACTAAGTGCGAGTGGTAGGCCGGGTTGAGGACTTTAACACTCTATTTTTCAAGTTTTGATATTAAAAAAACACTCAAAATGCTTGCAAAAACAAACGCAAATATTTAAATTCATATGATTGCAGAGACATTTAAATATCTTTTTGGATATTACAATTGGTCAATTCACAAGGTCTCTTATCATGTCATATTGTCATAATGTCCTAATATTTCACAATGGTTTTTATTGCTTTTCAAGCAATAAATGTCCTAAAATAATACTACTTTCTAGGCTATGTTTGTTGTGTTAAGGTAGCGAACCAGCAGAGACCAACGCCGAGTGCCTAAGAGACGGTTAAGCCGAGCTGCCGAGTCGTGATATATTAGGACATTATGACAATATGACTGATAAGAGACCTTGTGAATTGACCAAATAGTTAAACATAAGTCAAGTGTCCTCTACAAACATTTTAATTCATTTTTAAAATAATGAGAGGAACGTTTTTTCAAAAATATTTATACATTTTGTGTCAAAGAAATAAATTAGAAATTAAATAAAAATTACAGGTATTTATTACAGTTTCTTTTTTAGCTTTAAACAAGAGTTTATTGGTCAATTCATTATTTATTGGTCAATATACCTTTACCAATGGTCATATTATCATAATGTCCTAATATTTCACAATGGTTTAATAATGTTTTAATTGCCTTTAAGCAAAAAATGTCCTAAAATAGTACTACCCTGTATGCTATGCTTATAGTGTGTTATCGCAACCAAACAGCAGAGACCTGCGATGAACGCCTAAGAGTCGGTTAAGCCGAATCGTTAAATATTAGGACATTAGGACAATATGACCATTGAGTGGTAAATGTATCTCGTCGCACATTGGGGGAACTAAAAAAGAGGAAATGAATCTGTAACTTTGAAACGAATAGCCCGATTGGCTATTGAGGAGGTGTTAATAAGTTTAAGTTTTAAATTTCGACATATAACACCAAGGAGAAGGCCGAGCCACAACTCCCCAAAGTGACGCACCTCGGGTATATCAAAAATTAAAAATGATGCCAAATTTTTGTTTGCGATTCGATTTGAAAGATTTTTGTATATATGGAATCTACTCGACGAGGTCAAACATTGTCTTAGCCATATATTATCTCTTATAGTTTACGAGTTATTCGCATTTGAAGACTAAAACTTTATTTTTTTACCTAACTTTGTCTGATTTTTTGCTAATAATGGATCCAATGCATTCTTGAAATATACTTTTTTACATTAACAACCAATGTAATAATGATACTTAGTAAGGAACATTTTTTTAAAAACCTCTACTGAGTCAAAAGTTGTGTGCATTCAAACTTAAAAAATTAAAAAAAGGAGTTTTTTCGAATTTTTTTTTCCAAAAAAGTACAAATTCAAATTATACAGAAAATAAGAAAAAGATAAATAATTTATTTATATTTTTCTGAAAGATAACATTACGGGAAATAATATAAAAGCAAAATAATGTCGAAATTCGTATTATTGAGTGGTCCCGAATCTTACGAATTAGACCCATTTTTGATTTAAATTCCAACTTAAGACAACATTTTGTCTAATCGCATAGCTGCTTTCAAAAAATTAAGACCTGTTTCTCAATACTGTGCAAAGGCATCCTCAATACTGTGCAAACGCATTTTATAGCCCTCAGATTGGTGCCTTCTATAGATCCAAATATCTAAAAAATCACATTTTTGGGATTTTTTTAAAGATTTCTAGGAATTGTGGGATTGTCAAAAAAATTTATTATCCACTTTTGCATTTCGATCAATGCAAAAGTGGATTAATAGACAAAACTTTTATTGCATTTTAAAAATTAAAAATTTAAATTAATTCTTAAAAATTTTGTACATTTTAGAAAATAGGACATCATATCCTTCATTGTGGCTTAGAAGTTACAAATTTATTTCCACATTTTTTCAGTTCCCCCACTGTGAGTTGCTACGCTTACAAAAACAGCTATGTGTTTTTTAATAGGTTAGGTTAGGTTTCCAGGCAGAAATTGAAGAATAGAAGCACAGCTCACGTGGGTCCAAGCAATGGTCCCTTTGTGTTACCTGAAAGTAGAAAGTTAGAAAAAAAGAGGGACAGATAGAAATGAAGAAGATGTTCGAAGAAAGAGAGAAGGAGATTTTCAAAATTGCGTATCAATGAGTTGGCGGTTATTAGGTTACTCTAAAAAGATTCCCATGTCTGGTCTTCTTAATCAATTACTACTCTTTATAAAGGCATTAATGCCGTCAAGCCTCATATTCGAGAGCTCAGAAAGACTATTTATGGAACGATGTCCCAGAAACAGTAAGCGTTGATCTCCTAATGCCGGACAGTGACAAAGAAGATGAAAAATGATCTCATCCTCCTCCTCGTTTTGACAACTTCTGCAGAAGTCGTTGTAGGGCAAGCCAAGTCTCCTCGCGTAGTTGCCAAAAGTGCTGTGCCCGGTAATGACCGCAACTACGCCACGCAATTGTGAGCGTGTCAAGCCAAGAGGATATGTTCGGGGTCATATCGTTCTGGTTATAGTGCATGTGGGTTCACAACCCCATCTTGTCTGAGCGTGCTCATAGTAGAAATTACTAATTTGTAGCTTGCATTTGGATAACGAAATCCCACATAGGAAATCTATGTTTCCGTCGGGCAGCATGGTGCCTTTTTTCGCCAAATCATCAGCAACACAGTACGACTGTTGAATGTCTCGCCATCCTGTTTTTGCCCGGCATTCCTGGACCAAATTAGATGTTGTATATACACCTGTTAGTGATTTTGTTGCGGCATGACTGTCAGTATATATACGAATATCCCTGCCTGATATCTTGTTATAACTGAGCCATTTAGCCGGCCTTTTGATGGCTGACATTTCAGCCTGAATTATGCTACATTCATTTGGAAGTCTAAAAGATAATCTAATGTCGAATTCCCGAATGTAGACACCTACGCCAACTCGATCTCCCTTCATAGATCCGTCTGTATAGACTGAGAGACCCGTTGTGTGACGTAAAGGTCCGTCCATTGCTTCCGTATTATACGGAATTGACAAACCGAAATTCCTCGCCAAGAAGGGCCCAGAAATGCTGTAATCGATATTATCCGGAAGAGTCTAAATACTACCTATTATGCTGGCGTGACCGTATGGAGCATGTTTCCACGCTCCAATCGCGTTTAGCCTAAAGGCAGAGGTAAATGCCATTTTTCTGGCCATTAGATCCACAGGGATCCAGTTCAATATAGTAAAAAGCGACTTTGTTGGGGTAGTTCTTAGAGCTCCTGTTATCAAGATTGCCATTCTTCTCATAAGTCTCTCGGATCACTAAGGAGTGAAGTGCTGTCTCAACAGATTTATTGAACAGATTCTTAAATTTGTTCAACATAGACTTTTACATTGACCAGTTGCCTGATCTTTTCGCCTCGTTGAATAGTTTGCGACAACTACGCTTATTGTTTACTAAATCTAAAGACCACCATGGTGATCTTACCTTTCCTCTGCATGCAGATGGAATGCACGTGCGTCTTGTGTCAGAGAGAAAGTGTGGGCTCCTTCTGTTTAGAAAAGGCTTTACCTTTTCAACTACTAATTCTATTAAGAATGTCAGATACCTATGATCCGAGAGAGAGCAATCATCTGAAACCTTCCAATTCCTAATGAGTTGCGAGTGGCTTGCACTAACAAGCGTAATTTCCAGAACTACCTGCATATTTCCTACCACGAAAGTAGTTTCTTAACCTCGATTAACAGCTACCAGATTAGAGTCTAATATGAAGTCTAGAATGAACTCACCTCGTTTGTTTACGTCTGAGCTATTCCAGACTGTGTGGTGAACGTTTGCATCAGCTCCGATTATCACCGGAGTTCTAGTTTACAGCACGCATCATATTTTTTTGGTGGTGGTTCAACCTGGTCGATCGCCATATAGCTTGAGAGCAGCCACACCTTACCTGTACCTGTCTCCCAAGCAGGAGTTACTGTATCTTCATCGCTATAGTCAGGAAGAATGAAGATATTAAGGTGGTTCTTAGCCAAAGTACAAGATCTTATTTTACCTGTGCGTCTTATGTACAAAAGTTTGTATTCCTTGGCATTGAGTCCACGAATTTCGCCATCGTGAATCCACGGCTCCTGGACCAACGCAATCTCCTCCCCATATTTATCAATGTGGAGGAGCAAGGCAGCCGAAACTGCTTTAGAGTGGTAAAAGTTCACTTGGATCACATTCACCATTGTCCGGATCGTATATGACCAAAACGTCGGCGTCTTCTGGGTCTGATTCCAGAAGAACATTTTCATCCTCCACATCGCCCAGAGTGCAGAATAGTTCCCCAAACATACTGGAGTATGGTTGGGTCTCCATTTTGTCCTCAGTGCTCGCGGGGTCATCCAGCTTGTTGTTGCATTCCATATCATGCGGAGCTTCCGGTTTGACACCGGAAGTTTTGGGGTCGAGCTTGTCGTGACCACGGTAGATGAGCAGCTTGATAGTATCGAAACCGTAGTATATCTTACTTTGCCTCTCTCGTAGTGGCCCCAAGGATTCCTTATTAAGGACTACGACCACCTTTCTGTGCGCGCCTTCAGGAGCAGAAACCTTAACCACCTTCCAGTTGTGGGTTGGTAGATTAGGATTACCGCTCTGGATATACGCCAGAATCTCCTCATGTTCATGTGGTTCCACCGGAATAACTGCGTTTGATCTTGGTCTACGAGGTATCTCGCTTACCAGGATCACGTCCAGTTTCCCCTAGGGACGCAATTTCTAATCTTAGCAATAGAGCTGGGCGGTCATTGGTACTCGCTAGCAGTTTTACATGGCCTTGATACCAGCCAGCATCATCGTTTTGCGGGGATGGACCGTGATTCTCCTTTTATAATTTTATAATACCTGACAGGTTATTCTTGATTCAATCAAATCAAGTTCAGTAGCAGTTGCTGTATTGATGCTTATTCGTATAATTTAGTACAAATTCAAATGATCTTAATCTTATAGAACACATAGTAATGACAACACTAATTATAAGTATTTTAACATGTGTATGTATGTATTATTGATTTATTTCTCGAGGCATTAAATTATTACTACGAAATGCTATTAAGTACTTAGAAATGCTCATACATTCAAACATCAATTTTAATTTCTATCATTTAATCTCTTATAATCTTTTAAGTCTTAGTTTCTTATTGAGTCAATTAATTTGTAGTGCTTTTAATTTAAAATTTCTTATTGCATTTTATGTATTACAATAAAATGATGCTTAAATTTAATGATGTTATGTCTATGAGTTGCAAACAAGTTGTTATTTTCTATGGTTGTAAATATATATTTCAAACAATCTAGTTTTCAGTTACTAACTTAGTAAGTACTTGAAATTGTGTTTCTTTCTGTAAAATAGAAAAATTAATAAATGATTTACTTGAGCTAAATAACATTCCCTTTGTAATATTGATTTTTTTCTTTTACAATCACTTGTTATTTGTATTTTCTTTACTTTATTGCCAATTAACAAAAGTCTATGAGTTCTTTTATGTTATTTTTCTGCAACAGTAGACATCGAGAATGGCACAAACCATTGAAGTGTGCGAGTTTTGTGAAATAATTAGTTTTAACAAATGTGTGGGAGGTAAAAGAAAATTTAATGTATTGGTCAGTAAAATGTCCTGTTTAAATATTCAATATTAACCCTCTAATGTCAATATCTTAAAAAATGGCTAAAAACCTTGGTTTTATGGTAAATTTGGGCATCTGATTTCAAAAACAATATTTAAAAGTTTGTACAATCAAAGGTTTACCTGCCAGGTTGGAAAAACTAAATGAGTGCCTAAAGGCACCCTTGGGGCTTTAGAGATTGAAGCATAGTCGGGATTTAGTTAGTAGAGTTTGTAAATTTTTTTTGTTCACTCGACCAGCCATTTCTTCTCACCAATTAATCTCGTCTCTAAAGAGTAGCTTGCAATCGGGAAACTTTAAAACACTTTAATCAACGTTGGATAACACAACATGGACTTCCCATATTTTTTTGATTGTTAATGCACTTAGTTTGCGAAAAGTGCAGTAAATAAGAAAGAAGAGAGCTTTTAAGAGCTTTCAAGGCTTATTAAAATATATATGTATGCTTTTTAGAAACTGTTTTGCACTTATTGGCATTTTTGCAATGAGTGCCTTCAGGCATGCTTAAGCATTAGAAGGTTAACAAATAAGAGTATTATGTTTTAGAGGATGTCCCATATTTTTATTATCAACAAAGAATATTCGAGGAATATGTCATTCCCTTCAGTCCTTTCCTGTAGGTCCTATCGAGCCTTCAACAGACAGACAGGCGGACGGACATAGCTGGATCGTTTTAAAATTTTATAAGGACCCTGTATATATATTTATACTTTTGTGGCTCAGCGATGAATATTTTGATGTGTTACAAACGAAATATTAAAATCAGTATACCAACCATATTTTTGGTGTGTGGTATAAAAACAGACGAATGCAAGAAAATTTTTTTACATTTTTTTTATTTTAGTAAAAATTGTTTGACATGCAGACTATGTACATTTTGGCTTAGCTTATAACCTTCAAGGCAAAATTTTAGGCAGTCATTAGCATTATCATCGCAAATTAACATGATTTTTTACAAATGATGTTAAACTAAATCTGCATATATTTTACAAGTCTACAAATATAATTTAACAAGCAGTTTTTCTACATTGTTTTCAACATTAACAAAATGTTGTTTAATCTTTTACCAATTCTCTTATATATTTGTTTTAAACAAAAGAAATCAACAGCCTCAAAAAGCATGATAATAACACAAGTTTACAAAAGAAATAATTAGTTTGTTCATTGAATGAAACACATTTTCTTTAGATGGACTAGGTTCGGTAATTTTTTATATTTAAATATTTTTTTTTTAATATGTATATAGTTTTTGAATTTGAAATGTCAAAAAAGAATGCACGTTTAACGTAATAAACCAAATAAGGTCAGGGAAAAAATTAAACTATCAAAATTGTAACTTATATATATTTAAGAGTATTTTATATTTATTTAATATCTCTCCGTAATTGTAAAAATTACGAGCACTACAAAGCTATGCCAACAAAATATGGTTAACTTTGACACCATATGATCTAATAGGGTGCTCACACCTTTTTATACCCTTCACCTTCGTGAGTAGGGTATATATAACTTTGTCATTCCGTTTGTAATTTCCACAATATAATCTTCCGACCCTATAAACTGTATATATTCTGAATCCTTATAGATAACGGAGTCGATTAAGCCATATCAGTCTGTCTGTCCGTCTGTTGAAATCAGTTTTCTGAAGACCCCAGATATCTTTGGGATCCAAATCTTCAATAATTCTGTCAGACATGCTTTCGAGAAGATTCCTATTCAAAACCAGCAAAATCCGTCCACAAATAACGGAGATATGAGCAAAAATTCGAGACAACCTCTGAAAATTTCATAAAAAAAAAAACAATTTATTGCATGCTTTGTCAAAAAAGCAACAAAACGTATGTTTGGATGTGTGTTGGTTCATTGCTTTAAGTATCTTTTTTTTTTTTGGTGTTTCGTTTCGTTTGGCGTTGTTTTTATACACTTCACCTTCGTGAGAAGAGTATATATAAGATTGTTATTTCGTTAGTAACTTTTACAATATAATCTGTTCGTCAGCAATTAAATGCAAATATACATATTTAGGATGCTATCCACAACAAAGGTGAAGGGTATATAATATTCGGCATAGCCGAATATAGTACTCTTACTTGTTTTTTTTTCAAAGCTTGTGTCCTCTTGTACGATTTGTTTGTACATCATTTTGCAATCGGAACAGTAGTTTATAATATACAGATTAATTACAAATTTTCTTCCGATTGACCCACCATGCTGGATGTGAACGGAATTATGATGATTTTTGAAGTAAGCTTTTGCTAAGAGAAAACAGTTAGAGTGTCGTGTGGGAAAATACTTACGAAAAAGGAATTTGGTGTTAAGAATGGGCGATATCGGTTCATGATTTAAGTTGTTCCCCCGGAATACAGTTTGTGCAGTCATAAATATATTGATTATGCGCCCATTCTGATACAATTTTGCACTCGGAAATCATACTCTAAAGCATGACGAAAATCAGGCAACATTTGTCCCTATTCCACATACAAGCTCTCCCTCAAAGAATGTCTTATAATAATTGATATCGCGATGAAATTGGACATTAACAAGTTCTATATGAACCTTAATCTTTCTACCAACTGTTGTGAGGATTGGTCCATAATTGACCCTATCCCCTTTATATATCAGGAACATATTTTATTGCAAATAAATAATTTGCATATAATGATATTAACATAAATTTCGATATAAGTCATTTAAAGTTTTAAGAAATTAATCACTCAATTAAAAACTGTACAGTTCGGACCATAACTGATTAAATTCCTTATAGTAGGCACTTTTCCGAAAATCACTCATAAATTTGATATTATGTAAGTAAGCTTTATAACAAGATTAATTGCTTTGCTAAGCTATGCACGACTTTGTGTTACTTAATCTAAGTAACACTTTCACATGTTAAGAGAGATTTTACGAAAGTTATTTAAGAAAAACAAAATAAAGTCAAAATAAATATTGTTACGTTTTAACCTTTTTAAAACGTTGGCGTATTTCCTTTAAATAATCTGGATACTTTTGATTACAAATTAAAGCCGTTTAGTAGTTTAAAATTGTAGCAACTCTTTATTGATGTAAAATATACAACAACAACAGTTCAAATAGTCACTCAGTGCCTATTTACGTGTTTATCAATTCGCAAAAATGCGCACACACTTTATAATGTACAAACTTAAATGTACAAGGCAGTTGATGTTAAGTCTATCAGCGCATATGATCAACTCACTCACTACTGCAACCTCTGCCACTATTTATACACGCGCCATCTATCGTGAATCTTCTACAATGCTCTAGAGCTTTCGATGTCAATGTTAGCAGCTTAAACATTTAGTGTTGCCATACTTATAAACAATGCTAATAACCGCATGCTATCAACATTGTTGACAAGTAGAAGCTTCTACTGATAGACGTGTTTATAAACATGATGAATGCTGCAGGCAGTCGTTACAAATTTTACAAAAGTTGCAAATTCGTAACAATATTGAATATTTCAAAACTGAAACTTAAATACTGTTTCGAAATTGCACTACCAATTTGAATTTAGTGATTTTAACACAGGTTTACAAATCCAACAGCTGTTGCATACATTGTCATAAGTGGATAATTGTCAGCACAGTGCTGCCAACATTTAATGTCAAAGCAGCTAACATAAACATTAAGGCTGCCGAAGACCCTGGAAATGGAGACTTCTAGTTTTGTCCGTTAGATAAATCATGAAGCTTCTAGAATATGGCTATGTGTATATAAATGGGTACAGCAAGTTGCGTCATCTGTCAACTGTACATTATAAAGTGTGTTATTTTAAATTATAAACTTGTATGTGTATTAAAGCACATAGTGACTGTTTAAACTGTTGTTGTGTAAATTTGAATAAATAAAAAGTTTTTACAATTTTCAACTACTAAACTGGTTTTATTTGCAATCAAAGGTATCCGGTTTGTTTAAAGGAAATAAACCAATGTTTTTAAAAGGTAAAAACGTACAATATCTTTTAAAGTATATATAAAAGATAAGGTAGTGAAATTGTTATTGTCTTCATAATGAAATTTCATTTAATATCTGACTATCCATCATATGCTAGGAGACTATAGTTGCAGTGGCATGTGGGAGACAAATGAAAATATTTATGAAAACAGAATAAAACTTGTTAATTTTTATTTTTAGTTTCAACTTTAATATTTTTTTAGTATTTTCTTGCTTAATAAATATCTCAAATGTTTGACGTCCCAGATTTTTTGTTCATGAACCAAAACCTTGTAAACTAGTGTAATACTTACTGTTACTCCTTAGTAACTTTGAATACTTATTTCTAATAAACAGACAAACTCTGTGTGTAAATTATTGTAGCATAAAAAAATATTATTATTATGCAAATCATAATAATCATCAACGTCGCTGAAATAATGGTAATACTTAATAAAAGTAATAATGAGGAGCGTTGATTGCTGTGAAGAATTTGTTTAAAAATTTTTGCGGAAAAATAAAGAAAAATCTATAAAATATAAAAAACACAAATGTTTAAATTACTCGTTGTTATATGATAACAAAATTGCTAAATGAAAAATACTTATTTAATACATGAAAAGCTTTTAAGAGGTTTACACGCTCATTTCATTTGATGTTCCAAAAATAATTTGCAAAAATATTACTAGATCTAATTTTCCAGTGACTTCCAAATTTTGGGTGTATGTTAAATTCGATTTTAAATATGTAGCACATCGAAATATTTATTATAAGTAGTGTAAAATCCTTATTTAATCTCATCCTTACATATCTGTTAAATTTTTATTGAAATTTTCATTAGAAAGTTTTTTTTTATGGACAAATTTTGTAAATTTTTAGGAGTTCAGATCGAATCGGATCTATCTAGCTCAGATTCAGAAAACTTATCTTAAAGATTTTATTAATTATATTTCAGAAATTTCCAATTGTATTTCATATATACTGATGATATGACATCTATTTTAATGGCGATCGGTGCATAATTTGCCATAGCTACTCTAGAAATTTTAAAAGATAACTGTTATAATGATATATATATATATCGATGTAGGGTATTATTTGGTCGGGCTTAAACGACTATACTTTCTTACTTGTTTTGTTTGGTTATGTTTTTTTTTATTGAATTTTATGTCTGCGATGATGATTCTGTCAGTCACTTTGGAATATTGCTTTAATTTAGTAGGAGTATTTTATTCAAATGTGTTTAAAATCGACATTATTGCATGTCTAAAAAGTAGGGTTTCAGTTTTATAATAATTTACGTGTTTTATTTTTATAATGCACATCAACAACATCTATTGAAATAATGAGCAATAATTTAATGTTTTTGAAATAATAATAATAATAATCAAAAAGGCACATGATATTATACACACAAACATGTATATATTTATATGAATGTAAGGATATGCATGTTTACGCCTACACTTATATACATACGCATACTTATAATGACTTTTAAAATGTTGTAATAAATTTTGTAATGGTATTATTTTGTATGAATTTATTTTACTTTTAATTTATGTTTGAAACATTTAGTAAAGAAACAAAATTAATCATTATTTGTGGAAAATAGGATAATATTTTATTTTATGAATTCCATTAACAATTTTGTGGCACATTGGCAGTTTTATGGGTACAAAGCTCTAGAAAGAGCTACAGTTATACCTGCATTGGTATAACTGGCGCACAAAGAACTAGACCTTCAGATGCACTGAACACTATACTGCACCTTGTGCCAATAGTCCGTCACATAATGGCCACCTCTGCCATCACTGAATGTTGGAGATGGAGAACATATGACCACGCAGGGATTCTGGGCCTACTGCCTCCGACCGTTTTCCAACCCTCTGACTATATTATTCCATACACAGAATTTGATAGGGTGTTCAAGATCTTAATTCCCTCTAGTAATCCAGTATACGAATATGACACTACGATATCTACCGACAGGTTCAAAAATGAGTTATGGTGTGGGTTCTGGCGTCTTCTGTGATGATCTTGGGTAAGGCATCTCATACCGTCTTCCGAATGAGTGTACTGTTTTCCAGGCGGGCATTTTTGCAATCATGGTAGCTTGTAATAAACTATATGATCATAATACTCGCGGTAATAAGGACTGAGATCGAATAATTCTTAACACACGTTTTTCATTAAAACTTTTAACCAAAATATTATTTCATTTTTTTGTTTTTGATCAAGTTGCATTTGTAAAACATGTCAGTTATTATGTTTAATGTCAATTATGTTCATTAGTTGTTAATATGATTAAAATGAGTGACCAGAAAAAAGTGCGTACTAAAATTATTAAATATTTTCAACAAAACCCAAGTTGCTCCTACAAAAAGTTGGCCAAACAATCAAAGGTCAGCTATCAAACTTTTTCCAATGTTATTAGAAAGTACCGGGAGAACTTGTCCGTTGATAGAAAACCTGGTTCTGGTAGAATGCTCCACATGATATTTCTAAAGCCAAACAAATAGAAAGCATTTTCAAAAGTGCTCCCAACACATTCGGTAGGAAAGCAGCCCGGTTAGCTCAGTGCTCGGACTATTTGGTACGAAAAGTTAAAGCTAATGCAGGTTTAAAAACATACAAGGCTCAAAAAGTTCCTGACAAGAACGCTTGTGCCCCTAAAAAATGTTGAATAAATCTATTTTACTGGAAATTGTCCAACGATTTCAAATATGCTATTATTACAATTAGTTTCTAGGTAATTTGGTCCGTTTTCAGATACAGTATCTCGAAAACTAGGTAACGGATCATCATTCTTTTTGATTCTATTAATAGATCTATTTATTAAGAAAATTATAAAAAAAATGCACTGTTTCATTTGTGTTTGTCCAGATAAATCGATTTTTACCAACTATCCATTTTTCAATATTTCTCAACTTTGATGGATAATAATAAAACCTTAAAATTTCTAAATTTGACATATTTTCAAAATAAGTTCTTTGATTATTTCTTTGTAAAAACTTCATTTTTGTATTAATGTAAAATTTTAATGGTAAAGGATATTAAAACAAAATTTGGAACTAATTATAATTTTTGACAGTTTTTATTTTCAAATACCTAAATTCCTATTCCGGGGAAAATGTGTTCAAAAAAACTGAGTTTTTTTGGAAGAGTGCCTACTCTGACGTTATTTACCGTGTGATAGTAAAAAGCCTTTTTAAATATTTGAGAGGCATATAGGGTTATTGAAATATGAAGTTTTTTCGATGATCGGTGCTTTGCCTTTTTACAATTTTTTACTCAAACAAATTGTAAAAAGCAAACCCAAGTTTGGATAGGTCTGCGGGGTGTTGTGTCCGCTTAAACGAGCCATAATTTACTTAACACGATTTTGCATTAAATTTTCTTTCCGGATCATATAACAACTGTATATAGTTCCGAAGAAAATTTTTTTCGACAAAAGAAAAAATATATGAGCCTTTTTGGGAAAGACTTAAAAAATACGGCACTTTTTACATGTTGCAACTTTGGATGAGTTTGACTTTTTATAGGGGCAAGATAACTGCTAATAAGTTGTTTTTATTTTATTTAGAATTTTATCACCAATATAGGTGATATTTAAGAAAAAATAAAAAACCATAAAAAGTTCGAGCAAATTTAAAAAAAAAAATAATAAATATACCTAAATATCTCTTCAACTAATAGAGATTACCTACACATATGAGAGTATTTTTTGTAGATCTTCTTAAGCTTTATTTATATTTTAAATTTCATTCCGATAATAAAGTCATGCTTTAGAGAAGTTTCCTACTTAAAATCAGCAAAATCCGTCCATAAATAACGGAGATATGAGCAAAAATCCGAGACAACCTCTATTTTTGGCCTATTTTTTGATCTATATCTCGATTACTAAGTCATAAATATAGACAATATGGATATCTCATGATAGATATTTCAAAGTCCATTACAACGATGTATATAAGGCTATACAAAGTTGGACCTACAATGGGTCAAAATCGGGAAAATATTTTTTAACCCGAATTTTTTTTTTCACAAAAAACATTCTTTTGTCATAAATTTTTTCACTAATAAATTAAAAAAAAAAATTTTAAAATTGGAAAAAACTTTTAAAAAACAATTTTGAAAAAAAAAAAAATTTAAAAAATTTAAAAAAATTAAAAAAAATTTTTTTTGTTTTTTTAATTTTATTTTAAAGTATAATTTGGTGAAGGGTATATAAGATTCAGCACAGCCAAATATATACCTCTCTTACTTGTTTTTAAATAAAATTCTAAACCACATTTCCATCAAAATCTGTGGCCGAGTCATTGAAAACTTCGTTATACGAATCGACCCCTGCAAACGTTTACGTGGTGAACATATGAGCGAAGTGGAATTCCATACATATGTAAAAGATTTAGTTTTACTACAAGCCAATAATTTATTATGAAAGTAAATTGTCAAGTATTTAATGAAAAACCTGATATTATACTCAAATTGCATATAGTTGCTTTATTAGTTTTGACCTTCAATCCTGGATTGCAAGGGCTAAACCTAGAAGAAATATGCCTCGATTATTGAACTATATTTAAACATACTATACATTCATAAACATTTTAAGGTTTAAAGTTTAAGATTCATATAAAATTCTTAGAAATAGTTGTCTATCACTTTGAAATTAAATTTACAACAAATGATTCAAGGTTTCTCAATAAATATATGCTCAAAATCTTTTATTTACCACAAATTTTTGGTTTCCAGATCAAATACAATATTCATAATTCAAATTAAAATCAAATATTTTATACCATTAAAACTTAATTTTAATTAAGTGCTTAAGGAAAACATGTGTATTGTAAATTTAAATTAATTGAAACAAATTTCTAACATATTTAATTTAGCATTTTCTATGTAATTTCAATTAGTCCATTCGATCATCGCAATACAACATGTCACACATGTCAATTTGTAAATGTTTCATACATTTAAATCATTTGTTTACTGATGCGGTTTTCGAAAAAACTAATTAAATTTATTCAAGCATATCTAGTGGTTTCTTCACATACACACAGATATACATAATAATCCACTAGATACATACGTATGAACATTTAAGGCAGGCTGGTGGCTGGCTGACTGCTGGGTTTGTTTGTTTTGTTTGCCAAATGTCAAGTCAACAAATTTTTAAGCAGCCACCAACCAACAGAATGAAGGGCCTGGAAACCAAACAAAAAAAAAGTTAAAAACCATAAATGAAAAACCAAAAATGTCTAATAGAAGATTAAAAAAATTTCCTATTTTACTGTATATATTTGTGTGTATTATATTTGTTAGATTTTGTTTGCAAGATAAGACGCATTGTGTACATGTTTAAAGTCTCATATGGGAAACAAATTTTAAAGTCATTAATTTTGTTAGGAATTAAATTTTCGAAAAATATATGTATGTGTGAATATGTGGCAGAAGTAGAGCTAAACGAGGGTAAAGTCTTGGAAAAAATATGTAGTATGAGTGGGCAAGTCAGTTTCTCTGATCCCCTTAATTTTTGGCATACTTAACAGGTCTTTTAGGCCTTCTAAAATACCTGTTTCCTCTTTCTAATATATACGATACTCGTTCCACTCTGCCTTCACGCAGAATGTGTACGAAACATTCAAACTTGAATTACAAAATAAGGTCTAACAAGTTTTTATTAAAAATTCAAACATGATTGATTTTGCAATTATACCTATACGTTGTATCTCTATAATAAAGTTAATTTACACTCTTTATTATAATCCATTACATGAAACCAGAAGAAGGTACAAAATCTTCTAAAAAATTTAGTCTTTTATAACATTTGATGTTGTGATGTTTGTATGAAGTAGTTTTTTTATATATACAACTGTACACGTTATACTTTAAAGTCCATTTAAGTATTTGGTTTTATGCTCAATGCATTAAGAATATTTTCCTTAATAACCCTATTTAAAAGTTTTCTTTAGCAGACCTTCAATTAGGCTTTAATTTTTAGTCCTTTTAATAGAAGTTCTTATATAGATATTCTGTGAGGTATTACGCGGCAGGTCTCTTTACAGGCATTCAACGGAAGACCTTCTTAATCCATCTTGAATCACTACATGAAATCGATTACATTTCTTTACAAATTTAGGTATGCTGGCTCCTTTTAACCTCCTGATTACTAAAACCGTAAATGAAACAAATCGGGTGGCCATGTTGGGCGTGGTGAACTGTTGCAAACTGTTCCACGAACTGCAACACGATAGTTTGACACAGTATTATCGAGTAGGTCTATACCACCCATATGTTTGTTATAATCGTGTATTAGATTTGCCTGGTGGACAGAAACCTAAAATAAAGGGTTTTTCAACAAGAGGTCAGGTTGGTCCACTCCTTATCGTTCTTTGGAATTGGGCATACCACAAACATCATTACACCGTACTTTGATCGGAGTTGGATGATATTGGTCTGGACAACATTTACTTTCAACAAGACGGCACTACGTGCTACACAAGCAACAAAACCATTGCACAGTGGGGCAGAATCAAAATTTTTTGGAA
The DNA here is from genome assembly GCA_942486065.2 of Calliphora vomitoria. Taxonomy (NCBI): domain Eukaryota; kingdom Metazoa; phylum Arthropoda; class Insecta; order Diptera; family Calliphoridae; genus Calliphora; species Calliphora vomitoria. Next base: position 89,898,020 of record OW818029.2, read on the forward strand.
ATAAATCTGGCATTTCTAAACGGCTTGTCTGATAGGGATAAAATTTGACATGGGCGTAACCAAGGAGATTAAGTTATTAAAATGGACCCTACAAATGCTCTAAGCGCGGCGCTATGGAGGCTCAAAGTAGGGTACTTTCGACATATAAAATTTTTAAACAAGTGCCATTTTTTGGTTTCCCATCCGATTTCAAAGATTTTTAAATTTTTGGGAAGCGCTCGGCTAGATCTTGAAAAAACTTACTAGCGTGTGCTACTTATCTCTTATAAGTTCCGAGTTATAGGCATTTCAAAATTGAAATGTTCAAATATTTCCATACCTTGGTCCGCATTTTTAAAAATATAGGGCGTACTTTTGAACCAAATGGACTCAAATTTTGTCTGTTAGTTAGACAACTAAATTACTAATAATATGCTGAAAAGTTCAGAGCAATATCGATTACGGATCCGAAAATAAACGATTTTCAATTTAAAGATTCAAAAAATAGGAGATTTTTGCTGTTTTGTGGGCGAAAAGGTAACTCAACTCTTTTTTTATTAAAATAAAACTTTCTTAAAGAACATATAACAGTTTTATGTTTTTCTGTAAGATATCTTTACGGAGAATATTTGGGTATAAAAAACATGTCATATTTTTTGAATATGTTGCCCCTACGCCCTTCGGAGTTTGACCTATTTTTTTATAAAAATTTTAACTTTGGACCACATGTTCTAAAATCCCAAAGCTGGGATCAGAAAACGGAAAGCAGCTTTGGAAACCCTAATGTGATCCCTATTAATTCGCAAAGTATTTTCCCAGCCTCAAAAGAAATGTAGAACATGTGGACAAAATTGTAAAAATTAACATTTTTGGGATTTTCGCTCAAATTTTTAGGAATTACGGAATTCCCTTTGACCTTTTGACAAATTTTTTTACACTTTGTTATTTTGAATGAGAATTTTAAAAAAATCCTGCAAATTTCGTTTAGTTTTCTTAATAAATAAAGATTTTATTACATATTTATTGAGCTCTAAAACTAAAATTTTTATCAAAATTTTGATAGGATTGAAAATGTTAGGATGAATTTGGTCCAGATTTTTTCCGAACTAACCTTTTTGTTTAGATAAGTTAATTTCTGATATTACAAAAAAAATTCAAGTCAATATCTCTATTAGATTCAAAAATATGCCACTTTAAAACTCCGTCCTTCAAAAATATATGGTCCTGTAAGCGTGTCCGTGGTGGCCATTTGGCTGATGTTGTTTTTCATTATTAACGGCAAACCTCACTCTTTATTATGAAATAAACATCCGATCATTTATATCACAAAATGCCATTTTTCTTTGAATACCAAAATAATACCTCTTGTTGGAAAACCCTGTATTAAATATTATACTGAACATATATTTTAAATTTGTAATTTCAAATAAAAATTGACCATCGTTTTCTCACTCTTTGAGTAGCGGCTAGTATAAACTTCAGAAGTAGCTGCAACAAAATTAGAAATCACAGTAACTTCCGAATTGTCCTGCCAGCGACAAACAAATTTCTTTTTATTTTGTTGAAGGCAGTAGTCGCATTCATGTTTGCTGAGAGATCGACTTGTAGCAAGGATATCATTTGCTCCTCTTAGTCGTTTAGATCTTACAGTTCCAGTTACTCGAAACTATCTTTCGCTAAGAAAGCAAAACAAATAATACGACGAAATATACCGCATGTTTTTCTGGACTTGAAACTGATTCCAACAGTTTTAAAACAACAGAAGCTCCTAAGCCATTTGACTTGTCATATGGTAAATCTGAGCCAGCATATGGATTAGCTTTGAACAAATTGCCAGAACCGGAGCAAAGACACCAGTACTTAAAACTAAAGCGTATTGGTTTACCACAAATAAAAATTTTGCAGCTATTTCCACCGAAATAAGGATGATCCCCTGTTCCTCTATTGACAAAAACATGGAAAGGTGTACTGTCGTTTAAACCGTCAATCAGTGAACGAATTTTTGCAAATCTATCAGAAATGTCCATTTCATTATTATCCATCAGATGAATTACAGTTTTTATATTTTGAAACTTTTGACGAGATAATGATTGCTTGACGAATACGGCATAATTGCAGTTTTATTCAAGAAATAAAAACAATAATAAAATGAGAAAAGTTCTCTGGAATAAAGAGCGAGCTTAGAAGAAAAAATTATAAAAATGTTTTACATGCAATTAGCCGTCTTTACGTTTTCGCAACAGTGATTTTGGGAAGACTATACTGAATACATCGGATTATATTTTCAATTCTTACTTTTTGATAAACGTTTTTCAATGCTTTCACAAGATAAATTACAGAGCAGAAATTTTTTTTTATTTAAATGTGCATAACGTTTTTTTTTTAAAAAAAAGCTTATTTTTGTACTGTTTTTAAAGCTGTTTGCCTTAATGACACAAAGGAGGAATATCATTTTTAAAATCAGATCGGAATAGTAAAGCCTCTAAACTAAGGATAAAAAGCTAAATGATTCAAATCGAAGGTTTAAAACTAGTTTTATATTCATTCAAAGATGGTGTTGCAAAAAAATAACGGCGCACATTGATTGAGGTTCATAGAACGAGCGGCTAAAAATAGAAGAAGTTGTCGAAGGACAATGAAACTTGGAACATAGGCATTTTTTATTTGAATTAAGAAAAAGTGGAAAAATCAAAATGGTCCGCCCACTTTTACGCCCACCTCCCATACAAATTGAATATTAAATTTTGACCTACGGCATTGTTTTTTGGCACATAGCTTTATTTTGGCACATAGCATACTCAGAATCATTTGTGTGAAATTTGAAAAATATCCGCTTACTTTTACGCCCACTTCCCATACAACTTGTATTGAAAAAGTGGCATAACTCCCTTGATTTTTAATGCATCAACTCAAAATTCACAAAATATAAATATTATAATTGCAGAATGGGCTCGAGAAAATATATACCTGATCCGCCCACTTTTACGCCCACCTCCCATAGAAAAAACATGAATAAGTAATTTACCATGGTCTTTTAATAATTTTTTAACATTATTATCGCCCTTAAATTTTTTTGATTTGCAGCTTTGAGCGAAATCTATTTATAAATAGGTCTGAAGACAATAAAGGATTATGCATTACATCTTCATTAGTGGCTATTCGTCCAATTCATCGCGACTGATGTAATCTATAGGCTCTATAGTCTTTATTCCTCGCTTCCTGAGCTTTCTCGGACAGCACCTGATACAAATAATCAATTAAAATGTAAAAAATAAAAATGAAATCATTGAATAAGGGCCTTTAGATAGAGACATACTATTCTGTAATTATGTAATAATTTTAAATAGTAAAGATGGCAACAACACCATGCATGAACAAAAATTCATGTTATGTTACTTTATCACTTTATAGTTGTTACTATTTTTTTTGGAAAGGAGCAGGTAGGAGCAGCTGAATTTTCTTTTAGCCTTTAGCTGAGTCTTCAGGCTGTAATTTGACATCTTTCGTTAAACAGCCCTTCACAGCGCTTCACAGCGCTAAAAAGATCCAGTTCACTGAAGTTGATGAACATTGAAATTTTGATGTTGTTTATATTTTGTTCTACGAAATTTTTTATATGACACTTTTTCCAACTTTTTTTAATGCAAATCTTATCTATGACAATTGTCATTTACGAAAATATACAACTAAGTAAAATGATAGTTTTAATCTGATTGTACCAAAAGATTGAATATACAATAAATTTGCATGCCATTTTAAACAAGCGAACATATATGAACTTCGATGGTGTCTGTCTAAACAAATAATAGATATAGCAGCCTAATATTACGGAATCATAATATTCAGATATCTGGCAACAAAATACCAAAAAATTATCCAAATCGGCTAACATGAAAAAAATTAATTTCTGCCACTCTTCAACCAATATGCGGCGGTACAAAATGGGTTAAGTTGGCATTCTATTAGGGCTCTAATAGAAGCGAGTATGCATGCCCTTGGCTCCCAATGGCACGCCGTTTTAACTTAAAATTATTCTGCAATGCTACTGAGTGTCCATGTGTCTGAAAAAAGCCTTTATGAAGATCTCTTTATTATTCATTTTTTCCCGCTCTTACAATTACGGTTCACTTGATATGCGAAAATAACTACGTATTTAGTATGCGAGATACCACTCCACTGTTCTAATCCCATCCATTTGTTTATCTTTATGTCCAATGGTAACAAAATAACTCACTTCAAGGCTTAATTTAACTTTAAGTCTCCAGATATGCAATTATAATTATTTTCTAGGTCATTCCCACTATGCTTATCCGGGCCAATCTCAGCCAATAATTTTAAAAATATTAGAAAGTGATACAGAAAAGCTTAAAGGCTCTCGAAATTACAATTTTCTTTGTAATGTAGATCTTACACTGTTCAGATCTCGACAATTTCTTTTAGCCAAATACGTACCATGGCCACTAAATAAATTCTTCAAAGTTTTACGGCTTTCTCTGGGATAGCTCACCAGATATTTGATAATTTTTATTTATTATGTTTCAGAAAAAGTTTAAAGAACCATGCCATTTTAGTTATCCAAATATTCAAAATTGGCTATGAACTTTGTATGGGTGGTACATCACCTACCGTTCCGAACCCGACCATTACTAGCTACACCCCATACAGTGATAAGAAATTGGTTCATACGAAGTTTAAATATTTTTACAATTATATTTCTTCAGATATACTGAGGCTTGTTGACATAAACCCGCGACTTCAAAAAGCCCCACAAAAAGAAGTCTGGAGCGGTCAAATCAGGCGGTCTTGCTGGCCAGTGCAAATCACCAAAACGGGAGATTAGGCACCCGGGAAATGCATCCTTCAGCATATCGGTTGTGGCTCGTGCAGTGTGTGCCGTTGCACCGTCCTGTTGGAACCACATGTTTTCCAATCCCAATTCATCAAGTTGCGGCAAAAAGAACTCGTTGACTCCTCCAGCGAAAACAGCACACCATACAGTGACTTTGAGCGGGTGTAATGGCTCTTCGTGGGATACACGCGGATTTTCAGTGCCCCAGAAGCGTAAATTTTGCTTATTTACGTTCCTCTTGGTGGTGATTAAGGATGGCTTGAGCGTGTGTTAGACGCGATTGGCGGTCAGCAACTAACAGCTGATGCACCGTCTGGACTTTGTACGGAAACATCTTCAAATCCTGTACCAAAATTCGCTTTAAAGACCGTTGACTGATACCCATTTGCGTGGCACGTCGTCTGGTCGATGTCGACGGCGCTTCCATGACATCCTCGGCTACAGCAGCAATATTTTCTGCAGAACGGCTACTCCGGTGTCTGCCACGCCTGGCAGGATCTCGTGTTGTGCCAGTCTCTTCGAGGCGAGCGGCTAAACGTCGCAGTGTTTCACCAGTAGGCGTTTGACGGCCGGGAAATCTGCGACGAAATTCACGTTGTGCCAAAGTCACCGACCGATTATTGGACATTAGGGGCCAATTGCAAAATTTATAGCATTTTCTGATAGGAGGATTACTTTTGCGCCACCTTGTATATTGATTCATATAAAGTTTGAATGCGCGAATTTATAAAAAAATTTAATTTCTTTAAATGTAAAGAAATCAAATATTTGGAATTTAATATAAAATTTAATATAAAATTGTCAACCATTTTACAATTAATAATTCAAAAGTCACTAAGAAATCTATTTCAAACACACACACAAGTTAAGTATTAACTTAGGCTCACGCTCACACTTCCCTCGGAAACTACAAAAAGGAAATTAATTTTTTTTTGTTGCTCTTAGTATTTTTTTATTTAATCTCTCATCACACATATGAAAAAGTTGTTTATGTGACTTCTTAGTTCCTTAACAACAAAATACATCATCATTTATGTTCTTAAACAAAAGCGACCTAAACTTTATGAAAAAAAAGAAAAATTCTTTTTTTGTTTATCTTTTTATTTGTTTTATTTTTCAGGAAAAAAATCTCATTTTTCATATTGCCTCCTTAAAATAACAATACTGTTCTTTTGTTTATGGCTGTGTGAGTGTGTGCTGTCTATGGATGTTTTTGTTTATAAAAGTGTTGTTGTCGTTGTCGTTGTTTGTTGTTGATTGTATCTCTGCCCTTTTCATGTGAGTGTTTCTTTAACATGCAAACTGTAAAACAACAACAGTAACAGCAACAATCATCATTACACTCTGTGCTGAAATATGAGTGTTTGGTTTCTCTTTAATGGTATTACTACAAATGTATTTTTAGTAGGATTCACCCTGTTTCTAAGGATTATGAAAAGGTATTGGTGCTCTCAACTATAATTAAAGTTTAGTTTGTTTTAGGTTAACATTTCTATAAAATCTTGTTAAATTTTTTATATTTTAGCTGGAAATATTGACAACTCTTTTTTGTTGTGCCTCCATAGAAACTTATCCGTTCTACTGTACAGACATATATGTTTGAGCAGGAGAGTGCGTGCGACTGTGGAATTTTTGTGTGCGTGTGTTCATTCGTTGGCCCTTTAACACAGAAATTCATTAGTTCAGTTTAGCGTAATACATTAGCAAAAGTTACTGTTTTTTCCATGTATTTCTTCCTTTAACTACATACTTGAAAAAGTTTCAACATTGCTTTTAAAAGCGGCATATAAGCGACTGAAGGTTAGATGTATACATATGTGGCATAAAACATTCTGTATTAAAAGATTTGTTTGTTACTAAAGGCATAAAACTATAATTTGAACAAGTACTACACTAAACATTATTTTTTAAATTACTAAATAAATTCTCCTATTTTTCTCTATTTATAAGGTGTAGCAATTATAGAAAAACATTTTATAGCTGTGTTTTAATTCGTTGTTTATTAAATTTATTTACTTAATTCTACATTTATATTTTTGTGCACATTTTTTTATGGAGAAAATTAATACCTCCGTTTTTTTTTCATTTTAAATGTGTAAAAGTTTTATAACTGTTAGTTTTTTAGAGTTCTAATACAATTACGCCATGAAATATGGCAGAGCACTTTAAAATGCTGTAGATTTTCTGGGAGTGGTTTTATGAAAAAATAAATATGTTGTTGAATATTTAAAACTCATAAACTTTAATTACAAAGTTAAAATTAAAAATATTTAGTAATATAAAATAAAACCTAGAGTATGTACAAAAAATTAATTGAGTTTAATTAAAAACCTTTTTTTTATTACGGTGATTATGGTCGTATAATTACTAATTAATAGATTTATTGCAATATTAAGTATACGTTTGTATTAACTTTTGTATTTGAAATTTTTTTAGAACAATCTTCAAAATTCAGCCTCAATGATTTTAGGAAGAAAAGAAACATTTACGATAAGACAGCGGTTATTTATGGTTATACAAAATTTTAAAATGCTCAAAAATTTTAAATTCTCTTTGGTTGGGTTTTATCGGTGTTCAAAATTCCAATTTTATATAAAAAGTGTTTAAAATCGCTTAATTTTAATTCTATATAACCGCATATCCAATTTTTAAAATATTGGTTTCATAGTAATGCTTATGTACCCTCGTTTCCTAAGTATACTTTTCTTTGCAACATAGAATATTGTCTCAATGATAAGCCTTTGTGTAGTTAACAACACATACAAAATTCAGAGTAGTGCCATAAATGGATTTCCAGATAACAAGCATTTAAAAATAAATTTAAAATATCCTAAAACTATATCAATAACAACCTTTAGATACAGATGTTAGTCCCTTGTTACGCCGACACAATATAGTCGTATTTACATATCGTTGGTCTCATGTAGAAAGTCCCTAACTCAAATAATTTAAAATTTAACCCTAACCGTTCTGACAACATTTACACATGTAGACGCCTGACAAGGGTACTGGGTACCCGGATACCCGTGTGTTTATTTGTCCGTTTTAGTTTAAATGTATTGATTTCAATAGAAGAACTTTATGCTTGTATTGGAATTTTACTGGTCATGGTTATAAATGGTGGCAACGATGATCCTCCTTCAAATCTTTGGGAAACGTACAGTCATCCCTTCAACAAAGCTTCGTCAAGTCGCGATAGTTTTCAGCAAATACTACGCGTAATTCATTTCGACAATGCGTTTTCAAGATCAACACGCAAACAAACAGACAAAACCGCTCCTAACTCCGATATCTGAAATAAGTTTAAATTATTTTCCAAATTGAAATGTGACAGTAGACGAACAGTTATTTTCATTTAGAGGCAGAACCAGATTCACTCAATAGATTCCCATGAACCCACCTAAGTACTCAACTAAAATAATTTGGTTGTTTAAGACAGCCAATAACTATCCTTTGAATGGAATTATTTATACAGGCAAGCGATAAGTAAATCAAGGAGAAAACATCGTTCTAGGTCTAGTCGATTTCTACAAAAAAATCTTGAATAAATGTAGCAGAAAATTTGTTTACTTTACTCCCTTTGGCCAATCTGCTACAAGTTAGAAGAATAAGTCTCGTCGGTACCCTTCGAAAAAACAAAGCCAGTATTCAAAAAAAGCTACGGCTAAACCCAATGGACGATATAGGCAAACTCCGATATGGTTTCATCAAAATCGGATCTCTTTTGTCGGTTGTGAGTAGAGGTGCCAAACAGAGAATCCCGTTCCCGAAAATTCCGGGATTTTTTAGTTGTAAATCTGGGGATTTTTGGGATTTTCTAAATCCCGTTTTTCATAAATAAATAGAGGAAATTGTAATTTTTGTGTAACTTTTCATGCATTTTGACATACTAGATGTCCGAATATCGTAATGTTATGTTCAGCAAAGTTGTTAACCTCAACGCCTGCTACAACATAGTTAATAAAAGAATGCGTTTCCTTCAGTGCCGCACTGAAAAATCAATTTTTCATCATTTTTTCATAAGTTAAATAACAAAACTCAATTAAAATCCTCTTCAAATGAATTTGATTTTATCTCAGATGAGAAGCTCGAACAAAATGAAAATATATCGATTGCTCAAAGGCTAAAAGATATTATTAATAAATGTAAAAGCCCCCAAATAACAATAATGAAACTTTAGTGTTATTTTTTCTTATATAACGTACATACCCATGCATGTGTGTACCCCCGGGATTTTCATATATCAGTCCCGAAGATGAAGTGGGTTTTATTTCTATCAACAATGTATTATACTCGAGGGGACAACAAAACAAAAAGGCGGAGTAGATGGTATGGACTAGCTGATGTCTAAACATACCACCAAACGCAAAACAAATAGATCCCCATTGGTCGTTTTTTCAACATGATTGACGTGGGTGCATTTTATGTATACTCCAACCTCGATCCAAGCGTAAAAAACTAAGCTGTCGTCGAGGATTTTTGACATCACTTGACGTGGAGGTGGCAGCTATAACTATGAACAAAAGATCTAATGATATTCAAATAACACGATACTCTAACGTCCATGCAGCTCTAAAGCGTTATTTCGTTATATTGGTTAAAGTTTTTTTTTCTCTTATTAAATTTTTGGATCCTTTTATCTGATTAGTACAGATTTTAAGACTTAATCGGAAGATTTTTGGTACTTGCCTATAGTAGGAGAAAAAGCATACCTCTCACTTGATTATTATTGATCTTAAAAAATAACGATCATTATTTCAACATCCCATATAATCGATAGCAATCATTAGCTTTCTGGATTTTTTTATTTATGGAACATACAACTATTTAGTACAGAGTTATACATGTAGAGGTATTGAAAGAAAAAATCCAGCGGTTTGATATTTAGGCTGCCAGTTGACAGTATTCATGGAAGGTTGATGATGAAAACCATATGTTGCTCAAAGTGCACGGAAAACTTTAATACAGAATAACTTGAAGACGTTTTTGTTCTTTCATAATGAATTGCCAAACAATACTGAATGTAAGTTAGATGGCAGTATGACATAAATAAGTTTGAGAACTCTACGTTTGGTAAATAGTACAACAATAGTCCTAGCCGCACAATTTAAGTGATAGATCAGGAAACAGCTGCATAATTATCGATATTTTCACAATATCCTACCCAGTCACAGATATGACCGGACAGTATGCGTAACCATATTCACTGATTATTCATATTTTACAGAAATTTCTAATAGAACAGTTATTGGACCGCATGGTCTTTGATGATCCATCAAACTTTCTATGAAATACTCGTTTGCTTGATATGGTGTATTGTCGAAGACTTCCTGAATATCAATGAACGTACGTAGAGCTATTCGATTAGTAGAGCATTTCAATCACATTATGAGTTAACACTATTTGGTTCCAGAACATGACGGCATACGGGGAAATGAAATCGTTGACTAGTGTACAACGAACCCTTTGTCCTGATTGCGGAATTGAATTTGAAAAAAAAAGAATCTAGGTTTAGAATATTCAGATTACGACTTGTATAATGTCCATGATGCTATGGCACTATCTGACAATGAAAAGGACAAGGACTGTTTTGGCTTTTATTAAGAACAAGATTCGACTTCTTAAATACTGGTTACTAGAGTCAAACTTCGAGAATATGGCGGAAGAGGGAGTATTTCGTAGCCTAATTCATGGATTTTTGCCGTGATAACAGCACATGTGTGTACCCTTTTGTGCACCCGATTATGAGCTAGCGCAGTAGCCTTATTGCGGAAAGCTTTCACATAACAAAGTGATCATTCAAAAGTAAAACCACTGAGCTCATTTCCCTCGGCCAACACAATATCGTTATTTTGTTCAATTGTTTCGGGTCTAAGGCCCTCAACTAGTCGTCCAGAACGTTCGTCATCTTTCGTGCTTCTGCAACCACAACAAAATTCAGTAAACCACTTATTTATCATTGAAATTGGTGGCGCAGAGTTTCCATAGTATTTATCAAGCTTAGCCTTCATTTGAGTGATGGTTTTTTGCTTAATTAGCAGATGAAATTCACTTTTTTCTAATTCCTGCTCTATTTTGACAGGAGTCAACTGACAGCTGCCGTTTGACAAGCATATTGTTTCCCTTTCAGTTAAGAGCCGGAAAATTCAAAAGGTCGCGGACTTATTGACCCAATATCACCATCGCTGAAAATTTTTTAACTTCGCAAAGCTCCAATCTGGTTGAACACTACGAGTATTTACTTGTCAAACTAATAATTTTTATAACCATATTGACCATGTTTAAAACATGATGTTTATCTGATTAAATGACCGATAGATAACATGCATATAAGCACGCATATTGAAAATAATGTTAACAAACTATTTCATAAATTAAGTAAATTTCAACAAATAGACATCTATCATTGCTAGTTAAATTTTGACAGGAGTCAACTGACAGATGCCTGTTGACAGAAGCAGCGTTACACTTTCAGTTAAGAGCCTGGGAATTCAAAAAGTCACGGGCTTGTTGACCCACCCTAGTACTTAAGAATCTCATAATTTTATGGACTATATTAGGGTGATAAGTGAATATCAGAACTGTAAATGAATCATTAATTTTTTAGTTAATTCGCAAATTATTCATGCTCTAAATAGCGAATTTTTAATTAATTCTTTTCACACAAATAATTAATTTAATGAAATTTGAGTCAATTCAAATGAATTTGTTAAAAATTTATTGCAATTCATTTTCAATTCAAATGAATTTGTCAAATGAATTGCAATTCGTTTCAAATTCAAATGAATTTGTCAAAGTTAATTGCAATTCATTTGAATTGAATTGATTTTAAATTTATTCAAATGAATTAGAAAAAAGGAATCAGCAATTCATTTCCAACTCATTTGAATTGATGATAATTTTAAAAGTTATTATCGTTGAAAATGAATGTTGCTTTCTAATTAAATCTAATAAGCCTCATGTTGTAACTAAAATAATAGCATAATTAGTTGATGTAATAATTTCCTATTATATTTTATTATTTACTAAAAGAGTGTTATAACTCAAAAAACATAATTTTTGAGTTAGTTTTGCTGAATTATTCGTTATATTCTGCTTCATATTCTGTCATAATTTCAAAATAATATCTTGCACACTCTTCGAGTAAGATGTGAATATGTGCTATAAGATTTCTTCTTTTCAGTGTGAATTCAACCAAATTTTGAGCGAATATTTATATATCGCAGTTATTTGATATTATATTTAGCTTTAAATATATTAAGGCATAACATGAGACCTTTCTCAAATTAATAAAAAAAAAATACATGCCTAGTTACAATCATAGAAATATCAACACTACCAATTTCAAAATGTGTGAAATATATAAGGACTGAAATCGAAAAATTCTTAACACACGTTTTTCATTAAAACTTTTAACCCAGTATAATTTGATTTTTTTTATCAAGTTACTTTTGTAAAACATGTCAGTTATTATGTTTAATGTCAATTATGTTCATTTGTTGTTAATCTGATTAAAATGAGTAACCAGAAAAAGTGTGTACTAAAATTATTAAATATTTTCGACTAAAACCAATTTGGTCAAACTGATTCCAATGTTATTAAACAGTATGGGGAGATCTCTTCCGTTGATAGAAAATCTTGTACAGGTAAAAGGATTGGTCCACATTATGTTTCTAAAGCCAATAAATAGAAAGCATTTTCAAAAGAGTTGTTAGTCTGATTAAAATGAGTGACGGGCAAAAAGTGCGTACTAAAATTATTAAATATTTTCAACAAAACCCAACTTGGTCCTACAAAAAGTTGGCCACACAATCAAAGGTCTGCTGTCAAACTGTTTCCAATGTTATTTAACAGTACCGGGAGAACTTGTCCGTTGGTAGAAATCCTGGTTAAGGTAGAAGGAATGGTGCACATGATATTTGTTAAGCCAAAAAAATAGAAAGCATATTCAAAAGAGCTCCCAACACATCCGGTAGGAAAGCAGCCCGGTTAGCTCAGTGCTCGGACTATTTGGTACGAAAAGTTAAAGCTAATACAAGTATAAAAACATACAAGGCTCAAAAAGTTCCTGACAGGAACGCTGCTAAAAATTTAGAGGCCAAAAACAGGGCACGGAAATTGAAGTCAAATTTTATAAAAAAAATCTTCCTACTGCAAAATTGTTTGTTGCCGATGCTCCAGGGAATGTTGAAGAAAAGTTTAGGACCCAAAAGCAGACAAAATTTCCCAAAAACTTCTTGGTATGGCAAGCAATATGCAGTTGCGACAAAAGAAGCCAATAATTTGTTAAAACGGGCTCCATAAATGCCGAAATTTACATCAAGGATTGTTTACAAAAAAGGCTGCTTTCATTCATAAGACTACGTAATGTGTCCACTTATTTTTGGCCTGACTTGCCATTCTGTCACTATGGTAAACAAGCCCTTGAGTGGCACAAGAACAATAATGTGGTATTTCTACCAAGAGAGGCAAATCCCCCAAACTACCCAGAGCTAAGGCCAGTGCAGAGATATTGGGCTCTTATTACAAAAGAATTGAAGAGCACAAAAAAGGTGTCCAAAAGTGAGGTAGATTTTGAATAGAGAAACACTACCTGTTCGAATAAAGTCCCACAAAGTACTATAAAAACCTTAATGAAAGGGTTTCCGGAAAACGTTCATAAATTCATTACTATTGATTAGAACTCTAAAAATTATATTTTTTGTAAATTGTAATAATAATTTGAAACAAATAAAACTGTAAGCTTAGTGGTTTCGTTTTTATTAACATATATGTATGTTAAGAATTTTTCGATCTCACTCCTTATAATCCTTAGTATCTTGTGAAAATTATTTTCAAATCGTTTTCTTCTTATACAATTTTAAAAGAGATGCTTATGATTGATATCAATTACCTACTAGTTATAAAATACTCATACGCATCATATGAATAAAATATTTAATTTTTCATATTTCTTACTTTTTCCATTTTCAGATAACGACATATTTTAATGAAACATCATGGATAAATCCCTCAGAAACCGATACGATAGTGGGTGAGGATCCCGAAGTGGAGTCACTTTTATCATTAGTTGTTGTTGGTAAAGTAAATGTCGTTGAATGTCTTTATCTATCCCAAAAAAACAAACTCTAAAATACATACAAATTAACATATGGGTGAAATCAAAAAATTTTGTACTTTTTGAATCAAAATTGTACGGACAAAAAATAGTTGATTGAAGTAGATTTTTTTTAAACATACTACAAAAAATCTATTATACAAGTTCTGCCAAAAAAAGTTAAAAAGGTTGAAAGGCATTATCTTTTAAGTATTTTTAACTTTGACGTATTTCTATTTTATTTGAGTGGGCCTCTTTTGTTAAAAAATAAATGTTCCAATATATTACTCATGTAAACGCTTAAGTTTCCCATTTGTGCTATTGTGCAAATTTGCGCGACTTGTTTCATGACCCCACCTTTTACATTTTGTGCAATTTTATACTGAAAATGTCTATTAAATAAAAATGTTAAACAAAAATAAATTCAACAAAATCCTTAAAAAAAAGTTTTAAAAATTGTATAAATTTAAATTCAAAAATGTTTAATGAAAGTGAAATCTTTGGCACAAACAATGGTAAACATAGTGTGGAAGAATTTTCTTATATTCTTGCTGTTGGTTAATGTTTCCATACACAATGCCATTCAATCCAACGATTCTGTTCCAAAGTCACAGAATTTTCACATGTACAAAATATTTGTATGTTATTTGATTTTTATTTCTTATAAATAAAAGTAAACAAAAGCAACTGATTCATCAAATGCACAATAAATTCAAGTTTGCGAGTCTAAATTGTCGTGCAAACTTATCGGAGTTGTGCAAACGAATTTCCATACAATTTTTGACAATTCATTTGCGAGAGTGTAAAAATGCACAGTTTGCGAGGCATTTAATCGTTTACATGAGGACCCGTATTATTTTACTCGTAATATTTTGTGCATTAACCTACGTTTTTATATCCTTCACCATGAGTGGTAAGGTCGCTATCTATAACGATCCAGAATATATATACTTTGTAGGGTCGCAAATGAAAAATGTAGAAATTAAAAACGGAATGACAAACTTATAAATACCCTTGACACTTATGGTGAAGGGAATAATAACAACATATTTTGCTTAAAATCGTGATGTATATTTGGAAAACTACGTACCTTAGCCCATCAGAAAAATACATATATCTTATACGAATGAACAAAAAAAAAATTATTTTGTAAATGTGTGTAATCAATGCTACGATATATTAAGAAACATACGGTTCATTAATTAGCTAGTAAAGGGTTACAGGGTTGTGCAACATTTTTTGTTTTCACCCATATACAAACAAAAACTTAATATTTCAAGAAACACAAAAACACTCACACACTCATTCATACAGAAAATTCCCCTCCAAGCATTCAAACAAAATCCTATACCATGCATGTTCTTTTTATATGCACCATGTTGCATGTTACATACGCAGAATGAAATGAAATACAAGCAAAAAGTACTCTTTTTTTTTAATAATTTTTCTCTATAATGTGTTGCATCCAAATTGAAAATTCTATATACGTGTGTGTCCATGAAAATGATTTTGCATTTAACATCGCTCATGCCACCCACCCAAATCATTCAATCACTCTGCGCCAGTCACTCACTCACTCACCAAACTAACTACCTTCATATTCATTTATCTCTACATGTCAGTCTGTCTATTTGTTTGTTTGTCTATCTGCCTGTTTTGTCACTGGAAATCATGAATATTCTCCCTGTCAATTTTTTTGGGGGGATTTTTAATCAAAATTCTTTTTTTTTATCTCACTTTTTTCTTTCTCCCGTTTTCTTGTTGTTGTTGTTATTCTTTTTTTCTTTTATTTCGCAGGCATTTTCCTATCTGTACTAATATTCTTGTCAATTGCCGGAAATATACTCGTCTGCCTTGCCATCTATACAGAACGCAGTTTGCGTCGTATTGGGAATTTATTTCTAGCATCATTAGCAATTGCGGATTTATTTGTGGCTTCGCTGGTGATGACATTTGCTGGTGTAAATGATTTGTTGGGTAAGTTTTCACTGTTCCACATTTTCAATTATCTCTTTTAATGGGTTGCTTGATGCTTTTTACAAAAAAAAAAAAAAGAAACATTACCAAAAAATGTAAAATAACCTGCAAAATGTTATGAAGGTTAAGAATATTTTTTTGTTTGAATTTTTTTTTAATGAAAGAGGTAGACGTGTTTGTCAACAAATTGATGTATATTTTCCAATCAAATGTTATTTTATTTTTTGGGCTGTCAGTTTTGTAAGTGTTAGATTTAATTTTAAGTTAATATTTGAAAATTTTACAAAATGTAGGGTAGAAGGGGGACCACACGCCACCATTTTTTTTTAGGCGTTCTCATATTACAACTACAATAGATATTCTCAAATCTTTTCTTGTTTCGGATACTTAGGTTAGGTTAGGTTCAATAGGCAGCCGCTCCTCAAGCGGGTCCATTAAAATCTGATCCCATTGTGATACCCAAGGGGTAGACAGCAGGATATTTGCAATACTTCCCTTGCCTCCAGGTTAAACCAGTCAGATTCCCGGATGAAGGAGTAGATTCGTCTAAGATTCATCCTTAATAGCTCATCCAAGCATGATAGGAATGGAGATCCTAGGATGCATTCCCTTAGGTTTGTCAGGGCCGGACATTGGCGGAAAAGGTGATGCACAGTCTCTTCTTCTTCTTTATTATTTCAGCTTCTACAGTAATCATTGTACTGTAGGCCCATTCTTCTAGCATGTGCCCCAATTAAACAGTGTCCTGTAATAAAGGAAGCAATTAGCCTTATTTGCTCACGATGGTAATCTATAAGTAGATTCGTCCTGCTGGCATCATATAAGGGCCAGGTCGACCTCGCTGTAGCACAGGAAGGTTCATTAGTCCACCTGTTTTGTGCAGTCTCATATAGTATCTGCTGAACAGCCATCTTGCATTTAACAAGGGAAATACCCGAAAAGGGGTCGATTGCCTCCTCATTCATCATCGCACCACTTTTGGTCAAATCATCTGCTATACAATTACCCTGATTTCCATCGTATCCAGGGACCTATATAAGCGTTATCCTAGAATGTCTCGCTATCTCATTTAGGGATACCCGGCATTCCTCGGTTAACCTAGATGACGTAAAGACACCCGCTATTCCATTAACGGCAGCCTTGCTGTCAGTAAATATACATATATCACCAGATATTCGATAATACCTCAGCCAGTTGGATGCACGTTTAATGGCAGTAATTTCCGCCTGAATAGCAGTACTGAAGTCAGGTAGCCTAAAGAAGGATTTAATCCCAAAGTTTTCAATATAGAAACCTCCACCGACCCTATTTCCCCTATTAGAGCCGTCAGTGTATATCCTTATGACATCATCAGGGGGAAAGAGTCCGCTATGCCATAAATCCCTATTCGCGATCATAATATGGAAATCCCTATCGAAAAAGGTTTTGCGATGCAGTAATCAACATTACCATGTATGTGCCCATAGTAATTCAGTATCCTAGAGTGTCCAAGGTCCTTACCAGACCACGAACATCCAGCATTTAGCCTCACAGCAAAGTTGAGAGCCATTTGTATCACCATCAAATCCACTGGTAATCAGTTTAAGATAGTAAAAAGTGCCTTAGAAGAAGTAGACCTTATAGCGCCTGTAATCAGTATCGCGACAGTCCGTAGTACCCGTTCGACGGCCTTCCGGTGAGTAGCATTATCCAAAGTATGCCACCACACTAATAATCCATAGAACAAGATGGGTTTAACAACTGCTTTAAAGATCCAATTGATACCTTTTGCCATAATATCCCAGTTAGTACCAATTGCCTTTTTGCAGGAGTAGATGGCCACATAGGCCTTGTTAATCCTGTTCTGAATGTTTAGATTCCAGAACAGTCTCTTATCCAGAATGATGCCAAGATACTTCGCACTATCCCTGATCTCAAGACTGATTCCATTCAGTCTAGGTGGTGTAAAGTCATCGATCTTATACCTCCTAGTGAAGAGAACCAGTTCCGTTTTTTGGGGGTTCTCACTAAGTCCACTCGATATACTCCACTCACTCAGTGTACCTAATGCAGACTCCATACAACTGGATATTGTATCCAGAAATTTACTAGATATTAATACTGCAACATCGTCAGCATACGCGACTGTTTTGATCGTTCTGATGTCCATCCTGACCAAAACTTAGATATGTTGGTTTTCGTTTTATTCATTTCAATCTTGTCTACCTCATCTTAATATAAATATGTTTCTTACATTTCTAGACTGACCAAAACCAGCAAAACCACCCCACCCATTGGGTAAATACGCCAAAGGGATGGGGCAGATTTGTCATTTGTGAAATAAAACAAAAAAAATCCAATATAAACGTATTCTACTGTTTTATACCTTAATTCACAAAACAATGTATAATAAACTAGATATTAATGGTTTGTTTCACATAACTTAACAACAAAATTTAAACAAATTGTGACTGATTTTTTCTATATTTTATCAACATTTTGCTCTACATCACAGGGATTCCTTGTAACTGGGGTATGTGCCCCAGGGGGACTTTTTAGTTTTGATATACATTTTGTTCGTACTTCTAATTAAATCATGGAAAAAACTTTAGTCACTATTATTGACATTATATAACCACAAAACTAAAGAAGTTAGCACAAAAAATTCAAACTCTAAAATATTTTCACAGCTTTTTAAAAAACAATTTATGACGGCTGCCTCACAACATATGTAAAATTAAACTTTCCAACTTACTGAAATGGTGAATATTCGATAAACGAAAACATAACTTGATAATGTTACAAAATACCCACATTTGTGGTATAAATTTCAAAGAAAAAAAAATTTGTTTGCAATTTTCTCTATTTTTTAAAAAATATATTTTTAATGCAATAATCTATCTTTTGAAAGAATACCTTTTTAATACATTTCCACTTACGAAGTACATCTTCTTACTAACTTGGACATTGTTACAATAAAGCCTTTCTCCAGATATCACCCATTTTTTGGTTTTTATGCATGTATAATATACATATATGGGCATTTCATGTCAAGTGAACCAACTTTTGAAATCGATGTCTTTCGATTGGGTTGAAATTTGCACCATATTCCACTCGAAACCCACTAAGAGACCCAAAAGCTCTTAAAGGAATGAACCTAAGCTTTCTTTTGAGCAAAATTTTTAGGAAAACAAGTTCGATTTTGCAAAAAAAAAACTCAAAAATTATATGACTTGGGTTACAAATGTTTATTTTGATAGACATCCCACTCGCATCCCATTAAGCAACCAAAAACCTCTTAAAGCAATGGACCCAGGCTTTCTTTTGAGCACAAAAAAAATTAAAAATTAAAATAAGGGGCCTATTTCGAAAAAAAAAATTACGTTTTGGAAAAAAAAGTCAAAAATTGTATGTCTTGAGTTACAAAATATTTATTTTGATAGATATCCAACTCGCATCTCACTAAGCGACCAAAAACCTCTTATAAGAATGGATCCAAGCTTTCTTTTGAGCAAACAAAAAGTCAACAAAGTTTTTGATTTTGCAAAAAAGTATAAAATTGTATGTTTTGAGTTACAAAACATTTATTTTGATAGATATCCCACTCGCATCCCACTAAGCGACCAAATAGGTATTCAGGGAAAATATCTAAGTTTTGTTTTGGGGGAAAAAAATGGGCCCATTTTGAAAAAAAATCAAAAAAGTTTTTGATTTTTATTTTTAATCTGTTTTCCGAAAGATTGAAGAAATAGCTATCTAAACTACTTGGGACACATTTTGCTAAGAACAATAGGTAATAAGTTACATGGATGAGAAAAAACACCTGCTTGGCCAAAATGTCAAATTTTTACCTCCTCTAAATCGGAAAGTTCTCGACCGATCTTGTTGAAAAATTGTGAATTACTATCCAATAGAACTATGGTGCAAATTTCATCCTAATCGGAAGACATCGATTTCAAAAGTTGGTTCATTTGACATGAAATGCCCCATATATAAATTTGATGAAACTTACACAGAAAAAATTATTTCTTAAACATTTTCAATTAAGCGAATTATTAGAAATTTAATTTGTTTTTATTACTTTGGTAATTCAATCAATAAATTTCTCACTCGAACAAGAAAATAAAAATTTTGTGTGTGAATGTGTACATGGAATCTAAATTTTATTTTCAGTAGATCTTGTAAAATTAGACATTAAAAAGAAAAAAAAAATTAAAAAAATAAAAATATATGAATTATGTTTTTCAAACTATTTTTCAAATTGTTTTGCCCACTATCGCCTTGGAATCGGACGAAAAGTAAATAGCTTGATGTAGTTCATAGTTGGTAATGTATTGGTGGTCGATATTTTTAATAAAAATGCACTTTCAGCAATTGAACTTTTCGATTCCAAGGCCAAAATATTCAATAATTTAAAATTTTACTATGTATTTTTGATTAAAATATTAATCTATAACTTTTACCATAATCAAATACTAGAGTAATTCATTTGATTACATATGTCATTGACATTTTTTCTATAATTTCAAACAACTACAGTAATTGAATAAACAATTTTTGTCATTGGTTGAACTTTAATAAAAAAAGTAATTGAAAATGTGATTTTCGTAATTGAATTTACACTTCAGTTTTTTCTGTGTTACAATTAAGTACATACTTGTTTAAATAAAATTTTAATTGAAAATTATTTCAATAAAATGTATTAGATTTAATTTAATTAATATCATTTTAATGATTGAAGAAAATTCAAATATATTTTTAATTGATATAATCAATTTCGTAATTAAATAAACTTCCTTTTTTAAAATTTTTTTTTTTTTTAATTTGCAAATTCTATTTTTACTGTTGATAGTTTGGTGCACTAAACCAATATAAATATCGCTGTATGCATACAGTTTGTATTTATACTAAAACTGTAAACAAAATTTGCAACAAAACTTGAAATTGAATGCTCATGTCCAAAAACTATTTGACTGTTTGGTTGACAAAGCAATACTTAAGCACACACAAGACAGTTGTTGTTGTTGTTGATTAAAATTCATTTTTTCTTGGGCATGCGCAGTAATGACTAAAAGTCTACTATTTAAAAGAAACGCAAGTGTGTGTATCTTCTGTTGGAAGAAATTTTTACGCTTGTGCATCAGCTATTTATACTAAAACTTTAAACCGCAGTGCATGGGAATTTTTGTACTAAAGTGATTAACGAAAATATCTTCAAGGTTATTCAGTTAGTAGTAAAATCTATTAAATATTGCAGTGTTTTAGTTTTGTAAGTTCTGTAACTTGCGAACCGTATGAGGTATCTTAATGAAATTTCGCATTTTTAGAGTTGAGGTGTTTTAGAGTTGACTGACTTAAGCAGTGTGAATTTTCGTACATCTGGGAGCTTGTGGGAGGATCTCCAAAGTGGGTGTAAAATAAAATTTTAATACATTCTAAGAAACTGTGTCATAGAAAAAAAGAAAACCATTGAAATATTATTATTATGTTAAAGATCTTTAAAAGACGCTTGTGTAACCCCAAAAATATTACAAATATTTTAATTTTATGCAAAACTTTTAAATTCTTTTAGTCTATATATGTATCGAATAACATCTAAACTACTATGTAAACATTTTTTTTCTCCAAAATCCCTATCCACCTAGTCATGAACAAATTTTACTCCATGATTTAAAAAAATGGTAATATTAATAAGTGCTGGCTTCAAAAGTTACTTATAATAAATTTTTAAATTGTTATAAACGTCAGGCAATTGTAGAATATAGAGATTTTTATTAAACCAAAATTTTAAGTGTATCATTAAATATAAAAAATTCACATCGAGTTTTTAAAATATTTTCACAAACTATAGAAAATATATATTTATTGGAGGAGATCTGGCATATAAACGTGGACAATGGAAGATTTTGTTAAAATAGTAAAATTTTTAATAGCAGTTTTTCAATTGCTCAAAAATTATACGAAAATTTATGTTTTCAAAATTATATTTATTAAATATGTAGGAAACAAAAATACTTTATCAAGTACCGCAGCACGGGTAGCATGGTCTGGATTTTAAGGCGGGTGAGGGAAAACTTTCCAAATACTTTTTAACAGGTATTGCAATATGCTGCCGAGGGATGTCGTAGTGGAATATTACAGTTTCATGTCTGGTAGCATATTCTGATTCAAACGAATCAGTTGCATTCCCTGTGATTGTCTGACTAGATTCCAGCAGCTACACAGCATCCCACTAAATACATAGCATTACCTTCAAGAATATTGCACTTTTTCATAATAAAAAATGTGTATAAATTGTCTTAGTATTTTATTCAACAACAAGTCAATGGTTCTGACATTTTATATTAAAATATAAAAATGTGCAATATATTTGAAGGACGGAGTTTTAAAGTGGCATATTTCGTTCATTAACGAAAAAAGCATGCGAGTAGAGAAAAAAAATCAAGAGAGTGTTCTCTCGTTGCAAACTATTACGAGTTCTATTTTGAACTCGTAATAGTTAGCAGCTTATGTTTCGTATGTTTTGTGTTATTGTTTATTTATTTACAATTTTATTTTTGTGGTGCAAAAATTTAAAAAAAAAGAATTTTCAATAAAATTTAAGAAAATGTGAGTATTTACATTTTAAAAGGAATAAAATAAAAAAATTGTGTGTATAAATTTAGGATCCTGTGCAGTCCAACAAGATTTGTAAGATATTGGGACCATATTGGATTCAATTGTTACTGGAAAAGCGTTCATTTACTTTATACTATTTTTCAGAATTTAAGAGAGTAATTTTGTAAATTTTGTTTTTATTCTCTCGTTGCAAGTATTTACTGGGAAAGTAAATGAACAGACCTATTGGTTTGATTTTTTTTTTTTTTGTATGACAAAAATTAACTTATCTAAACAAAAAAAAAAAATTGTTCGGAAAAATGTGGATCAAATTGTTCCTAATATTTGCAATCCTAACAAACTTTTGATACACATTTTAGTTTTAGAAGCTCAATAAATATGTAATATGTAATAAAATCTTTATTTATTAACAAAACTCAAAGGAATTTTCAACGTTTTTTAAATTCTTTTATTCTGTATAACAAAGTGTAAAAAAAAGATGGGGAATCCCGCAATTCCTAAAAATTGGAGCGAAAATTAAAAAAAATATATTTTTTACTATTTTGCCCATAGGGACTACGTTTTCTTTGCAGCTGGGAAAATACTTCGGGAATAAATAGGGATCACAGCAAGGTTTCCAAAACTGCTTTCCATTTTCTGATCCCAGCTTTGGAATTTTAAAACATGTGGTCCAAATTTGATCCCGATCGGACCATTTGTTTAGAAATGCCTTATTTATTTCCAAAAAATTTTGATTCTGGCCCACTGTGCATCATTCATTAACTTTTGTACTGTTTGGTTGTCAACCACAGAGTACACTGGTCAACATAATTATTTTGTAAGAGAAAACACTTCAAACAATTTTGTGCTAAAAAAAAGTGGTTGCGCTTTTTTGAGCAAATATTTTCCATGTCTGAGCATACCTTTAGTTGTCAAGTGAGTGAGAATGTCAAAACAGATGTGGCATATAAAAAATATAATAAAAAACAAATAGAAATATAAATTATTGGTTCTTTTTTTGATGATTCAACATTTAAAACGTCGAACGGGAATAAAAAGCTTGGCGATTCCAGTGGAACTATCAAACTATCCATTTAGATATGTATGTATATCTGTGCAAAACACTAACACTTCCAAAATACACAACCAAATTGTTCTAAGGAGTTTGATATTGAAATCAGCAGAAAAAAAAAATCTCATGGACTAAAATGGGAGTCAATCTCTAATTTAAATTTCATGCATTTTCACCAAATAATTTCATTCTGTTTGCTGTAAAGACTTTTTAAACAATTTTCATTTTTTTAGTATTTTGAATTCAAATATTGTGAATGTAAACACCAACTTTTTGACACTTTCAAACACAACATAAAAAAACAAAAAAATAATCAGCTGTGTTCGTACCCAGCAGTTAAGCAAGTAGTCAATGTATTCCTTATAGACAGTAATAGACAGTCAGCCAAGTGATAAGACATTTGTGTCCTATCACTCCAATTTATATATTTTGGTCATTTGACAGGAATGTGCTCTTTGTAGTGTAGACAGAAGACAATTGGTTACTTTATACATCCCAGGTAATCTAGCGTCAAGACAATTGTCATTTAAGTGTATCTAAGTAATCTGGAGTGTAGTCACTTTAAACGTTTTGTGAGTAATTGGTTCAAACTGGTTTTATACAAATATTTTTGCTTAAGTATATTGATATTCCATGTAACCCAGCATGAAGTCAATAGTCACTTTAGTGTCTCTTAGTAACCTAAAACGTTTATTTTGTAGTACGCTTTAGAAAGTAGTTATTTTAGCCACCAGAAGCAATCCATTGAAGAGTTGTCGAAGAAAGGTTTGTTTACAAGCTATCGTTGATTGGACTGCCTATGATATGTATTTTTAGATCAATTAATACCCGTACATGTTAAGATAACTAGTTATGTAGCTGGTCAAGTTACCAGATAGGTAGCTAGTAAGGTAACTAACTATATTTAACCAGTTTGTGAATCCAATGCATTGACTACTTTGGACCAGCTATTATACAGTATCTT
The DNA here is from genome assembly GCA_942486065.2 of Calliphora vomitoria. Taxonomy (NCBI): domain Eukaryota; kingdom Metazoa; phylum Arthropoda; class Insecta; order Diptera; family Calliphoridae; genus Calliphora; species Calliphora vomitoria. Next base: position 89,922,534 of record OW818029.2, read on the forward strand.
TGTAATCAAAAAGGGTCAATAAACGTGTTAAAATAACTAGTCACGTAGCTATAGAAGTAACTAGTTCCCACTCTAAATGATGGGTAAAATCACTAGTTCGTTACTATCTCCTAGAATCGCTAGGTAACTTCACCTTATTTAATACACCTTGTTTAATATGAATACAAAGAATACAATATCATACATTTGACTTTTTATAGCTCTGTATTTATTTATGGAAAACTTTATAAATTAATATTACTGAATTCTTATTAAAATCTGATTATCTTTCTTTGTATGATTATGTTTTCAAATAAATGTTAAATTTTTACCAAATTATGTTGCTATTCTTGAACAAATAAGTAACAACATCTGTATTACTTTTATTTTGGTTTAAGAAAAACGAAATAAATAATCAAATTGATGTCGAAAATAAATATTACAATTGAGATGATATAAATCTATTAAGTATTATTGAAAATTGTATTTACATTTAAGTGACAGGCATGCCCGTACTCACACTCAGACTACTGCTATTCTTTAGCTTCCGCTGGCTTGGATATCTTATCATAACGATATTGTACAAATTAAGGAAAATGAAAGGAGAATGACACAGAAAAACCTATTTAAAAATTCAATTGAAAAAAAAAACAGAAAAAATTAATGTAAAAAAAAAGAAAATAAATAAATTGTAAAGATAAATAACTAAAGTTTTCTTTCATACACTTCAAACACAATAGACATCCGTGTTGTTAAGAAACACCATTTCTCTTCTCGCCTTTATTTCTTGTTCAAGATAATGTAATATTGAAGCGAATTTTCTTTAAACCGATAAAATATAATAAAAACCTGTTGATGGAATAAAGTAAAGAACACTTATCGCGCTAGCACTCACTCACTCATACGCTTACACTGGAACATGCAGTCCTGTTATATCGAACACACACATGCTAACACTTATGTAAGTGTGTGCGTGTATGTGTATGTCTATAATGTATGTATATATCCGCTACAAAACTTAACGGAAATAAGGTTTATTGACAATAAGAAAAAGAAATCGAATAAAGCATAAGCATAAGCAGACAAGTATGAAGAAAATGGCAAAACAAATCTCAACTTTTTCTCTAAAACTCTCATGCCACAAAATATAATTTACACCAAATAAATTGTGCCAAGTCTGGCTAGTCATGGAGCATGAGTATATGTATGTATGGTTGTATGCATGTTGGTGTATGTGTATACAATTTCCGTTGATAATGCTTAAGAAATATTATGTTGGTTTGTGTGTGTTGTGCGTGTATGTGCTTGAATATATGATATATTTCTTGAAAATCTTTCAAAACAGTTGCTATAAGTAAATATGCAAGGACTAGGACTAGTCTAACTAGTATTTCTTAATCAAATCTAACGATTTTGTTTAAATCAAAGTTAGAAGTTATTTATACATATGCGTTTTGTACTGAGACTGCTACTCTCATATATTTCTGTAATGTTCGCTTTGTAGTTTGCCCTGTTTTTTATATTTTTACAGGACCTCAATCCCTATGAGTATAGATATAGATCTACATATGTATGAGGATTAAGGTAAACCTTAGTTTACACTTTCTAAAATTGTTCTCCGTCATCTAAAACAAATGTTGAATATTTAAGCAGAATTGGAAAATGTTTAGAGGTTGCGGATTTTATTGAAAGTTTCGAGTAAAAAAATGAACGGAAAAATGATTGCAAAATTTTAATTCAAAATAGTTTTTATATTATTTACATTTTAGGTATTTAAAAATAAAATATTTCCTGACATCAATAACCCATTATAATTGGTCACACATCAAATCCCAAATTTTACATTTTCAAAAATTTGTTAAAAAAATTTCAACAAATTAAAAAAATGTCTTCTATTCGAATAAATACTGAGATCGAAAAATTCTAAACACAGATTTTTCATTGAAACATTTAACCCAAGTATTATTTTTTATTTTTTGTTTAATGTCAGTTATGTTAATTTGTTGTTAAAATGAGTGACCAGCAAAAAGTGAGTGCTAAAATTATTAAATATTTTCAACAAAACCCAACTTGATCCTACAAAAAGTTGGCCAAGCATTCAAAGGTCTGCCGTCAAACTGTTTGTCCGTTGATAGAAATCCTGGTTCATGTAGAAGGAATGGTTCACATGATGTTTATTAAGCCAAATAAACAAAAGAGCTCACAACACATCCGGTAGGAAAGCAGCCCGGTTAGCTCAGTGCTCGGACTATTTGGTACGAAAAGTTAAAGCTAATGCAGGTTTAAAAACATACAAGGCTCAAAAAGTTCCAAACAGGAACGCTGCTAAAAATTTAGAGGCCAAAAACAGAGCACGGAAATTGAAGCCAAGTTTTATAAAAAAATATTATTGCTGCTAATGGATGAAGAAACGTATGTTCTGGCAAATTTTTCGCAACTTCCTGGTCAAAAATTTTATGTTGCTGATGCTCGAAGGAATGTTGATGAAAAGTTTAGGCCCCAAAGCAGACAAAATTTCCCAATAATATCTTGCTATGGCAAGTAATATGCAGTTGCGGCAAAATAAGCCAATCATTTGTTACAACGGGCTCTAAGTATAAATACCGAAATTTACATCAAAGAATGTTTACAAAAAAGGATGCTTCCATTAATGTGTTCACTTATTTTTGGACTGATTTGGCACCCTGTGATTATGGTAAGAAATGTCTTGAGTGGTAAAAGAACATGTGGTATTTGTACCAAGAGGGACAAATTCTCCAAGCTGCCTGGAGCTAAGGCAAGTGGGGAGATATTGGGCTCTTGTTAAAAGAGAATTGAAGATCACAAAAAAGGTGTCCAAAAGTGTGGTAGATTTTAAACGGAGATGGACAACCTGTTCGAACAAAGTGACAGAAATCACTATAAAAAAAACCATTTGAAAATCCGGCTTTTAGTTATATAAAAATGTTAACAAAATACTACAAAGAACTACCTTGAAATACTATTTGCAAGTTTTTTCATATTTTATCTATTTTTATCGGGAACAATTTGTTATATTTTACATCAAGTGGCAGAGAAAGGCTGAGAAGTGGACTTTTTTGGAAATAAAGTTTACATCTGAATTTCATTTGAGATGGACATTTTTAGGGTACTTTAAAATAAAATTCTTAATAATGCGAAATTAACCCTAAGCTCTCTTTTTTCATGTCTTATTTCTGACTTTCTGGTTGACTTTTTCGTTTTGGTGTATTCAGGGACTTATAGTAAAATGTCACGGATAATAATTTTGCGGAACATTCTAACCCCTTAAATCCTAGTTCTAAATGTGTTTTTTGCTCTTTTTTAAAAGAAGGACAAAAAAGACCCATACCTTGAGGTATTGGAGGGTTAACATATTGAACAGAAATGTTCTCCGTAACATTTTATATAAATTTTCTGAACACATTTTATACCTAAAATTTAAGGGTCACATGGTTTCTTATGCCGAATAACAATAATAATGCGCCAGAGCTTAAAAACTTTAACACCCCCTCAAATAAATTCAGATATAAACTTTCAAAACGCCGATACACATTGTCTTCTCTATCAAAATTTATAGGCCTGACATTGTAATTTTCAAAAAAATTCGATTTTGTTGTACAGTATTTTTGATAAGATGTTCAAAGTAGAACATACACTTTCTTCTAAAAAAATATGTATGGATCTTTATTTTTTTGGAATTTGATTTAACCATCAATTCATTTCATAAAAAGAAACATCAGAGATTATTTTTTAAAAAAGAAAGTTCATCTCAACTGTCTCATCATTCAACTGTCACACCCAGATGATTATGGTGTTTCCCAATACCCTTCAAATTCCAGACTTTCTAAAGTGAAAAAATGTCCCAATGTTTTTATATTAAAACTAATTTGAGAGTTTTTGAATAGAAGAGTTTTGTAGATTATTTAGAATAAAAAACGAGAAAAATAGGACCATAAAACTCAAATGAGAGCTCAGAAAAGTTCAAACATCGGTGTTTCTTACACCTGTATATAAATTTATTCATAACTGCCACAAAAGTACATGAAGATGATAAATTTTTTGCTTACATTAAATTAATACAATGGGCTTTTTAAAAAAGGTTTTATATAGTATTTTGTTTAACGTTGGAAACAAAGGATTTTCCGTTTTGTTACAATTTTATTCTGCATACTTTACAATATATGTTTTTCAAATAGAAAATACTTATTAAAAATTGGTTGAAATGGCTGATTAAAAGTTAGTTAATGTCATGAAGCTCCCCAAGTAAAGTATGATAAATACTATCAGCTATGTTTATTTAAAAACCCGAAAAAGTCGAAGAACATGCTATCACAAAAATTAGCAGAACTCATTAATTTTTAATTGATTTTGATTTGATATAAGGAACAAATATTTTGCACGATAAAAAAATTAAAATTTGTTGATATAAGTGAATTTTTTCCCACCGATTTTCAAAAAGTATTTTCTATTTGAAAATTATATAAATCTTTTAAATAAAAGAAACTATTTCAAAATCAATTGCTAACTTAAGATTTTTTAATGGAAGAAACTATAAGTATTTCCGAATTCTTTGTCCAACAAAACAGAATTATCATATCAGAACCCCTGCATATGTATACCATACACAACCATAGTGAGGAGGGTATATTGGGTTAATGTTAATGTTTGTAGCGTGAAAAAATATTGTCCCACCACCCACCTTAAAGTATACAAATCTGCTCTGGATCATTTTCTAAATCGATTAAGCTATGTCCGTCCGTCTGTCTGTCCGTCCGTGTAAACCTTGTAATCAAACTACAGGCCGCACTTTCCAAGATAATTTGCTACAAGCTTTTCTATTGCCCCAAGGACAAAGCCAATTGAATTTGGTTAGAATCTGTTCGTTATTTCTCCTAGCCCCCATACGATTGCCCTATCTGAAAATAGTTAAGCTCTCATAAATATCTTAATTATAAACATATCCAACAAATAAGTGTTATATAAGCCGTACTTGCACCACCAAATTTTGTGATGATCGGTCGGTAATTAGTCATATCTCCCATATAAGACCCATTTCCGAAAATCACTTAAACTAGCATAAATCTCTTCAAAATGTTGGCATTCCAATAAAATTTAATACAAATAAGTTATATATATGGGGCATTTCATGTCAATTGGATTCAGACACAATTTTTCAACAAGATCGGTCAAGAACTTTCTGAGTAAGCGGGGTTTAAAATTTGACATTTTGGTCAAGCAGGTGTTTTTCTCATCTTATTACCTATTGTTCTTAGCAAAATGTGTTCCAAATAGTTTAAATGGTTATTTCATCAATCTTTCGGAAAAAAAATTAAAAAAAAAAATAAAAAGAGTTTGACATTTTTTTCCGAATCCAAAAACTTTTTTGACTTTTTTTTCAAAAATTTACCTTTTTTTCTCATAAAAAAGGTTAGATATTTTCCATGAAGACCTATTTGATTGCTTAGTGTGATGCGAGTTGGAAATCTATCAAATACATTTTTGTAACTCAAAACATATGTAAAATGTTTGACTATTTTTGCAAAATCAAAAATTTTGTAGACTTTTTTCAAAATGGGCCCTTTTTTTTAATTCTCCCACTTCCGAAATTAATTTTTACGAGTGTAGATTTCTTATAAATGTTGGTATTTAATAGAAATTCAACATAAAAAAGTTTCATATATACAAAAGGAATTCCACCTAATTGTATTGCGATTGGTTCATAATTAGTCATAGCTCCCATATACATTTTAAAAGAGAAAATTTATATGATAGCCTACAAACAGGCTATCATATAAATTTTCATAAATTTTAACTTTTGTCCTCAAGTTTCTTATTTCCCTTTTATATCTGGATTCAAAATATTCCCAGGCATCAATGTTAGACCTCTAAACAAAAAATTATTAAAAATATAAAATACACGAAATTTGTTTGTTAAGAGCAATTAATGTATTCAACCGGGCCATGGCTATTAAAACAAGTAAGTAAGCTATATTTGGATGTAACGAATCTTATATTCATAAAAGTTTAAAATAAAGATCAAAGTAGATCAGCCATTTGTGAGCTGGACTATTGCGGCTATATTAATGAATATAACAAATATGTGAATTACTTGCGCGCTTCGGAATGTTTATTTCAACAGACAGGCGGACACGGCCATATCCACTCCTAATGATCCAGCATATATACTTTATGGGGTCGCAAATGAAAAATGTTGAAATTACAAACGGCATGACTTATAGTAAAACGTATAAAAATGTCGTTTTGTAAAACTCGTTATAAAAAGTGAGAAAAAAAACATAGAATTGACCGAACAAATTATTTGAAGGTTCATCGTCACACTGTTTCAAAAGCCATCAAACAGTACATGAAAGACATTGAAAGAAAACCTGGATCAGGAAGAAACGAAGGTCTAACAGCTTAATATCTATTAAACCCCTGTAAGGCAAAAGAAGTCGAACAACCCTTTCGAAGAGCATCGAAAACTTCTATGAGAAAAGAAGCTCGTAAAGTTAAATGCTCTGATTTTTTTGTGCACAGAGCTAATGCTAGGATGAAGTCGTATAATGTTCAGAAAGCTCCAGATCGCACTGTGGCAAAGAACTTAGAAGCAAAAGAACGAGCGAAAAATGTAAGACAATTTTTATAGAGAAATACACCTGTTGTGTGATAAATGATCAAATTTCGTTAAAATGGGCGAATTCACATAATTGTGAATAAATTCGAAAAAAAATCCATTGAGTTTTATGATCGATATCTCACTTTGTTCCTATTATATGTGGCTTTACGATAAAGCCATAAATCTGAACAATTTCTGCCGTTTTCGATTTTTTATGATTTTTTTTTTTAAACAAAAAATGCTATTTTCACGTAAAAAATATATTTTTTTTTGATTAATTTTGTTATTATAACTCCGAATCTACTGAGCCGATTGAAACGCAATATATATGTGAAAATTTTTACATAGCATGAAGAAAATGTTTCAAAATTGAGTATATCGAAAGAAGAGCATTAACTACTCAATTTTAAGTATATCAAACGAAAAACTAAAATTTGGTGAAAATGAGAGAATTCACTTAATTGTAAATAAATTCGAAAAGAATCAACCGATTTTTATTATCCGTATCTTATTTTGTTGCGATTATATGTGGCTTTGCGACAAACCAATAAACATGAACAATTTCTACCGTTTTCAATTGTTCATGAGTTTTTCAAGCAAAAAAAAAAAAAAATTGCTATTTTCACGTAAAAAATAAATTTTTTGTTTCATTGTGTTATTATAATTCCGAAACTACTGAGTGGATTAAAACGCAATATATAAACGGATTAAAGGCTATGGAAATTTAAATGTTTCTTAGTTTTCTTTAATAATATCGCACTAACCATTTTAAAGTTATCATTAATTATTTGGAGAAACGTCTAAAAAATTCACAATTTTACTTAAGAATTAAAAAAAAAAATACCTCTCCACAGAATTTAAAATTTGGAACATATTTGTACGATGAAGAAGAACAAGAGTTTTTTTTTATTAGATTTAAAACTGCTTTATCATCATACACAAAAACGCACATACACAAATGCATACTATCTTACTTTTAAACTTGAGCATAAAAATAGTAGTATATTTTAAGGGGAGAAAGAATGCATTTAATGTTCTTATATGTGGTGTATGTTTAATAAATGTCTCTTTAAATGTCATCAGACAAACTACTAAATTATAATTTAAACTTATATTTTACTTAGTGACATAATCCAATGATAAATGTGATACTTTTTAGAATACTGCTTGAGGTTGGTAAACTAATAAATTCAATGAAAGTTATTTTTAGATTGGATTACCTAGATATTTATTTTTGATCAGGAATTAGTTAGAAATTCATCATTCATACAAAATTCTCAATATTGTAACACTACACAGTGGTGTAGAATACAAATATTTTGGAAATAAATCTGACATTTCCTACGGGCTGATCCTGACTTAAATTTTTACATAGACGTTGCAGACGCACAGAACAGACCTCTTAGGAGCTGCTCTATACGATTTGAAAGTAAGGCACTTCAGACATGAATATTTTTTCAATGCTTGCAAATTTGTGGTTCCTCCAAAATCAAAGATTATATATGTACATCTTATCTCCTACAGTTTGAAAATTCAGGATAGCTTGCCCTAGTTTTTCCAAAATATCGAAAACAATTTATGACCGATTTTATTTAAATCTTTCCTGTTAAATTAATGTTTTATATTTTGTCGAACTTTATGATTGATAATACACATTTACAAAAATTATTTGGTTTCGTTCATTACCCCTTAACACCGAATGGATAGAAAAATACCCAAAAATGGAGCAATTTTAGAAAAATTCTAGAAAATTCTAGGAGAGCGATATTAAAAATCTTCTTTTGGATAAAGATAAAATAAGAATCGAGTGGCTCTAAAAAACAATGACCTCCCTGTGTTTAGTAGTCTTGGATGTCCTCTATCAGTAAGAAAAATAACCATGTGATTAATCCCACTTTCCTAAGCTACAAGTACGATTTTGTGGATTGAGTATAAAAATACCCACTTCGGCATATGTGGGTTCTAAAACATACGAAATATGAATTTAATTTTTTAAGTAAAAATTTAGTTTTTTTTGGAAAATCATAATAAAAAACATCTAAGTGTATAAGAATACATGATTATGTAAAACATATAAATGGTGAAAGAATGTGGACCACATTGTTCCTAATATTTGCAATCATATCAAAATTTTGATACAAATTTTAGTTTTATAGACTCAATAATTATGTAATATGTAATAAAATCTTTATTTATTAACAAAACTAAACGAAATTTGCAGGGTTTTTTAAATTTCTCAATCTAAATAACAAAGTTTTAAAAAAACTTGTCAAAAGGTCAAAGGGAATCCCGCAATTCCTAAAAATTGGAGCGAAAATCCCAAAGATGGTATTTTTTACAATTTTGCCCACAGGTTCTACATTTTCTTCGGGGCTATGAAAATGCTTTGGAAATAAATAGGAATCACATCAAGATTTCCAAAACTGTTTTCCTTTTTCTGATACCAGCTTTGGGATTTTAGAATATGTGGTCCAAAGTTAGAATTTTTATAAAAAATAGGTGAAATTCCGAAGGGCGTAGGGGCGACATATTTGAAAAATATAACATGTTTTTTATACCAAAATTTTCTTCGTAAAGATATCTTACAGAAAAACAAAAAACTGTTATATGTTCTTATGGAAAGTTTTATTTTAATAAAAAAAGAGTTAAGTCACCCTTTCGCACAAAAAGCAGCAAAAATCTACAAATTTTTTAATTTTTAAATTGAAAATAGTTTATTTTCGGATCGGTAATAGATATTGTTCTGAAATTTTTAGCATTTTATAGGTAATTTAGTTGTCTAACTAATGAAAAAAAATTGGTTCCATTCGGTTCAAAAGTACGCGAACCAAGGTATGACAAGAATTTAAATTTTGAAATTCTTATAACTCGGAAATTATAAAAAAATTATTATACAAAAATTTAAAAATCTTTGAAATCGGATGGGAAACAAAAAAATGGCACGTGTTTAGAAATTTTACATGTCGAAGGTACCCTACTTTGAGCCCCCATAGCGCCGCGCCTGGAACATTTGTAGGGTCCATTTTAATAAATTGAACTCGAATACTCCTTGGCTACCCCCACGTGAAATTTTATCCTCATCGGGCCATCCGTTTAGAAATGCCAGATTTATTTCCAAAAAATTTTGATTCTGCCCCACTGTGTTATGGTGAATACCACAATTATCTTATGTTAAAAAAATTATAGTTATGTGTGTGTAGTGGTTTTTAGACCCCACAGTTCAAAGTGACTGTCCGGAATAAGTAATCTCACCTACTTTCGGGTTACCACTAGCCATAGAATTAGTTAGGTGACTAGTTATGTTAACATAGGCTTGTCCTAGAAGGAAGTGAATTGACTCTTTGGAGACAGTAACTTTAGTTTGTCCACTACAAATAAACAATTTACTCTGCATTCTATTTATTATGAGAGGTTAAATAACTACTTTCTGATGTACAATAGACAAATGAAAAGTTTCAAATGTCCTAATCTCTAGATTATGAAATTTTTAAGTACCGACTGTCTCTACTTTGCATTACAACGAGAACATTCGAATTAGCCTACAGATAATTTACTGTATTAAACGCGTGTATTGAGTCTATGTTGAACAGGTGGGGAGTTTTAAAACTTTTCTGTCGTTTTTTTGTGCAAGTTTATGTTATATTTCTTGTCATTATTTTTCCATTGTATTTCTTATCATTATTTTCCACACTATTTTCGAAGACTGCCTAAAATAGGGATGCAGGTTCATATCGATTTAAAAATTTGGAATTTGATTATTTTTCACAATAAGGCGAATTAAGATTTTGAAAAAAAAAATCGATTTAGAAAGTGATTCTGAGTCAATAGGTATACTCTAAGGTGGGCGTTACAAACATCAGCACAAACTTATAACTAATTGAAAATAGTTTTTACTGAATTTGTTTAATATTGATTGATAAATGTCAAAGAACTTTAGCTTTTAAAAGATTAGACACACATTTCTAGCAGGAAAGTATGAGAATAGATAATCATTATTAAATCCATAAAAACTTTATAAAAAAAATTTGCTATTCTCACGACCACACCTGTTAAGTTGACATTTGTTGACACTGTTGCTCATATACGAATATGCCAATTTGATAAGAGGCCCTGCAGTATACGAATTAATAAATTTATTTGCTTATAAATGTACTACTGCTATTTATATATGTACGTTCACAAGTAGCTATACATATGATATTTTTACTACACCATTTTTAATTGAAATTGAGAACATTATACATGATATTGAGAAAATTTCAAATGAAATTGAGAATATCCATTTTAAATTGAAAAAAGTCCAAATGAAATTGAGAACTTCAATATGAAATTGAGAACTTCAACTTTAAATTGAGAAAATTCCAATTGAAATTGAGAACTTCATTATGAAATTGAGAAAATTCCAAATAATATTCATAAATAATATACATTACACAAATATGAAACAAATAACAATGATGCTGTATGTTATATAGCTCTACTGCAATCTCTAGTAAGTTATACAGCACTTGGAATCGTTAATTAATTCTTCAAGATATAAAATCCTCTGCTCTCCTACATTAGGGTTTCGGTTGGTATATTCATCCTTGACTTCACAATACTTTAGATTTTGGACCAAATTATTTCAATAGGGTCTAGCATTGGTGAATAAGGATGCAATCGTAAAAGTGTTGCTACATAGAGAGTTGTCGAAAATTTCACGTAGACGACTGAGGCAATGCTTCTTGTCACATGCCAAAACGAGTTCAGATAACTGATTGCATAACTCTAGCCATCTATCAAGAACTCAATGTCCCCCCTCTATATTATGATGCAGTTTTTGTTTCCATCAGGGACCAAATTCTCCAAAGGTCTGCTCCCATAGAATAAAAGCGTAGAACGGAAGGAGAGAGAGCAATAAAGTGGAAAAAATACTCTCTTTTCACACATACGGGTGATACAATAACAAAATACATTCTCATGAATTAAGTTTTTGACAACAGACATTGGTTTTTGGCTCTCAGTTACCTATCTAGTTGTCATTTATGTCTACTTCCTTTGAAATCTTTACCTCAGAGCTGTCTTGGATCTTTGAAATATTTTTGTTAATGGGCAAAGCTTCGAATAGAGGATTCGACGAGATAAATGCTTCGGCTACGACTAATTATTCGTAAATACAGTCTATGAATGCAATCCGAGGAGACAAATTCTTCAGCTCTCATCGGCTAACTACAACTTATTGGCTATGACTAGCTAATGAGTACAATCCGACGATATAAATGCTTCGGCTCTCGGTCGGCTAACGACTAATTATCCGTAAATATGGAATGCTTATGGATGCAATCCGAAGAGATAAATTCTTCAGCTCTCATCGGCTAACTACAATTTAGGTACCGTGAAATAACTCCCCACGAAAAATTGAAATAACACCCACCTAATATTTTATACAACTTGGGACTTATTTCATTATGAAACAACTTCTAACGCGTAGGGTGTTATTTCATAATTTTTCATTATGAAATAACTCCTAATGAAATTTTTGTTGGGTTTTATTTCATTTTATTTTGGAATTAGGAGTAATTTCACTGTATTGAGACTTACTTAATTTTTTGTTGGGTTCTACTTTGGGTTATATCTTCGCTTACTAAAATTTGTTTGCAAAGGTGTTCTCCTTTGAAGTGTATTAAAAAGCGGCTTCGCATACTATACAATTTTGGCGTTGTGCTAAGGATTTCTTCTCTGGGGTGTATTTTGCTTCGGCCGGGCGCTAAAGTTTTCTCCTCTGGAGTGTATCAAAAACCGGCTTCGCTCAGAAAAGATTCTTTTTGCATTGTCGGCCTTTTTCAGGTCGCAACGATTTGCTTAAGCAATTAAAATTTGACGAAACTTTCTTAAGTACATTATAGTTGTCACATACGTTTTATATGTATTCGCACATTTGCTTAAGTTGAGTTAAGCTAGTGTATGCATATTATAGTTGGGCCTTAAGAATTTGGGCCTCGTCTAATTATGCTTTGTTACCTGGGCGCAAAGTATAAGTAGATCGGGACTTCGATTCTAGCTTGCTTTTTCAGATGTCTTATATTAGAATTCACATAAACTGTTTGGAAATTATTTTCAACAGTCTACTAATATATAATATTAAAGTTACACAAACTATTTGATAATTATTAGGTAACAACAATATATTAATATGTATTATATTAGATTTAATTGTGTTAGGTTAGTGGATTGACTTTTGTAACTGCACGGTAGAATATAAAGAACAATTTGAACTTTCAATTACATTTTAAATCCCTTTTTGTCCGTTCAAATAAAATGTTAACTTTTATTTGGAATTTTCTAAATTTCAATTTGAATTTCTCAATTTCATTTGGAATTTTATCAACTCAATACTGAAATTCTCGATTTCATTTGGAATTTTCTAAATTTCAATTTGAATTTCTCAATTTCACTTGGAATTTCCTCAATTTCAATTTGAAATTCTCAATTTCATTTGGAATTTTCTCAATTACAATGAAAAATGGTGTAGATAGATTTGTAAATATGATTAGTTTATTTATATGCATTATTTTATCACCATAAGTCTATTGTAGGACATAATCGGTTACAAATTTCTGCTTAAAGTTGGGTTAGACGAACGTTGATGGCATATAATCATAATGCAATATTTTGGACTTTCTTCAAAAAAAGATTGTATTTTTCAATTGTCACGTTAAAACGTAAGGAAATTATATTTCAACAGGTTAAATCGTTAAAGTTACGGTCGGCTAACCCAGCCTTTCAAAATATATAAACAACAAAACAAATATTTTATATGGGTGCTCACGTCAAGTGAACCAACTTTTGAAATCAACATCTTCTGATCGAATTTCAACATAAAATTTTCACCAAGCTTAGTCCTATTGGATAGTAATATAAACACAATTTTTCAACAAGATCAGTCAAGAACTCTCTGAGTTAGAGGGGGTTGACATTTGGCCAAACAAGTTTTTTTTCTCATCCATGTAAAAAGTATTTAAGTATTAGAGGGTGATATATTTGAAACACATTTTGTTAACAATAGGTAATGGATGAAAAAGTACATCTGTTTGGCCAAAATGTCAAATTTTGAGCCCCCCTAACTCAGAGAGATCTTGTTGAAAAATTGTGTCTGAATTACTATCCAATAGGAATAACTTTGGTGCAAATTTCATTCCGATCGGAAGACATCGATTTCAAAAGTTGGTTCACTTGGCATGAAATATATAAAAATTAATCGAAAAAAGAAAATTCGCAAAATTCTCAACAGTTGGTAATTTTTGCGGTCATTTGACAGCTCATAATATGTTCTTACAGATTTAATAGTTTGGGCTCATGGTTAAGTTACTTTCTGAGTTTTGTTTTTTTATTTTTTTAAATTGATTTTTGTGAATCTGTGAATTATTAATATAAAATACTGAAAGTGCTCACATCTTAAGCAATGGTCTCAAAAAACGCTTTATTTGGTGAGTTACATATCAAATAAATAGTTAAAATTTTTATATAAAACTCGATCGTTGGTGAAAAATAAAAGTGATCACAGATTAAGCTTATTTTCTCAAAAAACAACAGGATAAGATTAAGTTTTCTATGGAAAAATACAAGGTAGAAACTTCTAAACTATTTGGTATAATATTGCACCTTTGCCAATTTACTTCAACTAAAGATAAACTCATCACTAATGTATATCCAAACATTACAAATTGATCGACCGAGGTGAAAACGAAGATGATGGTGTCAATTATTTAGTGAAATTCTTAAACTCTTTGGATTGGATCTGGCATGCCGCATCATCATTTGAACTTCCATTATTATGCTACGAAATCTTCATGCCCCAAATCTGTGCAATGGAACCCGACTGATTGTGACGAAGCTAATGATCAATGTTATAGTGGCAAGGATTTTGAAAGGGCCGTTCAAGGGAGAAGAATGCCAAGAATGCCTTGACTTCATCTGATTTGCCGTTCCTGTTTAAACGTATTCAGTTTTGGTGATGACCATAAATAAGTCACAAGGGCAGTCGCTGTAAGTGTACGACATTTATCTGGAAATGTCATGCTTTTCTCACGACCAACTATATGTGACTTGCTCCCGAATTGGGAACAATACTCACTCCTTATTTACGCTCCGGAGCAGAAACCGAAAAATGTTGTGCAGCCTTAAAATTAATATTGACTAAAATCATTGTTTAATTATTTTTTATTTTTTAATTTAATGCTACGACTTGAAATTATTATTTCATTTAATTCTATTTTTTCGCAAAGGAATAAGTCTGTCGGGTCAGCTTTTAGTTTAAATATACCATATTGGATTACAACTTTCGTTCATAATAAGGAATTTCTATCGATTTTCGGCAAAACTAAGTTTGCTGCCATTTCACTAGACAGCTAGTGAAATGGCACTTTGATAACCTATTTTCCATAAATATTGGACGCTACGAAGTCCGTCGGCTCAGCTTTCCGTATATATATAGGATATTGAATTTAATTGAATGCAAAAAATGTTTCACTCAATCCACAATTGATATTATATTATAGTGTCATCAACTAACGATCGCTAATTTTCGATAAAAAAAATCTAATTTTGGGTGCTATCGCGAATGCTTGAAATTAATTCTATTTTGTGCAAAACGAAGTTTGCTGGGTCACCTAGTTTTCATACATATATTTTTCACTATAAAGACGTCAAAGTTTTTTCTAAAAAAAAATATTCAGCACAAATTTCTATCCTACTTTTTTTACAATTTTTCACCATAAAATAAATAAAAATACATATTAACAAACAACAACTTTTAAGCAGTTGCTTTTTCATAAATAATTCAAAACACATTTTAAAACGGAAGTCCTGCGGCAATAAAGTATTCTACGCAGGTAGAACTGTTGTATTCTCAAAAGCCTCTAAAAAAAGAAAAGGCATTAAGCAAACATTTTAAAGGAAGTCATAGCGACAAAAAATAAAAAAAAAAAATACAGAAACTAAGTTTCCACACCAACCTGTATATGAAGAAAAAAGGAAATCAAGAAGACATTTCTACATTTTATAGTCTTCCTGAGTGGGTTTTAATAAAATATATCGACATGTTAATACTACACAAGTATGAATGTGTATCTAAGTATAGATGCAAGTATTTGTTAAATTTCTTAAAACTTTTAAGTTACTTGGAGTTTGAGTATGTTGACAAAAGAAATTATATTTTGACAAGGAAGCAAACAAAAAAAAAAAGAAAACCGACGACAGAAAGAGAAGAGAGAACTTTTTATGTAGCAAATATTTATTGTCAAAGTTTTGCAAGTCATATAAACTTGGATGATTGATTTCAATTATAAATGTCAACAATACTCTATTCATTTCCAGATTTCTTTCCCCACACATTTTTAACATATTTTTATTGTACTATACATATGCTAACAAGGGCACCCGCATTAAATTGTTAAACTAAAGTTATAAATTCTGTATTTAAATGATAGAAAAATTAACACATGTTTAGCTGTTTGCATTTGTTTGATTGTTTAAAATGTAATAAAACTTTTTAAACTTTTAAACCAATTCAGGATATTTAAAAATGTAAAACTTTTTTCAAACGTATGCATGTATATCCGTATTTATTTCAATCTATCTTTTTACATACAAGTTAGATAATCAACAGTATATTTGTTTTACAAACTCCTATAAAGTAATTTAAAATGTTAGGAAGCACAGAGAGAAAATTTAGATTTTAAAATATTTCTGAACTATAATTATAGTGGCACCTTTTTGGGATTAAAAGTATTAAATTATTTTTTTGTTATCATAATATTCGCAACATTTACAAAAAGAGCATTAACAAGGGGTTGGGGATGGCATTATTCTAGGACAAACTGTTGAAAGATGGCAACATTTTCAGAATATAAATAATGGGTACTAGCTTTAAGAAAATGTTATTTATATAGTAAAGTAATTTGTCGTAGTTAATTTTGAATATCAAACTTAGAGTTTCGTGTTCTGTTTTAACCTAAATGGAAACCACGGTTTTTTAAGACCTAAAACAGACTTCAAATGACTGTTTATTTATTTAATTTAAAAACAAGTAAGAAAGCATGGTAAGTCCGACCATATAATACCCTGCACTGAGTAAATGAGCAAAATCATTTTTCTTTTAAATATTTCAATAATTTATTTTCGTGAATGATTTTTGGGAGAGTGCATTTATGTGTTTACCAAAATTTTTCAGAGATTTATACTCGTTAAAATGATTTTGATAGTTCCCTAGATGCTGATCCTTGGGGAAAACCATACAAAATAATCACAAAAAAAGATATGGGCGAATAAACCTATACTTGGATTCAAGGAACCATTTTATGCATTCATGATTGTGTCTACTCTGTTCCCAATAGACAGACAAGGTTTGATATATAACCCCAAACTCCAAACAGAAGCTCGCTTCGTGCCCTTCGATTTTGATGAACTAAAAAGAGCATGTGATAAACAAAAAAAGGGAAAAAGTCAAGGTCCCGACGGAATACCAAATGAGGTACTCCAACTAATAGAGCAGTTTTGACCAGAACTACTTTTGAAAGTCTACAACTTTTGTTTCAAAAATTGTATTTTTCCAAAATGCTGGAAATCTCAGAGCCTTGTGCTCCTACGTAAGGATGTGAAACTATTTAATGAGCCAAATTCTTGTAGGCCTCTGTGTATGATAAATACAATGGGCAAACTATACAGATTGGAAGAGGAGATAAGGCATTTGGGTGGTCTATCACCGAAACAATATGGATTCCAAAAAGGAAAAAGAACGGTTGATGTCATAAAACAAGTAATTGATATTGCCCTGGAAACCAAGGACACAAAGGGCTTTTGCATTATCATCACTCTAGATATTAAAAATGCCTTTAAACACAGTTAGGTGGAAGGTAGTGCTAGACTCTCTTAAAAGCAACGGGATCAGTAAGATTTTGTACAATACAGTATCGGACTATTTATGTGATAGAGTCCTTATGTATCAAACCGATGTAGGTATGAAGGATTATCCAATATCTGCAGGAGTCCAGCAAGGATCTGTCTTCGGACCTTTCTTGTGGATTATTATGTATGATGGTCTGCTAAATACTACCCTCCCAAAAGGTGCACACATAATTGGATATGCTGATGACATAGCACTTGTCATAACAAGCCGTGGAAATTGTAGCAAATGACAGCATAAGCAGATGCGATAGATGGCTAAGAGACCATGGTTTAAAACTAGCTGCTGAGAAAACTGAAGCAATCTTAATTACAGACCGTAGAATTTTTAACATGCCGGAAATAACGATTCAAGGTACACAAATATCTTTTGGTCAAAGTTTATGATATCTTGGCTTACACCTGGATTGCAGACTAAATTTTAGGGTACATGTAAAAACTACCCAAGATAAAGCACAAAAAACGGCAAACATATTGGCAAGGATCATGCCAAACAGAGGTGGCTCAAAGGAGTCGACAAGGAGACTTATAAATAGCGTAGTCCACTCACAAATGTTGTATGCTGTTCCAATACTCTTGCCAGCAATTCAAAAGAAAGGTGTTATATATAGGACACTATTTACATGTGCAAGTGCTCGCAGACATTCCACCGATTGATCTTCTAATATTGGAAAGAAAGGAAATATGGCGAAAAATGAATATAAAGAACAAGTGAAAATGGATGCTAGATCAACACTCATGAGTAGATGGCAAGAACGTTGGGATCGAAATGATAAAGGCAGGTGGACCTATCGACTAATTCCAGAGATAAAAAAACAGGCTGGAGAGAAGACATGGTAAAATTAATTTTTTCTTAACTCAGATAATGACTGATCATGGAAATTTTAATTCATACCTAAAGCGATTCAAAATTAAAGAGAGCTCACACTGCGGATCACCAGTGTATGTACTATTTCACTGCAGCAAATACGATGATATGAGAATATCTCTATACGAATCTATTGGTGTAACACTCACACCTGAGAACATTGTACTTGAGATGCTAAAATCTGAAAGACTATGGAAATGCTGCCAGAACTTCATTAATCGTATTATGAGGTATAGGTGTCATCGAACCACCGAACCCCTAATCTCTAACGATGATGGGAGAGTAGGGTTTATAATTTCGTAATGGCATATTGTCAATAAACCAGCCACTCCGAAGAAATCCGCAAGTAGTTGCGGGATGGGACGGGGATGATATCGTGGGGCCACTAGTTGATAGCGCGCTATCACTACGTCCTATAAAAAAAAGACAGATAGACAGACGGATTCCAATAAATAAATAGTACCATTGATTATACCTTTTGAATTCGCATTCTCAAAGCTATAACCGTGTTTCTAAGTCCATCCTTATAAAATATTCAAAAAGTATTATTAGTTGGAAAGAAGTAACTGTTAGTCTCTTTTTTAGATTCTAACTCGATCAGGATCATATGTGTTTAATTTTCTGCTTATTGGTTCATTATTATAGAAATTTTAAAAAATAACATTCGAAGAACGAAAAAATACAAGCCCTAATCCTTGATTCTGTTTTTACTCAGAACCATATCAGCAAATAATTTAATATAATAAAAAGTACCATTAGAAGAAAAAGTACCAATTTTTCACACTTGAACCCCCGTCCAGTTGGAACTCAAAGTAATTTCCTGATTCTATGTTCAGTATTATAGAAAATTTAAAAAGTGCCATTTTAAAGAACGAAAATGTACTAATTCTTTTGGTTAAGTTCTGCTTTTTTAGTTTTATTTCCTTACTGAGAAGCATATTAGCCAACTTTAATGTATATAATTTAACTAATTTAATATAGTAAAAAAGTACCATTAAAAGAAAAAGTACCAATTTAGCTTTGTCCTTTGTCAAGTTTAAATATTAAATTTGTATAACATTTCCTATATTATCTACTGCTTTTGTTTCTATAACACCAAATATTTAATAAATTATCAGAAAACCGAAACCGCGGTTTTGAAATTATTCGGTTTTTTGGAAACTCTAATCAAACATAATATCGAATATTATATTTGACGAGTATCGTACTCGTACGTTGCAACGTCAGTTTTTACTGGATTATCAAGTTAATCCTTTTTAACTGAGATTATTTTGTGCAGTATGTAGTGCAGTTTAAAAAAGTTAATAAAAGTATTTAATAATTTACGGGACTGGGTTACTTTTTATGATCAAAAAATGCAATGGTACTGAATTTTCCATCCATGTTGACACACACGTATAATCCACATTAAATTTTACCAGAAATTAAATAGTTAAAGTTTTAAAATTATAATTGTCTTCTGAGAAAACAATTTATTGATTATAATATCTTGGTATGATTACTTGTTTCAAGCAATAATCTTTAGAGCTTCTACTTTGCGACTTTCCGTTTAAAATCATCAATATTTTGATCGTAATGTAAAGTATCATCCAACCTTAATTTTCATCTCGTAACAATCCTCCTTTTAAGCAAGTAGTAAATAAAAAACTTAAAGACAGTAATTGTCACTATGTCTGATCACTTGGTGGTTCCAATTTATATATTTTGGGTCATTCAACACGTATGTGCTATTTGTAACGCAGAGAGAAGTCAGTTAGCAACTTTATACAGTCACTTTTAACGTTAATTGTGTAGTGTATTTGTCTCTAAGTTATCCAAAAGTCTTAAAATAAGTAGACACGTAGTTAGTTATGTAACTAGCTGACACCCTAAATGATAGGTGAAATCACTAGTTCATGACAGTCTCCTAAAACTGCGGGGAAATGATTGTCAGGAGAGGTAACTGTGTATATGAAGTTACAAAATCTTTTGATAACGAAATCTCTTATAAATGGAAATTCCAATGAAAACAAATATTAATGTTTTCAATACATTTGTTGATGCTAAAACAAAACTCTAAACGTTTTTGAAGTTAAATGTTCTGAAATGCCAATTTCTCGATGTCGAAAGAACTTAGTCAATAGCATTTAATGCTATTTCTATAACATATTCGACAAACAACTTTTTGGCCAGACAATATTTTGGCCATTGACGACAAAAAAATTATATTTTTATTAAAAACTTGGACAATATGCGTATAAATATGCAATTTGAAATAAAATATTACAAAATATGCATTATCAATAAAATTTGCAAAAATAAGCACTAAAAAATTGATGACATTTTTTAGACGTTCGAGAAAAAAACGTGTATTTGCATATAAATTCGCCACCTAGTCATTAGCCTTATTTTGGTGTTGCTGAATACGGAACATGTTTTGATTAACATTTTTATATATTTATTTCTTAGGTCTTCTTGAAAATGAGCATTTGAAATATATTGAGCTTAACTGTGTGAGTTCTACCCATGCTGATTTCTTAAAGAATTGATGCTATATTTGTACTATTTAGTTATCATTGGGCCATCTCATTGACTTTTGGTGTCATTTGAAATGCTATTATTTTTATTGCATCCATTTCCTTAAATTGTTCCACATTCTGAAAGAACTAAGAGCCAAAATTATTAAGTTGAATATAAGATATTATCAAGCATTGTTAAAAGAAGTGGAAAGCATTATAATCTTCCTAGGGATACAATCTGTATATTTGATCTGGGTACCACAGTGTGTCTGAGTTTTTTATTTTTCTGTACAGATACCCTGCTCTGGCTAGTTGATGTGCAATGTTTTTTGTAGGTGTCTTCTAGTAGATAATATATAAAAAAAATGTGGCATAATTTTTAATATTTCATATAATCGAGATACCCCACTTTGGGAAGAAAGCACATTGTAAAGTAACAAAAACGTACTAAAATAAAATAGTTTCCGTTACTTAAAGTGGGATTAAAAAATGAGCAATAAAAGGTTTGATCGTGAAATTTGTTACATTGCCTTACCTTTTACAGTTTATAAAAAAATAAAAATTTTGATATTTTTTGAATTTTGTCCATAAAGTGCTAAAATTTCAGAACACGTGACCTAAACCCAAAATTTCGATAAAAATTTGGTTAAACTCGGAAAGGGCTAGAATGCCTTTTTAGAATAATTTAGATATTTTATATCTTAAAACTATATCTTAAAATCATCATATAAAATTTAAATACAGAATATTTTGAGCTTTGAATGATCTTCTCGACAGTAATCACATAGCATAGTTATATCCCAATGGCCTTGAAATCGTTTTTCAAGCTTCTTTACATCCCGGTGGAACCTCTCACCCTGCTCATCGCCGACCGCACCCAGATTTGATGGAGAAAAGAAAAATGAGAATAAAGAAAGGGAATTTTCAATAAAATTCTCATTTAAACATGTCGTCAACTAGCTGTTCTACATTTTCGGCTCTGTTGTTTAATAAAAACCCTTCTATAACTGCTTTCAGTGATAACCAGGGCATCAAATTCCTTATTAGTAAGCTTTTCATCAATATTATTATTTGTGGTCCCACAAATATTCCTTCTTTGAGTTTTTTCATCACTTAACTTGGAAAATACTGTATTTAAATATAAAAATCTCCCTCTTTATTTATAATCTTGAAAAAATTTCCATCAAACCAAGTTTAATGTGCAGTGGTGGTAAAACTATGTATTTAGGAGCTATCAACGGTATATGTCTCACATTAGATTTTCCGCTAACAAACTCTCACCTTAAGTAGTTGCGACGACCACTTAGTTTACTATTCATATTGGATATTCAAATAAGTATGTACACAGATGTCGACTTTATCGAATAAGAATGATTACTAAACAAAACATAATAATAAAAAAGTACAATACATCAAAAACAGTAACTGTTTCTTTTAACCCTAAAGTAAGTGTAGTAAAAATAATAATTGACATGTACCTCGAAAACTAGACGTGATGGATATCACATACGTTTGGCACATTTAATCTATGACTCATTACCTATTCATGCCGCATATAAATAATCCTATTTAAAATTCCTTTACAAAAACATATTCATAACTAAAACTTATTCATCATGTGCAGTATAATATTTATACGAATTCACACATTTTAAAATACACTTTAAATTTACAAACCTAAAGTAATTTTATTCCAAATGTTACATCTAAGTAATTGCTCTTAGCTTTCTTCGGTATGCACATGCTTACAATATAAATGAATGTTATACAGTTCTTATTATATTTTATAGGTCATTCCCATAAAATGCAAATTTTTTCAATTAAAAAACGTAACTCATACAAATTACCATACAAAAGATTATGAGAAATGAGACTGCATATAAATTCAAATGTTAACCTAAATGTGCATCCTGTTTTTATTCATTCATCCTATTTTCCTTTTTATTAATTTGCAGTTCATTTGCATTACACATGTATTCATACATACATACATACATACATACATATACTATACATAGGACTATGTGGTGTGTAAGTGTGGTTACATTTTAATATGCGTATGTAAATGTAATTTTATAGAATGTGCAAAATATAAGTAATCTAAGTAATAAAATGGAAGGGAATGCATTTATATAATATTCATATACATACAATCAAACATGCATCGACATATATGTGTATACAATGGAAACCATAGCCTGACCAGACCGTCATCCATTGCCAACCAACATTGTATGTCAGTTACCAGCTGTCGTTTACCAACGACATGGCTTGACAACCAATTTGTGGACGAGAGTATTAACCATAAATGATACAAACATATGTAGAAAATATATATACACAAAACAAAACTAATACTTACATACATTTACATATGTACGTATGTATGTATGTATGTATGTATGAGAATAAATATATGAATGTATGTATAAACTAACAGGAAATAAACTTTGGTTTTGTTGTTTATATACATATTCATATGAATTAGAGTGGCCCCTATTTTGCACTTCTTGCAGTTTTAATGGTCCCTATGTGTAAAATTGTTCTCCATCACCTATTAAAATTAAATTCTTTTTTTTCAAAATTTAAAAATTGTTTTTCAAAATATTTTTTTTTCGAAATTATTTTTTAAAATTTGTTTTTGTAAAAAAAAATTCTGCTTATTTTCCCGATTTTGACCCACTGCAGGTCCAAATTACTATAGCATTGCAATGGACTTTGAAATATCTATCATAACATCCATATTGTCTATATTAATGACTTAGTTATCCAGATGTAGATCAAAAATATGCCAAAAATCGAGGTTGTCTCTGTTTTTTCCTTATATCTCAGCCATTTGTCGGTCGCTTTTCTCGATTTTGAATAGCGACCGATCCTGAAGAATTCCCTATATATTGATGTATCAATTATGTTTGTAAGTTATTTGACGGCTAAGGAAAGTTAATTTCAACATACAGACGGACAGACGTACATGGCTACAGCGACTTCGCTATCTACAACGATCCAGAATATACTATATACTTTGTGGGGTTGCAAATGATAAATGTAGAAATTACAAATGGAATGACGATCTTATATATACCCTTGTCACTCATGGTGATGGGTATAAAAATCATAAAAAACATTACAAATCATATTTCAAATACCAAATATTACATTTCCAAAAATTTTTTTTTTACGAAATTTAAAAAAAATGCCGTAACTTTTTTTATCCCAATAACTACAAAATGAGTATTAAAAATGCAAATTTTAATGGGGATCTATTTGTTATAGGCGGATTTCAAGGAAATTTATTTCTTGTTCAAACTATTTCTTAGTCTAGTTTCCAATATTTAATTATACCCTAGTGGGCAGGGTATATTGAGTTTGTACTGATGTTTGTAACGCTCAAATATATTAGTCTAGACTCAGAATCACTTTCTGAGTATATTAAACGATGCCAGCCCATCCGTCTGGCTTGCTTGCCGTCCATGTAAACTCTGTGCGCAATGTACACCTCGAAATTTTGAAGTTATTTCGATTAAATTTGGTACCAATATACAAGTTCTACCGAAATAGGATTTTTAAATAAATGTCTGATTTATATAGGTATCCACACAAATTCCTCCACAAATAAGTTTAATACTGTTACGTTTTAACCTTTTTAAAACGTTGGTTTATTTTCTTTTAATAAACTGGATACTTTTGATTGCAAATAAAAGCCGTTCAGTATTTTAAAATTGTAACAACTCTTTATTTATTTAAAATGTACAACAACAACAGTTCATATTGTCACTTAGTGTCTTTATACACGTTTATCAATTCGCAGAAATGCACACACACTTTATAATATGCAAACTTAAATAAACAAGGCAGTTGATGTTAACTCTAAGAGCGCCAATGATAAACTCGACTCACGACTGCAACCTCTGCCACTATTTATACAGACGCCATCTGTCGTGGATCTTCTACAATGCTCTTAACGGACAAACTAGTATGTTCGAATTCTAGAGCTTTCGATCTCAATGTTAGCAGCTTAAACATGGAGTGATGCCATACTTATAAACAATGCTAATAACCGCATGCTATCAACATTGTTGATAAGTAGAAGCTTCTACTGATGCACGTGTTTATAAACATGATGAATACTGCAGGCAGTCGTTACAGACAATTCAACAGAAATAAGTTTCATATAGACAAAAGACACACGACTTAATTTGATGACGATTGGTTATAGCTAACATGTAAGGCCCTACTCCGTAATTCAGTTTAACGAACATAAATCTCATAAAAATGTTTTAATCCAAACAAAATTTATCATAAATATATTTCATATATAAAGAAACAAAGCGACCCAATTTCAGGACGGTCGTCCAAAATTGGTCATACAAGAGCGGGTCAATAAGTCCATGACTTTTTTAATTTTCCGTCCCTTATCTGAAAGGGCAACACAGTCAAAATATTAAGAAGCTGCGTCATATGGTTTGTGTTTGACAGTCACTGAAAGCCGACTACCTCGTGACTTGAAGAGAAAATGGAAAAAAGTGAATTTCTTGTGCTCATTAGGCATTTTTTTTTTTTCGGAAAAAACCATCACTTGATAAATACTATGGGAACTCTGCATCATCAATTTCAATGGTAAAAAATTGGTTTACTGAACTTCGTTGTGCCCGTACAAGCACGGAAGATGTCCAACGTTCTGGAGGTCCAGTTGAGATCTCTATAGCCGAAACAATTGATAAAATTCACGATATAGAGTTGACTGATCGGATATTGAAAATGCGAAAGATTGTGGAAGTCAATTTTTATGAGAAAGCTTTTACAAGATGGCTGCCGCGTTTGATCACAACCGATTGCGTTTGTGCAATCGTGTGATAACTTCGCAGGAATGTTTGGTGTTGTTCAACAGCAATATGCTCCGTTTCTTATCATCAAAGACCAAACAGTGGGATTCTCGGGGTGAATCGCTAATCAAATACCTATTTTAAAAACCTCGACAAATCTTATTTATTGGAAGGGATAAAAAAATTGGAGAAGCGTTGGACAAAGTGTATAGAGCTCAAAAATAAAATGATTTTTCATCCATAATCCTATTTCATTAAAAAAGTCACGGACTTATTGACTCGTCCTTGTAGCTTCCATATAATGCCCGCTTCTGAAAATTACTCACGAAAAAAATATTAAAATTTTAATAGAATAATGAATTTCCCATATTCTCTGTATTGGGTATTGTATGGTCGGGTATCAAGGACATTATTAACGTTTCTATATCTTTGTTTAGAATTGCCAAACACAGCAAATTTAGACCTCTAAACTAGTGCATTTAGTGTTTAGCGGACGCTAAACAATTTCAGACGTTGGAAGCATCAAAATTATAATAAGGGCCACCCTACTGCACATAGTATGTGTATGTGTTCATAGTAAATGTTTGTATATAAATTTGTATTTATATCAACCATAAATATCAATATTAAGTAGGAAAAAAAAAAATAACAACATTTTATTTACCTCCTACAAGTACTTATTAGTTATACATATTTCCATACATACTTGAAATCTACTTACTTCCGTTCGAATGCTGCTTACTCATGTCTACATGAGATGAAAATGAGTAGAAAATGAGTAAATATTTACATTTGATGTTTGTGTTTATGTTTTCGTATCTTTAAACTAGTTATTAAGGATGTTGAAACTACATTGCTCTTTACTTCCCAACATGTCATTGTACACTTTTATTATTATCTATTAGTAGTATCTACTGGTAGTTCTTTAGCAATATAATATTCATATCGTCACCTAAAACATAAAGATACCTAAATATAATTTTAGTAATAGCTGTGATAAATTGCATTGGTTAGTCCGAACTAAGTTTATCATATATTTTGATAAAAAATTTGTTTAGACACATACGATCCTGATTAAATGAAGAAAGCACAAACGAGAACTAAGTGGTACTTTTTGAATTTCTATAAAAATGGACGCAGAAACATGAAATTACACATTTATATTCCTTTTACTTTACTTTTTATTTATCCCAACGCTACTTTTTGATTTCTTTACATTAAGTTGTCTTGATAACAGGAAATATAAAATATCTGCTTATTCCTATGAATTTTTATATCCTACACCAAAATAGTGGGGATGGTATAATGCGTTTATGCTGATACTAACATCCACATTAAAGTATACCGATCGACTCAGAATCACTTTCGAAATTTTGAAAACATTTTGATAAAATTTGGTACATAAATTTTTTTCAGCTCAAGGACGAGGCCTGGCTGAAATCAGTCCATTATTTCACCTAGCCCTCATATAAATGTCCTCGCAAAATTGCACTTAATCGGTCATAACTGTTTAATTTATACAGGAATCTATAATAATTTCGCTCCAAATAAGTTTTATATATACGAAATTCATCTCACATAGTTTTATGATCGGTCCATAAGTAGTCATTGCTTCCTTCCGATAATCACTTCAACGAGCAAAAATCTCTTAAAAGCGTCGGTATCCACTAAAGTATTCAATTAATCGGGTATATAGTTTAATCGGTTAATCGAGCAAATAATTAGTCGGGATTTTTGGATTTAATCGGTTATTAATCGGTTAATTTTAAATTATTCGATTAACCGAATAATATCTATTTTAATTTTAAATTGAAAATAAAACATCTAATTTTGTCTACTTCTTTAAGTATTTCAACAAAGCTCCGATTATGAAGATTGGTAGAATGTTAATGTAATAAAGTAGTTTACGCTTATAGTCTACAAATACAGTTGCACAATTTTTGTGGACTAGAAGCGAATTAGGACTATAACCGAATTACTTTAAAGCCACTTTATGGATTGTAGATGGATTCTGAAATATTACACACTTTGTACTATATACAAATTATGTACTTTCTTCAATAAAACCACTTTTTTTTATACAAAATAAAAGTTTATTTAAAATATAGTAGTATAGTAGTATTTTATATATTGTTAGAAAAACTAGTTTACGCAGAAGATATTTTATTTCAAATGTATAAAAATGTTATCTAATTCAGCAATTTATAATTGAAATAACTACATATTCCTACCATTTCCAACAGAGTCTACATATAATTTTATAATTGGATTAAAATGTACTATGTAACAATTTATATACTTAATATTTGTTTAACATTACCGATTGGCTCAACATTTTCATTATTCACCACAAGTGAAGTAAAAGTGTATTAAAAAGGGTAAACAAATATATTTAGTCAAAATTCAAAATTATATTTTTGTTCTGTTCTAATGAATTTTCCGGATGTGAGCCTTATATATATAATTATGAACCCATAGTCACCAAATCTACTTGAAACTTATATCTGTTAAATTTTTTACCGATATGAGCGTATATATGCGTTAATGTATTTTTCTGATGTGCGACTTATTTGGAAGATATAATTAAATATTTTGTCGTTATTTCTATGTATTCGAAGCCTATTTTGCTTGATATTTTTCTCCATAACATTATTTACAAGAGTTTTATGGGTATTATTGCGATTATCGGAAATGGAGCTGATATAGGTGCTATGGTCAAATATGGACTGATATTCACAAAACCCAGTAGTATAATGTTTGGATACAATATATTGATTTGTATACAATTTTAGTTCGATATCCATATATTTAAAATATTTATAGAGGTTAATGTGTTTTTCGGAAGTGGTCCTTATATGGGAGCTATAACCAATTATGGGCCGATCTTCATTAAATTCCCTACAGCGATGTGCATGGGGATTATGCAAGTCGAATTTCAACCTGATACCGATATATATAAGATATTTATGTGAATTTAAGTGATTTTCTTGAATAAACTTAATATGGTGCTGTGGTCAAATAGTGCCCGATCGAAAAAAAAAAATTGGTCTGGCGATTTCTGTTTGCACGAAACTTAGTTGTGCTGAATTTTGTATGGATATTGCAATTCTATGGGCATTTATATACCATAGCACCATATTTCGGGAAGAAATTTGTATTGGGGCTACGAGGAATTATGGACCGATTCTTTCCATTTTCAACAAAATTTGTCCTTTTATCATATAAATAATGAGTGCAAAATTTCATGGTATTCTCTGCAATGAATTTACCCAAAATCACAAAAATCATGTGAAAATTATCAAAATTTTTGGAGGTTGTCTTACATTTTTATCCATAACCCTGATTCTACCAATTCGATTTTGCTGATTTTCAATACCAAACTGCTTAGAAAAATTATAAACATTTTGGTATACATTTCATTAATTTTAGCTTATGTATTTTGGACGTGAGAGTGTATAACACAGACAGACAGACGGACAGACAGACGGACATTGCTCAATTGACTTAGACTTTCATAAGGATCAATAAAATATATACTTTGTTGGTCTCAGATCAATATTTCTCAATGTTACACACGGAATGACAAACTTATATATACCCTCTTTCACCACTTGTGGTGGTGGAGGGTATACAAAGGATTTTCTAATTTTCTCAGTGTAAGGTATTATATGGTCGGAAATAATACTGTAATACTATAACATTCATATAGAAATTCCAGAAATTTCCAAGTATCGAAAAATATTTAATCATTTTGAAATTTACTTATTATTCTATTTTTTTATTCTATTTTTAAAAACTAATATATTTAAAAAAAACTAGATAGATACTTATCAACCTAAATAAAGTGAGTACCAGCTAAAGAGGAATTGATGGTATTTATTATATAATAAAGCTCACTTCCAAAGTCACATAATTGTACTATTTTAAAATTGTCGTGCCTACGAAAAAATTATTTAAGTATTGACAGTTACACTTAATTTCTCTATTTAGTTTTATTTAAATGATTTCTATAACATAGATGTTGTTTATATGTTAGTATTAATTTATAATCGTTAATAACTTAGAATCGGAACTAATATTAATTTTTTATGTTTCAGGTAACCATATACAAATGTAATATTTAAAAAAAAATGTTCTGAGTTCTGTAAAGTAAGGCCTGAGATTAGTTGATTCAGTAAAATAAAACATATATTCTGTTTAAAACACATAAAAAAGATATCCCCCATGACCGTCTCAGTTATATATTCTGAACGATTTTCTTGTTATTACATATCATATGACATATTTCTCAGACTAAAAATATTATTGGTAGAGATACTGCAAAAGATAAACATCAGTAGTCTAGTATTCTGATTTATTTTGAAAACATCTTCATTTGGCTGAGTTTGGTTCCTATTAATCGTTCTGAAAGATTTTCAAATTTTGCCAAAAAAGAGTTTTAACAATTTAACTAGCAATAGATAGTAAAATATTCTTATTTACTTAAATATTTACATGAGTACATCAATTAAATTATAAAGTATTTACAAAAGTAATTTTGATGTAAATTGCTTTTAAAGCCTGGGCATTTGAACATTTCACAAGTGTTAATACTAGCAAATCATAAATTTTATTGTGACATAAGTATTAAATCTTGAGCTATTAATTTAACTGATTTTAAAATGTAAATATTTGACAACATACAAATTGTTGTTGGGATAATCTATATATATAAAAGTGAATGTGTGTCTGTATGTATGTATGTTTATTATTATTAGTTT
Source organism: Calliphora vomitoria (assembly GCA_942486065.2). Classification (NCBI taxonomy): domain Eukaryota; kingdom Metazoa; phylum Arthropoda; class Insecta; order Diptera; family Calliphoridae; genus Calliphora; species Calliphora vomitoria. The sequence continues at coordinate 89,953,019 of OW818029.2, forward strand.
GGGATCTATAGACGGCTAAACGGCTGAACCGATTTGCTTGATTTATGTATTTATGTATGTCTGGAAGGAGCTATAGGCTACTTTTTGTTTTGAAATTTTAAGTGGGCGTGGTACCTCCCATACAAACTTAATTTAAAAATCAAATATTTAGGAAACTATAATAGCTATAGTCCTAAAATTTTGCATGAGCAATTCCACTGTTTGTTTAAATATTTGCGGCAAAAATGTGGGTAGTAGCCACAGAGGGCGTGGCACCTCCCATATGATGATAATTAAAAAAAATGATATATGGGAAACAATAAGATATATGGTACGGTTATTCTACCATCTATATTAATATATAGGACAAGAATGGGCGGACTATCAATAGTGGGCGTGGCACCTCCCATACATATGATGACAAATTATAAATAGGGAAAGCTATATCATCTATCAATATTAATATTTAGGGCAGAAATGCGCTGAATACCAACAATATTAAGTAAATGTTAAAATTTGTATACATTTGAAACCCATATCTATATATAAAAGTGAATGTGTGTTTGTTTGTATAAAAGGAAAACTGTAGATTTTAATAACTTAATAAATATATTTGTTTAACTCTAAACTTTTTATTTCATTACGATACGGGTAGCGAAGCACACCGGGTTTTAGCTAGTATTCTATAAAACTTATTTGTTTGTGTTTATCAAATACAATAAAATTTAAGTGAATCAATAGAACTGTGCTAAAATTGAAAAGCAATTAAATAATAAATATTTTTTCAAAATTTTCATATTTAACCGCAAATGAATTTAAAATTTTGTGTTATAAATATTCTGAAATACTTATTTATTAAGATTTGTAACTTTGATTGTTTGTGGTATTTTGAATAAGAACTTTATATTGAATCATAATATACACAGGCTAGTGTTATGTATGGAATATTACTTCGTGCAAATCGCCTATACGGCTTTGTTAGCACATTCGCACACTTTTGTCGAAATTTTCCATCACCACTTTGCATAAATGCTGTTGAATTTAGCAGTAGCAGCGTTAAATTTCGTTCTTCAAAGCAACGACGACCCCATAAAAATAATTTCATGGTGTTAAATCAATCTAAACGCAGAACTTAAATGTAATTTACCATTTTAGTGAAATTTAAGCAAAAATGTATAAAGTCCCTAATTGGAAGTGTTTGTAGAAAGAAGTTGCCTTTAATGCAATCAACGGATTAAAATTGAAATTTTTATCTTTTATTTTTTTTTCATAAAATGAGGTTATTTATAGGCTTGTCATTCCGTTTGTAATTTCTACATTTGCTACCCAATAAAGTAGTCAATAAAAGCCATGTCTATTAATATCAACTTTCAAAATACCCCAAATACCTTTCATACATGATTGATACATTAATATATCCGTTAGAGTACAACTTAGGTTGCACAATGGGGCATAATCAAAATATTTTGGACTTAAATCTGGCATTTCTAAACGGCTGGTGCGAACAGATTACAATTTAACGTTGGCATAGACAAGGAGTATTCGTGTTTAAGTTATTAAAATGGATCCTAGAAATGCTCCAGCAGGGTACCTTCTACATGAAAAAATTTTAAACACATGCCATTTTTTGGTTTCCTTTTCAAACCCTGGTGTGTTCTCTATTTATCCCTAAAATATTTTCCAGCCCATATGAAAATGAATAAAATTGTAACAAATACATTTTTTGGGATTTTCGCTCCAATTTTTAGAAATTGCAGGTTTTTTGACAAGTTCTTTTACTCATTGTTATTAAGGATGATAAATTTAAGTTTTTTCACAAAATAAAGATTTAAATTCATATTTATCGAGTTTCTAAAACTAAAACTTGTATAACAATTTTAATAGAATTGCAAATATTTAGGATCATTTTGATCCACTTTTATTCCGAACTTATTTTATTTGTTTAGATAAGTTTATCTTAAGCGAAGCTCATGGGAATTTTTGTACTAAAGTGATGAACGAAAATATCTTCAAGTTTATTTAGTTAGGAGTAAAATCTATTAAATATTGCATTGTGTTTACAAAACTTTTTATTTTTATAAGTTCTGTATTTTTAGAGTTGAAGTGTTTTAGAGTTGATTGACTTGAGCTGTGTGAATTTTGGTACATCTGGGAGGTTGTGGGTGGATCTCTAAAATAAAATTTTAATACATTCTACGAAACTGTGTCTTAGAAAAGAAAGAAAACATTTGAAATATTAGTATTACGTGAAAGAGCTTTGAAATACGCTTGTTAAGACCAAAAATATTAAAATTTTTTACTTCTTTGCAAAAATTTTAAATTATTTTAATCTATATATGTATCGAATAAACTCTAAACAAATATGTGAAATCTTTTTTCCAAAATCTCTATCCGCCTAGTCGTGAAAAATTATCAAGTTCAAAAACATGAAATGATTATGAAAATTTCATACATTTTGACAAAAATTAAACTTTTTTAAACCTGTTTTTACATATTAATTATGATTTTATTCAATAAGTATATAGATTAAAAGAACTTAAAATTTTTAAAAAAAATTACAAAATTTTGAATAATTTTGGGCTTACACGGTCGCCACTTTGAAAATCCACCCACATCGTCCCAGTAGTACCAATATACACACTGCTTAAGTCAGTCAACTCTATAACACCTCAACTCTAAAAATACAAAATTTCATTAAGATACCTCATACGATTCGCAAGTTACAGAACTTACAAAAATAAAAGGTTCTATAACAACTGTGTAGTATTTAATAGATTTTACTCCCAACTGAATAAACATGAACATGTTTTCGTTCATCACTTTAATACAAAAATTCCCATGCGCTGCGGTTTAAAGTTTTAGTATAAATAGCTGATGCACAAGCGTAAAATTTCTGCCAAGAGATACACACACTTGCGTTGCGTTTAAATAGTAGACTTTTAGTCATTACTGCGCATGCCCAAGAAAAAATGAATTATAATCAACAACAACAACTGTCTTGTGTGTGCTTAAGTATTGCTTTGTCAACCAAACAGTCACCTAGTTTTTGGACATGAGCATTCAATTTCAAGTTTTGTTTACAGTTTTAGTATAAATACCAGCTGTATTCATACAGCGATATTTATATTGGTTTAGTGCACCAAACTATCAACAGTAAAAATAGAATTTGCAAATTTAAAAACAAAAAAAATATTTTTTTTAAAAAAAAAGAAGTTTATTTAATTACGAAATTGATTATATCAATTAAAAATATATTTGAATTTTCTTCAATCATTAATATGATATTAGTTAAATTAAATCTAATACATTTTATTGAAATAATTTTCAATTAAAATTTTATTTAAAAAAAAATTGTAAGTTTCAACAAATTCATATATATAAATGGGTTATTTCATGTTCTATTAGATAGTAATTCAGACACAATTTTTCAACAAGATCGCTTGAGAACTTTCTGAGTTAGAGTAGGTCAACATTTTACATATATTTACAAAATAGCTTCAAAAATGTATTGAAAAATGTTTTTCTTCAATTCAAATCTATTATAAAAAGCCTTAAAACTATTTTGTTCAGTTCATTTTGTAAATGATTAAAAGCAAAACATAACTGATTGAAGAAAACTAATTTTAACTCAATTTGTAGTAGATTTGAATTAACAAAAATTTAAGTAAATTTAGTTTAAATAAATTCTGTATTTATTAACTTCAAAATTAAAGCTAAAGAATTAGATGTTGCGAATGGATTTATTGAATGAAAGGCTGACATTCTTTAATTATGGATTAAGATTTTAGTGAATTAATCTCAAATTGTACTAATTAATTCGAAGCTCTGTTATAAATATGATAATAACACTAGGTTTATATATAAAATTTGGCTATAATATTCCTAATTTACAGTAATATTTTTTTAATAAAAAAAGAGTTGGGTCACCGTTTCACTCAAAAATCAGCAAAAATCTGCTAATTTTTTAATTATTAAATTGAAAATCGTTTACTTATGGATCCATAATCGACATTGCTCTGAAATCTTTTGTATTTAATTGGTCCATTCGGTCCAATAGTACGACCTATTTTTTTAAAAAAGCGGACCAAGGTATGCCATAATTCCTAAATTTCAATTTTGAAATATCTTTAACTTAAACATTTTAAGAGATAAATAGCCCATGCAAGCACGTTTTTCCAGACCTAGCTAGAGGGCATTCAAAAAATATTAAATTTTTTGAAATCGAATGGGAAACAAAAAAATGTCAGGTTTTTTAAAAATTGCACATGTCGAAGGTACCCTACTTTGAACTTCTATAGCGCCGCCCCTGAAATATTTTTAGGGCCCATTTTCATAACTTAAACTCAGATCGAACCAGCCGGACCAAAAATCTATAGTTTAAAGAAAATTGATTGAAAAACATTTTGAGTATTAAAAATTTCTTTAAATAAAATTTTGATGAACAAAATTTATGGTGGAAAAAAATTTTGTTAATTTTCATCTAAATGTATACTTTGGTGAAGGGTTTATAGAATTCGGTACAGCAGAATATAACGCTCTTACTTGTTTTACATTAATACATGCCACTGAGTGAAAATCACTTTCTGAGTCGATTTACCGATGTCCGTCCTTTTGTCTTGCTAACCATGTAAACCTTGTACGCAAAGTAGTTGGTGCATACCTTTGTTTCAGCCCAAGGACGAAGCCTATTGTATCTGGCTGAAATCGGTTCATTACTTTACCTATCCCCCATACATATGTCCTCACGAAATTGGTCTTTATCGTTTATTACTGCTTAATAGGTGTCTAAACAAATTTCGCTCCAAATAATTTTTATATTAGTAATAGCACCCATTGAAGGCAGCCTTCCGAAAATCACTTTAATGATCATAAATCTCTTAATAATGTTGGTTTAGTTTTTTGAAAAGTAAATCACAAGACCTAATTTCATGCCAATCGTCCATAATTAGCCATAGTTTCCATATAAGGCCAAAAAGGCAGAAAATTATTCACGAAAGTGATATAAAAAAAGTTTTTCCTCATTTACTCAGTATAGAGTAGAGTTTCCAAAAAATCGAAGAATTTCAAAACCGCGGTTTCGGGTTTAAAAAATTGAAATCCGCTCAGTTTCGGTTTTGTGATCTTTTGTTAAATATTAAGTGTTATAGAAACAAAATCAGTTGATAATCTAGGAAATGTTATACAAATTTAAAATTCAATCTTGACGGGTGTTCAAGAGGATAAAGGAAAATTTCTCTTAACAGTACTCTATTAATATATTAAATTAGTTAGCTTGTATATATTATCAAGGATAGGGGCTTAATAGTATTATGATACCAAAAAAAGAGAACGAAACCAAACTAAGGAGTACTTTTTCATTCTTCAAAATGGTACTCTTTGAATTTTCTATAATATTGAACCTAGAATCGGGAAATTACTTTGATTTCAAACTTGACGGGGGTTCAAGTGTGGAAAATTGGTACTTTTATTATATTAAATTATTTTACTTATATATGTATTTGTTGGCTGATATGCTTTTGAGTAAAGAATGAAAGTCATTAAGTCATCTATCTATATGACATTGAGGTAACAAAATCTATTAGTATTTTTTCGAATGGTTTTTTTTTTAATTTCTAGAATCCAACTAATAATACTTTTTGACTATTTTATTATAATAAAACCAAAACTGGAAAATTAGGCACACAAGATTCTGAATGAGTTAGAATTCACAAAAGGGGACTTCAGTGGTACCTTTCTTTAGCGTGTTCTATAATAATGGACCCAGAATCATGATGTGGGAAGTGGGAATACAAAATACGTTTCGAATGAGCTGGAATCAACCTTACAATGAATCAATAACCATGAAACTAGAGACATGTTATCCTGAATTAGTATTAATTCAGAAAGGTAGACTAAATAGTACTATTTCTTTCTTCCAATTGGGGTGGCGAAGCGCACCGGGTCAGCTAGTACTCCATACTTTTATCGGATATTTGAAAATAACTTAGTGTTTGTTATGTATTTTGCATTATTTTTTTAATTAACTAAATAAACAGTCAGGAAATATATCAATATTTTTAAATGAGTTTGTGTCGTTCTTTATTACGAGGTTTCCTTGCATATCCTACGAAAGGCAGCGTGCTACATCACACAGTGGTTTAGCAACGTTTTTTTGGAAATAATTCGGTATATCGGGAACTATTGAAGATATTATTACGGTTGGGGACGAGGTGTTTTATTTGGATTTGTTCAGCTTCCTAGCGCTAATGGGAGCCAATGTGTGGTCCCACACAGTTGGTCCCCTCGCGTCTCAAAATTTTTAAAAAAAATCGCCAAAAATCCATTTATGATCCAAATGAGCTGAACTCCTTAAGAAGATCTACAAAAAATACATTTACATATGTAGGTTGTCTCTATTAGTTGAAGAGATATTTAGGTTTATTGATTTTTTTTTTTTAATTTTGCTCGATCTTTTTATGGATTTTTAAAGATGACGCGCCAAAGGATTGTCGTAATTTATTTTTAAAATATTAGCTATATTGGTGATAAAATTCTAAATAAAATAGGAATAACTTGCTAATAGCTATCTTGTCCCTATAAAATGTTACAGGCATCCAAAGTTGGAACATATAAAAAGGTCGTATTTTTTAAGTTTTTTCCTAAAAAAGTCCTTATATTTTTTCTTTTGTAGAAAAAATTTTTCTTCGGGACAATACACAATTTTTATATAATCCAGAAAGAGAACTTAATGCTAAAGCGTGCAAATTAAAATGTGGGTCACTAAAGCTGACACAACACCTCCCAGGCCTATCCGAAATTGGCCAATTTAAAAAAATAATTTTAGGTTAGAGTAAAAAATTCTAAAAAGGCAAAGCACCGATCCTCGAAGATGTTCCTTATTTGTATAACCCTTACAAAGTTTTTTTACTATCACATGGTAAATAACGTCACAGTAGGCACTTTTCTAAATAAACTCAGTTTTTGGAACACATTTTTACCGGTTTAGGAATTTCGGTATTTTAAAATAAAAATGTCAAAAATTATAATACCGTTGATTTATAGACATTAGGATCTGCATTAATTCCAAATTTTGTTATGTTATCTTTTACCGGTAAACTTAAAAATACCTCAGCTCCAACCATGTGAAATTTCATAATAATATCTCCAATAGTTCCCGAGATACCGAATTATTTAAAAAAAAAAAAAGTTTCTAAACCACTGTGCATCATCTGAAGCAATTTTTGTAATACTGTTTAAAAAATTTCAAGAAATCTTAAGATATATTGGATGTATCATATGGATGAAAAAGTTAGTTTCTCATTTCAAAATTTTAAATTTTTCTACTGAAAATAGATTAAAAGTAAAAACCGAAGAATAATTGTCGGTTTCGACTTTAGGCCTTGAAAAACCACGGTTTCAGTTTCGGTTAAAACCGAACTGGAAACTCTAGTATAGGGTATTACTTATATGGCCGGGATTGACCATATAAACTTTTTGGGACAACAAAATGACTATCAGATATTTTTTATAATTTAATTATCTTTCCAGTGATACCAAACACAAGTATTTGCAGTTAATTACAAGATAACTGGTTATCTGTAAAAATATCCTGTGTCATATCAAAAATAAAACAAAACATTATTTGGTTTAATCCCCTCTGTAACTAGAAATTTAAATTAACGAACACATATACCTTTAGTAGTACGAAAACACATTAATTAAACTTATAAAAATTGTTTATCATCAAGTGGCAAGTGTATAAAAAAAACTACTAAATCTTTTTTATAAATATAATGAGTTTTGAAACTGTAATCTGAAAATTTAAATATAATTAATGATTGTAAGTACTTTGTGTAGAAACACTTTTTTAAATACATGTATGAACTATATTAATTTACTACATTTAGACCTACATATATACATAATACACATACTATTTACTTCATTTCCCTTTTTGCTTTTGTTTGTATTTTGTCTTTTGTAGGTTATTGGATTTTTGGTGCACAATTTTGTGATACATGGGTTGCCTTTGATGTGATGTGTTCAACGGCATCCATATTAAATTTATGTGCAATATCCTTAGACCGTTACATACACATAAAAGATCCACTGAGGTAAGTCTGTCACATATTATATTTATATAAAATACATATTACTCATATACCTAATATTAATAAAATTTTATGTACATACATTCATATATAAGTAATATGTATGTATTTAGTTTAACTCATACTATCATAAAATCATTAAATCGTTCAAAATACACAATATATTGAAGAATAAACTAAAAATATTCATCACATAATAGTATTGAGAATGCTGTGAATGTTGAGTTGAGCATGCGGGACGTTGATGATGGTGGTTCATAAAATACTGGTCATTCACTGAAATACCCTGTCTTTTTTTTCCTTGTTGTTTTTATTTTATTCGTCCTTATATTGTATTTAGAATTGTGTCATCTGCATACGGTGATGATAATGATAATAATAATGATGATGGTTGTTAGTAATGGGGGCGTTGCTGTTGTTTTAACATAAATCATTTTATATACTTTAAGTATCTAAAACTCTATAAAGCTGGTAAAGTAGATACAATACACGAATATACAAACACACTCTTATGCTGTACAGCCACAATACACATATACATATGAGCATAACACATACTATATTTTTATATTCAATACTAATCTCTACAGTGCTGAGTAAAAGTGTTGTCATTTTTAATTGCTACCAATAAAAACCCATTCATTTAAGAGAATTAAAAAAAAAAAAATTATGCTATAAATTTTCATTGACACGCAAAACAAATGTTGCTGTTTATAGATTAAAACTTCCTTAATTAAAAATTAACAACAATATTGCAATAAAATTGTTGCATTACAAAAATTTGATCGCAACAATTTGAATTTCCTTAGAACTACTAACAGCAAACAGTTTTAAGACAGATATTACCAACTAGTTTTACAAAACCTATCATTTTTTTACTGACTGGTAAAACTAGATATATTACATGAAATATGTTCTATGCTAGTCAAAATTAATGAAACTGCATTGGTGTAAAGAGTAGAATATCCATGCATATTTTATTTAGTGGTTACGTCATTTTCGTCAAATATTTTCCATGTGTGACCCTACCTTAAGTCAGAACCATTGTCTTGTTCTTGAATAAAATATGAACAAAATTTATAAAAAAAATTTAGTTTGAAAGAGTGCAATATTTTTGAAGGACGCTGTTTTAAAGTGGCATATTTTTGCCACTAATTGAGATATTGACTTGAAATACTTCTTGGCTAGGTTAGGTTCCATGGGCAGCCGCTCCTCAAGCAGCTCACTTGGGTCCATTCAAATCTGATCCCTTTGTGATACCCATGGGATAGTCATCAAGGTATTTGCAGTACTTCCGTTGACTCCAAATTAAACCAACCAGATTCCCGGATGAAGGAATAGATTCGTCTCAGAACATGATAGGAATGGAAATCCGAGGATGCGTTCCCTCAGGTTTGTCAGAGCCGGACATTGGCAGGAAAGGTGACACACAGTCTCTTCCTCTTCTTAATTATGGCAGCTTCTACAGTAATCATTGTACTGTAGGCATATTCTTCTAGCATGTGTCCCGATTAAACAATGTCCTGTAATAAAGGAGACTATTATGTAGATTCGTCCTGCTGGCATCATATACGGGCCAAGTCGACCTCGCTGTAGCACAGGAAGGTTCATTAGTCCACCTGTTATGTGCAGTCTCATATAGTTTCTGCTGAACAGCCATCTTGCATTTAACAAGGGAAATACCAGAAAACGGATCGATCGCCTCCTCACTCATCATCGCACCCCTTTTTGCCAGATCATCTGCTATACAATTACCCTGATTTCCATCGAGTCCAGGGATCCATATACGCGTTATCCTAGAATATCTCGCTATTGCATTTTGGAATAACCGGCATTCCTCGGTTAACCTAGATGTCGTAAAGACACCCGCTATTCCGTTAACGGCAGCCTTGCTGTTAGTAAATATACATATATCACCAGATATTCGATAATTCCTCAGCCAGTTGGATGCACGTTTAATGGCAGTAAATTCCGCCTGAAGAACAGTACAGAAGTTAGGTAGCCTAAAGATGGATTTTATCCCAAAGTTTTCAATATAGAAACCTCCACCGACCCTGTTAACCCTGTTAGAGCCATCAGTGCACAGTGGGGGATCTGAAAAAAAGTGGAGATAAATCTGTAACTTCTAAACGAATGGCTCGAGCCACAATGCCCCAAAGTGGGGCACCTCGGGTGTAGCAAAATAGCAGACCAAGGTAGGCAAAAAAATAAAATTTTACTTTTCAAATGCGAATAACTCGTAAACTATAAGAGATAATATATGGCTAAAGCAATGTTTTTTGTAGATCTCGTCTAGTACATTCCATGTATATAAAAATCTTTCAAATCGGATCGCAAACAAAAATTTGGCATCATTTTTAATTTTTGATATACCCGAGGTGCCCCACTTTTGGGGCATTGTGGCTTGGCCCCCCCCCCCTTGGTTGTTTAAGCCCAAATTCAAAACTTAAACTTACCAACACCTTCTCTATAGCCATGAGAAATTTTATTAAAATCGAGCCATTCGTTTAGAAGTTACAGATTTATTTCCACTTTTTTTCAGATCCCCCACTGTGCAGTGTATATCCGTATGACGTCAGCAGGGGGGAAGAGTCCGCGTTGCCATAAATCCCTATTCGGGATCATAATATGGAAATGCTTATTGAAAAAAGGATTTGCGATGCAGTAATCGACATTACCATGTATGTGCCCATAGTAATTCAGTATCCTAGAGTGTCCAAGGTCCTTACCAGACCACGAACAACCAGCTTTTAGACTCACAGCCACTGGTAACCAGTTTATAATAGTAAAAAGTGCCTTAGAGGAGGTAGACCTTATAGCGCCTGTAATCAGTATCGCGATAGTCCTTAGAACTCGTTCAAGTAGCATTATCCAGAGCCTGCCACCACACCAATACTCCATAGAACAAGATGGTTTTAACGACTGCCTTGATGATCCAATTGATACCTTTCGGCATAATATCCCAGTTAGTACCAATTTTCCTTTTGCAGGAGTAAATGGCCACATAGGCCTTTATAATCCTGTTCTGAATGTTCAAACTCCAGGACAACTTCTTGGCTACGCCCACTTCAAAATTTTATCCCGATCGGACCAGCCGTTTAGAAAAGCCAGATTTATTTCCAAATTTGGCTCTGCCCCACTGTGTGCACTTACAAATGCGAAACGAATTTTTTCATAACTTTTCTTTATTAGAAGATTGTTTAATTTTTTCTTTTTACTTCATGCTATATTTGTTACCTAGAGTGAATGGCGAACACTCTTGATTTCAGAAAACCACCAAAATTACGCTTTACTACCAAATGTCGAAACAAGTTAATGAAAACACTGTTATTGAGTTAATCTCATTGAAAATCATATTTATAATATTTTTGGACATACATAAGTATACTTGACATTCCTATAAAAATGATATTTAATGACATCGAAATCGTCTATTCCATGTTACCATATCTCAAAACATAAGTAGCAAACTTCGTATTTATTAGAATATTATTGCCATCAACGTAAAGTCCAAAAACTAATGACATAAACATCAATATATATACATAACGGTGGCGCCAAAAAATGTTGTGGGTAATCCCAACTGAAATAAAAGTTTAATTCTAAGATAAACGGTATCAAAATATTTGTCCTGTGTTAAGTATGATTTTTTAAGGCCTTTATGATTTCTTTCATATTTCTCTTAAAGGAACCATATACAATATTGATATCATATGAAAGCGGTTTGACGCTTACAATTCCACAAATACCCTCTGTTGATAATGCTTGTTTGGTATTGTAAATGGGCAATATCGGACTATGATTTCACCTAGCCCCATACAAATGTCCCACCAGAATACTCACAGAGCTGTCGTAAATGCATATGTTGATTATGCGGAAATCCTGATAAAATTTACAAATTGGTTCTAAATAATTTGTCCCTAGTCCCCATACAAAATGACATGATCCCAAGTATTATTTGATTTTTTTGTCAATTTACCTTTGTAAAGCATGTCAGTATGTTTAATATCAATTATGTTCATTTGTTGTTAATCTGATTAAAACGAGTGACTAGAAAAAAGTGCGTACTAAAATTATTAAATATTTTCAACAAAATCCAACATGGTCCTACAAAAAGTTGGCCAAGCATTCAAAGGTCTGCCATCAAACTTTGTCCAATGTTATTAAGCAGTACCGGGAGAACTTGTCCGTTGATATAAAACCTGGTTTAGGTAGAAGGAATGATGTTTCTAAAGCCAAACAAATAGAAAGCATTTTTAAGAGAGCTCCCAACACCTCCGGTAGGAAAGCAGCCCGGTTAGGTCAGTACTCGGACTATTTGGTACGAAAAGTTAAAGCCAATGAAGGTTTAAAAGCATACAAGGCTCAAAAAGTTCCTAACAGGAACTCTGCTAAAAACTTAAAGGCCAAAGACAGAGCACGGAATTTGAAGTCAAATTTTGTACAAAAAATATACCTGCTACATAATGGATGACAAAATGTACGTATGGAAAATGTTTCGCAGCTTCTGGGTCAATTTGGCAAGCAATATGCAGCATTAGCCCTATGCACGCTAAGTCAAAGGACATAAGTTCCTTCTTCAAGTTTTAAAGGTTTTCTATAGCCACCCTAATATAATTGAGTTTATTTGTGTACATATGTTTGATTGGATATGTGTACATGGTTTTCATACAGCTTTATTTATAGTGGCAAATTTATTGATTTATTAATGTAGCTGTGTTTTATTTTTTTTGTTTGCTGAACATATTTCCTTTATTTAGTTATTTATTTTATGTACATAAGAAAACTATATTATTTTAAGGATTTAATCTATATTTATCTAAAAAACAAAGAAAAACTTAATAGCATTATATGTGTATTCATTCCAATTCATTTTAATGTGCCAGTCACGAATTGTAGTCGAAATCAAAATACAATTGTTACATTGTGTTGCTGCGCAAAGTTTGTTTTGTGCACGAAAGTTAACATAAGTAACACAAAGTTTCTTTCAGTTTCTGTTTACTTAATTCTCTTTCATTTCAGTTCAGTATTCACTCTTTTTTTTTGCCTTTTAAGTTTATTGTGTAGTTTATTTAAAGGTTTTATGGTAGATTTCTTGTGGCCATTTAAATGATTAGCTTAATCCTTACAGATTTCTAACTTCCTTTATTGTGTTATAGTTTAGTAAAGTTAGAGTATGTTGTTATTATATGTGTGAGTGTGGTAGTTTTAATTGTACGCTGCACCTTAGTTCTGCTTTGTAGCTGTCTATAGGGTGTAAAATAGTAATTACCTTTAAGACATTTAAGTTTACCGACAACATATTCATGGATAAGTGTCTACTTTTTTCTGCTTCACCTAAAAGATCTAACAATTTCTTATTTATTTTAATCTTCCTAAATGAGTCATTTAGTCATAAAATATTGTACATGAAAGTAATTTGGCGACAAATTCACAGATGTTACACTGGAGACAATAGCAAAAATTTTAATTTGGAAAAGTTTATAAACAAGTTATAGATAAAGAGATAAGATTTAATATCATGTCATGACATGTCTCATATGTGAATGTTCGGTGACCAATGAGTTTCATCCTCAAATCATCAAAGGTAGAGGAGGTGTTTCGCTATTTAGTTTTCTTCTCATTGTGACGGCTTTTACAAAAGACATTCTACGGAAGTCGTTACCAATGAACGTGTGCACCAAAAGGCCAGTGGATACCTAACTTTGCAATCAAGTTCTATAAATGGGGTGCCGACAGATAAAGAGCTATACGTGATCTCTGCGTTTCCGTATAATGCCACATTTTTTTGGTTTCTATTGTTTCTCCTCAAGATACATCCAGGAATTTTTGAGTAATATACACATCAATATAAATGAGGATATATCTGTGTGATATATCTTCTATTGATCATTCTACACGGTTGTCTTAATTACCAATACTTCGATATTCTAACAAATAGTCTCAAATACAGTTGGGCTAAGTACAGGTATCTTTACCAAAAACCGGGATCGAAGTACAATTTGGATATTGTGTAAACTACTGGTATACGCAGGTGGGATATCCAGATTTATTAAATAATTACAATACTTTTGTGCAAACATATTCGTTCCAGTACACTACACTGTAGTGCATTGGACAGTGGTGAAATTTAGAACAAAATTGGAAATAAATCTGAAATTTCTAAGTGAATATTTTTAATATTGCCCATTACTGTAGAAGAGGTGGAGTTGGAGTTTCAAGGCCCCAAAGTTTGGGCACACTTTATATTAAACATTGGAAACGATACAACATTTTTGTTCTCAATCCGTTTGTAATGATTTAAATATATCTGGAATCTACTAAAAGAGATCTACAAAAAACCTACATATATAAGGCTTGCTTATAGTTCACGACCTATTCGCATTTAAAATTTGTTTATCTACCTTACTTAAGGGTTACACAATAAAGTATTACCCCTCTAATGCTTAAGCATGCCTCAAGGCACTCATCGCAAAAATGACAATAAATGCAAATATAACAGACTTTTCATTTCAAAAGCTCTTATAACGGTTTCTAAAAACGTACTTAAATATTTTCATAAGCCTTGAAACGTCTTAAAAGCTCTCCTCTTTCTTCTTTACAGCACTTTTCACATACCAAGTGCATTAACAACCAAATAAAAGTCCATGTTATGTTATCAAACGTTGATTAAAATGTTTTAAAGTTTCCCGATTGCAATCATATTTTTTTTCCTTAAAAGTATACTTATATTTTATATATTGGAGTCAAGATTTATGTAAAAAAAATGTGAGAGACGTGATTAGTTGATGAGTGCCTTCAGGCACTCTTGGGCATTAAAGACTAGTTTTGCTGAATCAGTTCTTCGCTCATATAGCAAAATGTTGTTTGAGTTTCCTTACTTTGATTTGTTATTTTTTACATAACATTTTAAGAAATGGCTGAACGGGTGAAAAAACTTTTCAAATAATCAAATTTGCGTGATGAACAATTAGAAAAGTTGTTTTCATTAAAAATAGACTGCAACTCGACTTTGTTTCAATCTCTAAAGCCCTAAGGGTGCCTTAAGGTACTCGTTTAATTTTTCCGACCTGACAGGTAAACCATTGATTATACAAACTTGTAAATGGTGTTTTTGAAATCAGTAGTGCGATTCACTAACTTTTAACGATCCGACAATCGTAATGTTTATCGACATAAATAATCGCTTGCAGTAACGATAGTGTGATTCAGTAATTTATTTTTAACGATTGTTTACAGCTGTATTTCTCTGTTTTCTGTATTACTGTGTGAAAACCATTATTTGACGCAAAATGAAATAACTAAGCAGGGGTGTAGTGAGTACAACTTTGACTAGCAGTCGGATGGTTGTTGGTTCGACTCGTGGCTGCGACTTATTTTTTTTTATTATTTTTTTTTTTATTTTTTGTTTGTAAATACATAATTAAATAAATAACTACTAACAAAACAACATATTTCTGGCTAAAATATAAAGGATTTCTTTTGGGACATCTTCCAGTAGAATAATAAGTAGTCTATCGTCAAATTTCTATTATTATTCGGGTTATTTTTTCATATTGTTGTGCTTTCATTATTTTTACGATAGTTCCAGCTACAAAAGGTGACGATAACGAAGAAAAAATTGCAAATAAACTTTATCGATTAAATAAACACAACTTAAATTATTGTCGCTAAAATAACGAACAAAAAACTGCTTAAAGTAACAGCTGACTTCAACCGACAGCGAATATCGTTAAAAATGTTACTGAATACCAAATTCGATAAATTTTCGTTATATTTATTTTAACGATGCGATTATCGTTATAAAAGTTACTGAATCGCACTACAGATAACAAATTTACCATAAATAAGTTATTACCAACGTTTTTAGACATTTTTTAGAAATTGGCTTTAGAAGGTTAATACACTCACACTTGCTTTAAATTTCTGTTACAAGTTGGTGTTTCAATTTTCAATCAAGAAATCAGCTGATTAAATTTTTGTTTAACAATTTGTAGTAAAATTGATTTTAACTTGCTTTCAATTTTTATAAATTTTTACAAGTAGTATATGTAAAAGACTATCAAGAAAAACCTGATCGTGTGGCTGCAGTATTAGTATGGTTATTTACTTACATGAGATCTAAATCTTTCTTTGGAAATAAATTTAACGGAATAACAATAAATGTATAAAAGTACTAGTATTTATGAAAAGAATTAATTAAAAATCTTTACTGAGTTAAAAGTAATGTGCATTTAAAATAATAAAATTTCCAAAAAATAGTTTTTTCACAATGCTTTTGCTAAAACTGGTGATTTTGGCACAGAAGACAAAGATAACCCAGGCCTGTCAAAAATGTTTAAAGACCAAGAATTGGACGCCTCACTTCATGAAGATTTTTGTAAAACTCAACAAGAGCTTGCAATATCATTGGGTGCTACTCAAGCAGCAATTTCAAAATGTTAGCAAGAAGCAAGATTCATCCAAAAGCAGGGAAGTTGGGTACCATACGAATTGAAGCTGAAATACGATTTTGTATGTCTGAAATGCTGTTTGAACGCTATAAAATAAAATCATTTTTGCACCGAATCATTACATGCGAAGAAAAATAAACCCATTACAATAACCCGAATAGTAAGAGATCGCCGAATCAACATCAAAGCCAAATAAAAGAACTTATAACCAATTTTGTCGAATTATCTTTGAAAATGCCACCTGTAGCTTAATAAAAGTTTTAGATGGACAGACGTGCCACATATGAAAATTATTGTCTCTACTATACCAACATTTCCTACAACATTCTTGCATATTTTTCTAAACTGTTCTTCACATTCAAAACGGGGTCTTTTCGACTCTACTTGAGCTACCACGTGAACCAACGTTCTCCACATTTCATTTACTGTGATATTCATTTCACTTTTTAAATCTTTTTCCATTTAAAATGAACTCATAGTTTTACATTATTCAGAGAAAATTATTTTGGGTTTCTATGTAAAATCACAACCATTTAAATATTACTGCCACACACATTTCAACAGTTTTCTAAGCCATCTGGTGTGCCTTTATTTAATGTAATAATTATTTTACGGTTAGACACACATAAATATTCATACGTGGCCAAGTGCTATAAATTGTTTATTTATTTATTTATTTATGTTGGGGTTAAGCAATGATTTAAATTTAAATTGTATTTGGTCAACACATTTTAAGGACCAAAGTGGCTTTTCATAGGGATTAGGCCACTTTATGGCCAATAGTGGGATGTGACCAAATACTTAAAGAAGTTAAACGGAAATTTATTGAATGACTTCTGCATCTCCTACCTTTTCTGATTATATTTACCACCTACAACAACAAACTCTTTGTAGGCATTGTGTCATAAATTGTAAAAGGTATAATAAATCCTTTTTGTTGCCATTTTCAAAGTCTTTTATTTACACAGAAAAAAACACATGCTACTAAACAAATAACAAAGAATTTCTCACATGCACACTCATACACTTATAAATATTTTATTTATAAAACACAGACACGAATATGTACACTAGGGTGACCCTTATTTTGCAATTTTCATATTTTCGATGCTCCCAAAATATGAACAATATCGTATAACGTTTAGATGTGAAGTTTCGAGTTTTGGGTCAATATAGCAATATTTTGAAACAACTTTTTGTATTAGCGACCTTGTCTCCCAGTTTTGCCCAAAGACATGCACTTTTTTATGGGCCCAAAGATTTGGGCCCTCGGTGTAATTTTTGCAAACAATTATAATTTTCTCAGGCTCATATCTTGCAAATCGTTCGAAATTTTTACTCTCTGATGCAAAGTTGTAGCTCTTGTCATAAAGAACAAAAATAAAACACATTATCTTCAAGATCAAAATCAGGTCCACAGGTAGCAAACTGTTCAAAGTTCGAGGAAACAATCAACTACAAAAATGTAGCTAAACAACTTTCAAGAACATATGAACTTCCTAGGAATGATTCTTAAAACCGTTAGTTAGAGCTTCTTCTTCGAGGTCAAAATCGCAAAAAACTTAAAAAATGCTATTTTTTACCTTTTTCCTCTGTTCAGGTCCATAGGTAGCAAACCGTTCAAAATTCAAGGAAACAATCAACTACAAAAATCTCGATATATATCGACGAAATTAAGATTATGTTAAAATTACATCTTAAAAAACATTTGGTAGCCTATATTATAATATAGAATTGTTAATGTCAGTGGTATTGTTAACCCTATTCTGAGGTCAAAATTGTATATGACAGCAAATCAGAAAATTAACAATTAAACCATTTTTTTCAATACTATGAAGTATCTACATACATATATGTATGTATTCACGAGTAAGAGTGTTATATTCCACTGTGACGAATCTTATATACCCACCATCAATTATGGACCGATCCTCACAACAGTTGGTAGAAAGAGTTAGGTTTCTTTAAAACTTGTTTATAGGGGAATGTGGGGCTAGGTGAAATCATGGACAGCTATTGCCCATTTCTAATACCAAACAAACCTTATCAACAGAGGGTAATTAAGAAAAATTTCAGCCCGCTAGCTCCTATCGCGATTTCAACAGACGGACGAATGGACATAGGTAGATCGTCTTAGACTCTTATAAGGATCTAGAATATATAAACTTCTAAGTATATTCATATATTTACAAAAATAATGACATTAATACTGGTTTAAATTTGTTAATATATATTAGAGTTCGTTTGTGACCAGGTCACTTCATTTGTTTTTCGGGTATCATAATTTTTTTAGGGTTTTTGCGTAAATAAAAATAATGGCGTCCTTTTCTTTTGAAAATATTCACTCCTTGTGGCGGATTTTAAGCACATTTTTCTGTAGAGCAAAAACGGTTTAATATATTGCAAATATGATTTCACCAGCCGATTCTCCAGCACAAATTAATACAATTGACGTTTTTTGAATCCTTAATAACCCACAACAGGGGGCGAAAAGATCATAAACATTTTTTAAAATTGTTAAAAAATCCAGATCTTGAGAATTCTTAAAATAAATTATATTAGTTTTTTTTTAACCAATTTCTAACGTTTTCCATTTTCAAACTTAAAAATTTTGAAAAACGAATTAAAAAATGTTCCTGAATTTTACAGTATTTTCAATAAAGTATCAGAATATTATAAGCTTTCTTTAAAATATTCGAATTAACATTCCAAATACTCAAGCAGCTATAAAAAGAAGAAAATAATAATAAAAAAACTTTCATTTAAATGCTTTAAAAAGAGGAAAATAAACTTTCATTTATCACAACAGAAACCCGGTCCGCGTTGCTGGCCCTTAGAAAACATCTGTTTTATATTGCATCTCGAACTCGATTTTAATATACAGTGTCGGACATGTTAATACATGTGGTGGTAGTCAGGCTAGTTCCAATGAGTTCAAAAATTCAGTAGGATAATCGACGGCTTGTTTTTCGTTCATTTATGTGTCAATCAATTTGTATTTTATTGTTTCGCCAAGCAGTTTCAATTGTATTTGCTTATTGAGCTTGTTAACATCATAATTTGTTGGTGCCCAAATTGCATGTTCCCACAGCCAATCCGAATTTTTGTAGTTGGCAGTAAGACTTGGGAACATCTTGTCGAGATCAGCTCGAATATTCATTTGCATTTGGCAGAAGTTTGGCAACGAAATCTAATTTGTGGCGGGATCAATTGGAATTTTTCCATTTCCGATGTCTAACAATTGTTGCTAAAATGTTTCGGCAGAAGAGTATTGCAGCAAATACAAACGCATGTTCGTTGATAGCGTTCGGCTTTTGTGGCTTCATTTCCAGTGAAATAAATTTGAGGGAACTTCGCATCATCATTGGAAAGCGGAAGCAATGATCCAATTCTATGGTACATTTATCCTTGAACTTTAAAGATGGTCATGAAGCCGACGTCATTTGAAAGCATGAGTTGCACTTTTGGATATTTTGAAAGTGCTTGGAAATAGGATTGGCGCCAGAAATGTAACTTAGAAGCAGCTTAGGCGACTCAATAACTGGCGGCAGAATAACTTCACCTTTCGAACAGCACATTCCCGGGGATTACTTAGGGAACTTCAAAACGCTGCAATGTAAGCAATGATTGTTGATTATGCCAATTAGTACGTCCTTGTGATTCCTGTAGTCATCATACTTATTGTAATACAATGCCGGCAACTTTAAATAGATTCTTTCTCTTGATCTAGCCATTCGGAATTGATTGGCTTTTAGTCTTTTGATATGCTGTTGAGGTGTCTCTGCAGCTCTCGATGAAGATGTACTGCGACGCATTTGCTGAAGCCGTGATTCTCGTTCTCTTCCCGTTTCTGCCGCGCTAGACGTAGATGCCCTTTCGAAAACAAATTTTATTTGAATAAAACCGTTATTCTTTTATTAAAAGTGGAATGCGGAGAGTTTTTCAAAATAGTATTTTTTTTAACGCAAAATTGTTTATCATCGATTGATAATATAAAAGAACTTTAATAGTACCGGACATGTGTTGGAATGTATTCCTTTCTTCTTTCTAAATCCGCTTAGAATCAGTCATATCAGTTGATATTCAATTAAGTTACTGGCTTGTAAGTGCATAAAGGTACGAAAACCTGCACAGAGAAAACAGATTCGTGGTAGCAACCGAGTTTGTTGCCAATCGAATGATTCTACATTAGTAACCGAATTTTACAGTTGTGGCTACAAAGTTTTAGAAGGGGTAACAAAAGTTTGGTTGCTTTAACCGAAATTCTTCTTTACCACGTGACTTTCTGTTGATAGAACCGACAAATTCTATGTGTGCAACCGAATTATTCGATTGGCAACAAATTTGGTTGCTATCACGAATCTGTTTTCTCTGTGTGTGCTTGGCAAATTCAAAAAAAAAAAAACTCTTGTTGTAATCGATAAAACCTACCAGCACCTTTCACTTCCCAGGTATTTCTACTTCTTTTTTTTTTGTACCACTCTGTTATCGATGCGGGAAAATGTTTGTATTTTAAATTAAAATATCTATTGGTCAATTAAATACAAAAGCTATTTTTAATTACATTTTTTTTTTGCAACATTGCAACCTCTTAATTTAAGCATTTGGATTTTAGATGCCAGAGATCACTTTTAGACTTTGTGAACAGCGAAAATCCAAAATGTACAAAATAAGGACCACCCTACTACACACTTACACACACACATACCAGTACTTACACAAATCCAAATGTGTTGAAAGAAAACACTCAGAAAACAGAGAGGCAGACACCTAAGACACCTCAGTGAGAGTCGGAATAAGAGAAGGCATTCAAGCAAAAAATTACTAAAACTGAATTATGGCTTAGAAGTAAGGAAAGTAGTTGTGCAATGAGTTGTGGAAGAGTTGTGAATAAGCAATTTTATAGATTTTAGCACTAAATTGATTTACAACACACACGCACCCATAAACAATCTCATATAATATTCGAGCAAAATTAAGAAAAAAAAGGTCATGAAAGAGACAATGAAAGCTACAAGGGAGCACAATGAAATCTTACTAATTTACACCTGAACAAACAGTATTTACAATCCCAAAGATTTCAATGTGTACTTATGACAATCTTTGTCATAAAATTTATTGATATTCTTTCTTCTATGGACAATAGAATGAAAGGTGTTAAAACACACTGATATATGAATAGGAACATACACAGAAACATACATTCAGATGTATAATCACACACAAACACATCAACTCTCTCATACATTTAGAATTCAATCAATAAAGTTTATTAGTAGATATTAGATATTTTTAGGATTCCAATATTAATACTTAGGAAAATTTATTTATGCAAACACGCAGTTAAAATATATATATAAAGGATTTCCTTTATATTTTATATATTTTTATATTCTCGTTTATACATGCTGTGTCGTGAAAATTAACCCTAAATTATAGGAAAATTTGTGAATTTACATTATATTTTGGGTAATATTTTTTCTTACAATTCTATTTTAAATATTGAAATTGTGTAATTATAAAATCAAATTGCAAAGTGGGGTGCTGCGATCTGCGCAAAACTTTCAGTTTAGTTTTTTATAACAATTTAAATGTTGATAAAACAGAGAATTGTCTGTTCATTTTTATGAATGCAGCTCAAAGATATTGCACTAAAATCATCCACCCTGTCATAACCTTCTACCCCGGTTCCCAATGATAATTTCAGAGCCAAAATGGAAGTTCAAGATGCACTGCTGTAAATTAATTTCGATACCAGCCAGTCTGCAACATCTTTAATGGAATAGAATATGTGGCTGGAAAACACTGATCCGGCAGACTTTTTGATATTCAGAGATTTATATCATGTAATTTGGATACCAGAAATTCCATTTTGCAAAACAATATTTTTGAAGGATAGAGATTTAAAGTGGCATATTTTTTAATCTAATTGAGATATTGAATTGAAATTTTTTTTGTAAGATCAAAAATTAACTTATCTAAACAAAAAAATAAGTTCGGAGTAAATTCGGATCAAATTGTTCCCAATATTTGCAATTAAAATTTTGATACAAATTTTAGTTTTAGAGACTCTATAAATATGTAATACGTAATAAAATCTTTATTTATTAACAAAACTCAATGAAATTTTCAACGTTTTTTTTAGTTTGTCATTTTAAATAACAAAATCTAAAAAAACTTGTCGAAAGGTCAAAGGGAATCCCGCAATTCCTAAAAATTGGAGCGAAAATCTCAAAAATGGAATTTTTTACAATTTTACCCATAGAGTCCACATATCCTTCGGGGCTGGGAAAATACTTTGGGGATGAATAGGAAACACATCAAGGTTCAATAAACTGTCTTCCGTTTTCTGATTCCGGCTTTGGGATTTTAGAAAATTTAAATTTTGATAAAAAATACGTCAAATTTTGAAGGGCGTAGGGGTGACATATTACATAAATGAGAAATGCTTTTTATAAAAAAATGTTCTTCGTAAAGATACCTTACAGGAAAATATAAAAGTGTTATATGTTCTTAAAGAAAGTTTTTTTTTTTTAATAAAAAATGAGTTAAGTCACCTTTTCGCCCAAAAAACAGCAAAAATCTACTATTTTTTTAATGTTTAAATTGAAAATCGTTTAATTTTATATCCGTAATTGATATTGCTCTGAAGTCATTTGTATATTATTGGTAATTTAGTTGTCTAACTAACAAACAAATTTTTAGACCATTCGGTCCAAAAGTACCACATACATTTTTAAAAAAGCGGACCAAGGTATGGCAAAATTTTAAAATTTCAATTTTGAAATGCCTATAACTTGGAGATTAAAAGAGATAAATAGCACACGCAAGCATGTTTTCTCAAGACCTAGCCGAGCGCTTTCCAAAAGTATAAAAATCTTAGAAATCGGATTGTAAACAAAAAATGGCACGTGTTGAACATGTCGAAGGTACCCTACTTCGAGCCCCCATTGCGCCGCCCCTGGAGAATTTATAGAGTCCATTTTAATAATTTAAACTCGAATACTCCTTGGCTAAGCCAGCATCAAATTCTATACCGATCGGTCCAGCCGTTTAGAAATGCCAGATTTATTTCCAAAACATTTTGATTCTGCCCCACTGTGCATTGTTATATTGAATTTTAATAATTTCAATGCGTTGTTGAAGTGTGTATCGTTCCATTTTTAGTAATGGCGTAGTTTCTACTTGCCAAATATCAAAGAATAAAAGCTTCAAAAGTGAAAGCTGCTGAAATACCGGGTGATTTAAAATAACACCTCTTGTTGGAAAACCCTTTCCATGTAGGCTGTATGTAGGCTACTATCAATAGTCAGCATGTAGTGATATTGCCATAGTTAATTCAGTTAATGTCTTATTTTTTTTCAAATTCTAACTTCACATTTTTATTGAATTTGTCAACTTCACAATGATTTATCAAAAAAAAAAAAACTGTTACCATTTTCATGTGATAAAAACATAAAAAATGTAAAGAAATCATTATCACTTGCTTGTGTCTAGAAATACGCTTACGTGTTTGTTAGTAGTATGTTCGTATCGAATAAATATTGAGTTGTGCAATCAATAAAACTTTATGTCTCTTGTACACGATTTTAAACAAAGAAATAATAATAATAAAAAAGAGAAACATAAGCAACATATAAAAAACATTTAAAGTGAAAGCATGTCAAAGTTAATATCTTTTGAATGAATGTCATAATAAAACGTTTAATAAAAACAAAATTAAAAGCGATGTGTTATGATGATGTTTTATTTATTTAATTAAAAGGACATTTTATATTGTTGTATTAAATAAAAGTTGATTGATTATATTAAGGGTTTGGGGTTTCCAAAGAATTTAATTAAATCTATCAAAATACAGTTGCAAATATTGAGTACAACAGAGATTTTTTATACAATTAAAATAAAATTAACCTTGCTGAAAAATAAGAATTTGAAAATTACTTTTTCCATAAATAATTTATTAATGCAAATATGTTACACCTGATGAATTTTCATTGTATCAATGTGCTCAACATAATATAAATGAGGTCAAAAGTTGTTTTATGCCATCTGATTAGATTGAAGAGTATTGCTGCTTCTATAATTTAGACGAAAAATGGCAACAAAAAAAGTAACAAACATTTCAGGTACAGACCTTTGGGACTGACTTTGTTGCGATGGTTAGGAAGTACTTAAAAGTAGCTAGGACTGCCTATTCTGAAAAAACTGTGTTTGATATTCCTGATACTATTTATATTTAAATTTATTGCTATTTTTTTTTACTGATTTCTGAAAAAAAATTAATAATACGGAAATTAATTTCAGTAATCACTTTATTTTTAATGTTTAATTCTTAATGTAATTGTAACAATTTAGTTATAGAAAACAATATTTCATATAATGTGTTTTACAATTACTCAATTCTGAACAGGAATATAAAGGGCACCATACACTGTCAAAATATTTATCAAGCACTGTGGTAGTATTAGTGAAAATGTGTTTGTATGTGCGACACCGACAACGCTTGATGGAAAATCAAAAACATTTTGATTTTTAGCACGCTTGATGTCACTTTTTGATAATTTATGGTGTTTTCTCATCAATCACGAAGGCATTTACTAAAATATTGCAAGGCGTGAGGTTGATAATTGTGTTGGATGAAGAAAATTATTTGTTTTATTACATATTTCTTTTATTATTTTTGTTTTTTCTTTTTTCTAAACATGCTGCCATTATTGCAATTAAAGTTTCATCAGATATTGACATTTTTGAATACACTTTTAGTGAAAATAAAAATGGATTATAATTCCCGCTATTGGTGTTAACACCACATAATCAAAAACATAATGCAGATTTACGAGTCATCAATCAAGTGTACATCAAAGCATCTGGGTAGAAAATACTAAAATAGGTGTTAATGAAAAGTTGAATAACTTTTACAATTTTTATCCGATTTGAAAAATTAAAGCCACGTTTTGTTAAAAACAAAATTTTCTTTGTACATTGGTATAAATTTTTATAAGCTTTCATATCACATGATCAATTTTATTTTCTGTTAGATATTCTTAATAAAAACAATACTTAAGACTTACAAATGCATAAAAAAATGCATTTGTCATTTGTTTTCTGTTACTGCTGCTACTTTAAAATTTAATAGCAATAGAAGTAGCAGTTGAGGTAGTAGTTACGTAGTAGAAGAAGTAGCAGTTAAGTAGTAGTTGATGTAGCAGTTGGGGTAGCAATAGAAGTAGTCAAAAATCAAAATCTCAAGCCGAAAATGTATACTGTTTGTTGTTGTTGTGAATGTATATTTGTGTAAGATGTTCGTGTTGTAAACAAAAGTTCGGCTTTTTTTTTTGTATGCACATAGTTACCATCGTTTTACTCACACATTGTTTCAAAGCGTTGCCGTATTATTTACTTGAAATAAAAACGAATTCTAAGAAAACAGATTTACAACTTTTTCCACAAAATGTTACCTCTAAAGAGTTAAGAAAACTAACTAGCCCAAACAGTTAAATGTACAAAAATGCATTTATAATTACGTAGAACATAAATATTTCCCATGAAAATTATATGGCAACGTATGCAATAACTTGTTTATGTTAATGGTAACTTTGTACACACAAAAAACACGATCATTCTGTTAGCAACACGGACATATGAGACGAATAAAAATTAATTATTCTTTCAAACACTCTCAAAACAACAACAATACACTATGCTTATTTGTTGTATTTTTCGTATTATGGCTGAAGATTTTCTTTTTTGACTTCTTCTATTGTTACCTCAACTGCTACTTAACTGCTACTTGTACTACTACGCCAACTGCTACCTTATTGATACCTTACTGCTACTTCTAAATAATATAAATAACAACTCGATGTAGAGCAGTAGCAATGATTTGTATTTTAATTCTACTACTCCATTTACAATTCATGTTTTATTACTATTGCTCTGTTTAGAGTTTTATTTTTTGAAGGTAGCAGTAGTTTTAGAAAAAACAAGAAACAAAAATAAAATGCTACCGCCACTGAACATTTTTTGAAGCAGTAGCTTCAAAAATATTTTAGTTATCGTAGCTTTTTAAACAATGATAAAATCTAAAAATAAATAAAAACAAAAATATTCGATTTTGTCTAATGAATCGAGATAGAAAATCCATCCGGTCTGTTGAATAACTCGAAAACCGTCCTTTGCAAATAACGATTTAAAAAAAAAACCGGAATATTGGGTTTTTCAAACAATTCGAAAGCAGATTTGACAACTCTAATTGCCGCGTAATCAATATATTTATGACTGCTCAAACAGTATTCGGGGAGGGCATTTGTATGGGGGTTAGGCTGTTATAGCCCGATATAGCCCATATTAACAGAGATTATTTGTGAAAAATGTCCAGCTAGCTTCTATATTTTGGGCCCTATCGTGTTATCAACACACTGACACACGGTTGGTCATGGTCGTAGAATCTTATGGGAATTTAGAATATTTATTATTTTTGGTTCTATATATTTCAATATGTTTTAAATGTAATGACAAAATCAATCTTTTATTTATAACATGTCTTAAAAATTTAATTAAAATTTTTTTTTGTCATTCCGTTTGTTATTTGTGACCCCATAAATTATATTTTTACATTCTGAATCATTATTGATAGCCGAGTCGATGCAGAGCGGCTGAGGATCGTTTTGCATCGGCCAAAACTCTATAACTTTTTATGGAGATATATTTTCTTGAATTTTTCTCCAGTTTTAACGTCTTAAAGATCAGTTTAGCATTTGTTGAGAAATTTAATGTTGTTGTTTTTTTAGTCAGATTTACTTATAAACAAGTAAGAGTGCTATATTCGGTTATGCCGAATCTTATGCACCGTGCACCTTTGTTGTGGATGCATTAATTGCCCACTTTCTGCGTATATCATCCTAAATATATTAAGAAAACTTTTAAACATTTTACATTTAATTCCTGACAAACAGATTATATTGTAGAAGTTCCAAACGAAATGACAGCCTTATATATACCCTTCTCACGAAGGTGAAGGGTATAAAAACAACAACGCCAAACTACACGAAACACAAAAAAAAAAAAAAAATACGCAAAGCAATGAAACCAACACACATCCAAACATATGTTTTGTTGCTTTTTTGTCAAAGCATTATTGGACGGATTTTGCTGATTTTAAATAGGAAACTTCTCGAAAGCATGTCTGACAGAATTATTGAAGATTTGTTGACGGTACCAAGATCTGAGCTATAAACTCCCTTTGCAAAATATTTAAGAACATAGTGGAGCATATAATAGGAATTTAATTTTTTGAAAGCAGCTATGCGATTAGAGAAAATTTGTCATAAATTTGAAACTTACATAAAAAAAAATAGGTCTACTTCGGAAGGCTCTTCAGCACGCAATTATACTTATATTGAAATTATTTTTCTTCTATACTACTTCCCAAAATGTTACCGTTGAGAAAAATATACACGCAATATTTATTTTGTTTCGCGTTAAAACTGGGAAGCTCGATTTTGATTTTAGACCCATGGTTTCTTCGCCCACAAAGTTTACATAGACAGCAAGCAAGCCAGCCAGTCATATGAACAGATGAAATAAAAATAGAAACAATATTGGGTGTAATTACATTCAAATGAAAAAAGTGTTTTACAAAAAGGTCAGAACAGGTCAACATGTATACATGTGATTAAAGAGGACACTTTGCCCTTTCTTCTGGAAGTAAAATTTGTTAAACCGCTTTTGACCCTTAGGAGTTCTATTCAACTAAAATTAAAATTTGAATAAAATATAGTACGTGAATAAAATTTAATAAACCAGCAGTTTTAAATAGTACATTGACACATCAAACCAGTCCTTAAAGGCTATTATCCTACAAAGAGAAAACAGATTCGTGATAGCAATCGAATTTCTTGCCTATAGAATGATTCTACCTTAGTAACCGAGTTTTACAGTTGTGGCTACAACATTTTAAAATGGGTAACAAATGTTTGATTGCTTCAACCGAAATTCTTCTTTGTCAACTGACTTTCTGTAAATGGAACCGAAAAATTCAATATGTGCAACCGAATCATTCAATTGGTAACAACATAAATACCAAAAAAATAACATAAAATATTTGTCTTTAATAGCATGCCACGACCACACTTACCAATATTTTTATCTAATTCCTTGGCTACATTAGTTTCAATATGTTCACTACTGAACGGCATTAAAATTATGGAAATCGGTGTTAACAAAACAGCGATAGTTTTCTGTATATCTGCTTGTTGAAATCATCTTTCAGAAGCCAGAAATTACTTACAAACATGATTTATCGGCCATAGTTGTGTTTTGGATGCTTTTTAAAAACAGGAAACCCACAAAGGACTGCAAGTCATTTCAGAGACCTATGCAAAGAAAATAAATTGTTATCCGGAGTTTTTTACTAAATATATGGGCTAATTTTGGGAACAAATTTTATTAAAAAAATGTTCAACTAAAATTTTCTTTGGCGAAAATTCGGCTCAGCCGTATATAACAATATTACTTGTTTCTATATTTATTCATAAAAAATAGCTTTTAATTAAAATGGGGCGGTCTATTAACTGAATGTCACAGCAATTTGTTGTGTTTTTTCTCTTTAAAAAATTAAATTTCATTAGCAACAGTCCTGTTAAAATATTCAGCACTTATTTGCATTATAATGTATTCATTTTTTATGAATTGCAGCCATTTGGCTTTGACAAAATTTATTTATTTGCTTGTCAAACGCTTTAAAAGTGGTACCAAAATGAAAAAAAAACAACAACATTTATTTTACACAATTTCTACCTCTAATATCAAACAAAGTTGTACTGTCTGTCTATTACAGCAACACGACACAAATTAAAATGGAATAAATTAAATCTAAAAAGAGATGAAAAAAGGTGAATAATCTACGGTTATAAAATCTTATCATTTGCTGTAGACCTTTTTCATGGTGTTGTTGCTCCTGCTGGTGGCTATTTAAACTGGCAAAAAAATAATTATTTTGTTATTTTGGGCATTAAATTAAGAACTGATTTTTTTTCTTTGTTTTATGGTAAAAAAAAAAATACATCCATCCTTCCATCCGCTGCTACTGCTGTTGCTACTAGGTTTGTTGTTATTGTGCAGAGCATGAAATCCTTTTGTTTTAATTGCTTTAAACTGTCTAAAAAATTAAGGTCTACGAAAGGACTTTTATACAAATTTTCATTACATTTGATGCCATTAAATATTTTCTTTATTACATTAAATTAATTTTAAATGTTTTGTGACATGATCTCATAAAAATAATATTAAATTTATATATGTATTTGATTCAATTAAAATGAAGATTAAATTTTTTTTGTGTCAGCTAAAATTAAAAATATTTGCCAAAGATACAAACATATTTCATTTTGTAGCTTGATTTTTTTTCTTTAAAATTTTAAATTCTATTACTTTTTAGTGGTAATTTGTAAAAGTATTTTTTATTTATTTGTAATAGTATTTTGTTTGTTAAACAACACACATGAGACCATTTTGTATCGTTTTTATTTCATTTTTTGTTTTTTTAATTTAATTTCTTTTTCTGTTGTCTTTGCGTCACTTAAAGTGCATAATTTACACACTAAAAAACATAAATTTTAACCAGTCATTGCTAAATAAAATGAAACCACAACGAGTACAAGTGAAATACATGTGTGATACTTATAAACAAACATATGTATGTAGATTTGTTTGAATGTGAGCAGTTCCATAGCAAAAGTTTTGTTTGCTAGTAAATTTCACGGATGGCTACCGATTCAAAACGATTTTAAAAGGTAACGGCAACGTTAAATTGGATTATTTCGGTAACGCTATTTTACAGATCACGGTAACTGTAGCTTAGGGATAACGGTATTTTAACCTGAATGAAAATATTAATAAAATTTACAATAATTAAAAATACGTTGACAAAGGTGTTATTTTGTTATATTTTAAATTTTGTATTGAGATTTCCTTAAACTCAATTATTGAAATTAAAATTGCGTATTTTTATAATCTTAATTATTTGTGGAATATCGATTATGTCGGTAACGATAGCCTAGCGGTAACGGTAGCCAACCTTGAAAGGGTATTTTATTGGTAACGTTAGCTTACCGGGATTTATATGATAATCAACTAAAAACTGACAAAGTTATGTACACCGAGAAAACATATTCGTAGTAGCAACCGAATTTGTTGCCTGTCGAAGGATTCGGTTGCACTGAGAAATTTTCAGTTCTCTTAACAGAAAGTCAGTTACAAAGAAAAATTTCTATTGAAGCATTTGTTACACCTTCTAAAATTTTGTACTCACAACTGTAAAATTTGTTCTCTAAGACAAAATCATTCGATTGGCTACAAATTCGGATGCCACCCTGAATCTGTTTTCTTTGTGTATATAATAATAATACTTTGCAGTGATTCTAATTAATAAATTCTCGTGTATTTCTATAAAGTACAGGATTTTCCAACAAGAGGTGTTATTTTGGTATTCAAAGAAAAATGGCATTTTTTGAGATAAATTATCGGATGTTAATTTTATAATAAAGAGGAGGTGTGCCGTTAATAATGAAAAACAACATCAGCCAAATAGCCACCACGACCACGCTTACAGGAGCATATCCTTTTCATGAAATTTTCCATTACCAAATCGCCAAATCTTTCACGTGACCCTAAAGGAAGAAGCTGCAGGGTGTTAAATTACAAGATCTTAGTGGCCAATTGTGATCACCTCTTCGAAAGAGAACACATTCCGGAAACTTTTCCGGTAAAAGAGCTATGGTTTCGTTGCTTGTGTGGCACGTAGCGCCGTCTTGTTGAAAGTAAACGATGTCTAGATCAATATTATCAAAAATACGGTGTAATGCCCAATTTGCAAAGAACGACGAGGAATGCAAGGGGAACAGCAGCAATAATCTCAGTTGTTATTGAGCGACGTACACGGGTTTTATTCTTTACATCACTAACTTGTCCTAACAGCTCGAATTTTTCACCAATTTCTGTATTGCGGTCCGACAAGGTGCTTCACGACGACCCAAAAATGCTCTAGTTTTGCGAACTGTGACTGCAAGATTTTCACCATTTTTGTAGTGAATTTTAATAATTTCAATGCTGTTGAAGCATGTATCGTACGATTTTTAGTAATGGCGTAGTTTCTACTTGTCAAATGTCAAAGAATAAAAGCATCAAAAGTGACAGCTACCGAAATACCGGGTGATTCAAAATAACACCTCTTGTTGGATAACCCTTTACTAAGTATATTAATTACTTTTGTGCATTTATTAAATAGAATATAGACGAAATCATTATTTCATTGCATTTGAAGCGCAACTTTCAACTAATATGAATTAAAAACGTAGGTTTATTCTATGAGTTTGGAAGTTCTTTTTTGGTATACAACTTCTAACCATTACTAGATGAATCAAGAAAGGAGGAATTAAGCAAGTAGAGTTTTACCTGCAGACAGCTAAAATTTACACCCTGGGAAGCTAAGGGATGTAGAAAATATTTAAAAATTTGCAACTTCTACAATAAATTGACAGCACGGCTTCGCTCGGTAGCTATTTACCAATGTTAGTTCTAAATGTTTCTCCCAAAAATGTCTCATATTAAGAAAAATGAGAAGTGAAAAGGAGGCAATATACTAAAAATTTAAATTTCCGGATTTTTGATTTTTTTTCTTTACTAACCATCTCCTGAAAATTTCGAATCGAATAAAAAATCAGTCAACTCCCTCCAGCCGTTCTTACGAGATGCCATTACATAGGTTAGGTTAGGTTATCAGGCAGCCGTCCAAAATCTTCTTTGTACAGCTCACTTGGGTCCAATAAACGTTCCCTTTGTGGTACCTGAAAGGAGATAAAGGAAAAGGGGAAAGAGATAGAAGTAGATGATAGGCGTTCTAAAGATTGTTAAGCACGAGAAGAAAAGAATAGAAATCGAAGGAGTAAGAGGAGAAGGTATTGAGATTCAATGACGCGGACCATCATGAGACAGTTATCGTGTCTTCATGAGGTGCAATTTGCAAGTCCGGTCTCATCAACCACCTGCTTTCCCTAATAAAGGCGTCTATACACCTTAAATTCTTCACTGATAGCCCGGAGAGGGTATCAAGAAATCTCTCACCTAAAAGTCTGACTCTTAGATCACCAAGTGCCGGACAGTTACAAAAGAAGTGTAGAATAGTTTCTTCCTCTTCCTCATTTTGACAACTTCTACAGAAGTCGTTATAAGGTAACCCAAGTCTCGCAGCATGGGGACCGAAAGTGCAATGTCCGGTAATCATCGCCACCATATTGCGTAATCTCATTCGTTGTAATCTAAGTAGATACGACGTGCGTGTACAGTCCAGCACAGGCCATATCGTCCTCGTGATAGTACAAGTGGATTCATTGCCCCACCTAGTTTGGGCAAGTTCGTAGTATATGTCATGTATACGCTTCTTGCAAGTTGACAGCGGGATTCCACAGAGGGAGTCTATATCATCTTCTGATAGAAGGGCTCCTAATCCTGCCAAGTGATCAGCAATACAATTGCCTTCATTGTCCCTGTGTCCACGTACCCATGTGAGTACAACTGTCGAATGTCTCGCCATCTCATTTAAGGATGCCCGGCATTCCTGGACCATATTTGATGTTGTATAAACACCTATCAGGGACTTAATTGCGGGTTTACTGTCGGTATATATACGAATATCCCTACCAGATACTCTGTAATATCTGAGCCAGTTGGCCGCTCTTTTAATAGCCGATACTTCGGCCTGAAGAATGTTGCAACCATCTGGAAGCCTAAAAGACATTCTTACTCCAAATTCAGGGATGTATACACCACCACCCACCCTGTCCCCCTTTTTGGACCCATCCGTATAGATGGATAGCCTCATCCCATCAACAGGGTTACCATCGACAGCTTCCATATTGGATGGGATTGAGAAACCGAAGTTCCTCAGGAGGAAGGGCTTGGGAGTGCAGTAATCAATATGATCAGGAAGATTGCGTATACTTCCTATTATGCAAGCATGTCCATAGGGTCTGTAATTCCATGCATTGCTGGCGTTTAGCCTGAAGGCCGTATTCAATGCCAATTTTCTGGCCATAAGATCTACTGGTATCCAGTTGAGTAGAGTGAATAGCGACTTCGTCGCGGTAGTTCGCATTGCTCCTGTTATCAGGATTGCCATGCTTCTTAATACCCTATCAAAGAGTATACGATTTGAGGCCCTATCCATTGCCCCCCACCAGACAGAGGCCCCATAGAATAATATAGGTTTAGTAACCGTATCAACTAGCCAATTCATGTTCCAGGGTCTAATACCCCATCTCGTGCCTATGGCCTTTTTGCAGACATACATAGCCGTGATGGCTTTAGCCGCTCTTGCCTCTGTATTGAGTTTCCAGGATAATTTCCTGTCGAGTATGATGCCCAGGTACCTTGCATTGTCCGAGAGTGACAATTCGGTTCCGTTAAGTCGGGGCAACTTGAAGTTAGGAATTTTATTCCGTTGAGTGAACAGTACTAGTTCAGTCTTGCTGGGATTTACACTTAAACCACTATCGATACTCCATCGATTCAATGTTCCTAGTGCCATTTCCAGTCTTTGCGATATCGTGCCCAGATGAATCCCTGAAACTGCAACCGCAACGTCATCCGCATAGGCAACAGTCTTAAAGTTCTGGGAATCTAATTTCATAAGCAGACAATTTAACGCCAGATTCCACAGAAGTGGAGAAAGGACGCCCCCTTGGGGAGTGCCTCTGTTGGCAGATCTAGAGATCGTAGTCGTTCCAATTCTGGAGCGAATGATCCTGTAACTTAGGAGGTACCTAATGAACCTAACTATAGATTGATCGAGTCCTAGTGAAGCTAGGGCCGATATGATGGTTGCAGATTTCACGTTGTTGAAGGCTCCTTCTATATCAAGAAAGGCCACAAGTGTGTAATTGCGGTATTCGATAGATTTCTCGATATGTCCCACTAGTGAGTGGAGTGCCGTCTCAACTGATTTCCCCTTGGTGTATGCATGTTGAGAGGTAGATAATAATCCCTTGTTTACTGACATTCTAATATGGGTGTCGATAATTCTTTCCAGGGTTTTTAGCAGAAAGGATGATAGACTTATTGGCCTAAAGTCCTTTGCCTTGGTATGTGAGGCCCTTCCACCCTTCGGGATGAAAGTCACATTGCATTCGGTCCAACTGTCAGGTATATAGGACCATGAGAGACAGGCTTGAAAGATTACAATCAGCCATGGTGTGACTATTTCTGCATTGTATTGCAGGTCAGCCGGTATGATGCCATCAGGGCCTGGGGATTTGTATGGATCAAAACTCCGAATGGCCCAGAGTACATTGTCCTCGTTAATCCTAATTGAGGATAAGATTCTATCATGCGGTTGGGATTCACATGCCGCGTTTACTGGGAGACTTCCCGGAAAGTGAGTGTCCATGAGCACTTCAAGTGTCTCATGTCCACTTGTGGTCCATTTACCGTCTTACTTTTGGATATAGCCTTGAACGGTTGGTGATTTGGACAGAATCTTGCGCAAACGGCTTGTCTCAGAGGAACTTTCGACGCCGCTACAGAAGTCCCTCCATGTCTTCCGTTTCGCCCTTCTGACCAGATTTTTAAATTTATTCAACGATGACTTGTAGGATGACCAGTCTCCTGATCTTTTAGCCTCATTGAAAAGTCTACGGCTTCTCACTCTGGAGTCCGCTATTTCCGGTGACCACCATGGTGGTCGTCCGTTACCTCTTCTTACAGAGGGGGCACAAGTGAGTGCAGTGGCGTCCTTTATGGAATTTGTGAGCGTATTTACAGCCCTTACAATGTCCCCAATATTATTTACTAAGGGAGGTTGAGGAAGGAGTTCAGATAGATAACGTTGATGCTCGTCCCATCTTGTCCTCCTTCTATTCAAAAAGGGTTCAACCCTATATGTTGTTTGTTTGTTTCTTTATTTTTGTTCATTTTTGTTCCCACGAGTATGCACGTAAGGGTATGGACAATCCATGCAGGGACGGCGTACATGGACTAGGCAAAAACTGTATTACAACCGACCCGTGCCCTGGCGTCGGAGGGGAGCTGTTAGCAGCTAGTCTTCTTTAACCACTAACTAGCCATTCAGGTCTTCAGCACAGCTACCATCACTTTGACCTTACAAGTGGGGGGAAAGAGAGAGAAAGAGAGAGGAAAGAACAGTTTTGGTCCGCGGGTCGTAGTACTAGAAGAGAGAAATGATGTGCTATCACTAGGCGACCATTTGTTATAAAATGTATCGCCAGTTATAGCATTATCATTACACCAAAATTACATCATATTGTGACCATTTGTTATAAAATGCATCACAATCTGATGTTGATTGGCTATCGCAATTCTGTCTACAAAACCTAGCTATGTCAAGAAATTTAGACCATTTGTTAGAAAATGCATCTCTATATATTGACATCGCTCGAGCAATTGTCAAGACCAGTGACCTGTTGTTAAAAACAGAATCACTAGAGTAGGCAATTGTTCCCCC
Source organism: Calliphora vomitoria (assembly GCA_942486065.2). Taxonomy (NCBI): domain Eukaryota; kingdom Metazoa; phylum Arthropoda; class Insecta; order Diptera; family Calliphoridae; genus Calliphora; species Calliphora vomitoria. The sequence goes on from OW818029.2 coordinate 89,989,057, forward strand.
TATCCGCCACCTGGGACGCGTCCGATGGGAGACTGAGAACTCCACACGGAGTTCTCAGTCTCCGTTCAATTTTATATAAATAGTCAATTAACAATCTATTGCTTTGCTAAAAATATATTTCACTTCATTTTGAAGACACAAGCATTGATATAGTTTATCCTATTAATGCCGTCTGGGTAGAAAAATTCTAACTCGAGCCAGGTGAAAGTTATAGTAAATATGTTTGTCATGGGTAGATAAAGAAGGAATTGCACTACTCAAGAAAAAATTGATTATCACATAGGACCAATCTTTGGGCCGTGGTAACAATCTTTGTCGAGATGCGAGGGCTTAAGTGTATTCTGTGGTTCTGATCTCCTGTTTTTCTAGTACAGGTTTTCTTTAGTACATTTCCACAAGAGTGCATGTACCTTGAAAAAAATGCGCGACTAAATTCTCAAAATCTGAAATAAATGGCTCTGGAATATTGTGTAATGGAATTCCAGAAAACCCTTGTCCTCAAGTTAAAAAAACTATACTCATCTAGATCCAATTCACTTAGGCTACAGGTATGTCTTATGTGCTGTAAAATTAATGAATATGAATTTTATTTTTCTAGTAAAATTGATATTTATATTGGGCAATACGTATCATATAACCAGAACCACGGCAATGATTTTGAGGTATTTTTTCCTTTGCTTCAGCAACATTCAAACGAAAATCAAACTGAAAGTACTTTTGTTGTTGATCTTATATATCCTTATTTCCAGATATTTCTGATACTCTCCAAAGAACTTGGAAGCTTAAATTCTGCATACTATAATATCAACTGCACTTAAGCTTCTAGTGAAGGCAGATTTTTTGAATTTCGCTGAGGTAACGGAGATACTCCCTAGTATGGATATGTTTATACACTAAATTAAATATGTGTCTAAATACACTACATACTCATCAACAAATATATAATAAATGTGTTTATTGATCATTTTTCAGGTTGTTACTTTGAACCCATTTTAAAACCCATTAACTCTGAAGTGTGCAGACAAACACCCAGATGCCACATTTTTATTTGTATTGCACTCTATAATTGCCAAATTGCTAACTTTTTTATGTATATAGCTTTAAAGTGATAAATAAGTGATTAGCAAAACATCGAATCAAAAAACAACAGTTTTACATGAGTTTATTGCAAAACAATTGTTTTAGTAAAAAGTTCAATAACTCAGTTAATTTTAAACGGATTAAAAAATACTGCGTTTTACTAACAATACAATAGCCACTCCTTAACAATTCTGGCGGTGTGGTTTGGGCGGTTTTTCATGAACTATGAGAGCGTATGAGTAATATTGATCAATTGTAACAAGTATACTCCTGTCATTCTCTTAAACAGAAACAAATATCCAAACCTGTCGTGTTACTTTGCTAAATTCAACAAAATTTGGTATGACTAAAATTGAATATACATTTTTTTTTTTTTATTTCGTCAGCACAGGTGAGGTGTGCTACTCCAAAGAAGAATCTTCTAGCGATACAATCATTAAAGAAAATTATTTACATTGAATAAATAGAAAAACAGATTAACTTAAGTTCTGTCATACAATAGCGAATAGGGAATTAATTCATATGTTAGAGAAACGTATTCACGAAGGCTCTCCACCGATTTCTATCATGTGCCATATGTCGGATTTGAGGCCACGTGAGTCCTCGTTGTCGATGTTCCGCTTCAACAGATCTTCTCCATGTTGTTCGTTGTCGTCCAACATTTCGTCTTCCTTGCGGATTCCATTGTAAACTGGCCTTTGCTATGTTGGAAATGTCTCTACACAGCATGTCACCAATCTACCACCATTAACGATGGCGGATTTCATGGGCGTCGGGAGTTTGGTTGCTAATTGTCAGCAGGTCGGCGTTTGCGATGCGGTTTGGCCAAAATATTTTGTTTATTTTGCGCAGACATTTATTTACAAACACTTGTAGTTTTGTCATTAGGGGCTCAGTGACTTTCCACGTTTCACACCCGTAGAGAAGGACCGACTTTACCCTACACGCAGAAAAAAAATATAGTTGAACATTGTTACTGTAACCATTTCAAATTTGAGCATAGTTACTGTAACAATTTAAAATTTTTTAACAATATTATAGTCACAGTAACAATATATATGATTGTGGTAACAATAATATGGTTAATTTACGATTCACATGAATATTTCAACCATATATATGGTTACAGTAACCATGTATATGTTTGTGACAACCATTTATATGATGAATAATTTTATCATAATATGTTGTTCTCAGATTATGATATGAGAGCATCATAATATGGTAAGTCCTTCATCATATAAATGGTTGTCACAAACATATACATGGTTACTGTAACCATATATATGGTTGAAATATTCATGTGAATCGTAAATTAACCATATTATTGTTACCACAATCATATATATTGTTACTGTGACTATAATATTGTTAAAAATTTTGAAATTGTTACAGTAACCATGCACAAATTTGAAATGGTTACAGTAACAATGTTCAACTATATTTTTTTTCTGCGTGTAGAATTGAATATGTTGATTTTGTTGCTGCGTCTTCATCTGCGCCTCCATTTTTACATATGACGCTGCCAAGATAGGTAAATTTGTTTACGTTTTCTATCTGTTGCCGCATAAAAGTATTGGGTTAGTGTTTGCAGTGGCGATGTTGATCTTAAGCCCGACCCGCGTGCCACACCCTTGCAGCCTATCGAGTTTTTGTTGAATGCCGTCCAATGTATGTGACATAAGGCATATGTCGTCTGCATAGTCAAGGTAATGTAGCTGTTAGTTCAGGTGCCATTGGATTCCATTTGGTGTCCCGATGTTTGTCTGACGGAGAACTGTGTCGAAAACTTAGAGGAAAAGCACTGGTGACAGCGTACATCCTTGTTTCACGCCAGTGTTCATATCAAAAGCCTTGCTTTGTTGGCCTTTGAAACTCGCTTTACATGGAGCGTTTCAGTATAGCTCCTTTATAATATGAGAGGGTAAGGAATTACAATATTTCCTAGTGTAGACTATTGATGGTATCGCATGCTCTTTCGAAGTCCACAAGCACTAAGAAGAGCGGGGAGTTGTACTCTGCGGACTGTTCGATTATTATGCGCAAAGTATTAATTAGGTCTACACATGATCGATTCGGTCAAAATCCACTCTGTTCATTGCGAAGAGATTTTTCAATGGTTGGCGAAATTCGGTCTAAGATGGTCATTATGATAACCTTCTGTATGGTGTTCAACAGAGTTATGCCTCTCCAGTTTCTAGATTCGGTTAGGTCACCGTTTTTGGGAAGAGTTATTATAACGCCTTCTTTCCATTCGGTAGAGAATCTGCTGAGGTCAAGAATGTTATGAGGTCAAGAACTCAGGTGGTACATTGTCGGAACCAGCAGCTTTATTGTTCTTGAGCTTAGCAGCAGCTCTTTTAACTTCTTCGATAGTCGATGGTGCTGTGGAGATGTCTCTTAGTGGATTTCTTCTATTTTGTCTCTGATAAGGTGGGCTGTGTGAGTCAGTTGCCAGAGGTGGAGACTCGAAAAATTCTCTCCATGGTCCTAGCTGATCTTCGATGTCGGTGAGGATGTAGCCATCTCTGGCTCTTATATTTGGTGCGGTCGCGAGTTTGGATCCGCTTAACTGCTTGATGGCTTTGTAGGACTCTCGTGTATTGCCATGGGAAGCTGCATATTCGGCCGAGATAACTATATTTTATTGATACAGCCTGCGTTCATATACATACATAGTCCGTGTGAACGTCTTTCCATATCACATGTAAAATCGGTTCATAAATGACTAAGATATGTATGAGCAAAATGCATGCCTACCTGAATTTTTTATATTTCAAATCAAATGAAAGTTATGTGAAAGGCATTTCCAATATAGATTTTCAGTAAAATTTTTGTTTAATCTTATCTAAACTTTTACAAACATTTTCAATATTTTGATCTTCTTATTTCTTACTGCTTATGAAAAGTGCCACAATAATAAATTAAAACAACTCTACACACTCATAAATGTACAAATAAATTAACAGAAATAAACATAGAGAACACAGAACAAGAACGAACAGAGTCATAAAATGTTACAGCAACTCATAAACAAAGAAACAGGAAAAAGTTTTGTCACCAAGAAAAAAAAGCGTTAATTTAAAATGCATACACCAACGTGTAGTTATATGTATGAATATGTAAAACAACCAACACACATAACCATATTACAACCACCAACACACTAACACAGACGAGAAAAAGGAAAATACCCATTTGTAAATAAACAAATGACGAATATGTGGTTGTATATGTTTGTACATTCATATGTATAAATGCATTTAAAAATACTCTACTCTACACGGCAATAACACAATACGACATTCACATGATGATGCATACATTCAGGCACACATATATATATAAGTACATTAGAGTGCTCCAAATAATTTAAATTGAGAATATTGACCGGTCCCCTCCCTGCTCTATGAAAGGATATGACATTAACTGGTTAGTTTTGCCATTTAGCAATTATTTTTGCATTTGAATGTAAAATAATCTAAACGTGTACGAAATTTATTGAGGATAAATGAACAGATTATGCCAATACCAATAATCCAGTAACAAAATACACACAAAAAGCTATACAATTTTGCATTTGCAATGATGCTAGACCATTTCCACAAAATTGTGAATACCGCTATTGTCATTTAAATGATTGCCTCTAGATTGGTTGCAGCAGTCGATCCTTTTGAGTTAGTTTTCAACCACTTTTTCGCACATTTCTACGGTATCTTTGAGATGACTTGACGAATGTTTATTTTCAAATGCTCCAACGTTAGGGGACACGGTATTTGAAGTAGCCCCACAAAAAAGTCTAACGGCGCACAGAGGGGCCAAAGGTACTCATTTCGCGGATTGACTGAAAAAAGAAATTTTAAGTATCTTGAAAACTGAAAGTTACCCGCTTAAAGAGCAAAAAATTCTATATCAGCAGGCAAGAAATTAATGTGAAGTATGAAACGGTATTTTTATAGTCACGTGTTAAAATTAGACATTGTTAGAAAAAAGCTAAAAAAGGGATAAAAAAACTAAAAATAATAAATACAATTTATAATAAATAACTTAAAAAAATTAATAAATCTTATCAAGTCAAGTAATTATTGATATGTTTTGGTTAAATTTAAATTTGAATTATTTGTGGAAGTGATTTTGTTTTCAGTTTTTATATTGGAAGTGCAAAAAAAGTGGGTTTTATAAATTAAAATGGATATACAGTTATTAGTTGGGGTTAGTTGGGCAGAGAATTAATATAAGTTAAAAGCCTGGGCAGTTAGGCGTTGTTTTAGAAAAAATTAGGTTGCGCAGCTTCACGCGGTAAGTTTACCAAGAAAAAACCCTTCACGATTATTGTTATTGTTTTTTGCTTTATAAGAGATGTGCAAATGTAGTGATTAATTATACGATAGTCACGTGTGAGTCAGGCCTGGATGTGTCCTTATTCATGTAATATAATGCGATAAACAAAAATTTTCCATCACTTGAGTTTCTACCCAACAAACCATTTCATAAGAAAAATGTAACTAAATTGTAAAATAAGCTTATCATAAAAGATTTCCTACAACTTTTATAAGCTTATTTAAGTACAAAAAGTTAAATGTTTTTAAATAGTGTTTTTAAAATGCTTAACATGACGATACTTTTTACAATAATACTTGCTATACATATATAACAATTTAACAAATATGATTGCAAATGAATTTTGCTCGCAATAATTTTGTAAGTGTTTTTGAGAATAATATCCCGTTATTTGACGCGTGCCTGAATTTCGTATTATTTGTTTTGTTTAAAGAGTGAAATGTTTTAAAAAATTTAAAACTTTTAAAAAAGTAATTATTAAAATCATGAAACTTAATAAATAATTTATAAATAAATTTCAGAAAAATTAAATTCTAATGAAAAACTAGTACAAATATTATTTCTTTATATTCCCAAGCTTACAAAACTATTACGAATGTAAGCTTATTATATACTACAGACAAGTAATATTATCGAAAGGGTTCAGTTTACATTATTAAATAATTTTTAATAAGACTTTTACAATAGTAATCACAACACTTTTCTAAGCTTTAGGCTTATGTTGGTAAGTTTGTTACAAGTGATTTCTAAATATTTTTGGTTTGTTGGGTAATCGTGAATGAATAACATGCGGGACGTTAAAAATTTAATTCTCACGCACTCACGCTTGTGTATGCTTGTTTAATAGTTTTTTTTGTGAAGTTTTTTCTTGTGGTTAATACAAAGTCATCCGATAGCAGGCAAATTTTAGCTTAATAAAAAAATCATGCGCGAGATTTTTAAAATTTTATATCTGTACTTTCAATGAACTTTTCTTAATGAGTTAAAAAAATCATTGAAAATCAGTTTTTAAATAATACGTATTTGAAGTCTTTCAGTGGCAAGTATTGGGAAAGATCTCTTTTAGTTACACTTCCATCACTTGTTAATATAATGATATCATCATGAAACAATATAGTAGTTATTTAACCAATAACATGCATAAATTTATTGTGTCTCACGGATGTAGTTCTAAGAATATAGGAGAATTAATAATTTATTTGTATGGGGGGTACCCGACTGCACCCTCATATATCCTTCCGATTTCAATGGAACATGTAGTTGGGTTTTAGCAAATTTTCAACACCGCGATCTTTGATATTTTTTACATTGAAATATATACTCCCAAAATTGTCCTTTAACCTTTCAGAGGTAAACAATTTTTTCACAGCTTTTTTAAGGACAATATTTTTGGCTTTAAAATGGAGTCAAAACTGATGCTGGTCTTTGAGTAGTTTCAAAGTTATGGGCAATTTTGTGAATATAATTTAAGAAAATTTTAAAAAGATTTTTAAACTTTCAAATCGCGATATTTTTACATCGGAATCAGCTTCTATTGAAAAAGGAACATATTGGATATATTATGTATGTGGTAAATTTCATTAAAATCAGAGATGGTAAATACGCTGCTGTCCGCTTTCACATGGATCCTCCCTTTTTTTGATGTTCGTATTTAGGTGTATTGAACATGTAGCTAACATCAGACCGAAGAGGGGATGGGTTACGAAATGTTCAAATAAATTTCGAACTAGATTGAATTTTTAAAAGCGTTGAATTTATATGAGGCTTATAATATATTAAATTAAAACAATTACTTTATATAGTTCAATGACAAAATTTAAAATTAACTTTTTAAACAATGTTTTAAAGCAAAATTCCAGAAAAAATTTGATTTTATAACGTTGTTTAAATTTAAAAATTGTTAATGAGTATGGCCTTAAATGTTTGCCAAAGACTACAAAATTTTAAATAATTTCAAATTTTAACTAGAATTCAGATAAGTCATTGAAGTCGTCTTCAAAGACTTTTCACATAACACAAATATTTTATATGTTTCTTTGCGAGAAATATGAAAAAAAATCATAAAAACTTTATAAAAATACCCTTTATTCTCCTTTGATCCAGCTCACCAAATGCTGATGTCAGAACAAAAATTTTGATAAATGGTACCCTCAAACAAACTAAACTTTCATTTAAGTCGGGAACATCGGCTCCTTATATTTCCTCCATACAAATGGCGTCACCCTAATGTACATACGTACAGCCCTATATACACACATATACATTGTATATGTGTCAATTTAAAATTTGTCAAGTGTCAGCACTTTCATGTTAAACAAAATCCACGCACACACACAATAAAAATCGCTGACTTAGTGCAAGACTGTCTTAACTCAAAAAATTCAATATCGAGTTAAAATATTTTCAATTTCATATTAATGTTCCGATTATATGTAATATCTAGTAAACGCATATCGAAAGTATATCTTTAACTCCTTTGATTACGTTGTAAAATCAAAACAATATTTTAATAAATTTCATACATATTAAATTTCCAGTTGTGACAGTTTTGCACTTAGTAAGCGATTCTTATTCTTATGTGGAAATGTGTACGTATGTGTGTGTTCACATACTCACATTTGTAGGAAAGGTAAATTAGTGTTGTTTTTTTGTGCTTTCATTTTGTTTACAGTATAAAAAGCCAAATAACTCATGATAAATTTCGTTTTCATTTCTCTTCTTTACAAGTTCCTTACCTAATGCAAGGCTCTTAACATTTTTAAATGGTTTCTATTACAACAGAAGTTGAAATAATAAAAGTTTAGTATTTTTTTCCATTTCATTTTGTTACTTCTGTATCCTTCATAATTTGTGGTTAGATTATATATAGGTTTCTAATTCCGTTTGTTATATCTACAGTTTCCATTGGAAACATTTGTATTGCTTTTGTATTTCAAAGTAAAAAAAAATCTGTGCATTATATGGAGTATAACTTGTCAGTGTAAAATTTTTGGTTACTAAGTTTTCATATCTTTAAATTATGATAATTTAAAAATTTTAATATATTTTTTTATATGAAACTTACAAGAGTTTTTCCTATTAACATCCAACTTAAAATTGAGTCACTAAACTTAGATGTGTCTAGTGACTTTTTTATAGCCTAGAAATAATTGTGGTAATACTTTCTGGCGGAAAATTTAATTGTAGTATCGAAAAGAAACCAAAATTTACCGATTTCATTCATTGTAATTTAGCTGTTTATTTATTGTAGACTTTCAAACACAAAAAAACAATCAGCATGCCAGTTCGATTTCCATACAAGGAATATTTTTTCGGATTTTATTTAGCTACATATTCCTGGGGTAAATGAAAGTACATTTGTAAGCAAAACCGAACATTTTTTTTCAAATCCCAAACAAAAATAACTAGTTTTTCAGTCAAATAATAACTACTTATGCCTTGTTTGCAATATCACTTGCTGGCTTACTAGGTAAGTAGAGTTTTTGTTGGGTAGATAACATTTTATTCAAAATTGAAAAATAACATTCAACCAAATGCAAATATTAAATTCGGGGAAACATTATTTTTTGAAAAATTTATATCGTAATATGAGGGAAAGTTAACATTGCAATTTACTTCATATATTCTGCGAAGTATTGGAAATAAAGTATAATAAAGGGTTTTCCAACAAGATATGTTATTTTGAATCACCTGGTATTTCGGTAGCTTTCACTTTTGAAGCTTTTATTCTTTGACATTTGACAAGTAAAAACTAGGCCATTACTAAAAATGGAACGATACACGCTTCAACAGCGCATTGACATTATTAAAATTCACTACAAAAATGGTGAAAATCTTGCAGTCACAGTTCGCAAAACTAAAGCATTTTTCGGTCGTCGTGAAGCATCTTGTCGGCCCGCAATACAGAAATTGGTGGAAAAATTCGAGCTGTTGGGACAAGTTAGTGATGTAAAGAATAAAACCCGTGTACGTCGCTCAATAACAACTGAGAATATTGCCGCTGTAGTCCAATGTGTTGAAGAAAACCCAGGTTTGTCCATTTCTCGTCGTTCTTTAGAATTGGGCATTCCACAAACTTCATTATACCATATTTAGGATGCTATTGATCTGGACAACGTTTTCTTTCAACAAGACGGCGCTGCGTTCCACACAAACAACAAAACCATTGCTCTTTTACGGAAAAAGTTTCCGGACCGTGTTATTTCTCGAAGAGCTGATCACAATTGGCCATTGAGATCTTGTGATTTAACACCCTACGACTTCTTCCTTTTGGGCCAACAGCCCAGCGTCGATTCAAGACCTCAAAGATAAAATTCGTGAGGCTACCGAGGACATAGAGCGGCCACTGTGCGATTTGGTTATGGAAAATATCATGAAATGGATATGGTCCTGTAAGCGTGGTCGTGGTGGCCATTTGGCTGATGTTGTTTTTCATTATTAACGGCATACCTTCCTCTTTATTATGAAATAAACACCCGATCATTTATCTCAAAAAAATTAATTTTTCTTTAAATACCAAAATAACACCTCTTTTTGGAAAACCCTGTTTTTTACATTAAACATTTCCTACTTTTAACGAATTCTTGGAAAAAAAATTATTAAAAATGTTGCTTCTCAGTGTAAGTATTTTAATTGTAAATGTTATTTTATTAGTTCATGGAGAGTGCTATGAATTGGTATTTATATTAAGCAAAAGCCGTTGTTTAAAGCTTTTTTAATTTTCAACTACGAACCATAGATAACTACGCATAGATCGGAAACTCTACTGACAAAACCTAACTCAGTTGTCAAAAACCTAACTAATGGGAACGTATTACTAAAAAACCTATGTGAAAACAAAAACAATACTTGTGTTTGTGATTATTTTGAGAAATTTTTTTGTTTGAGATTTTTTTTCAGTTTCCTCTCTATATTTCTCTATGCTACAAATCATATAACTTTTGCACTTAATAAGAACAATTTTCAAAGCGAGTTCGTGTTAAGAGAAAACTATTTTTTAAAAATATTTTTAATCAAATACATCGCATAATCGATTTGCAAGCGTTTATAATCTCCCAAATAACTTGTATAACTAACGACTGAGATCGAAAAAACCTTAACACACGTTTTTCCTTAAAACTTTTAACCCAAGTATTATTTGATCCTTTTTGATCAAGTTACCTTTGTAAAGCATGTCAGTTATTATGATTAATGTCAATTATGTTCATTTGTTGGTAATCTGATTAAAAAGATTGACCAGAAAAAAGTGCGTACTAAAATTATTAAATATTTTCAACAAAACCCAACTTAGTCCTACAAAAAGTTGGCCAAAAAATCAAAGGTCTGCCGTCAAACTGTTTCCAATGTTATTAAAAAGTACCGGGATAACTTTTCCGTTGATATAAAACTTGGTCCAGAAGGAATGGAAGAAATAGTCAACATGATGTTTCTAAAGCCAAAAAGATAGAAAGCATTTTCAAAAGAGTTCCCAACACATCCGGAAGGAAAGCAGCCTGGTTAGCTCAGAACTCGGACTATTTATTACGAAAAGTTAAAGCCAATGAAGGTTTAACAGCATACAACACTCAAAAAGTTCCTGACAGGAACTCTGCTAAAAATTTAGTGGAAATTGAATTAAAATTTGATAAAAAAAATATACCTGAGTTCCTGACTGGAACTCTGCTAAAAATTTAGTGGAAATTGAATTAAAATTTGATAAAAAAAAATATACCTGCTGCATAAAGTATGATGAAACGTACGTATGGAAAATTTTTCGCAGCTTCCGGGTCAATATTTTTATATTGCTGATGCTCGAAAGAATGTTGTAGACAAGTTAAGGATTCAAAAGCAGAAAATGTTCTCAAACATTTCTTGGCATGGCAAGGATTATGCAGTTGCGGCAAAAGATGCCAAACATTTGTTACAAAGTGCTCTATAAATATCTATATTTACATCAAGGAATGTTTACAAAAGAGGATCCATTCACTTATTTTTGGCCTGATTTCCACTTATTTTTGGCCTGATTTTGCATCCTGACACTATGGTAAGAAAGGTCTTGAGTGGTACAAGGAAAGTAATGTGGTATTTGTACCAAGTGAGACAAATCCTCCACAGTGCCTGGAGCTAAGACCAGAGGAGAGATATTGGGATCATGTTAAAAGAGAATTGAAGAGCACAAAAAGGGTGTCCAAAAGTGTGGTAGATTTTAAACGCAGATGGACTGCGTGTTCGAACAAAGTGACAGAAAGGTCAATAAAAACCTTAATGGAAGGGTTTCCGGAAAATATTTTTTCGATCTAAGGCCTTACAAGCACTCAAATCTATTAGAATTGTTCACTGAATTGTCTGTGTTTAAAGAACCAAATTCACAAATGACCGGGATGTAAACGAAATTCGGTTTTTAGTGAAATTGTTTCCTTGTCCCTATACAAGGGACAATTCATAACATTCATAATTGTCTTACTTATATGAACCAAAAACTTTCTACCAACTTTTGACCCTACCACCAATATAAACTCTATATCAGATGGTGATGATGTTTCAAATACTTTTTTTCTATTAAGCTGAAGTGTATACACGATTCGGCACAGTCAAATATAGAACTCTGAATTGTCTTTCATTTTATTATTTTCTGTGTTTGGATTTGATAAAATGAGTATGTGTATGTGTTATTGTCTATAGACTGTATTTTAAGTGTTTGCTGTGAAAACAATTTACTTTAACAAACAACAGCGTTTCCAATTTTTGTTGATTCATTGTCCTTTTGATGATTTTGTAAAGGTAAAATAAATTGCTTAAATCAAAACTAAAGATTTGCTTTTGACAGCTGACTAATGAAAAATAAATATGAATTAAAGTCAGAAGGATTTTGAGAGATGTGTGAAAGTAATTTCTGGACAATCATTATTGTTGGAATTAAATCACATTTTATTTGGGCCTATACTTTAAATCTGACAGCCTACTACTATTCTTTGGTCAAATTTTATTTTTTAACGTTTATTAAAATATTGTTCCTGCCTTTAATGTATTAAATCCTATAACTAAACAATTATTGTTCTCTCAGTGGAGAATCATATTTGATATATTAGATGAGTGGTAAATCAGCTCTACGCAGCCTTGATCTGTCTAGAGTTACTGCAAGTAGCCTTGCGAGCGGGTTCGGATGATGATGTAATTTTAACAAATAAGCTTCACGAGTTTTTTAAAATTCGTCCTTGACCAATGGCACATCTAAGTCTCTGTGGATGTTCGCATTTCTTAAGTACCATGGAGCTCCCGTCGTGGTTCTAAGAATTTTGGATTGTGCCCTCTGTATGTGATCTATACTGGTATTGCTTGCTGTTCCTCATAGTTGTATTCAGTATGTTCAAATTGGTTTTAAGACTGTCTTATACAGGATGACTTTGCAGTTAAGGCTTAATTTGGAGTGATGGTGGATTAGGCAATGTAAATTAGAAGCTTTTAGTTTCATGTGGAGCGACTTGGCTTTTATGAGCCGACGCCAAGTAAGACGTCAATCTAAATGAATGCCAAGGTATGTAACGTCATCAGTCCGTGGAATGTTCACACTGTTTAGTGTCACTGATGGACAACTTTCTCTCCTAAGTGAAAACGTTATGTGCTTGCTTTTGATTTCATTTACTTGTATTATCCAATTTCTTAACCACGTCTCCACGTTCCTGAGATAACTATCAAGGTTTCTAGATGCTACATTTAAGTTCACATAAGAACTAAGAATTGCAGTGTCGTCTGCAAAGGTGGAATTGGTCAAATGGTATTGAATTGTCGTTAAACCATTATTATCGACTCAGTCGATGGTTATGTGGGCCTTATGTGAGACCTATAACTTCCCACATATGACCCACTTCCGAAAATCACTCATGAAAATAAATTATTTAAATTTAAGAAAAAACATGTTTTTTCTCATTTACTTAGTGTAGGGCATTATATAGTCGGGCTTGACCGACCCTACATTCTTACTTATTTTAATTTAATTTAACTTAACTCTACACTAACCAACGAAAGTTTGCAGCAGTTTAAAGACTAAGCTAACTGCAATAAAAATATTTCCGTATTTTCTCATTTTATTTATCAATTAGTTGACTATTGTCGTTTTTTAACTTTCTAACCCTTGAAATGTACTTATAGTCCGGATTACTTACATTGATCCATATAATTCATCTTCTAGTTTATGCTACTTCTCAATATGGTTGACAATATGTCGATAAACACTTCTTTTCACATTTCTTTATTTCTCTACTAAACAATTTTCTTCACACTTTCCTAATACATATGTATATGTACATTAGACCTGGCCTTAAAAAATAGATTTGCTTTGTATGGGTTTTATTTTGTTCTTTTGTAGAGAAAATTAGCTGCTGCAGAATTTGTGACCATTTTTTTTATATATATATTGCATTTTTTATATCATATATGGGCATGTACACAGTTCCGAACGCGACATTTATAAGCATTTGAAGTGAAAAAGGCTTATAAATGTCGGAGTATGTTTTGTGTAAAATAAAGTTTTTGTGATTAGTTTTTTCCCATGTTTTAGCAATAAACATGGTATCCCAAATAAAACAAAATAACTCGTTTTCTGTTGACTCTAGAAATATTTAAAAATCAAAAAATTGGATCAAAATTTATAAATTTTTTTTTGGAATTAAAATGGAATAATGAGGTCTTCATTGTTATTAAAATTTAACATTACATATTGCAATTTTCTTCAATTATTTATTTGACAAATAAAGAAATTTTTGTCCAAAGGTTCTTTCGAAAATAGTTTGGTTCCAAATAATTAATTAATATTAAACTCTATATACAGCTGTTGACATCTAACTGGAAACGCTCTTTTTATATTACTGATTATTGAGAACAATTAAACAAATTGGAAATTTACCATTATGTTTTGTTTTCAATTCACTAGTATTCAATATATTACTCTTTTCTTTATCAAGTGCATTCAGTTTTGCTGTTGTTTATTTAAAATTCCGTTATTATTTATAAAACTTGTTTAATTCATACTTAGTAGAATTCAAACAAAGCGAGACATCAAATTGGAAACGCGGAATAATTAATTAAAATCTTTTTAGTAAAGTTCTATTTCAAAAAAAGTATATTGTTTTTTGGTAAATAATCTTTTTAATTTAATATTTATAATGTTTATAATGGGAAAAAGCAAGAGTTGCACTCCTACTCAACGGAGCTCAATTTTTGAGTTTCGCAAAGATGGTAAATCATATAAGGAAATAGCAACACAGCTCAATTGTTCCAAAAAAATTATTGTTAATGCTTTGCAGCTTATTAACAAATATGACACCATATTCAACGTTCCACGTAGTAAGAGGCACAGAAAAACATCAGCTCATACCGACCGAATGATAAGGCGAATTTCTAAAGCCGACCCAAACAAAACAACGTCCACTGTGATTCAATGTGAAATTCGGGAAAAACTGAATATCATAATATCTAAGCGCACCATTTCACGTAGTTTGGTAGAGACGGGCTACACGGCAGAGCAGCACGCATGAAGCCGCTACTGAGTAGAATTCAAAGGAAACGGCGCATCGACTTTGCCAAGTCTCATTGGAATTGGACTGCTAATCAATGGAAATATATGCTTTGGAGCGATGAAACAAAGATAAATCACCTTGGTCCTGACGGTCGGAGGTATGTTAGAAGGGCTATTAATGAAGAATTTAAATTCGCTATGTTTCACCTCTAGTAAAGCATGGTGGATGGTCTATTATGGAATCGGGATGCTTCTACTGGAATGGCGTTGGGCCAATCCATAAAATTGATGGAATTTTAAATAAAGAAAAATATGTTGAGATTTTAAATGATGTCATGCTACTGTGGACTGAGGAGAATTTGAATGTTATATGGCAATTTCAAAAAGACAATGGTCCGAAGCACACGGCTAACCACACAAAAAATTGTTTTGCTGGCAATTCCATTAATGTTTTGGAGTGGCCATCATCCAGTCCAGACTTGAACCCCATCGAACATCTGTGTGGTGACGTGAAAAGTGCCGTAAGCCTTAAAAATATAACCAATAGTCTTTTTGAGGAAGTAAAGATGCCATGGGAGTCAATACCAGTAGAGCGCTGCCGACGTCTTATATCTTCAATGCACAATCGATGTGATGCAGTATGAAGCAAAAGGGTTTTGTAACAAAGTATTGAGAAAAAATTAGCATTTGAACTTATTACAAACATTTTTTTCTAACTATGGGTTATCGTCTCTAATTAGGTGCTTCAATGAAATTTCAGAATATAGAATTAATTTTAAAATATTTTTAAGATTGAATAATTTGTTAAGTTATTTTTATTTGTTACCCAACATTTTGATATATTTAAAAGAAATACGATGAAATATATTTAAAAAAAGGTAAAACTAAAGCGTATTATATTTAATGTTTCTAATTAGTTGTCAACATCTGTATATCCTTAACAATTACAATATTGTTCTTCAGAATGAGTTATAGAAGTAGTTGCAATATCACTAGTTCTTTGGTTGTTATCAAATAATTTGAAGTTGTTCTGGTTATAGTCGTTCTAAAGCTAGTGATTTTTGGAACAAGTTCTAAAAATGTTCCTGAGTAGGTATATATATTTTGAACTAATGTAATAAAATTAGAAATCACATTATCAAACAGTCGTTTGAGCTGCTTTTAGTACCTCATTGTCTTAATTACGACGAAAAGTGATAGTTTTATATGAAAAACCAAACGATCCCAAATAAAACACACATTGAAAATCAAAATAAAAGTTAAAGCTACTAAACATTGAATTTAATTAAAATTTTCCGTCACTTTATTAGAACAATCTAGGAGTACTGATAAAAAACGATTATTTAGGTACCGGAACGCGACATTGGAACATGAAAAAATTACCGCTAATCGAGCTTTATTCGGGCTCTTTTACTTTGCTATCTTTAGTTTCATTTTCTCATGATAACAACTCATAGAGCTGAAAATACATTCACGAAGTATCCTATCATGTCATATTCTTATAATATTATAATATTTCACGACTTAGCGGCGCGGCTTATCCGACTCGTAGGCGTTCGGCACAGGTCTCTGCTGGTTAGTTACGTCAGCACAATTTTTAGCTTGAAAGTCAATAACAATTTTTAAACCATTGTGGAAAATTAGAACATTATGAATTCACTAACTGTATTTTTAGATAATCAATAAAAATTATGAAATTTTTTTAATATAGTATAAAAAATCAGTTGTTTATAAAAATTTTTAATTTCGGTTTTCTACTAAACCGGGATGCATGATAATTTGCATTCTAAATTAATGTTTTAAACATTATTTTTAGATACTAAGGTATACAATAAGACTTCTCCAATTGAAATACATTTTTTAAGGTGCAGTCTAATATACATCTACTAATATCAACAATACTCGTTTGTACACACTTATAGAACCCCTATAAATCCTTTGCTTTATCTGCAAGTAATTGTTGGCATGTGTGAAAAAATATGTGTATGAATGTGTACAATGTACGACTATTTACTTTCTAACTACTTCCGGTTGAAATTTAATTAAATGTCTAAGTAATTTCATATATGTCTTATACCATTTTATTTAACAAACATTTCCTGTTGTTTGTTTTTTTCCACTATTTTACACATACATTTTGTATAGTACATCAAAGAACAAACACTCTCGTAATACACTTCAAAGTTGAAAGAGGAAAAAACTAAATGGAAATATAATAAACTTGTTAAATTCCACTCAAAATTGATCGACATTGCTGTGTGTTGTTAAAGTTATTGGCAGAAGTTTTCTGAAAGGCGAAAGTAATTGTTACGTTAAATTATTCATGTGGGAAATTGAAGGCAAGCTGGTGTTTAAAATTGGTAAATTTAAAGGTAGCTAGAAATGTTTATGCGCATTCTAAAGGAATTGTAAACCAATCATTATAGTGGAAAGTTAGAATATTGGGAAGAAATTATTTGTTTTATCTTGTAGACCTTATATGCACTAGTGATTTGACCTATCATTTAGGGTGACAACTAGTTACATAACTAGCTACGTGACTAGCTATTTTTACACGTGCATGTCCTAAGCAGTCGTTCAATTAAGCCCTTTTGATTACAATGATAACTAACTGGATCAGCTACATAACTAGTTATTTTAAAATATACGGGTGGTAATAGACCTCAAATATTTAGTTAAAAAGACATCTAGTAGACAGTCCATTAACCGATTGTTTGTAAACAAACCTTCCTTCGACACCTCTCCAATAGATTACTGATGTTGGGTAACTACTGTCTAAAGTGTACAAAATAAATGTTTAAATTGACTACACTTCAGGTTACTTAGAGACACTAAAGTGACAATTGAATCATTAGTCACGTAACTATTGTAGGTACGCAACTAGTTTACACCCTAAATGATAGGTAAAATCACGCAAACTAAATCTTAAATAAAACAAGCATTTTATGATTTTGAGATGAAAAGAACATGCCAAGCCTGGTTGTAAATATCATATTTAGATATGGGATTATACCCCATATTTACCCATACATTTGGTTAATACGAAGTAAATACCTTTTTTAAAAATATTTCAACCGATGGCGCAATGGATAACTATTTTCCAATCCAGCCAATATAGTATTCATCGGGTATTTTTGCTTTTAAAGTCATTCAAAATAAGCTACGAGATGCATTTACACCAATACCTGAAATTGATGGTAAAGAAAAACAAGAATTGTTGTCTTCCTTTTATGGGATGTTAAAAACGTCTGTTAAACCAATACATTGCGATGGAGTTTATATTTGATATGGGTACCAATTAGTGGGATAAACATTTTGTGTGGAGCTGCATGTATCCTTTAACATGGTGGAAAAATATTTGCGCGTCCACAGAATTAAGCAAAATAGCGGTTCGTTTAGTGCAGAGCTAGGCATTTCCTATGCACGCGTGCTTTTCGGCCATTATTAAATTTACAACAACGTACTCACACGTATTAAAAACTCATTCAGTCTCGTTTGAGCGTTCATTGAAGAAGGTTGTGTTGTCGCATGTTTCTTGCTTTTGTATATGAAGATTACTAATTCAGGGATGGAAAACTTAATATTTTTAACATCAACGTATGATGTACGTTTTTAGAATTATAAACTTCCAAAAAGTAACGAATTTTAATCTAAAATGCTTTCTTAAATCGATATAAGTAAAGAAGTCTAACAGAAATTTTAAAGTTAAAAATATTATTTTTAATTAAAATACCAACATTTCAAAATTAAAATTTCCATACCTGTGTTGTAGTGAATATGAGAGTATAAGTTTGTGTCTTTTCTTATTTTTCGCTCTTACAACAACTGACCAATCGCATGTGTTGCCGGGCTCTGGTTTAGTGACTGCTCCATGCACTTCAGCTGCCACTGAACGCTCATTCAGCATTCAAAGTTTCATGCAAAACACGAAACAGATTAACTGCAAGTAATGCAGGAAAAATGTGTTGTAAATTGAAATCTCGTCAACAAGGACATTCAAGAAAGAATGCTTTCCTAAAAATTGTACCGGCTGTCGATGAAATTATAAACTCTGCTAATTCACCCATTCTACACCTCATTCATCTTTTAATTATTTTCGGATAAAAACTGACAATGGATCATTCAGCGTCAGTGATAGTGATTACCACTGCGTAATGTAATGTTGCAAAAATAAATATATAAAATAAAGTTATTCTCTAAAATTGTATTTTTGCAAGTGTCCTGTAAGCATTTAAATTTCTAGTTATTATAAAATTCATGATATTTTGCTGCACAGCGTGTTTGTTCATCAAATTTTCTACAATATAGTTTATAGCCACCTTTTGGGTATTTACCCAATTACCCAAGAGGACATTTTTCCCATTTCCCATCTTTAATAATATGTTTAAATCTCAATTATTCAGAAATTGTTTTCAAGACTCTATCGATACCTTAATCATAGATAAATATACATAGAGCGGAAACTCTTGCGTCAAAGACCTAACTCAGTTGTCAAAAACCTAAGTGGTGAAAATGTATTAGTAAAATAAACTATGCGAAAACAAAAACAACACTCGTATGTGTAACTTTTTTGGTTAAATTTTTTGTTTGAGTTTTTTTCTAGTTTCCGCTATATGTATATTTTCTCTATGATCTTAATGCTATTAGTATTTATTGATTTATTGCTTTATAGGAAATAATTACTCAATAGTGACGTAGGATACAGAATACAGGAAAAACTTTTACGATTTAACGTCAAATCCTAGTCAAATCCTTTTTACCATACACATTGATTTTGCCTAATTCACTTATTTTGTAAATATTTAATATTCTGCACATAAGTAAAATAGAGGCTTATTTATATGATTTCATATTTCTTACGATAAATTCATTGAATATTCAAACACACTTAATTCGGTTATTCTATGCATAATCTAAAATACAAACTTCCCTATTTGTTTATTTTCTCCACTTTTATATTTTCTATTTATAAAACGTAAAACATTGTTCCTTCCATGGACATATGCTCTGTATTAATGCTCTAATATTTCTTTCTGTGACACACATCCGTTAATAATTGAATACGCAACGTAAGAGACCACTTCACATAATTTCCGTTTCCTAAACATTTCTATTGAGTGTGTGTTTTTCCTTTTGCTTCCAAATGTAATTTGCAAATTCAGTTTCTATTTGCGAATATTTATAGAGAAGATACATACATGTAAGCACTGCCAACACACACGATTTTATGACTTGTTATTTTGGGTATTTTTGTTTCTTATTTTTATTGTTGTTTTGTGTGTTTGAAATATAAAATGATTTCCATTTGACTTCGACAAAGATTTCCTGTATCGTTTATATTATTCCTAGTACTTTGTTTATGTGCATACGCAGATATTAAGCTGTTTATTTTATTTTTGCTACTGTGTCTTTAACACACAAATACACAGTCAAATATACTTACGTTCCAGCAGTTCTAGGAGACAGTCCCGAACTAGTGACTTTACCCTTCATTTAGGGTTGGTACTAGTTACTTCAATACCTACATGACTAGTTATTTTAACACGTGCATTTTAACACGTTAAAGTAAACATGTATATGTTTGTAACAACCATTTATATGATGAAGGACTTACCATATTATGGATATCATAATCTGAGAACAACATATTATGATAACATTATTCATCATATAAATGGTTGTCACAAACATATACATGTTTACTGTAACCATATATATGGTTGATACAATCATGTGAATCGTAAATTAACCATATTATTGTTACCACAATCATATATATAGTTACTTTAACTATAATATTGTTAAAAATGTGGAAATGGTTACAGTAACCATGCACAACTATATTTTTTTTCTGCGTATGATACGAAGTTCAGCAGTCTAAAAAAGGCATCAAATCAAAAAAAAACTAAAAAAATAATTTTATAATTATTTTTTCACACGAGTTAGGGCCTTTCTATATTAAGCTAACGATATGGATTTTTCCATGTGTATGGAAAAAATATTAAAATTATTACAGGGTGTTATGTATACTTAAATTGTATTATTTATTCTCTCTTTCTTTTGTGATTTAAATGCTCTGTTGGTTTCATATTGATACACTTGAGATTTTCTATATTTTTTTTTTGTCTGTTCTCCTCTTTTTATGTTGTTAATAAAATCATAATTTTATTTTTATCCCATGAAATAATATTATTTGAATAACACGCTTCTATTATGAAGATAATAAAATATGTTTTGTGCCATAAAACAGAACTAATATACGGGCTATTAAATTTTATTGCTTATAATCAGGAGAATAATGCAAAGTGGAATACAATATATGTATATATGTATGTATATGATGGAGGAAGATTGAAGTGAAAAATATTGGCTACAGGAAATTGTATTATTCTGTTTAGTTTATGACTTCCTGTTCTAATGACCCTTCCTCCTCGGAAGACATGTTGTGTGTTAAAAAATTTCAATATGCATTAGAAATCATATATCAGGTAGCATTAGTAAGGAAATAAATCATGTAAAATATATAAAACTCTACTTAAAAAATATAAAAAATTGCTACCTTAAGACAATATTAAGTTCCCACATACATTTTTTTCATTAAACTTATATGTACATCCCACAATAACAAAGCTATTTATAAATTTATCAGAATTTAACACCTTTAGCATCTTATTTAGCTTTAAGCTAAACCAATTTTCATAATAATCAGACATTTAAAAAAAACATTTCCATAAATTTAAGTCATATTCTGTGTACCATCATATTAATCTGCTTTTAATCTACTTCATCAACTGTTCATTATTGACAATTTCTCATTACATTAAATAAAGTTTCGTTTATGCCCAAAAAGAATTTGTAAGATGTTGAAAGCAACATTTGTCAGCTGCAGACATATACGTTTAATGTTGAACATTATTTCTTGTCTCGTTGTTTTTCTTCTTTTTCTGTTTGTCAACCATCATTATGTCAGATACATGACATATGTGTTGTACTAACAAGAATCTGTCTGTACACATGCCTTCGTTTCACTTTGTAAAACCACACTTACGTATGCATCGTACGCACACATGTCCACACTCAGTCAGTGGGATAGATTAACAGTGGATAACCTATATGTGCAACAAACAATTATTATATAACTAACTTTGCTTATAGTAATGATGTATTGAAAATGAGCAAAATTTGCCCGAAAAGCCTCTTTATTTTTCTCAATATATTTCAGATAATTTACGATTTGATTCAAAGATCCTGCATTTTGTTCAAAGATCTTGCACAGATTTGTCAGATATGCTATAAGATCAGTGTAAAATCTGGAAGATTTATAAATTAATACGTATTATAATAAAAAGCTTAATTTTAAATACAAACTTTAGGTATTATTTTGTACACAAAACCGCAATTTTTCTATAAACTAAATATTTACCCAAAAAAATGTATTTCACAAAATGCTTTATTCATTAGATATTCCAAATATAAACTAGTTATAAAAAAGCTTTATTCCAAATTCAATATTTTATTTTAAATCAGAGCTTTTGTTACACAAATCGTAATTCTAACAATAATACAACAACTTTTATCAAAAAGAGCTTTTATATAACATTTATAACTATTTTAACGGCTGGTTTAAAGTTGTATAATGCCTCTCAACAGCAGTGCTTCTCAAACTTTAACAAATCTGTGGGTATTATTAACATTGATGTAGAGTATACTGCATTGAATAAAAGCTTTTGAGTTGACCATTGTTTGTAAGTATGGCAACACTAAGTGATTATTCACTAACATCGAAAGCTCTAGAATTTGAATATTCTAGCTTTTAGATCATTGTAGAAATAGAGCTTTTTAGATGGTAATGCAGTGTATATAAATTGTCCGTAAGAACACCACAAAAAATCAGCCTAATTTGAAGCATCGTGAAGTAAAGACATCGACTGCATTGCCAGTGTATACTTTTACATTATAAAGTGTGTGCATTTCTGCGAATTTATAAACGTGTATAAAAACGCTGAGTGATTATTTAATTCTGTTTTATATAAATCTGTTTTATATGATTATTGACTTACACCGAAAGCTCTAGAATACGAATATTCTAGTTTTAAGCTCATTGCAGAAATAGAGTTTTCTGGATGGTAATGCAGTGTATATAAATTGGCCGTGAGAACACCACAAAAAATCAGCCTTATTTGAAGCATCGTGAAGTAGAGACATCGACTGCGTTGCCAGAGTATACTTGTACATTATAAAGTATGTGTATTTCTACAAATTTATAAACGTGTATAAAAACGCTGGCTGACCATTTAATTCTGCTTTGTTGTACATCCATGGCATTACGTGATAACTGCTGGAGCGATTTGGCTGATTTTTTTTATTCGATTCGAAATTTTCAGGAGATGGTTTGTAAAGAAAAAAAAATTCAAAACTTCGGAAATTTAAATTTTTAATATGTTGCCTCCTTTTCACTTCTCATTTTTCTTAATAAGATACATCTTTTGGAGAAACTTGAAGAAACTAACATTAGCAAATAGCTAGCGAGCGAAGCCTAGTTTTAAATATATAAAGAGTTGTTACAGTTTTAAACTGCTTTTATTTGAAATCAAAAGTATCCGGTTTATTTAAAGGAAATAAACCAACGTTTTCAAAAGGTGGAAACAAAACAATATTTTTTATTGCAAAAATTCGCATTATCTAAATAAAATTGTTTAACAAAAAGTGTTATTCATGGTTCTTTACAAATCTTCATTCAAAATAAAAGAGTTCTAATCACACAAAAAATAAACAAATATTTATTTTACAAAAACAGCTTTTATCAGCAATATTACAAAAAAGCTTAATTCCAAATAAAATATTTTCTTAAAAAGAGCTTTTATAAAAATAGAATTATATGAAATTATTAGCATAACGAACTTTTCATAAACAAAAGCGCAATTTTAAGAAACAAAAGGTTTTTAACCCAATAAAAGCTTTAGTTTTTTCTAGCAAGAAGTGCTTCATTTCCAATAAATTATTCTTTGCAAACACAATTTTAATAAATAACAAAAAAACTATTTTATTAATACCCATAATTCCAAATGAAAGATATTTCCAAAAAAAACTGTTAAAGCCTTTTTTATTAAAAAAAAGTTATTTGGAAATAAAGCTAAATTCCAATTACACCAAAATTACTAGAGCTTTTGTTTTAAAGAAACCATTTTCAACAAAAACTATTCCAAAAACGCTTTGTTTTCACAAAAATATAAAACTTGTCGTCATTAAAAAATAAAATGCTGAAATTTTGATCAAAATCGGATAACGTATAGTGGTTATACATTTTATTTGAAGTTTTGTGTTTTGGGTCAAAGTAGCAATACTTATTTTCAACAAAAAAATTAAAGGTTTAGTTCTGCACATTGCCAACACACAGTGGTATAGAAACGTTGTTTTTTTTTAAATAATTCTGTATCTTGGGAACTATTGGAGATATTTCGTCACGCTAATGGGGGCCAATGGGGGTAACAATTTTTTTTAAAAAATCGCCAAAAATCCATTAATGACCCGAATGAGCTATAATTTAAAACATAAATAGTCCTTAAGAAGATACCCTTACATATCCGGGATATCTCTATTAGTTGAGGAGATATTTAAGTTTATTGATTTATTTTTTTTTTTTTTAATTTTGCTCGAACTTTTTATGTTTTTTCAGATATAGCGGGCCAACGGAAGGTCGAAATTTATTTTTATAATATCACCTATATTGGCAATAAAATTCTAAGTAAATTAAAATTAACTTGCTAATAGTTATCTCTTCCCTATAAAAAGTTACACTCATCCAAAGTTGGAATATATAAAAAGGGCCGTATATTTCACTTTTTTGCCAAAAAAAGCCCACATATATATTTTCTTGTGTAAAAAAAAAAAATCTTTCGGACTATATACAATTTGTATATGATCCGGAAAGAAAACTTAATATAAAACGGTGTAAAGTAAAATTAAGGTCATTTGTGCTGACACAAAACCCCTCAGACCTTTCCAAACTTGGCCAATTTAAAAAAATAATTTCAGGTTTGAGTAAAAAATTCTAAAAAGGCAAAGCACCTATCCTCGAAAATTTTCCACACTTGTATAACTCTATATGTTATTTAAATACTTGCAAAGTTTTTTCTCTATCACGCTGTAAATAACATCACAGTAAGCACTTTTCTCAAAAAACTAAGTTTTTGAAACACACTTTTTCCGGTTTAGGAATTTCGGTATTTTGAAATAAAAAATGTAAAAACTTATACTGCCATTGATTTGAGGACATTTGGATCTACATTAGTTCTAAATTATGTTATGATATCTTTAACCATTATAATTGAATCAAATCAAATCAAATTTTATATTTTTCTTCACGGAAAATCATCATATAATAATTTTTTTAGTTTTTAATTTAAATGACGTTCCAAAAATTTATAAAATTATTTAGTTTTACTAAAATAGCAATCTTCAACTCCTAGGGTTTTCACAAATATCAAATACTAATATAAAACGTTTTTATCTACTCCTCAGAAGTTCCACAAACCTTGCCCCCTTGTAAGTTATTTCATATATTGCATGCACAATTCCCGATATACCGAATTATTTCCAAAAAACGTTTTTAAACCACTTGGGCAGTCGCATAGAACATGTTTTGAGGTTTCACCATGAAGTTCACAAAACATAAAGTATTTATTCTCAACATTACCTAAAATAATTGGTGATATCTAAAACCTCAACGTCCGGCGATTTATAAAACATTGTAAAATTATTATATTTAATAGTCACTGTACCCAACCAGCAGCAGCATCATTATCATCAGTCATTATTTACAACATACATATCGGTACCTTAATAAAGAAAGGCCCTAACTCGTGTTTTTTTTTTTTTTTTTTGTAAGCACAGATTTTTGTTTATTTCGATAAATGGTCCGCTTATATATTATATTTAGCCAAAAAATCTCTACTTAAAAAAAACACTAGTTAAGGCCTTTCTATATTTAGGTAACGATATATTCATACATACATACATACATTCATATCGAATTCAAATTTCCCACTGAATTTTCTCTTTTTTAACTGTTGATTTCTTTAATCTTTTTTTTTCATTCATTTCGTTTTGTACAGATACGGTCGATGGGTGACAAGACGTGTAGCTGTCGTCACCATTGCTGCCATTTGGCTATTAGCCGCCTTTGTGTCGTTTGTGCCAATCTCATTGGGATTGCATCGACCCGATCAACCGTTAATTGTGGAGGATAATGGTAAAAAGTATCCAACGTGTGCATTGGATTTAACGCCAACGTATGCAGTTGTGTCCAGTTGTATCAGTTTCTATTTTCCATGCGTTGTGATGATTGGCATTTATTGTCGGTAAGTATCAAAAGAAAAAAATTCAAATTTTAATTCAAGGTTTAAGTTATGCTGGTGCATGCATTTCATAAATGAAACCGTTATTTT
This sequence comes from Calliphora vomitoria, assembly GCA_942486065.2. Taxonomy (NCBI): domain Eukaryota; kingdom Metazoa; phylum Arthropoda; class Insecta; order Diptera; family Calliphoridae; genus Calliphora; species Calliphora vomitoria. Next base: position 90,015,418 of record OW818029.2, read on the forward strand.
TCTTGAATAAAAAATATTTTTAGAATTGGGTATTTTAAGGAAATTCCTTACAGTATTATGCAATAATACTTTACAGAAATAATTTAGGTATATAAGTCTACCTATACAAATTAAATACAGACCCAAACAATTGCCTACTTCTAGGTTCTCTGTTTATTTACTTTAGGCTTTGCTGCTGACTCAATTAAATGTATTTTTTTAGTGGCCAAAGTGGTATTTATTTAATTAATGTTACCTTTACCTTTAAGCATTAATTGAATAATAAATACGTACACAGTCCCGTATTTAGTGGTTGAACTTAAATTTCATCCTAAACAAATATTAGTTCAACCGCACACACACACACACTAAAATATTTCTTGTTTATGCGAATGTCCTTTTTATTTAAAAACCACAATTTTTTTGTAGTATGCAAACACCAACCAGACCTTAAATACATAAAAATAAACTTCTGGCTGAGTATGGAAAATAATGTTCACAAACACTAAAAACCACAATTCAAATAAATGAACGGAAATTGTGAAATGTCATTCACTGAGATTGACAATGCCATGTAATTTACCTGTAAGTACACTTTGAATATCACTGAAGAAACTGTGAAATTTTCAAAGACAAAATAGTCTTTAAAATTTTTGAATTCTACTGAAGCAACTTTACTACTTTACATTGTATTTGATTTTCCAAATTCCGGTGCACCCTAGGTTTAAAATTGTTCTCCGTTATCTAAAACCAAATGCTGCAAATTTTTCAAAGTTTGCAGATTTGAGTATAGGCTTCGCTAACGTATTATAACTTCATTCCAAAAAAAAATCATAAAATTTCATGGACATCTCAAATCCATTTAAAATTTTTTTTAGACAAAATTACTTTCAATTCTAATAAATGCTAAATAACGATTAAAAAACAAATTTTAAAAGGTGTACTCATTGGGTAACATAGAGACGAGAATGAATTGTCAAAAACCTAACTCTTGCAACAAAAAAATACATATTATCCAATGTATTTTGTTTGTCTCAGACATATGATTCCGTTTGTAACATTATGAAATATTCATCTAAGGTCCAACAAAGTATATATATTATTGATCCTTATAAAATTTAAGTCGATTGAGCTATGTCCGGTTGTCTATCGGTCTGTCCGTCTGTGTAAAACACTACCAAGTCCAAAGTACACAAAACACTTGTTTACTATTGTCCTAAGTAGTTTGGTATTTAAAATCGGCAAAATAGGTGCAACTAAACCAGAGTTATGGAACAAAATATGAGACAACCTCAAACAAAATTATAATTTTCACATATTTATATATATTTCACATGTAAATATATTGCAGATAATACCATCACATTCTACACACGATATTTTTATGACAAAAGCACTAGCTCTGATGAAAATGGTAACAATCGGTCCATGATTTCTTCTAGCCACCATAACAATTTATTCCCGAAATGTGGCGCTATGGTCTATAAATGCCTATAAAATAGCTGTGGCCATAAAAAATTCTGCACAAATAAGTTTCGTGCTTAAAGAAATCACCATAGCCTCATATAAAGATCACTTTGGAAAATCACAAACACTCCTAAATATCTTATAAATACAGGTTTTTCAAACAAGAGGTGTTATTTTGGTATTCAAAGAAAAATGGAAATTTTTGAGATAAATGATCGGATGTTTATTTCATAATAAAGAGGAAGGTATGCCGTTAATAATTAAAAACAACATGTGCGAAATAGCCACCACGCTTACAGGACCATATCCTTTTTATGAAATTTTCCATAGCCAAATCGCCCTATGTCCTCGATAGCCTCACGAATTCTATCTTTGAGGTCTTGAATCGACGCTGGGCTGTTGGCGTAGACCTTATCTTTCACGTGGCTCCAAAAGAAGAAGTCGCATAAATCTCGGTGGCCAATTGTGATCACCTCTTCGAGAGATAACACGGTCCGGAAACTATTCCCGTAAAAGACCAATGGTTTCGTTGCTTGTGTGATACGTAGCGTCGTCTTGTTGAAATAAACGTAGTCCAGATCAATATCATCCAACTCCGACCATAAGATACGGTGTAATGACGTTTGTGGAATGCCCAATTCCAAAAATGCTTTAGTTTTGCGAACTGTGACTGCAAGATTTTCACCATTTTTGTAGTGAATTTTAATAATTTCAATGCGTTGTTGAAGCGAGTATCTTTCCATTTTTATACCCTACACCACCATAGTGGGGAGGGTATATTGGAATTGTGCAGATGTTTGTAACCCACCTTAAAGTATACCGATCGACTCAGAATCACTTTCTGAGTCGTTTAAACAATGTCCGTCCGTCCTTCCGTCTGGCAGGCTGGCTGGCTGGTTGTCCATATAAACCTTGTGCGCAGAGTACAGGTCGAAATCTTGAAGACATTTCGATAAAATTTAATACATATCATTTTTTCTGCCCAAGGACCAAGCCTATTGAAACTGGCTGAAATCGGTTCGTTATTTCACATAGCCACCATACAAATGTCCTCCCGAAATTGGACTTTATCGGTTATAAATGTTTAATGTATATATATATCTACACAAGTTTTTCTCCAAATAAGTTTTATATATACAGAATTTATATCACCAAAGTTTATTATGATCGGTCCATAATTAGTCATAGCTCCCATATAAGGATAATCACTTCCGATAATCACTTTAACGATCATAAATCTCCCAAAAATATTGGTATACACATAAAATGCAACATAAATAACTTTCATTTACACATTAATCACACCACCTAATTTCATGGTGATCGGTCCATAATTGGTCATAGCTCCCATATAAGGTCCACTTCCGAAAATCGCTCACGAATATAAATTATTGTAATTTTTAAAGAAAAATGTTTGTTCGGGCTTGACCGACCATACTTTCTTACTTGTTAGTAATGGCGTAGTTTCTACTTGTCAAATGTCAAAGAATAAAAGCTTCAAAAGTGACAGCTACCGAAATACCGGGTGATTCAAAATAATATCTCTTGTTGGAAAACCCTTTAGTGAAATTTGTCACAAATAATTCCCATGTATACAAAATCGCTGTACCGAATTCTACAAATATCGGCTCATAATTGGTTATAGCTTCCATATAAGGACCACTTCCGAAAGCACAATATCGAAGCAAAGTTGTTCATATAGTATAAGTAATTTGCATTTAAGAATTATACTACAGGATTTTATGAATATCGGTACGTATTTGATCATAGCTACCATATAAGGTCAACTTCCTAAAATCAATTAAGACACATAAATCTGTTATAAATACCTTTGTCGGGTTAAAATTCGACATAGTAATACTCATATATATATAGATATCTCTGTACCGAATATTATGAAGATTAGTCCACAATTTGCCATAGCTCCCGTATAAGCTGCACTTCCGAAAAAAAAAAATTAAACTTAATAAATATCTAAAATATATCGATATCAAACCAAAATTATACACAGATCGGTTATTTGTATCCAGTAATTATACTAAAATACCTTTTAAATATCGGGCCAATATAAGGTCAACTTCCGAGAATCACAATTGAAACAACTTTCCATAGAACCCTTATTAATTAGAGTTCTATGGAAATTTGTTTCAATGAAATAAGTAGATAACATTTTTAAATAAAATATCTTCTGCCTAAACCAGTATTTCCAACAATATATAAAATACTAGGACATACATTAAAAAAGCGTTATCCCAATCCACATAAGCCCAATAATTAACACTGCATATGGACATTTTAGTAGTTTAGTTTCTAAAATCATCATTATATTTAGGTGGAGGGTATTTATGATTCGACACAGCCGAATATAGTAATATAACTTATTTTATATATACCCAAGGTATATAAAAACAAGGTAGTTTCATTCAGAGAGAAATACAATAGTTTTTCTTTGCTAATACATTCTCACCACTTAGGTTTTTGACAACTGAGTAAGGTCGTTGACATAAGAGTTTCCGATCTATGTGTATTTATCTGTGGTTTCATTCTCTTTTTTTTTTCAAAAATAAATATTTTTGATGTTTCATTATTTTTTAAACATTTCCGAGGATTTTTTTTATAAAAATTTATAATTATAAATTTGTGATTAAGTATAAGTAAATAGCAAATATATTTGTTTAATGATGTTATTAAAAATATATGACTGAAATTGGCATATAAATTCTAATGGTGACGGGTGATCATGTAATCCTCCCTTTGCACAAATCGCACTAAAAAGGTTTTCTAAAACATTCTGTTTAAGTTTAGCTGTATGTCTAAACAAAACAAACAGTGTAATTTTATTTATTTTAACGTTTAGTATCTAATTCTCCATTTTTATTTTATATTTCCCTGTTTCTTTCACAACTGCCTTTTTTCATATTTATGCTGCATTTTCTTTTACACACAACGCACAGTGGTTTAGATACGTTTTTTTGTAAATAATTCGGTATCTCGGGAACTATTGGAGATATTATTACGAAATTTCACATGGTTGTAGCTGAGGTATTTTTTGCATGCAAAATGTATAGATACAATGATTTAGATAACATCTCTAATAGTTCCCTAGATAACGAATTATTTCCAAAAAAACATTTCTAAACCACTGTGCAACGTGTGTTCTATTTATGTACGTACATACATATGGTCAATTCACAAGGTCTCCTAATCATAATGTCCTAATTTTTCACAATGGATAGAAAAAATAATACTACTCAGTATGCTATGTTTATTGTGTTATCGTAACCAATCAGAAGAAACCTGCGACGAACGCCTAAAAGTCGGTTAAGCAGAGTCGTGAAATATTAGGACATTATGACAATATGACCTTGTGAATTGACCAAGAGTAAAAAAAAGGTAGTCGTAGTTTTTTGCTTGTATCTCAGTCATTAATGAGCCGATTTTACAGATTTTTTCCAGCAATCTATGTTGGACTATAGCGGATATACTTATGTTTCAATCATGTATGTAAGTTATTTGAGAGCTTCGGAAATTTGATTTCAAAAGACAGACGGACATGGCTATATCTACTCCGCTATCTAACAGGTGGCGCAAAAGTAATCCTCCTATTAGAAAATGCTATAAATTTTAACGATTATTGGTCAAATAAATAGTCAGCAATATTCCGCGTTCTGGAGCAGTGTAACGTAACATTGTTTATTAACGTGTATTTCGCATGTGTTTATTACACAAATGTCAAAACAGAACTGACATTAGGGGCCAATCGCAAAATTTATAGCATTTTTTGATAGGAGGATTACTTTTGCGCCACCTTGTATAACGATCCAGAATATATACTTTCTGGGGTCACAAATGAAAAAAATGGAAATTACTAACGAAATGACAAACTTATATATCGTACTTTTTCAATACATTTCACACAAAAAATTTAATGCAATAAATAGTATCAGAAAACAATTGTATAAAACAATTAAGAAAGTATACTTAGAGTGACCATTGTTACAGTAAACATGTACAACTACATTTTATTTTCTGGGTGTATATGAACGCCTGAAGCAGAAAATTTTCTTAAATGTGAAGTGAATTCCAATGATATCATTATCCTCCATTCCATTCTTAAATACTAATTGATTAATCTATTGCAATCACTCAGCATAATAGGAAAACACAATATTTAATTTAATCTCATGAATTCAAGTTAAAGTAATGAAAAGTTATTGATTGACTTGAGAAATTTTATTTTCATAATTCGCAACTAAATTAAATGGAGAAATAAAAGCAAAACAAAGTTTTCCTTCGCCACCCAAACTGTCCGTTTTTATTCACACAAATAGTTTTGCTTTTCAATTCCTTATAGACCAACAGCAAGAAAAAGTTTTTGTTTTACTTTTTTTCTTCTATTTTTTCAATTTTCAATGGCAAGAAATAAAAGTTTATTTTCTTAGCTAACCATAATAATCATCTTCTCATTAATACTGCTCAAATTACAGTGATAAAGAGCAGTGTACATTTAACAGTAATGATTATTTGTATCATCAGACTTTTTTCTTACAAATTCCCCTTGATACAAACAAATCATACAAGACATTGTTACACTCATGCATCTGCTGTTAAACGCTTGTTAAATATTATTGGTCATAGAATCTGTCTTTAGTGTTTTATTTTTATATTTTTTTATATTTTTGTACTTCTAACACACTGTCTACTTATGCTTTATTTCTTAATGTGATTGTAAGAATTTAATAAAATACCACAAGACATGGTCCCTGGCCACTAATCTATCGTGTGTTGTTCAAGTGTTATGACATGCTGTACTCCTCATCCATAATAACATGTCATTGTGTGCTATAAACTCTACACTTGCTCAAAATTGTTAAGGAAACAACATCTTTCAACCAACATCAAACCACCCAACCACCAACATGTGCTGGTTTCGTAAACTCTTCATAAAGTGGCTAAAAGATTAAAAGTGTTGTTACAATATATAGTGTAGTACTTATAGTACTACTTGAGTACTATTTTTATTACAAATGTACCAGTTATAAAATAATATATTTTTTTATACCAGCAGAAACAAAAATATGGAAATAATTTAAAATTACTTTTTAACAATCCAAGGCTGATAGAAATCAATCCAATAAAAATTTGAAAATGTTTGCCTGATATACATTTTATAAAGTCTATTGTTTTTTTTTTTTTGGCAAAAGAAATCTGATTCTGATTGGGTTTCTATTCGAAGGACAAGTTAAATGGTAATGTCTAAATCTGCGTCTTGTTGTTTTGCTTTCAACAAAGTAAACAAAGTTGAATAAATGTTTTGATGTTGAAGAGGGCCGTTGAAGGGCCGTTCATATGACTATTTAGTATTTAACAATTGGTCAATTCACAAGGTCTCTTACATGTCATATTGTCCTAATTTTTTATTGTTTTTCAAGCAAAAAATGTCCTCAAATAATACTACTTCTATGCCATGTTTATTGTGTTATCACGCAGAAAAAAAATATAGTTGTACATTGTTACTGTAACCATTTCAAATTTGTGCATGGTTACTGTAACAATATCAAAATTTTTAACAATATTATAGTCACAGTAACTATATATATGATTGTGGTAACAATAATATGGTTAATTTACAATTCACATGAATATTTCAACCATATATATTGTTACAGTAACCATGTATATGTTTGTGACAACCATTTATATGATGAATAATTTTATCATAATATGTTGTTCTCAGATTATGATATGAGAGCATCATAATATGGTAAGTCCTTCATCATATAAATGGTTGTCACAAACATATACATGGTTACTGTAACCATATATATGGTTGAAATATTCATGTGAATTGTAAATTAACCATATTATTGTTACCACAATCATATATATAGTTACTGTGACTATAACATTGTTAAAAATTTTGATATTGTTACAGTAACCATGCACAAATTTGAAATGGTTACAGTAACAATGTACAACTATATTTTTTTTCTGCGTGATCGTAACGAACCAGCAGAGACTAACGCCGAATGCCTAAGAGTCGGTTAAGCCTAGCCGCCGAGTCGTGATATATTAGGACATTATGACAATATGACTGATGAGAGGACCTTGTGAATTGACCAAATATTTATCATGTTAAAATGGTTGCCAGTGGATTTGATTTTAACTCGACTCTGAGGTTGCTTAGTAAAGACTCCGGGCACTCCAATATCTTTGAATAATATGGGAATCTATGTACAAATGTCGACTAATGCATACCGAGGTTTTTCTTGATAGGTGTAGTATAATATAATATAAAATAATCTTTCAGGCTAACTGATTTTTGTAGTCCAGTTAGGTATTATCGAATATCTGATGATATGTTAACTAATAGGTATCAAATGGAATATCGGGTATGTTCTCGACATCTAGGTTAACCATAGAATGTCTGGTGTATCTGAGTGAGATATAGATACATTATGGAATACCTCAGATATGGGTCCATATTCATTATAACAGTCAGGGTAACTGCAGAAATCATGACTAGCGGAACGTGGTTTTGTCGTCGGCTGAGGCAACTTAGTCTTGTCCTGGGCTTAGCTTCGGGTCCACAAACTTAAGTAACAAGACCATTATTATGTACCTTTTTTGGGTTTAATTATAAGTAGTACTTTATTGAATCGTAGCTTAAACGAAAGAATAGCTACGATTCAGTCGGGTTAATATCGGCTACTGTTGGGATTCGGTTTAAGTTCAGGATCGGGCTGTGTATTAGGGATCGCTGTTAGTAGTTTGGGTTTAGATTCAGAATCGGCTTAACGCAGGTTCGGGTAGTATAATCGGAATCGTTGCTAACATTTTCGGATTTATATCAGGATCGGCTTAACGCAGGTTCGGGTTGAATAATCGGGATCAGTGCTAACAGGTTCGGTTTTTTTTAGGATCGGCTTAACGCAGGTTCGGGTTGAACAATCGGGATCAGTGCTAACAGGTGCGGGTTTATATCAGGATCGTCTTAACGCAGGTTCGGCGTTCTGCATTGGGTTCGAGTGCTTTTTGATCGGAATGGGTTTTTTAGAATACTACAATGTTTAATTCTTAGTGTCTAAATTCTAAATAATACAATGATTGCTTATGCTAAGAGAACAGGCAGACGAAGCCACTGTGAGAATAAACAACCGAAGTCACTGTGAGAACAGGAAGTCGAAACCACTGTGAGAATAGAAAGCAAAAGCCACTGTAAGAACAGACAACCGAAGTCACTGTGAGAACAGATAGTCGAAACCACTGTGAGAACAGACAGCCGAAGTATAGTTTTGTGGGATATAATTAAATTTAACTAGGAGAACTTATTGGATTCCGCGACTAACATAAAAGGCTAATGGTTTCAAATATTACAGGTCACTGCATCATAGGAACCTATGATATAAGACTGGGTCTACGGTTCACAGATCACTCAAATACTGTGCATAATGTGAAACAGACAGTGTTGAATAATTCTGTCAATGCCCGGCCTATATTTCATGCCTATCCCCTATATCTCATGCTTGGAAAACCTGTTGAGGTTTAATTTCAGATAAATTTTTTCATTCATCAGATAATCTTGAAAACAACACATGACTATTGACCTGCCAAACTAAAATTTATATGGGTAAAATCAGTTAAGACGTACTTATAGGTCCTTACATTTTTTGAAAATAAATTGTAAGGAAATTATTACTCAAAAAATCGATTGTTTGGTAGACAATGTGGCCCATTGTGTCCAGCTGAAACAACAGATCGTCCAACATGAACTGCAGTCGATAATCATGATTGATCGGTACGGCGTTTCAGTCCTCCTGGATTAACACTCACATTTTCGCCCACAGCAGCCACAATCTCTTCGGTATACAATAACGGGAACCGTGATATTTCTAATAGGTCAGGTTAGGTTACGTGGGTTGCTCGCAAGTTAGCGAGTTCACTCGGAGGCCTTGTGGCCCATTGTGATACCCTTAGAATTACCGTTCCCTTATTTTGAAAATTTCATACATAAAGGGAGAATATTTGCCCACCCTAACTTCGTTGACTACGTGCTTCTTGTGATATCCGTGAGAAGCAACCGGTACTTCTAATAAATCTGATCATATTTACTAGTGACACATCTCTGAGACAGTCCATATCATGGAAAAGAGCTCTACCAAGATGTAGTAGTCTATGCTCTTGTAAGGCTGGGCAGTCACATAGAAGGTGTTGTACCGATTCTTCCTCCTCCTCATCCAAACAACTTCTACAATAGCTATAACGTGGGTAACCCATACGTTCCGACATGTGTCCAATCATATAGTGCCCAGTAATTAACCCGTAAGAAGCCTGATCGAATTCCTACTAAGAGACATAAGAGTCTTAGTCCTATTCTCTATCAGAGTGGGCCAGACCAATCTTCTACAAGTGATGATATTTGACCACCTGAGTTCCGTCTCACTCAAAGCCCATTCACTTATCAATTTCGATACGGTCACCAAGGGAGTGTGAATTACCCTTTGCGCAAGAGACACGTCTAGGGACGACCCGTTCGTTGCGCATTCGTCGGATACTTCATGTCCCCGGATGCCCTCATGTCCTGGGACCCATATCAACTCGACGTGATGTTGTGTCAGTTGTGCCATTGATTGGATGCAGTTGAGAAGACATTTCGACTTAATAAAGTTGGAGTTAAGAGCCTTGATGATGCAAGGCTGTCCAAGTAAATATGTATAGTCGAATTTTTGAGATTCAGTTCCCGGATTTTTCTCGTGGCTGTATCGATGGCATATATTTCTGAATGGATATCGGGTAATCGAAGAGACAGCAAAAGGTCCAGTTCATCGGAGAAAATTCCCGAGCCCGTGCCTCTTTCTGTCTTTGAACTATCAGTGTAGACTGAGATCACGTCATCCCTTTGGACAGTGTTGACGGCCCAGTCATCCCTTGTCGGTAGTTTGATCCTAAACGTCCTATCAAAATTCGGTGTAGGTACTAAGTAATCCGTTTCTTGTCCCATGAATGGCCTGCCTATCTTTTGTAGGATGGTGCCGTGTCCAATACGATCATGCTTCAGTCCGCTCGATATTCCAAATAAGGTGCAATAAATCTCATGAACGCTACTTGAGATATTCGAGTATGAATAATTCCTATTATACAAGACAACATGTACCAAAATAATATCAGGATAATGAAAAAAGCAACCGCACTGCCCGTCACACATCATCCAGTTTATAACCTGTGTTATTCTCCTGTCTGTGTTATTGTAAATTCGGTCAATTATGTGTTAGATACATGTAATCGCTCCTAGAAAGATTCTGAGAGTACTCATATCCACTCTTCTAGAAATTTCGTGGCTGTAATGTCTAATTTGGGCCAGATAAGCCTTGACAATTTACAGTCGATCCTTTTTCATTTCCTTGGAAAAAAGAGCTGAAACCGAACACATCAGTGAGTACTCTTCGATAACTAAGAAGCAGTGACCGAATTACCGCATTCGTGATCGAAGGAGTTATTGTAACAACAAATTATAATAAAATGTACTCTATACTAACAGGTGGCGCAAAAGTAAACTTCCGATGTTTTTTGGCTGTAATTAAAAAAAAAAATTAAAAACTTTGAATAGTCAGCAATATTCCGCGTTCTGGAGCAGTGTAGCGTAACATTGTTTATTAACGTGTATTTCGCATGTGTTTACTACAAAAATGTCAAAACAGAACAGACATTAGGAGCCAATCGCAAAATGTATAGCATTTTCTGATAGGAGGATTACTTTTGCGCCACCTGTTATAATCTCAAATAAGAAAATTACTATCAATTTTACTAGATATCGAATGCGTTAATTCGGCCCCAGACTTATATTTACTATTCCTGTCTCAATAATGAATATCTTCACATTAAGGCTTGTAATTCATAAAGATAAAACAATTTTCATTTTTTTATTACTCATCCATTTGAGTCAGTTACTCCAAGCTGGTGTAAATACTTATATCGTTTAATCATTTAAGTAAAATGTCCTACTAAACTTGACACAGTTTTCGTAATTGCGTTGTCCTATGAAAAAGTACTCTATTTAGTTTAATCCAGCAACAATATTTTTTCAATTAACCAACCCTCTAGCTGAAAATACTCTTATAATACTTAAAATATACTATATACTTACTTAATAGACTTTGGGATATTATTAAATATTGTTATTATTTAGTATTATTGCCAACTCATGCTTTTAGCCATATTTTTCTACTTAAATGTTAAACTAACAAATAATTCACAAATGATCCCCAATGTATCATTCGAAATAAATATTGAGGTCATTTTAATGTGAGTGTATGTATGGAAATTTTACTTTATTTCCTTCTTTTTTCTTTTTCTTTTTTTTCTGTGATTGGCAACAATATTTATATGGTCAGTTGTATTGAATGGCCAACATCTGTGTAGAGACCATAATTTCTTTCGTTTTACTCAACTCTTAATAATTGTATTTGTCAAACTGTGTTGTTAAAATATGTCAAGGTGATTACACATACAGGCAAGTAAATGTAAACATACAGACATCCCAGCAGTTCTGGGTGACTATACCGAACTAGTGTTTTTATCTAACATTTCGGTTGACTTATGTATAGTTATTAGCAGAGTGACTAGTTATTTTAACATTACACCAAGCACTGCAGATCAAAGAGGGACACGAAGTGGTAACTGACTCTCCAAATGATTACTTCTGGTGAATAAAATATCTACTTTCTAAAATACAGTACAAAGCAAAAGTTTAAAGTGACTTTACCCTATATTACTTAGAGACACTAAATTAATAATTGTCTTCACGTTAGATTACCTGGTATGTATATATTAACCAATAAAGTCCCCTCTGCAATAGAAAGAGCACATACGTATCACATGACCCAAACATATATAAAATGGAGTCTGCCAATTGATAAGATAGTAGTCAACATTATTGTATTTAAGTTACACAATGGCTACTTGTAAAACTGCTGGGGTATATTTGTGTGTACGGTTTGTAAAACTTATAGAATTTGTGGTCATTTTATTGAAAAAGGATGTCAGTACCAAAAACTTAAAGCTGAATACTAGTTTTACAAATGTAGCCGTTTCATCAATATGATGTTTGATCGTAATAAGTATGTGTAGTTTAACTTTTGTGTCATGATTTTTGGATTATGTCAGAAGTATTTTCGAATGAATTTTCAAATTGCCAACTTTAAGGTATTAAAATTATATATAAAATGTTGCATACCTTAAGGATTAGAGAGGGTTTAATGGAAAATGTTTATTTTTAAGGTTTTTTATCAGAGTTTGACAAACTCACACAACAATACATATGCTTCGTATTCTAGTGTTACGATGTGTGTACACTAGAGGGCTCCAAGATTGTATGGAGGAAAAAATATTTCAAGGTTCAGACCCTCACCACCACCAGAATTGTTCTATGTATTGTAGCAACACGTTGTATAAAATATTAAGATTAAAGAATAACGTTAACTGGTGGCGCAATGATGCTGAAGTTTTGCAATTTTTTCAGTTTTTGTAAAAACTTTGCCATTTCATAATTACTTTTAAAATTTAATTTAAAATAATCTTAATGTGTACGTAATTATCGTTCTAAGGAGATATAAAAGACAAAAATTGGTTATAAAATGTTAAAGTTATTAAAAATCCCCCAGGCCACTAGAACAAGAAATGTAGGGACAAAATTAACATATTTTGAGAAATATTAAAATAACAGCCTATTTTTACCTTAAATATATCCATATTTACTTTTATTAAAGTTTTTGTCTTCTTAGGATATCGTTAACCTATTCGCAGGTATGACCAAAAAAATTTAAGTTTTCAACGGCAGTTTCAAAATTTCAATTTAACATTTTTAAAAATTTTGTTAAACAAATTTCAGAATAATCACATTGGGATTTACTGAGAATATAATAGAGAATAAAAATATGAACAAAGTATGACCATAACTCCTATAATTATTCCGTACCTGCGATTTACATTTGGTAATTTTTGAGAAAAATTAATTTTTAGGCCATATTTAGGCGAATGAGCCGAATTTCCTTACTATTATTAATTTTAATTAAAACCTATTCAGAATATTATAACTCAGATAATTTTAAATAAACTCTGAAAGTTTTACTTTTTAAAGCGGACAACTTTAACCCTTAAACGGTGAATGTCAAAAGTCAAATTTTGCAACATTTGGAATTTCTAAACGAAAGATAGAAAAATGTTATACATTTTGAGCCGCTTTTGATGAAACTTAAGAAAAATATAACACAAACTCTAGTATTTATAATAACAGCACTAAAATTTGAATTAACCCTTAAAATCACTTAGGGTTAAAATAACCCCAAACATCTAAAATCATAAAAAACTTTGTAAATTTCAAAATTTGATTTTTAAAGGAAACAAACTTTAAAGTGTTGCATTGTGTATTATAAAATAATACTACTAAGGGCCATTATTACAACTTGCCTTTAATTTCGAAATAATAAAAGTTAACTTTTACTATTACTATATACTATATTAAAGGCAAGTTATAATAATGGCCCTAAGTCATTATGAAAATGATGTGCCTTCAAAACATATTCTCTTCTATAATTCTAAATTAAGTAATTCATATTACACAGAGTTTAAACAGAGTCATTTGCAGATTACTAGTGAATTTTGTTATAAAGGTGGGATATGTTTAGCATATTAGCTTCTTTATAAAATGGAGATGTGTATTAGACCCATTATCATCACGAGCCAAATGTCGATCATTCAGCTATATACAACACAAATGTGAGCGAAACTCGATATCAAAATGGAAACAAATGTAACATTACAATACATTTACTAATATGGCATAATCTGTTTGTGCCGACCACTGATTTATAAGAAGTGGCAATAATATTATTTATAAAATTTTATATTCACGCCTCATTTTTTAAATTTGGTATCATATGCAAGTGATTTTTGTTAGAGTTTTGTGTTTGGTTTTAACAGAAAACATTTTTCGAAATTTAATATACAAAAACTGATTATTATCCCAAATTTTCGCGAATAACTTCGATAATAGTTATCCAAACATGTTTCTAAAAATATTCTCTTATTTCTAATAAGCTCTAAACTAGAAGTGAAAAATAATCATAGTCAAATATTTTAAATACCACACATATTTTACTCAAAACTAAAATTTTGTTTCAAAATTGGCTAACTTTAGATAGGACTGGTGGGGACAATGTCCACTTAAGTTAGTCAAATTTTACTTTATACGTTTTTGTATTAACTTATATTTCAAGATCATAAAAAAAATTTTATATAAGTAGTCTATAAATGAAAAATATGTGGACTTTTTTGGGAAAAATTAAAAAAAAAACACACGCACACAAAGTTTAAATATATTGTTCCGAATGTGCAATAACGATTTGAATTTAACGGTCTGTAACGACTGCCTGAAACATTCATCATGTTTATAAACACGTCCATCAGTAGCATGCGGTTATTAGAATTGTTCGTAAGTATGGCAACACTAAATGTTTAAGCTGATAACATTAACATCGAAAGCTCTAGTTTGTCCGTTGGGATCATTGTAGAAGATTCACGATAGATGGTGTGTGTATAAATAGTGGCAGAGATGGCAGTCGTGAGTTGAGTTGATCATTGTCGCTGTTAGAGTTAACATCAACTGTTTTGTACGTGTATACTTGTACATTATAAAGTGTGTGTGTGTGTATTTCTTCGAATTGATAGACATGTATAGAGACACTGAGTGACTATTTAATTCAGTTGTTGTTGTGCATATATAAATAAATAAAGAGTTGTTATAATTTTAAAACTACTAAAACTGCTTTTTATTTTCAATCAAAAGTATCCGGTTTATTTAAAGGAAATAAACCCCGTTTTTAAAAGATAAAAACGTAACAATATAAAAATATGCTACAACTTAATAGTTATCAGCTTTGTTTTATTTTCTTTATAATTTTTCACAAATATACGTCATATTTACAAATAAAACAATTAAGAAAGTATGGTCGGTCAAGCCCGACCATAAATACCCTACACTAAGTAAATGTGCAAAAACATTTTTCTTTCAAAATTTCAATAATTTATATTCGTGAGTGATTTTCGAAAGTGGGCCTTGTATGGGAGCTATGACAGATTATGGACCGATCACCATGAAATTTGGTCATGTGATTAATGTCTATATGAAAGTTATTTATGTTGCATTTTATGTGTATACCAATATTTTTAGGAGATTTATGATCGTTAAAGTGATTATCGGAAGCAGACCTTATATGGGAGCTATGACTAATTATGGACCGATCATAATAAAATTTGGTGACATAAATTCCGTATATATAAGACTTATTTGGAGAAAAAATTGTGTAGTTAGCTACATAAATTAAACATTTATGACCCATAAAGTCCAATTTCGGGAGGACATTTGTATGGGGGCTAGGTGAAATAATGAACCGATTTCAGCCAGTTTCAACAGGCTTGGTCCTTGGGCCGAAGAAATTATATGTACCAAATTTTATCGACATATCTTGAAAATTGCGACTTGTACTCTGCGCACATGGTTTACATGCCAGCCAGCCAGACGGATGGACGGACATCCTCCCCACTATGGTGGTGTAGGGTATAAAAAGTTAAACCTAAATATCTCTTGCACTAAAAGAGATAACCTAAAGATAAAATCATATGTTTTGTAGACCTTCTTAAGGACTACCTATTTCAACTCTTTCGGATAATAAATGGATTTTTAGCGATTTTTTTTAAATGTGAGATTTTGATCCCCATTCCGGCTACGATGCTGAACAACTGTAAATCAACTCAAAAACACCTCAGCCGAGTAAATAATACAGCACAAAATAGAATTGTGGACTTGATCATACTATTTTAACAAAAAATCTTTGTTTTAGCGTCAAAAAATAGTAAAAAACGAAAATTGTTAAGGTACAAAGTGATCTTTATGTGCTAATTTGGGTACCTAGACAGGTTCAGAATGCATTAATATGTTCACAAGAATTGTTTAGCTTTATCGTAGCTACAACTTTGCTAAATATTGTTAGTGAAAAATTATGAGTCCGTGGATGTTATTATAAAAAAAGTTTTCTTCCTATATTTTTTAAAAAAAAGTGCACGAAAAAGCTATTATTTTGGGAATGTTAACTACATTAGATTGGCGGACTCTTAGCTATATTATTGCCATATAAAGTTAAGCAGTATCTCCAAGTCTGAATTAGCTGTTGGCCAATAACTGATGACACCATTTTTTGAAGTCCCACTGATTTTCAGAATCTTTTGGGGCCCATAAAAAAAAATTGGTCACCAAAATGGACAAACTGAGTATAGGGTTTTACTACCCTTTGTTAGTAGAGTCGAACCTACTGTTGCACTGTGTCAGTTTTATAAAAAATCAAAATTCTCGTTTTAGTTAGAGACATAAAAAATTTGTTTGGCCTGCTTAACATAATATAACATTTTAACTTAATATCCCTTTTATGATGTCGCACAGTGGTTTGGAAACGTTTTTTTTGGAAATAATTCGAGATACCGAATTATTAGAGATATGTTTGCATAAATATATGAAAAAACGTACAAATTTGTAAATAAAGGCTTTTTATATAAGTATTTGATATTGGTGAAAGCCTTGATACTTGAAGATTGATATTTTAGTAAAGATAAGTAATTTTATGGATTTTAGGACATAATTTACCTTAAAAAGTAAAAAAATTATGAAATGGTGATTTTCCATGAAGAAAAATATAAAATTTGAATTAATGTAAAATTTTAACGGTTATAGATATTATAACAAAACTTGGAACTAATATAGTCTCAACTGTTTTTAAATTAATGCCATTACAATTTTTTACATTTTTTATTCTCAAGTACCGAAATTCCTAAAATGGGAGAAAAATATTCCAAAAACTGTTTTTTTTTAGAAAAGTGCCTACAATGACATTATTTACCGCGTGTTAGTAAAAAATCTTTGTAATTAATTAAATATCTAGCTCATTCGTAGATCAGTGCTTTGCTTTTTTATAATTTTTTACTCAAACTGAATTTTTTTTCTTTAAATTGGCCAAGTTTGGGTAGGTCTGGGGGATGTTATATCCGCTTAAGTGAGTCTAATTTTACTTTAAACGCTTTTGCATTATGTTATCTTTCAGGATCATATCAAAATTGTCTATAGTCCCAAAGAAAATTGTTTTCTACAAAAGAAAAAATATATGGGCTTCTTTGAGGAAAAACGTAAAAAATGCGGCCCTTTTTACATGTCCCAACTTTGGATACGTATAACTTTCTATAGCGCTGAGATAACTGTTAGAAAGTTTTTTATCTTATTTGGAATTTTATCGCCAATACTTATATTTAAGATTAGATCATTCGGATCGTAAATGTATTTTTGGCAATTTTTTTTTTAAATTTCACACCCGAGATGACCAACTTTGAGTGGCTACACATTGGCACTAAGACACTGATCAAACGTATATCAACTCAAATACACCTCAGCTCCAACCATGTGAAATTTTGTAACAATACCTTTAATAGTTCCCGAGATGCCGAATTATTTCAAAAAAAAAAAACCTTCCTAAACCACTGTGCTTCGTTTTTTAATCTTATTTTCTTTAAAAATAATCGTATTGTCAAGCAATTCCGTTTTCTTTATAATACTCATACAATTTATTTCCAAAATAACATTAAAAAAACTGTCACGAATTTTACAACTTTTAATGGCAACAATAAAACTAATTAGTCTAATTCATCTTACAACTGTTGGTTTTCCAAAGGGTTGTAAGATAAATAAATATTTTAAGAAGAAAACTGTTCCGGCTGCTTTAGTTTGATTCCTTTTATGTTTGTCTAAGATTTATTTGTTTGGCTGTCTGGGCGAAATGGTGAAAGACAAATAAACAAATTAAACTGAAATTATTGCAATGGTTCATTAAACAACAGATGTTAAAGCTCAGAATTATAATTATTCCAGACTAAAGGCAGATTTAATTGGAATTTTAACTTAAATATAAACTTAAAAAAGAAAAAGTAATTAATCTACCGATTCTGAACATTAAACGTGGTAATCGCACTTCAATTAACATTAGAAAGATTCCTATATGAAGAACATATACAATTTCATATTACTTATTAAGTTCATTGATTTAAAATGATCAAAAATTAACATAAAAACAAGTAAGAGTACTATATTCGGCCTTGTCGAATCTGAAATACCCTCCAACTAAATATGATGAGAATTGTAGAAGTTACATTGTCATAAACACTTTAATATCCATATTCAATATTTGTTATTAGAAGTGAGCTCCTATTATGAGGATTAAGACATTGTTATTGAAATACTATCAAATAAATATATGAAATAATATAAATAATAATTGTTAGAAAGACTAGATACTTTAATTACAGATTCTTACCATTTTCAACAGAGATTATCATTTATACCTATTATAACGTATAACATTTAACAATTTACATATATACCTAATAATTGATTATCATTGCCCGATTGGACCAACATAATACTTATTGGTCCAACAAATTACTTATTTGCTTCATAAGTAATTTGAGTTTAAACAAGTAAGAATGCTATATTCGGCTATGCCGAATCTTATCACCTTTGTTGTGGATGCATTATTATTTCTTATATATGCTCAGAAATACTCTTATTTTAGTATATATGTATGTATATTGCCCACTCTCAGCGTATAGCATCCTAAATATATCAAGAAAACTTTTAAACATTTTAATGTGACACTATGATGTTATATTTTTCTCAAGTTTCATTAAAATTGGTGCCAAAATGTATAACATTTCGGTATCTTTCATTTAGAAATTCCAAATATTGCTAAATTTTACCTTTGATTTAAGGGTTAACGTTTTCCGATTTTAGTAAAACATTCATAGTATATCTAGAATTATCTGAACTATAAGATTCTGTATAAATTTTACTCAAAATTTGCTCTCATTCGCCAAAATATAGCCAACAAAACATTTCTTCTCGAAAATCACAAAATTTAAATCGTAGGTACGGAAAAACTGTAAGAGGTATTGATATAATTTTTTCATATTTTTATTCTCTATTATGATCTCAATAAATACCAATGTGATAATCAAAAGATTATACAATTTTTTAAACAAAATTTTTAAAAATTTGTTTGGCCATCCCTGCGAATAGGCTAACGGTATCCAACAAAGACAAAAACTCATATAAATGTAAATACGAATCTATTTTAAGTAAAAATAATTATTTAATAGCAAAATTTTTACAAAAACTGAAAAATATGCATTTTTTCGAATTTTAGCGATAATACAGTTTGTGGGTCAATTTAACCCAAAAGAGATACTGGTTTAATCTCAAAAAGATTTTTTCTACTGTAATTTTTATTAATATAAATAAATCTACATATTTCTGTAACATAATGCAGGAAGTTAAGGAGTTTCACAAAATTATTTCACATAAATAGCAAAATTTTGCATATATCTGACCTTTAACCTTGATGCGCGTCCCGAAACCGTTGTCCGATTTGGCACAAATTTTCAACACTTAACTTTTAGACCTAGTGTCACAATATTCCACTCGGCACCCTTCAAAATTCGAACACACATTTTTTTTAATACAATTGATTGTCACTGTAATATATACCCTTCTCGTTGAAGGGTATAAAAACAATAACGCCAAATGAAACAAAACACAAAAAAGAAAAAAAACGCAAAGCAATAAAACCAACACACATCCAAACATACGTTTTGTTGCTCTTTTGTCAAAGCATGCAATAAATTGTTTTATATACTTTATAGGGTGAAAATTAAATTGTGGAAATTACAAACGGAATGACAAACTTATATATACCCTTCTCACGAAAGTGAAGATTATAAAAAGGGTATACAAATATATTTCGACAAAATTCAAAATTTTTCACATGGAAATGAGTTATATCACAAAATTTTAATATATATTCGCGATTAATGAATATTACGGATATGAGTCTTATATATAATTATGAACCCATAGTCAAAAAATGCAGAAGTATGATTTCTGTCTACTTGTAACTAATTTCTGTTGAATTTTAAATCGATATCAATGTTTATATGCGTTAATGTATTTTTGGGTTGTGGAACTAATACGGGAGCTATGACATATTATGAATCAATCGCCATAAAATATTTTAAGGTGATTTTTATGTATTTTAATAAAATTTAATCTATGAGAGTTATATGGATATATGGGAACTTATATGGGAGCTGTGGCCAATTATAGACCTTTATTCACAAAACTCAGTAGTACGATTTTTAGATATTACTAGCTGAACCCGGTCCGCGTTGCTGGCCCTTAGAAAACATCTGTTTTATATTGCATCTCGATCTCGATTTTAATATACAGTGTTGGACAAAGTCGGTGATCCAACCTTCAATTTTAATACATGTGGTGGCAGTCCGGCTGGTTCCAATGAATTCAGTAGGATAATCGACGGCTTGTTCT
Source organism: Calliphora vomitoria (assembly GCA_942486065.2). NCBI lineage: Eukaryota > Metazoa > Arthropoda > Insecta > Diptera > Calliphoridae > Calliphora > Calliphora vomitoria. The sequence continues at coordinate 90,036,338 of OW818029.2, forward strand.
TCGTTCATTACTGTGTCAATCCATTTGCATTTTATTGTTTCGCCAGGCAGTTTCAATTGTATTTGTTTATTGAGCTTTTTAACATCATAATTTGTTGGTGGCAAAATTGCATGTTCCCACAGCCAATCCGAATTTTTGTAGTTGGTGGTAAGACTTGGGAATACCTTGTCAACAACGAAATCTCATTTGTGGCGAGATCAATTGAAATTTTTCCATTTCTGATGTCCAACAATTGTTTTGAGAATGTTTCGGCAGAAGGGTATTGCAGCAAATGCACACGCATGTTCGTTGATAGCGTTCGAGTTCTGGCGTCGGAAATGTAACTTAGAAGCAGCTTAGGCGGCTCAATAACTGGTGGCATAATAACTTTACCGTTCGAACAGCACATTCCAGGGGATTCCTTAGGGAACTTCAAAACGCGGCAATGTAAGCAATGTTTGTCCATTGCGGCAATCAGTACGTCCTTGTGATTCCTGTAGTATTTATTGTAATAAAATGCCGGCAACTTTAAATCATTCTTTCTCGAGCCATTCGGGAGCGATTGGCTTCTAGTCTTTCTATATGCTGTTGAGGTGTCTGTGCAGCACTCGATGAAGATGCAATGCGACGCATTTGCTGAAGCCGTGATTCTCGTTCTCTTCCCGTTGAATAAAACCGTTCTTTTTTATTAAAAGTGGAATGCGGAGAGTTATTCAAAATATTATTTTTTTTCATAGATTTCATATGGAAATTTCTTATTCATGCACCTAATAGCAAGAGTAAACAAAATTGTTTATCATCGATTGATAATATAAAATAACTTTTATAGTACCGGATATGTGTTGAAATGTATTCCTTTCTTCGCTTACACCAAATAATTCGCTTCAGAGTACACCACTTTGAATTAACATTTTTAGAATGATGTTAAGCAACGAAATGAAAATTGTCATTGTTTGAACGTTGGTAATAAAAAAAAGTATTTATATATTTCTCCAATTGAAAAAAAATGTTTTGGTCGACAAAATTAATTTTTTTTGAAAAATTTTTGTTTGCCAAATAGGAAACTAAATAAACTATCTGTAAGAATTGAAGAAAAGGTCGATCAACAATTATACAATAATCTTTTTTTTATGTCATTAGCGGTATAGTATAAAAATTTGATTCTGCCACGCCATTACGTCCATAGACCGAAAATCAAAAATATGACTTTACAGTGTTACCCGCTGGGCTATTCTGAAAATTCCCTGAAAATTTCATCAAAATCGGTCCAGCCGTTTTTTATATATATAGATGGCATTAGCGGTAAAATGTAAAAATTTAATTTTGCCACGCCCCTCCGCCCACAGACCAAAAATCAAAAATATGACTCTACAGTGTTACCCGCTAGGCTATTCCCTGAAAATTTCATCAAAATCGGTTCAGCCGTTTTTGAGTTCATTCGGAACATACATACCCACATACATACAAACATCCATTTTTATATATATAGATTAACAGGAGTGGACCTTATATGGGAGATATGGCGACTTATGGACCGATATTTAAAAATCTGTGTAAACTTTTGGCTTAGCACGGTTTCCTTTTTTGATATTTGTGTAGGTTAGTGTGTTTTCCGGAAGTTGTTCTTATATGGAGGCTATGACCAATTATGGACCAATCATCGTAAAATTTGGTACAGCGATTTCTGTGTATATGAGTATTATTTGTGTAGAATTTTACCATGAAAATATATGTATAAGAAAATAACGTGCGTAAAGTTTTATAGAACCAGAGGTGATCTACGTACTGTAGAAACATGCCGTGTAAAAAGTTTTGTAAAATTTTTGATTTGTCTCATATGTAAAAAAGTGCCAAGTACACTTTTATAATCCTCTAAATTTGTTTGCTTAGATGTCACATATTCAAAAATATCCAAGCTTTTCTTTAATGGATCTATTAAAAGGGAAAGAAATCAATAAAATTGTTTATATTTATTTCAAGTTTTCAGATTCTAGCTTTAGGCTCATCGCTATGAAAATACCGAATTGATTTTTGAATACAGATTTAATTTTTCAGTTTAACGATAATTTAAATGTGAACTAAGGCGTCCCCTTTTATTTACTATGTTATTTTTTAACCTCTATATATTTTCAGTCCTTTTTAAATAAATTCCTCAACACGTACAGGCAATTTTTCCCTTAAATACCATGATTAAATGCATGGAGTGCCTCTCTTGATTGTTGGTTGCCAATTTAACCACCCACATATTGCTGTAATAAAAAGGAACTAAATGAAACCTTTTTTTGTTGTTTCTCAATTTTGCATTTTGTATATATATATATGTATAGACTTTTTAAGCTGCGGAAATATTCATCATTCTCTTTTAAACATATTTAAATGAATTAATGTGCTATTTGTAGCAAACTAAATATATTTTAAGGCAAGAACCTGTCATAAATTATGCTCATTAAATATTCTTACAACTTGCTACTACTTTGCCGTAACATTTAACATTACAGTACGAGTATTTTTTCTAAAATATTTTTCTTATATTTTTTTTTTCCTTTATCTATTATTTTCTTGCAGACTTTACTGTTATGCTCAAAAACACGTGAAATCCATCAAGGCTGTAACAAAGCCAGGCGAGGTGGCGGAAAAGCAACGTTACAAAAGTATACGACGAACCAAACCTCAAGAGAAGAAAAAGTTTAAAGTACGCAACCTGCATCATAGTTCACCATACCATGTGTCCGATCACAAGGCAGCAGTTACGGTGGGTGTCATAATGGGTGTCTTTCTCATCTGTTGGGTACCCTTCTTTTGTGTAAATATTGTGGCTGCCTTCTGTAAGACGTGCATAGGTGGCCAAACATTTAAGATACTCTCTTGGTTGGGCTACTCAAATTCCGCCTTCAATCCGATTATCTACTCGATATTCAACAAGGAATTTCGTGATGCTTTCAAACGTATTCTGACAACGCGTAATCCCTGGTGTTGTAATCAAGATATAGGCAATATACATCCACGTAATAGTGATCGTTTTGTCACTGACTATGCCTCGAAACATGTGGTAGCCATGAACTCTGGGCGTTCGTCGGCTGAATTGGAACAGGTGTCTGCAATTTGACCAACAAAACGAACAAGCGATTATGCCTCATCATTGATATGTTGTGTTTCCGGCTCAGCAGATGCGACTTCATTGACGATTACGCCGTATGGTCCCTGAGATTCGGTAACAGTGGCATCTACGACAATTGTTGTGGAGACACTGGACACGATTACTAGAACGGGCGATAGCAGGCAAATGGAAACAGTATTAGTTTAGAACAATATACAGCAACCACAAAAAACTCAACTGGAAAACTGATATTGAAATTGAAACAACAACAACAAATACACCGACTACATATAACAAACTAAACAACAACTAAAACACTATTTACATGTGTATATACTAGTATATAACAAACGGCATTTACACTACCACTACTATTACATCTATAAGTTTTCACTGCAGCACACAAACATCTATACTCTTTCTCAACTACATCAACATACACGCACACAAACAAACGTACATACATACATACATACATACATATTGTATATGAGCAACTGGATTACAGGGTGAGCGTTAAACAAATCATTATATTTTATTTACAACTTTAAGTAGTTAAACAAACAAGAATTATTTAAATTTATAAAGCTAAATTAAACTAATTTAGTTTAAAAACGAAGTGAATTTACTGTTCCCAAATAGAGTAGAAGGGGGACCATGTGCCACTTTTTTGATATGCAATCTTTTAAAAACCACGAAAGATATTCTTAAATTTGATCCTGTATCAAATACTTAGACATGTAGGCTATAGGTTTACTTATTTCAATCTTGCCTCTCTCTTTTTATTATAAATTTGTTAACATTTCTACAAAGACGGTTATAAAACAAGAATGTACACGCAGAGAAAAAACATGGTTGTGGTAAACAAAATCTCAAAGCTATATATTATGATAAGATTTATGATTGTAGTCCAAACATATTATGATCAAATATAGTCGTAACATCATTGTCATACATGATATTAATACATATGACCCAAAGTAATCATAATATAATGATCCATGATCAAAAGTAATCATATTATTATACAAATTTATTTTTGGAAACACTACATTTAATTTCAATAAGTTTTAGCTTTAACTCTTTCCGATTTAGTGGTTGCTTTTCTAACCACCTTTTCCAGAGTCCTTAAATAATTTTTAGTGACATCTCTTGGGATTTTGTTTAACAATTACATATTTTTAAGTCATCGTTTAAGTTTTTTTGGCAAAACTTTGCAGTCAGGTGCTCTAGATCATTGGTTCATATTGTTTAGGTTACGAAGATTTTCGTCAATTTACACATCCAAATCCCGAATGTAAACAATAGAGCCTAAAAATACAAATATTTCATTTCATTGCACACAAATGAAATACCTCTACTTGCCTACCATGGCTCTAGATTAATTTTTGATTTGAAACCGCAGTTTTTCTAAGGGGGTTTACAATATTTTAAACAAGTAAGAGAGCTATATTTGGCTGTGCGGAATCTTATATACCCTTCACCAAATTATACTTTAAAATAAAAATTTTAAATACTTTTAAGTAAACAAAACTAATTTTTTTTTTTTTCAAAATTATTTTTCAAAATTTAAAAAAAAAAAAAATTTTTTTTCAAAATTGTTTTTCTAAATTATGTTTTTTCCAAATTTTTTTTTTTTTAAAAAAATTTTTTAAATTTATTAGTGAAACAAATTTAGGCACATTTTTTTTGTAAAAAAAAATTCGGGTTAAAAAATGTTTTTCCCGATTTTGACCCATTGTAGGTGCAAATTACTATAGCCTTATATACATCGTTGCAATGGACTATGAAATATCTATCATTAGATATCAATATTGTCTATATTAATGTATTAGCAATCCAGATATATATAAAAAATTGGCCAAAAATCGAGGTTGTACAGGTTTTTTCCACTCATGGTGAAGGGTATAATAAAAAAAGGTGGGATTGTTTATTGTTCATCAAATTCAGTGTTACTTTGTTATTTAGTATTTGTTTGGTTGGCTTGTGCCATAAAGTATTATTTTATACTATACTCTTTGATAAATAACGTAAGTAATAGAGTGGTTAGATTACTAACCACTGTGACTAAAATAGATTTTATATAATGTGTTTCTCTACATAATATTATGTTATTTTGTAAGGCTACCGCGTGTACTTAATGAACATTTAATTGAAGGTATTTGATTCGAAGGTATACCTTAGGATGGGAATATATCTGCATTGAATTATTAGGAGCGAGTCGATTTGATTATTGTGCTCGGTGACATACCCTCGGGGCTCCAGTTAAAATATGATAGAGATTTTGATTCGAATGATGACATACCTCTATAAAATTTGGCTACTACTTTCCAGCAGTTAAGCAAGTGATTAATGTATCCCATATAGACAGTAATCGTCACAAATGTCTTATCATTTGGCTGACTCCAATTTATAAATTTGTCATTTGACACGTATGTGCTCTTTGTAGTGCAGAGAGAAGACAATTGGGTACTTTATACATCCCAGGTAATCTAGCTTAAAGACAGTTGTCACTTAAGTGTTTCTAAGTAATCTGGACTGTAGTCTTTTTTAATGTTTTGTGAGTAATTCGTTCAAACTGGTTTTACACAAATTGTGTTGATATAACAGTTAATTTTTATTTTTGCTTAAGTATACTGATATCCCATGAAGTCAATAACCGCTTTAGTGTCTCTTAGTAACCTATAGTGCAGTCACTTTAAACGTTTATTTTGTACTGCACTTTAGAAAGTAGTTATTTTACCCACCAGAAGAAATCAATTAGAGAGTTGTCGAAGAAAGGTTTTTATATAAGCTATCGTTTATTGGACTGCCTATGATATTTGTTTTTAGCTGACTATTTGAGGTCAATTAGCTAGTAAGGTAACTAACCAGTATGTGAATCCAATGTGTTGACTACTTTGGACCAGCTATTAGACAGTCTCGTTGTAGTAAAAAAGGGGCTTAGGACATGCACGTGATAAAATAACTAGTCACGTAGTTATTGAAGTAACTAGTTCCCACCCTAAATGATGGGTAAAAGAACTAGTTCCGGACTGTCTCCAAGAACTGCTGCTTTGCCACCAGAAGCAATCCATTGGAGAGTTGTCGAAGAAAGGTTTGTTTACAAGATATCATTTATTGGACGGCCTATGATATTTCTTCCTAACTGACAATTTGAGGTCAATTAGCACCCGTACAAGTTTAAATGACTAGTTATGTTATAATCAAGTTACCAGTTAGGTAGCTAGTAAGGTAACTGACGCTATTTAACCAGTATGTGATTCCAATGCGTTGACTACTTTGGACCAGTTATTAGACAGTCTCATTGTAGTCAAAAAGGGTGAAATAGAACTAGTCACGCAGCTATTGAAGTAACTACTTCCCACCCTAAGTGATGAGTAAGATCACTAGTTCGGGACTGTCTCCTAGAACTACTGGGTTCCGTTAGTGACTTATCTATCCAAACAGCTGCGGTGGAATCAAAATGGAGAAAAATTTGTCGATTGGAAGCGCCGGTTTATTACACAGAAGTCGAGGGTATACCAAATGATATAAAAGAATTGGAGAATGTCTCTCCTACACAGCTATTTCGTTTGTTTTGTTCAGACAATTTAGTCAAAATGATAAGTTTTCAAACAAATTTATCATAATTATTTGGTGGTTAATAAACTAACCACATTATTCCATTATTCCCTAATTAAGAAATGTAAAAATACAATTTTTTTGATTATAAACTTATACACATAAAACTGTGTCTGAAAGAGTTAATGTACTAAACTTCCAATAAAATATTGTTGATATATTCACTGAAATTTATTTTTGTTCGCTTGAGGAAAGCAAACGCCAACAATGAACACTAATGTGAAAGCATTCTACTATTAGAAGTAAACATATTTTGTTTGAATTTTAAACATATTATGAGTACGTATATAGAAACTCCACATTTAATGGTTGTATATAATAAAATATGTTTACCTATTTACTATTATTTAGTTGTTCTAAAAATAATTATGTTTCGGTGAACCATACTCATATTTATAATTGCGATAAAAATATAAATGCTTACAGTAACTAAAATATTATTGAAATTAAAATAACAATTATATGTACGACAACAATATATTTTTACAAAACACATAGTTGTCGTAACCATGCCGAATCATGTTTTTCCTGTGCGTGTATTAAACCCAAGTTTTTATAAAACTTTTAGCTTGTTAAATTTTTCACAGCAACAAAAGAAATTTTGCTTTCACCTTTATTGAAATAATTTTATAATTTTCAAACGAATTTCTTTGAACATTTAAAATTTTACATTTTTACAATTCTTTCTACTTCCAATTAATTCAAGCCTCTAACCCGCAAATTTTAAAAAGCTATAAAAAAGTTGTCGAATAATTTTTTTTAGGATAATTATGATCCAATAAACTCAGAACAGACATCAGAACCTAATTTGCAAATTAAGTTTAGGAACCTGGTGCAAAAAGGTGAAGAGTGCCTCGGGGCATTGTTGCCAGTTTACGTGTTAAAAACAATAAGATGTAAACATTAATTATGATACGATTTTATTGTAAAACTAATGAAAAAGATACAAAAAGTAAGAAAATATGTCTTACTTTCTACGATGATACTCATAAAAACAATTTTTGGCATTTGAGAAGCATGAATGAAGATCGCATTTTGAGCAAACACACTGTATTTCCGACTTTTTGCACCATCTTTTTTGCCTAACCAGATTGGAAAGTGGTCCATATTGTCATAACGGACGTAATTAACTGGATGTTTTGCTTTTTCGCCAACTTTTGAACTTCCTGGCTGTGGATCTCCTTCATGAGTCAAGGCGGATAATTTAATCTGTCAGCGGTCTCTATCTGCCATTACTATCATATTTATATAACACAAAATAAAACAAAAAAGTAATATAACACGCCAATAAATTTAGCCGCAACAGAGCCTTGAGGCACCCCTTAGTTTTTGCGTTCTCAACACACTTTTTGTTAATTGTCTAACATTTACAAATTCATAGACTGAAAGAAGAATATCTTACCTTTAAAAAAAATATATTTCGAATAGATCGGGCGACAAAAAGTTAGTAAAACTTTTATTTAAAAAAAAAAATCACACACATAATTTAACGTGCTAACATTACTCACAAAACAGCTGACAGAACAAAAACTAAAAGTCAGAATGCATTTCGACCTTCGAGGGAAATGTTAACAAATCTGTAACTAAAGTCAACGATAAATTTAAACAAAAAAATTATAATTTCTTTTTGAGATAATTGGTGTTTTGTAAAGCATGCCTTGAGGCACTCTTGTGGCACATGAACGATAAACTAAAACAAAAGTAATGTAACAAAATCAATTATTCTGTTTTCAAGTAAAACAGTGTAAGAGATGTGCCCCTGGCGAATGGTCCTCCTTTTAATCTACTCTTTATCCTTGTCATATCTCTTAAAAGTTCTAAATATTTTTAATTTTGTTTTAACTAATTTGTTTTTTAATTCTGATTAGTAACAAAAAATACTACAAATAATTCAAAAGAGGATTGTATGTTCAAAGTAAGACAAATTAATTATGAAATCATTAGCAATATTTATGAAAAAAAAGACAAACCAAAATATTTGTTATTATTTAAGAAGAATTCCAAAGAAATTACTTACATTATTAGTGACTAATAATTGAGAAAAAAATGTACAAAAGATTTAATTGATTTATTGTATATAACTTTAAAAATAAACTTTGTTTCATAGTTACAGGGGAAGGAGTTTGTTTTTATTTAACTCCATAACTTAATTAATTCATTTATTAGTTAGTATTCACTGTTATTTTGTATATTTTTTCAAAATCAGTTTTATTTTCGAAGAAAATAATACAATAATAAAATCATGTATTAAACCAAAGAACACAGAAGAAACTCATGTTTTTCGACTTGGGTCTTCGGATGTTGTCCATATTTGGTAAACACATTGACTTTGTAGTTCTTTAAATATTTCCAATTTTATTCTTTAAAATTTCGAAAATCTGGCGATTTTATTCAAAATTTAAGTTTCTTTGAAATCAAAAAATTAAAATGGGTTTTAATTTTAAATATTCATATTTTAAGAAGCTGTACACGGATTTTGATTTGAGGTGAATTTGAAAGATTGTTATGCCTTTTTCATATTATACGTTTAGTTAAAGTTACAAAATACTGCATTTTTACCAAGAGTTTTTCAAAATTAAAAGAAATAAAAATGGAAATGTCAAAATTACTCTCATGAGTATGTGTTTACCGAATATTATCAAATCGGAAAACCGAATTCCTGATTTCTAAAACTATGAAGCAAAGTCACTATAGAGATAAATGCTTATTTTACACAGATATTTTCTTAAGATTTTCGTTGTAGAAAGAATTTAAAATTACAGTATAGGGATTGAATTAATCATGGATTAACTCAAAATATTTTTCGTTACTTACTAAATTCACAGCAGGTAAATAGTTATGCTACCTATATACTATCTGAGTTCTCATCTGAATTGATCAATGGAGATATACTGCAGCTGAGTATTTGTTCGTTAGTTTTTAAATATATGCGAATTAGTTTTCTCTTCATACCCCTACTAAAGTACGCTGTTAAGATACTGAATGAAGGCTTAATCTATCTGACTGCTTTACAAAAATACTTTTTTTTGCAAAGTTTTAATTTCCAACTAGGTTAAAATTGTGCAAAAAAAACCTTTACACTGCATTCATCATACAGACAAACATAATAACATTTATTGATGACTTAAAATGTTACGCTTTGTATTTAAAATTATATTTGTTTTAGTTTTTTTAACGAATCATATTTAATTAAATTTATTGTTAACAAATTTTCTTCACGAACAATTTCACTTTTTTGTATGCTGCCTGTTAAAAAATGGCTTAAATGCTACATTACACAGTGGGGCTGGTCTGACCGGGATAAAATTTGACATGGGCGTAGCCAAAATTTGAAATATTTTTGAAGAACGGAGTTTTAAAGTGAGATATTTTTGAATCTAATTGAGATATTGATTTGAAATTTTTTTTGTAAGACCAAAAATTAACTTGTATAAACAAAAAAATTAGTTCGGAATAAATGTGGATCAAATTGTTCCTAAAATTTGCATTCCTATTGAAATTTTAATACAATTTTTAGTTTGAGGAACTCAGTAAATATGTAATATGCAATAAAATCTTAATTTATTGACAGAACTCAACGAAATTTTCAACGTCTTTTAAGTTTGTAATTCTAATTCACAAAATCTAAAAAAAATTGTCTAAAGGTCAAAAGGCAATTGCTAAAAATTCGAGCGAAAATCCCAAAAATGGTATATTTTACAATTTTTCCCATTGGCACCTCATTTCCTTCGGTGCTGGGAAAATACTTTGGGGATAAATACGGAACATATTATGGTATCCAAAGCTGCTTTTTGTTTTCTGATCCCAGCTTTGGGATTTTAGAACATGTGGCCCATAGTTGAAATTTTGATAAAAAAAATAGGTCAAATTCCGAAGGGCGTTGAGCCGACATATTCGAAAAACAGGACATGCCTTTTATACCAAGATGTTCTCCGTTAAGATACCCTACAGAAAACTATAAAATTGTTATATGTTCTTAAAAAAAGTTGAAGGTACCCTACTTTGAGCCCCCATTGCGCAGCCCGTGGAGCATTTGTATGGTGCATTTGAAAAAAACTTGAATACTCCATGGCTAAGCCCATGTCAAATTTTATCCCGATCGGACATCCGTTTAGAAATGCCAGATTTATTTCCAAAAAAATTGTGATTCTGCCCCACTGTGCATTAGTTTAATACTTTTTTTTTTTGCGTGAAACGAATATTAATAGATTTTTTTAATTTATAGCAAATTGAAATTTAAATAAATGGGATTTAATGGCTTAATGTGTTGTAATACAATTATAAATAATATCAAAAGGATTTTAGTTATTTTACATTGTTTTTAATGATATATTTAAAGTTTTATCACGCAATCTGTGTACTCTATATCGGTATATTCCCATGAGGTCGCGTGATTGATTCCTCGTGGGTAGGGATCGGTTCTAGTTCAAACAATTTATATGAAAGAGACCTGTCACTTTAACATAGCGTTGTCTCAGGAGGCGGTAAATTTAAAGGTTTTAGACAGTATGTCGAAGGTTATTTCCTATAAGTCATATCTTTCTTTCAACAGACATCTACTTTTTTCCTTTAAACTTTTTGTTTATTCCCCCATGCTCTGTAAGCTGAATCCGAGTAACGTATTTATTATTCAAAAGAATTCATATATTTTGGGTGATCTGTAAATCGAATTCACATGATTTACTAATTTTACTTTCGAATATATAAACCTCTTTGAATATAAAAATCGTGCGATTTGCAAAACATCAATGGCATACCAGCGCTGGTCTTGAAGCAGTGCCCTCCGACCTTAGCTCGTCCATTAGCATTTCTTACCGTGCCGGCGTATTTCCTGTATGTTGGAAGGTTGCTAATGTCATGCCAATTCCTAAAAAGGAAGAGGCTAATAACCTTGACAATTACCGTCCAATAGCAATTTGTTCTGCACTTTCCAAAGTTATGGAAAGTATGTTAAACTACCAATTGGTTAAATATTTGGAATCCAACAATTTAGAGGAAGCTCTACGGAAGACTTTCTAGCCTTCCTATCGGAAAAATGGTATCGTTCCATTCACCGTTTTGTCCAAAGTAAAGTGGTGGCTCTAGATATTTCCAAGGCGTTCTACAGAGTGTGGCACGGTGAACTTTTATCAAAACTTATTGCTTTTGGTGTCGGTAATAACTTCTCTCGATTTATATCGAGCTTTCTCAGAAATCACTCTATACGAGTTGTTATAGATGGGATCTCATCAAACGAGTTTAAAAACGAATGACAGGCAATGTTGCTTCATCTGTATTTATGGATGGTGCAAATATTGTGGAATTAAACGATTTTGATGTGCATGTGATGTCCGCTGGTCTAAACACATTTTTCAAGTGTCGAAAGAAGCATTCAAGTGTCTTGGTTTTTTTAAACGGTGTAGGAATTACTTCACTCCATCTGATCTCCTCACTATTTACACCACACCATCCTTACTATATACAACTCCCATGTATGGGCCGGTGCTTCAAAGTCTATTTTGGAGCTCCCCTACCGCATACAGGAGATGGCGAAGGTGATTATTAGTGACAGTAGGGTGTACCGTCTGGAGCACCGTCGCAATGTGGGCTGTGTTTTACTGTACTATCGGTACTACAATGGAATGTGTTCTCATGAAATTAGGGAACTTGTTCCTGATAACCGCAGAGTTTTACGTAATACACGTTTTTCATCAAGAACACATCCCTTTGTGATCGATTGGCCAGTGGGCCGTACAACATACTACATGGAAAATTCGTTTTTTTGCACTGTACGTAAGTATGTGGAACAAACTTTCAGCTGAAGTGTTTCCTGCCATTTCCAATGTGGGAAAGTTCAAATCGAATATCCACAAACACTATTGTTAATATGAAAATAAATCGTGAATATTGGCGAAATAATGATAGGCAATTTTCACGATTTATTTCAAGCCGTTATTATAGCCTGAGGAGGAATATTGCAAGACACCATAAAAAACTTAATATCTTCTATGCCTAAGAGGTGTGTTTGTGTCATCCCAAACAAAGGATTTGCAACAAAATATAAATTTAAAAAATGTTTATATTATATCCATGAAATGGTGCTTTAGTTTTGTCCGTTTTATTGTCTAGCTTTAAATGTTTTTTGATTTAAAGTTATCTCTTATAGAAAGATTAACTTAAAAAGTATTTGTTTATCAATAGTAAATATATTAACAATTGAAAATAATACATAAGAGAAATTTAAAACTTTGGTTTTATAAAAAAAAAAAATATAGTATGAAAAAAAATCACTAAGGGGATCCTTAAGTTATGGCCGATACTGTAAATAAAAGTTTTCAAATAGGTTATGTATTTAAATTACTACTACATATTTATATATCATTTAATATTGTTAAAAATGTTTATGTTTTATTTGGTGTAATTAAAATTTGTGGTTTTTTAATTCCTATTTATTTTCAACTTTTTTTTTCACAAATTAAAAATAAGCTTCAACCCTTATAGAGTATTTATTTATTTACTTTTTTTTTTATTTGATTGAATTCAAAATTAAACATTTTGTTAAATGTTTAATTAAATTTTCTCTTTTTGTGTGAATGTGTGTTGTTGATTGACAATTCAATTTGCACAATGTAGACACAACTAACAAAACAAATAAACAGGATATTTAAAATTTATAGAAGAGAATACAAATATAGCAAAACAAGAAGTATTTTTACAGAAAAAATTATGACTACGTAATATATAGAATAAAGAATTTTTTTTGTATTTAGGCTGAGAAAAGTTGATTAAAAATGTTTTGCTATATTTTCATACTCTGCTGTCATAGAAATGTTACGTGTAACCAAATTTACTTAAAATCTTGGTTAATTGTCATGCTGTGCTTTGTTAGTTTTAATAAAATTTTCAAATAAATAATGTATATAGAAAATGTTAACGTATTGAGGTAATTACTTGTGAATCTTAAATGACAACCCGGTAGTTGGGCAGACATTTAGACAAAGATACAGAAAATCCCAGCAAGAATTTTAAGCTAAAGTAATTGCCAAACAAAATACAATTAGACATTATAACATATATTAATATTATTAACACAAGATGACATAAAACAAATGGCTCAAACTTAAATACTATTCTTAATACATTAAAAAAATCTAATTTATGATTCCCTCATTTATTTAAATGTCCTTAAATATAAAAAATCTTTTTAAAAGTTAATAAAACAGCATTTTCCCCCCATAAACATATAAATGTGTAAATACAAAAATATTTCCTTTTGTGATTAAAGTTGGCAACTTAATTTATTATAAAATCAACAGGACGTATAAAACTTTATTAATTGCATGATTTATAGACGAACATAATAAAACAAATGAAAATCCATCAAAAATTATTTAATTATTTATGAAGTAATATGACGTGAACATTCAGACACACACACACGCACAAATATAATTTGTTTTACAAATTAATTTACTCTGATTAAAAAGCGTTGTATATAATAAAAAGAAAAAGTTTAGTTTAATAAGATAACTTAATGTTATTAACTTGAAAACATGTTGCTTTAGTTGTTTAAAGTAGATACTAAAAATATAAGGATAATTATATTTCTGTTATTTGTTAAGTTTTAACCTTTTGAAAACGTTGGTTTATTTCCTTTAAATAATCCGGATACTTTCCATTGTAAATAAATGCACTTTTAGTAGTTTAAAACTGTAACAACTCTTTACTTATTTAAAATGTACAACAACAACAACAGTTCAAATATTCACTCAGTGGCTCTTAACACGTTTATCAATTCGCAGAAATGCACACACTTTTTATAATGTGCAAGCTTAAATGTACAAGACACGAATGCAACCGAATGCAACCGAATGCAACCTCTGCCACTATTTATACACACGCCATCTGTCGGGGATCTTCTACAATGCTCTTAACGGACAAACTAGTATGTTCGAATTCTAGAGCTTTCGATGTCAATGTTAGCAGTTTAAACATTTAGTGTTGCCATACTTATAAACAGTGCTAATAACCGCATTCTATCAACATTGTTGATAAGTAGAAGCTTCTACTGATGGACGTGTTTATAAACATGATAAATTCAAATCGCTATTGCAAATTTGTAACAATATATTTCTAAATTATAATAATTGCCCCTTACGTTAGTTAAGGAATTACTGTTTTTTTCAATCTTGTATTCCTGTCTATTTCAGAATTAATCATTTTATTTAACTTGAAACAAATTCTAGTCGATTAGGTTTGGGTGATAACTCTGGTAGACCAAATTGATAGTAGAAAACTTTTTTTACAGAGTTTAATTTTATATTTTAAATTTAAGATCTAGAGGGTCTTTCGTCAAGCACTTCACATCTTTAAATTTAAATAAAACAAAGTGTATGTGGTATAACATCAACTGCATAAATCATGCTTAATTTGACCGATGGCCACTGCAGCGGCCTTCAAAGCCAGCGCGCTGAGGTTAAGAAAACCTCACATGCAAACGTCTACACGCAGAGAAAAAATATAGTTGTGCATGTTTACAGTAACCATTTCAACATTTTCAAAAGTTTTTTACCAATATTATAGTCACAGCAACTATTTACATGATTGTGGTAACCATAATATGGATAACTTACTATTCAAATGATTATATCAATCATATATATGGTTACAGTAAACAAGTATATGTTTGTGACAACCATTGTTATGATGAATCTTCTGGTAAAACCTTAATCATTAAAATGGTTGTCACAAACATATACTTGTTTACTGTAACCATATATATGGTTGATATAATCATGCATATATACTTCCAAAATCAATCAATATATATTTTTAAAACATAAATGTAACTTTTGTACGTACTTATTACCAACATGAATTTTAATCCTAAACTATGCAAACATTTTTCATTCTCTAATTATATATATCAACTTTTTACGCATATTTTATCCATAAAGTGTTAATGAAAATAAGCAGAATCCCCACAAAATGGTCAGTTAAAGGATAAACAAATAACATAATGATTAAGTTTATTGCACAAACAATTAAACCATGAAAAGGTTTTTAACATTTGTTTTAATCTTGTTATAAATACACACTTTCACTTTTACTCTAAATGAAAAGGCCCGTAATGAGTACAAAAAAGTGGAAAAGACAAAACGAATTAGAGTGAAAATAAGCTAAAAGTAAATCTCATTATTTAAATAAAATCCTGTTGTATACTTTTCTTATTTTTCGTTCTTCTACTATTAACTTAATTAGACAAACTGTTTAAATAATGCCATTATTACTGATTATACATCACACGTTAACTAGTGTGAGAGAGTACATGTGAGTTCGCTTTAATAAATATTTAAACATATACACATGGAAATGCGTAATAAAAATACACACACACTCACACGCATAATAATTTAAAGAGAAATACAAGAGATTTCAAACGCCTAAAAACATACATTTATTCATACTTATACATTAGGGCGGCCCGTTTGTATGGAGAAAAATTCAAAAAAATTATAGTTTATTTTGATTGAGGATACCATTTCTCAAACTGTTATCCTGAGCTGAATCAAAGAATAAAATAGTCCTTTTTGAAGGTTTTTATGTTTTTTTTTTTTTTCTATATTTCTCACATAGAAAACATATGAAATATTGGTATCATGTGAAAGGTCGTGGAGTGGCGCTTTCAAGGCAGTATCGGACATTTTCATCTAAAGTAAAAAAATATTCAAACTTTTGTAATTTCTGACAAACATTTTAGGTTTTTTCAATTTTTACATGCAATTATTTAAAATAATTTGTTTTAATTAAACGAAACTGTTTTTTCAGCTTTTTGAAACTCAATCTAACGATGTGATGTTAACTATATGTGTATGACAATCACAATATGGAACACAAAATAAGCGTAATATTTCCGTTTATATATATATTGGTTCCTGTTGGTCCGATAAGGAGCATATAATTTTCTCCAGTTATTTCTGTTTGATACTACGTTCTTGATTTAACTCCAGCTTTTCCCTGTTTTGGTAACTTCGAGAGTTAGTTGTCTGCGCAATGTGAGAGCCGGGCGGGCGACCGATTCATCTGCTTTTTTTCTTTTTTGACCAGGACCCCTACTCATGCAAAGCATTGTGTTGGAACTAGGAAAATATGTTATTGGAGGTTTATTGGAGGGAAGAAAGAGGGTGTAGTGTTTGTGGACATTCGATTTGAAGTCTCCTACATTGAAAATGACAGGAAACACTTTAGCGGGTAGATTATTCCACATATTTACAGTACGGCTAAAGAATGAATTTTCCCTGTAGTGTGTTGTGCGGTCCACTGGACAATCGACCACAAAGGGATGTGTTCTTGATGAAAAACGTGTATTACGTAAAAATCTGCGGGTATTATGAACAAGTTCCCTAATTTAATCAGAACACATTCCATTGTAGTATCGATAGAACAGTGAAACGTAGCCCACATTGCGACGGTACTCCAGCGAATCAATAGAGTTCGAAACCCTACTGTCACCAATAATAACCTTCGCCCTCTCCTGTACGCGGTCGAGAAGCTCCAAAATAGACTTCGAAGCAGCGGCTCGTACATGGGAGTTGTATTCCATTTTCGATTGGATATAGGTGGTGTAAATAGTGAGGAGATCGGATGGAGTGAAGTAATTCCTACACCGTTTAAAAAAACCGAGATACTTGAATGCTTCTTTTGACATTTGAAAAATGTGTTTAAACCAGCGGACATCAAATTGTATTATCATGCCCAGAACATCGAGAGTGTCTGATTCCACAATATTTACACTACCCATAAACACAGAAGATGCGAAATGGTATGTCGTTCGTTTATGTGTCAACATGCAACACTGAGCCTTGCGAGCGTCCCTATTTCAGAGATTGTCAGAAGCTCCCGATTAAGGGAATCATTCATATTTTGCCTCATTGCCCCAATCTCCGACACGCTTGGTCTACAACTGAATGAATACGAATGGCAAATGTTGCTTTCATCCGCAAAAGAATAGATACGGTTGGAAGTTTGATGTAGAATGTCATTTATAAAAATAATGAATAGAGAAGGAGAAAGAACGGAGCCTTGCGGTACCCCTAAATTTATCTTGAACTCGTTTGATGAGATCCCATCTATAACAACTCGTATAGTGCGATCTCTGAGAAAGCTCGCAATAAATCGAGAGAAGTTAATACCGACACCAAAAGCAATAAGTTTTGATAAAAGTGCACCGTGCCACACTCTATCAAACGCCTTGGAAATATCTATAGCCACCACTTCACTTTCGCCAAAACGGTGAATGGAATGACACCATTTTTCCGATTGGAATGCAAGTCCCCCGTAGAGCGTCCTCTACGAAATCCGTACTGCCGGTCGCTAAGTAAATTGTTCGACTCTAGATATTTCACAAAATGGTGGTTAACCATACTCTCTATAACTTTGGAAAGTGCAGAACAAATTGCTATTGGGAGATAATTTTCAGGGTTGTTAGCCTCTTCCTTTTTAGGAATTGGCGTTGCATTAGCAATCTTCCAACATACTGGAAATACGCCGGCACGGTATTAAATGCTGAAATGGTTAGCTAATGGACAAGCTAACGTCGAACAGCACTGTTTCAAGACCAGCGCTGGTATGCCACCTGACCCAGGAGTCTTATGTCGAAAGAATATATTTGGCATATTTACTAATACTCTTTCGAGTTCGGGCAGTATTTGATCACTTTCCGGTAAGTGAGAATTTCTTGCGAACAATTCAACCGGGTCAGTGAATGTTTGGTCATCCTTTAAAAGAGTCGGAATTGAGGAACTAGCATGGATAGATAGGGTTGGAAGTTTCAGGTAGAAGATCATTTAGAAAAATAAGAAATAGAGAAGTAGAAAGAACGTAGCTTTGCGGTACTTCCGAATTTATCTTGAATTCGGTTGATGAGATCCCATCTAAAACAACTTGTATAGTGCGATCTCTGAGAAAATATCATAAGAACCTTTAAAACTGATCTTTTTATCCTTGGATCCAGCTCACAAAATACTGATTCCAGGACTAACATTTTGAGAAGCATCTTAGAATTTTTTGTTACTTGGGAAAGGGGCAACCCTATTTTTGGTGTCTGTTTATTTTGTTTTAATACTTCGCAAAGACAAATTAACACACGCATAATATGTACGTTTTGGTGTGCGTATTAGGATGGCCAAAAACAAAATTGTTCGACTTCTCGTTTCCCGCCCTAATAACAAATAACACCATTTAGAAGAGATTTTTGGAAATTCTAAAGCTTAGAGCGTAATAAGGGTAAAATATCTAAATGATATCTTTATAGGCTCGATGAAAAAAATGTATTTTTGAAACTTTTCTATTTTATTATAAAATTATAAAATATTTGGTACACATTTTTTTAAGTTCTCCAGATAGTCGAAATTCGCTATAGTTTGGTTTTTATATAGGTTCAAAGTTCATGTGTTTTAATAGATACGTAAATATACCTAAATTGAAACTATCATGGCGGTTCTAATATTAACAAGTTTTTAAAGTTTTTTTCTTAACAGTATATAGCATATTATCGGCCTTAATAAAATTACATCTGAAAAAAGACGTCGTTTTCAAAGGTTTTACTTAAATATGAGCCATTACACGATTAAATCATATGTAAAACTCATATTGGATCTATGGGCTTTCGATATAATTTAAATTATAAAATTAGTCTTATTTAGGTAACTTTTCTTACCCTTGCTACAACTTTGACAAGTTTTTTTTTTTTTGCTGGGACCTTCCTAATTCACAAACATACATTTAAACTTTAAATGAATGTATGTGTATGTTTGTATCAACGACAGTATTTGCAAAAGAAAAGCACACTTCAAAGTTCATTCATACTCTTACTTTTGTTACATATAATTTTTTGCACTTGTATCTTTACAAATAAAGTGCCACTTTTCACACATGCATTTATAAATACTTACGAATTGTTTGTGACACATCATTTTAAAATTAAATACGGAGAAATGTGAAAAACAACTTTTATTTTAACTTGGCTTAAGTATTTTTTTTTTTTTTTACAATTGTCTATCATGGTTGAAAAACTGTATGTAATACAATAAGACAGTTTGGTAATTATATTATTCTTGTTATTTAACATTTAACTGGAATATATCTTGTTTAAGTCCATATAATATTTAAAAGTTTATTGTGTTACTTAAAGGCTTAACTAAGATATGAGAAAGTTAACGAAAAAGTTTCAGTTAAAATAAAAAATATTCTAAAAGTATACATATGTTGTTCGTTAAGTCTTTAGACCAATTTCCAAGATTTATAATTATGTTTAATTATATTTTAAAAATGCTTAAAAGGTGTCAATTTACCCCCTCCTTTAACATCGCCATGTTAAAGTGGCAGGTCCCCTTCATATAAAGCGTTTAAACTAGAACCGTTCCCTATCAGTTTGGAACTAGTCACTTGAAACACAAATAAGTTTCATGCAGACTACCCTAATGAACAATTATGGACCGATCACCATGAGATTTGGTTGTGTGACTGATGTCTACATGAAACTTATTTGTGTTGAATTCTATGTAGATACCAACAGTTTTAAGAGATTTGTGCTCGTTAAAGTAAAGGGTATAAACACATTCACTTTTTTACTTAAAATTTTATTAACAAATTAACAATTTCAACTAAATTAACTTTTAAACAGTTTAAGATAATTTTATGTTATCTTCTGTATATTTTTGCAAACAATTTTGCCAGCAACCGTTTTCCCAAAACGTTACAAAGGACGTTTTTAAGAAATGTATTTTTGATGATTTTTTTTTTATTTTTTAAATAAACCGCCACACAACTATGTTTTATTAAACAATTATAAATTTGTTCATACAACAAATCTTTAATAAACAATTTTGGTATAATGATTTTTCTTTCTTCTTGGACCAGCACTCATGGTTTGACTCCTACTCATGCAAAGCATTGTGTTGGAACTAGGAAAATAAGTTATGGGAGGGAGGAAAGAGTGAATAGTGTTTGCGGACATTCGATTTGAACTTTCCTATGACAGGAAACACTTCAGCTGGAAGTTTGTTCTACATACGTACAGTACGGCTAAAGAACAAATTTTCCCTGTAGCGTGCTGTGTGGTTCACTGGCCTATCGACCACAAAAGGGATGTGTTCTTGATGAAAAACGTGTATTTCATAAAAATCAGCGGGTATCAGGATCAAGTTCCCTAATTTCGTCAGAACACGTTCCATTGTAGTATCGATAGAGCAGTGAAACGTAGCCCACATTGCGAGGGTGCTCCAGCGAATCAATAGAGTTGGATATCCTACTGTCACCGATAATCACTTTCGCCCTCTCCTGTATGAGGTCGAGAAACTCCAAAATAGGCTTTGATACAACATGAGAGTGGTATCCCATTTTCGGTCGGATATAGGTGGTGTAAATAGTGAGGAGATCAGATGGAATGCTTGTTTCGACACTTGAAAAATGTGTTTAAACCAGCGGACATCACATTGTATTCTCATGCCCAGAACATCAAGAGTGTCTGATTCCACAATATTTACACCACCCATAAATACAGATGAAGCGACATGGTCTGTCGTTCGTATATGTGCCAACATGCGACACTGAGTCTTGCGAGCGTTGAAAGCGACTCTATTCGCACGACCCCATTCAGAGATTGTCAGAAGGTCCCGATTAAGGGAATCATTCATATTTTGCCACATTGCCGCAATCTCCGACAGGCTTGGTCTGTAACTGAATAAATATGAATGGCAAATGTTGCTGTCATCTGCAAAAGAATAGATAGGGTTGGAAGTTTGAGGTAGAAGGTCACTTAGAATGTAGCCTTGCGGTACCCCTGAATTTATGTTGAACTCGTTTGATGAGATCCCATCTATAACAACTCGTATAGTGCGATCTCTGAGAAAGCTTGATATAAATCGAGAGAAGTTAATACCGACACCAAAAGCAATAAGTTTTGTTAAAAGCGCACCTTGCCATACTCTATCAAACCCCTTAGAAACATATAGAGCCATCACTTTACTTTCGCCAAAACGGAACGGCATCATTTTTCAGATAGGAAGTCTAGCAAGTCTCCCGTAAAGCGTCCTCTACGAAAGCCATACTGCCGGTGGCTAAGTAAATTCTTTGACTCTAAATATTTCACAAGATGATGATAATTTTCAGGGTTGTTAGCCTCTCTTTTTCTAAGAATTGGCGTTACATTAGCAACCTTCCAACATGCTGGAAATATGCCGGCACGGTATGAAGTGCTGAAAAGGTTACCTAATGGACGAGCTAACGTCGAATAGCACTGTTTCAAGACCATCGCTGGTATGCCATCTGGCCCAGGAGACTTATGTCGAAAGAATATAAGAATGGCATATTTACTAATGCTCTTTCTAGAGCGGACAGTGATTGATCACTTTCCGCCAAGTGAGAATTACTTACGAATAATTCAGCTAAAAGGTTAGCTTTATCGACCGGTTCAGTGAATGTTTGGTCATCCTTCAAAAGAATCGGAATTAAGGAACTAGCATTATACTTTACTCTTTTAACGAATACCCAAAAGCTTTTTCTACCCCGGAGAGCAGTAAGAACTTTAGTACGAAAACGTTGCTCGTATAGAGCTTTTTCGCGCCTTAGTACTTTGGCACACGAAGATCATGCCTTTTTGCGTAGCGAATCAATTTCTGCATTTTGGTTATTGCGCCAAGTTCTGAATGCTTCCGCTCTGGTTCAGATTGCTATTATGCTCGTCTGATTAAACCAAAATTTTTGTCTAGGTCTAATCGAAGATTTCTTTGATGGGATGAATGTCTGCATTTCCAACATGATTACTTTCTCAACCATTTTCGCCATGACATTGACGTTATTGTCTAGGAAACAAAGTTTCCAATTGAAATGCCGAAAGAAATCGTTGAGCTCAGCCCAACGTGCCTTTTCGTATATAAAAATTTAACATTTCGTAGCTGCTTGTAAAACGTTCCGAAGTTCCGAGAGCGAAAAGGAGGAAAATAGTGCATTGATCCGAATTACCGAGAGGTGCAAGAACATCCACTTCATACTTTTCAGGGTGTGAGGTGAGAAAAAGGTAAGAGTGTTATTTTGGTGCCCTGTAACACATGAAATGTGTGTTGGGTAAGGTGATTGTGCGCGGCGAATAACTCAACATATTGGCCTTCTGTAGTCGTGTGGCGAGAATGGCGAAGACAAATGTAGTTGTGCAACTACAATTTCACCGCTCGGACATCTCTCCAGAATCTTCAATATGGAATTGGAAAGGCCATCGAAGCTTGATAGTGTAATATCCCTTCCCGCATTAGGACTTCTGTAAACAATCCGGAGTTCAAATAGTGTGCCCTGATTTTGAATTTAACCCAGAGACAGTTAACTTCTGCATCATATGTGCCTAAGGCTTGCTGGCACTGGTACACTACTTCATTGCGTATGTACATTGCAATGCCGCTGATGAAAATTAGTACAGGGAAATGCAAATAAGTATGTATGATATTTTGAAATGCACAAATTGTTTAACAACTTGTCAATTTACTTGATTTTATTATTTATTTGTTGCAGTTTTTTTTTAAACAAAAATAAACCTTAATACTCGCACGTTATACGAAGCACAAATATTTATTTTTACTTTTTCTTTTTATTGCTGAATTTAAAACACCATTTAAATACGTCAGCGTTACAACAGCCATTAACAAATATAGAAAAAAACAATTAAGAAAGTATGGTCGGTCAAGCCCGACCTTATAATACCCTACACTAAGAAATGAGCAAAAACATTTTTCTTTCAAAATTTTAATCATTTATATTCGTGAGCGATTTTCGGAAGTGGGCCTTATATGGGAGCTATGACCAATTATGGACCGATCACAATGAAATTAGTTAGTGTGATTAACGTCTATATGAAAGTTATTTGTGTTGCATTTTATGTGTATACCAACATTTTTAGGAGATTTATGATCGTTAAAGTGATTATCGGAAGTAGGCCTTATATGGGAGCTATGACTAATTATGGACCGATCATCATAAAATTTGGTGACATGAAACTTGTGTAGATACATATATAAATTAAACATTTATGACCGATAAAGTCCAATTTTGGTAGGACATTTGTATGGGGGCTAGGTGAAATAATGAACCGATTTCAGCCAGTTTCAATAGGGTTCGTCCTTGGGCAGAAAAAATTATATGGATCAAATTTTATCGCAATATCTTCAAAAATGCGACCTGTACTCTGCGCACAAGGTTTACATGGACAGCCAGCCAGCCAGACGGACGGACGGACAGACGGACATCGTTTAATCGACTCAGAAAGTGATTTTGAGTCGATCGGTATACTTTAAGGTGGGTGTTAGACTAATATTTTTGGGCGTTACAAACATCTGCACAAATCCATTATACCCTCTCCACTATGGTGGTGTAGGGTATAATAATAATATTTCAACAATTTATTACAAACATCATTATTTATTTAAAGATATAGTACATAAAAGAAAAAAGTAAAAAATATACAAATACCAAAAGAATCCAGCTTTAAGTATAAGCATTGTAAAGATTAAATAATGAAAACAAAAAAATATAGCTTTCCATTTCATTACAGTCGTTTTTTTTTTAACGGCTTCAATGCCATAAATGTTGTGCATCATATTCTGACCTTGTTTTTTTTTAATTTAGCTTGAAAATCGTTAAAAAATATATATGTTTGTTTCCTTTCGCTGTGGCAGTAATGCTGAAAAAATATAAAATTTTTATTTCACTCTTTCAATATTGACCAACATTGGGTTGAAAACCCTTTTGCAGCTTAAAGGCTTAATAATCTTTGGGAAATATTTATGTATATTTAGACAGAAATGTGGTAGGAGAGTTTTAGCCTAAGGCTAAATTTTGATTGATTTGTTATGGTCTCTCATGTGAGAGGAATTTTTTAGATTTTAATAATGTTGTATGAGGACATCAATTTATATATTTCCTTAATATTTATGCATGTAAATAAAAGGTTTTCTCTAAAACAGTTGTATTTATTTTTTGGTTTTACTAAAACCAATATATTTTAACTATTTATTTACTAAATATATTAACAAGAATTATTAATATAAATGAGCATGGTCAAATGGTAGTTTACACAACAACTATTTACATAAATTATTATTTTGAGCTATATATTTCGATGTTTTATATTAAAACCAAATTTATATTCATACTTGTTTAAGTTAGATTTATGTCTTTAGATTAAAATGCCATAAAACCGGCACACGTAAGAAAACTACATTACTAACAAAGGAAGCTACATATTTATAACAAACATAAAGTCAAAATTTTAATAGTTAAACTTTATGAACTTTTGTTGTCAGAAACCTCTGACATTAAAGATTAAAAGTCTTTATTATTAATCACCTTTACAGCGGAATATAAAATACATAAACATTTTATGATAATAATATTTTAAAAATGTTACAAACAATTCACAAAGGAATTAGGAAATATTTCAAATGCATAAAATTGAGATTAAATTTTTGCGTGGAAAACATTAAAGGTTAATTCAACAAGACTTTGCTAACAAGTAAGAATTTGGAAAGGTTAACGTTTTTTTTGTTGTCCTTTCATAACATTTTATTAATTATTGATTGATTTGACATTTTTTCCTTAAACTTTACGTCATCTACATTCTTCTTCTTATTTGTTGTTATATTTTTTATGATCTCAGTCTTTACATAAGTCAAACTGTTTTTTTCTTGTCTTGAATTCTGTATACAATTAATGCCTAACTCTATATTAGTTTGATAATCGTTCCATAAATTGAGAGTCTACATTCCAAATTAGAGTAGACCAGAGTAGCCTTACCTGAATAAAAGCGGTATCTGCCGCCCAGTGTTAACGATTACGTACCATACCACAGTGGGGCAGAATAAAACTTTTTTTGGAAATAAATTTCACATTTCTAAACGGCTGGTCCGATTAGGAAAAACTTTGATGTGGGCGTAGCCAAGGATTATTCTAGTTTAAGTTATTAAAATGGGTCCTACAAATTTTTCAGGGGCGGCGCAATGGGGGCTCAAAGTAGGATACCTTTGTCTTGTAACATTTTTGAACACGTGTAATTTTTTTGTTTCCCGTCCGATTTCAAAGATTTTTATAATTTTGGAAAGCGCTTGGCTAATTCTTGAAGGGCGGATTTTTAAATCTAATCTAATTGAGATATTAACTTGAAATTTTTTCTGTAAGACCAAAAATTAACTCATCTAAATAAAAAAAGTTAGTTCGGAATAAATGTGGATCAAATGTTGATAAAAATTTTAGTTTCAGAAACTCAATAAATTTATTAACAAAACGCAATGAAAATGTTTCTTAAATTTGTCAATTTAAATAACACAGTAAAAAAAAAAACTTGTAAAAATGTAAAAGGGAATCCCGCAATTCCCTAAAATGGTATTTTTACAAATTTGCCCATGGTCCACATTTCCTTCGGGGCTGGGAAAATACATTGGGGATAAATAGAAAAGAAAAATCGTTTTCTTATCCCAACTTTGGGATTTGACGCATGTGACGCAAATTTAAAATTTTTATAAAAACTAGGTCAAATTCCGGGCGTAGAGGCGACATATTCAAAAAATAGGACATGTTTCTTATACCAGTTTGTTCTTCTTAAAGACAATTTACAGAAAAATATAAAACTGTTATATATTCGCCTTTGACACCATCAGAAGGACTGCCATATGGAAAGCATTGAGAAGAAAAAGAGAACCCCAGAAAATAACGCGAATCATCAGAGCTATGTACGAGGATGCAGAACTATCAGTTCTTCACAATGGGAATATAAGTCAACCATTTCGCACAAACGCTAGAGTAAAACAAGAATGTCCCCTAGCACCTCTGCTATTCACTATAGTGCTGGATGACATCATGTGCGAAGTCTGTACAGAGAGAAGAGGAATAACATGGAGCCTCTCACGCCAACTCGAGGATTTGGATTATTCGGATGATATTTGTCTACTCTCGCATAAGATCTCCAACATGCAAGCGAAGATCTGGAAAGACTAGCACGCAATGTTGGACTTAAGATAAATATCAAGAAAACCAAAGCAATGAGAATCAACAACGTTTGCACCGATAACATCTTGCTACAAGGCCAACCAGTTGAATACGTGGAAAGCTTCTGCTATCTAGGGAGTACAGTATCAACAAATATCGGCGCTGAAACAGACATAAATAACAAGCTCAATAAAACGAGAGCGGCATTAGGAAGATTACAACCAGTATGGAGAAACTCACAAATACCCAGACGAAACAAGCTTAGAATATTCAACGCATGTGTAAAGTCTACTCTGTTGTACGGAAGTGAAACTTGGTTAGTATCAAACACCATCATGCAAAAACTACAGGTATTCTGGCCTTACAACATCAGCAATTAAGATCTCTCGAACCTCAACAACGAGGAACCCATACTAACGCAAATAAGAAAGAATCCTGACAGTATAACAAGGATGGCGCTAGAGTGGAACAATCAAGGTTCAAGAAGCCGTGGTCGACCAAAAAACACATGGAGACGCACAATACTCCAAGATCTAGGACAGTGCAATCTTAGATGGGAAGACGCGAAAACAACTGCTACAAATTGTGTAAGATGGAGATGTTTTGTGGAAGTATTATGCTCCCAAGAGGGGTAATGGAGAAAAACAAATATACATTCTTAAAGATTTTTTTTTAATAAGAAACAGCAAAAAATGTACTATTTTTTGTTTATTTTTGGACCCATAATTGATAATGCTCTGGAATCTTTTATATATTATTTGTAATTTAGCTGTCTTACTAATAAAAAAAAATGTGGTTCAATTCAGTCAAAAAGTACGCCCTTTATTTTTTAAAAAGCGCACCAAGGTATGGAAAAATTATTTAATTTCAATGCCTATAACTTGGAAATTATAAGCGATAAATAGCGCAAGCAAGCTAAAATCGGATGGGAAACAAAACAATGTCAAGAGTTTAAAAATGTTTCATGGCGAATGTACCCTATTTTGAGCCCATGGAGAATTTGTAGAGCCCATTTTAATAACTTGGACTCGAGTGCTCCTTAGTTAAGCCCACGTCATATTTAATCTCGATCGGACCAGCCATTTAGAAATGCCAGATTTATTTCCAAAAAATGTTGATTCTATCCCACTGTGCATACCTAAACAAGAGTGTCAATGTTTTGTCAACAAATATTAGCCCAATTCACATTCTTGTGCCAATGGTCTTGCATTGTATTTTTTCTTTATACTAACAAAATATACAGACATACCCCAGCAGCTAAGCAAGTAGTCAATGCATCCCTTATAGACAGTAGTCGTCACAAATGTCTTATCACTTGGGTAACTCAAATTTATATATTTTGAGTCATTTGACAATTGGTTACTTTATACATCCCAGGTAATCTAGCGTGAAGGCAATTGTCACTTAAGTGTCTCTAAGTAATCTAGAGTGTAGTCACTTTAAAAGTTTAGTGAGTAATTCGTACAAACTGGTTTTATACAAATTGTTTTGATATATTTCTCATAGAGTTTATTTTTATTTTTGCTTAAGTATACTGATCCCATGTAACATAGAGTCAATGGTAACTCTTGTGTCTCTTAGTAACCTATAGTGAAGTCACTTTAAACGTTTATTATGTACTGCACTTTAGAAAGTAGTTATTTTAGTCACCAGAAGCAATCCATTGGAGAGTTGTTGAAGGAAAGTTTTTTTACCAGCAAACGTTTATTATACTGTCAATTATATGCCTTTTTAGCTGACTATTTGAGGTCAATTATCACCCGTACATGTTAAAATTACTAGTTATGTAGCTGTTCAAGTTACCAGTTCGGTAACTAGTAAGGTGACTGGCGCTATTTAACCAGTATGTGAATCCATGCTTCATACATGTTATAAGGGCTTGGCAATTTTTGACAAATAAACAAAGCTCAAGGCTCTTATTAAGGTATGGCTGTCAGTATAGTAGTTGTATCATCAACAAATTTATACATACATACAGTATCGGCCAAAACTTAAGAACCCCCTCAAACGATTTTTTAAAATCATAATTTTTTTGATAAAAAAGGTTTTTTCGGATGTATTTTTTATATATTTTATTTACTTATATTGTTAATGTTCATATAATGTTCATTTAGGAAAGAATAATTTTATGAACAATTAATTTAAAATGGTAAAACATACAAAAACACAAAACGCGATGGACAAAACAAAAGCACCCCCTTATAAGATGTTTAAAAATTTGACTATGCTGCTGCATATTTGCAATGTCAGTTAACGGGACTCACAACGGATGCATTTAAAAATTCTAGAAGATAAAAATAAAGGAAGGCGTAGTCTGTATAATTTAAGTTCTATACAGTTTATTGTGAAAAAACTATGGATGGCAAGAAACAAGTACTCAAGTGAATTTAAAATTAAAGTTATTGAAAACTGGAAGGCGGGCTTATCACGGCATGAATTGAGTAAACAATCTTCAATTAACAGATCAGTTATTTCCCGGCTGATTCCAACGTTTTTGCAGACTGGTCGTATATCACCGGGGCATTCCGGAGGACGTCCGCGTAAAACCACACGATATGATGATTCCTTGATCAAAGGAGCAATGCAAAAAGATCCTACAGCATCTGCTAGTCAAGTTAGAACAAGTTTAAGATTATGCGTTAGCGAAAGAACAATCCGTAGAAGAGCAGTAGAAGCAGGATCATTCAGCCGACGACCAGCAAAAAAACCGTTTATATCATCTAAGAACAAGAAAGCTAGACTGGAGTTTGCCAAAGCCCACATCAACTAGAGTGTCTAAAAATGGAAGACTGTACTGTTCTCTGACTAATTCAAATACAAATTTAAAAGTTGCTATGGAATAAGACGTGTACGCAGACGAATTGGAGAACACTGAATCCTTAGTATTGCAAAGGAACAATTAAACATGGAGGGGGCAATGTACTGGACTGGGGTTGCTTTTCTGGTCAAGGAATTGGGTCAATTCATAAAGTTAATGGGATTATGGATCGGTTCACGTACCGTGATATATTGAAAAATGAAATGTTGCTTTATGCCAGTGAAGAGATGCCACTTATATGGAGGTTCCAAAATGATAACGATCCTAAGCACACCTCCAAAGTTTGTAAGACTTGGCTACAGAGCAATAAGATTCAAGTTCTTCATTGGCCTGCTCAATCTCCCCATCTCATCCTATTGAGAACTTGTGGGAGATTGATAATATGAAAATAAATCGTGAAAATTGCTGAAATAAGAATCGGCAATTTTCACGATTAATTTCAAGGCGTTATTATAGCCTGGGAAGGAATATCGCAAGACACCATAAAAAACTAAATATCTTCTATGCCTAAGAGATGTACTTGTGTCATCCAAAACAAAGGATTTGCAACAAAATATAAATTAAAATTTTTTCTATTTATCCATGAAGGGGTGCTTTAGTATTGTCCGTTTTATTTTCCAGCTTTAAATATTTTTTGATTTAAAGTTACCCCTTTTAGAAAGATTAACTTTAAAATTGAAAATAACACATAGTAGAAATTTAAAACTTAATTGCTTACATATTTTTTTTTACCAGATTTCTTAATTTTTTTTTGTAAATTGTCAACTTTTTGCAACACCACAGTGGGGCAGAATCAAAATTTTTTTTAGTGAAGGGTATATAATTCGGCACAGGCAAATATAGCAATGGTTTAATCGAAAAAATAATATTCCAGTTTATCAATATGGTTTCCGAGAGCATCACAAAACCAATTAAGAAGAGAAATAAGAAAATCTTTTGAATTAGAAAAATATTGTTCAAGTATATTTTTAGATATTGCTCAAGCCCCTCACAAAGTAATGGACTCTTATCAGAAAAAACGTTGGAAGCAGTACAGTATAATTTTTGCTCCTATTCAGCTTCTCCTAAAAGCTCTGCCTTAGTTTGCCTTTGCATCTATTCAGATGTATGGATACATGGTTGAAAAACTTGCAAATACAAATCAATTGGTAAACATAAACCAACTTTTTTTTCAGTGTAATGAAATTCATTGTTGTTACTCTTAATACAAACATTATTTTACGACTCACTTAACTCGCTATTGCTTTTACCTTATAAAGATTATTTGTTTCTGATTTAACATTGTTCTTTTTTCTACCTTCTGTTGTTTTATTCTTTTATTTATTTATTTATTTTTTTAAACAAACATAAAAATAGCTATAATTTAAAAGGTAAAAAGAAAAACATTTGTTTGTTTTTGTCATATTCTCTTTAGTATTATTTGTGCAACATTTAAAAGCAATAATGTTTTATTATCCACTTGTTAGAATCAAAGTGGCAAAATTCTTAAATTTTTTATTTTCGTTGCTGTTTTTTGTGTTGATAATGAGAACGGAAACAAAAATATTTCTCTTCCTCTTACATGTCCTTTTGCAATCGTATGTGTTTGGGCTGGAAGACTTAAATTCATGTTCGAGTGTATGTATTGTATGAGTGTATGCTTTACCGTTTAACACATACATCATTCTATATTTTTTTACGACCTATTAAACTCGCAGACACACATGTTGCATTTATGACCCTAAAAACCTATAAACCGATTAGGGGGAGCAGCAACTTGTATGTTAGTGTAGGTGTGTGAGCTCTTTATTTTTATTCGTTTTTATATCTTTTAAGGGTTTAGTGTTTTTAAATAGGATTTTTGTAGACAGGGACGTAACGTAACTTTTTTTAATGGAAATTGTTTGCCTTTTTTTTAGGAAATTGCATATGATTTTTATTAAGAGCAGTAAAAGCTATTAGAAATACCAAAATGGGTTAAGAAATTAAAATGTGTTGAGGGCATATGCACTTAATTATCGTAAATACATAAACTAACATAGCAAAATAAATAAAAGCTTTTAAATAGTATGAAAACATTCGGCTGGATTGAATGTTTATCAGAAACATTTTGTAATTTATGTATTTTTGGCGGGATAAAATCTGAAGACTAATTTAAATCTATTTAAAAAGTCTTCTTTCGGACAACTTCATTTTATAAGCCTAAACATTATTTGAAAACATTTAATACCAGATTTTTCATACAACACAGAGAAAAAATATTCGTGGTAGCAACCGAATTTGTAGCTAATCGAATAATTCTACCTAAGTAAATGATTTTTACAGTTGTGGGTACAACATTTTAGAAGAGGTAACAAAAGTTTGGTTGCTTAAACCGACATTCTTCTATATCAACTGACTTTCTTTTGATAGAACCGAACAATTTTATGTGTGCAAACGAATCATTCGATCGGCAACAAATTCGGTTGCTACCATGAATCTATTTTCTCTGTGTATAATCTTTAGGACACTCACAATTGTTCTTATGACATTTAAATTTTAAATCGCATTTAGACAGCCAAAATCAAGTTAATTTTGATCACGATTAAGTTTCTATTAACCCTTTCAAGAGCACTTATTTTTGAACAATTCTTGAACACAGTTCCAATAAAACTGTCAATTTTCAAAGACAATAAAAATTAAATGCTGTAATCTAAACACATTATTAAGAGACGAGAGACGTTTACGAAGTAATTAAAATTAAAATGGAACGCATTCTTTTTTTCGTTATTTAGTTATTCAATGTGTTTGTGTTGGGACACCGATGTCCCCGTGGTCGTCAAAGGGTTAAGGTTATATAAGCAATGTTCAGTTAGTTGTTAAAAGAATGAAGTAGTAAGAATAAGTCTTGCGCTAAAGTTTGAGTTGGAAAATCTAGCAAATCTACAGCGACTTCCAAAACCAAAAAAAAGCAATTTCCTACCCCATGAACTAGAATAACTAAGGTTACAATACCGGAAAAGTTTAACTGCATCATCCTTAATCAACAGATGAAAGACACAGCTGTGCTCTGGAGGCCGTATTGATATAGAGATACTACTAGAGACTCCCTATAATATACTCTCTATTCTCCATAGCATCTCATCATGTGTCCAGGTATGGTATCAGCGTCTTATACAAACATTTTAATTCCCTTAGCATCTTGTCATAAGTCCAAAGATACTCAAACTTCACACAAAAAACTGTCTAATACCCACTTCATTGTGAACTGAAACGCTGTCATGTTGCCGAATATATCGAAATCTTTTTAACCACAGTATTCGTATGTATTGTACGAAGAGTACCTTCTAAGTATAACATTTGGGGTGAACTACCAATACCTTTCAATGGTTATCTTAATTAAATGGCGACTGTTGCTTTTTTTCCCGGTGCTAGAAGTTTTGGCTTACTATACAACACATTTAACCAAGATATTTGAACTTGTCTTGGCTTCCTATGTTTCGCATGATGTTTCGAAATGTGAAGAGCATCGCTACTTAAAATACACCTTTATCGTATTATACAAGGTGGCGCAAACGTAAACTTCCGATGTTTTTTTGGCTGTAATTAAAAAAAAAAAGAAAAACTTTGATTCTTCTTGTGGATTATTTTTATTTGGTCTTTTAGTTTTTTTTTACATCAAGTCGAGAATATGATGTCATGTAAATGGCCGCCGCCACAGTTGATTGTCATTTGAGCCCTTTTTATGGCATTTTCCATAACTTTGGCCAAAACTTCCGACGATAGGTCCTCACATTCTTGACGGATATTGTCTTTAAGAGCTGCAAGAGTCTGAGGCTTGTTGACATAAACCCGCGACTTCAAAAAGTCCCACAAAAAGAAGACTGGCGATCTTGCTGGCCAGTGCAAATCGCCAAAACGGCAGATTAGGCGCCCGGGAAATGCATCCTTCAGCATATCGGTTGTGGCACGTGCAGTGTGTGCCGTTGCACCGTCCTGTTGCAACCACATGTTTTCCAATTCCAATTCATCGAGTTGCGGCAAAAAGAACTCATTGATCATTGCTCTGTAGCGCTCACCATTCACAGTAACCGTTTGGCCCGCGACGTCTTGGAAGAAAAAAGGTCCGATGACTCCTCCAGCGAAAACAGCACACCATACAGTGACTTTGAGCGGGTGTAATGGCTCTTCGTGGGTTACACGTAAATTTTGCTTATTTACGTACCCGCTAAGATGGAAATGGGCCTTATCACTCATGATTATTTTTTATGAAAATCATCTTCCTCTTGGTGGTGATTAAGGATGGCTTGAGCGTATGTACAGAAACATCTTCAAATCTTGTACCAAAATTCGCAGTAAAGACCGTCGACTGATACCCATTTGCGTGGCACGTCGTCTGGTCGATGTCGATGGCGCTTCCATGACATCCTCGACTACAGCAGCAATATTCTCTGCAGAACGGCTACTCCGGGGTCTGCCACACATGGCAGCATCTCGTGTTGTGCCAGTCTCTTCGAGGCGAGCGGCTAAACGTCGCAGTGTTTCACCAGTAGGCGTTGGACGGCCAGGCAATCTGCGACGAAATTCACGTTGTGCCAAAGTCACCGACCGATTATTGGTCAAATAAATAGTCAGCAATATTCCGCGTTCTGGAGCAGTTTAGCGTAACATTGTTTATTAACGTGTATTTCGCATGTGTTTACTACACAAATGTCAAAACAGAACTGACACTAGGAGCCAATCGCAAAATGTATAGCATTTTCTGATAGGAGGATTACTTTTGCGCCACCTTGTATATGTATAAAGCTCCAGAGCTTTTGTAAAAGATCGTCGCTATCCGACATTCGCACAATTTTGAGATGTAATTGCTGACATAATTAGGCAGAAAAAACCACAAAAGAAATATTAAAACTGCCTTAAGACCCATCATCTAGTCTGGCATTCACACAATTCATACAGTACTTAAATTTCTGTATGTATCCACTTTATTCAATTAAGATACAATAACTAGATCATCATCAAGTATATTGACAAGAAGAAAGTAGCCAAAATTCGTTCCACACTGCGACACATTGTGAGTGTCTAAGATATAAATGAGCTTCATGTCAGGAAATAATTTTGTTTGCAAAATCAGTATCTACTAAATGTTGTTTCATAATCTACTTTTTATCAAGATTCCGTATTATTGTTTCTTCACTCTCACAAGCAGTTTAATATTTTGTGTTAAAAGACTTTGTGAAAGACCAACAGATTTTTTATGATCACTTATTCATACAGTTGACAAAGTTAAATCAATATTTCAACCATATTTAATTCTCATAAACTCTCTCTTGTTGTCTGTAACGCCTCTGGGTCATAAGTACATTAGGGTGGCTCCAAATTGCTGTTGTCTGTTAGTAAGCTAGATAATTCTTGGTTTTCACATGTTTGTTCCAAGGGACCAAATTCTGAAAGCATATGACAGAATATAGAGTTCCCATCAAATGTCATTTAAGAAAGTTCTTATAAATTCCAAGCATATTTAATACATTCTCGGTTCTAAGCATGTGATTCTTCGGACATAATTTGTTTATAATGTTTTGGAAGTTAGTTCTACACCATCATTGCAAATGCTAGAATTCCAAACAAAATTGAGGATGTTAATATAAAATTGAGAAAAATTCTGAATATTAAATTGAAATTCATAATTTAATCTATGCCATTCGATACATCTACCAAAACTGGCATTATTCTTATGGACAAGGGTAAAATTACTAAAAGGACCTTTTTGTATTTTTATTCAGCCAATGTTTAGATGCAGAATATGAATTTTGGGAACTGGTATTTTAAATTACTTTTTGCTCCCTACAAACAGAGCTACACTAATATACCTAAGTATTTATATAAAAATAAGTATGTAATTTGAAAAAAGGGTGCAACATATTAATTTGATTTTGGCTCAAAACAATTTCTCAGGTTGTGGTCACGCTTTTCAAAAACCATAAAATAATTTAACTTTAAAAGATAAAATAAAATTTGATTTGCTTTCATTGTTAGCTTTTATTAAAGAAGGAATTATGATGTCGTTAAAAAAATACAAAATAAAATGAATGGTTGATAAAATGTAAGCTTAGTTAAAAATAAATTTGGGTTTCTTTCACATTGAATTTAAAGAAAATATCATAAGCATATATTTTAAAAACGATTTAAATTCTAATGCTTAACTGCCATAAAATATTGCATAAATGATTATAATTAATTATAATTTTGGCCAGATAATTTAAAATACACATGACTATACTCATGTGTACACAATATCCTGTTAACATAAACTTTATTTTCTTATAAATATTCATAAAATTTATAATTTCGTTGTGTTCAACTGCTACAATTTTAAACAACAATTTGTTGTTACTTTATTTATAGTTTCTATATCTGTTGTGCCAGTAAAATAACTTAATAAAAAAAAACTAAAACGAAAAAACCCATGTTTCTAAAAGTTCTATTCTTGTATACTTTTTATTTTGTTAAAACCACCAAAAAGAAAATGCATTTTCTTTCTTAAGAAAATAAAACTTCATCGTAACATTTTGTTTTTTAACATCTTACCATTTAAAGTTTTCTCCATTTAGCAATCTTTTGCAAAACGGCTTGAAGCTATAGTTTGTGAGTGCTTGTAATAAGTGAAGAACTGGATAACTAAGTATTTTAAAGCTTTACACTCGGCTGAAACGAATTGTAGTTGTAGAATGCTAAAATAATTATTTTCTTTTTAATTGCAATATATTTCATTTTTAGTTTAGTAACTCAGTAAACATCATACTGAAAATGATTTTAAATTGAACTCTTTCTAAAATGTCGAAATTTTGAATTCTAAAAACAATAAATACAAGGTGGCGCAAAAGTAAACTTCCGATGTTTTTTTTTTCAAAGTCACCGACCGATTATTGGTCAAAAAAATAGTCAGCAATATTCCGCGTTCTGGAGCAGTGTAGCGTAACATTGTTTACTAACGTATATTTCGCATGTGTTTACTACACAAATGTCAAAACAGAACTGATATTAGGGGCCAATCGCAAAATTTATAGCATTTTCTGATAGGATTATTACTTTTGCGCCATTTAAGTTCGAAATTTAAGTTCAATATTAGAAATATATTTGAAAATAAGCTGTATGAATATTAGGGTGACAGCCGATTTTTTATTTTTTGATTTCAAGGAGTGCGTAGTGGACTATTGTGACACTAGGTCTAAAAGTTAAGTGTTTAAAATTTAAGCCAAATAGGACAAGGATCAAAGACAAGGATATATCGAGGTCAAAGGTCAGATATATGCAAAATTTTACCTTAACTTTCTGCATTATATTACAGAAATATGTAGATTTATTCATATTAATAAAAATTAAAGTAAAAAAAATCTTTTTGAGATTAAACCTATATCTCATTTGGGTCGAATTGTCCCACAAACTGTATTATCGCTAAAATTCGGAAAAAAAATCATATTTTTAAGTTTTTGTAAAAATTTTGCTAATTATTATTTTTCAATCGAATGGAATAGAATCGAAATGTGTATGTAATTTTCGTTCTAATCAGATATAAAGGACACAAATTGGTTAAAAAATGTTAAAGTTATTAAAAATTCCCCAGACCATTAACATGTCTCAGGCCACTTGTACAAGAAATGTAGGAACAAAATTAACATATTTTAAGAAGTATTAAAATAAAAGCTAATTTTTACTTAAAATATATCCATATTTACATTTTTATGAGTTTTTGTCTTGGTAGGATACCGTTAACCTATTAGCAGGGATGGCCAAAAAAATATATTTTTTTTTTTAACGGCAGTTTCATATCTCCATTTTCAAATTTTTAAAAATTTTGTTAAACAAATTTCAGAATTTGTTGATCACCACATTGGGATGTATTGAGATCATAATAGAAAATAAAAATATGAAAAAATTATATCAATACATCTTACAGTTTTTCCGTACCCACGATTTAAATTTTGTGATTTTCGGTAAAAAATATTTTGTTGGCCCTATTTCGGCGAATGTGAGTAATTTCCATACTGTTTTGAATTTTAAGTAAAACCTACACAGAATCTTATAATTTAGATAATTTTAAATATACTCTGCAAGTTTTACTAAAAACGGACATTTTTAACCCTTTAATGGTGAAGGTCAAAGGTAAAATTTTGCAATATTTGGAATTTCTAAATGAAAGATAGCGAAATAATATATATTTTTGGACCAATTTTAATGAAAATTCCGAAAAATATACCTTAAGATCAAAAATTTACAATAACAGTGCAAAAATGGAAATTAACCCTTAAAAGCACTTGGGGTCAAAATGACTCTCAATTTGACTGAGGTTTTTAAAGTTAAGGGTCATTTGGACCCCATATTCATTGAATATGTTGGGAACTCCCCTCTCTCTATGTAGATCCACTAAGAAGGGATTTTTGAAAATTCGAATGTTTAGGGGGTAAAAACGGGTAAATTCGATAACCTTATATCTTCTAAACTAATATACATACACACAACATTTAAAATGCATCATTATCTACTTGAAGAACTCACAGACACCTGTTTGGTAACTGAGTAAAAACTGTATTTTGTTACCTTTTTTTTACCCCAAAATCAAATAAACATAGAATTTTATTAAAAAAGTAGCAAATGTAAGTTTAATAATTTTTGGAGATTCGAACAATTAAGGGGTAAACATTTTAATGATTTTTGGTATTTTTTTCATAAAATAATGTTTTTCTATAAATTGGCATGGACACATGCATATTTGATTATGACCTCCCACCATGATATTGAAATTCATTTAAATAAAATGTTTAACATTTCAATGGGGTCCAAAAAAAATACAAAAAAGGGTAAAAACGGGATATCATATTTTATTCGAAATTATCAAGCCAATATTGATAAAATTTTGTATATTCCTGCAGTCATATACAAAATTAACTAATAAGGTACTATTTTGAACAATAACAAAACTCATGTAAAATTTTCACTCAAAGTACACGCTTGTAAGCACATACAATTTTGTGAAAATGAGCGAATTCACTTAATTGTGAATAAATTCGAAAAGAATCCATAGATTTTTATGATCGATATCTCATTTTGTTCCTATTACATGTGGCTTTACGATAAAGCGATAAACCTGAAAAATTTCTGCCGTTTTCGACTTTTCATGATTTTTTTAAAACAAAAAAAAATAGCTATTTTCACGTAAAATATATTTTTTGCTTCAAATTTTTATTATAACTCCGTAACTACTGCGCCGATTGAAACGCAATATATAAATGAAAATATGTACATAATATAAGGCAAATGTTTTCAAAATTCAATCAATCGAAAGAAGAACACTAATTACTCAATTTTATGTATATCAAACAAAAAACTAAAATTTTGTGAAAATGAGCAAATTCACTTAATTGTGAAAAAATTCGAAGAAAATCAATAAATATTTAGTGATCGATATCTCGTTTTGTTCCTATTACATGTGGCTTTACGAAAAAGTGATAAATTTGAATATTTTCTGCCGTTTTCGATTTTTCATAATTTTTTCAAACAAAAAAAATTGCTATTTTTACGTAAAAAATATATTTTTTGCTTCATATTTTTATTATAACTCCAAAACTACTGAGCCGATTAAAATGCAATATATGTATGAAAATGTGCACATAGCATAAGGAAAATGTTTTAAAAAATCAATCAATCGAAAGAAGAACACTAACTACTCAATTTTATGTATATCACATAAAAAACTAAAATTTTGTGAAAATGAGCGAATTCACTTAATTGTGAATAAATTCGAAAAGAACCCATAGATTTTTATGATCGATATCTTGTTTTGTTCCTATTACATGTAGCTTTGCAATAAAGCAATAAACTGGAGCAATTTCTGTCGATTTTTCATAATTTTTTCAAACAAAAAAAAAATTGCTATTTTACATAAAAAATATATTTTTCGCTTAAAATTTTTATTAAAACTCCGTAACTACTGAGCCGATTGAAACTCTATATATATATGCAAATGTATACATAGCATAAGAAAAATGTTTTCAGAATTCAATCAATCGAAAGAAGAACATTAACTACATAATTTTATGTATATCACATAAAAAACTAAAATTTTGTGAAAATGAGCGAATTCACTTAATTGTCAATAAATTCAAAAAGAATCCATAGATTTTTATGATCGATATCTCATTTTGTTTCTATGATATGTGGCTTTGCGGTAAAGTAATAAACCTGAACAATTTCTGGCATTTTCGATTTTTCATGATTTTTTTAAAACAAAAAAATTAGCTATTTTTACGTAAAAAATATATTTTTTTCTTCAATTTGTTAATATAACTCCGAAACAGCTGAGCTGATTAAAACACAATATATAAACGGATTAATAGCTATTTAAATATAAATTTTTCTAAGTTTATTTTAATAACATCGATCTTACCGTTTTTTAGTTATCATTAATTATGTGGAGAAACGTCTAAAAAAATTCACAATTTTACTTAAAAATTTTAAAAAAAGCTCTTCATAAAATTTAAAATTTGGACCATATTGGTACTACTTGAACCACAATTCATTAAAATTGTGTACTGGATTGAAAAGCCTCTAACATTTTTTCGATTTGGTTGCCCTGTGTTAACAGAAAGTCAATTGATAAAAAGGAATTTTTTTTGAAGCAACCAAACTTTTGTTACCCCTTCAAAAAATGTTGTATCTATAACTGTAAAATTCGCTCACCTTTTCATTATTTGATTGGCAACAAATTTTGTTGCCACACGATTCTGTTTTTTTTTTTTAAATATATTTTTAGTACATTATAATGTTGGCACTATTTCCTGACAAACTGAATACATTCACCATTCTGGTGTACATCACACTAACTTTAGTTTAACTATCATTGCACTAACTTTTGTTTTTCTTACCCCCATTTTTCCCTCTCCCTTTCATATTTCCATTTCTTTTGCCCACTTGTGTGTCATTGTTAGACTACCCTCCTGCATTTTCTATTGTTAGCACTTTGCATCATAGTTAAGATTTCATTCCTCTCAAGTCCGACATGGCAAAAATCCAAACAAAAAAAAAAAAAACAAAAACAAATTTCTGTTAGAGTATTTAATTAATACGTCTACAGGGTGTGCAATTATTTTCCATTGTTTTTGCTATTGCAGTTTTATTGAAGGATTTTTATTTTATATTTTAGATATTTTTTTACTTCAAATTCCCTATGGAAATGTATAAAGTTTTTTTTTTGTAGTTTAATTTTAACGAGATTTGTTGCGCAAATAAACTACAGTGAAATTTGCATATAAATAATTGTAGAATTTACAAAGATTTTTATGAATTGTTTTGTTTTTTTTTAGTAAAAAATATGTTTAAAATAGGAAACAAAATCATTTAAAATATTTAGTAATTTTATTGTAAAGCTTGTTATTATTTACAATGTTAAAAAAAAAACTTTTTAATACCTTTAATATTTGCCACAATTTGTACTATTTCTTCTAAGAAGAACATATAAAATTATGTATCTTCTTGTTAGTTTTCTGCAGTTTTTAAGTTATAAAATTCTTATAAAATATTCATTGATTTTTGTGTGAAATTCTAATTTTCAATTTCTTTTATACTCTCTTAACTAGCGTAGTGCAAGTAAGATAAAACCAGTATATACATTGTTTTGCATACTTTTAGGATTTTATTATTATTATATTTTTAGCATACTTTGTAGCAAGCATTGTTTTCATCTTGAAAAGGCCAACAAAAAGTTTTACTTTATACAAAAAAATTTAAGCGGTTAAAATATAAAGTTTTCAGTTGTACATATTATGGTTTTAAATTGTATCCATATACGTGGGTTATTTATAGAATTATTAATAAGGAACGATATTTAAGAACAACTAATTTAGTTTTATAATACTGTTGTAAAGTTTTAGACAATTTCATTATAAGTTTCAGATTATATCTCATATTAGATATATCGCAAAAAAATGTTTTCTTGTCATTTACAAAGATCCAAACGGTAAACGTTTAGTTCGAACAGATATAAATCATTTTCTAATGCTAGTATACAAAACAGATCACACTCAGGCAACATATATAAATATTTTTGATCATTGAATCGCAATGACCACAATACAGTAATAATAATAGTTGAGATCAGATTTATATTGGGATTCTTCTACCAATACTAGTCAAATGTTTGTAGATGTTATATCTAGTGGTCAATCAATTTATTAGTCTAGCGCTAATTGCAATCCGTTGTTAATAGCGTAACATATTTGTTTTACCAATGCAGGTGTAGCTTCCAGAATTATGGCTGAAATGTCCTAAATGCCCAAACATTATTTATCATGTAGATCAACCAATTAACTGCAAAACATGGCCACTACTAAGAAAACAGCTTATAGTTTCTTGCAGTCTCCTAAAATGTATTCAAAATGTTTTCAATAATTGTTGACTTGTCTGCAGCACCAGCAAAACTCATTGTAAGGAAAGCATAGAGTTTACCTTGCAATTCTCATTAATATAGGGTTAGTTTTTTCTGTTTTCAGTACTAGTCAGTGATGCCGTTTGGTTACATTTGTTACATTTTTCGTAACTTTTCTTCCTTCTTCGTACCATGTATAATTTGCTCGTTTTGGACCTTATTTTCGTAACTTTTCAGCCCTGTCACTAAATAAAGAAAGATGTGAAAAGGTAGTACCAATTTTTAGT
Source organism: Calliphora vomitoria (assembly GCA_942486065.2). NCBI lineage: Eukaryota > Metazoa > Arthropoda > Insecta > Diptera > Calliphoridae > Calliphora > Calliphora vomitoria. Next base: position 90,078,529 of record OW818029.2, read on the forward strand.
ACTTTAAATTCACATTATGCCACGGGTGTTTCTTTTAAACAACAGTATGCTTTATGTGTAATTTTGTATCACCTAGAAAATCCTAGATCAATTTGAGACACACTCTGGAAATGCGAATACTCTAAATAGTGGGCTCTTGAGATGAATAATATCCAAGTTTGTGTATTTTGAAGATTTCGTTGGGTTTTCATCTGTATTTTTAGTAATTTAAAGAAGTCTTGAAAATGTCGGATGTAATTAATGTAGCAGCCATTATGTGTATGAAATACATAATGGCTTTCGTGCTAGAATTTAGAAAAGTTCAATTGAGGACATGCAAGACAAGTCCATTATTAACAACAAGATAGCTCTCATTTGAACCATGTGTAAACATAAATTTAGAACAACACACAGCTTAAAAGAAAAATTTTGCTTATTGGGTAAAAAGGGTGAAGCGCCTACAAATGGCACAAATAATTTATTGTTTAAATATCGATATTAACAAATATATATTTAGAGTTCCTTTCATAAACTCTTGAACTTTTAAACGATTTCAACACCCATTTTCAAACAAAAATGTAGCTATTACATATTTCGCAGCCAGAGGTTAAAAAATACATAGAAACAATCGCAAGCAACTATTAAGAATTTTCCAATACAAAAACGACCTCTGCTTTCGAAATTTAGTTTTCAAATCAAAATTAGTTTTTAGTGATTTATTAAATCAATTTCCAAATTTAAATATAATTATTAAGGTGCAAGCTTTTCATAAATAATGGCATTAGCCCTCATTGTATGAGTCCCTAGGCTGACGAATACAGGGAAAAACTTTTCAGTCTAAGAATGCTGTATAGATAATATTTGTCCAACTAAAACTTATAAAAAACTGGGGTAGAATTACATCATTAGTATTCGAATGAGCTGAAACATTGAAAAATAATTTCGATATCGAAATAATAATAAAATGTACTAAATTTTATAATCGAAAAAGAAAAATACCATCAGTTTTTCTTGATATTGAATGCGGTAATTAGACCTCTGATCATATAGTATCCGTTTAAATACAGACAAAATTATTATTTTTTGTTATACTTTATAAAACCTTAATATATACACTAATAATTTAAGAAAAATTCATAAATGTAACTTTTTATGAAAAAATGTAACTTTATATAAGAAAAATTGTAACTTTTTCTAAACTACCCCTGGCAACACTGGTACAAGTGGTCTGTTTATTTCTTCCTGTATGTAAATGTGGCAGCTGTCTCTCAATTACATATCTCACTTACTAGAAGAATTTCCTATGTCCAAGCAGTTAGATAAAGGTAAATAATTAAAGTCCCTCTATGTCCTTACACGCAGGAAAAAAATATACTTTTACATGTTTACTGTTACCATTTCAACATTTTTAAACAATATTATAGTCACGATAACTGTTTATATGATTATGGTAACAAATATATGTTTGTGACAACCATTTATAACGAAAGTAATGATCTACGTCTGGATAGGGTAATGAACCGTTTGGACTGCCTTAATCCTTGCCAACAGAGCGTCGGGCGTTGGCAAGACAATCAGCATGTTCATTGCCAGCATGACCTTCATGACCGGGTACCTAGCACAGTTCATTGAGTTCATTGTTTGCACCGAAGTCCATAACAACACCAAACCTCACTTTATTTGATATCCTAGTATTCCTTAATCTCCTCAAAAATTCTTTGGAGCATATAAGGATGGCATAAATTTTCGCCTGAAATATTGAGATACCCCTCTGAAAATTAGCCCCATAAACCAATTTGGAGTCATCAGTAAACCATGCTTGATCGGCATTATTTTGCCACCATGTCTGAGAGATTAAATCAATCGTCCCTTTCAATTATAAGGACCCTAAACTTCCTATGTAACACCAGAGTAGGTGACATATAGTCCGATATTGCAATACTATGATCATTATCAAAGATGCCTAGAATGCGCATGTGCTCCACCAGATCTCCCGGCATTACTCGGGATATCTCAGGTAGTCTGGATGCACTACTATGGGCCTCCTCCATTACCAATATATGTAAGGGTGGGATGTGAAGGATTGCTCCCAGAGCATGAGTGGGACAGGTTCTCATGGACCCGCTAATAGAGACACAGATGAGGCGATGTACCTTATCAAGTAATGCTCTCGCGGTCATCTGTTCCACCTTTTTCCACCATGCCAATGCAGCATATGTTATTATTGGCCTAATTACCGTAATAAAAGACCAGTAAATCATCTTCGGTTTTAACCCCCACTGGCAGGCATATGTTGCCCTAGTGGCTTTTTTGATAGTGTTGGATAAATGAGAATTCCAAGTGGAAGTCCTATCAAGTGTAACCCCAAGATATTTTACCTCAATAGAAGACTCTAATGATGAATCTAATAACTCTCCGTTTTGTAAATGGTCTTTGCTGGGTTAATGGTCAACCCCCTATCCAAGCACCACTTGGTGGTTATATTCAGAGCAGTCTGCATCCTTTCCGATATCGTTATGTCATCCCACCCAGTAACAAAGAAACCTAAGTTGTTAAGTTCTTTCAGAAGTTTATCGATAACTAGAGTCCACAACAGAGGCGATAGTACGCCACCTTATGGACAACCCCTAGTTGCCCTAATGGTCAACTTAATAACCCTTGATGACAGCATTTGCTGGATCAAAAGCACCGCATGACGTATTATCGAAGGCCCCCTGAATGTCAATAAATGCACAATGCGATACGTAATTGGCACCTATGGCCTTCTCTATTATCGTCGTCACATGATGAATGACAATCACCGTAGATTTACCAAGTTGATAAGCAAACTGGATGCGGTGTATTGGATTCATCAAAAACAAGTAAGAAAGTATGGTCGGTCAAGCCCGACCATATAATACCCTGCACTAAGTAAATGAGCAAAAACATTTTTCTTTCAAAATTTCAATAATTTATATTCGTGAACGATTTTCGGAAGTGGGCCTTATATGGGAGCTATGACCAACTGTGGACCGATCACCATGAAATTAAATAGTGTGATTAATGTCTGTATGAAAGTTGTTTATGTTGCATTTTCTGTGTATACCAACATTTTTAAGAGATTTATGGTCGTTAAAGTTATTATAGGAAGCAGGCTTTATATGAGAGCTATGACTAATTATGGACCGATCATAATAAAATTTGCTGACATGAATTTCGTATATATAAAACTTATTTTGAGAAAAACTTGTGTAGATACCTATATAAATTAAACATTTATGACCGATAAAGTCCAATTTCGGGAGGACATTTGTATGGGGGCTAGGTGAAATAATGAACCGATTTCAGCCAGTTTCAATAGGCTTGGTACTTGGGTAGAAAAAATGATATGTACCAAGTTTTATCGAAATATCTTCAAGATTGCGACCTGTACTCTGCGCACAAGCTTTACATGGACAACCAGCCAGCCAGCCAGACGGACGGACGGACGGACGGACATCGTTTAATCGACTCAGAAAGTGATTCTGAGTCGATCGGTATAATTTAAGGTGGGTGTTAGACTAATATTTTTGGGCGTTACAAACATCTGCACAAATCCAATATACCCTCCCCACTATGGTGGTGTAGGGTATAAATATGTTCCCTTATATAACTATCGAGTAGTTTTTCCATAGTTTTCAAGAAAAACGGTAAAGGTAAATTTTAAACCAACTCTGTAACCACATAAATCGGTTTTTCATCTAGGGGTTGTAAAAGCCCAGTTGGAGAAATTTTGGGTGTGGATGGTTAAGAAGATTCGTTGGATGGCGATAATATATTCTATCAGGGTATTGGGGCTTGATTTCGAAAACCATACTATATTAAGCTCGGTTTAGTACGGCGGACAACTTGGTAATTTTCATATTATTTATCTTATTAGCAGTTTTCGTCTAGCCCTTCCATTCCACTAGACGCACTGTGATTCCATTCCCAACTACACTGAGGGAAAAACGACGTTGCAAAATCGACAACGGTTGGTGTCATTGTAAACAAACGGGTATGAATCGACAACACAATGTTGTCAAATCCAGAAAGACGTCACACATTTATCATTTTATTAATAACACATTAATTTTTTAAAAATCTTTTATAAAATGGGTTCATGAGAGATTGTTATCAGTAATGCCGCTTTCACTACCCCTGAACATCTTCTTTATTTCAGAAGAAAACACTGTGCGAACAAATATGAACTTTAAATTACAGCCCTCATTGAGCATCAGTATGGTTCAGGGTTATTTATATCTCCCAAGGTCTATAAAATTAGCTTTAAAATATTGCATAGCTACCGAAGGATCTAAATGTTAACCTTAATTTGTCTTACAGCCCTCCTATAACTTTTTTAAACCTTAATCCATCCCAACACAAAAAAACAACAAAACAGATTGAAAACTCTTTTAATACTTAATAGAAAAGAGCTTAAAGGAGAAATCCATACATACGTACACAAGTTCAAACATGTATTTGATAAAATATGGTTTAAAGGTATTTGCTGTTAAAACAACTACTACTGCCAACTACACTTTATGTACAGACACAAACACCTGCAAAGAATTTCACTTTTGGCAATATGACAACAATTTTAAAACACTGTTGAAAAACACATTGTACTTGAATTCGAATATTTTCGAAGTAAAAATAGATTTTTCACAAACAAGAAGTTTTCACAAAGCTGTTAAGGGAAAAGCAAGAATTTTTAAAAGTTACTCTTACTTAAGGTCAGTTTTCTATAGCTTACAATATGTTTTTATAAATAGTAGCTTTTTGTTAAGATTTTAATTTCTGCTAAATACCAGGAATACCACTATTGTTTTACATTAACAATTAACCTTAAGCTATATTTAATATGAAAAGAAACTATGTGCGTACATATTTTTAACATTATTTAAACACTTGTACAAGCAGTATTTCGTACACATTTTTAACTTACTATTATTGTATTGACTGAACGACCAACTATATTCAAGGAAACAAAAAGAAATTAAAATAAATTTTTAATTAAAATTCATTATAATCAGGATAAATAACTACTGAAACATTTCAATGCCACATGATAAAGAGCAAGAAAAATTAAAGGTAACAAATAATTATGTTTATTGTTATTTATTCTTTCAACTTATTTCAGTACTTTTAACAATAACTATTGATTTTTGTTAAAGAAAACCTGCAGCCAAAATATCTTTTTAATATTGATATTTATTTTGTTTAAAATGCATATGGGTAATTCCACGAGAATGACTACCACGACTGAAACTTTTTTTCAAGATGATTTGAATAGGAGAAAACACTAAAATGTTACTAGTTAAAACTGACTGCATTTAATTTTTTAATTTAATTGTTTGTTTTAGGTTAAGATTGCGGCGTAAACTAAGCTCCCAATTAGCATGTAGTATGAAATGAATTTCACTCTAATTGTTTTTTTGCTATTATCAAATTGTTTATTGAAACCGAATACATATTTTCTATTATTTTTTTTTAGTTTTTGTATATATATATTTACAGAATATATATTGTTTTACTATAAGAGAAAAATCTGTCACGTTCGGTATGTCAGGTACGATATTAAATTTTATTTATATCAAATCGTCCAATGATTATTTCTATTTAAATATGACGGATTATAAAAGAACAATATTTGGTTTAGTGTAAGAAATTAAAAGAAAACATAACGCCTCTCACGATTCGCAAATTTTCGCATATTTCTACATGTAACACAAAATTACTTCTGTTTTATGTCACGTACGATATACCCACTATATTTTGGACAACAATGTGTCGAAAGAACTTATTATTTTTTTTAAAATATAGTACATTCTGAATGAAACATAAATACCAAATTATTTTTCAGATACTCTTATTTTTGCAAAATCTATAAGCGTACGAATGTCACGTACTATGATATGGAATTGCCCATATAAAAAATAAAAGAAAATTTAAATTTGCTGCAAAAATATAGTTATTTATCCCAGCCCGAAAAAATTATAGGACTTCAGTTTGTAGGCCTCTTAAAAGGCATACTTACACATTCTAAAAGATCCGATACTCATTCCATTCTGCCTGATCTTAGAAGCTGTTCAAGAAGCCCTATGAATCCCCTTCTAATAACAAATAGTCAAATAGTTTACATCAAAAAATAAAATACTCTGCATCTCTTTGTTTAACTCTCTTTACAAATTTACAACAATAAATTGCTTGTTGGCTTCTTATTTATTTGCCCTTCCTAAGTAGGCCTACCAGCAGCCCATCATAAGTAGTCCTTCTCTCAGCCCTCTAACAGCAGCGAGTATGCAAGGCCTTGGCTCACAATGACACACCGTGTAAAATTTAAATGATTTTGCCATGCGGCTAGAAGTCCTTGTGTCTGCAAAATGAGGCATTTAGGAAGGCCTCTTTACTGCATATTTTTCCCGCTGGGATGCCATGAAAATGCAAAGTGCTTTAGATATACATATGTATTGATGAAAATTGTCTGCACTATTTTAAATTAATGAAAAAGCTTCAGATGTTTTTGAGGAGCCATATCTTTTTACCAACTTGATATTTTTTACATTTAGGCGAAACTAAGAACGAGTAGACACAAAGCCTACAACAACTTTTAAATATATGTAAAAAAAAATTGTGTAAGTTTTATTTGTGATGTTGTTTTTTTAACTGACATATGTACGTGACTTTGAAAACTTAAAATCTTTAATATTTATGGGAATATTTTTGTTCTATTATACTCAAGACTTTCTATAGGAAATACCATTATACACGATATTTTTAATTGTAAATGTTGTTATGCTCAAGATTTTCTTTTAAAAATTCAGTTATACACAAGATTTTCTATTGAAAAAATCTGTCCTACACAAGATTTTCTATAGAAAATATTGAAAACACTGTTATAAACACGATTTTTTATAAAATGTAAAATTATACACAAGATTGTCAATAGAAAATATAGTTATAGACAAGATTTCCTATAAACAAACCGATATACACAAGATTCTATATGAGAATAACAAAAAAGATTTTCTATGGCAAAAACTATTATACAATAGAATTTCGATAGAAAAAACAGTTACACGCTAGATTTTCTATAGAAAAAATGTTATACACAAGATTTTTAGTAGAAAATACTGTAATATACAATATTTTCTACAGAAGAAACGGTTACACACACGATTTTTTATAGGTACAAATTTTATATAAAAGACTTTCTATAGAAAATACTGTTATTCACAAGATTTTCTATAGAAAATGCAGTTATACACAAGCTTTTCAATAAAAAACTGATATACACAAGGTTTTCTATAAAAAAAACGGTTACACACAAGATTTTCTATAGGAAATATAGTTCTATACAAGATTTCCAAAAAAAAAAATTACCACCTTAAAGTATACCGATCGACTCAGAATCACTGGCTGGTTGTCCATGTAAAGCTTGTGCGCAGAGTACAGGTCGCAATCTTGAAGATATTTCGATAAAACTTGGTACATATCATTTTTTCTACCCAAGTACCAAGCCTATTGAAACTGGCTGAAATCGGTTCATTATTTCACCTAGCCCCCATACAAATGTCCTCCCGAAATTGGACTTTATCGGTCATAAATGTTTAATTTATATAGGTATCTACACAAGTTTTTCTCAAAATAAGTTTTATATATACGAAATTCATGTCAGCAAATTTTATTATGATCGGTCCATAATTAGTCATAGCTCTCATATAAAGCCTGCTTCCTATAATAACTTTAACGACCATAAATCTCTTAAAAATGTTGGTATACACAGAAAATGCAACATAAATAACTTTCATACAGACATTAATCACACTATTTAATTTCATGGTGATCGGTCCACAGTTGGTCATAGCTCCCATATAAGGCCCACTTCTGAAAATCGTTCACGAATATAAATTATTGAAATTTTGAAAGAAAAATGTTTTTGCTCATTTACTTAGTGTAGGGTATTATATGGTCGGGCTTGACCGACCATACTTTCTTACTTGTTTTTAATCCAGTTTATAGAAGTTGGAAGGTTTAACGATTTTTTATCCGGGTTGATTGTTTTGTACAAATGATTACATATATTCCAGTTGCGAAGTATGGCACTATTAAGGTTAGTAGTTACGCTTCTAGTGATAGAATTTTTGTTGTTAGGTAGAAATAAGTACAAAGGGTAAAGATAACATTTGAACGTCATTGCAGATCAATGATGAGTCATTGAAAGTCGAAACTAAAAAAGTATAAAATAAAAATGTTTCCGACATCGGAATAGTTTAGAGTTGGGCATAATCGATCGTTTTACTGATTGTTCAGTTGTTAATTTTTAGTTGCCGGTGTTTGGCTGAACTAAGTTAATCAATAATTTCTCAGTGAGTGTATTTACAGATAGATGACAACTGCTTTTGGAAACAAATTTTTTTAATAATGATGAAATCATTTTTAATAATGCAATACAGAAATGTCAAACGAAAAGAAGATCTTTTGTTCTTTAGGATAAGACTGAAACGCTTTACATTGTTCAATTGACTGAATTGTTCAATTGAACTTGTTCGTTCATGAACAACCCAACTCTAGAATTCTCAAAAATATTTATTTTACATTTTATTCATTAGCATCTAAAAATTATGAAAAAGTTGCCAAAATATTACAAGTTTTAAAAACTACATTTCATTACCTTTCCATTGATATATAAAACATTATATATAATTCTTTATTATACTTTAAAATAATGCATGCATTTCACACACCTTAACTACTATTTTGTTCAAATCAAAGACTGCTTACTATGCACTTCTCATTTTTTCATGTACCCTTTTGCTTGTTGTTGATTGGTCAATTGCATATGCGAATATTTAAAGTGAGCTTAAGTAAACTTGTATTAACCTAAGATTTACCTAATTTGCTTACCGTTCATAACTTGCAAATGTTAGGTTCATAGACTTTACTGCAGAGAATTTTCATATAAAAAAAATTATTTTTTACAAAAATTTATTTTGTTACTAAAAAAATTTTTTTTTCTAAAAAAGTAAATTTTTACTAAAAAAGTAAATTTTTACTAAAAAAGTAATTTTTTACTAAAAAAATAATTTTTTATTAAAAAAGTAATATTTTACTAAAAACAATATTTTTTACTTAAAAAAGATTTTTTACTAAAAACAAGATTTTTTACTAAAAAAGTTATTTTTTACTAATAAAGTAATTTTTAACTAAAAATGTTAGAGAGTTCACTCGGAGACCTTGTGGCCCATTGTGATACATAAAGGAAACTATTCCCTCCCTCATTTCGTTGATATAGTAGTCTAGCCTCTTGTAAGGCTGGGCAGTCACATAGAAGGTGTTGTACCGATTCTTCCTCTTCCTCATCCAAATAACTTCAACAATATTTATAACGTGGGTAACCCATAAGTTCCGATGTGTGTCCAATCATACAGTGCCCATTGATTATACCCGTAAGAAGTCTAATCTAATTCCTACTAAAAGTCAAAAGAGTCCTGGTCCTATCCTCTGTCAGAGTGGGCCAGAATAATCCGGATATTCTTCTTTAGAAAATACAGACGATTTTCTAAGGAAAATACTGTTATACCCAATTTTTTGTATAGAAAATAATGTTATACAGAAAAATGTCTACTGTTTTAAACACGATTTTCTATAGAAAATACAGTTATACTCAAGATTTCTATAGAGAATATTGAAAACACATTTAATACGCACGGTTTTTTATAAAATTTAAAGTTATACACAATATGTTCTATAAAAAAAACCGTTGTAGTTTAGATTTCTTTAGAAAAAATTGTTATGCTCAAGATTATCTATAGAAAAATTTGTTATACACAAGATTTTTTTTAGATAATACTGCTATATTGATACTAAAGTTACATCCAGGATTTTCTATAGAAAATACAGTTGAATCACTTGTGCTGAAAAAAGTAGTTATGCTTTTTTGAGTAAATATTTGCCATGTGTGACCATACCTTTAGTATGTTTCATGTTTGGAAACAAATTTTTGTGGATGTAACTTTAATAGGAATTTTTGTTTCGTAACTATACAAAGAATTTTTTCAATGAAAAAGTAAAAATTTTCGTGAAAATAAATTTAATAGAAATCTAAATTTCATAGTTAAATAATAACTTTCAGTTGACAACAATAATTTTTGTAATAAAACCATATATTTGGGTTATAAAAACATTATTTATGTATATGTGGCAAACAAATATAAATCGAGTTGACAAATGCAAATTGAAACAGATACTTATTAAATATATCGACATAAGTAATTTTTGTGTATATTCATACATATTATTAACTTAATAATACAGAAGAGCAACCACATCAACAGCATATGCAGAAAAAATGAGTTTAACCCAGTTTAATGGAAATTTTCCACACAATATTTAAAGCGTTTCGGTAAAATTATACACATATATACATGCATAAATTTGTACTTAAGCTGTGTGCTATATAATACATCATTACCAATTCAGTGAATTTATATTCAGTTTTTTTCCACAACTTATTTTTACTTTTTTTTATACTTGTATTTATTTAATTACATTGTGAATTCAATGAATATACTGCATTTAATTGCAATTGCAATTACATTGTACATTTACGTTTTTTCCAGCCGACTTTCCATAAAATTTATTCATGTTGGTTTTGAATAATATTTCATTTCACAATAATGGAAAGATGGTTTTTATGAAAGGGGCTAATCAGTAACAATAAGCCGATTTTAAAAAGAAAACTATTAAGTTTGTATTCAACAGAAATTCATACAGTATAAGTAAATAAATTAAACTCTAAAGGAATGCAATTATCTTAAAATTACTGCATTCCTTTGCAATCTGCTTGTTAAAATTGTATGTGTATTCAAAACCGCACTTAATGTATTTTACAATTAATTTAAATTGTTTTTTGCTGTTAATCGAGCTCTCAAAACAATAAACACAACAAAATCATTAAAAATTTTGTTTTTTTTTTTATTTTTTTTATTTCAATACTGGCAATTAAATCTTCGCGTAAAATGTTGTGCTATTGACAGCTGTCATTGTGATTCCTTTTTTGCTCCCTATCAGTGTTTTATTTTTAAAATTGAATGAAAAGTCTTTGTAATATAATTTAACACTTTTTTTTTTTTGTTGTAATTTGTTGGTGATGTGATGAGGTTTTTCCTCAAAGGCTGTGAATTTGAAAGAGGGAGAATAAACTTGTGTATGTACGTGTGTGTGAGCGTAAATTGTTATTAAATTTAAACTTTTTTATAAATGTTTAAAAAGTGTTTTAAGTTTCTCACCCTTATGTTATTTTTTCCATTTTACGTTCAGTACTCTTTTATTTACTTTGATATCCCTAATTTGTTTGCTTCTGTAGTGGTTGTTGTGTTTAGTGGAAATAAGAAAAACAATTGAAAGTAAAGTAGAGGAGAGAGTTCAACGAATTTGGAATGTCCTATACGATTTTCTTGTTATATACAGTATTATTATACAGTGAAAGACAAAATGTTCCTTGTTTGCCTTTTAAAAACGATGTTTTATATATTTAAAATAAACCATAATCATAAAATTGCAAATAAAAGCGACCAGTAGCTTTAAAATTGTAACAACTCTTTATCTTAATTTACTCAACCATTTTCTATATACTCTCTTTTAATGCACACACTTTAAAAACACACTTTATAATTTACAAGAATACACTGGTAATACAGTTGGTGTTACGTCTAACAGCGCTCATGATACACTGACTTACTCTGCAACTATTTATATACACAGTGTCATCTTTTAGTAGTTTCATGAATTATCTAACGGACAAAACTAGAATGTTCTATTTCAAGAGCTTTTGGCAGGTTTAATGTTAATGTTAGCAGCATCAACTCTTAATGTTGTTATACCTTTAAACAATGTTAATAGCTGCGTCTTATCAACATTGTTGATATGTAGAAGTTCCGAGCACTGGAAATGTTTACTAACATGATGAATGTTGCAAGCAGTCGTTACTGACCGTTGAATTCAAATTGATAGTGTAATTTTGCATCAATACAGATATACAAGATTTCTCTAAAAACTAGTATTACACACAGGATTTTCGTTAGAAAATGCAGTTACGATCAAATCTAATCATCCAAAATGTATCAGGTTTTACTGTCAAAAAAGTCACGGATGAAATATAATATTTTTTATAGATGAATAATTACACTATGCAACAAATGAAGACTTTTGGAAAAACACACGCTCATGACAGTATACGTTTGACTCTACTACTAAAGGGTAGTACAACCCTATACTTAGTTTGTCCATTTTGGTGACCAATTTATCTTTTATGGGCCCCCAAAGATTCTGAAAATCAGTGGGCCTTAAAAAACTGGTGTCATCAGTTTTTGGCCAACAGCGAATTCAGACTTGGTGCTACCGCTTAATTTTATATGGCAATAATATAGCTAATAGTCCGCCAAACAAATTTTGTCAAAATTTTTTTCCAAAAAAATAACTTTTTCGTGCATTTTTTTGGAAAAAATAAAGAAAAAAAAATAATTTTTTCACTTTTTTTTAAATTTAGCAAATATTTAGCAAAGCTGTAGCTACGGTAAAGCTGAATACCTCTTGTGAACATAGTGTTACGAATTTGCAACAACGATTTGAATTTAACAGTCTGTAACGACTGCCTGCAGCATTCATCATGTTTATAAACACGTCCATCAGTAGAAGCTTCTACTTATCAACATTGTTGATAGCATGCATTAATTAGCATTGTTTATAAGTATGGCAACACTAAATGTTTAAGCTGCTAACATAGACATCGAAAGCTCTAGAATTCGAACATACTAGTTTGTCCGTTAAGAGCATTTTAGAAGATTTCCCAAAGATGGTGTGTGTATAAATAGTGGCAGAGGTTGCAGCCGTGAGGGACTGTCTTGTACATATAAGTTTGTGCATTATAAAGTGTGTGTGCATTCCTGCGAATTGATAAACGTGTATAAAGGCACTGAGTGACTTTTAGAACTGTTGTAGTTGTACATTTTAAATAAATAAAGAGTTGTTACAAATTTTAAACTACTAAAACTGATTTTATTTGCAATCAAAAGTATCCGGTTTAAACGTAACAATAGTAAAGCAATCTGCACGTAGACACTCTAAATTTTAATGCAATCTGAACATACCTAGGCACTTTAAATAGCTCACAAAAATCACTTTGTGCCTCAAAAATGTTCGTTTTTTCTATTTGTTGACGCTAAAACAAAGATTTTTGTTAAAAAAGTATGTTTGAGTGTATACTTCTCTATTGTGCTGCAATAACGAAGAATAGGCAAATTATTATCAACAGCACGTTACCAAATCTTGATCGTGCAAGACCGACTTTATGCAAGATATGAAAAAAACTTAAAATTTTTGAAAGTGAGCAAGGTTTGTGGAGCTTCTGAAGAGGAAATGTGAGCTTTTTATACAAGTTTTTGATATCGATGGAAACTTTAGGGCTTGAAGATTAACATTTTAGTGAAATAAAATAATTTTGTGTTTTTTTTCTTTTTTGGTCGTAATTTACCTCAAAAATCTGTGTAATTCTTCTGATAGGAGCAGCGTCTATAAGATTAGGCACATCTGAGTATAGCAGCCAATTCTATTATACAATAGTATAGAGTATTTGATAAACAAAATTTCATGCTGGCATCCTTTTCATCGCTTCTGTTTCGGATTTTTTTTTCACCCAAGAAAACCACTTTTGTTTCAATTCTTTTTTATTAGCACTTTCTCACTCCTAAAACAAAATTAACCCGAAAAAAGAACAAAAACACAATACAAAGACAAATTGAAAGCTTTTAAAGTGTTTGTCTACACGTTTTTTTTATTTTTTATTTATTTGACAAACATACGAGTTCTTTTAACTAAAAATACCCGCGGGTCGGATTTTAGTTAATGGTGGTAAAATGTCACATAAATACGACAAGAGAATGTAAAGAAAAGCAAATAATCGTTTTTATTCTTGTTGTTTTCTTGTCACTGACACTGGTTTGATTTTAAGTTGTTACACAAAAAAATAAGTATGTATATAAATAAAATAAAAGCCATGTTATTTTTAAGTTTCCTTTGCTTAATGTATCTTAATTAATTTTAAAGAAAGCTAAGTAAAACAAAAGAAAGGAAACATTTAAAGTAAAATTAAACTTTTGTTAAATAAAGTGAATTTTTAAGTTTAAAGTTTATTTAGCTATATAACAAAACAACACGTGTGTCCTGTGCCTTTCTTTGTGTCTTCATTAAGAACAATTATAAATATTTTAGCATTAAATCTGTTTAATGTTATTTACGAACCACCTTAAAAGGTATTTGAGGCTACACTTTTTTTATTAAGCCAAAATGTTGGCAATTAATTGTTCATTATGGTTTTTTGCTACTAATACAAAGGTAGTTTCTCTTTTAATTGTTGGTATTACACAAAAGAAATATTTACTTAAAGTTTAACTAGCTTAACAAGTACTTTCATAGAAACACCCAGAGGATACAAATAGTATTTGATCTAAAAATAAATTACAATAAATTTTCCTAAAGAAATATTTATAATTGTGGAATACTTAAAGGTAAACTTTGGTTTGAAATTGTTGCTACTTTTAGCCTACATTCCAATCATGTTTTATTTCTTAAAAGAGTTTAAAATCTTGTATGTATTTATCTCAGTCTACTATACTATATACTCCTTAGAGACTAGCAACTTAAATCCAGAGTATACATTTATTTAAATATATTATTTAAATTTAATTTAAATTCCCTATTTACTATATTTGTATATAAGGAGTGAGATTGTAAAATTCTTAACACACGTTTTTCATTAAAACTTTTAACCCAAGTATTATTTGATATTTTTTTAGATCAAGTTACCTTTGAAAAGCATGTCAGTTATTATGTTTAATGTCAATTATGTTCATTTGATGTTAATCTTATTAAAATGAGTGACCAGAAAAAAGTGCGTAATAAAATTATTAAATATTTTCAACAAAACCCAACTTGGTCCTACAAAAAGTTGGACAAACAATCAAAGGTCTGCCGTCAAACTGTTTCCAATCTTATTCAACAGTACCGGGAGAACTTGTCCGCTGATAGAAAACCTGGTTCTGGTGGAAAGAATGGTTCACATGATGTTTATTAAGCCAAAAAATTAGAAAGCATTTTCAAAAGAGCTTAGGACCCAAAAGCAGACATAATTTGTTACATAGGGCTCTATATACCGAAATTTACATCAAGGTATGTTTACAAAGAAGGAAGTCTCCATTCATAAGATGGATGTCCATTTATTATTGGCCTGATTTGGCATCTGCTACTATGGTATGAAAGGTCTTGAGTGGTACAACAACAACCAAGAGAGGCAATTCCTCCAAACTGCCTGGAGCTGAGTCCAGTGGACAGATATTGGGCTCTTGTTAAAAGAGAATTGAAGAACACAGAAAAGGAGTCCAAAAGTGTGGTAGATTTTAAACGGAAATGGACAACCTGTTCGAACAAAGTAACATAAAGCACTATAAAAACCATAATGGAAAAGTTTTCGGAAAAGTTTCAAAATTTCATCATTAGTGATTAGAACTACAAAAATATTTTTTTTTTTTGTAAATTGTAACAATAATTTCAATCAAATAAAATAAGATTCAAATCTGTAAGTTTAGTGGTTTCATTTTTATTAACATATATGTATGTTAAAAATTGTTCGATCTCGGTACTTATATTTGTATATATAGTGTCGTCCAAATCATACTGAACTGTACTCAAAGTATTATTTATTTTAAGTATTAAATCTATTTTTTCTTAATTTTCAAGAATAAGTTTGTTCCCATCAAAAGCTTGAACGTCCATTTTAATAATAACATAAATATATTTATCATAGTCATAACTGAAAAGTAATAACAATCTATATAAATATATAAATGTCTTTGTAAGTTTGTTTGTTTATTTGTTTGTTTGTTTGAGCATCACGCCTAAACGGCTGAACCGATTTTATTGAAATTTGGAACGTAGATAGATCCATACTTGGAAGCGTCAATAGGCTATAAATTTTTTCAATACTTGGACCAGAAACGGGTAAAATTGGTACCTTTAGTTTTTAAACAATAATTACTAAACGGCTGAACCGATTTTTACATCGACAGGGGTAGCGAAGCGCACCGGGTCAAGCTAGTTTAAAATAAATTTAAAAGTGAACAATACCCATGACAAAACTATCTGAACAAAACGTTTGTCTTAATATTTAGTGGCGTATTCTTTGATATGTCGAACTAATAAGGATATCTATTGTTCGAATCGGTATTGCCGAACAAGCATCCTGTATTATACCGAAGAGTCTCTCTGGTCCTCCCTCTAGCTCTTCCCATTTGATCTTCTGATTCACAATTTCACATAAATTTTCAACAAAGTTAAGGTCGGGAGACTGAGTGGGCCATTCTAGGATGGTAATCACTAGAATGGCCCTTTTCACAACCTTTGTTGAGTGTTTTGAATCTTTGTCATGTTTGAATATCTGAAAGGTCTAAAGTTTCATTTGGGCATGTGGCAACATACCATAGACTTTGTTTAGTTATCCTAAGCTTTGTCCCAAAAACCAACCCCACACCATCACACGTCCCACTACATGCTTAGCAGTATCTTTACAGGATGCAAGCATTAAATTTACCATATTCAACTAAAATTCTTCTGGAAAAAACCCTCTTTCACTAATCTTGAATCCAGTGGAGATTCTCTTGTTCGAATTTAATTTGATATAAATGTTTTTTTGTTGCATATTAGTTCAGCTCATCCCTGAATTACGTGCGCTTATATAAAAGTTAAATGATTTTAGAATACTTGGATCAGACACAGTTGGTTTTTTAATATATTTTATATATTTTAATATTACACTCTTACTTGAGGCGTATAGAAGCAAAAGCTGCAATGTCCACTTCATTATACCCTCCACCACCAAATAGTGAATGAGGGTATATATAAGTTTGTCATTCCGTGTGTAACATTGAGAAATAATCATCTAAGATCCAATCCAGTATATATATTATTGATCCTTATGAAATTCTAAGTCGATTGAGCTATGTCCGTCAGTCTGTCCGTCTGTGTAAAACACGCTCACGTCGAAAATACACAAACAAACTTAGTAGACTTTAAAAAAAATATTTATTATTGTTCTAAGCAGTTTGGTATTGAAAATCAGCAAAATCGGTACAGTAGGACCAAAGTTATGAATCCAAATGTGAGACAACTTAAAAAAAAAATATATAATTTTCACATGTTTTTTGTTATTTGTGTAAATATATTGCAGATAATACCATAATATTCTACACTCGTTATTTTTATGCTAAAAGGACTAACTCTGTTGAAAATTATAAGAATCGGTTCACGATTTCTCCTAGCCCCCATACAAATTTCTTCCCGAAATATGGAGCTATGGTCTATAAATGGCCAAAGAATTGCAGTATCCATACAAAATTCAGCAAAAATAAGTCTCGTGCCAAAAGAAATCACAAGACTAAATTTTTCGTGGATCGGCCCATATTTGACCATAGCCGCCCTATAAAGTTCACTTCCGAAAATCACTTAAATATGCATAAATAGCTTATAAATATCTCTATTGATTTGAAGTTCAACACAAATAATCCCCATATATACTAAAATCGCTGAAACTAATTCTATGAAGATCGATCTATAATTGGTTATAGCTCAGTTAAGTACTCATAAATCTCTTATAGATATCTGTTTAATGCTAAAATTCGACACAAATAATAATCATATAAAATTATAAACAGATCAAAAATTTGTGTCCAGTAGTCATTCTATTGGCTTTTGTGAATATCGGTCCATATTTGACAATAGCTCCCATATAAGGTCCACTACCGAAAATTAAGTTGAAATTCGAAACAAAAATTGTCAATATATATAAAAATCGCTGTACCAAATTTTAGGATAATCGGCCATTATTGGTCAGCCTCCATATAAGAACCACTTCCGGAAACACATTAACCTACACAAATGTCCAAAAAAATGTGTACTGAACCAAAATTTTATATTGATCAGTAATTTGTATCCAAGAATCATACTACAAATATCGGTCCATAATTCGCAATAGCTCCCATATAATGAAGCAATTTTAAACCAAATTCATATTGAAATATTCGGGAAAATAACCAAATATATATTGCTACGTTCGAGAAAGTAATTTGATTACATTTAAAATTATAATACAAACAAAATTTTAGTTTAACTTAAAGACATTTAATTCTAACAAGAAACACATACAAAGAAAATAAATATTAATCATATAATTATTGAACAAATAGTTAAAAATAGTTCACTTTGACTAAATTCAGCCTTTTTGAAATTGAAAACAAATATTTTTCGAAACAAAAAGTGCAAAGCAAAAGCTATAATCTCTATTGATTTATATTACATAAAAGTGGATTTGTTTGGGACTAAATACAAGCATTCATGAAATGTAACTAAATGGAATTATTAGACAAGTTCACTGATATTGCAGCTTCTATACCCCTAACTGATTGATTTTACCTTTGAGAATTCATAAAAAATTTCGGTAAAGTATAACACATTACATATTGTTACGTTTCTACCTTTTCAAAACAGGGGTTTATTTCCTTTAAATATACCGGATACTTTTGATTGCAAATATAAGCGTCCAGTAGTTTAAAATTGTAACAACTCTTTATTTATTTAAAATATACAACAACAACAGTTCAAATAGTTACTCAGTATCTTTGTACACGTTTATCAATTCGCAGAAATACACAAACACTTTATAATGTACAAACTTAAAAGTACAATTAATGTTAACGCTAACAGCGTATATGATAAACACACTCACGACTGCCACCTCTGCCACTATTTATACACACGCCAACTTTCGTGAATTTTCTACAACGATCTTAATGGACAAACTAGTACATTCAAATTCTACAGCTTTCGATGTTAATGTAAGCAGCTTAAACATTCAGTGTTGCCATACTTTCAAATAATGATCCACTCAAAGCTTTTATTCAATTTTGTATGTTTCACAGCTATGTTAATAATTCCCACATATATGTTAACAGCAGTTAAGGAACATTGTGCAACTTTAAACTTTGTACTTGAATTCAAACCGTTATATTTGAATTCAAGTACAATTTCGTAACACTATTATCATATATTAGATCTGCTAATAGAATAAAGTGTTTTTTTCCACCTGAACATTTTTAAATATAGTTCAGTTTAAAAATTTTTTCAACTGTGTATGTATTGTATTGTAAGAAGTAACATAATCGGAAGAAAATTGTGGCAATCATGTTGATGCTGACCAAAGAAAAAATATACGTTTTTTACGACATAATACATATTGAATTAAATTAGTTATTTCAAATTGTTAACAAAAGAAGAATTACATTGAAAAAAAATATGTTATAGATTCTATTTGCTTTGGCAACAATTTTCCATTATTTACCTCAGGTGACAATATACTTTTTGTAAGGAAATAAACAAAAATTAATGTTTTCCAAAAAAAATCTAACTTTTTTGGAATATGATTTGACAGTGAATTCTAATTAATATTTTAAGAAATGTGTATGCAAAGTGAATAATTTCATGAGTTTATTTTTTCAAAAAGAAATTTATTCCTAACCGTTTGAGCATCCAACTCTCACGCACAAAAGTGCATATTTGAATTGATCAAGAAAAAACTGAAACCTTTCAATAATTGTTCTTCATATTTTATCATATTTTAACCAAACTGTGTTCACATCGATTACATCTCTCAAAAGTTTACCCTTATTTTTTTACGTGCTTTAATACACTTTAGATTTAAACGTTTACTTTTCATCGTGCCCTGGTTTTCATTTCCGTCAAATTGTATTTACTAAAATAAAATTAGGTACAAAAAAAGAATATATTTTTTTAATATTCTGCCTGTTCCCAATTTTGTAACGAAAGCAGCATATTTTGAACACCTTATAATTCAATAATAAAAAATAAAAAAATTCAACACACCTTCTCACTCATACTCTCCCGTCTGTCTGGGAATAGAAATTTACCGAGTTTAAAACAGCAGTTCGTAAATATTAAACCAAGCATAACAAAATCAACAGCGTCATTACCAGGAACTCCTCTCTAATGCTGACTACAGCATTCACTATTTTTAATACACTAACACATGTAAGTAAGTCAGGGAATTTAAAGGAGTAAAATGTTAACGATATTATAAGATCGCACGTAAGAAATACCGAAAACTTTTAGTAATAAACTTCTTTTAATTTATTTTTTTTTTATTTCTCATAAACTGCATTAGTTTAACAACTACATAAGTTCTACTACTACAATATAAATATTATTTTTATGATTCATTCTTCTCTTAAAAAAGTTCCTTTAATACTCTGCCTACAATAAAAAAAAGAACATGCTTATGGGACATTCTCTTGTACGAAGGACAAAAACAACAAAACAACAAATAATGTACTGTAAAAACAACTCGAAAAATATACACTCATACATATTAGGGTATCCAAATTATTCGATTAATCATTTCTTTGAATAAAAAGAATAATTCGAATAGAGATTTTAACTTGTTCGAATAAATCGATCACGGAAAACGGCTGCACCGATGTTCGTAGTAATCCAATTTAGATTTTCACTGAAAGAAAAATTGACACGCCCACTTTTTTCGATTTATCTAAAATCGGAAAACGGCTGCACCGATTTGGCAATTTTTTTTTAATGTTTTTAAATTGACCACACCCACATTTTTTCGATATATCTAAAATCGCAGAAAGCGTTCAACCGATTTTGGTACATTTTGCTTAAATGTTCGAAATAGTCCACAAAAGTTTTTTACAGAAAGACTTATACTTATTTTCCACTTATACGCCCACTTATCAAATACATCTGCAAATATGTAACCAAAGGCAGCAACACGGCTTAGATAGTGCGGAGATTTCCAACGATGAAGTCACTCAATTTCAATTGGGCCGCCATGTTAGCAGTAATGAAGCAATTTGGCGCATTTTTTCATTTTCCATTAATGAAAGACATTCAACTGTTGGTTATTTAGCTGTACATTTGTAAAATGGTCAAAAAGTGTACTTTACTGAGGAGTAAGTATTACAATGAGTTGATCGACCGCAATCTGCAACATTGACCGGATTTTTTGGAATCAATTGTCAAAGAAATTTCAACGGCGGAATCAAGGATATCCAGTCCCAGGTTTCCCCCATTTATTTTAGGTCGCATTTACACAGTTACATTCCGAAATTTGCAAACTATAAATCGTAAATTGTGTGACACATATACAGAAGCGTGTCAACGCTTAGAGAATGTCACTCATTCGAAATACACCCTCGGATATACTGTGCTTTCTTCAAATTCTCATCAAATAAGAAGATTGTTTTCGATAATTGTCTGAACATGCTTCCCATTCAAATCAACTGAATTGTGGAGCAAATACAAAGATGCCATGTGTGACGATATTTTGCATTAGATGCGTGATATTTGCAACTGATATTTAATATTGATTGAGGACATTTGCTTGATGATATCGAACTAGGTATTATCCGACACACGACGCATTTAATCAAGAGATGGGAAATATGATTACAATGCCTTGAATAATCAGTTCGAACAAACACTCCTTTTTTGAATCGACAATAAAAATATGTGAAAGATGGAAATGGACGATTTTTTTGGACGCTCCCGGTGGATCTGGAAAAACTTGTTTGATCACTTTGATTATGGCAACGATAAGCTCGCAGAATGATATTGCACTGGCACTTGCTTCATCAGCACGCAGAAAAAAAATATAGTTGTACATTGTTACTGTAACCATTTCAAATTTGTGCATGGTTACTGTAACAATTTCAAAATTTTTAACAATATTATAGTCACAGTAACTATATATATGATTGTGGTAACAATAATATGGTTAATTTAAGATTCACATGAATATTTCAACCATATATATGGTTACAGTAACCATGTATATGTTTGTGACAACCATTTATATGATGAATAATTTTATCATAATATGTTGTTCCCAGATTATGATATGAGAGCATCATAATATGGTAAGTCCTTCATCATATAAATGGTTGTCACAAACATATACATGGTTACTGTAACCATATATATGATTGAAATATTCATGTGAATCTTAAATTAACCATATTATTGTTACCACAATCATATATATAGTTACTGTGACTATAATATTGTTAAAAATTTTGAAATTGTTACAGTAACCATGCACAAATTTGAAATGGTTACAGTAACAATGTACAACTATATTTTTTTTCTGCGTGAGGATTTGTAGTTACATCGTTGTTGGAAGGCTGTCGAGCTGTTCATTCAGCACTAAAGTTACCATTGAATATGCAAATCAATGAAAGTCCAAAATGCGACATTTCCAAGAACATTGCGATGGCCAATGTTTTCCAGCAAAGCAAAGTGATTGTTTGCGATGAGTGTACAATGGCGCATGAAAATTCTTTGGATGCAGTGCAAGATTTACGATACAATCAAATTCGGTTTGGTAGTGCAATGCTTCTGTTGGCATATGATTTTTGCCAACCGATGAACTTAGTGCATGTCAAGAAAGTCAAATTGACTGTGAACATGCGTGTCGAGCTGCAGAACGATCAATCTGGAGAAGTATTCTCCAAACAATTGCTGGACGTTGGAAACGGCCCGTTTGATATTTTGACCGGCTGCATTCAATTTCCCTTCGCTTTCTGCCAGTTCACCGGATCAAAATCCGAACTCATCCGAAAGGTGTTACCAAACGTTGCACAAAATTACAATTGGATGAGCGAACGTTGCTGCAAAAAACACTGATGTCGACGAATTGAATTTTAAGATTCAAAGTGAAATTGCTGTCGAATTGATGACGTACAAATCATTGGATTCCTTTACTTCCTATGATGATGTCGTCAACTATTCAACTTCACAATCTTCAACTGAAAGTCGGATCGGTAATCATAATGTAAGAAAAAAAAAAGCAACCTGCTGAATAACGTCATCGAAGCAACAATACGATGTTAAACGCTTGCAGTTTCCGGTATAGTTTGCATTCGCAATGACAATTACCAAATCACAAGGGCAGTCATTGCGTGTATGCGACATTAAACTTAAAAATACTTGGTTCTCGCGCCAGACAACAAAACAAAAAATGTATGGACTTTAAAATTTTCGTTCCGAAATTCATTCCAAAATTGTTATGTCTTTCTTTACTAAATAACAAAGATTTATTACTAAAATATTAACTTACTTTAACACAAATATTAATATATTTGCTCCTTTTTATGTTCAAAATAAAAATAGTCAAAATAATTTCATATTCTAGTTACACTAAGGCGGCATTTTTAGACCTCTGGAATTTTCAAATGCCGTCATCAAAAAGGTTAATAATAGTTAATAGTTAATAATAAATTGCATTTATTTAAAGAAGACAAATTTTGTAAAACAAAAGTGTGTATAACGGATTAGTGTGCCCTACACTATTATACTATTAACATTTTTCGAATTATTCATATTTTTTTAAATTGTTCGAATAATTATTCGTGAAAAGTTATTCGATTTTTCGAATGGATATCCTAATACATAGTATGTATGTACGAATGGGTGTGTGAAGGTGTACAGGAGTAAAATTGTTTAAAACTGTAGTTGTAGTAGGTCGTCACCATTTTTGTCGTCATCATCGTAGTGGTTTGTTAGTGTAAAACTCGTAGTAACAGTGATTGTTTACTTGTTGTTGTTTATTTTTCTTTTTTTTTCCTGTTGCTACAGATATTTTATGTACAACAACATGTTTTATTTCTGGAGCAATAAGTTTTACACTTGAGCGAGTAAAAACACATATACACGCACCCAGATAAAAAAAATACATCCAATAACAACAACAAAATAAACACCCAAACAAATACTACAATTTTCATTATTCACAGAGTACTGCGTGTACTCACATTCAAGAGACAGGATTCTTTATTTATACAATTGTGTATTTGTATGTTTTGAGTTCTGTTAGTATATTAGTGAATTGGTGTTATTTTTAGTGAAATATTTTCTGTTTACTAAACTTCCGCTTGTTGCTTTTTTGCACTTGGAACAAAAACAAGGAGGCTTTAAAATATTCTATTTGTTTAATCTTTTTTTTTAGTATTTTTGTTGCTTTTTTGCACTTGGAACAAAAACAAGGAGGCTTTAAAATATTCTATTTGTTTAATCTTTTTTTTTAGTATTTTTTATACTAAAGGTGACTGATCTCAGCTTGAATTCAATAATATATTTGTATAAGAAATTTTTAGTGTCACAATTTTTTCAAAATAAAACATACTCGCAAAACACCATAAACTTATAAAATACACATATATATTAAAGATTAGTTCCTTATACAACAAATTCAATGTGTATAATTTATATTCCACTCACACAAACTTCCTGTTTTCATACAAAAGTATTTTCAAATAATATGTTGTATGCCCATCCTAACTAATTGTAACGTTTATTTATATATTTATTTTCAGGGTGTTTCAATAAGAGATGTTAATGAAATTGGTCTTTCCATGGTCAAGAACGCGACATATGTAGGCTTTGAAGTGGAAACAAATTCAGAAATCTTAACAATTTATTTTTCTTGTTTTCATTTTACAATAGCTTTTTTGTCATTATGCTTTAAAAATAGTAATAATCTAGAAAAATAAAAAATTTTGAGAGTTTAAACGTAATTATTTAAAGAAAATAGTTATCCATTAGTTTTTTCTATAGCCTTTGATTTAGCACGCGACATATTTTTCCGTCTTGTTTCACTGTGGTTTCAAATTAAAATCTAGCTGAACAAAATTATTTAGTGGTTTTCTTTTATTGATTTGGAAACACTAAATCCAAAAATAATGTTTAAAAAGCTCTGTACTTCGTATTTTTCGAAATAGATTTAGATATAAAAAACTTCAAGATTAAAAAAATACATATTAACTGCCTATATCTTGGAACACAAGATTAAAATCAAGTATTTATCAAAAACTAATCGAAAAAGTGGTATTATCTTCAGTGAAATTCATTAAACTCCTTTGATTTAGTGGTCACTATACTAACCACCAACCATTTAGAGTCTTTAAAACAAAGTTTACTGGCATCTATTGGCATTTTGCTAAACAACTATATATATATATTAATTCAAAAAAAAAATTATACAATACGGTGATTTTATTTTATAATTTTTTTATCATTACTAAGGATTATTTCAAGGAAATATATTACAATTTTCATTAAATTATTTGCATTGTAAGTATTAAAAAAAACAATTTTTTATGAGATGTTCAGAAAGTGCAAAATACAAAATATTTCCTTTTTTCAAGTGGAGTTAAAGCTATTTATTCCGAATATTTCTGGTGTAAAACCATATTTAGGTTAATCTTTCAAGTCTTCACTTCAAGGTAAATCATAAACATTTTGAGCATTTTTGCGATCGCCATAAATTTGTTTCACTTTTCCAGTATGACCTCAAAAAAGAAAGAAAGTTCAAAAAATTTAATATTTCCATTTTTCAAGTAGAGTTAAAGCTGTTTATTACGAATATTTCTGGTGTAAAACCATATTTAGGTTAATCCTTCAAGTCTTCACTTTAAGGTAAATCAAAAACATCTTGCGCATTTTTACAACCGCCATACATTTTTTTCACTTTTCCAATATGACCTCCACTCTTTACCGAAAGACAATTTTTGAAGAATGGATAAAAACTCCCAAAATAAATCGCAAAAAAAAAGTTGTCTTTTTATAAGCCTTTGTATATTTGAACTCATTTTTTTATTTAATTCATAAGTTAGAAGTGAACCCAACGCCATTTATTAATTTTGTTCAGTTAGATTTGCGATCTACCATACTGTGCGATGGTTAATAAACTAACCACCCCACTCCACAAAAAACCTTGGAATGGGGTGGTTTTTTTGTGTTTTGATTTATTTTTTCTTACTTTTTATAATAATCTAAACTTGATTAAAGTAGAAATGCAATTGTTTTGATTTTAAATTTATACACATAAAACTATGCAATCAGTGAAAGTTAAGAAGATAAGGTAAATTTTCTACAAAATATTTTCCGCTAAAATTGGAAATGAAATAAAAGGATGAACAAAAACACAAACACATTTTCTATAAGTAATTTTAAATGTTAAGCATATCCATTAGACGGGCTTAGGTGGTCTCCGTTTTTGGGAAGCTATAACTAGTATGCTAAAAATATGTTCAAATCTATTTAATTTGTGCCTACGCGTACCACTTCCATGGCAAGGCGGTATTTTATTTAAATCAGAATATATGCTTACAAATTTTAGATTTATTTTCACTTTTGTTAGATTTCCCTAATGTGCGATAGCAAACAAATTACACTTTGAGCATCAAAATATAATGATTAAAGTGATTATTATATGAAATAACTTTTTCAGTCAAGCCCAAAATTTTGATTTAAATTAAAATTTACAGACACTTGATTATAAAATGATTGCGGAGTATTGATAAAAAACGACGATTTACATGCAAGAATGCGACATTAGAACATCAACAAAATCAAATTAAACAAGTAAGAGAGCTATATTCGGCTGTGCCGAATCTTATATACCCTTCAACAAATTATACTTTAAAATAAAAATTTCAAATATTTTTAGGTAAAGAAATAAATTTTTTTTTTCAAAATTGTTTTTCAAAGTTTAAAAATAATAATTTTGATTCAAAATTGTGTTCAAAAAAATTTTTTTTTTTCAAAATTTAAAATTTTTTTTTTTTCAAAATTGTTTTTCAAAGTTTAAAAATAATAATTTTGATTCAAAATTGTGTTCAAAAAAATTTTTTTTTTTCGAAATATTTTTTTTAATTTTTTTCAAACATTTTTTTAATTTTTTTTTAAATTTTCAATTGAAAACAAATTTATGATAAACAAAACAAATTTGGGTTAAAAAATATTTTCACTCATTGTAAGTCCAAATTACTATAGCCTTTGAAATATCTATCATTTGATACCCATATTGTCTTAGTAATCCAGATATAGATCAAAAATAGGCCAAAAATAGATGTTGGCCTGGTTTTTTCCTTATATCTCAACCTTTTGTAGGCCGATTTTGATTAGCAGCCGAGACGGAAGAATTCCCGATATATTGATGTATGAATCAAGTTTGTAAGTTATTTAAGGTCTTCAGAAAATTGATTTCAACAGACAGACAGACGGACATGGCTAAATAGACTCCGCTATATGTAAGGATCCGGAATACATATACTTTATAGGATCGAAAAATTATATTGTGGAAATTACAAACGGAATGACAAACTTATAAGAAGGTGAAGGGTATAAAAAGTATTTGCTTGCTCTTTTGATTTGTTGACATAAATATGTAAACCACAAATATTAAATAGAAAATTTCATTAAATGTAGTCGGGAGAAAACAAATATTTTCTCTTTTCATTCCAATTTGCTCTTGATAACAACTAAGATTACACAAATTTGGTCATTTGCTCCAATCGAATGATTTTTTCGAATAGAAAATCAGTTTCCACGATTTAAGTAACAGAATATTTTTCACCACAACATAAACTTTTTCAGCCACAACAAAAAAATTCAGTCAATTAGACTAAATCAGTTAATCAGGATATCGCAACCAAAAATCTTTATTAATCCAGGAAAATTTACTTTTCTGGTAAGTTAACGGAATTATTAAGACGATATTCAGAATTATTCAGAGAACTGTTCTAAAATAATATTCAAATAAATGATGCTGGTTGAACTGCCACCATTCAACCATCTGATATAATTTTTTATATCTTTACTTAATTTGTTTTAATATATTGACACAGATTTTATAGTCATTAATCAACAGAGTTGGTCAAACTTATTTGGTACAATTCCAATTATTGTTAATTATCTATACCCAATTGAAAAACGTCAGTGCTTTTCATTAATCTAAAGTTAAATACGTACACACATAATTATAATACTACTTTTTCATAGTAATTTAATTTACCTCAAAGCACTAAAATGTGTATAATTATAGCTAATTAAAGAAATTGCAAGATATCGAGCCCTAACAGCGAAAATATCTTAACCAACAAAAAATATTATTTAATTTTGTCAATCTCGATAATCTGGAACCGTGCGTATTAATTTAAAACTTGCAAACAATCACAATAAAATCATTCTACTATAAAGTTTGTTTATATTTACTCAACATATATTTTCTCGGTTAGGCCTCTTAACTCAACTTAAACTCAATTTAACACCTCCTTGTTAAAATACTCTTTACTCCAGCTATTGTTATCATTTGTTTACACCCAGAAAAAACATTAATGAAAACTAACACATTCAACAAAAGAAATAACTAAATTTATTAAACTAATACATAAAATCTGAACAATACAAAACAATCTACCAAACCATCCAGTCTAACTTGTGCTTTTGTTAAACAATACAAAAGCCTTGTATAATTGTAGTAGAGCATAAGTTTCCCCTCAAACGCAGCAATGATATTCCTAAGTGGCTCGAAGACTAAACACAAGAATATGTTCCCTGAAGGCAAACGTAAATTTATTTTTCCTTTTCTGATATTTTCTCTCGTTGTTGTTAATTTTGTAGGGATGATCCCTGGAGGGGAGCATCATGTTCTGTAACAGCTATACAGACTTATGCAAACACAAATCTTAATTGTATACGCCTAAAAGCATGCCACAGTACAATATATGTGTTATTCACATAAATATTATCTTAACAGTAATACAAACTAACATATTGTTCCTTCTCTTGAAAATGATTTCTATATAGTATTTCTCAGTGAAAATATGTATGTATATAGTATATACTTAGTTTCTTACATATTCCAGAAATAACATGATAAATTACAATTAATTTGAAATTATAATAAAAGGTATTGTATATATATTTATTTATAACATTTGTTCTTTTTGTTTGACATTCGTCCGTAATTTTTATTATATAGTAGCGGAGTATTTATGTTCTTAATAGTGGCGTTTAACAAGTTGTCTCGTGTTGTCTTGTCGACTTGTGCTTGTTATTATTTAACGATTAAATACGTATAAGTTTGTATTTAATGCACAGCATACCTGTGGGCTATTTATTTTTATTTTCATTTATAGCATACTTTAAGACATTGTTGGAATTTATGTGTTTTTATTGCTGTTAGCAAGTAAACACCCATACACCATTTATCATTGGTTTTTGTTTTACAATATTTAAAAGAAAATAAGTAAATACTGTAATTTGACCTTAGTCTGTAAAAAAGCTGGCGGAAAAGAATTTTAAAATCATTTATTTTTTAATTAATGTGACTTTCTACAATGAACTATTTCTAAAATTGTACAGCATACTTTAAGGGATCTGATTTACTGTTAAAAAAAAACTTATTCTAGACCAATTAAATATTTTCCTTAAATTGAAGTAACTGGTGTAACATTTATTATTCATTTTAAGTATGTATACATTTTTTTCTTTCCATTCCCTTTTTAATTTACTGTCAAATGTATCGCAGTTCTATTTGTTTTCACAGGCTGGTACTGTAATCAGAACTGAATACTATTTGCATTGTTTTGGTTTCTAATAGTTTTTTTTTATTCTTTCTTCTTTATTTTGTCATTGCTTGTGGCATAATTCTTTTGGTTCGGTATGAAACAGTAAACATTTTGCTCTTGATTTTTTCACTTTTGTTTTCATATTATTTTTCCATGTATTTTAAAATTGTTTCTATAAAACTTTGTACATAATAAGAGACAAAGTTTTATGCAGGCAGCTGCTGGTCGGCTCCTCTGCGCTTAGTGTTCTGTTTTGTTTTTGTATTAAAATTTTTGTTTTAATTTTTTTTTTTTTTTTTAATTATTTTGTTTAGTTTACCTTGAAATAGGCTTTTAAGTTCTGCAAAGCCTTAAAGTATGCAAACACATAATTTTTGTTCTGTTTTTACAGCCGCGTAAAGTACACTAAAGTTATTATTTAATAGGATTGAACAATGTGAAAAGTTAAACAAAAAAAAAAAAATGACTTTATAATTTTATTATTTTTGTAAAATAAAATATTTAAATTTGAATTTAAATATTATGAAATTTTGGTTTTCTTTTTTTTAGTTTTCTATGCTACATATCCACTAATTTTAAATTTCATTTAATTTCGAATTTAAAGCTTTATCAAGTGCTGTATTAAGTGGAACAAATTTGTATAATTTTTAATGAATTTACTTACTTTTCCCAAATACAAACTCATTGCTACTTCCCAGCAAAATTTTAACATACCTGGTAAGCCAGCAGGTAATATTGGAAACAAGTAGAAACTACTTACTTTTGGGGGGAATAGCTACTTATTTTTGTTCGACGTTTTCCCAAAAATAAGTAGTTACATAAAACAACTAAATATGTGGTTACCAATTGACGTACAAAAGCTCTGCGAATAATGGGTTATTTAGTTTGTTATAAATTGTAATAGAATAACTATTTATAATCCAACATACTAAAAACGAAGAAATAAGTAGCTACTCGTATTCTGATCGTAATTACAAAAATAAGTGGTTACTTACATATGTGTATACAACTAATTTAATTTAATTTTGAAATTATTTTGAGTTTGTTATTAGCAAAAATGTTTATATCAACCCAATTCATAGACAGTCACAAGCCTATTGCTCTGGAGGGAGAATTCGTGAATAGGTGGTTATTAAACATATTATATACAATTACTTATTATACTCTTTTAGGTAACAATATATGCAACTACTTATTCAGATCATTACCAGCAACTAGTTATTATTGTATTTGAAATAATGAGATTTGTAAGTACAACTCATTACTTTGTAACCTAGGAAATAACTACTACCCATTACCGAAATTCAAGAATATTTTGCTGGGTTACTGTAGGTTATGCAAATTAATCAAAAAGCCCTAAACAGATTTTCTACAGTAGTTTGTCAATATACATTTTATTAATTGTATATTGCTTATTAAAAACAAAACAAATACCTAAAGTAATGAGTAATTACAACATCTTGATGAGAGTAGCAAGAGTACGAATAAATAACAAAGCAAAACAAAACAGAACAGAACAAAAAAACAATAGTAACCCCTTGTAACAACAACAATATTAGTGTAATCATTACACTAATATTGTTGTTGTTACACTGTAATGACATCCATTCAATAATAATAACAGTAAAATACACTCAACATAGAAGAGCAATAAAGTACAGGCCACAAAATAACAATAAGTTTGTTTACCTTATTCTCTATTTAAAGAGTGAGTAGGAAAAAACTTATGCTTTGTATTAAGTTAAATAAAAGTTAAATCGTTCAATATGAAAATTCTTA
Organism: Calliphora vomitoria; assembly: GCA_942486065.2. NCBI lineage: Eukaryota > Metazoa > Arthropoda > Insecta > Diptera > Calliphoridae > Calliphora > Calliphora vomitoria. Next base: position 90,109,836 of record OW818029.2, read on the forward strand.
AAAATACGTAAATCATTAAATATTATAATATTGGCATATTACTCGGTATTTATAAATTTATCCACTTTTTCCGGAAATCCTGCCATTAAAGATTTTATAGTTGATTCTGTTACTTTTTTGAACGCTTAAAATCGGACATGTCCTGGGATACCTTTCCTGTTCTTTAATTGTTGTTTTCAAGAGTCCAATAACTTTCCACAGGCCGAAGTTCAAGACAGTTGAGTGGATTTGCCTCTGGTGGTACAAAATTTACATTATTGTTTGAGTACCACTCAAGGGCGTAGTCGATTAAGCCATGTCCGTCTGTTTAAATCAATTTTCTGAAGATCCCAGATATCTTCGGGATCCAAATCTTTAATAATTCTGTCAGACATGCTTTCAAGAAGTTTTCTATTTAAAATCAGCAAAATCCGTTTATAACTAACGGAGAAATGAGAAAAAATCCGAGACAACCTCTGAAAATTTCATCAAAAAAAGACAATTTTTGCATGATTTGACAAAAAAGCAACAAAACGTATGTTTGGATGTGTGTTGGTTTCATTGCATTGCGTTTTTTATTTTTGTTTTTATACCATGTGTGGCAAGAGTATATATAAAGAGAGAGTTGTTTATAATGAGTTCTCATATAGTGTGTACTTGGTTAGTTACCAGTGAGCACTCAACGTGTGAATATGATTATCGGATGTTTTGCAATTGCATCTGATATGATATTATGATTATTTCTTGTTTTTGTTGCTATATGAAGAGTTTTGCATGGGTAAAGGCAATATACGTAAATATGTATACTTTGGTGATGGGTATATAAGATTCGGCACAGCCGAATTTAGCTCTGTTACTTGTTTTTATAAAATGTTATCTATATTATTTTTCTCGCTCCTTCGTTTTTAAGTTCTTCACGGCAATGCGATCTGGAACTTTATGCAACTTTAACCCAGCATCAAAGCTTTTAACTTTACGAGCTGATTTTCTGATGCAAGTATTCGTTGCTCTTCGAAAGAGTTATTCGACTATTTTTGTCCTACCAATATGTAATAGACCTTTTTTTTCTTCCTGATCCAGGATTTATTTCAATGTTCAAAACTTCCTTATACTGTTTAATGGCTTTTGAAAGATTGTGACGATAAACCTTCAGATCTTTTTGCTATTTTTTGAAAGCCCATCTTGGATTTTTTGTTTTAACAGTTGAAAATAATTTTTTTGTACTTTTCATTTATTTATTGAATCTGCCTATTTCTTAACGAGAACATTAATTGGCAATTGACTGATAAGCACTACGAATCCTCGATTGCGTTTGGCTCTGTGCTAGAAGTCTAGCAAGTGGGTTCGTGAGGCTTTGTAACTCTTTAATGTATTTCTCACGGACTCTTTTGAACTCATCCTTTAGCAATGGTACTTTTAGATGTTCTTGTGGACATTCTCATTTCTTATATACCATGGCACAGTGGATTAGAAACATTTTTTTTTTTAATATTGCAATAATGGTAAGACCTGAGGTGTTTCTAAGTTCATATGCGTTTTTTTCAGCTTCCTAGCTCTAATGCGGGCCAGTGTATGGCCTCTCAAAGTTGGTCACCTCGGGTCTCAAAATTTTTTAAAAAATCGCCCAAAATCCATTTATGATCCAAATGAACTGAAATTTAAAATATAAATAGTCTTTAAGAAGTTCAACAAAACATACACTTACATATGTAGGTTATCTCTATCAGTGGAAGATATATTTAGGTTTAATGATTTATTTTTTTTAATTTTGCTCGATCTTATTATGGTTTTTTAGAGATGACGAGACAACGGATTGTCGAAATTTATTTTTAAAATATCAGCTATATTGGCGATAAAATTCTAAATAAAATAATAATAACTTGCTAACAGTTATCTTGTCCCTATAAAAGGTTACACGTATTTTTTATGTTTTTTCCCGAAAAAGTCTCTATATTTTTTCTTTTGTAGACAAAATTTTTCTTCGGGACTATACACAAGCTTTATATGATCCAAAAAGAGAACTTAATGCTAAAGCGTGTAAAGTAAAATTTGGCTCACTAATACGGACACAACACCCCCAGCCCTATCCAAACTTGGCCAATTTTAAAAAATAATTTTAGGTTTAAGTAAAAAATTCTAAAAAAGCAAAGCACCGATCCACGAAAATGTTCCATATTTGTATAACCCTATATGTTATTTAAACACTTGTAAAGTCTTTTTAGTATCACACGGTAAATAACATCACAGTGAGCACTTTTCTAAAAAACTCAGTTTTTAGAACACATTTTTCCCGGTTTAGAAATTTCGGTATTTTAAAATAAAAAATGTCAAAAATTATAATACCGTTGGTTTAAAGACATTTAGGTCTATATTAGTTCCAAATTTTGATATCTTTAACCGTTAAAATTTTACATTAATACAAATTTTATATTTTTCTTCATGGAAAATCACCATATTATAGATTTTTTAATGAAAATGAGGTCCCAAAAATTTATAAAATTATTTAATTTTACTAAAATATCAATCTTCAAGTCGAAAGGGTTTCATCAATATCAAATACTTATCAGCTCCTACCATGTGCAATTTTGTAACAATATCTCCAATAGATCCCGAGCTACCGAATTATTTCCACAAAAAAAAGTTTCTAAACCACTGTGCATGGTGCGCCCGTCATGGTCCTAAGATTTTTTGTTTTGACCCTCTGTATAAGATCAATACTGGTATTACTAGCAGTTCCCCACAATTGGATTCCAAATGTCCGTATGGTGACTTTATAGTCAAGGCTTAGCTTTGATGGGTCACTGATTAACCAGTGAAGTCTAGATGCTTTTAACTTCATGTGAAATCTCTTGACTCATTTGCTCATTTACTCGCATTCTCCATTTGTTTAACCATGTCTTCACACATCTTAGGCATTATTCCATTTCGTTGGGATATTATTTCATTTTCAAAAAGGGGGTTTTGTTGCATATTGTCGAACAGACAGACATTTTGTTCTAACATTTCTTTTGGTTGGACCATTTTTCCCATTTTCTACCTAAAAATTTTTTGAACAAATTTCAATCCTCTGAGTCCTGCCATCAATACATACAGACAGACATACAGAAGGATGGACATAGCTAGTTTGTATTATAAGAACCAAGAATATTTTTGTGCGTATTCAACGAATATTTCGATAGATTACAAACGGAAATAGAACGCACCCCCAATATATTGGTTAGCAGAAACATGATTAAAAATATGAAATATCGTTTTAGTATGCACACTAAATATGATTTAGCACGCGACATTGTTTTTTCGTCACGTTGGTTATAAGGATTATATAAAGTAATAGCAACAGAAGCATAATTTAAAACAAGTAAGAAAGTATGGTCGGTAAAGCCCGACCATATAATACCATACACTAAGTAAATGAGCAAACAAATTTTTCTTTCAAAATTTCAATAATTTATATTCGTGAGTGGGTCTTATATGGGATCTATGACAGATTATGAACCGATCACCATGAAATTTGGTCATATGATTAATGTCTATATGAAAGCTATTTATGTAGAATTTTATGTGTATACCCACATTTTTAGGAGATTTATGCTCGTTAAAGTGATTATCGGAAGCAGGTCTTATATGGGAGCTATGACTAATTATCGACCGATCATAATAGAATTTGGTGTCATGAATTCTGTATATATAAAACTTATTTGGAGAAAAAATTGTGTAGATAGCTGTATAAATTAAACATTTATGACCGATAAAGTCCAATTTCGGAGGACATTTGTATGGAGGCTAGATGAAATAATGGAGCGATTTCAGCCAGTTTCAATAGGCTTGGTCCTTAGGTCGAAAAAGTTATATGTACATGGACAACCAGCCAGCCAGACGGACTGACGAACGGACGGACGGACATCGTTTAATCGACTCAGAAAATGATTCTGAGTCGATCGGTATACTTTAAGGTGGGTGTTAGAGTAATATTTTTGGGCGTTACAAACATCTGCACAAATCCAATATACCCTCTTCACTATGGTGGTGTAGGGTATAAAAAGTGTTTCAATTGACATAAGTCTTTAACTAAGCCCATACAGTTTTTACTAATATTTTCTTGCAGATATATGGCTTTATTTTCCTTAAGAATATTTTGTCTTTCTTTCTCGCAATTTGTTCTGCTTATACAGTATTTTTCCCTTTTTTCTTTCAGTTTGTTTCTGTCAATTTCGATTGCACTTCAGGGCATTTTCTCGTCTACTTAATTAAAATATTCTTTATATTTTAATATTTCTCTTTTAATTTTTCCCAACTACCGTATTTTTAACTTCCTTCTTCTTTCGTTATATGTTTCATCCATGTAAATGTGCATATTAAAATAATAAAACATTTGTTTTTAGAAAAAGATAAACTTACGATAACGAACGTGACACACTTAGAACGATTTCATAACAAAGTGCATTGGAACATACAGAATATTAAACGAAAAATGTTGTGTTAATCGAGCTTTCCTCGGCCTCTTAAAATATAATTGTATAAAGTGATTCATTAAGAGGGTTTTTTAAATTTTATACAAAACATTAGAAACTGATTTGGATGACGGAATATTTGTTATTGCCCAAAAGAACAGTCTCTGACATTAACTTTTTAAAGATAATTTCAGCTATAGGAGACCCATTTGAATTATGACTTCTGACTTCATAGATTTATAACATATCCAGATAGCAAAATTAACTGCTCCCCAAAATGATTTATCAATAATGCCATTGTTGTTCGAAGTGCATGATAAATATTTCTCACTGCGGTGTGAGTCTTTATATGATAATTGTCAAACAATACTGAATAATAATAAGATGACAGTATTACACCAGTCACGCGTGATCTATGGGAAAAACCTCTAAATGCATCACCCTATATTAATTTGTTGACGATAGAAAGTTTTCATAAGACTAGTGCAACCATGATAAAAAATATAAATAATTATTATTAAAGAGAAAATGTCATTAAAAGTAGCAAAGAGCAAATAAAACTATATTTCCAATCCAATTTTCTGAGGAAAACATCTAAGATAGGTTAAATTACATCATATTAAAATAATTATAAATTTTTTTTTGTTCATAATGTTAGAAAATATCATTTGTTAATATTTATTTTCGTTCCATTCATTCTCATGTTTGAGCTACAATTTTAAACTGAATATCAATAAAACAAGATGAATAAAATTTAAGAATTCTATGCTATCACAAAGAACCAGCATCGTGACATAAAGCGTTTCTGCTATAAAAATCGTTGATGTTGGTAAAACTTTATGTATCTTTTAAATTTTTATAGCAAAATTACTGCTCTATTTTCGTTTTACAGCTGATTTTTATTAATACACATATAATTTGTATGTAAATGATTTTACTTTTACAAAAAGTGTAGGCTTTTCACATTTTTTTGTAGTATTCATGTGCATTTTATATGTTGAATTTATCTCTTTCCGACATCATAAAACCACAAATCATGAACAAAAATATTTATTTTTTCACCACTTGATTTTAAATGGAAGCTTTAAAATGCGTGTGTGATTTTTTTTTTGTTAAATAAGCGAATAAATAACACAAAGAAAATTTAAGTGTAAAATAAAATAATTTAAATTATAAAACTTACAATCTCTCATACAAAAATATTTGTTTTTTTGAAAAATGCTCTTTAAATAGTTTTTAAGAGCTGAACGTTAAGTAATTCCTAACAAAAATTAATAAAAGAGGCTTGAATTTTCTGAATCTTTATACTTAAGTAACTGAAATCAAATATTTTCTTGAGCAGCTCATGATTAGTTTTGATAATAGAAATCAGCCATATTATAGTATTATATTACCAGCATAATCAACTTATTCATTTGATACATTTACAAAGTTTAAGATAATGTAATTAAAGCGATGAATTAAAATCGTTTATGTATTTCTCTCATATTCCAAAAAATAAATATATATATCAACAAAGGCTTAAAAAACTAATTTTCTTTCAAATGGATGTCTTTCTTTTGTATTTCTACAATAAAAAGTTAAAATCTGTGTCGTCTCAAGTGGCAGTCTCAAGAAAAGTCACTACTTATTGTACCACGAGGCAAAATAATAAATATATTGTGTAGAAGTTATGAAAAATAAAATATTCAAATTTTCTAAAGGAGGGATGTCATATTTTATATTGCTTTTGCAACAACATTAATATCATGCTATGTGCATATAGAATAGACTGCTACAAAATTGTTTGGGTAATAAAGTCTCCATAAATTTCTAAAAATAATTTAATATAAATTACAAATTCTATTATAATTAAGCAAAATATTTGAAAATTCAAGTCAAGCTAGTTTCGCTGCAAACGCATTACCAAACTTTTGAACCAATGCGACAAGCAAATTATTGCTTTTCTGAAGCAAAGTAAAAAACACAAGAATACGGTTGCAATATAAATATTTTCTACATATGTAATAAAATTTAAATTTCTTAGAAAAAAGTAAACATATTTACGAAATGCACACACATACATTATTATAATACGCATAGAAATGTATACACATAACTAACAAATTGTAAGTTTACCAGCAGTTCTGGGTGACTCACCCAAAATAGTGATTAAACCTACACGCAGAGAAAAAACATGATTTGACGTGGTTACGACAACAATACTATGTTCTTTGTAACAATATATTGTTGTTGTAAACATATAATTGTTGTTTTAATTTAATTTCAACAATATTTTAGTTACTGTAAACGTTTATATTTTCATCGCAATTATAAATATGGGACAACTAAATAATGATAAATAGGTAAGCATATAATTATTATGTACAACCATTAAATGTTAAGTTTCGTAGTCATAATATGTTTAAAATGCAAACAAAATATGTTTACTTTTAATAGTCTTTTTTCCCACCATTTATGAGTATTGGTGTTTGTCTAAGCTATGTTATTTTTACAAGTAAATTTTAGGTGTCTGTAATTCCCATTCACTCTATAGTTTAATTCGTATATTATCTTTAACTTTCCTAAAGCGAATAACAATAAATTTCAGTAAATTTATCAATAATATTTTAATTGGGAATTTAGTTAGTACCTTAAAAGTAAAACCCATTAAAATAAAATTTTGTATTTCAAAAAATAAATTTCAAGCGTTTTGCTTGTCTGCAGATACACCCAGACTCTGATAGTCCAGCACACTACCGTGTAGTCTATCGGGGCACCCACAATAATATGATTACTTTGGATCATAATCTGACTTATTTGTATCATAATATTATTTAATTGGGTCATATTATGATTGATTTACATCATAATATGATTACTTCAGAAAATATTATGATATTTTATGATACTTATAATGATCATAATATGTTTGGACTACAAACATAAATCTTATCATAATATGTAGCTCTTAGATTATGGTTACCTCAACCATGTTTTATCTCTGCGTATATAATTTAGGGTTACTACTGCTTACATAATTAGCTACATGACTATTCAGCATAAAAGACGTATCCTAGTACACAATCCTACCAGATAACAGCTAAAAGGAGTCCATCTAATAGTCTGTTCTTAGTAGCTGAATATTTGTCGGGGAACTCACGTGTTAGTTACTGTCCATTGTGAACAATCTGCTATATTCCAGCTATACTATGACAGTCTTATAATCGTCAACATATAGTCTACCAATTCACTAACATTGACGTATACAGTTCTAAATCTCCGATTAAATTACTAGTTGGAGAACTAAAAAGTTGTTAAATTATTAAGCATCGATACGAAACGCAAAATTTTGATAAAAAAAAAATAATTTTTGAATCCTACATGTTTCCCATGGGACAGTGGGGCAAAATAAAATTTTTTTTGGAAATAAATATGGGATTTCCAAACGGCTACTTCTAGTTTAAGTAGTTAAAATCGACCCACGTGCAATTTTTTTTTGTTTCCCATCCTTTAAGAATATGAATAGTTCGTAATAAATGTGTATCAAATTGCTCCTAATATTTGCAATCCTATTAAAATTTTGATACGAATTTTAGTTTTTGAAATTTAATAAATAAGTAATATGTCATAAAATCTTAATTTATTGACAAACCTCAATGAAATTTTCAACGTTTTTTAAATTTGTCATTGTAAAAAACAAAATGTAAAAAAACTTGTCAAAACGTCAAACGGAATCCCGCAATTCCTAAAATTTGGAGCGATAATCCCAAAAATGGTATTTTTTACAATTATACCCATAGGGCCCACATTTCCTTTGAGGCGGGAAAACTACTTTGGAAATGAATAAGGAATACATCATGGTTTGAAAAGCTGCTTTCTCTTTTCGAATCCCAGTTTTTAAATTTTAGAAAATGTAGCCAGAAGTTGAAATTTTTATGAAAAATAGGTCAAATTCGATATATTCCAAAAATAGGACATGTTTTTTATACCAAAATGATCTGCTTAAAAATACCTTACAGAAAATCATAAAATTGTTATATCTTCGTAAAGAAAGGTTTTTTTAATAAAAAAGAGTTAAGTAACCTTTTGGCCCAAAAAACAGCAAAAGTCGAAAATTTTTAAATAGAATCCTTAATTGATATTGCTCTGAAATCCTGTGTATATTATTGGTAATTTAGTTGTCTAGCTAAAAAAAAATTCGAGTCCATTCAGTCCGAAAATCGACCTACTTTTTTTAAGCGGTCCAAGATATGGCAAAATTTAAAAATTTGAACTTTGAAAGGTTTTTTGAAGACCTAGCTAAGCGCTTTCCAAAAATATAAAAATCTTTGAAATCGGATAGAAAACAAAAAATGGAACGTTTTTAAAAATCATATCGCCGCCCCTGGAGCATTTGTAGGGTATATTTTAATATCTTAAGCTCCTTATCTACGCCCACTTCGAACTTTATCCCGATCGGACCAGCCGTTTAAATTCTGTTCCACTGTGCATGGTCATATGAATTTTTAAGTTCTCCAGAATATCGAAATCCCTTTAGTTTCCCAGCAAAAACTTTACTTACAAATAATCTGGAAAATAAGGGGAATTTGACGATTAGACTATTTATAATTTTACTGTAAAAAGTACTTATTTTTGTTCGAAGTTGCTTTGTTAGTAGAGTTATTTATAGAATTATGTATTTACAAAAAAAAAAATAAGTCGCAGCAACGAGTTAAACCAACAACCATCAAACATTCAATCAAAAATAATTGAGAAGAAGTATGTAACTGTTTTTTTGTTTTAAATTTTTTAGACTTTACTACTTACAAAGTAAGTTAAAGATCATTACTTTTAAGTTTGTAACCGACATTTTTGTAACAGATGCGTGAAAATATCTTTTCTGAGATATCCTTTGTTCAACGAAAAGTTTTTGATTCAATACCATGTGTGCAAAATAAAAGTATTTTTAGGAGATAAAAATGTATATATGGGGACTTCATGTCAAGTGAAAAAACTTTTAAAACCGATGTCTTCCGATGATATTTTTATTATATTCCACTCGCATCCCACTAATCGACTAAAGAGCTCTTTGGCTTTTCTTTTCGGCCACAAAAAAAAAAATAATAATAAAAGTAAAAAGGTCCCATATGGAAAAAAAGGCAAAACATTTTTTGATTTTACAAAAAAAAAATCTAAAACTGTATGTCTTGAGTTACAAAACATTTGTTTTGGTAGATATACCACTAATGATTTTGCAAAAAAAAAAGTCAAACATTTTTTATTTATTTTTAATTTTTTATTCGAAAGATTGAAGATATAGCCACCTAAACTATTTGGGACAAATTTTGCTAAGTACAATAGGTAATAAGTTACATGAATGAGAAAAAACACATGTTTAGTCAAAATGGAAAATTTTTACCCCCTTTACTCAAAAAGTTCTTGACCAATCATGTTCAAAAAATAAGTAAAAATTACTAAAATTCTTAAGATTTTACATGACATCTGCAGTGTTGATTTTTAAAAGCAATTAAAATGAAAAATACTTTGTTTTTTATGAAAGCTCATAATATTGGTTTTATATATTATTATTTGACATAATATCGATTCTTATGTCAAATTCATGTTAGACATTTTTATTGTTCTATAATTGCACTTATGTATGTCTTACGTTAAATCAATATTACAGTTACATTCCATCAACGGTAGGCTAACCCAGCCTTAAATCCGATGCCTTGTCAAACGTTTTTGATAGTATGATAGTATAATATTTTTAGAATTCTGAAAAATAATATATATCGCTCATTTTCTGCAACAACGACATAATTCAAAATCCTTGTGTTTTGAACTGAGTTATACGATATATGCGCCGTTCTATAGTATTTCATATAGTTTTATCAGTTTTCAAAAAAGTCAATAATTTTTTCCGTGAGAGTGTTTTTTTGTTCTTACGTCAAAATCAAAATTCATGTTTTCTCGTATATTTGACAAGAAAAAATTTGGGTTAAATACAGATTAGAAGGATATTTACATCTACTATTCAAATCAGGTTATATTTCTAAAATCTGATGATTTGTTGAACATTTATTTAAGAAATAGCCAAATGTCATAAAACATTCAAAGTCGTTTTTCTCGAAACTACTTTTTTTGAATTATGACGTTGTTGCAGCAAATGAGCGATATGTAAATAATTTTATTTAAAAATTTATATATTTATTTTGTTCATTTATTAGTAAGTAAAATAAATATGTATTTACTCACAAATATAATAATTATAATTTAGTAATTAGGCGTTATTAGTTTTAAACTACAGGAATAATGAAATTTACTTTGCCAAATATTACTAGTGATGTGTAAAGTAGCTAGTCCTTTAATATAAATATAATAAAACTTTTGAAATATATACAGCGTTCTCGAACATTTACAAATGAAATATTATAATACACTCAGCAATGTGTACTTTGCTGTGAACAAATAATTTTAACATACTTACATATCGGATTACAAAGGGACACTAAGTGCCAATTCACTGTTCTGGGGTGTTAAATAATAACATAAAGTTTATTGAAAACAAAATATTACTTAGAGATACTAATCCCCATTAACACGAAGCCTGGTTATGAAATAACTAATAGTTAAACTGTCGGTTAAAATTAGTTTTGTATGAAAAATGTCATTATAACTATTAGTTAACATACAACCATACTTCGTGTTCCTGGGGGTAAAGTGACATTTGACTTCACGCTAGATTACCTAGTGTGTATAAAGTAACCAATTAACTTCATTTTGGAATACAAAAAACACATAAATGTCAAGTTATTAAACACTAGCGAAAATTACTGTCCAAGGGATACATTGACTGCTTATTAAACTGCTGGGTTGTAAATATACAATATTTTCACGTACATATGTATGTTTATTTCCTTTTTCTCTTGCATGCAAAATGAGTCTAAGAGAAAGAAATAAATTTAAAAAATTCTATGTAACTGTTTCTTTGTTACATAGACTTATGAAATCTTGTTGCGAACTCAAACACCACCAAGTGTCTTCAGGACATAATAGTGTGGCGCATTTGAACGAAAACTAAACTCAGCAAAATAATCTTAAAGAAAAACATACATACATATACTACAAAAGGCATTTGACTGCTTTTAGTGCAACTGTTTCGAAAGACACACACTTAGAAATAGTTAAGCAAATACGTTGGGACTTAAACTAGAAAATAAAAACCTTGAAATGTGGCTTTAGCATAAATACTGACTGTTCGTTCGTTGTTGTGTTATGTGTGGTTATAAATAAATCTTTGTTGGGGATAGTATATTCTTTGGTATACACGTTGTCCTACCGAAGTATGTGTTGTGTTTATGGTATTTTCCTTAACTTCTATAAATTGCGGCTATAAAATTTAGTAAAATTTATTTTTTAAATTGTTTTTTTTTTTCCAAAAATCAGAAAATTCTGAAAAATATATTTATGTCATTCGACTAACAAAAGATTAACAATTTTCTCAAAACGTATCTTCAAATGAATTACAAGTTTATTTCAGATGTAAAAATATATGTTATGAAGTCATCGTTAAAAGGGTTTTGCTGATCTCAACATAAATAGGTCTCCTGGGCCAGTTAGCAGTTTTGAAGCAGTGCTCTGCAACGGTAGCTTGTCCATTAGTAACTTTTGCAGGCCTTTATACGCCATTTCGTACATTAGGAAAGGATAATAATCCTGAAAATTATCTCCCAATAATATTTTGTTCTGCAATTTCTAAACTTATGGAGAGTGTGGTAAACTTCATAAATATTTAAAGGCAAAGACGAATTTAGCGATTCTCAGTATAGATTTCGTACTGAATGCTTTATGGGAGACTTGCTAGCCTTCTTGTCGGAAAAAAGGTGTCATTCAAAGTGGTGATGCAGTCTTTTCAAAACTAATAGCTTATGGTTTCGCTTATAACTTATCTCTATATATCGCTCTATATGAGTTGTTGCATATGGAAAATTCATCAAACGATTTCAAGAGTAATTCAGGGCCACCACAACACTCCGTTCATGCTCCTACTATATTTACAGAAGACAGCAACATTTGCCATTCATATACATTCAATACTGAAATTGATATTGCCACAATCTCAGTATGACTCCCTCTCTACGTCTTGCGAGTGTTGTATTTTGATACACAAACGAGCGAGAGAATTAATATTGTGGAATCAGAAGCTCTTGAAGTTCTGGTCAGGAGAATACAGTATGATGGCCAATGAACTAAATACATGCAGACGCATTCAAATACCTGGATTTTTATCTTATGTTCTTGCTATTCGTATGTCTCATCGATAATGGAGTAGAAATCAGATGTACGGGTTGGTGCTTCAATGTCTATTTTGTAGTTTCTCTACAGCGTTTAGAAAAGGGCAAAGATACTTATCGGTGACAGTAGAACATCAAAGTGTAGTGATTCACTGGAGTACCGTTTCAATGTGAATTGTGTAGCACTGTTTTATGGATACTAAAGTGGATTTTTTTTGCTGAAATTTGGAGAACTTGTCCCTGACGTAAGAAAGTTTAAAGCGATTGTCCATAAACACTAATCGCTCTGTTTTCACTATCACTCTCTTTAACTACTTTCCTAGTTCCAATACAATGCATTCCATGAATAGAGGTCATCCTCTGAAATCTGATTCGAGAAGAAAAAATATGAAACTCATTAAAGTTAATATGTAGGACCTTATTTTCAAACATTCTATGCAGTTAATAATCGGAGGTACACCACAAAATGCACTTGCATCTTATTTCCTGATCTCATTTCGTGTCTCTTTTTAATTTTTCTAATGTTTTCTTGTTTTATTTCCTGTGAAAAATATAAAGACTACAACCCATACCGTGCAACATAGCAACACTTACATACACCCTCTTGCATTAATATTTTAGTAAACAATTTCTTCTTAAATAAAAGAAAATGTACATTATTTACTGGTGTCTTAAATATTTATGAAAAATTTATTATGAACAACTGAATAAGAGCATGTCAAGTTTTTGGAAAATATTTTTATTAGAAATCTTTTTATACTGCTGCTGGTTCAGCCAATAAACTAGGAAAAAAAAACTCCAGCAAAGGATGACCCATGAGAATAACAATATTTAAATATTATTTATGCATTTACAACAAGCTCGGAAGAAACTTAAGCGAATTTTCCTTTTTTTGGACTGGGGTTACCCTTAACCTAACTAAATCAAATATATTGCATTTATTTTATTATTGTTATATTTCATTTATTCTCTACAAAAGTATAGTTTTGATTTGTTTTGCAGTTTCTTCTGTATTTTATTTTTACAAAGTTTCATGACAGTGTCAATACCGAGAAGCAGCATCATTTGACATTACCAAAAAGGAAGGAAATTTTATAGAATTTGGATGACAACTAAAATATGTTACAAAACATTATAGAAAACTTTCCATTTCATTTATTTTATGTGCCAATAAATAATTTTTAAGAAACAATTGCAATACTTGTCACAAAAACAAGAAATAAAGAAACTAAGTTTGTCATTTAATTGAAATATTAAGTTTTATGGCTTAAAAAGTATTAAATGTGATTAGAATTAAAATGACATTGTTTTAAAGTATGAAATGTTGTTTAGTGATTTTAAATGATTAGGACAGCTTAAAGTAGAAGAGTTTGAAATTTTGAAAGAATAAAAAATAGCAATTATAGCTACAGGATAAAACACAAGGCAAGTGATTTTGTGAATTTGAAAATATCCCCAAAATTTAGAGTATACAATGGATAGATTTTTTGATTCCACGCATTGGTACCAAGTGAACAATTATGAATTTAGGTTAATTATGACCCAATAAACTCAGAACAGTCATCAAAAACTTATTGGCAAATTAATTACAGGAACCAGGTACAAAAAGGTGAAGAGTGCCTCAGGGCATTGTTGGCGGTTTTAGTGTAAAAAACAATAAGATGTAAACATTAAGTATGATACGATTTTATTGGAAAACAAATGAAACATTAACAAAAAGTTAGAAAATATGTTTTACTTTCTACGATGATACTCATAAAAACAAATTGGGAAGCATAAATGAAGATCGCATTTTGAGCAAATACACTGTGTTTCCGACGTTTTGCAAAGTTTGCACCATCTTTTTTGCCTAACCAGATTGAAAAGTGGTCGATATTGTCATAATGGACTTCATTTGCATTTTCGCCAACTTTTGAACTTTCTGGCTGTGGATCATCTTCTTCATGAGTCAAGGCAGATAATTTAATCCGTCTGCGGTCTTTATCTACCATTCCTATAATTTTTTTATATAAAACATAATATAACAAAAAGTTATATAATACGCAACAGTGCCCCAAGGCACCCTTTAGTTTTTGCGTTCTTAACACACTTTTTGCTAATTGTTTAACATTTACAAATTCATAGACTGAAAGATGAATATCTTAACTTTAACAAGTAAGAGAACTATATTCGGCTGTGCCGAATCTTATATACCCTTCACCAAATTATACTTTAAAATAAAACTTAAAAAAAAATTTTCAAAATAGTTTTTTAACTTTTTTTCAATTTTTTAAAAAAAAAAAAAATTAATTTATTAGTGAAAAAAATTTATGACAAGAGAATGTTTTTAGTGAAAAAAATTCGGGTTAAAAATATTTTTTCCGATTTTGACCCATTGTAGGTCCAACTTTGTATAGCCTTATATACATCATTGCAATGGACTTTGCAATATCTATCATTAGATATCCATATTGTTTATATTTATGACTTAGTAATCGAGATATAGATAAAAAAAAATAGGCCAAAAATAGAGGTTGTCTCGGATTTTTGCTCATATCTCCGTTATTTATGGACGGATTTGGCTGATTTTAAATAGGAAACTTTTCGAAAGCATGTCTGACAGAATTATTGAGGATTTGGATCCCGAAGATATCTGGGGTCTTCAGAAAATTGATTTCAACAGACAGATAGACGGACATGGCTAAATCGACTCCGCTATCTATAAGGATTCAGAATATATATACTTTATTGGGTCGGAAAATTATATTGTGGAAATTACAAACGGAATGACAAATTTATATATACACTTCTCACGAAGGTGAAGGGTATAAAAATAATAAAATATTTCGAATAGATCGGGCGACTTAAAGTTAGTAAACCTTTGATTTAAAAAAATCACACAAAAAATTTCACGTGCTAAAATTATGATATCACTCACAAAACAGCTGACAGAATCAAAACTAAAAGTCAGAATGCATTTCGAACTTCAAGGGAAAGATTAACAAATCTGTAACTAAAGTCACCATTAAATAAAAAACAAAATATATATAATTACTTTTTGAGATAATTGATGTTTTGTTATGCATGCCTCGAGGCACTCTTGCGGGTTAGAGGGTTAAGCTATTTTTGCGGTTAGGGCTAATTCGGTTTGAAATTTAAAAAATGTTCATATGTAACTCCATAAAATATAAATATTCTACATCCTTATTGATAGCAAATCTCACATAGCGATGTGAGATCTGCTATGTGTGTGTTGAAATCAACGTTTCCAAGCCCTGTGTATGTCTCATCTGTATATACAGTCAGCGTCCAAAGAAAGTATACAATTTGTTTTTGCATTTAAAACGTTTTATTTACATATTAAAAATTTTTTTCCAAGTTCTAGTATATTTAACAAGATATTTAATTGTTCTCTTACAATATATAAACAAAAAACGAAATTAGTTTAACAGCAACAAAAACAGTAACAAAAAAACAAAAGTACTACATTTTTACCGAGTCAAAAGAAAGTGTACAATTTAGGGAAATTATAAAAAAAAAACCTGTTTAATATTTTATTTGACATCCTTTGGCTTTTAAAACAGTTTCAAGCCTTCTTGGCATTGTTTCTACCAATTTTGACCCATTTTTCCTGCTGGACTTCCTTTAGAGAGTATTTGGTGGTAATATTTAACTTTTCTGATCTGTCTGACCAAATGCTCTCACAGATGTTCTATGGGATTAAGGTCCGTTGACTGTGGGGGTGTTCCAATTGTTTCGATGTATGATACCACAACTATTCTTTTATATGTTCAAAGGTATGCTTCGTATCTTTGTCCTGTTTTAAGTACCAGGTTAGGTCTAGATTTAATTTTCTGACGCTTGATTCCAAATTTTATTGTAGAATGATTATGTAATCGGCTTTGTTCAGAAAACTATCAATAAATATGAGTTTTGCCACGCCCCTTGCAGCCATACGCCCCCACACTATCACCGAACCCCCAACATGCTATATGGTGGATAGTACATTTTTTGGTCGAACCCTAGGTTTTTGCTTCTTCAAATTTTACTTCTTTTTTTACTTCCGTAAATCTCATACTTAATTTCGTCCGTAAACAGCACATTTTTCTAAAACGATTTTCCTTAGTTTTTACACTTGTTTGCGAATTCTAGACGTCGCTCTTTATTTCGTTTGGAAATGTGGGGCTTTTCTCTCGGAACTCCACCATATAGACCGTTTGCGTGTAGCGCTCGGCGAACCGTACTGGCACTAACTCTCACTCAAGACTAATCTGTTAATTCTTCACATAATTTTACTGCACTTACTATGGGTTCTTTCTTCACTGCTCTTACAATTGATCGTACTTTAAGGTTGTTAAGGCGTTTTGGTCTTCCGCCACTTGTCCAATCTTTTAAACTTCCAATTTTTTTTTATGTTTGTCTATAATATTTGTTAGAGTATTATGGCTTCTTCCTATTATAGAGGCGATTTCACGTAATGAATATAATATTGTTTGAGCCGAATTTTATATCAATATCGCACAGTGGGGCAGAATTAAAATTTGTTGTATAAAAAAACTTGTCAAAAGGTCAAAGGGAATCCCGCAATTCCCAAAAATTGTAGCGAAAATCTCTAAAATGGTATTTTTACAATTTTACCGATATTGTCCACATTTCCTTCGGGGCTGGGAAAATACTTTGGGGATAAACAGGGAACAGATCAAGGTATGCAAAGCTGCATTCCGTGAATAGATGAAATTTTGAGAAAAAATGGGACAAATTCCGAAGGACATATTCAAAAATAGGACATGTTTTTTATACAGGAATGTTCTCCGTAAAGATACCTTACAGAAAAAAAACAATTTGTTATATGTTCTTAAAGAAAGTTTTTTTTAATAAAAAAAGAGTTAAGTCACTAGTTTTTGAATTTTTTAATTGAAAATCGTTTATATTTGGATCCATAATTCATATTGATCTTTTGTATATTATTGTTAATTTAGTTGTTCAACTAATACCAGCCGTTTAGAAATGCAAGATTTATTTCAAACAAATTTTGATTCAGCCCCACTGTGTATCGATGGCTCCCTCCTTGTGGCATGGATAAGCATCTTGGTGAAGCTCCACACCTTGATGTTATGCCTCAAGGGGAAATATTGAGCGAAACCGGGGCTCCGAGGTGAACGTACCTCATTCCTGGTAAGAATTTAATTTATTAAATTCGCAGCTGACTAGAGTCTTATCTAGTACCACGGGAATCCTAAGGCCTCAGGACTTCGGTCCTGTAGGATCATTGGTGAGGTCACTTCCGTGAGTACGTGGTGGCTGTAGAAGATCGTTGTTTAAAGGACTGTTATATGGGCTAGTGCTAAATTTCGGACTACCAAATGTATCTTACTAGGTGCTGTTTCTGACTCAATAGAGCCATTGAAAGTAGCAGATAAAAACTGGCGTTTGTGCTCAGGAAACGTATTGAGGTAGTAGCATTCGTGATGTACTGGTCGTTGGATTTGGTTCTCTGTCAAGGTCAAAAGTATGTGATAAAGTACACTCACTTTGACTTTTATCGGCTGGGAACTTTTGAAGTCACAGACCACACATTGGACTGGATTACCAGGCCGGATGTGGCAGCTTTGATAATTGTCCTGGGCTGGTCAGTTGACTAGCTAGCTGTGGATGGCAGGGATTAGATAGACCGAGCTCTCGAGCTCAATGTATAAGAAGTTGCCAATTGAGTGTTCCTTGCAAGTCACTCAATGGCGGTGATAGACCCATTGTCTCTATCCGGTTTAAGCCTATGCGGCAGGTATCCACGTAAATCTTAGACTCGTTGTGTATCGATGGCTAGTGCCTGCTCAAAGTTTGGACGGTCATAGTTAAATCGACTGTAAATCAATTTGTGCTGCACTTTAAGTTGGGTGTTAGATTAATATTCTCCAACTAGAATATGTTAGTGTAGGGTATAAAATGAATAATTATTGTTAACATACAACTTGTAATATTTCACTTGGTAAATATAAGTAGTAAATTTTTCTGTTTTGCAGCGCAGTGTTATCATTTTGCAATAAATTTACATTTCAATTAACTTTTATTAAACCAAATATTTGCAGTAAATTTTTATATCAATAATTGCAAACAGTAACTGGGTTAAACTAACAAAAAAAAAAAACAAAACTAAATAACTTTTTTCTTCTCTGTGTAAAATAAGCAAAACTAAATTCAATAAAAAATAGAAACGAAATTAAATTTGGCAACAAAAGTTTTTTTTTAACTAAAAATACAAAAATAAAATAAAACAATTATAAATTCCCTTAGCAATAAAAAGCACTATAAAGTAATTATAAATGATAAATATACAAAAAAAGAAAAAAAAAAAAAAAAAAGAAGCTCCATATCTTAAAGAATATAAAATGTAAAATTAATAAGAAATAAATTGTGTTATAAATTAAAATAAAGAGAATGCCATAAGCAATCTTAATTGAGAAATAATTTTAAAATAAATACTTAATACTACTAATAGAGATAAAAATGTTTTTGTACCTTCCACAGCAGCTTCAAACAAAAGAGCCTATGAAATCGAATTTCCCACAAAAAATATAAAAATAAGAAACAAAAATCAAAGTTAATTAATTAGTTAAAAAAAAAACCCAAGCAGTTATCTTTGTAAATGTAAAAATAAAATTAAACAAAATCCTAATCAATATCAACAATGTACAGTTAAACATAAGCCAAGTTAAATTAAATTTAAAATATTTATATAAAAACAAGCAAATTGTAAAATAGTTTAAAACCATAAATATTTAATTAAAGAAGAACAGAAGCAAATATTAATTAAGAAATAATTAAGTATTAATTAAAGTATAGAAATGTGTAATATTTAGAAATGATGTATTAATGATTAATTTTAAAGAAATTAAGCTAAAACTAAAGAAAATTCCCAACAAAAATAATTGTAAAGTAAACACATAGTTTTAAATAAAATTAACTAAAAATGTAATATACAGAAAAATAAAAACAATTTCTATTAGCTGAATGTTTATGAACATGTTGTGTATAATTAAAATGATATAATATTTTAATTTTAAGTAAATGTCTCTTAAATGTGATTAATTTTTTACTTTACCAACAAGAAACCCAAAACCCAAAATATTATTCTACTAAAACCAGCCAAAGAAAATAAAACTATTGTTAAAAATTCAAAAAAGTTGTAACAAATTTATAAAAAAAAAATGTACTTCCCATAAATGTGTAGTTTTAAAAAAACTCCTTGTAAATTTTTGTTAATTTTTTTTATTTTTTTAAATAATTTGCCTAGCAACAATTCTCCATATTGGTATAAATATTTTGTTATTATTTCTTTTAAGTAAACTAAGTTAAATATAAATAAAAACCTAAACCAAAGAATTAAAAAAAAAAAAACCAAAAATACTGAATAAAAACAACTCATTAAGAACTAAAGAATGATAAAGATACTCAATAAAAACTATTAAGGAAAACAAAACTATTAAAGCAAAAAATAATTCAGTTTTTAATTTACTTATCATTGTGGCAGAAATGAAATAAGTAAGTACTTAATACAACTTTTTATTATTTTCATAAATATATTTATACATAACACTTCATAATTTAGACCGCCTAACTTCGGTAAAAATATTGAAAGAAAACTACAGGACGACGCCTAGTGGTGTAGAAAAAAAATAGAGAGAAAAAAATCTGTAACTTCTAAACTGTTAGTTTCGTTTGAATGAAATTTCACATTGGCAAAGAGGAAGTTTTATCGAGTTTTGAATTTGGACCTCCTGGACCCACCAGGGGAGCGGCCAGGGGTCCCCAAAGTAGGACACCTCGAGTATGTTACATTTTTAAAATGATCCAATATCTTCGTTTGTGTTCCGATTTCAAAAAAAAAATATAGAATCTCCTCGCTAGCTACGAGTAGCTCCTAAGCTCATAAAGCTTAGGAGATATTCGCATTTGAAAATAAAATTTTCAACATTTCTACCCAGCCTTACTCCAGTTTTTTGATAACAGCTTAGTCAAATTCTCCAAATTTGACCTTAGGGTCAAAATAAGGAACATCAGAATTCATTTTAGAGGTATGGTTCCTTAGGCAAAGTTTCTTATTTTCATCCCTAGAATACGATTTTCTTTGGCACTTAGGCAATTTCTTGCGTCCTAATGCACAGGATAACAGATAAAAAATATATAATTTTAGCATTTAGAAAAAAAAAAACCGTGGCATGACGATTTGACCATCGTTTTTATTGAAAATTATGATAGCGAAAACGATATCATAATTTACTGGAAAAACGATATTAAAGGAACGGTATAATTTAGTTCACAATTGCTATCGTTTGTGATACGCAAACGATATCATACATATATGATAGTTTATATCATCTAGATAATATCATTTAGATATCGTTTTAATTTGAATTCCATGATATACAGGCTGCGAAATATTAATGATTTGTTAAACCGGTATCGGTTATTAATAACATGTGACAACTGTGAGCCTTAAGCATTTCCAAGAAGGTGGAAACTTGGGAAAACAAATAGCCTCGAGGCTTAAATAGGCTTACAGCCACGAAATCATGGATACATGTATATTACGGTCGTGCCAAAATGTTAGGTACCGTCAACATAGGCCTTCCTGTTGGCTACACGACAGCAGAAGGATGCAGTTGATATTCACTGACGGATCATGATCATACGATAAGGTCAGATATGGTATCTTGAATCTTAGACTGTAGCAGAATACGTAGCATAAGTAATTAAATGGATGTAAAAGTAGCCATCGAACAAATTCAATTTCAATGAATGTCCACATATTTACTTACTGAAAAGTGACCATTAATCCTCCAGGAGAATGTTTACAACCCATCGAAAGTTGTTCAAGAATGCCAGGTGTCTCTAGATAGCATAGCGAAACATTCATATGCGACCAGGTATGATGGTTATTCGAGTGAATAAGATTTTTCGATCTATTTAAATAAAAATAAAATGTCGTTCGTTGGTAACCACATCACTTGATAACGGCTGCACCGATTTGCCTAATCTTTTGCTTAATGTTCGTCGTAACTCAACTTAGGTTTTTCCGAAGAAAAAAATTTACCACAGCTGGACATATTTGTCTAATTTGTTTAATGTTCGTAGTAATCCAATACTCTTACGCCTTCTTTTTTTGATATATCTGAAATAAATGTTTGTAATAGTTCAAAAGAGTTTTTTACGGAAATAATAATTTCACACCCCCTTTTTTTAAATCCTCTGGTAAGTATATGTACAAGTTTAACTGTCTACTCAAAATAAGGAAAGAAAAATAAAATTGTCACGTAAAATTTATTTTGCGTGAACTCAATACTATAACATTCAATACAATCTATATGCGGGTGTTCGGCCAAGATTCCGAACGTGCTATATTGGATGCGAAAAACTTTAAAGTCAACGAATTGAATTTTCAGATTCAAAGTGAAAATGCTCGCGAATTGATGACGTACAAATCGGTTTTTTACTTTACTTCACAAGATGATGTCGTCAAATATCCAACCGAGTTTTTAAACTCGTTGGAATTATCCAGATTACCACCTCACAATATCCAACTAAAAGTCGGTTCGGTAATCACAATGTTACGAAATATAAAACAAATGTCTTGGCACTCGGCTTGCGGTGAAAAACCCGGATTAACAACGTTATCGAAGCAACAAGACTTAAAGGAGAAGACGATTTGATACCACGAATACCAATGGTTCCGACTGGCATGCCATTCCATTTTAATCGCTTGCTCCGGTACGCCTTGTATTCACAATGACAACTAACAAAACTCATGGCCAGTCATCTCGTGTTTGCGTCATTAACCATGAAAATCCATGCTTCATTCAAAACTACGTTATTATACCCTCCACCACCATAAAGGTATATATAAGTGTGTCATTGCGTGTGTAACATAGAGAAATAATAACCCAGCAGTTAATCAGGTAGTCAATGTATCCCTTATAGACAATAATCGTCACAAATGTCTTATCACTTAACTGACTCCAATTTATATATTTTGGTAATTTGACACGTATGTGCTCTTTTTAGTGCAGAGATAAAACAATATACATCCCAGGTAATCTAACGTGAAGACAATAGTCACTTAAGTGTCTCTAAGTAATCTGGAGTGTAGTCACTATGAACGTGTTGTGTGAAAATTGATTCAAACTGGTTTTATACAAATTGTGTTGATATAATTCTCATACAGTTAATTTTTATTTTTGCTTAAGTATACTGATATCCCATGTAACATAGCATGAAGTCAATACTCAATTCAGTGTCTCTTTGTAACTTATAGGAAGTCACTTTAAACGTTTATTTTGTACTGAAGCAATCATTTGGCGAGTTGTCGAATAAAGGTTTGTTTGAGGTCAATTAGCACTCATACATGTTAAAATAACTAGTTTAGTAGCTGATCAAGTTATCAGTAAGGTAGCTAGTAAGGTAACTGATGTTATTTAACATGTAGGTGAATCCAATGTGTTGACTACTTTGGACCAGCTATCGGACAGTCTCATTGTAATCAAAATGTGTCAATTGACCACCTGCTTAGGACATGCACGTTTTAAAATAACTAGTCACGTAGCTATTGAAGTAACTAGTTCCCACCCTAAATGATGGGTAAAATCACTAGTTCGGGATAGTCTTCTAGAACTGCTGGGAATCTAAAACCCAACAAAGTATATATATTATTGATCCTTATTGATTTCTCAGTCAATTGAGCTATGTCCGTCTGTGTAAAACACGCTCACGTCCAAACTTTGTTGAAAAATGATTTCTCCTAGTCCCCATGGTCTATGGTCTATCAATCCCTACAGAATTGTAGTATCCATACAAAATTCAGCAAAAATATGTTTTGTGTTAAATGGATTCACAAAAATAAATTTTTCGTTGATAGGACAATACTTGACTATAGCCCCATTATTAAGTTAACTTCCAAAAATCGGTGGCATGTCACAGTGTCCATTAACATAATGTCCATGGACATTATGACACCCCATGAAGTGACATTATGTCCATGCAGTAACGTCATATGGCCTTATTACACATTGTGTTGAGCCGTTTTCTGCGAAAATGAATAGTTGCTCACCATGGCACTGAGTGCCAAATAACTTGTTTTTAAAATTAACGTTTTTCTGCGCTTGAGGTTAATAAGTATAAATGTTGAGCCAAAAAATCAGTGGGCTCTCAAAAAATGGTGTCATCAGTTTTTGGCCAACAGATAATTCAGACTTTGTGATACCGCTTAAATTTATATGGTAATAATATAGCTAAGAGTCCGCCAAACAAATTTTGTTAACATTTTTTCGTGCACTCTTTTTGAAAAAATATAGGAAGAAACATTTTTTTTTTTTACTTTTTTTGTTTGATCATTTTATTTTATTCAAAACATGTAGTTAAAAAACAATTTTATGACAGCATTCTTTTCGATATTTTTATTAATATAGCTGACAGTATTTTGCTTTAGTTGGGGATCATCATCACTTTAGAAATTTACAAATCGTTTTCTGAATGAAAGCGAAAACGAAGTGATCGAGACAAATTATAAATATTTCAACACTCTATGGACTCAAACAAAACAAAATTACTTTATGAGAACACCTGCACATTCTTTTCTTTCACTTTTGTATCACTTAGGTATTGACAAAACCTGTCTACCAAGAGATGATTTAGGTAAAAAAAAAAATAGGACGAATAGTGTGATTTACATAATACATAATGTAGCACAACGGGACCCCCAGCTATGCTTCCGGCAGCTGTCAAATAACGCCCTGGCATGCTTCTATTTTGACATTTATTGGACAGCTGACTGTGACCTCTTGTAGAATTCGGCATTTAGCATTCCTTCACAGAGCCTGATAAGTGTTATAAGATCTTCCGATATTGCGTTGCATCGGTATCCAAGGATGTCAAATCAGATCTCTCTTCTTCAGGATTTCGATAATCACGCGACCTTTTAGATTATCATACATAGATTTGGTTGGTGTCTCAGAAATCGTCTGTAGGGTGTATGAATTCCTTCTCGATTAAAAGTTCAATTTCCGAATATCAAATCATCTCAGTATTAAGTATTATTTTTTATTGCAGAGACGTTCATCCTTAAGCTGATTTGAACGTTTTCTAGAATATATGATGATGGAGACATCCAATGTTTTAAAATCGACAGCATCAGGCCATCTGGGTTCACACATATTCATCCCATAAAAACACTATATAGTTTTTCAGTTAGGGCCGTTCCAAAAACGAATACACGTTTCATGATCAAAATCGTGATCGTTGTTTAATCGGAAGGTTGTCATCAGGTTAATCAATCAGTTAGCATTCGTTGTGGTTCCAGTAATTTAGTTAAGGATAAGATGCTGACTGGGCTATTGCATACGACCGTGGATCATAAAATTATAAGCACATAATCCGAAATAAAGTTTAATCGAAAAAGGTACTTCTTCCAACGGTAACTTTCAATTTTTCAATTACATTGAACCAATAAGCATGCAATTGGGGACATGTTATATTGAATGAATAAGAATTCAAAAAGGGAGACTTAATAGTACTTTTTCTTTCTGCTAATGGTACTTTTTGAAATTTCTTAAAGAATGCTTTTAAGTAGGTATTAAGCACACACGAAGTCATGACGCAAAAATTTGGATTAAAAGCTGCATTATGTATTTGTCACTGGTTCCTTTTGCATTTTTCTATTTTGAGAAACCACGAAACATGAAACTTGATGCATATTATTCGAAGTAAAGTTGGAACTTCTTGATATTCTAATGACACTTTTCGAATTTTCTATATTTATGAATAGATACTTTTTCATTGCTCTAATAGTAATTTTCTGTATATTAATAAACACTCCCATTTTTCATTTGAATCACTATTTAGCGACTTATGTTTCAGTTAAGTTCCATATAAGAAATCCATTTCTGCTTGTAAGTAAAGTGATCACAGATTATCGCCTTTTTTCTATTTGAACAATAATTTACCATCTTATAGCTAGGTTAATGTTTCAGTTAATTTTCGTTTACTACAATGCAATATAATTTACACAGAATATTTGTAACCATTGACCGCCAATAGCTATCACTGCAGACACATGATTAGCACATTAGCAAGCCTGTGCCAATTTTCCATTCACTGCCTTGTATTCCCCAATAATAACCTTAATTCACTAAGCTATTAGTTAGGTTTTTTTTAATGGAAAATTTTTAAAGTTTCTTGTTAAAAATAGTTACGGCAAGTTTTTCATACATCGCTTTAATGACCAAAAAGCCAACTGGAAGATAATAAATCGTGTCTGCTAGATACGCCAAATGCCTTAGAATTTAAAGCAAATAATCAATTATAGAACGCAACAACAACTCGTTCATCTCAAATGTGTAACTGACCATTAGAGTAAAACATTTCAGCACGAATAATACTTTCATAAAAAATAAACGAAAAAAAGAAACAAAACCAACCATTCACGTCCTCGAAAATTCAAGTGAATTTACACAGACTTCAGACATATGCGTTTTAAATACTCACAGCAGTCATTTATCATTGTTCAAGTAGTTGTAAGACATAAAAGAACACAACAGACAAATAAAAAAAAAAAAAAAAAAAAAAAAGATAGAAATGAATTGCATTGGAATTGTGCCATTTTCACTGTACGCACAACACTCCCATTTAGGGTATGTACTTAGTAGGGTAACCAAATTATTTGATTTTTCTGTTATTCGAATTTTTAAAAACACACAAAGCAAGGTAATAATCTTATCACAACATTTATCGATTTTAAAACTAATTATTCGTTTTCAAAATCGCTTTCTATCAAATACTTGAATAATAACACAGGGTAAAACCACTTTTAAACCACTACACAATTTTGATGTATTTTGGTTCCTGTAGTACAAATATGGTTCAAATTTTAAATTCTATGAGGAGGCTTTTTAAAATTTTTTAGTAAAATTTAAGATTTTTTTTCGCTCATTTCCACAAAATTGTCGAAATTTTGAAGATATTTCGATAAAATTAGATACATATCAGTATTTCTGCCCAAAAACCAAGCCTATTGAAACTGGCTGAAATCGGTTCATTATTTAACCTAGCCCCAATACAAATGTTTTCCCGAAATCGGACTTTATCGGTCATAAATGTTTAATTTATATAGGTATCTACACAAGTTTTTCTCCAAATAAGTTTTATATATACGGAATTCATGTCACCAAATTTTATAATGATCGGTTCATAATTAGTCATAGCTTCCATAGAAGGTCTGCTTCCGATAACAAACATAAATCTCCTAAAAATGTTGGTATACACATAAAATGCAATATAAATAACTTTCATATAGATACTAATCACACCACCTAATTTCATGGTGATCGCTCCATAATTGGTCATAGCTCCCATATAAGGCCCACTTCCGAAAATCGCTCACGAATATAAATGATTGAAATTTTGAAATAAAAGTTTTTGCTCATTTACTTAGTGTAGGGTATTATATGGTCGGGCTTGACCGACCATACCTTCATGTAAAGTTTTCACTAAAAGTGGTTACAGTACTGTGAGTAAAATACAATTTTGTGAATTTACTAGTAGATATGCTCTTCGGAGCCTGGATCGGGTTTGGATCTGCACAAGTTGTCTTGCATGCGTATTGGGATGGTTTTGCAGCTTAACAATATATTTCTCACGGACTTTCTTGAACTCTTCCTTTACCAATGTCACTTCTAAGTCCCTGTGGATGTTATTATTGGTGCTTCCCTCATGGTCCTATGAATTTGAGATTGGGCCCTAAGATCAATACTGGTGTTGCTAGCCATTCCTCATAATTTAATTCCATATGTCCAAATTGGTTTAACTTTATATTCAAGGCTTAATTTTGATTGATCACTGATTAAACAATGAAAGCTATAGGCTTTTAGCTTATGTGAAGTCTCTTGGTTTCTATGTAACGACGCCAAGTAAGACTTCTATCAAGATGAATACCAAGGTAGGTGACATAATCAGACTGCGAAATATTGACGTTGTTGAGTGTGACAGGTGGGCAATTTCCTCTCCTTAGAGCGAACGTAACATGTTTACTTTTCAGTCCATTCACCTTTATTCGCCAGTTTTTCAACCATGTCTCCACACGTACGAGGTAATTTTGTAGTTGACTAGTTGACTAGTGGGTTTTCGTGTGAACTAATAATGGCGGTATCATCCGCAAATGCAGAAATTGTTAATTTATCGTACGTAGGCAAGTCAGAGGTGTAAATAAAATATAACGTAGGTCTTAGTACACTTCCCTGTGGAACGCCAGCTCTAATCTTGTATTCTCTCGTCACATAATCATTGAACATAACTCTGAAAAGTCTATTCGATAGATAAGACTTTTCATTTTTCATTTGATTTTATGTACTAGATATGCCTTGTAAAAAGCTTGAGCAATATTTAAAAAGACGGCAGAACAATATTTCTTTAATTCCAAAGATTTCCTAATCTCTCCAGTTAAACGATTGACTTGTTCAATGGCGCCATGATGTTCATGGAAACCAAATTGGTGTACTGGGATAATATTTCCATCATTCTAAAAAGGTATGATCTTTTCCTGGAATATTTTGAAATACTTCACATAAATGTTCAGAAAATACTGTGGCTTTTTCTATAGCACTTCGTGCCTAGGTTCCGTCAGCTTTTCTTAAAGCGCTTTGTGCCTCTACCGGTGGCTTAATGTTCCTCGTTGCCTGCCAAAGGAGAAAGTTTTTGTATTTTGTGCTCGTCCAACTTTTAATATAATATTCGTTTATGCGAACCTCTTCTAAATGAAGGGCTCTTTTAAGTTTTCGTACTGCTGTGGACAGCCTCTACCTTGCAGCAAGTGATCTATTATGTTGCCATTCTCTGCTGAGTCTTTTTTTTTCGAGAATAAGTCTTCCAATATCCGAATTTAAAATAGGCGTATTAGCTTTTGGAGGGATTTGGCACCTAGAGTCATTGACGGCTTTATTTATGTCTTCCTCACACTGTAAATTAGAATTTGTGTGGATATGACTGCTGATATATTTCCTATATTTTAGCCAATTTGTCTTAAAATACAAAGAGTCTTTAGGAAATCTTAGGTTGTTGGGTCTCCCGCAATAAGTAGATCATAGGATATTTCTGTGGATACTGTATTTTGACTAATATTTCTACATTTGGCGAATTCTATTGGATCAGGAATTTTTCTAGGATCAGTTGGCCAATAAGTTGGGTGTCCAGGAGACATGAAATCTGAGCAATTTTTGCGATCAACTAGAGCTTTATACAGCTGTCTACCTCTAGGATTCACCAATCGCGAACCCCAATAAGTATGTTTGGCATTGTAGTCTCCACATGCCAGAAACCGATCTCCTAGTGTTATAAACAATTCCTCAAATGCTTGGTCATCGAAAAATGTGGCCGGTAATACCACGTTTTTCGTTGACCACGGAAAAATTTGAGGAATTCCAGAATTATAGAGCTCAGAGTTAATACTCCAGTTGAAATGTTTGCTCTCAAGGCGAATAGATGTTGCTTGCATATAATCCTTATTCGAATATGTTAATTTTTAAATTCTTTGAATAATTACTCGTAAACAATTTTTCGATTATTCGAACGATCATTATTCGAGTAGATACCCTGTATGAAGTTTTCTGTTTTTTTTTTTCATTTTCAGTTGAAATGTTTGCTCTCAACAGCTGAAACTGCATGTGTCAGCATTTTGTCAATTTTCATTAGACAGGCAAAAATACGTCACTTCTTTACTTTAACTGAATATGCACAAAAGGGTTTATGGTCACATGTAGTAGCACAATCTAGATTTTTTTCAATTGTGGCTTCTTTTCAACTTAAAGATATTTTTTGTTAACATTGCATTTTTCCAATTGGTTTTACGATTAATACATATAAACAGAAACAGTACTTTGTATTAAATCATTAGCAATTATATTGGTTTTAAATAATGCAATAATATTATCTATTAGATTCTTAAAACTTTTGCAGACAAATGTAATAGTTTCCATTTATTTCTAGAGACTTTAACCAAAACATTAACTGTATGTAGCTCTATCTCTAAATAATAGTGAGTCGAAGTAATTTGTATGGAAATCATTCGAAAATTTTTGTGTTTTCTTCATGCAAGTATTTTTCACTAAATCTTCTTTCAACATCGAAGAATGCAGCATTGATTTCCATGTTATCATTTTTAGCACACAAATTTCTCTTACTAATGATTAACCAGACTACTTCTTTCTACCTTAATCTAAAAATACTAATAGCCACTAGAGGATACACAAAATATTCAAACATTATGAAAAACAAACAAAATTCTTAATGGAAAATTCCTTAAAAATCATACAAATGTAGCAAAAGCTTTAGGTAAATATTTACACAAAACAACAATAAACAAGATAAGAAAGAAGCATACAGTTCGCATTGGTGAATCGTGTATACAAATTTAAATACGACCAACTCATTCTTTTTTCCAATAGACCTCGAAAGATTTTTGATGAAAACGGTAAAATTATATCGAAATTTAATATGAACAATATTTGCTACGGCATCCTAATCAATATTTCCAATGTCTTATAAATAGAATAAAAAACAAATATACTTTCAAATAGATACACAAGCAATATTTGTACAACTTCAATCAGTTAACAGCAAAATATAACAAAACAAATATTCAATCATTTATTTTTTCATACCAAACATTCTTTATAACTTTGATTTTTTTTGCAACAATTGAAAATAAATGTAACAGAGAAATTTACAAAGATCTATGATGATTTAAAAAACCATTTACACTAAGGTGGGTCAATTTAGCAATTGATTATTCGATAGCATTTGGATGAGGAAACAAATGTCCACTACGACATATTAACAAACCATTTATGAGGCGCCCAAATATCAGAAAAAGTAAAAAAAAGATCACGTAAGCATTTATATGAAAAAAACCAAAAAAAATCTATAAACATTCAATACATAATTGATTTTTATTTACTTTCGTGTTTTGTATAGCTTCTTTTGCATGCTTTTTTGCTAATATATGAAAGTAATATTTAACTACCTCGTGATCAACTTAGAGTATGAAGAAAATTAAAATTTTGTTGAAAACAATTTTATGGCATTTTTCTAACAGAAAGAAATAAAAAATCAGTTTTTGTTTTCAACAAAATTTTAATTTTCTTCATATCAATATTTCACAACATTTGTTAATAGGACAAGTAAGAATGCATAGTCGGTCAAGCCCAACTATATGATACCCTACACCGAGTATATCATTATAAATCTTTTAATATTTATATTAGAGCTATGACTATTTATGGACCGATCATTATAAAATTTTGTGACGTGACTTTTATATAACGTATGCGGAATGAAATTGCAACACAAATTTGAAACTTGCCAAAGAAAAAGTACATAAGCTATTAGTGTTTTAGGACTTATTTTGAATTACGTTATGTTTTGCCTCAATACTTTAAACCCCCACTTGAAAATCTGGCTTTTAGTTATTTCAAAATGTTAACAAAGAAAGAAATACCTTGAAAAAACATTCGTAATTTTTTCCATATTTTATCTATTTTCATCGGGAACAATTTCTTATATTTTACATCAAGTGGCAGAGAAAGGCAGATAAGTGGACTTTTTTGGAAGTAAATAATTCTATTATTAAGATGTGCAAAGTAGGACATAATCTCTTTTCTAAAAAAAATATATATGGATCTTAATTAATCAGATGTAAATTGAAAATTTTTACTTTTTTGGAATTTGATTTGACCATCAATTCTAAATAATGAAATGTGTACACAAAATTAATCATTTCATTAAAATAAACATCAGAGATTATCTTTTTAAGAAGAAAGTTCTTATTATTTCATGTTCCATCATCATGATTATGGTGTTTTCCAACACCCTACAATTCCAGACATTCTAAAGTGAAAAAATTTCCCTATTTTTATAAATTAAAATATAATTTGAGAGTTTTTTTACTTTTTTAAATAGAAGAGTTTTTGTAGATTATTTAAAATAAAAATCGAGAAAAATAAGACGATGAAACTCAAATGGGAGCTCAGAATAGTTCAAACATCGGTATTTTCAACACCTGTATATAAATTTCTTCATAACTGCCACAAAAATACAAGAATATAATAAATTTTTTGCTTACATTAAGTCAATACAATGGGCTATTTTATAATGGTTTTATATATTATTTGTTTTAACGTTGGAACAAAATATAGCATTTTCTGTTTTGTTGCAATTTCATTCCGCGTACATTAACTTATTTGTATTGAATTTCATAAATAAAAATGACAACATTAATGTAATTTTCAATAGTGGTCCTTATATGGGAGATATCATCGACGTTGTTTATTCCTTTAAAAAGAATATCGCTGTCATTATATTATTTTCCATACAACAATTAGCAATTTTCGATATCTGGCGCATAAATCAGGCTGATTGACTGATGTCTTGGATTATGTTGGCTTTGAGAGCCGCTATTGTTTGTGGCTTATTCGCAAAGACCTGCTACTTAAGAAAACCCCACAAAATCTTGGTGGCTAGTTCACATCAGCAGCCAATTTGACAGATGTAGCTTCAAAAATATACCGCTAATGACTGTCAAATTTCGGAAATCACTATTAGAGAATATATTTGAAAGTAAATGAGAACTCAATATAAATAGAACTTAAAAATGAATGTTAGATAACTTCACTAAGTAAGCTATCTATATAAATAAAAATCAATTGTCGTTCGTTGGTAATTGCATCAGTTGAGAACGGCTAGACCGATTTGGACAATTTTTTTACTGAAATGTTCGTCATAGTCCAACTTAGGTTTTTACGGAAAGAAAAATTGACCACGCCCACTTTTACGCCCACTTTTTTCCATTTATCTAAAATCGGAAAACGGCTGCACCGATATGGCTAATCTTTTATTTAAATGATCGTAGTAATCTAATTTAAGTTTTTACTGAAAGAAAAATTTACCACGCCCACTTTTACGCCCACTTTTTTCCATTTATCTAAAATCGGAAAACGGCTGCACCGATATGGCTAATCTTTTATTTAAATGATCGTAGTAATCTAATTTAAGTTTTTACTGAAAGAAAAATTTACCACGCCCACTTTTACGCCCACTTTTTTCGATTTATCTAAAATCGGAAAACGGCTGCACCGATTTGTCAAATTCTCCTTATTTTTCGGCTTATTTGTAAGTAAAGTTTTTGCTGAGATATTCTTATGTTGTAAATAACTCATTTGTTATTACTTTTGTATTGTTTCGCGATTTGTCCGAAAATACCGTTACTTTTTTATTTACATTCCAATTTATTTGTGCAAATGTTGATTGACTGCTTATTGTCAAATTGTTGATCAAATTAATCGGTGGACGAAAAATAAAATAAGTGCAATTGTTAATTGTGAATTAAAAAAAGTTTAAAGTGTTTCTAAAAAAGTTAACTAACGGTGATAAGTTTTTTTTTGAATTAAGATTCCATTGTAAGTACATTGCAATCAATTCATTAATTGAAATAAGTTAAATCGTGTTACCTCAAACAAATTTATAGATTAACCTACTATAGACTGTGGGTTTTGAAGTTATAAACGGTTAAAAGGTAAGAGCAAAGTCAATAAATTCTATCGCATTGTAATGCCGCCAATAAGAAGGAGCAATTTAGGTCGCAGAACTCGCAATGCTTCAAATCAAGCGTATTTTCGATCTAATCAAACTGCGGAACAACTCGAAGAGCGAAATGAAATTGAACGAAATCGATTATCACAAACACGTTCTGCACGTACACAAGAAGAAAGAGAATATGCAAACGAAGTAGATATGCATCGAATGAGACACAATCGTTCTATAGAATCCAACCGAGTGATAATTAATTCAAATGCACGTGCAAGAAGAGAAACAAATGTTGCGTTAAATACTCATCGAGCTGCATTTCATTACAACAGGACAGTCGATTACAGTGCAGACCATTCCGTTGCTATTGGTTCGATGAGCGTTGTGTGCCCACATTGTAAGGCATTGAAATATAAAAATGAAACTCCTGGATTGTGTTGCGCAAGTGGCAAAGTGAAATTGACACCGTTGACCCGAAGATGCTGTGCTTTCATCAAATGCTCATCAAATACGAACACTGTTTTCGATAATTGTTTCAACATGCTGCCCATCCAAACCGACTGATTTATGGAGCAAATACAAAGATGCCATGTGTGATGATATTTTGCATCAGGTGCGTATTAGAACATCAAATCCAAATTTGCAACTGAATGAGGAAATTTACAACGAGGCTTTGATTTTAATTGAGGACATGTGCTTGATGATGGCGAACAAGGTATTGTCTGAGTTAGGCATGGCAGCTACCAATCGACCGATGCACGACGTATTTAATCAAGAGTTGCGACGCGAAATACAATATGATTGCGATGCCTTGAAGGAATTAGTACGAACAAACGTTCCACTGTTGAATCGACAACAAAAATATGCATACGACACTCTTATGAAAGTTGTGAAAGATGGAACTGGAGGAATTTTTTTTTTGGATGCTCCCGGTGGAACTGGAAAAACTTTTTTGATTGCGTTGATTTTGGCCACGATACGCTCGCAGAATGATATTGCACTTGCACTTGCTTCATCAGGAATTGCAGCTACGTTGTTGGAAGGCGGTCGTACTGCCCATTCAGCACTCAAGTTGCCATTGAAGTTGCACATCAATGAAAATCCAACATGCAACATTTCCAAGAACAGTGCAATGGCCAAAGTTTTGCAGCAAAGCAAACTAATCGTTTGGGATGAGTGTACAATGGCGCATAAAAAGTCTTTGGAGGCATTAGATAAAACTTTGCAAGATTTACGAAACAATCAAAGCCGTTTTGGTGGTGCAATGATTCTGTTGGCAGGGGATTTTCGGCAAACATTGCCAGTGATTCCACGGTCAACGCCAGCCGATGAACTTAATGCATGTTTGAAGTCGTCCGTTTTGTGGAAACACTTCAAGAAACTCAAATTGACTGTGAACATGCGTGTCGAGCTGCAGAATGATCAATCTGGAGAAGCATTTTCCAAACAATTGCTGGACATTGGCAACGGCAAAATCCCGGTTGACATTTCGACCGGTTGCATTCAATTTCCCCCCGGTTTCTGTCAGTTCACCGAATCAAAATCCGAGCTAATCCGAAAGGTATTTCCAAACATTGCACAAAATTACAAAAATCATGATTGGTTGAGCGAACGTTCTATATTGGCTGCGAAAAACATTGATGTCGACGAATTGAATTTTAAGATTCAAGGTGAAATTGCTGTCGAATTGATGACGTACAAATCGGTGGATTCCGTTACTTCCCAAAATGATGTTGTCAACTATCCAACCGAGTTTTTAAACTCGCTGGAATTACCCGGATTACCACCTCACAATCTCCAACTGAAAGTCGGATCGGTAATCATAATGTTACGAAACATAAACCAACCACGTCTTTGTAATGGCACCCGACTTGCGGTAAAAAACCTGATGAACAACGTCATCGAAGCAACAATACTTAAAGGAAAGTACAAAGGAGAAGACGTTTTGATACCACGGATCCCAATGGCTCTGACCGACATGCCATTCGATTTTAAACGATTGCAGTTTCCGGTACGGCTTGCATTCGCTATGACAATTAATAAATTTCAAGGGCAGTCATTGCGTGTTTGCGGCATTAACCTTGAAAATCCATGCTTCTCGCATGGTCAATTGTATGTCGCCTGTTCCCGTGTCGGAACACCGTCAGCATTATTTATTTACGCGCCAGGCAACAAAACTAAAAATGTCGTGTATCATAAAGCATTGCAATGAAGGAAACTACGATATCACTGCAAAGCAACAGAAAAAAGTATTTCTTTATTTTAATTGGTTCCTGAACATCGATCTTTCAATCAAAATGTAAATATAACACCATATATTGTACATATTTTCAAATCAAATGTAATTTAAACACACCTCAAACCTACATAAATAAAAATTATCATTTAAAAGTACGTTGTTTGTCTCTTTTTACTATTTTTTCATAATTCAAACAGCTTCTCACAAATTCACAAATCGAACACAAACATTTTTTCTAATATATGGACAGGACAACGTCTGTCGGGTCAGCTAGTTATTACATATATATGTATATTTGGCTTCATTTGCATATTTTGGTTTTGTGATAGCATACCTTTTTAAAAGGTTTTTGAATCAGTGATCACAGTTGTGTATTTTTTTTTTAAATTCCAACTCCTTCTGCTGCATATCAGCAGCTGAAGCCACTAATTTTGAGCAACATTTTCTAGGTAGTAAAAATAGCTGAATATATCTCAAATCAAATCGTAATTGGTTATTTTTACTAGGAGGCATAAGATCGATGACTTTAAACAACCTAGACTAAATGGAATTAGTCTTGAGATTAGAGATAATGCAAAGTACCTTGGCATCATTATAGATAAAAGATTATCCTGGAATTTGAATATTCAATACAGGATTAATAAAGCTTATGTTGCCATCTATTCATGAAGGCGCTATAAGGTCTATCCCCTCTATGGCGCTTTTTTCAATTATACATTGGTTACTAGTTGATGTGATGGTGTTACAAATGGCTCTCAACTCTGCTGTGGGATTGAATGCTGGCTGTTCGTGGTCTGGTAAAGACCGTGGGAACTTTAAGATACTAAAGTACTATGGACACCTAAACGCAGAAAAAAATATAGTTGTACATTGTTACTGTAACCATTTCAAATTTGTGCATGGTTACTGTAACAATTTTAAAATTTTTAACAATATTATAGTCACAGTAACTATATATATGATTGTGGTAACAATAATATGGTTAATTTACGATTCACATGAATATTTCAATCATATATATGGTTACAGTAACCATGTATATGTTTGTGACAACCATTTATATGATGAAATGCTTACCATATTATGATGCTCTCATATCACAATCTGAGAACAACATATTATGATAAAATTATTCATCATATAAATGGTTGTCACAAACATATACATGGTTGCTGTAACCATATATATGGTTGAAATATTCATGTGAATCGTAAATTAACCATACTATTGTTACCACAATCATATATATAGTTACTGTGACTATAATATTGTTAAAAATTTTGAAATTGTTACAGTAACCATGCACAAATTTTAAATGGTTACAGTAACAATGTACAACTATATTTTTTTTCTGCGTGTACATAGTAATATCGACTACTGCATTGCAAAATCTTTTTTTCGACAATCATTTCCATACTATAATCCCGAATAGGGATTTATGGCAGCGCGGACTCTTCCCCCCTGATAATGTCATAAGGGTATATGCTGATGGTTCTAAAAGGGGCAGTAGGGTCGGTGGAGGTTCCTTTATTGAGAACTTTGGTATCAAATCCTACTTAAGGCTACCTAACTTCTGTACGACTCTTAAGGCGAAAATTACGGCCATTAAATGTGCATCCTACTGGCTGAGGTTTTATCAAATATCTGGTGATATATGCATATTTAATGATAGCAGGACTGTCGTTTACGCAATAGCGGGTGTTTTCACGACAAAAAGGTTAACCGAGGAATGCCGGGTATCCCTTAATGTGATAGCGAGACATTATAGAATAGCGCTTTTATGGGTCCCTGGTCAGGATGGAAATCAGGGCAATTGTATAGCAGATGAACTGGCCAAAAGGGATGCGATGATGGATGATGAGGAGATTGACCCCTTTTCTGGTATTTCCCTAGTAAATGCAAGATGGCTGTACAACAGATAGTTTATGAGTCTGCACAAAGCAGGTGGGCCAATCAGTCTTCCTGAGTTATATCGAGGTCTACTTGCCCCGTGTATAATGCCAGCAGGACGAATCTACTGAGCAAATAAGGCAAATTGTTTTCGTCATTACAGGACACTGTATAATTGGGACACATGCTAAAAGTCCGGGCCTACGGTACAATGACTACTGTAGGAGCTGTCATAATAAAGAGGAGGCTCTGATAAACGCATCCTCGAAATTCCATTCATATCATGCTTACATGAGTTATAAAGACGAATCTACTTAGACCAATCTACTTAGACGAATCTACTCCTTTGTCAATGAATCTGATTGGTTTAGCCTGAAAACAACGGACGTATGATAAATACCCAGCTATTTACACATTGGGTATCACAATGGGATCAGTTTTGAATGGACCCAAGTGAGCTGCTTGAAGAGTGGCTGCCAATGGAACCTAACCTTAAGAAAAAAATATTAAAACTTTTTTTACCATTCACAATAAAAATATGCAGCCCGCTAAAAAAAATTGTGTTAAAATTTTTGATTTCCTGGGATCCGTTAATTTCTGGGTTAATATTTTCTAAACTAACAAATACTATGTATTTTGTTTACTGAATTGAAAACCTTAGAAAATTTCATAAAAATCTATATGAAGAAATGTTAGCTCCTACAACAAATTAACGAAAACAATTGTCTGGAAATCAAATTATTATTCCATAATAAAATATAAAATATTTTGCATAAACAAATCTAATGATTTCTGACGTATACTTAATATTTAACTTCATAATGAAATATTCACATGCAATACAAACATCAGGCGTATACTTTATATTTTCGTATGAATTAAAAAACCCTCATACGCATAGAAGGGCCGAAGGCTAATAAATTTTAATAAAACTGTGCTTGAATCAGGGGCTATTTTTAACAAAATGGGTTGTTTCCGCTAAAACACAATTGGAATGCGTAAACCATTAAGTCTGGGAGATATTTAAGAGATTCTAAGCGAAGAAACTTAAAGAAGTTTATCTTCTTTATAAATCTCTTACAAATGTCTATATCGATAGTACAAAAAATTAAAATTAATGTAAAGATTGGTCCAAAATTTTGCATAGATCACATATTAGTAGCATTGTCGAAAATAACCTTAATATCATAAATTAAATGCTTAATAGTTTAATAGATTATTGATCAACTAACTTTTTTCTTTTATTACATACGAAATTTGTTTTTGTGTTTGAGTAAAACTTACTTTACGAGTAAACAGAAAACAAATATTCCGGAGCAACAAAATTAGTTTCTTACACATCTCACTCGAAAGCGAATAATTTACACCTACTTCATATATCTTTCATTGAACACAACTGTAAAGAATATAAAGTAAATGCATATATACTAGGTAATCTTTATGTACATTTTGCCACTACATTTGCAATTGTAATATTGGCAAATATTTGCAGAGAAACAACAAAAAGTAAAAAACACAACCAAAAACTATTTGAAGGAAGTGAATTAATCAAGAAACCATAAAAAAATGCAATGAGAAAAACAGAAGCACAACAACAAATATAACAGAAATCAAATATAAGTAAACAAAAGCCATGCCAATCAACAATTGTCGGAGTGAATAATTTTGGTTTTTGTGTGTATATTAGACTGACTTACAGATTAAAGTATTCTTGTAATCCTTTATTTTATTGTTTTGAAAATATTTTTATTTTTACATTACGAAGTATCATTAGAAAAAGCTTTTCAAGACGCTAGAGTTCTTACATAAATCAGGAAATGTTAACCCTTTAATCATCGTGGTTAAATTGTTTTGTAAATTAAGGATTTATATAAATTGCATTTTAATTTTTGATGGTAACATCGTCAACTTTTGCATGTATCTATTTAAATGGAACTATCTTAATATATTTGTACAATTATATGAAAATAAAACTAAAGAATATTTATTTTGACAAAATAAAAGTTTATAACACTCATATTTTCGTAAATCCTTATACTCATATAAAATAAAATAAAACAGAGCAAAAGACATAACACAAACAATGCATAAATACATTTCTAAACAAGTTGATTTACATAATTTGAGTACAAAGAACATACTTTCATTCATTTCATATGTCAGTTTTCTTGTATGTGTATGTAAATACATATGTATTAGGGTTTCTAATCCGGAAACTTTTTTAAAGAAACTTGGGGAAATTTTGGGAATTTCTTTATAAGTTTTGTTCTTGTATGATCACAGTATTAATTCTGCACATATAATATGCATATTTTGTGATTTGCACCCAATCAAATGATATGATTATATCAATAGATTTTTTCGATATTATCAACCGAAAATCATTTGACCCAAATGATTTACGACTTAAAAAAAATAATTTTTGTCGCCTTAACTAACATTTGTCAGCCACAACAAGAAAAATCGGTGATTTAGATTGAATGATTTGATAAATAGTAAACCGTTTTCTCTGTGTGACAAAAATAGAAAAGTCTTTATTTAAAACAGAAAATTTAATGTTTTACACAATTTTTAGTTAAAATTGAGAAAAGTCCAAATAAAACTGAGAAATTTCGGATGAAATTGAGAAAATTCCAAAAAAAATTGAGAAAATTTGAAAAATTTGTTATCATCTTACTCTACGTAAGAACTGAGATTGAAAACATCTTAATAAAAATGCAACCACTACAGTTTTTATTTTTTTCATTTGATTGAAATTATTATCACAATTTATAAAAAATATTTGGTCAATTCACAAGGTCTCTTATCAGTCATATTGTCATAATGTCCTAATATATCACGACTCTGCGGCTCGGCTTACCCGACTCTTCGGCATTCGGCGTTGCTTTCTGCTGGTTCGTTACGATAACACAATAAACATAGCATTGAAAGTA
Organism: Calliphora vomitoria; assembly: GCA_942486065.2. NCBI lineage: Eukaryota > Metazoa > Arthropoda > Insecta > Diptera > Calliphoridae > Calliphora > Calliphora vomitoria. Next base: position 90,150,184 of record OW818029.2, read on the forward strand.
ATATTATTTTAGGGTATTTTTTGCTTGAAAAGCAATAAAAACCATTGTGAAATATTAGGACATTATGACAATATGACATGATAAGACCCCTTGTGAATTGACCAATTATTTTTATACTTCTAATCAAAAGAGATGAAATTTTGAATATTTTCCGGAAACCTTTCCATTAAGGTTTTTTTTAAGATTCTGTCACTTTGTGTCACTTTTTTTGTTCTCTTCAATTCTCTTTTAATAAGAGCCCAATATCTCCCCAGTGGCCTTAGCTCCGGGCGGTTTGGAGGATTTGCCTCTCTTGGTACAAATACTACATTAATGTTCATTTACCACTCAAGACCTTTCTTACCATAGTGACAGGATGCCAAATCAGGCCAAAAATAAGTGGGCACATTAAGAAGTCTTATGAATGGAAGCATCCTCTTTAGGAAATATTTCTTCATGCAAATTTCAGTATTTATAGAGCCATTTGTAACAAATGTTTGGCTTCGTTTGACGCAACTGTATTGCTTGCCATGCCAAGAAATTTTCAGTTCTTGTGCCGTAAACTTTTCTATTACATAAAAATATTGACCCTGAAGCTGTGAAAAATTGTCCATACGTACGTTCGTTATCCATTATGCAGCAGGTATATGTTTTGTATAAAATTTGACTTCAATTTCCGTGCTCTGTCTTTGGCCTCTAAATTTTTACCAGAGTTCATGTCAGGAATTTTTTGAGCTTTGTATGCTTTTAAACTTGCATTGGCTTTAACTTTTCGTACCAAATAGTCCGAGTACTGAGCTAACCGGACTGCTTTCCTACAGGATGTGTTGGGACCTCTTTTAAAATACTTTCTATTTATTGGCTTTAGAAACAACATGTGAACTATTCCTTCTACCTGAACCAGGTAGAAGTTCTCCCGATACTGTTTAATAACATTGGAATCGGTTTGACGGCAGACCTTTGATTGTTTGGGCAAATTTTTGTAGAACCTAGTTGGGTTTTGTTGGAAATATTTAATAATTTTAGTACGCACTTTTTTCTGGTCACTCATTTTAATCAGATAAACAACATGTGAAAGTAATTGACATTAAACATATTAACTGACATGTTTTACAAAGGTAACTTGATAAAAAAATCAAATAATACTTGGGTTAGAAGTAGAGTGTCCAAAAAACCGGCAAATTCAAAAAACCGGTTTCCGGTTTAACCGAAAACAGTGTTTTATAAAAAACCGGTTTCGGTTTTCTCATTCTAAACAAACCGGTTTCGGTTTTGTCATTCTAAAAACCGGTTAACCGGTTTTATATTAATTTTTATTTAATATGAGAAATGCCAATTTAAATTTATAGACAATTTTGGTAAGGCAAAAAGTTTTACAATATTACCAGAACAATGAAAAAAATAATGAAAAATCAAATTTTTAAAAATGTTATAAAAATATTTTAAAGTAATATGTTTAAATAAGCTTTACAAACTATTTCGTTAAAACCGGTTAACCGTCTTAAAAAAACCGGTTTGTCTAAAAACCGAAAAGTTAAAGAAAACCGAAACCGGTCGGTCTTACAAAGATGAAAAACCGGTTGACCGGTTTTCGGTTTCGGTTTTGGATACTCTAGTTAGAAGTTTTAAAGCAAAGCATGTGTTAAGTTTTTTTTTTTCGATCTCAGTCCTTAAATATTACCCTACGCTTGCGGTCGTTAATAAACCTCTATATTTGTTTACAGACCAATTAAGCTTATCAAGTGCATGTTAGTATCCAATACGAAACTAAACATGTGTTCGATTAGTTATAAATTTATTTGGAATTTTCTCAACATAAAATATAAATTCTAAAGACATAGAGGCGAAAAATCTTCTGTCAAAGACCTAACTCAGTTGCCAAAAACCTAAGTGGTGAGAATGTATTAGTAGAAAAAACTATTTGAAAACAAAAACAACACTCGCTGTGTGATTATTTTGAGTAATTTTTTTGTTTGAGTTTTTTTCTAGTTTCCGCTCCAGGTTTCCCTATGTCTAAAATATAAATAAATATATATAGAGCCGAAACAATAAAATATTCAAACAAAAATTAACTCAAAAACACTCACATATAAAAGTGTTGTTTTTGTTCCCACATATTTTATTCCACTAATACATTCTCACCACTTATTTTTATGACAACTGAGCTTAGCAGTTTCCGATCTACATATGTGTATTTATTTATGTTCTGAAATTTATTTAAAATTTTCTCAATTTCAATATTGAGTTCTCAATTTCTTATGAAATTCTCTTATCTTTAATGAAAATGGTGTAGTAGATCGAGTTAATAAAACTGGAAATTTTAACTCCCTGTTTCTATATCCCATGCGAGTACTTTTAGAGAACATTTTTCACGTGTTTTTTATTATAACAAATACAAAATACATTTGAAATTTTCACTGAAAGTACTCGCATGGAATATAGAAAATGGCAATAAATTCTTATAGAATTACACAAGTTTACAAAAAAAAATTTTTTTTTTTCTTTTTGTTCATGGAATAAAACATATGGGCAATTCCACGAGAATGACTACCACGACTGAAAATCCAAAAACCCTTGAAACTTTTTTCAAGATGATTTGAATAGGAGAAAACAGTAAAATATTACTATGTGTCAGTATTTAGAGCTTATTACAACATTTTATTGGCAAAAATAATAGTTTAAACTGACTATATTTAATTTTTTAATTTAATTGGCGTATTTTAGGCTAAAATTGCGGTCAAAACTAAGCTCCCAATTAGCATGTAGTGTAAAATGAATTTGACTCTGATTGTCTATTATAAAATTGTTTATTGAAACCGAATGTATATTTTCTATTCATTTTTTATACCCTACACCACCATAGTGGGGAGGGTATAATGGATTTGTGCAGATGTTTGTAACGCCCAAAAATATTAGTCTAACACCCACCTTAAAGTATATCGATCGATTTAGAATTACTTTCTGAGTCGATTAAACAATGTCCATCCGTCCGTCCGTCCGTCCGTCCGTCTGGCTGGCTGGTTGTCAATGTAATCCTTGTGCGCAGAGTACAGGTCGCAATCTTGAAGATATTTTGATAAAATTTGGAACATATCAGTTTTTCTGCCCAAGGACCAAGCCTATTGAAACTGGCTAAAATCGGTTCATTATTTCACCTAGCCCCATACAAATGTCCTCCCGAAATTGGACTTTATCGGTCATACATGCTTAATTTATATATGTATCTACACAAGTTTTTCTCCAAATAAGATCTATATATACAGAATTCATGTCACCAAATTTTGTTATGATCGGTCCATAATTAGTCATAGCTCCCATATAAGGCCTGCTTCCGATAATCACTTTAACGAGCATAAATCTACTAAAAATGTTGGTATACACATAAAATGCAACATAAATAACTTTCATAAAGTCATTAATCACACCACCTAATTTCATGGTGATCGGTTCATAATTGGTCATAGCTCCCATATAAGGCCCACTTCCGAAAATCGCTCACGAAAATAAATTATTGAAATTTTGAAAGAAAAATATTTTTGCTCATTTACTTAGTGTAGGGTATTATATGGTCGGGCTTGACCGACAATACTTTCTTACTTGTTTATATTATATTATAGAATATATATTGTTTTATTATAAGAGTAAAATCTGTCACGTACAGTATGTCACGTACGATATTAAATTTTATTTATTATAAAATCATCCACTGATTATTTTTACTTAAATATGACGGATTGTAAAGTAAAAATATGTCGTTTAGTGTAAGAAATTAAAAGAAAACATAACGCCTCTCATGATTCTCAAAGTTTTGCATATTTCTACATGTACCTCAAAATTACTTCCGTTTTATGTCACGTACGATATACCCTTATTTCGCTCGATATTTTGGATAACAATGTTTCGAAAGAACTTATTGTTTTTTTAAAATATAGCACCCTCTGAATGAAACATACAGACCAAATTATTTTTCAAATACTCTTATTCTTGGAAAATCTATTCCACTCTATAGGCGTACAAATGACATGGAATTGCCCATATATTAGGCTAGGTACGTAAGCTTTTGAAGAAAAACTGATTTCTATTTTTCATCTATCCAACTTCATGCATATAAATAGTGAGTCCAATAAAACTTATACACACTATTGCAGCCAAAACTTATCCTTGGTCCAACAAATTTTTAATTTTTTAATCACGTTAGCTTTTAGCAATATGTCAGACATTTCAATATCATTAACTAACAACTGTTATTTTGGTTAAAATTGTCACCCAGAAAAGTACATAAAAAAATAATTTAAACTTTTCAAAACAATCCAATATGGACTAAAAAAAATAGAAAAAGATCTGAAGGTTCATCTTCACACTGTTTCCAAAGCCAATAAACAATATAAGGAAGACTTGAACATTGAAAGGAAATCTGGATCAGGAAGAAAAAAAAGGTCTAACAGATAAAGCAAAATAAGTCGAACAACTCTTTCGAAGAGCACCGAACACTTCTATCAAAAAATCAGCCCGTAAAGTTAAATGCTCTGTTTCTTTTGTGCGCAGAGCCAAAGATAATCCTAGGTTGAAGTCGTATAAAGTTTCAGATCGGAATGCGGCAAAGAATTTAGAAGCAAAAGAACAAGATAAAACAAAATACAACTGTTGTGAGATGGATGATGCAACTTATGTACTGGTAGACTTTTCACAACTTCCGGATCAATCTTTTTATGTAGCTCATGGATGAGGCAAGAAGTTTCTTCTTGGTGAAGCCATTTTCAGTTGTGGCAAAAGAAGCCAATCATTCATTTATACTACTTTAATGGTTTTGAAGGCTGAAAAAAGGTCGTTACATTTTTAATGAATAATACAACAAACTAATTCTGAAAAACTACATTTTAGTTTAACTTTTATGCAGTTGAATAAAAGCTACTAACAATATGACTGTTCCCGTTTTGAACAGGAAATGAAATTACAGATCTATCCCAATAAATTTATTTATTAAAATGTGCAAAAAATTCGATGCTGAATATTTTAATTTGATGATAAACATAGATTTTTTTAAAAGTAATTTCCCTTTTATACATGAAAAACATGTATAAGTAGTTAGATTTTCTGTGCTGTTCCGTTCTGTTCCGGATGAACCTGTTAAAAACAAGAATTGTCTATGTAATTGTTAGTGACACCTTTTTAAATAAAGAAACAAATTAAAAGTTATTGATTTTTGTGAAATTTAATATAAATTTAAAAAAAAAAAACGAGCCGTCTGGTCGAATATATCTAAGGAAATGGGAATACCAGGCGTGGACCCTGCATTAATAATGTGTTTTAAAGAAGAATTACTTACATATGTATTAAAAGAAAAGAAAATTATATATTGTCACAGAACAACTAATTGCCATAAGTAAAAAACAGAACTGCAAATTACAGTAAAGACTAATGAGGCCTTAAACTGACAATTTTTGTAGCTAGTCCTAATCAATAATAAAAAGCTTTTTAAAAATCTTTGAAAAAAAAAGTTTAATTTTTGTCAAAATGTAAGAATTTTACAACTTATTTCAAAATTTTGAATTTTATTGTTTTTCACGACAAGGCGGATTCAGAGTTTGGAAAAAAGAGTTTACGTTTTAATCTTGAGTTTATTGGCTATAAAATAACGCTTTTAGAAAAAAATATTACGAAAGATATTTGCAAAAAAACAAAATAAGGTCAAGGAAAAATCGAAAATTTCAAAATTGAAACTTAAACATATTTTAAAGTATAAGAGATAACTTAATGAGACAAACAAAATGTTTTATTACCATGTTTGCTTTTGAATGAAAATTCGTTAAATATCTGTCCATTTTTGTACAAGTTACGAGCTCTACAAAGCTTTGCAAACTGAAGGTGGTCAACTTTGACACCCTGCATCCACCTTGTATGCTCATAAGGTGGTCACAAATTTCATATGTCTTCCTGTTCGATTTTTTTGCACATCATTTTGCAATCGGACTAGTGGTTTAAAATACATAGGTTTATTAACACCTTTCTTCCAATCCACCCCTCTGTGTCGGATTTAAATGTTAGGAAACTATTGTTGCAGTGTCATGAGGGAGACAAATTTAAATATTTATAAAAATCGAACTAACACTGTAAATGTTTCTAAATAAATATCTCAAAAGTTTGACATCCTGGATTTTTTTCAATATTATTCCCGAAGTTAGCCGTCCCAAAATAACAAACCCATATACGTTTTACATCATGAACAAAAACATTGTAAACTAGTGTTATTTAAATATTTAACATTAAAACTATATATTTAAAGAACATTATGACAATAATTATGTTTAATAGGCAGGCTATCAGAGAAAAATTTACGTTTTTGCCCCCCAAAAATAAATTGTGTTAACATTTAGTGAGGTAGAACATATGATACCCCATATTATATATAATGTTTAGAGAGAAAATACAGATAGTTAAAAAAAACTTCAACAAATATTTTCTGTAAACTTATTTTGAGATAGGATATCCTAAAACAAACCTAGGTCTATTTTGAGGAGAGTAACAAAATCACTATTATCCTCTCCATACGAATTGAGTCTCTTTACTGTTTATGTATACTCTGATTTGAAAGAAAGAATTACGCTTTTTTTGCGGATTTAACTTAATAGGGACCTCTTAAATCTGTTAATAAAATAATGTTCATTATTTACTGAATTTCGACTGATTATTTGAAAGATATTGCTGGTTTTTATTTCGTATTAAGAATTTCCCGGGAATAAAAGAATTTTTTATTAATTCCGGGAATTGCAGAACTCCTCGAAATTAGGAACCCTTGTATGAATGTATAAGAGTTGTACTAGCGTTTGTTTTGTTTTAACAAATGAAATCTTGCAAATGTTCAAGTATACAGATTCGTACAAATATTTTATTTGTATTTTCAATTTATGAAAATATTACAAGTCATCATCTACAAATGTAAAATGGTACATCCATCTATTCAAATAGTAAAGTTTTCGTACATACATACATACATATACATATATGTAAATAAGGATGGGATGTGCACATGTTGGAGATTTAATTAATTCAGATGACATATTTAAAAATAATATCTAAGGAAACAAACAGTCTGTTGTTTTCAATCGTCATGTTGTTTGGACTTTAAGTAGAAAAATTTTGCAATTCAAAACTATAAAGCAAAAACAACACGTGTGGGCATAATAAAAGACATGATAGACAATTGTTTATTTTCCTACGTACATGTGTATGTATAGTTTTGATTACTTTTAAAGTTTTAATGATGATAAACAAAAGAAGTATGGATATTAAGGTTGTTACGTTAGTTTGGAGAAAGAAAAATGCTTGGATCTTAATATTTGTTTAAACAATAAAACTAATCATTCCACTATAGAGCCTAACGAATTCGTACACACATACTTTCAAACATATTAATTTACATAAAGGATTTGCCATGGGGAGTACGTAAATGATAAAATGTTATGGACATTAAAAATAATATTTATAATGATAATGATATAATTGTACGCAGAGAAAAAACATGATTTGTGGTAATCTAAGAGCAATATATTATGATAAAATTTACAAAAAAATAAAAAAATAAGTTTTATAGTTCTAATCACTTATGATGAAATTTTGAACCGTTTTCGAAAACCCTTCCATTATGATTTTTATAGTGCTTTATGTCACTTTGTTCGAACAGGTTGTCCATCTCCGTTTAAAATCTACCACAGTTTTGGACACCTTTTTTGTGCTCTTCAATTCTTTTAACAAGAGCCCAATATCTATCCACTGGACTCAGTTTGGATAAATTGCCTCTCTTTGTACAAATACCACATTATTCGTCTTGTACCACTCAAGACCTTTCTTAGTGACATATGCCAAATTAAGCCAAAAATAAGTGGACACATTTCGCTATTTATAGAGCCCTTTGTAACAAATGTTTGGATTTTTTGCCGCAATTGCATATTGCTTGCCATACCAAGAACTTTTTGGGAAATTTTGTCTGCTTTTGGATCCTAAACTTTCCTTCAACATTGCCTCGAGCATCTGCAACATAAAAAAATTTACCCAGAAGCTGCGAAAAATTTTCCATACGTACATTATGCAGCAGGTATATTTTTTGTATACAATTTAACTTCAATTTCCGTGCTCTGTTTTTGGCCTCTAAATTTTTAGCAGAGTTCCTGTTAGGAACTTTTTGTGCCTTGTACGCTTTTAAACCTGCATTGGATTTAACTATTCGTACCAAATAGTCCGAGTTCTGACCTAACCGGATGTGTTAGGAACTCTTTTGAAAATGCTTTCTATTTTTTGGCTTTAGAAACATCATGTCGACCATTCCTTCTACCTGAACCAGGTTTTATATCAACGGACAAGTTCTACCGATACTGTTTAATAACATTGGAATCAAATTGACGGCAGACCTTTGATTGTTTGGCCAACTTTTTGTAGGAACAATTTGGGTTTTGTTGAAAATATTTAATAATTTTAGTACTCTCTTTTTCTCGTCACTCATTTTAATCAGATTAACAACAAATGAACATAGCTGACATTTCAGTCCTTACACTCAAACTTTACTTGTAAAAATATCATTGCTTAGAAAAACACTAACAATAGACACTAATGCAAGATCATTCTAAAAATAGTGAGAACAAAGTATTATTCAAAGTAAACATATTATGTTTGTATCTTAAACACACTATGAATTCATATATAGAAACTTAACATTAAATGGTTATTTGTAAGTTTAAATGGTTGTACATTATAAAATTGGGGAATTCAAACGGTCTGCTTTTAGGTCATAATGTCCAAACATATTATAATAGTTAAAAAAAATTTGTGTTGCATGTTTCAATCAAACTAATAAGACGTTTTGATCTATATTTATAGTTATGTCATAACGTATGCGGAATGAAATTGCAACAACAATTTGACGCTGGCCAAAGAAAAAGTACATGAGCTATTAGCGTTTTAGGATTTATTTTGAATTACGTTATGTTTTGCTTTAATACTTTAAAACCCCGTTTGAAAATCTGGATTTTAGTTATTCGAAAATGTTAACAAAATAAGAACTACCTTCAAAAACATTTGCAATTTTTTCCATATTTTATCTATTTGCATGGGAACAATTTGCTATATTTTACATCAAGTGGCATTGAAAGGCAGAGTGGACTTTTTTTGACTTTTTTGGAATTTGATTTCAACATTAATTCTAATTAATACATTATGAAAAGTGCACACAATATTAATCATTTCATAAAAAGAAATATCGAAGATTATTTTTTTAAAAAGTAAGTACTTCTTAATTGTTCCGTCATCCAACTATCACGCCCAGACGTTTTTGGTGCTTTGCAATAACCTTTCAAATTCCAGAATTTCTAAAGTGAAAAAATCTCCCATTGCTTATAAATTAAAACTAATTTGAGAGTTTTTGGATATTTTCTAATACAAGGTGGCGCAAAAGTAAACTTCCGATGTTTTTTGGCTGTAATTAAAAAAAAATGAAAAACTTTGAATAGTCAGCAATATTCCGGGTTCTGGAGCAGTGTAGCGTAATATTGTTTATTAACGTGTATTTCGCATGTGTTTACTACACAAATGTCAAAACAAAACTGACATTAGGGGCCAATCGCAAAATTATAGCATTTTCTGATAGGAGGATTACTTTTGCGCCACCTAAGAGCTCACATGATTGTATCAACCATATATATGGTTACAGTTACCACAATCATATATATATAGTTACTGTGACTATAATATTGTTAAAAATTTTGAAATGGTTACAGTAAACATGCACAAATGTTGAAATAGTTACAGTAACAATGCACAACTATATTTTTTTTTTTTGCGTTTAGCTCCCATACAAGGCCACTTCCGAAAATTACTTTAACGAGCATAAATATCATACAAATGTGGGAATCTAAAAAGAAATCACGCGACCTATTTTCTTGATATAAGGCCTAATTTCGAAAAAGACTTTAACATATATCTCTTAAAAATATTATTTATCAAAATAAAAACACAAAAAAATCATGCGTTTCTATTTTATGGCAATCGGCCCTTGATTAGTTATAGCCCAATACACTTTCGAAAATTACTCGGATGCCGCATGCATATCAGTGTTTTGTTAACAAATGTTTTTACACAAAAATTTTGATTTTATTGTTCCATTGTTTTGTGAAATACTTCATTTAATATTGGGTGTATGAGTTAAAAATGCGAGATATAGAATAGATGGCGTATCTTTTGAACGCGGTATTTGTTTTTAATTACGTATATGTGTGACCATTTGAAGGGTACATATCTGTCATTTATTCTTACTTAGTAATAGAACAACATAGTGTGAACAACAACGTTTTTTTTTGCTTCGAAAATTTCGAATTTTGTACCAACGCAGCGTCATATGCGGGAAATTTTGCTTTATTTCGGTTTCAACGTGCGAGAGATGGTTTGTGTGGTTCAGAAATCTTGATTTTGACACGGAAGACAAAATCATTTTTGCACCGAATCGGGCTATCAGCCGAATCGATACCAAGGCCAAGTATCCATTGCGCTAAGGTAATTATCTGTATTTAGTGTGATCAAAAGTGTCCTATATATTAAAAGCTGCTGAAATCTGACCAGACCATCACAAAGAACCTGTACCGAATGCAACTGATTCGTGTGAAGAGAGCATTGACGAAAAACGCTCAGAATATTCGGCGAGACATGAAACCGTAATATTCCATCATGACAATGCTAGGCCACATGTTGCAATACCTGTTAAAAACTATTTAGAAAGAAGTGGTTGGAAAGTTTTGCCTCACCCTCTTTATAATCCAGATCGTGCAGAACGCTCTCTCTGGAATGCGCTTCACTTTGATTCGTTCTTGGCCTCAAAATATGAGCAGTTTTTTATAGCTCGGAATCCTTATCTTGCCAGAAAAAGGGAAAGGTCTTAGCTAACAACGGCCAATACTTTGAATTGTACAAATGTTTCAAAATAAAGGCTAAAAGGCTTGAAAAAAATCCTGCATTTTTAAGTCATACAACCAATATATGTATTATGTTTTGGTTCTAGTTATTGTAGTTGTTGCTGTTATATAATTTTTGGTCAATTGTTTGTGGGTTTTAACATTTATAATTTATTATCACTTGTGCTGTGTGCGTCACTCTATATGACAACAAATTGTATTAGTATTGTTGCGATGTATTTGATATCGCAAACTAAAAATTGTTTGACGAGGATTCAGAATTTCAGGTAATTTATTGCTTTTAATTAGTTTGGGTTTACAGGACAAATTTTAATACTCTACCATAAGGGAAATTTAAAAAGCGTTTAGATTCATGTTTGCATGTTAAACACGTTGCTGGTATTTTGAATGTTTATTGGAAATAGTGAGTGAAATTTAAGCAAATGATAAGATAATTATTCTACGATATTTTCTTTTAATTTAAAGATATTTAAGGATTATTTGTACCTAAACTATTCAATTTAATGTTTATGACCTACTGTTCCTAAGGAGAAGCGAGACTCGTTGGACAGGTGTGAGGGAATTCACACTGTTATATTCAGGCAAACCAGATACTCTTCGCAGGTCAAGCGGTGTGGGTTTTCTTATAAAAAGTAATGCGAAAAGAACTTGGAAATCCTTTTAGGAAAGGGTTATATCCGTCAGGATTCTCATTCGCGCACTCAATGTTACGTCAAGCACCGATGGTCGCCTCCGAACATGAATAGGCAATCAAGGCAATCCGTGGTGACATATTGATTGTAATGGGACATTTCAATGCTCAAATTGGCTTTGACAATACCAACTTAAATTCAATTATGGGCATCCATGTACTTGGTCGTAAGACCGAGAATGGCGAATTTCTTTGGGCATACAAACAATATGGTAGTAGGTGGGTCGCTATTGCCTCACAGGTGAATCCATAAAGCGACTTGGGTTTCCCCGAGCCAAAGAAAACAAATGGAGTTGTTTTCTATTAGACGTGCGTAGTTGATCACATCGCAAGTGATCACCATCCACTAGTCGCAGAGATGCGTATCAAATTTGAAGCTATTCGAAATACCAGCAATAGAGGAAACAAGCGACCTCTAGACATAAATGAGCTGAAGGATAGAAAAGTTGCCGCTACATATTCTGAAGCCTTGAGATATGCTCTTGGATGGTGAGCTAACGGAATAGAAAAAGTTGAAGTCTATATTTATGGAATCGGCCACTTGAATTCTCGGCCATTAAAAACATGAACGAAAGGAGTAATTGGAGGCAAATCCTCCAAACTGCCCAGAGCTAAGGCCAGTGGAGTGATGTTGGGCTCTTGTTAAAAGATAATTGAAGAGAACAAAAAAGTATTCGAAAGTGTGGTAGACTTCGTGTGTCTGCAATCCTTTCAAAAAGTGTTACATGTGCCGAATTTATGGTTTTCAATTAATTATTATTAATTTAATTTTTGATCAACATTTGTTCAAATTGTTCTATGGTCCTGAAATATTTTAAAAGAATTTTATTTATCACAGTCGAACCATGTTGTTTGACATATAAAAGAGTCTGGATGCATGTATGTACATATGCCTATGTATGTGAGTTTACATGTCATGTCTCCTGCCATTTTCACAAAAATGGCTCTATAGAAAAACACATACAATCGCAATATAATACATCTACCCTGCATCACTAAGAACTAGTTCCATGTTGATAAGTTTGTTAGCTACAACAACAATGGTTACCAACCAACCCACTTGCAAGGCTTTTAACTGACGTATTTATTATCTATTGATACAATATTTTGTGAAATGTGTTTTTTGCTGTTCAGTTTTTCTTATTTTAGCATCCGCCTAATGTAGATATTAAACTAGTGATGTTGTATCGCAAACGAAAACAAACAACACTCTGTGCATAACTCTACATTGTACAAATATCTTGTAAAAACATCCATAGTAAGTTCGATATGAAATCCTGCTGTTATAACAATATAGTTAGTGAAAAGTTGACAATTGTTACCTTTAAAACTGCAGGGTACTTCTCCATTAACAAACTAAATATTTTTGGTTCAAAAAAGTTATTAAATTTTTTTTTTTAACATTTTACTGTCTATTCAAAAATAATCAAACAACTGACCTGTTTTCCGCTCTTGTTCTATTAAAAAAAAAAGAAAGTGTGTTGCACCTTGTGTTTTTACATCAAATTTCAGTGCAATTTTTATATATTTTACGTAGAAACCCATAGTAAGTAATATTTATATATAACCACATACAAGAAGGTGTTGCATTAAGTTATGTTATTTTCATTTGAAAATATTTCTACAACCATTAAAATATCAATATGGTCAAAACAACATAAGAAATAAGGGAAGAAAACTAATTGGTTTTTGGTTTGTAGCGATCGGTTTTAGAAGCAACGCTTTATACAAAGAAGACCTGCCAACACTTTATATAAAGTAATATGCGAAATTTTCAATGTTCCAGTATACGAGTACTACCTTTATCTACATACCGTAAAATTTTGATATCGGTCATTTTATTCTAAATGTTGTTTTTTAATAGTTAAATTTGCGAAATAATTTTCGATGCTAATTTGATGACTTTTTGCACTTGAAACTAAAAACAAAATTTCAAGTGCAAAAAGTCATCAAATTAGCATCGAAAATTATTTCGCAAATTTAACTATTAAAAAACAACATTTAGAATAAAATGATCGATATCAAAATTTTACAGTAAGTAGATAATATTTTATATTTAAGTTTTAAAACGTATTTGAAGTGAAAAAAAATAAAAAGTTTAATTTAAAAACGAAATAACGAAAACCTCCTCAAGGCGGTCTTGCCGGTTTGCGTGTACAAATATGTCCTCCTCTCTTACATTGTAGTTTTCACCTATTGTATATAAAACTCTATTGTTTGCTTATGGTTCTATTATGTGCGTCCTTCTATTTTACTATTGTGTTAAAGAAACTAAATGTCCTTATACGAAAAATATCAATTTGGAGCAAATGTCTGATGAACAATTTCTCGAGTTTATCGATTCTGTAGACAGCGCAGATAAAAGTATTGATAGCGATGACAGTGTTGCTGATTCTATTTATGTTACAAAGACGTAACAACATTTTCGAAAATACATGCCCAATAAGCCGCATAAAAGAGGGATCAAATTGTTGGTGCTTTGTGATTCAAATGGTTTTGCCTACCGGTTTTAAATCTACAAAGGGTCCGAAGATAATATCATTTTACCTGTTATATCGGACATTGGAGCTACCTAAAATGTTTGGAGATTCCTAATATCATGCATCGCATCCTGTATTTTGATAACTTTTACAAATCGAAGCCGTTGTTAGTCTATTTACGAGCCAGAAGAATTTATCGTTTGGGCACAATGAGAGGTACTAATATTATTTTGTCATATTTCTTGTTGATTTGCTTTTGTGTAAACTGTGAAATGAACCAAGAGAAAAGATGATTTTGCGTATAATACATGTTCTCAATACATGTAGTTACTGTGAATACTGTATTATGGAGGGATAACAAATATATCTTCCCGATTCAGAAGAACCAACCCTGGCGAAGAACAATGAAAGGTTTCTCGGTATGATAGAAAGCAGAAGCAATTCTCGAAATCAACTGCCCTCAAATAATTCGAGAATACAATGATCGTGCCAGAGGAACTTATGGGTGGAGTAGAACTCATGGATGGTCTCAAGGGTCGATTCCATATTTGAGCTAAGACTCTCAATATTATAATTAGGTTGTTCTACTATTTTGTGGGCATGGTCTTTACAAATGCATTCTTTTTATACAAACGTCTGCAGGCTGATGAGGCCAATACTTCCAACAATGTGTCCGATTAAAAAACTGCTTTTACAGCTTCCAGATTTTTGGGGGAGGAAATAGCTGCTGGACTTGTTTCCTTCAAAAATATATCATCTATAGGTTGACTATCTGTTCAAAATCTCGGTGAGCCTTTATCACTACAGCCTGACATATCAAGTGTTGGGAAAAGAGCTGCTCAACAAATAGCTGATGTTCAGTTCGATGCTGACGATCTTTTTCTTGTTTGGGTGGAGAGAAAAACCAAAAAAAGGTGCAACATTGCAAAAAATGTGACACCCAAGTCGTTTGTTCCAAATGAGACCTGTCTTCATACGGTCAATTTGATAAAAATTGTTTCTGGAACTACCAGCATCAAAAACAATGCGTATTTTAACTTTGTTTGTTCCCTTCTCTCAATGTAGGAATAAACAGTTACATTCAAAACAAGAATATGTAGCTAAAAAAAAAAAACAGACAAAATATTGCCTTGTGTGGGAATCGAACCAACACATTATGTGCTTGTGTTTGATAGTGTAGCAGCTAACTCATTGCTCCATGTACGAGTTATTTTATCGTAACCCAGCAGTTAAGCATATTGTCCATGTATCCCTTATAGACAGTAATCGTCACAAATGTCTTATCACTTGGCTGACTCCAATTTATATATTTCGGTCATTTGACACGTTTGTAGTGCAGATAGAAGACAATTGGTTACTTTATACATCCCAGGTAATCTAGCGAGAAGACAATTGTCACTTAAGTGTCTCTAAGTAATCTGGAGTGTGGTCACATTAAACGTGTTGTGTGATAATTCGTTCAAACTGGTTTTATACAAATTGTGTTGATATAATTCTCATACAGTTCATTTTTATTTTTGCTTAAGTATACTGATAACCCATGTAACAAACATGAAGGTAATAGTCACTTTAGTGTCTCTTAGTAACCTATAGTGAAGTTACTTTAAATGTTTATTTTATACAGCACTTTAGAAAGTAGTTATTTTACCCACCAGAAGCAATCCACTGGAGAGTTGTCGAAGAAAGGTTTGTTTACAAGCTATCGTTTATTGGACTGCCTATGATATGTCTTTTAGCTGACTATTTGAGGTCAATTAGCACTCGTACATGTTAAAATAACTAGTTATGTAGCTGATCAAGTTACCACTTAGGAAGCTAGTAAGGTAACAGACGTTTTTTAACCAGTATGTGAATCCAATGCGTTGACTACTTTGAACCAGCTATTAGACAGTCTCATTGTAGTCAATAAGGGTCAATTGAGCGCCTGCTTAGGACAAGCACGTGTTAAAATAACTAGTCACGTAGCTATTGAAGTAACTAGTTCCCACCCTAAATGATGGGTAAAATCACTAGTTCGGTACTGTCTCCTAGAACTGCTGGGATGAGCAAAAAAATTAATGGTGCTGACTGGTGTCGAACCTCTAACGCACCAGTTTGCAGTCAAACAAACTAGATAGCTGTGCTAAATGCAAAAGTTCATTACCAACCTGTATCAAAATAAGTACCTATTCTACTCAATAAAACATGTGCCACTCATTACAAAATAATGTATGTTGTAACTAGTTGGCATTACCAAAATTCACAAAATTGTTGCTGGGTAACAACGAAATTGAGTTTTTTCTTTATAAATTGGACTTTTCCTCATATATCTAATCCAAAATAAAATAATCTATATAGTAATTCTAAGGAACTTAAACTGCCAAAGCCCTTAACTAGCTTTTTAATAATGCAGGAGAAACAGACCACTAATTGTAATGAAAGGTGTGTTTGAATTTTGTTATTTTTAATATAATAAGTCCTTACCATGTATTTAAATGTCATATATCGGAATCAGTAATGAATGTTATAACAAATAATACTTATATAATAATAGTATATGTATTTAAATAGATTCAGTTATATTTTATTTTAACAATTTCTATATGATAAATATAATAATGTAAAAAATTCTATTAAATAAATAATCGATGAAACCCCTTTTTTTGTTCACCTGTATTACCTGATGTACACCGTGTATAAATTCATTTATTTTTGGTAGTAAATACTCGTAGTATATATATTCTTCTTTTTGATTTTCCACTTCATTGTGTTTTACACAATTTCATTTTACTGCAACAACAGTTCAGCTTCCTTTTATTATACACAACCTATATTTTTTTTTATTTTATTCAGTTTACAACTCGGTTACCAGGTTTCCTGCCATCGTTCTGTCATGTTCATTTGTAAGGGCAATGAAAAATACTTCTAAAATATTGGCTATTACTTTTTTTATCTTTTTTATTTTATGGTTAATATTTCTATATTTCTTCCTTTAACCATTAAAATATTAACAATTTATTTTTCACTCACAAATATTTGTAGATAATGTACTTTATATTTATTTTCTATACTAAGTAGCTACATATTTTTCATTTATTTGCTCGTAACTGCAAAATGTTTTTTAGGTTTTAACTTTTACATTATTTTTCTATTTCTTAATATACTTGTAAAAATAGTAATAGTTTGTTTGCTTTAATGGTTATTTCAAGGATCAATTTTATTATTGGTTGTAAGTATAGAAATTTGAAGCTATTTTACTTTTGTTTATTTTTTCTATTTAAAGAAATTACATAAAAGTATTTTTTTTAAGAAATGTATGTATTAGCTTAATTAGTAAGTTAACAAATATATCTATTATATAAGCACGCAGAAAAAAAAATATAGTTGTGCATGGTTACTGTAACCATTTCAACATTTTTAACAACATTATAGTCACAGTAACTATATATATGATTGTGGTAACAATGATATGGTCAATATATGATTCACATGATTGTAGCAACCATATATTGGGTTACAGTAAACAAGTATATGTTTGTGAGAACCATTTATATGAGGAAGAACTTACCATATTATGTTGCTCATATTATGATGAAATGACTCACCATATAAATGGTTGTCACAAACATATACTTGTTTACTGTAGCCATATATATGGTTGATACAATCATGTGAATCGTAATTCAATTAAAAAAGTTTAGAATTATTTAATTTATTCATGTTGTTTTATTGTGGTATGCAAAAGTGCTAAGTCCATTTAGTTTCTGTCAAAATTGCAAAATTATTATCTCAGTCAAATAGAATTTGGTGTAACAACGTCTAATTATTGGTTTATTCATTAAATTTCATCCAAAAAACGTAAATCATAAATTTGTTAATGATATATTGGATAATTTTGAACCAGCACTTAGGGGATGACCCCTACTCATGCAAAGCATTGTGTTGGAACTAGGAAAATAGGTTATGGGAGTGAGGAAAGAGGGAGTAGTATTTGTGGACATTCGATTTGATCTTTCCCACATTGGAAATGGCAGGTAACACTTCAGCGGGAAGTTTGTTCCACATACCTACCAGCACTTAGGGGATCATGCAATGCATTGTATTGGATCTAGGTAAATAGGTTAAAGAACGAGTTTTCTCTGTAATGCGTTGTGCGGTACACTGGCCAATCGACCACAAAGGGATGTGTTCTAACGGATATCAGGAACAAGTTCTCTAATTTCATCAGAACACATTCCATTGTAATACCGATAGAACAGTGAAACGCAGTCCACATTGCGACGATGCTCCAGCGAATCAATAGAGTTGGACTACCTACTGTCACAAATAATCACCTTCGCCCTCTCCTGCACGCGGTCGAGCAGCTCCAAAATAGACTTTGAAGCACCGACCCATACATGGGAGTTGTATTCCATTTTCGGTCAGATATAGGTGGTGTAAATAGTGAGGAGATCAGATGGAATGAAGTAATAACTACACCCTTTCAAAAAACCGAGACACTTGAATGCTTCTTTCGACACTTGAAAAATGTGTTTAGACCAGCGGACATCACATTGCAATCTCATACCCAGAACATCAAGAGTGTCTGATTCCACAATATTTACACCATCCGTAAATACAGATGAAGCAATATTGTCTGTCGTTCGTTTTTGTGTCACCGTGCAACACTGAGTCTTCCGAGCGATGAAAGCGACTCCATTCAGAGATTATCACAAGGTCCCGATTAAGGGAATTATTCATGTTTTGCCGCATTGCCCCAATCTCTGACAGGCTTGGTCTATAATTGAATGCATATGAATGGCAAATGTTGCTGTCATCTGAAAAAGAATAGATAGGGTTAGAAGTTTGAAGTAGAAGGTCATTTGGAAAAATAAGGAATAGAGTAGGAGAAAGAATGAAGCCTTGCTGATAAGAAAAACCTTGCCTTTTGAGAGCTACTTTAGATCCAATATCAGAGTTAAAACAATAAAAATAAAATTAAAAATGTTAAGAAAGATTCTAAATCTACTAAAAAATACAAAATAAATAATAGAAAATGTTACAAGTCCCAAAAAAAGGACTTATCGCCATTGCGCTTCTTCTAAACTTTAATTTGACAGTGCAACACATAAAATGCAAACTCCTTCTCGTATGGAATTTCCTGAAGTACTTATCGAAACTAACAAAACCCTGTTTAGTTTTTCCCACAGTTTGGCAGTTATGGGCCAAAAATGGTGAAAAAAGATAAAACAAATTAAAATTGTTCGACATTTTCGCTATTTTGAGGCACTAGATGCAGTTTTTTCGGATTAATTTGTTTAACATTTTGTTTCTTCTAGTCTGCAGCAACTGTGCTGAAGGCAAGAAAATAAAATTTCAATTGGTTTCCGAGATATAACCGTAAGTCTTCGGAAAAATCGAGTTTTAGCAAAAATATACATGAGCCCATAAATATAAATATATAAACTTCGAGAAATTCCACACGGGAAGGAGTTTGCACTTGATGACTTCAAAAATGTTGCATATTGTTATTTATCATTATAAATCATACCAAATAAGTAATTGACATATTTCAAATGTATTTAAAACCAAGGATTCTAGCACGTTTTTTGTCTCTAATTTATAATTTGTGAAAAGGTACTTGCACGTTTGTACATTTAGCGAACGAATTATAATAGCGGTATTCACAATCTTGAGCATTTGTTTTGTAAATTGCAATGCATATACAATGATGCAATACCATTTCCACAAGATTGTGAACTTCGCTAATGTATTTTGTTTTTGGTTTGTGCTAATGTGCTTTTTTGCAACATTACTAGCCCAAGTACACTACATTGTGAATACTGCTACTATTTTTAAATCCAAACTTTGTTATTGTATTCTTAAATATTTAAAAATACCAACCAGAACATGTTGCATGCTAATGTGCTTTTTTGCAACATTACTAGCCCAAGAACTCTATATTGTGAATACTGCTACTATTTTTAAATCCAAACTTTGTTATTTTATTCTTAAATATTTAAAAATACCAACCAGAACATGTTGCATTAAAAATACACCAAACATATATCTTGGCTTTAGGCCAATAGAAAAAATCTAAAACAAAAAGATTTCGAATTAAATAAATTTGTCACGTCTTGGAAAACATTTACGCTTAAATAAACGTTGTCATTAAATTTGTGGCCATGATTTTGTCAGGATGTCATGGGTTTTTGACTTTTTCAATTCAATTTTCAATTGATTTTCTTTTATTACACTTGTCTAGATGCTAAAAAAAAAATGTGTTCCAATTGTCAAGGGTGCGAAGAAAAGAATTTACAAATTTAATATGACCCAAATTTGTTGCTGGTAGTAAATGAAATTTAAAAATGTATACAAGGGAAATAATTTAAAGAAAATTGTATAAAGCTAACATTTAATATCAGTAATAAATTAATTAATAACTACATTCTTCTGATCTGGCTTCTGGCAAAAAAAGTTTGATATGAAATAATGCTTCAAGAAAACAGTTTATAAAAATATTGGATCAATTTTGCAAAATACTTTTCCTAGAGTTTGGAAATGTTGAAGGACTTTTGGAAAAAGTAGCTTAATCTTCATGAAGATCATGACTCTTCTCTTCTTCCCGTAATTGTCATGTTGAAAAAATAAATTTTGTCGAGCACAATGTTGAACAGCAAAGGCGACAGTACGCATCCTTGCCTGACTCCTGTAAGGACTTCGATACATTCTTCTAGAGTGATTGGATAAGATTTATAAGTTTTGGTGGAATACCTTTACATGCAAGATCGCTCCATATCACGTCGTGTGTTAAGGTATCGAAAGCTTTTTTGCAGTCGATAAAGACCATATATAAAGGAGACTGCCACTCATTTGACTGTTCCGCAATCATCCGCAATGTATTGATGTGATCAGTACAAGACTTCTGTGAACGGAATCCAGCTTGCTCATGTCGAGGATCCGACAAACTAGCTTGGGATATTCTGTCATTTATAGTGTACCTGAGTACACTGAGTTTCAGTGACACCAACTTTCCTGAGATGCACCGGTGTTAAAGTGCCATGCAGGTTACTCAGCAAAGCGAACGCCTTCTCACTCGTCAGATTGGGTAACCTGGGCGACATTACCAGGGAATACTTGACAAATGGACGGAAGTACTGAGCTGCTTGGGAAATTCAATAAAGGAATCACTTCTGGCTATCCCTAAGTGGATAGCAATTATAAATACCTTTACAAAATACCCCATTCCCCTAATGGCATAAAAGTAGGAAACCAAAAATAGTTAATCAACTGCCTAGGCTTTCTCAAAGAACAATAAAAATATTTTTGTAAGCTTCTGTCAACACGCCTACATGAAGGCCAAATCTGTTGAGACTTCACTCCTTAGTGGGATATATTGAGAAATCCCTTGAATTTGGTAATTTTTCATTAGTGGCCTTTCTGGATATGGAAGGAGTCTTCAATAATGTAGAATCTGCAACTATAGTTTCAGCTCTACAAGACCTTGGTCTGGACCATTTAACTGAAGGGTTCATCTCGAAACTTCTACGATATAGGATCATCCGCTCTGAAAATAGAACGGTGGCCACTAGGGGTACACCTCAAGAAGGCGTCTTGTCACCACTCCTGTTGAACCTGGCCATAAATTGTCTGCTCAGAAAATTGGATCTCATGGGTTATAAAACTGTCGCCTACGCGGATGACGTCGCGGTGGCAGTCTCTGGGATTCATTTGGGCACGATATCACAACGACTGGAATATGCACTCAGTGTACTAAGTCGGTGGAGTACAGACAGTAGACCGAACTTGTTCCGTTCACAAGAAAGTACAAGATTCCTCATTTCTTGCTTCCCCGATTAAATGTTGTTGAGCTAACACTATCGGATAATGCAAAATACTTGGGAGTTATTCTGGATACTAAACTATCCTGGAAACCCAATACCCTTTCAAGGACGTCGAAAGCCTTGACGGCTATGTATGTCTGTAAGAAAGCGGTAGGTACGCAATGGGATATTAGACCCCAGTTCGTTAACTGGATATGTGATACGGTCATTAAGCCGACACTATTCAATGGAGTTTCTGTCTGGTGGAAGGCATTGGACAATGGCACAATTTACATGCTATTCGAGAGGGTTATGAGAAGAATGACAATCCTGATAACAGAAGCTCTAAGAACGACCGCAACAAAGTCGCTCTTTACTATATTGAACTGGATCCCAGTGGATCTAATGGCAAGAAAAATGGCATTTACCTCTGCCTTTAGGCTAAACGCGATTGGGGCGTGGAAACATGCTCCATACGGTCACGCCAGCATAATAGGTGGCATTCAAACTCTTCCAGATAATATCGATTATTGCATTTCTGGGCCCTTCTTGGCGAGAAACTTCAATTTCTCAATTCCGTATAATACGGAAGCAATGGACGGACCTTTACTTGAAGCAACGGGTCCCTAAGTCTATACGGACCGCTTTAGGAAGAGAGATCGAGTTGGCGTAGGTGTCTACATTCAGGAACTCAAAACTAGGTTATCTTTTAGACTTCCAAATGAAAGTAGCATAATTCAGGCTGAAATATCAGCCATCAAAAGGGCGGGTAACTGGCTCAGTTATAACAAGATATCAAGCAGGGATATTCGTATATATACTGACATTCAGGCCGCAATAAAATCTCTAACAGGTGTATACACAACATCTAATTTGGTCCAGGAATGCCGGGCATCCTTAAACAGGATGGCGAGACATTCAACAGTCGTACTCGAGTGGGTACGGGAACACGGAGATACTACAGGCAACTGCGTTGCTGATGATTTGGCGAAAAAAGGTGCCAAGTTACCTGACGAAAACATAGACTTCCTATGTGGAATTCCGCTATCCAAGTGCTAGCTACAAATATGAGCTCACTCAGACAAGATGGGGTTGTGAAACCACATGCACTATAACCAGAATGATATGGCCCCGACTGAATTGTGGGCGAACAATATATCTTCTTGGCTTGTGTGTAGTGGCGGTCATTACCGGACACTGCACTTTTGGCAACTACGGGAGGAGACTTGGCTTGCCCTACAACGACTTCTACAGAAGTTGTCAAAACGAGGAGGAGGATGAAACCATTTTTCATCTTCTTTGTCACTGTCCGGCATTAGGTGATCTACGCGTACGGTTTCTGGGACACTATTCCATAGATAGTCTTTTTGAGCTCTCGAATATGAGGCTTGAGTAGTAATTGGTTAATAGGACCAGATTTGGAAACCTCTCGAGGGTAACCTAATAACCGCTGTCTTATTGATATGCAACTTTTGTAAATATGTTCAAGGAAGAGAAAAGGAGCTCTTCCTTGAACATCTTCTGCTCAACTACGCAATCTTCCACTTCTTGCATTTCTATCTGCTCCTCTTTCTTTCTAACTTTCTATTTTCAGGTAACACAAAGGGATCATTGCTTGGACCCACGTGAGCTGTTCTTCTACTCTCAAACTTCGCGGCTGCCTGGAAACCTAGCCTAACCTTCTGTTATTAATGCAATCTGACGAGATAAATTTGTCTGCTCTTTGTCGTCCAATGACTTGTTATTAGGGATAATAATTAATTAATAAACTCTTTGGGAATTTTGTCAAATCTTTGCTCATATTTTTGTTTAAAAATGTATAGCATATTTATGCTTAATAAATGAACCAGCTCATTTCTCAGACGTTCGACTTAGCAGTTGCTTTAAAATTTAGAAAGTATTTCTGACAAGTCCTAAGCTTTTAGAATTTGATTCTTGCAAACACATATTCGTCCTGTTGAATCCTCTATATATGTATATCTATTCTACTGACCAAGCCAATAATAAGGATACCAAAATGTATAATCTTTGAATATAAATATCGTACAAATTGCAAGTGTAATAACATACTTATACACAAGAATATTCTCCTACCACTCAAAGTGAAAGGTTTACATGGAAATTCGTTAAAAATAAAAATAATTAGTTTGTTTTGCATACAATTTGTGTCAGCTTAAGTAAAATACATATGTACTTGTACATTTCCACATGCGATTACTGCATAAATAATTAATATTACTTATACGCCATCGAATGGCATGGCATGTGTATTGATTGGCAATTTTTTACTTATTTATAATACAAATGCGAATAGGTGTTCTTTAAGAATAAATAAATGGTTTTAACAGAATTTCTTAAATCAACGACTCTTTATAAAGCATTATTAAAGATAATTGATGAATTATTGTTGTCTAATTGCAAAATGGCTTAAGTTGAATGTAACGAGGTTTAATCTTTACTTTTGCGAAATTAATTCATTTTTAACTTTAATTTACATTAAAACAATTTAATTTTACTGTTTATACCTTAAAAGTGTAACAAGCATAAATTGAAATAAATAAATGTAATTCAACTTAATTTTTATTTGACAAAATAAATGACAGAAACGTAAAAAACGTATCATTTAATTGTCGTAAGCACCAGAATAATAGAATTAAAAGAAAACGAAATTTTATTTTATTTAAGAAGCTTAAATATGTTTTTTTTATAACTTCAAGAAAAAATCTGCAAAAGTTTAATTCTTTTAAATAGAATGTAATCAGATTCTAATTAAGGAAAACCTTTGTGACATTGTTAACACTTGTTGTGACCTTTTTTTTCTCATTTAACGATATTTTATTCTTGATGTCCATTGGAAAGGCTTTTTTAATTAAAACTAATACCTTTTTGTTTACTTTAAACATATTTTCTTAGGAGTAACTAACTTTATTAAAGGGACAAATTGAAAAATTTTGATTAAAACAATTAGTTTTAGGATCTTTACTCTTCTGAACTGTACAATATTTGGTATACATATTTCCATGGACATACAATATTTAACGATCAGAGTTTCAAAATTTGGTTTAGTTTTAGTTTAATAGATGCGTCCAAACTACCTAAAACAAAACTGTTAATAACTTTCCATCCAACATTTTGTGAAGTTTGGTAATGGCAACTAGTTACAACATACTGTTACGAATTTAACGGTCTGTAGAAACTGCCCGCTACATTCATCGTGTTTATAAACATTTCCATTAAGTAGAAGCTTTCTACTTATCAACAATGTTGATAGCATGCGGTAATTAACATCGTTTGTAAGTATGGCAACACTAAATGTTTGGGCTGCTAACATTGACATCGAAAGCTCTGGAATTCGATCATCCGAGTTTTGACCGTTACGAACAATCTAAACTACTCGGATGAAGATCGCAGTGTGTATAAATAGTTACTGCGGTTGCATTGGTCAGCGAGTTCATCATTGGCGCTGCACAGTGGGGCAGAATCAAAATTTTTTAGAATTAAATTTGGCATTTCTAAACGACTAGTCCGATCAGGATAAAATTTGACTCGGGCGTAGCCAATGAGTATTCGAGTTCAAATTATTAAAATGGACCCTACAAATTCTCTAGGGGCGACGGTATGGGGGCTCAAAGTAGGGTACCTTCGACATGTAAAATATTTAATCACGAGCCATTTTTTTGTATTTTAAAAACAAAAGCAGTATTCGATCCTTGGCTACGCATGTGTTAAATTTTATCCCGATTGGACCATCGCACACTGAGTGACTATTTGAACTGTTGTTGTAGTACATTTTAAATGAATAAAGAGTTGTTACAATTTTAATTTACTAAAATTGCTTTTATTTGTAATCAAAAGTATTCGGTTTATTAAAAGGAAATAAACCAACGTTTTAAAAAGGTTAAAACGTAACAATACATTATTTTGTAATGAGTGGTAGTTGCCCAGCCCATTATTTTATTTAGTAAAGTAGGTAATGATTTTTATACAGTTTGGCAACGAACTTTTGCATTTAGCACAACTATCTAGTGTGTTTGACTGAAAAACTAGAAGTTAGTGGTACAAATCCAGTCGAAACCGTTCAGTTTTCGTTCATAGTATATTAATTTATATGTGTATGTTGAACCATTGTTAACTAACGATAAAATAACTCGTACATGAAGTTATTGTGTGCCACTATTATTTTTTTTTTTTTGGTTTTTTCTCTTTTAAGAGAGTCGCATGAATTTTGTTAAATCGCGAACAAAAATAACTAGAGTTTTAGTTAAATAATAAGTAGTTATCACTTAGCTCCAATATTACTTTTTTGTTTTGCTTGGACCAGCACTCAGGGGATTACCCCTACCCATGCAATGCATTGTGTTGGAAAAAGTTCCCTAATTTCATAAGAACACATTCCATTGTAGTATCGATAGAACAGTGAAACATAACCCACATTGCGACGATGCTTCAGAGAATCAATAGAGCTGGATGACCTACTGTGACCGACTAGCACATTCGCTTTCTCCTGTACGCGGTCGAGTAACTCCAAAATAGATTTCGAAACACATGAGTTGTATTCCATTTTGGGTAGTATATAAGTGGTGTAAATAATAATGAGATCAGATGAAATGAAGTATTTCTTACAACGTCTTAGAAAACCGAGGCACTGGCATGCTTCTTCCGACTCTTGAAAATTCTGTTTTGTCCAGCGAACATCACACTGAACTCTCATGCCTAGAATATCGAGAGCTTCTGATTCCTTTATATTTACACCACCCATAGAAACAAACAAATTCATTTCTTCATCTAAACAAAACATATCATAGCACATCGTCCTTGAACAAAATATATCTCAAAAATCAATTTTTCATGTTATGTTTTCCAAATATGAGCCAATGCACGATTAAAAACAGATATAGAATTCAGAATGAAGCCACGATGGGTTCTCAAGATAATTGAAAACTTGGGATGTATTTCAACAAATTTATTTACGTTTTTGTGCATTTTTATCACTAACTGTAAAATCTTTATTAATTTGGTCTTATATTAATACTTGAAAGTTTCCTATTCTAATGTTTTACCCAAAAAAAAAAAATTATCAGAAATATAATAATTAGTATGAATAAGGTTCTTTTAAGAAACATTACTCGAAATGCATGTCGTTCATATTTTAATTGTTTTCAAAAAAATTAGTTTAAACTGTTAGGTAAAACATTGGAAAAACTTGGAAATAACGTTCAACGAATGTCGTTCGATAAATCATGCATTTTCAAATTACATAGCATCTTTTCATTTACATAGCTTATTTTATAATTTTTTACTTAAAAGTATATTTTTATTGAATACTAACTGAACCCGGTCCGTGTTGCTGACCCTTAGAAAGCATATGTTTTCTATTGCATCTCGATTTTAATATACAGTGTCGGACAAAACTAAAGTACGGACTCCCAAGACCTGACTTGATTACTGCGGTGGTCATATAACAATTATGTAGCAGATACAGTGCCATGCTGTGCCCTTAAAAAAGCAACGAATGCATTTAAGCCAAATGCATTCCACCAACTTGTTTGTTATATCTGACCCAATACTTTGCCATTATTCAACTAAGGCCTGCTTCAACTCGATCTTTTTTGTTATAGCACGCTTTTTCACTCGCTAATCTAGCTTCTCCCACAGATGCTCTATTGGGTTGAGATCGGAAGATTGGGGAGGGTGTGGTAGGACATGCGAAACATTGTATGAAAGCCACATACGTACAGTATAGGCCGAATGTTTCGGGTCATTGTCAAACTGAAAAGTGAAAGACAAAGGTAAATTGAACTTTTCTGCACTTTTTCTGAGGTGTATA
Organism: Calliphora vomitoria; assembly: GCA_942486065.2. Taxonomy (NCBI): domain Eukaryota; kingdom Metazoa; phylum Arthropoda; class Insecta; order Diptera; family Calliphoridae; genus Calliphora; species Calliphora vomitoria. The sequence continues at coordinate 90,177,897 of OW818029.2, forward strand.
CTTTTGTCCATTATTTCGTCAATGGACACCAGCTCACCAACCCCACACGACTACCCCTCCACCACCATGTTTTACTGTTGATGGAATATTTTGTTTTTCAAGCTCTTTATTAGGATTTATCCATACCGTTTGATGGCCATCATAGCGAAAAATATTAAATTTGCTTTCATCAGAGAATAACACTTGGTGCCAAAAATCATGTGGGTTACGTAAATACTCTTTGGCGTATTCTAAACGATTCTTTGGGTTCCCAGATGAAATAAATGGTTTACCTCTAGCAATAGTTTGCCTTGTGAAGCACTCTTCTGACTGTTGCTGCGTGAACATCATTCCCAAACTCTTCTTTAATGTCTGCAGCAATCTGTGTAGAAGATATTTTTGGACGTAGCTTGACCTTTTTGATTATATGGCTGCATTCACGCTTACTTAAGGATCTAGGACGACCTGTATGTTTAGCACTTTCAAGTGTTGATGCTCCCTTAAAACGTTGCACGATACTTCGAATTGTAAAACGACTCCTTTCTATAATCTCTCCAATCTCAGCATATGATTTTCCTTGAATGTGCAAGTGAAGGATAATTTTGCGCTCATATTCTGTTGTTTTCTTTTTTTGTTAGCCATTTTCATCAAAATTGATAATTATTGTGAAAACTTTTTACAAATTGACATTAACCGTTTAGAAACTGTAAAATTAAAGAAGAAACAATAGGATTTTCTAAGAAAAAAGTGGCTAGATCGATCAAATTTGAAGAATCTGGTTTTGTACAAAATTGTTGATGTGAATTTGGTTGCATTTTGTAGGAATACAACCTATCTGATAAATATATTTTTTTATTACAAATGTGTACAATACGGCCTTTAAATCAACCTTAAAGTACAATGAGCATCCTGTGTTAATACTTAAGTTCGGCACTGTAAATTATTTGATGTGTCAACTCGGGATGTGTAAACATTTTAATTTTTCAAATGTAAGCCAGCAAATAGTCAACGAATGGCCCTGAGCTTTTGGTTATGATTATAGCTAAGGCAAGACAAAACGGGAAATCATCGTCTTTGCCTTTGAATCTGTCACCGATGATTGTTGCCTCAATTAAATTCGGTTAGCATTTTTTTTATGGTCAATTTTGGTCCGTTGCATAATTTTGGAGTGTTTAAAGTTGAATGAATCCAAAAACTCAGTAGGATAATTGACGGCTCATTGTTTTGCCAGGCAGTTTCAATTGAATTTGTTCATTGAGCTTGCTGCACGTCCCCACAGCCAATCCGAATTTTTGTAGTCGACGTTGGTTACGATATCAGTTGACCCGAAGAACGTCGTTTAAAAGCACGAGTTGCTCTTTCGGATATTTTGAAGGAAGTGCTTGGCACATATATAATATACACAGTCTTACAAAAGTTTACATACGTTAGAAATTTTTCTATTTTTTTGGAAAATATATAATTTTATTAAGAGTTGTAACTACATTTTTGTTTAATGGACTTAAAAAATATATTTCCATCATATTTTATAATATTTTGTTGGTAATTGGTCCTTTTAATGTTACATAAGTTTACGTACTCTGCAAAAAAAAATAAAATCAAAAAGTATTTTTAGTGGAAGAAAATGGGCAAAGGCAAAGAAATTTTTGAGCCAATTCGAAGAACCGTCATATAGTTGAGAAATGATGGCAAATCTTTTAATGAAATTGAAATTTTATTAAATCTAAGTAAAACCACAGTCCAAACAATAATAAAAAATTTCAAAGAAAATGGAAATTTTGAAAGCGAAGCCCGCAGTGGGCTTCCCCGCATTCTCGACAAACGAACAGAATGGTATATTATAAGTTCCATTCAAGAAAATCCTAAGCTAAGTGCCGTCGAGCTAAACCGGAAAATGAGAACAAATCTAGAAATTACCGTTTCTGATCAGACTGTTCGCCGATGTATCAAGAGAAATGGGTACAATAGTAGAGTTGCCAGAAAAAAAAACATTACTTAGATCTGTGAATATCCAGAAGCGCTTAGAATATGCCCAAAAGTATGCTCATTGCTCAATTAAATGACCTTACATTTTGGGAGAGGGTAATATTCACAGATGAATGTAAATTTATGATTTTTGGAGGTGATGGACGAACAAAAGTTTGGCGAAAGCCTAATGCAGAGTTCTTACCACAAAATGTTAATTGCACCGTAAAACATGGAGGCGGGACAGTCATGATCTGCTGATGTATGGCGGCAAATGGTGTCGGTAAGCTCAGGTTCATCGATGGTACTATGGATAAGGCCATGTATATCGATATTTTAAAGGATAGCTACCTACCCAGCGTCCAACTTCTAGATCTGGAGGACAATGCAATATTTCTCCAGAACAACGATCCGAAGCATTCATCAACGTTAGTTAAGGAATGGCTTCTATATAACGTTAGAAACAAATAGGAACATCCCCTGCAGTCCCCCGATATTAATGTTATTGAACATTAATGGAATATTTTAAAACGAGGTCTAAAAAATCGACAAGTAACATTAGTTCCAGCACTCAAAGAAGCGTTGATGGAAGAATGGAGTAAAATTACTCCAGAAATAACAAAAAAATTGGCTTTGTTCATGCCAAATAGATTATCAGCTGTAGTTAAAGCCAAGGCCACACAAAATATTAATTTAATTTTTTTAAAGTTTTTTTATCTTACGTAAATTAGCTTTATGCCAAAAAATTAATTATTTTATGTTTTTTAGTAGAATTTAATGAAAATAAATTAGTTTTGTGTTTATATTAAATAAATCCGAAATAGCATAAAAAAAAGTAAATAAAGAATTTTTCACTAAATATTTATTAATAAAGATGAAATATATTAGGGGTATGTTAACTTTTGTAAGACTGTGTATGTGCCATGAACCCTGAAATGCAGTTTAGGCTCGATAATTTGTGTCATTGTTTGAACGTTCTGATTGACATTTTTTTCTCGAATGAATCATTTTGGTTTTTTTGCCAAAAGCCTGTATAGAGCAAACTATATAAACTATCTATAGGAATTGAAGGAAATGTCGGTCAACAATTACACTTACATATATAATCTTTATTTTTACAAAATATTTTTATTTTGATGTCATTAGCGGTATAGTGTAAAAATTTGACTTTATAGTGTTTCCCGCTAAGCAATTCTGAAGATTCTGTGAAAATTTCATCAAAATCTGTCCAGCCGTTTTTGAGTCCATTCGGAACATACATACAAACTTCCATTTTTATAGATTTAAACATTGATACAGAACCTGTGTACCAAGTTTTAACAAATTTAGAGCGGATGAGGTCTGATTCCTTGTTAAACATTTTTGTTTCCTCTCTATTCTATTTTATATTCATAGGTAGAACACTAGTGAAAAATGTACGTACATATTTATGAATATTTCTTGCAAATTTAAACCACTTCAAATGGAGTATTGCACGTGGTTTTATCTAAGTATATACTATTTTTACCCACATATTAATAAAACAATTCATTAAAAATTCTTCTAACCACCATTCATATTGAACTTTTTAATATTAAAATTTCTTAATATAATCTCATTGTTGCGATTGTTATATTTTTTCTGGGAATTATTTTAAGTTCTTACAAGTATTTTACAAACAATATTAAAATATTAAAGAAAAATTAAAATACAAATGCCCTCTTTAATTTCTATCTTTATAATGTTGTAAAAATTTACAACAAAATTCTTTTGAAAGTTACCCTAATTTTACTTCTACAGGTCAATTGTAGCGGCAGCAGAGTATAATGAAAAAACAAAAAACAGCAACAACTTTATTAAGAGATAAAATCGTGTGTGACTGTAAGGCTGGTATTAAAATCAAATTTCCACCACTACAAGCCGTATTTTTTTAAATCTTGACCTTCATTTTTATTAAAATTTTTCTTACTAAGTATTTGTGAGCAAAAGAATGTCGGTTGAATTGTTTTATGTTGTAAATTTCTTTACATTTTTAATAAGTAATAACGAAAACAGCAAACATCAACAACAATAGCAACAGCAACAGCAAACAAATGAAATAAAACAAAATTAATTAAATTTTATGCCAAAGTACTTAATGTTTACGATAGAAGATGCAAATGAAACAAAAAATACGTTTTTTTTCACTCTTAATGTATAGTCGAATTTGGATTTACACTATCCAAAAATAAATCATTTATATTCATATAATATTATCGTCGATATGAATAGTAGATTTTATTTATATTTAGGAGATAATGGGATATTTAAACGATTAGAGTTTCATAACATAACTAATACTAGAAAGAATTATAAAGACCCAACATAAATAGTTATATTTTGGACACCTTCTGTTCTTGATTTTTGATATATAGTGAACCGTATATGGGTATCAAATGAAATAGGATATTTTACTTGCTTTTAAAACAAACAAAAATTCACGAGATGAGAAACTGAAATTCCAGTTTGACTATAAAAGGTGTGTACTTTATCATGTGTTAAAAATACGATATGAAAACTATATAAATTTATGCTCTAAGTTGGCCCGTATCGAAATCCTTTCAATTAAAGATCTTTATTGGTCTCATTTACCAATAAAATGAAAAAGACTTGTTTAATTGTGTTGGCGTAGTTGAAATGTTGAAATTTTTATTAAAAAACAACACCTTATATAAATTTTTCAATATAATTTCACAATAATTTCTTCATTGAGCATCAGCTAAACAAAATATATGAGACCAGGAGGCAGTGAAAAATCTGGCATATCATTCCCTATTTTTGGTCTAAAAATTTTTTGTGATTTTCCTAAAAGACAAAATTTGGACCTCGTGTGGTGTCAGTCCTACATAAACTATTACTCTTCATACCAAGAAATCATAGAACAGGAATATTCATACAGCAGTAATGTGAACTTCTATCTACGGTTTACTTCTACTGTTTCCGCACAATCAAATGAAAGAAAATTGACGAGAGACTTTTTTACCGTTATTTTCGAAATCAAAATAAATTTTATCTCTTGTTTAAAATGGCATGCAAATTTATAATCAATATTTTGGTACATTTTCGCGCTGTTTAACGAAAGATGTCAAATTACAGCTTGAAGTCTCAGCTAAAAGTTAAAAATTCAGCTGCTCCTACCTGCTCCTTTCCAAAAAAAACAGTAAAAACTATAAAGTGATAAAGTAACAAGACATGAATTTTCATGCATGAAATGTTGTTTTTGCCATAATTCTTTACTGTTAAACATTATTACATAATGTAAGTAGTGTTATCAAAAACTGAAATGGCATCAAATAAAGCTGAAATTCAGAAAAGATTAAAGTTGACACTGGGCATAAATGTGGACGCAGTGAAGAAAGGTATGGGCACAACAAACGATGGCAATATGGCAAGAAGGTTTTCCGAAAATCCAGCCAAAACTTGGATGGATACTGGCAAGTTGTTTGTTAATCTCTATGGCTGGTATTACATGCCTGTAACTGTGCATAAGATTTTGGTGCATGGTAGCAAAATTATAGCAGAAGCTATTCTTCCAATAGGTATGTCTCTATCTAAAGGCCCTTATTCAATGATTTAATTTTTACATTTTAATTGATTATTTGTATTAGGTATGCAGTCCGGAAACGAGGAATAAAGACTATAGAGCCTATAGAGCCTATAGATTACATTATTCGTGAAGAATTGGACGTGTAGTCACTAATGAAGACGTAATGCATCATATTTTGTTATCTTCAGACCTATTTATAAATAGATTTCGCTTAAAGCTGCAAATCAAAAAATTGGAGTACGATAATGATGTTAAAAAATTAATAAAAGACTATGCTTAAATTACTTATTCATGTTTTTTCTATGGGAGATGGGCGTAAATGTGGGCGGATATATATGTGTTTTCAGGAGCCCATTCTACAATTATAATATTTATTTTTTGTGAAAATTGAGTTGATGCATTAAAAATCAAGGGAGTCATACCACTTTTTCAATACAAGTTGTATGGGAAGGGCGTAAAATTGGACGGATATTTTTCAAATTTCACACAAATGATTCTGAGTATTTAAAAATGTTATGTCCCAAAAAACAATGCCGTAGGTCAAAATTTAATTTTCACTTTGTATGATTTTTCCATTTTTTTCTAGACTCAAACAAAAAATGCCTATGTGACAAGTTTCATTGTCCTTCAACAACTTTTTTATTTTTAACCGCTGGTTCTTTGAACCTCAACCAATGTGCGGTGGTACCATTGACCCAGTTAGGAGCTTTGTAATATGAGCAAGGAGGCAAGTCAGAATTGTATGCCCTAACAAATTGATTCGGTTTGGATATCAACACTTTTTAAGAAATTATAACAAAGTTCACAATTTCACAACTTTCAAACGATTTCCGGCACTGGTTCAATTAGCAGTTAGTTTATGTGAATATATTTTTTAATACTTCGGTAAATTTTGAAAGAAAATCAGATGATTCTTCAGATATTTAGTTTTTTCTCATAGACCAGCACTCAGTTTATGATACCATACAATCCATTGTTTTGGAACTAGGAAAATTGGTTATGGGATGAAGGATAAAGTGTGTGTTGTTTGTCGAGTTCGAACTTAACTTTCTTGCATTATTTTGGGCAGGAAATACTACTGCAGAAAGTTTATTCTACATACAGTAGTGGAAGAAGTAAAAATATTGTATTGTATATCCAACTGTCACCGATAAGCATATTATCCTTATCCTGCATGTGGACAAGTACCTATGAATTGTAAAAAGATCAGATGCCCTAAAATATTTTCAATCTTTGCTACTTATATAGATAGCATGGCAATTTTAAATTTTCTTAATTAAAGGTGGTGGACAACCTGATCTGTTGAGAAATAAAGATCGAAGATTGGAGGTGCTGTGGCTAAATTGGTTAGCGCATTTGATCCATAAACATGATAAGGTATTTGCGGTCGATACTCATACGATGCCAATCAACAACATTAGTTCATTATAATTATTAGTATTTATTATAGCACCCTCTTTCGGTGCTATTGAGTAAATTTAATAAATATTGGCTACAAAACTAGCTTTGAAGCCAGAAGCGCTGCAACCTGAACTAAACTAATATCAAACATAACGAGCAATAACAGAGTTACCAAATAAAGAACTTTCTTCTACACGGTTTTAAAACTCTTCTTTCTACACTTGAAAAATATGTTTAGTCCAGTGAACATCACATTATATTCTTATGCCCAGCCCATTAAGAGCTACTGATTCCATAATATTTACACCACCCTTATTTACAGATGAAGAAACATGATCTATTGCGTGTTTGAGTATCAAAAAACAACATTGAAATGCATTGTCGCAATCGGCCCTATTCGCAAGAGCCCATTCACAGAATGAAACAATATCCGGAATAAGCTTCATGTTCAGGTTTGCTAGGGATTTCTGAACAATATGGTATGCTTTATAAGAGATTTGTCAAACATCATACAAACCTGGAAAAAATTCATTTAGAATTTCTTTAGAAATTCACATCCGAAATCGAACAGAATTTTATCCAACAAATCGGAATAGTTTTGCAAATTTCAATACATTGAATACAAAATCGGTAACTTGTGCAATCTCTCGGTACGAGGCAGAATCAAATTTTGGTGGTCTAATTCAATGATCGATCGACTTACTTCTGAATTTCCATATGTTTAAAAGTACTAAAGGAATACTCGTATAATTTTTCAATTAAATATTCTCAAATCTGCTACAAATGCAAGTTATTGAACACAACAATGTAAATCAATTTTGAGCTTAATCGGAGGCCATTAGGTACATTGTTCAATTTATGTGGATTATTTGTAATAAAATTGCAATCTCTAGTGCAACATCTGTGAAGCTTGTGGTCTCCGTATATATCATCCGGTAATCCTGACTAATTTGAATAAATCCATCAGCGACACATCTTTGATTATGTTCAGATCATGAGAAAAGCTCATACCAGGATATCTTAGTCTTGGCTGTTATTAAACGTGAAAGTTAATAAAACATATTATACAGATTCCGCCTCTTCTTGCTTCTGACAACATCTGCAGTAATTGTACTAATTCCTAATATTCTTCTTCCTAATCTTCTTCAATTTTCACAATAACTGTTACGCGGGAAACAAATCGGACTGCATGAATAGTATAACATACAGTGCACAGCAGGCACGGATCCAGGTCCACCATGGGGGGGAAAAAAGTAAAATTTATGTTGCATTTTTCTTTTTTCCTTTTTTATATTAAACCTTTTCGCTTTTGGGAGGACATTTCCTTCCCAGCCTGCATTCGCGCCTGGTAAGTAAGTATACATGTAGGAACTCCGACATAGCTTTTACCATGCCAGAAAGTGGCAATAAATATTCGATATTTTATAAGTAAAAAACGTAGACTACAAATGTCTCGTTTCTTTAAAGCAGTTACGTCTAGCTCATATGCACAAAGTGCAAGCTTTTACAAAAGAGCTTTTGGGCGTTCACACCGACAAGCAATCAGACAACAATACTTGCTGTTTATTTTGCAAACAAACAACGATCAGTCAATGTTACGCTGAGCTCAAAAAGAGATTTTAAAGCGGTTTAACACAAACTCATATATCGATGTATGCAAGTTTGGACGAGTAACTGCTTTAAAGGTTCATTCATCGATTACACAGCACAACAAAATGGAGGCTTTTAAAATTATCTGAAACAGAAATATATGATCCTTATGTATTTGCATCTGCTCTTCTACCAGCTCTAGTTTTATTATGTATATGCAACATACTCACCAATGTGACTATACTCAAATTCCCGAATAACCTTTTAATGAAAGAGATTTTAGTGCAGATTAGGTTAGGTTAGGTTCCATGAGCAGCTATTCCTCAAGCAGCTCATTTGGATCCATTCAAATCTGATCCCATTGTGAGACCCAAGGAGTATTCATCAGGGTATTTGCAGTACTTCCGTTGAATCCAAATTAAACCAACCAGATTCCCGTATGAAGGAATAAATTCGTCTCAGATTCATCCTTGATAGCTCGTCCAAACATGATAGAAATAGAGATCCGAGGATACGTTCCCTCAGTCTCTTCCTCTTCTTCATTATGGCAGCTTCTACAGTAATCGACCTCGCTGTATCACAGGAAGTTTCATTAGTCCACCTGTTTTGTGCAGTCTCATATAGTTTCTGCTGAACAGCCATCTTGCATTTAACAAGGGAAATACCAGAAAAGGGGTCGATCGCCTCCTCACTCATCATCGCTCCCCTTTTGGACAAATCATCTGCTATACAATTACCCTGATTTCCATCGTGTCCAGGGACCCATATTAGCGTTATCCTATAATGTCTCGCTATCTCATTTAGGGATATCCGGCATTCCTCGGTTAACCTAGATGTCGTAAAGATACCCGCTATTCCGTTAACGGCAGCCTTATTGTCAGTAAATATACATATATCACCAGATATTTCATAATACCTCAGCCAGTTGGATGCACGTTTAATGGCAGTAATTTCCGCCCGAAGAACAGTGCAGAAGTTAGGTAGCCTAAAGAAAGATTTTATCCCAAAGTTTTCAATATAGAAACCTCCACCGACCCTGTTACCCGTGTTAGAGCCATCAGTGTATATCCGTATGACCTCAGCAGGGGGGAGGAGTCAGCGTTGCCATAAATCCCTATTCGGGATCATAATATGGAAGTGCCTATCGAAAAAAGGTTTTGCGATGCAGTAATCGACATGTATGTGCCCATAGTAATTCAGTATCCTAGAGTGTCCAGGCTCCTTACCAGACCACGAACAACCAGCAGTTAGTCTCACGGCAGAGTTGAGAGCCATTTGTATCACCATCAAATCAACTGGTAACCAGTTAAGAATAGTAAAAAGTACCTTAGAGGAGGTAGAGCTTATAGCGCCTGTAATCAGTATCGCGATAGTCCTAAGAACTCGCTCAACGGCCTTCCGGTGAGTAGCATTATCCAGAGCCTGCCATCACACCAATACTCCATAGAACAAGATGGGTTTAACGACTGCTTTGAAGATCCAATTGATACCTTTATGTGGATTAACTATACAGAACATATTTAAAGGTTTTCATCGTCTTTCGTGAAATATTAAGCGAATAATATAAAATATAGTGACAAATATTATATGTCACTATATCTTTAAAACTAGAGCTGCTAGAAGAAAATAATTAGCATTCTCAATTTAACCAAAAACAATGGACAGAAGTCTGAAAAATGTTGGTGTGTTGCCCTGTGTTTTATTAGTTATCGCAACCAATGAGGTATGGATCTATTACTATGGCTCTTTCAAAAAATTTGGAAAATATCAAATCTCAAATCTTTCTATATCTATAACAAATAATTCCTAACTCTGTATCTTTAGCATCTGACACTGACCTTACGCCTTATAACGAGCAGACAGAAAACAATAAAAAAACAACAATAATACAAAACAAAAGAAAGTCAGTTACTGTTACGTTTAACAATTTTACTGCATTAACAAATTACCCAAAATATTACAACATTAAAACTTAATGTGAAGTAAAGAGAAAAAAAAGAAGCAAGAAGAACAACAACAAAAATAAAACCAAACCACATACAATGATACCTTCCTGCACACACCCCAATAAGTAGATGAATAACAAAAGAATATAAATGAATGAAAAAAAAAAAACAAATGCATAAAAACAGGCGTCGTAATAAAAACGACAATGACTAAACAAAACAAAGAATGAAAAAATTATGTACTAATGTAGTGATACACTTCAACAAGTTACAACATCCGGCGGATGTAAGAATATGAACAACTGTTGAAAATAATTTCTGTGCACACGTATAATAATTACACACTTACATACATAACTAAATATCATGTGAATGTACTTGTAAACATTCGTATATATGTATGTTAACATAAAACAGGAATACATTGATACATTTTATTTATACTTATGTATGTATTTTATACTTATATATATATATTTATGTACATTTGTGTGATTATGTTCACATTGCCCTGATACATTGGATAGCGGCTATTTTTCAATTGGCATTACTACAGCCAAAATCAGATTAAAGTCTTGTACTTGAAAAAACGTGCCCTGCAACAGCTTCTGATGATAAAATGAATATTAAGAACGAGAATGAAACGTACAACACAAACTTATTTTATTTTATAAGTACTACTAGTTGTTAAAGGAACAAATTAGCAGGGGCAAAGAAATTAAACGAATGTAATTTGTTGGGAAAAATTAAAGAAATAATAACAATCGCCTAAGAGAACAAAATAATAAAAAAAAAACTGTTTTTTTATTACAAGTCAGGTGTTAAAAAAGTGCTGAATGAGACCGGTGCATTTATAAGAGTGTTACGCCAAAAGTTTTAATGAAACAAATGTATTTCTTCAAATCAAAACTTTTTTATAACCATCATCAAACATATGGGGGTATATTGGGTTTTACATTCCGTTTGCAACATATCTCAATATTGGTTGCATAACAAAAAAATATGTATATTCTGGGTCCTCACCCGTCCGTCTGTTATTGGCACAATAGGGCCTCAAGGAAAAGACATACGGAAATGATATTATTCTTAAATATTTATTATAGATCAGAAATACTTGGTATTGAAAATAGGCAAAATAGGTCAATTAAACCCAGAGTTATTGAGCAAAACGTGAGACAACTTTTAAAATAATTGATATTTTTCGAAACTGTTTTGTTAGTTTCTTTAAATATTGTTACGAATGTGCAATAACGATTAGAATTTAACGGTCCGTAACAACTGCCTGCAATATTCATCATGTTTATAAACACGTCCATCAGTAGCATGCGGTTATTAGCATTGTTTGTAAGTATGGCCACACTAAATGTTTAAGCTGCTAACATTAACGTCGAAAGCTCTAGAATTCGAATGTACTAGTTTGTCCGTTAAGAGCATTGTAGAAGATTCATGATAGATGGTGTGTGTATAAATAGTGGCATAGGTGGCAGTCGTGAGTTGAGTTGATCATTGGCACTGTTAGAGTTAACATCATAAAGTGTGTGTGCATTTCTTCGAATTGCTAAACATGTATAAAGACACTGAGTGACTATTTGAACTCTTGTTGTTGTAGATTTTAAATAAATAAAGAGTTGTTACAATTTTAAACTACTAGAACTGCTATTTATTTGCAATCAAAAGTATACGGTTTATTTAAAGGAAATAAACCCCCGCTTTTAAAAGGTAAAAACGTAACAATATATTTAAAATGAAATTTTTCACACACTTTTCTTTTGATAAAAATAAAATGGTAAGAATCGGTCCATGATTTCTCCCCAGTATATTGTTCTATGGTACATAAATGACTATGGAATAGCAGTATAAAAACAAACTACAAAACGAAATTTTGTTTGAATCGGTCCATATTTGACCATAGTCGTGTAGTCGAATGAAACCGCATGTATTAGGTAAAACACTACTTATGTCTGCTGAACAACACCCGTTATAATATTTGTAAAATAATAATAAGCGGCCATTTCGATTTTTGGACGAATAAAGCCAGTGCGGAAGGGAAGAAATATGTCCGACAACGTCTCAAGAAGCTCAATCACCTAAATTTTTCCTTCGCAACATCAAATATATGACGATTCTAACGGTTTTCATACTGTATTCTAGTACCTAGAATCAAAAGGTTATCTGAAACTCCAACAGTTTCGTTACCCATAAGAATACATGATAGTGGTGAAGCCTCAAGTCGTTCATATGTCAACAGGTAACACTGAATTTTGAGTGCGTTGAAATTAACTCGGTTCAATTTATCGAGTCATACACATTCATATTCAAATTTAGTTTGGATCGGTCCATATTGACCATAGCCACCATAAATAGACCACTTCAAATATATACGATCTGCGTAATAGTCGTGTGTTCCGAATGAAGCCGCATATATTAGATATAAGACTACTTATGTCTGCTGAACAATACCTGTGATAATTTTTGTAAAATAAGGATAAGGAGCCATTTGCATATACGAAATAGGTCGGAAGGGGAGAAATATGACCGATAACGTTTCAAGAAGCCCATGCAACATCAAATATAAGTATGACGATTCCAATAGTTTTCACACTGTATTCTAATACCTAGAATCAAAAGGTTATCTGAAACTCCAACATTATCGTTACCCATACGAAGACATGATTGTGGTGAATCCTAAAATAGTTTGTGTGTCAACAGGTAATACTGAGTTTTGAGTGCGTTGAAATTAACTCGGTTCAATTTATCGAGTCATCCACATTCATATTCAAATTTTCCATTTAATGTTAAATAAAAGCATCGATGTGATGATGTTAATTTCGGAGACACATCTTACAATTAGATATAACTTCTACATATCAAGTTTCTCCTTTTTTTATAAAAACTATCCGGATGGTAAGACACATAATTAGAAACCGATTGAGACACTGTGCCCTAGATGCCTTTTCAAAGGATTATATGCAAGCAACATCTATTCGCCTTGAATGACCAACACTAGGAGATCGGTTTCTGTCATGTGGGGACTACAACGCCAAACTTATATATTGGGGTTCGCGATTGGTGAACAGCTGGTAGACAGAGGTAGACAGCTGTATAAGGGTCGAGATCATCTCAAAAATTGATTAGATTTCGGGTCTCCTGGACACCCAACTGATCCTAGAAAAATTGCTGATCTAATAGACTTCGCTACATGTAGAAATATTAGTCAAAATGCAATATCCACAGAAATATGATCTTATTGCGAGAGACCCCCAATTACAAGATTTCCTTAAGACTGAAATATAGGAAACGTATCAGCAGTCATCCACACAAATCCTATTTGACAGTGTGAGGAAGATGTATATAAAAACGTCAATGACTTCACGTCATTGATAATTTCGGCTCTGGAACACTCTAGGTGCCAAATCCCTACAAAATCTAATACGCCTATTTCAAATTCAAATATTTAAAGACTTCTTCTCGAAAAGAGAAGTCCCAGAAAATAATGGAAAGATCATCTGCTGCAAAGAAGAGGATCGCACAAACGAAAATTATATTAAAAGTTTGTCGAGAACAAAATACACAAATTTCTCTCTTTGGAAGGCAACAAGGAACATTAAGCCACCGGTAGACAACAAAGTGCTTCAAGAAAAGCTGACGGAATCTGGGCACGTAATACTGGGCTATAGAAAAAGCCACAGTATTTGCTGAACATTTAAGTAAAGTATTTTAACCTAATTTCATGACAAATGAGATCGATCTCGAAAAATTGTCAGTTTCAACAATGGCTATTGCAGCTCAATTCGCTATTAAGTCTGAGAATGTTAATAGAGTTATTAAAATTAATTTAACTTGAAAAAGTTACCGGGATATGATTTAATAACACAATCAATGATTAAAAACCTACCAAATGTGGCAATTGTTGTGCTTTCTATATTGTTTAATGCGATCTTGGAACTTGGAATTTATCCAAAAAATTGGAAAATGTCTTAAATAATAATAATAAGATTTAACCCTGTCATCTTCTTATAGACCTATTACCCTAATCCCTTGTTTGACAAAGCTAATCGAGAAAATATTCCAGGAAAATATCATAGCATTTTTGAATGCTGGAAACATTATCCCAGTACACCAATTTGGTTTCCGTGAACATCATGGCACCATTGAACAAGTCAATCGTTTAACTGGGGAGATTAGAAAGTTTTTTGAATTAAAGAATTATTATTCTGCCGTCTTTTTGGTCGTTGCTTAGGATTTTGACAAGATATGGCATAAAGTTGTAGTACATAAAATCAAATTTTTACTACCATTATATACTCATAAATTGCTGGAGTCTTATCTATCGAATATTCTTTTTAGAGTTAAGTACAATGATTATGTGGTGAGAGAATACAAGATTAGAGCAGAGAAACAAGCCGACGGCGCGTCGCCGCCGCTTATATTTTGAGTTTGTAGCCGCGGCCCTTTTTTGTCGGCTCAAAGTAAGCCGCCGATATTTTTGGAATTTTCAAAAACTACATTTAAAAATTTTGTTTTCAATTTGCAAATTATGTCTTTTTCAAACAAAATGAAAGTCAATAATATTTGTCTGAAGTGGTTTACAGAATTTCGTTGTGGCCGTACAAGCACGGAAGATGCCGAACATTCTGGACGACCGGTTGTGGTCTCTGCACCCGAAAGAATTGAAAAAAATCACGATATGATGTTGTCCAATCGGAGATTGCAAGTGTGAGAGATTGTGAAAGCCATAGGCATCTCACATGGCTCAGTGGTTTCAATTTTGAATGATCACTTGAACTCACACATGTGTAGATTCCATGGCAAAAATCCATGAATTAGGCTACGAAATGCTCCCTCTTCCACCCTATTCTACGAATTTAGCCCCGAGTGACTATTTCTTGTTTTAAAACCTGAAGATGAACGATGAAATCATCTCATGACCTCGACCAATCTTATCTTCTTGGAAGGGATAAACAAATTGGAGAAACGTTGGACAAAGTGCATAGAGCTCAAGGAGACTTTGTTGAAAAATAAAGTAATTTTTTTATCCAACAACATGTGTTTCCTTCAAAAAGACACGGACATTTCATCCACCCTCGTATATGACTAAATTTTGGCCGACAAAAACAAGATAGGAAAATTATGAAACATAATTTAAAAACAAAACTTAAAAATTTAATAAAGAAATATAAAATTTTGTTATTGGACAATTAGAGACGAAAATTTAGCCGCCGCCGTTTTATTTAAGCGCCGCCAACGCCGCCGCAGAAAATTTTGACTCGGCTTGTTTCACTGGATTAGAGCTGACGTTCCACAGGGAAGTGTACTAGGACCAACGTTATATTTGATTTACACTTATGATTTGCCTACGTGCGATAAATTAACAATTTCTACATTTGCTGATAATAACGCCATTATTGGCTCACACGAAAACCCACACATAACATACGTGTGGAGGCATGGTTGAAAAACTGGCGAATAAAGGTGAATGAGCTGAAAAGTAAACATGTTACGTTCGCTCTAAGGAGAGGAAATTGACCACCTGTCACACTCAACAAAGTTAATATACCGCAATCTGATTATCTCACCTACCTAGGTATTCATCTAGATAGACGGCTTACTTGGCACCGTCACATAGAAACCAAGAGACTTCACATGAAGCTAGAAACCGCTAGCTTTCATTGGTTAATCAGTGATCAATCAAAATTAAGCCTTGAATATAAAGTCATCCTATATAAGACTGTTTCAAAACCAATTTGGACATATGGAATTTTATTATGGGGAATGGCTAGCAACACTAGTATTGATCTTATACAGAGGGCCCAATCTAAAATTCTTAGAACCATGATGGGAACATCATGGTATTTAAGAAATAAAAACATCCACAGGTACTTGGAAGTGCCGTTATTAATGGAATAGGTCAAGAAAGTCCCTGAGAAATATATTGTAAAACTTCAAAGCCAACCCGATCCAGGCTCCGTAGAGCAGATCTACCCTCCGCTAAGATGATTGGCATTTATTCATGGTGAGAGCAACTATTTTTAATGTTAGTTATAAGATTTAAATACTTACCCCCATAAAAATTTATATTTATAAAATTTGTTTTATAAACCTTTGATAAATTTAAATATTGTTTATGCATATAGGGGTTATTATTAGGCCTATAAAAAGCAGATTCAATTAATAAAAAAACGTATTCATTTTTGAGTGCTTAGTCTCAGAAAGAGTTGATGATTGAGTATATGATTGACAGATATTACTGACATACGCGAAATAATAAGTTGGTTTTGAAGTGATTGTTAGTAAATCTTTCTTGAAAATGAAAAAAAGGAATGACGAAGAAACGAAGCCCTCGGCCACTCCAGAGTTCAAAATGAATTTCTCTGAACAAATTCATCTATTACTACCCGACACCGAACGAGATCAATTACGAAACTAGTCCATCATGCCACACCCGGTCAAATGCCTTCGACTACAAATGCTTTCGACTATCTCTCCCATGCGGTATATTGATTCACATTTTCTAAAAGAAGTTTATTCGAAATATTCTAAATAGTTGGCATGGTGGTGGTTTAACATGCTCTTCATAACCTTTGAGAGCGCAGAACAATTTTTAAATTTTTAAACATTGCAGTGATTTTTTTTATTAAACATATTTGGGCAATTCACAAGGTCTCTTATCAGTCATAATGTCCTAATATATCAAGACTCGGCGGATCGGCTTAACCGATTCTTAGGCATTCGGTATTGGTCTCTGCTGGTTTGGTACGATAACACAATAAACATTTCACTGAAAGTAGCATTATTTTAGGAAATTTTTTGCTTGAAAAGCCATAAAAACCATTGTGAAATATTGGGACATTATGACTATATGACATGATAAGAGACCTTGGGAATTGACCAATTATTAATTTTTGAAAATAATTATTAGGTTCAAAATTATAAATTGCAGGGCTAAGAAATTGTGTGTCAATCACTTAATCCATTGGACTAAGTGAAGTAGGATAGGCTGGGGGAGTTGAATATGTGGGAAGTATCATTCTGATCATACATTTGTCATGACACGGTCTATGTGGATGCAGTAAGCATTGATCCCGCTGCTCCATCTCGACCTAAGTTATGCCAGAAATTTGCTATGGGCACTGAGCGACTCCGATGTACGACATTCACGAGGTATCCTGTAGCCGCGGCATTGATGCCGCTTCTATGAGTGCCGTATACGAATTACAATCCATTGGATCCTACACACACCTTTATAGGTTCTTCTCTTATACACAAAGGTCCTTCCTGACATGCCTCGGGGGAGGCTTTAGCTCTGTGATTTTGAAGCTAGGATGACAACTACGATAACATCCCAGAAAGGAACTGTTTCGACAACTTGAACTTTTGTTTCTTTACTGGAAGAACCTTTGTTTCCTTGTATAGATGGTGCTCCCAGGTAGTCTGCTTGGAGCGCGTAAAGGTCCTTACGGCAGCATTTTGACAGATTTGAATATTTCTTCACCGGATATTACTCTATGAAGGTGAGCACACTGGAGCAGTGTAATTGACTACTGACTGACCAATTGTCTTTTCCCCCTTGGGGCATGGTGAGCTCCACACCTTGATGTTATGCCTCAAGGGGAAATATGGAGCGAAACCGGGGCTCCGAGACGCACGGGTCTCAGACCTGGTAAGAGTTAATTTATTAACTCGCAGCTGACTAGAGTCTTATCTAGTATAGCGGGGGTCCTTTGCCCCAGGACTTAGGTCCTGTAGGACCGTTGGTGAGGTCACTTCGGTGAGGTACGCTATGGCTGTGGTTAAAACCCAAAGCGGGAAGAAGATCGTTGGTTAAAGGACTGATATTTGGGCTAGTGCTAAATTTCGGACTACCAATTGTATCTTACTAGGTGCTGTTGCTGACTCAACAGAGCCATTGAAAGTAGCAGATAACCAACTGGCGTTTGTGCTCAGGAAATGTATTGAGGCAGTAGCATTCGTGATGTACTGGTCGTTGGACTTGGTTCTTTGTCGAGGTCAAAAGTGTGTGATTATAGTACACTCACTTTGACTTTTATCGGCAGGGAGCTTTTGAAGTCAGAGACCATACATTGGACTGGATTACCAGGCCGGATGTTGCAGCTTTGATAATTGTCCTGGGCTGGTCAGTTGGCTAGCTAGCTATGGATGGCAGGGATTAGATAGCCCGAGCTCTCGAGCAAGGGGATTGTGCATTGATCTGTGCAATCTTTGTACAAGAAGTTGCCAATTGAGTGTACCTTGCAAGTCATTCAATGGCGCTGATAGACGCATTGTTTCTATCCGGTGTTAAGAGCATCATGAGGTCTAAGCCTTCGCGGCAGGTACCCATGATAATCTTAGACACATTTCTGACCAATTGTCTTGTAGATACTTAGTCCACAAGGTTTTTATCTCTCCAAGGTAATGAACATTTGTCTATAAACTCTACGAACGACAGACGGCCACTGAGATAATTTACGACCCATATCTTCGAATTGTTGGGTATTGAGAATAGCAGGATATACTGGAAGAGAATGTCGTGGCTGTCGCTGTTCAAGACCTTTGACAGATCTAGAGCCACGAGCATCGTCCTTTCACAAGGAATCTGCTGGTTTAAGCCCTACGAGATCTGCGTGGCAATGGCGGTTAATACTAGGTAAAAAAAAGCCGGGAGGTGTTGCTCCGCTGGTGAAAATTGTAGAGTTAATGCTGTGATTGGAAGCCCTTGGCCGTGTAGATCGGGCCATTCCGGTGGGTACAAATGGCTGTCTGGGTAGTGTATCACAGAGCAATTTAAGACATCCTAATGAAATTTTACACGGTCAGAGCTGAGGTGGTCACCAAAATCATTATAAATTAAAAAATTATAAAAGAATGCCAGGTTTGTGAGACTCCTGATGGATATTAATTACAACAAGTTGGTATTACTGACAACTTTAGAACTTGATGATTAACATTTTAAAAATTGCATTACATATTTGTGAAGTATAATTTTTATTTTCACCTGAAAAAAATATTTTTGTAGACATTTTCAAGTACAATCTAAATATAAAATTTATTAAATTTATTAGTAAATTTTTTAAAATTTGCTTTTTATGTTGGTCACATTAGCATAAAATTGAATAATGTTTGGCTAAAAGCCTTGTGGGTTGACATGGCTTAATGGTCATGGTAATACTGGGAAAACATTTAATATTACATTTAATTGGTTTCCATGTTGTGATTTCAATTTTCTTAACAATTACACTTCAAGTGTAAGAAATCATATTTTCTTTTAAGCTATTTTTTTTTATTTATTTTTTTTTTTTTTTTTGGAAATAAGACACCATGACTTTATTATGATTATAAAATAATCATTAATTCCTGAGAATTATTAAATATGATTTTTTGTTGTTAATGTATACAAAAAATAACAATGATGAGTATATAAAATAAACAAATTATCACTTAATAAAAATAATTATTGGCTATTATTGTATTTAGAGACGTTTTATTTCGCTTAAAACCGAAATAAGTATAAAATATTGATATGAAATAAAACCTTTTTAAAGTTTTGTAATAAATTTCACAAATTAAAGTCTAAAATATTATCTGTAAGTTTTATAAACTTTGTTTGTTCTGTCCATTATTATTTATCTTAATTTCAACAAAAAAAAAACAACCACAAGAACTCTCAAAGAAACCGAGTAAATAAATAAGTTTCAAAACTTTACCACTTTATTTGACTTAGAAAACGCACCCAAGTCCTGTAACTTAAATAAAAGTAAGAGAAAGTGTTACAATAAACAAATACTCTGTTCTTAGACATTATTTTTTTACGCTTTTCCTTTTTCTCCTAAAAGTAACAAATAAATAAATGATGGTTTGCTATTGTCTGGCTAATGGTTCTTGTTTTTAGTTACAACCAACAATAACAACTGCCATGGAAAAATGCATTAGAAATTTGTATTTATTACAAAATCATCAAACCCTAAATATATAAGTAGGTATGTACTTGATATTTTCTTGTTTCTTTTTTGGGTTTTCACTCTTAAAGTAAAGAAAAATATATTTCTTTATGACAATGTTGCGGTTGGTCGACTTTTCTTATTTTTGTTAATCATTTATCAAATCCTAAATGTTTGTGATTTCTTCTTTTTTTCCTTTTTCAGTTAGGTTCTTTAGTTTAGTACCATTATTAATGGCAGCAAATAAAGACATTTATCTAATTTGTTGTTAATAACTAATTTGGCTGAAAGTTACGTTCGGAATTTACATGACGAAGCTGAGTATGATAGAATTAATTACGTATGAGTGATATAAAACCGTAATGCTCATACGACGTATTGTAGTTGAAGAGTTTTGTTAATCGATTTATAGTGATTTATATAGGTTATTTGTTAGAGCGTTAGCACTCTGTCTTAAGTAATAGTTGGATTACTATTTTGATAATAGTATCTCGTTTATATAGGTTGTGAGAAGTTTTTGTTGCGAAACAAGTGAAGAATTCTAAGAGTCGTGCAGTTTTTACAGGGTAAAACAAAATTAGATGGTTTACTTACCTTGTGGTTAACAATTCGATTGTAACTTTTTAACCAACATAACTTTTGCGGGTCATGAGCAAAATTATTATTGCGAACAGTTTTAGCATGCTTAAGTACCGGCATATACGACTAAAAAATGGCATTTATGGCTAGAATCTGAACTGCACTTTTGAGATTGAAGTTTTTAAGCTTGAGCTCCAAATTTGTTCCCTTCTGTCAAGCAAGTGGGTGAGCAGTTGCTTTTTATAATTTAATTTGACCAAGTTGATAACGTTTTGATCTAACGGTTGAATAAGCTCAGTGCAATTGGGTGGTAGATTCATTGCTATAATTAAATCGTCATCACTTTTTAGTTCCTCAACTGGGTGACACGTCGCGTTATCTAAAAGCAAAACTGCTTTTTGCGGCAGACTTTTTGAAGCCAAAAATCCTCGGACTTAAAAAACATTTACTTAAGAACAATTTACTTTAACTAATTGGTGAAAATTAACTTGCGTGGATAACAAATTCGTGATGGAACTAGTCTTTGAATATAAATGATGTCATCCAGGCGTTATTACTGGAGTTGTATATTACAGGATTATTGAAAAAGCCTATAAAGGCGCGTGAACTTTTCGATTTTCCAACAACCAACAATTTAACTTTGTCTGTGCCATTCGTATTTGAACAGGGCAAAAAAGTTATTCGTTTTTTACATATTTATCTTCCGGGTGCTGTTTTCTCATTACATGTGACAAAAGTGTTATTTGGAAGCATCCTATAATATAAACCAGATTCGTCGGCATTGTAGATTTGGTGAAGAGTCAACCCATGCTCATCAACATAATCCTTAAACTATTTCACAAATGGATCAATAAGTTGAGGTTTCGAAGACAATTAATTTTTAAAAATCTAATTCCATGTCGACGCTTAAATTTCTTCAACCATCTTTCACTGGCATTAAAACCTGAATTGGTTTGATACATTTTGGAATACAAATGACTGGCTTCAGTTCGTAAAATCGCTGCTGATATTGAAACATTGTTTCCCTTTGATTTACAAACCACTTATAAAGCATTTTTTCCATTCTTGGGTACTCAGCTTTCTTTAAGGTCCAACGTCGGCCAGGGCCACTTTCTGTTGTACGTACGAACTTGTTTAATGAATTTTCTTGCATTATAATGCGGTGCAACTTGTAATTCATGCAAACTAAATTCATGGAATCTCCACTTTTAAATTTATTTTAAAATCTAAAATTTTTGAGAAATCGTTTTCTTTAAAATATATTGAACTTTTCCCATATTAAAAAGGGTATTTACACAACAAATGACACAAATAAACTGACAAAATTGATGATAAAATCATGCAAAAAGTTTAATATACCAAAAGACAAGGATTTTCCTCTTTTGGTTATATATATTGGAATCAAATTAAAAAAAAAAAATCAGATAAAAGTCGCGAAAATGGAACACGTTTTTCGTAAACTGTAGCGAATTTAGAACCTGCAATATTAAAAATTAAGCCGTCGCGATAACCGGGCCGTAGATAATGGGTAGTCGCGAATACTGAGCTTGCACTGTATTTATTATCTAATATCTGGAGAACTATAATAGTGGCAGGAAGAAGATGTTCTGCTTTCAAATATAATATTCATTATGGAATATTTTGGGAACTACTATAGACAGAGTTTTCATACTACGTTTAAATTGCTTTGTTGCCAGTATCCACTGTTTGTCTTAAAGTGAGAGGTAATGCGCTCAACATTCGGGTTTTGTTATTAATGGATATCTGGAGATATATAATAGTGTGATGAATACTTTGCATGTGTAATTTTGGTACCATTGTACGTAATGCTAATTGGTTGTACTAGATCATACAAAGTAAATATGTCTGTGGTTATTTTTAAATATCTAAAGAACTGTTATAACTAGGGTCTTCTAACTTTTTATAAATTACTTTCCTATAATTGTAAGTAAATTGTCTAAAAATAGGCTGGAAGAAAACTTGTCCACTATAAAAACCTACGAAAGTATAGCACAGCAGACGTTTTAAGAAAAGTATGAAGTTTTTTTAAAATCGCAGAATATTTTTTATACTCTCAATGACAGAATCATACAATTAATAACTAACAAAAAATTCCGGTACTAAGGAGTGTTATCGTGAAATTCTTAACACACGTTTTTCATTAAAACTTTTAACCCAAGTATTACACGATTTTTTTTTTTTTATCATGTTACCTTTGTAAAACATGTCAATTATTATGTTTAATGTCCATTATATTCATTTGTTGTTAATCTGATTAAAATGAGTGACCAGAAAAAAGTGCGTACTAAAATTATTAAATATTTTCAACAAAACCCAACTTGGTTCTACAAAAAGTTGGCTAAGCATTCAAAGGTCGGCCGTCAAACTGTTTCCAATGTTATTAAACAGTACCGGGAGAACTTGTCCGTTGATAGAAAACCTGGTTCAGGTAGAAGAAATGATCCACATGATGTTTCTAAAGCCAAACAAATAGAAAGCATTTACAAAAGAGCTCCCAACATATCCGGTAGGAAAGCAGCCCGCTTAGCTCAGTGCTTGGACTATTTGGTACGAAAAGTTAAAGATAATGCAGGTTAAAAAACATACAAGGCTCAAAAAGTTCCTGACAGGAACGCTGCTAAAAATCTAGAGGCCAAAAAAAAAGAACGGAAATTGAAGTCAAATTTTATACAAAAAATACTCCTGCTGCATAATGGATGACGAAACGTACGTATGGAAACTTTTTCAATTTGTCAAAGATTGACAAATTGACTCTTTCAAGTATCTTCTTTTAAAACTCTTAAAACTGTAAATTGAATAATTTTATGATTTAGTGTTTCATTTCCATACCATTTCATTTATTGATCATTTCGCTCCATATAATTCATCAACACTATTCTCAATTATATACCACTCATTCATAATTACAGTGATACATTTCATTCAATAATTCTAGATTTTCCCGTTACTTTTCTCAATGAGTTTTTTTTTCAATGAATTTATTGAATTCATTGAGAGATTGATAGATAGGTATTCAAGTAGGGGATTAATGATCAGAAATTGATTCAGAACTGAGACGTCAAATAAGAAAGTTTAAATTGATTGTAGATTTTTATAACTTTAAATAAACGTGGCCTTTATTGAAATTACATAATTAATTACATATTGTTTAAAATAACACTTTTAAATACAACAAACCAAATAAATTGATTTAAGAAGTCCACCAAATAAACCTGATTAAAAGTGGTCTCGAATATAAATCAACTAATCTTTAAACCAAAGCTTGGAACCACTTGCTTTGTTACCACGTGTGTGCTCTTGGATCTGGAGACTTCGAAAGGATCTCTTATGGGTAATCGGCCTTCTATTCCATCAAGTTATTTGTTGGCATTCCCCTGGAGAATAGTTTGGTGTAAAGTAGCTCCGGATTTCAAAACTTTGGTAAAGTACAAATAATATACATCTGTACCGAGATTCGTTAGTGAAAGTTCTGTAATTAATTTTCAAGTCATATTTGACTTAAGGAATCCAATAATTTATAAAACATGATTAAATTCGGCATAAAATTTAAGAAAAATCTATACCTTAAATCACGTTAGAAATATATCATTTCCATATCTACTTTCTTCGTTAAAAATTTCCATACATAAATTATACCATTTGTTAAAATTTAAATCTATTTGTTACTACTTACTCTATTTGTTGAAAATTTAAATGTATAAATGTTAAGTCTTGTTAAAAATTTCAGTTGTTAAACATTTTTTTATTCATAACGTAATTAATAATTTCCATCCCTGTAAAAAGTTCTATTTGTGATTTTTGTTGTTCTATCAGTATTTACTGACCTTCATACATTTTGTAAGTTCATTCATAAATTTTGTTAAGCATTGATCAACGGAGTTGTCAAATTTGCTTTTTTTTGTTTTATATTTTCTCTCCTTTTATCAGTGTTCTTTACAATATATAATTATTAATCTCACACAGTTATTATCTAAGTACTATGTCAACCCAACGAACATTTTGCAGAGGCCTCAGCATTAGTCGTTAATCTAAATGTAAGATTTCTTTTATATTTCGAATTATATATATATATTTATAAGTTATACATTCTAGAGTATAGTATTTCATATCTTATATAATAAGATTTTAGAATCCCTAATCGAACTTTATCGTGTATTAATTATGTTGAATTATTAAATATATTTTGAAAATCGAAAAATGGAATAAGTTTAATTAATTGAAGTTAAGGAAACTTAAACGAACGGTAGTGTATATCTGGGGTTCTTCAATAATATTTTATTAGGATAGATATGAAGAACATTGGTTGGTGAGGGCAGAGGTCTTGAAAATCTAAAGATCCATTGGTAGTGAAATCAAATGAAATTGTTTTGTCTTGTAAATTTAGATTCCGTTGATATAGAAATAGCCCTTTTGTCCGTCTGCTTTTACTAAACGATAATAAATCCTATTTTGTTTACTTTGAGCACGTTCCTCTTTTGTTTTGGTAATAACTAGGATAACGAAAGTCAAGAACCACACCCCATCCGGCGAGTCCTAGCCCATGATAGAACGTGCAGACTTCTCGTTATGCCAATTAAAATTTGTGTTGTTTCAACAAACAACAACCTAACAACAATGTACCATTACAGCAGTTGCGGCAAAAGAGCCAATAATTTGTTACAATGGGCTCTATAAATACCGAAATTTACATCAAGGAATGTTCACAAAAAAGGCTGCTTCCTTTTATAAGATTTCTTAATGTGTCCACTTATTTTTGACCTGACTTGGCATCCTGTCACTATGGTAAGAAAGGTATTGAGTGGTAAAAGAACAATAATGTGGTATTTGTACCAAGAGAGGCAATTCCTCCAAACTGTCCAAAGCTAAGGCCAGTGGAAAGTTATTGGGCTCTTGTTAAAAGAGAATTGAAGACACAAAAAATGTTTCCAAAAGTGTGGTAGATTTTAAAAGGAGATGGACTACTTGTTCGAGCAAAGTGACAGAAAGCACTATACAAACGGTAATAGAAGGGTTTCCGAAAAAGGTTCAAAATTTCATCACTTTTTGGTAAAATGTAATAATAATTTTAATCAAATAAAAAAAGTTAAAACCGTAAGTTAAGTGGTTTCGTTTTTATTAAAATATGTGTATGTTAAGAATTTTTCGATCTCACTACTTTACATACGAATTTTACTTCTTACAACATTATTATAATAAAAAAGCCTTTAATTTCATACCTGATAAGTTGTTTTGGTTTTATAGTATAGAGAAATCGTTAGTTTGAACTATAAAAGGTTTGAAAGATATGAAAGTTTGCCACGAACAGGACGTCCATTAAGATTTTATGAAATATTAATGCGTAAAATTGTAAGAGCGTACCTAGAAATTCAATTTAAAGTATCGTAGAATTGAAAGAAAATATCAAAAAAAGGTTATGGAATTGATGTCGATGCAGATACAATTAACCGCTGCAAAAAACCTGTCATTAGTCGATAAACGATTTAATTTCTTCAACACATTCCACTCGCTTTCTCCAAACTCATGCGCGATCATCGTTACCAAAAAGGTTCAACCAGTATTTGTCTGTAGAAATAAACCTTTCCCCAAATATAGGATAACTTAAATGGACGTCTTTGTACTGAACAGCATAGTCAAAAAGTATAATTTTATTGGTTGCAATTCTTCAAAAAAATTAATCCAGAACGAATGTTCCACAATTGCATATGGAGCACCAGATACAAAAACACCCTTCGACTGTTTCTGATTAAGGTTCTCTTTAAACACACCACACATTATTATTTGGCATGAGTTTGATGCTTCAAGAGAATTCGATGAACTTAAGTCATCGTTGAACTGAATCGAATTTTTTGTTTAAATTGATATCACTTCCCCTGCATTCGTTTTACCAATTTCTCGTTTCACAAAAATTGGATATTGAAGACAATTTATTAAAGGTTTTAAAATTTTGTTATTTTTTTTGTAAAAATTAGTAAAAAATATACAAATGATTAAAACGATATTAATACCATATATAATGTACTTGAGAGTATATGAGACTGTGTATATATTAAGTTATCACTACCCACTACAGTTCCGAACTAGTGATTTTTCCCATCATTTAGGGTAGGAACTAGTTACTTCAATAGCTACATGACTAGTTATTTTAACACGTGCATATCATACGCAGGGAGTCATTGACCCCTATTGATTGCAATAAGACTGTCCGATTGCTGGTCCAAAGTAGTCAATGCATTCGATTCACATACTGGTTACATAGCGTCAGTTACATTACTAGCTACCTCACTGGTTACTTGATCAGCTACATAACTAGTTATTTTAACATGTACGGGTGCTAATTGACCACAAATAGTAATCTAAAAAGACATATCATATACAGTCCAATTAACGATTGCTTGTAAAAACTTCCTCCTATAACTCTTCAATAGATTGCTTCTTTTGGCTAAAATAACTACTTTCTAATGTGCAGTCTACACAATTTGCATAAAACCAGTTTGTACGAATTACTCACAAAACGTTTAAAGTGACTACATAATAGATTACTAAGAGACACTTAAGTGACAACTGTCTTCAGACTAGATTACCTGTGATGTATAAAGTAACCAATTGGCTTCTCTCTGCACTACAAAGACCAAAATATATAAATTGGACTCAGCCAAGTGATAAGACATTTGTGACGATTACTGTCTATATATACATTGACTACTTGCTTAATTGCTGGGTATTTGTTTATTTATAGTTTAAGTATGTATAAGAATTTCTTTTAAATAAACGCTTAAAAACCCCTTGCCGCAAGAGTGGAAATCACTCTTCGTTGCTAGCCTAGCATATGTTGCAAATGCTTTATTTTGTTGTTATGTTACTGCAATATATAGCAAGGTTAGTTTGCAACGAAGAGTAAATTTCCCTAATATCTGCAAATAACTGATTTCGCATTGCTTGCAATTGCAAATTGCGTCCATATTTGTTTGTAATTTTTAGGTCTTCCTATGACTGAGCCTAAATACATACCCTCTCATAATATTAATTCAATTTAATGAACTTTAATTCAGTTTTTTATTCAATTGAATCCTTTTTAAAAAGTCGAAAATTTTAAAACAAATGATTTATTTGAAATGACGTATCAACTAATTGACAATGAGTGATTAATTAATGCAGTATTTAAAATGTTTTTAATAAATGCCCAAATACATATATTTCCGATATTTTGCCATATATTGGGTAAATACCGGATATAATCATCTATAGTCCGGGGTGATTGTGATGGATGTGAAAGCTTGTAAGATCCCCTGCAATAAAGGATCAAGTAAACAAATTTTTTTTAGAGCGTAAATAATAAATTACAACACAAATAATTCCTAAAACAAAACTCTATCACTAAAGAATTTAAAATACATCTTCGCCCGTTTACACAGCTAATATGAACACATTTTCCAAACTTGGCCAAATGTCAACTCCATGAAAATATATTACAGTGCACGCAAAAACATACGCACATCTTATGACATTTAGCGCGTTAACTTTTTCGCTTTTAAAACTTTTTTGTGCCAACTTTTACACAAAAATGAAAAGCGCAATTTAACAAAGTTTTTCTTTATAGTATTTTTTCTCACTAATTCTTATTTATCTTGCGCTTGCAGCAAGAACAATAAACGTGGAGGATATTAAATGATGCTAAAAACTTGAAGGAGGAAAAAAGCAACAAATGTTGCATGACCCTTCACAAAGATGTGACAGCAAGACGTGTATATGAATTGTGTGAAGGACAAAGAATGAAAAGTTTTGAAAAATTAAAACAACAAAAGGCAAGGTAAATTATTAAAAACAACTTAACTATACGTGAACAAAAATCAAACGAAAAAGAACGAAAAGGTTTTTTCAGGTACTTGTGAAAATGCAGTAGTTGGTTATTTATTTATGGTTGGCTTTTAAAAACTCTAATTACTTAGTTATGAAAAGCTGTTTAAAATTACATTATTTTTGGTTTACTAACAATTGACAACATTCATTATTTTCGATTAGACAATACTTTGGAAATCTTTTTATAAGCATTTTAAAGCAATTTAAACTTGAGCACTTGCAGCTTAGCAATGACAACGTCGTGAAAACAATATACTTTCATAAATGTATCTTTGTTGTTTTAACATCATTATCTATGTGTCCTTTACGTTGCTTGTTGCTTAAGAGAGAGCGAGCGGCAAAAGGTCAGAAGACCTTAAGTTACATATGTCAAATTACTTTGACCACAAATGTCCTTGTAATATAAGTGGCCTAAAATTTGAGTATAAAATCTATTACTACGAGTTGTTAGTAAGTAAGTAGATTTATAAACCAAATATGTCAATAAGTTTTGCCAATGTTCAAACATTTTTGTAAACACACACAGGCTTATACCCTGCAAACAATTTCTATCGACTAAGTCTTCCAAACGTACCATCTTGAAGTTGAAACTCAGTACACGTACAAGGTGGCGGAAAAGTAATCCTCCTATCAGAAAATGCTATAAATTTTGCGATTGGCCCCTAATGTCAGTTCTGTTTTGTCATTTGTGTAGTAAACACATGCGAAATACACGTTAATAAACAATGTTACGATACACTGCTCCATAACGCGAAATATTGCTGACTATTTATTTGACCAATAATCGGTCGGTGACTTTGGCACAACGTGAATTTCGTCGCAGATTTTCTGGCCGTCCAACGCCTACTGGTGAAACACTGCGACGTTTAGCAGCTCACCTCGAAGAGACTGGCACAACACGAGATGCTGCTAGGCGTGGCAGACCCCGGAGTAGCCGTTCTGCAGAGAATATTGCTGCTGTAGCCGAGGATGTCATGGAAGCGCCGTCGACATCGACCAGACGACATGCCACGCAAATGGGTATCAGTCGACGGTCTTTAGATTTGAAGATGTTTCCGTACAAAGTCCAGACGGTGTATCAGCTGTTAGCTGCTGACCGCCAATCGCGTCTAACATACGCTCAAGCCATCCTTAATCACCACCAAGAGGAAGATGATTTTTCATCAAAAATAATCATGAGTGATGAGGCCCATTTCCATCTTAGCGGGTACGTAAATAAGCAAAATTTACGCTTCTGGGGCACTGCAAATCCGCGTGTAACCCACGAAGAGCCATTACACCCGCTCAAAGTCACTGTATGGTGTGCTCTTTTCGCTGGAGGAGTCATCGGACCTTTTTTCTTCGAAGACGTCGCGGGCCAAACGGTTACTGTGAATGGTGAGCGCTACAGAGCAATGATCAACGAGTTCTTTTTCCCCCAACTTGATGAATTGGGATTGGAAAACATGTGGTTCCAACAGGACGATGCAACGGCACACACTGCACGTGCCACAACCGATATGCTGAAGGATGCATTTCCCGGGCGCCTAATCTACCGTTTTGGCGATTTGCACTGGGCAGCAAGATCGCCTGATTTGACAGCTCCAGACTTCTTTTTGTGTGGCTTTTTGAAGTCGCGGGTTTATGTCAACAAGCCTCAGACTCTTGCAGCTCTTAAAGACAATATCCGTCAAGAATGTGAGGACCTATCGCCGGAAGTTTTGGCCAAAGTGATGGAAAATGCCATAAAAATGCCAAATGACAATCAACTGTGGCGGCGGCCATTTACATGACATCATATTCTCGACTTGATGTAAAAAAAATTAAAAGACCAAATAAAAATAATCCACAAGAAGAATAAAAGTTTTTAATTTTTTTTTAATTACAGACAAAAAACATCGGAAGTTTACTTTTGCGCCACCTTGTATTTACCTTTTTGAAATATATACTTGGAATACGTATTTACCCTTTCTTAAAAACATATTTCACTAATTATTGCAGTAATTCTATACTCTAACAGCAGATGGCGTATCTTTTGAACGCGGCTTTTGTCTTTAAAAACTTATATGTAATTTTGAAGGGTACATATCTGTCATTTATTCTAACTTAGTTATTGAACATTATAGTGTAAACAACAAAGCTTTTTATGCCATTAAAGCGTTATATGCAGAAAGTTTTGCTGTACTTCTTTAATTTGGAAAAAGTGACGCTGAAGCACACCGATTGCTCACCAAAGCATATGATGGATGTATTTCATCGGTTTCGACGTGCGAGAGATGGTCCGTGCTGTTCGGAGGTGGTGATTTTGAAACGGAAGACAAAGATCGCCCATTCCAGTCAAAAAATTTTAAAGACCAAGAATTGGAGGCATTAATCAATGAAGATTGTTATCAAACTCAACAAGAGCTTGCAAAATCATTGGGAGCTACTCAAGAAGATATATCAAAACGTTCGCGTGCAGCAGGATTCATCTAAATGCAGAGAAATTGAGCACCATACGAATAGAAGCCAAGAGAACTTGAAAGAAATACTGTTTTAACGCTACAATGAAAATCATTTTTACACCGAATCATTATTTGCGATGAAAAATGAAACCGAAACGTAAGAGATCGTAAGTGAAGCCCGGCCAACCAGCCAAATTTATCACCAAAGCCTGATATCCACGGCGATATGGTAATGCTCTGTATTTGGTGGAAACAAAAGGGTCCTATCTATTATGAGCTCCTAAAATCTAGCCAGACTGATTCATTTGAATAAGCATTGGCCGAAAAACGCCGACGTGAAACCGTAATATTAAGTATATTATGATAACGCTCGGTTACATGTTAAAAACTATTTAGAAAGATGTCGTTAGGTTCGCTCACCCGCCTTATAGGTAAGACTTTGTCCCGTCCGACTTATTTTGGCATTACTCCATGAAGATTGTTATCAAACTCAATAAGAGTTTACAAATCATTAGGAGCTACTCAAAAAGATATATCAAAACGTTCGCATTTGATATATCATACGAATTGAAACCAAGAGAACTTGAAAGAAATACTGCTTTAACGCTGCGAAGAAAATAATTTTTGCACCGAATCATTAATTGCGATGAAAAATGAACACGAAGCGTGAGATATCGTATGTGAAGCAGACAGAGTATCCGAAATTGACTTGATTCATTCTTGGCCTCAACAGATTAGCAGTTCTTTTGGTGCGGAATCCATATGTTACTAGAAATATGGGAAAAGGTCATAGCTAACAATGGCGAATACTTTGAATAAATTTATATTGTACAAATGTTTCAAAATAAATCCCACATTTTTAAGTTAACAGTCGGACATTAATTTCCATATAAATTATTCTTAAACATAAGCTGAATTTTTAATTGATCTTCATATAATTCTCATTAGTTTAACACGGTGATATCATTGGAGGCAAGTACTTATCACAATTGCTTCTAAATAAGTCATTATAAGTCATTGATATCACTAAGCAGTATGTGAAGTTATTATATACAACTGGACTATGTTTTGCCTTTCTTTAAAGAAAGTTCCCAGATTTGAGTACAGAAAAAACAAAAAGTATATTTGATGGTCCACAGAAAAGACTTTAAATGAAATACAATGACTTCATAAATTCAATGAATGATTTAGAAGCAGCGGCTTGGACAGTTTTTGTTGCCATTGTGAAAATATGGTTAGAAAATAAGAAAGCTGAAAATTATGAGAAATTGGTTATAAATCTTCAAATTAGATTTCAAAATCTTGGCTGTAATAAGAGCATAAAAGTGCACAGCATTTACCAATCTTTGATCGTATAACGAAGAAAAGGAGAAGGATTTAAAAGTGATGGAAGATAGATACCAAGGTCTCTGGAATGATCATACGATAGCAGATTACTGTTGGAGTATCATACGGGAATGTCCTTGAACCTCAATAGTAGAAAATTTAAAAACAGAAGCTCCTAACCTGTAAAATAATTTAATAGTATGTTGTAAATTCGTTTTTTTACCCCTGCAGTTTCTCGCAAAATACAAATAGAATTGGAAAAGTTAGTATACAGTTAGAATCATTCTATTTTTGTAAATTAAACTTTTTTTACTGGTAAACTTTTAAAAAACATTTCTATTATTATAATTGACTTTAAAATTAAAAAAAAATTACTGATGCTCTTCTTCTTTATTTTAGAATGTAAACTGGCGAACAAAAAGAAGTTTCAGTAATAAAAATTCGGTGTTAAAGTAGTTTGTTCTCGCAAATATTTGTCTATGCTGAATAACACGTTTTCAAAACAAAGTAGAAACATTTCGTGTACGTACCGCAAATATAACTTGCAATTGCTGGGAGGGCAAGTAATCGATAAGTAAGTGTACTTGTGTTGGTAAGTTGTTAAGATTCATGTTGTAAGTAAAATGTTTGTTTCTGAGTAGAATTTCAATGTAACATGATGTTGCGAATTTCATAGTTATTATTGTATGTACTACTTAGTGTTGTTATTGTTATAGATCAATTATAATTTATTGAAGTATTCACATTGATGCTTAACAATCTCGACTGTGTTGGAAAAATATGAATATAAATCAGTGAAATGCCTTAACTCCGTCAGCTAGAATACTGCTGACATGGCTCAAGATTTCTTCAGGTATTTGTATACTCTACATGTTACAATATCGGAAAGATTAACGGGATTTACCACACAGCGGACCATAGTATATCCAGCCCGAGTTCGGGACTTGATAAAGCACAGCTGTAGGCATATATTGGAACGGTAGCGGTATATGTTAACTAGCCGCATCCTGTAAAAAATTCAGGCGTGACGGTTTCCATTAGGGATACCAATACCGATCCACTAAATCTGGAATTTTTCGGGATTATCAAATCCCGAATACAGGGTTTTTGTAAAAAAAATATCCTGAGATTTTCTTGATTAACAAATTAAGAATTATATTGATCATATAATAACCTACAGATGTTATCGAAATTCTGAACCTCAAATCTCATATGGGGAGTAGGACAACCATAAAGAAATCATCAATCCCGATGATATTCATCATATTGAAAAAAGCTAATTAATTTATTTTCAAAAATTTCTTCCGTCTCATTTCGCTATTCTTTTCCATAGGATGGTAGTTGTTCTGCCGACAGTTTGCTTCAATCGGTCATCCCAATCCATTCATTCTAAATTGTTATTAACATGTATTCGAGTGTTGCCATGATGAAATATTACAGTTTCCAATGATTGCTTCAAACCTGTACCAATCAGTTGTGATTGGTACAAGTTTCCTGTGATAGTCTGGCCAGATTTCAGCAGTTCATACTAAATTGGACCCTTTTCGTCCCACCCAATGCGGAGGGTTATCTTAGCGCCATGGATATATGGCTTTGGTGTCGATTCGGCTGGTTGGCCGGGCTTTACATACGGTCTATTACGCTTCGCGTTATCGTAATGCACCCATTTTTCATCACTAGTAGTGATTCGGTGCAAAAGTTATATTATTTTATAGCGTTGAAGCATCATGGTCTATCAGCTTCAATTCGTAAGGTACCCAATTTTCCTGCTTTCGAATGAGTCCTGATGCTTGCAAACGTTTTGAAATTGCTGCTTGAGTAGCTCCCAATGATTTTGTAAGCTTTTGTTGAGTTTGACAACAATCTTCATGGAGTAGAGCCTCCAATTCTTGTTCTTAAAATTTTTTGGATGGCCTGGGCTATCTATGTCTTCCGTGTCAAAATCACCACTTCTGAGCCGAACAAACCATTTCATCCATGTTGAAACCGATGAAATACATCCACCATAAGCTTTAAATTAAAGAAGTTAAATTAAAACTGTGTTGTTTACAATATAATGCGTAGTAACTAAGTGAGGATAAATGACAGATATGTACCCCTCACCGTCTATTGTAAATCGCTCATTTTTAAGTAATACACCCAATATTTTTCCTTAAAAACGTTTTATTATTGTAACCATTTATAACTATTTACTTATGATACCACCCATTTGAAATACGTACAATGGTACCAAAATTACACATGCAAAGTATTGAGATTCACACTATTATAGATCTCCAGATATCCATTAATAACAATTAACTGAATGTGAAACGGTTACCCAAACTGTCTCGATCACCCTCACTTTAAGACCAACTTATACCGGCAACAAAGCAATTTAAACGAAGTATGAAAAGTCTGTCTATATTAGTTCTCAAAAATTCAATGATGAATATTAACTTCTATGTGAAGCAACATCTCCCTTATTCCGTACAAAGTTACTGTAAGCATGCACAACTATATTTTTTCTCTGCGTGTAGTCAACATATAAGATCCCAATAAACAGACGAATAAAACACTCATACATGTTAAAATTAATATTTTCATGTTTTTCCTTATTGGGTCATATTTTAGAATATGGAATTCCAAGCTTGTGGTGAATTTGTTCCATCGGTTTTAACGCGCGAAAGATGGTATGTGCGGTTCTGAATGGTGATTTTGACACTGAAGACAAGGATCGTCCAAGGCAGCCAAAAAAGGACCAAAAGAGTTTTATCCATTATGAGATGCTGAAATCTGACCAGACCATCACAGAGAACATGTACCGAATGCAACTAATTCGTTTGAAACGAACATTGGCCGAATAACGCCCAGAAAATGCAGCTAGACGTGAAACCGTAATATTTCATCATGATAACGCTAGGTCACAAGTTACAATACCAGTTAAAAACTATTTAGAAAGAAGTAGTTGGGAAGTTTTGCCTCACTCGCCTTATAATCCAGAATTCGCCCTGTGCAACTACTATCTGTTTAGAGAGAGGCTTGACTTCAGAACACAGTATCCGAAATTGGTTTGACTCGTTCTTGGCCTTAAAAGATGAGCATTTCCTTTGACGCGGAATTAATATGTTGCCAGAAAGATGGATAAAGGTCATAGCTAACAATGGTCAATACTGTGAATAAATTTATATTATAAATATATGCTAAAATTGTTTAAAAAAAATTGCGTGTTTGTAAGTTATACACCCAATATATTTTGGCGATATTCGGTATTTGATGGTATCAATATAGGCACTCATCATTACTTACTGTGATGGAACTTCTTTTCCAATGTCTGATTAACAATTGATTCTTTATTTTAAAAATTCTTTTCTTAAGCCTAAAATTCTTAAACTCTACTTTTGAGTAACTCCTAAATCTACTCAATATCTTATTTTCTATTGGTTCTTACATTCAATTCAATGTAAAAATTTGCATGTTTACCATCTACATATTGCTGTGTTTTTGAGTGAGCTTGGAACAAAGTATATTGTCAAATATGGTGACTGTTCAATAAATTTTTTGAGCCAAATAGTTGATCTAATTCTTGATCAGCCGCGCTACTCAATTTCCTAACAAGCACACACACAACATGCATGTTCAAGTGTTCCACCATGAACATTTGTATTTCAAGTACTTCATGTACTCACTACAGTACGCAATTGTATTTTTAATTTTATATCAGAATATTAAAATTGAGTATCATGAATAACTACACTTTACCTATTTTCTTATGCAAAATCGCATTAATAGAGAAATTTGAGAATCAGCATTTTAAAAATCCATATAGGTTACCATTCACTTGTATCAAAGCAGAAAATCTCAAATTAATAATTGCTTACTCAATATTAATTTTTTTAGGAAAAAAATAACGACAAATGTTAAATTGTATTGTATATAGCATTGTAAATCCTGAATATAAACATCAATCTTCTTTTAAAATGTTTAATTTTGCAAAGACTTTGTATAATTAAAATTTGATTTAGTTACTACTTAATACAAAATACAATTTAATCATATTTAGTCAATGTGTATTGTATGTGTATGTGTTGTTATTCTTACAAAAGCCTCTTAACAAGTAACATAGAAGTATGTATTATAATAATCTTACAAATATCTATGAATATGAATGCAGAGATATTTAATGTAATACTTACCCACTCTCACACACTTAAAACCATCTAACATTTTACAGAACAAAACACACTTAAGGGATTCCAAGAAGTTTAAAATTGCAGTACTATACAAACACTTGAGAAGTATAGAAGCAAAGTCAGCAATCTCCATTTCTATTTTCTTGAAGGTATCTACTAGTTACATTTGATGAATGATTGTGATTAGTCAATATGCTAATACAATACTCTTTTAAAGACTATAAATTAATGAACAAAAACTACCGGTGTTCGTTGGAAATAGTTAAATTTTTTTTTGCTCCTTTTTTTAATAATTTTTATTTTTTTTCTTGGACCAGCACTCAGGGGATGACCCCTACTCATGCAAAGGATTGAGTTGGAACTAGGTAATTAGGTTATGGAAGGGAGGGTAGAGGGAGTAGTGTTTGTGGACATTTGATTTGAATTTACCATTGTAGTATCGGTAGGACAGTGAAACACAACCCACATTGCGACGATGTTCCAGTGAGTCAATAGAGGTGGATATCCTACTGGCACATTCGACCTTTCCTGAACGCAGTCTAGTAACTCCAAAATAGAACTCGAAGCACCCACAGATGGCCACACATGAGAGTTGTATTTCATTTTCGGTCGGATATAAGTGGTGTAGATATTAAGGAGATCAGATGGAATGAAGTATGTCTTACACCGTTATAGAAAACCAAGGCACTTCAATGCTTCTTTCGACACTCGAAAAATATGTTTTTGTCCAGCGGACATCGCACTGAATAATCATGCCTAGAACATCAACAGCTTCTGATTCCTTAATATTTACACCACCCATAAAATCAGATGGAGCAACATGATATGTTGTGTGTTAACATGCAACATTGAGTCTTACGTGCATTGAAATCGACTCTAATCGCACAACCCCATTCAGAGATTGTCACAAGATCTTGGTTAAGCGTATCATTCATGTTTCGCCTCATTGCCACAATCTCCGACAGGCTTGGTTTATAATTGAATGCATATGAATGGCAAATGTTGCTGTCATCTGCAAAAGAGTAGATATTGTTGGACGTTTGACGTAGAAGGTCGTTTATAAGGATAAGAAATAGAGTAGGAGAAAAGACGGAGCCTTGCGGTACCCCTCAATTGATCTTGAACTCGTTTGATAAGATTTCATCTATCACAACTCGATATAAATTGAGACCAAAAGCAATAAGTCTTATTAAAAGCTCACCATGCCCTACTATATCAAACGCATTAGAAATATCCACCACTTTACTTTCGCCAAAACGGTGTATGGAACGACACCATTTTTCCAATAGGAAGGCTAGCAAGTCTCCCGTAGAGCGTCCTCTACGAAAGGCATACTGCCGGTCGCTGAATAAATTGTTGGACTCTGAATATTTCACAAGACGGTAGCTAACTTTACTCTCCATAACTTTGGAAAGTGCAGAACAAATTGCTATTGGGCGATAATTTTCAGTGTTGTTAGCTCTCCCTTTTAAGGAATTGGCGTTACATTAGCAACCTTCCAACATATTGGAAATTTGCGGGCACGGTATAAAGTGCTGAAAAGGTTAGCTAATGGACGAGCTAGCATCAAAGAACACTGCTTCAAGACCAGTGCTGATATACCATCAGGCCCAGGAGACTTATTTATGTTGAGATCCGCTCATAGTTATACTTAAAGGTAATTTTATTGCGGAATTTCGATTTTATCACTTTCTGCAATAAACTAAACCATTTTTGAGTTAAGCAAATATATGTTGTGCAACCTCCCCCATTTTCGAATAAACGATATCTCGAAAACAAGAGCAAACCTTAAAAAAACGGTTAGGACCTCTGGATTCAGCGTAAAGTACCAAATTCGAGCACAGTGTAATTGTTTTAATCTAAAATATAATTTTGTTTCTATTATTCTATTTGGAGCAAATCAGACGTGTTTAGTACAGAAACTAAAAAAGTGGCGATTGCTGTATTTGCTTCTATAACCCCACTTACACTCGTACATATCATCAAATGAAAATGATAATTGGTAAAACAAAAACAAAAGGAAACTCTAATAACATTATTGCTTCTTATGATAATTACACAGTGTAACAATTTTAGACTTATCGCCAAAAACATCTTGTCAATGAAAATTTTAAACCGCCCCTTTTTAGTGGACTTGGTCATTAAAAACTGTGAAAATATGATAAAAACCAGTGTTTATAAAGCTACGATAACTAAAACATTTTTAACCCTTTCAGGACCATAACGAAACTATAAGCAAATATTAGTATCCAATGGACTTTTTTAGATGATTTTAGATTAAAGTAAAAAAAAAATAAAAAAAAAATTCTAAAACACAAACAGATTTTTGGGAATTTTATGGGAAATATTTTTCCCTATGGACCATAAAGGTAATAAAAATAATACTAATGGTTTTGAATAAATGGTAAAAATTTACGCTTTTTTGAACTGTTTTCACATTTCTTCATTTTAACGGCCTTTTGCATGTTGTGTGCTGGTGAAATTGTTAACAATACTTCATTCTACCATTTGGCGATATTCGAAACTTGTGAATGGTGGACCTTCTTCGCGTTTAGTTTCATGTAATTTCTGGTAGACTATATACGAGTGGATAAGTACTATGTCCAGAATATGAAGGAATAAGCGTAAATAATATTTTATTTTTGATTTGCGGTCGACCTAATATCATACTTTCCGCTGATCCATAAGGTCAACGCCACCCATATACTTATTATACTTTGTGACCATTTCAAGACGAGTCACTTTTTTAGCAGACCCTGATTGGTAATTCCTTCCTAAGAATGCTTTCATTCCAAATGAGTTCAATAGTAAAAGATCTTCTATTATTACTTATTAGCACATCCAGCTTAGTAACATCCAAAAAAATCACCATTGGGGTCAACATATCGAATGCATATGTGCTGTCGTGGAAAACCTGAGATACATAAGAGTGTTTTTTCCATCCGAATATAAGTTCCAGAAGAGTGTCCTGAAGTGTATCCAAAGGTACAGTATTTTCAATTTCTTGATGATTGTCCTGGATTTCCACCACATCTGGATATCTTGCTAAAACTACTGCTCAAAAATTGTTCAGTAGCGGTAGTATTTATCTATGTTTGTTTTCTTGTTTTTTTCTAAAACTACTGCTACATTCAAAAATTAATTGAATTGTATAAATTGTAAATGGAGTAGTAGCATTAAAATACAAACCATTGCTACTGATCTAGATCGAGTTTTGTTTTATATTATTTAGAAGTAGCAGTAAGTTATCAATAAGGCAGCAGTTGACGTAGTAAAAGAAGTAGCAATTAAGTAATAGTTGAAGTAGCAGTTGAGGTAGCAATAGAAGAAGTCAAAAAAGAAAATCTTCATACCATAATTGAGTGTTTGAAAAAATAATTCGTTTTCATTCGTCTCATATGTTCGTGTTTTTTGTGTGTACAAAGTTACCATCTACATAAACAAGTTATTTCATACGTTGCCATATAATTTGTATGGGAAATATTTATGTTCTATATAATTATAAACGCATTTTTGTACATTAACTGTTGTAACAATTAAACATTTATTAAATGATAGAATTAATTGTTTGGGCTAGTTGGTTTTCTTAACTCTTTTGGGGTAACATTTTATGGAAAAAGTTGTAAATTTGTTTTCATAGAATTCGTTTTTATTTCAAGTAAATAATACGGCAACGCTTTGAAACAATGTGCGAGTAAAACGATGGCAACTATGTGCATACAAACAAAAACGCCAAACTTTTATTTACAACACGAACATCTTAGAGAAATATACATTCACAACAACAACAAACAATATAAATTTTTGGCTGAAGATTTTTATTTTTGACTACTTCTATTGCTACCTCAACTGCTACTTAACTGCGACATCAAGGTAGTAGAAGAAGTAGCAGTAGAAGAATTAGCAGTTAAGTAGTACTGCTATATAAGCTTCCATATAAGGCCCACTTCCGTAAATCGCTCACGAAAATAAATTAATGAAATTTTAAAGAAATTTTTTTTCTCATTTTTTTCATTTAACGTTACTCGATTTTGCTCAAAATTTCAGCATTTGTTTTTTAGATGATTTTTAGATGACGGAAGTATAGATTTGATGCATCATGGCTACCTAAGTGCAAAAATTGTAAAAAAAAATTTTAAATTCTTTGGACAAATTTCTTTTTAAAAAATGTTTAAATAAAATTGTGAATTTTGTTAGAAGTTTCTCCACATAAGTAATGATATCTCGAAAAGGGTCAGTCCAATGTTACCAAAACAAACAAACAAACAAAAATTGAGATTTACATAACCTTTAATCCGGCTAAGTAGATTCGCAGTAATAATAACAAATTTAAGCCAAAAATATATTTTTTAAGTGAAAATAGCAAAGTTGTTTGTTTTAAAAAAACACATGAAAAATCGAAACCTTCAGAAATTGTTTAGGTTTATTACTTTATCAGAAAGCTACATATAATGGCAACAAAATGAGATATCGATCATAAAAATCGATTAATTATTTTCGAATTTATTCACAATTAAGTGAATTCGCGTTTTTTTAAATTTTGTTTTTTTTTTTTTTTGCTTGATATACATAAAATCGTGTAGTTAATGTTCTTGTTTCGATTTCTTAAATTTTGAAAACATTTTCTGCATGCTATATAAAAATGTTCATAAATATATGGCGTTTCAATCGGCTCAGTAGTTTCAGATTTATAATAACAAATTAAAGCCAAACATATATTTTTTTATGTCAAAAATTGCAATTTATTTTGTTTTAAAAAAATCATGAAAAATCGAAAACGTCGGAAATTGTTCAGATTTATGGCCTTATCCTAAAGCCACATGTAATAGAAACAAAATTAGATATCGATCATGAAAATCGATGAATTCTTTTCTAATTTATTCACAATTAAGTGAATTCGCTCATTTTCACAAAATTGTATGTAAGCGTGTTGTTTGAGTGAACATTTTTTGCATGTGTTTTGTTTTTGTTACAATAACAATAACACGTAATTGTAAATAAATTCGAAAATAATCCATTGATTTTTATGATTTAAAAAAAACCTCTCCATAGAACTTAAAATTTAGACCATATTTGTACTACTGGAACCACAATACATCAAAATTGTGTGGTGGTTTAAAAAGCTTCTAAAATTTTATAGATTTTATTGCCCTGTATTATTATAACACATAATGATATTAAATTTTCTTGTTGAGCAGTGTAACTGTATTGAAATCTAATGAGTTGTATTCAATTGAATGATCATTATATTCATAATTAACTACAAGCATGAATATTGTTTTTGTAAACTTTCAAATTAACTGCAACAGTAACCAACAACCTCAATAGTCGTCCGTATTTTCTTGTTTAACAAAGTTCTAATAATATAAAATTAGCTTGAAGGTTACCTAAAAGTCAAGTTATTTTAATACAACAATAATAAAGGAGACAAACTTAATTCGCAATTTCTTCCCATTTTACATACACACAAATACATTACAGAGATAAGACTTTATTTTATATGTATGAGATTTAAAATATTTTAAAGGCTTCACTTTTTAATCATGTTAGAAATTATAAAACTTTTTGTACATAAGTAATTAAATTAATTTTGTGTTTATAATTAATCTTGAAACTTATGTATGTTAGTGAATAGAAATATACATAGAAATATAATAAGATTATCTAAGTTAGTTTTAGATAAAATATAATGAGACTTATTAAAACAGTATTAAAGGTTATTTTAATCTTTGGTTGGCAAAGGTATACATCCTTTATGTTTAACTTTATTAAAAAGTATTCTTATTGAGACCAATAGCATCAATAAATAATTATGCTATTGCGCCTATGGCCACAGATTACAATATTTTGAGGCTTATAATCGAAACGTCCTGTTTGAATACCGTGTGTGGCAGAAGATCCTTTAAAGTCTTAATTTCTAAAGTTTCTACTTCAAAAAATATAAAAATGCCATTCACCAAGAAGTAGGTACTTCAATTAGAGTTTCAACAAGTAAGAGTGCTATACTCGGCTATGCCGAATCTTAAATACCCTTCACCTTTGTTGTGGATGCATTAATTGCCCTAAATATATCAAGAAAAGTTTAAAAAAATTTTCATGAAGGTGAAGGGTATAAAAACAACAACGACAAACGAAACACAAAAAAACAAAATACGCAAAACAATGAAACCAACACACATCCAAACATACGTTTTTTTGCTTCTTTGTCAAAGTATGCAATACATTGTATTTTTTTGATGAAATTTTCAGAGGTTGTCTCGGACTTTTACTGAAATCTCTGTTATTAATGGACGGCTTTTATTGATTTTAAATAGCAAACTTCTCGACAGCATGTCTGACAGAATTATTGAGATTTGGAAGATATCTGGGGTCTTCAGAAAATTGATTTCACACAGACAGACAGACAGAGACAGACAGAGACAGACAGAGACAGACAGAGACAGACAGAGACAGACAGAGACAGACAGAGACAGACAGAGACAGACAGAGACAGACAGAGACAGACAGAGACAGACAGAGACAGACAGAGACAGACAGAGACAGACAGAGACAGACAGAGACAGACAGAGACAGACAGAGACAGACAGAGACAGACAGAGACAGACAGAGACAGACAGAGACAGACAGAGACAGACAGAGACAGACAGAGACAGACAGAGACAGACAGAGACAGACAGAGACAGACAGATACAGACAGAGACAGACAGAGACAGACAGAGACAGACAGAGACAGACAGAGACAGACAGAGACAGACAGAGACAGACAGAGACAGACAGAGACAGACAGAGACAGACAGAGACAGACAGAGACAGACAGAGACAGACAGAGACAGACAGAGACAGACAGAGACAGACAGAGACAGACAGAGACAGACAGAGACAGACAGAGACAGACAGAGACAGACAGAGACAGACAGAGACAGACAGAGACAGACAGAGACAGACAGAGACAGACAGAGACAGACAGAGACAGACAGAGACAGACAGACAGACAGACAGACAGACAGACAGACAGACAGACAGACAGACAGACAGACAGACAGACAGACAGACAGACAGACAGACAGACAGACAGACAGACAGACAGACAGACAGACAGACAGACAGACAGACAGACAGACAGACAGACAGACAGACAGACAGACAGACAGACAGACAGACAGACAGACAGACAGACAGACAGACAGACAGACAGACAGACAGACAGACAGACATTAGTACTTTTTCCTCTAATGGTACTTTTTATTGTAAAAGGTATTTTTTGAAATATCTATAATAATGCTAGAGTTAGAATCTTAAAAAGGGACTCACAGGTACTTTTTTCCAACTAATAGTACTTTTTGATTATTTTATAACCATGGACCTAAAA
The DNA here is from genome assembly GCA_942486065.2 of Calliphora vomitoria. NCBI lineage: Eukaryota > Metazoa > Arthropoda > Insecta > Diptera > Calliphoridae > Calliphora > Calliphora vomitoria. The sequence goes on from OW818029.2 coordinate 90,222,028, forward strand.
ACACTAAATTAAGCATTTATGGTTTAGTGAATGAGAATTCAAAAGGGACAAATGGTACTATTTTTTAGAGTAATGGTACTTTTTGAATATTTTATAATAATAAACCTAAAAATAAAAAATTAAGCACACATAATCCTGAATGAGTTATAATTCACAAAAAGTGACTTCAGTGGTATCTTTCTTTAGTACCTTTTCTACAATAATGGACCCAGAAATATGAAATTAGAAATTCATGAAGATGAGAGGGAATAAAAAAATGTGGGTCTATGGGAATGAGCTAGAATCTACATTGCAATGTACCAATAAACAAGAAACTAGAGACATCTCTACCTGAATGAGTAAGAATTCACAAAGGGAGACTTAATAGTACTATTTCTTTCATATAATTGTGGTGCCGAAATGAACCGGGTCAGCTAGTACTCCATGATATAAAAAAATTACAAGGTAGTTTCATTTTCTCTTTATGTCAACCTTATTAAGCATTTGACAATAAAGGAGATTTGAAGTTTATGTGTAAAATAAAGCTACCATATTCTTTAAAATGAATCCCATTTTTGCCTTTATTGAAAATATTATTTTGCGTTTATCTAAGGCATGGAGTCGCAACACAATTCTGGCCAAGGTTTTCAATTGCTGAGTATCGTTATCAGAATGATTTTGTTTATGCTTGATTCTGGTTATATCGGCAACTAAATCACACATCTGTTTGCGGACACAAGCCTCTTGCACATGCACGAATAAAATAACAATTTTACGAATGTACAACTCAGTTTTGTCTAATCTCCTTATATGATTTGAGAGAGTGGTTGTAACATGAGAGACAACATTGGGACAATTTGGACTTGGTATGATGAATGATATACTACAATATTTTACAATATTTCACTATATTATTCAACAGCTGGTTCTGTTGTGGTTTTATCTTCTTATCCTCCACCAACGATTAGAAAATAAACTAAGAAAAGTCTCCGGCAATGGAATCGTCCTTTTTCGCCGCGCATTATCTCGAACAATAAACGCCCACAGCCCTGCACACTATCAACTTGTTCACGCTATATAGTTTCCCGAGCAATAAACGAAATACGTTCAACAGCAAAATTGCTAACATGTTCTTCATATCGTCTCTCGTCTGGCAAGGGCAGTAAACAATTGAAGAAAACGCCTATATTGCGTTTCAAATAAGGCTTAAAAACCTTATATAGATTATCCGAACACTCTAAAAGTCCACTCCAATTGGTCAGCATTGTGGGTATTGAGCAAACATATTAATATATCCAGACACGTTGGAAATAGGGATAAAAGTCTTCTCGAAAATCTCTAGCCAACACATAAAGTAGTTCCAGCAAAGACTGCAGTGACAACTTTGTAGTTCAGACTAGTTTTATAAAAGTAAGTCGATCACAAAATCCTTTTTATGCAACAGTTGTGGCAACGTTACAACGATTATTCCTCGGATAAATTTAAAACCATTTCTGATGGAAAAAGGTTTCATTATCTTCGAACAGCTCTTCATTTTCATGACCTATGTGATATAAAGCCAAACGTCTTAGATTAATCCGTTTTTTTTTTATTTATTTTAAAGATAAATTACACAGTATTGTGAATTGTTATATACAACACATATTTCATTGAAAATTTCTCGGAGTATTGTAACCTTTCTCTGAAAATAAAAAGTTAATATTTCGTTGGTCCTCCATTCAGCTTAATAACGGCCTCTAGTCGCCCTTTCATGGATTTTACAAGATGTTTAGTTATATCTTTAGTAAGTTCCCTGCCCCTATTCCTTTAAAGAGGGTTCGGAGTTCGTCCTTAGATGATATGCTTCCGGTCTAAAATTTCCCACATGTGTTCTATTGGTTTATGGTCTGGATACTGCGGAGGTTAATTTAACTGCTTAGGCACATTATACAATAGCTACTCCTTAACATTTTTGGTGGTGTGCTTTGAGTCATTGTCTTGCTGGAAGACCCATGGAGAACGAAAGACCTATGTTTAAGTAGTCTCTGCTGTTCATTGTACTTTCAATAAATACAAGATTTAATTTTAAGTTTATTCAAACTTATATATTTCTTTCACTTATTAAAATATTTATCTTCATTGATGAAAATGCGTGTTGTATACTAAATTTTGACTCTGACTGTATATCGGATATTTGAAAATAACTAAGACTTTAAAATGTTTGAAAATTAAAAAAATAAACATTCTTTTGAAGTTTAATTGTCAGGAAATACTCGTATGATCAATAGTTTGAAATGAGTTTGTGTCATTATTTATTAACAGGTTTCTTTGCCAAGCCTGCTAAATCATCTAAAGCAATTATTGTAATATAATTTAAAAATTTTAAAGAAAAAATATTTTTACATTGATTTGTTTTTTAATGAAATTGGATAAATCATTGGATAAAAAAATTTTTTTTATTTCTAAATTTTGAATTTTTTACTGAAAATAATTGGTTTCGGTTTTAGGCCTTGAAAAGCCACGGTTTCGGTTTCGATTAAAACCTAAAACGAAACTCTAACTTCAATAAATATCTAGCTGTGAAGTTTTTCAATCACATCAAAGTTTAAAATTATATATGGCGTATAAGTAATAACAATAATTCTACAATATACAAATATTAATCATACGCAACATTGTACAATCACTACATATCACAGTGCACAGTGTCAGATTTGTGTAATCTAGAGGGACTAAAGTCGGAATTTTCAAAACGGGTAAAGATAATTCAATGCTTTTCGAAACACAGTTTTCCTATAGTTAGATACATTTTTGGAGAAAAAATTGAGGTGGTCGTGGCAATATTTCGCCTACCTCCCATACAAATGTTAAAATCAAAATTTTAATATTTATACCCTACACCACCATAGCGAGAGGGGAATAGTGGGTTATGTTTGCTAACGTTTATAGTGTACAAAAATATTGTTCCAACACCCACCTTAAAGTATACCAATCTGTTCAGGATCACCTTTTAAGTCGACTAAGCGATGTCCGTCCGTCCATCTGTCTGTTCATGTAAACTTTGTAATCAAACTACAGGTCGCAATTTCAAAGATAATTCGACAAAATTATGTACAAGCTTTTCCACTGCCCTAAGGTCAATGTCTATTTAATTTGGTTAGAACCGGTCCATTATTTCTTCTAGCCCCCATACGATAGCTTTCTTCCACTTCACGTTTGCTTCATAACAAAACTTTTTTATAAAATTGTTTAACATGGAAAAGTCTACAATTTTGTCGCTTCTAGTACTAATATTTCCACATATTAAATCAAAAACACGTTCATGTCTTTCATTTTGCTTTGTTGAAAGCCAAATTTCGAAAATTTCACTACGAAACATTTGTTTAGCCATGATGCTCTTATAGGAAAAAAATTTCCGGGGGTCAATTGGGGTGGATTTTCTTTTTTGTTTCTATAAATAGGAAGGTTAGTAAATGGTATAGTAAAAAAAAAATTCACTGAACTTAACTGAACTCTGTAACTTTTTTTCTATTGAAAATTTTAAAATTAAGAAAAAATCTTACCTAAAATGGATGTCTTGAATATCACTCATAAACAAATTTAGCAGGCCTTATTTTGAAACGTAATGAAACTCTTATTTAGTTTTAATATTGTATTTTACTATTCGAAAGGAATTTTAAAAAAATATCAAAAAACAACAAAAATTCAACGCATCCAAACATTGATTACTTTTAGCAAGAACTATTAAACAATTTGAATGTCAATTACACATCTCACTCTTTGGTACCATTATATTTTTGTTGTTTACATATTGTTGTTGTTCATTGTATTCAATAATTTTTTTAAAAAATAAGTAGTTTTTTTTAATTAAATCCCGCTAAAACAATGAAATCTGACACTGTGCAGTGGGGAAATTGAAAAAAAGTGGACATATATCTGTAACTTCCCAATTCTAACAAAATTTCCCATAGCAATAGAGGAGGTGCTGATAAGTTTAAGTTTTGAATTTGCCCCAAATTGTCGCACATAAGGTATATAAAAAATTAAAAATGATGCCAAATTTTTGTTCTCCTTTCGATTAGAAAGATTTGTATATATATGAAATCTATCAGAAATGATCTATAAAAAATATTGCTGAAGCTATATATTATCTCTTATAGTTCACAAGTTATTCTCATTTGAAAATTAAAATTTTCCAAATCTTATCTTATTTTCTTTTTTTGAAATAGCAACAAATTTGCTAATAACATTTATTAATAAATCTGGTTTGAACTTTTAAAACTCATATGTACTTTAACTATGTATTTAACACTGTGCAAAGAGCAAATATTGATAATTTACTTTAAACAAATTGTAAATGGCGTTAGAGCATAAAGAAATATTTCATTTGTATAAACACATTTTTGCTGCAGTGAGTTTTATTGGCATCAAAAATGAAAAATCAAAAAAAAAAAACACAAACGTTTGTAGAAATATAAGTATGTTTGCGTAAATTCAAATGTATTTGTAGTAGAATTCAAATAAAAAAAAATAAACAAACAAACAGACAGACAAAAAACAAGTAAGAGAGTTATATTCGGCTGTGCCGAATCTTATATACCCTTCACCAAATTAAACTTTTAAATAAAAATTTAAAATTTTTTTTTTTGTCGAAATTTTTTTTTTTAATTTTTTTTAAATGTTTTTTAATTTATTAGTAAAAAAAACTTAGGCCAAAAAAAGTTTTTTGGTGAAAAAAAAATTCGGGTTAAAAAATATTTTTCCCGATTTTGACCCATTGTAAGTCAAACTTACTATAGCCTTATATACATCGTTGCAATGGACTTTGAAATATCTACCATTAGATATTTGTCTATATTATTATTGTCTATATTAATGACTTAGTAATCCAGATGTAGATCAAAAATAGTCCTAATATCGATGTTGTCCCGTTTTTTTCCTTATATTTTAAATAGCAACAGAGCCGGAAGAATTCCCGATATATTGATGAATGAATCAAGTATGTAAGTTATTTGGGGGCTACCGAAAGTTGATTGCAACATACAGAGGGACATGGCTATATTGACTTCGCTATCTATAACGATCCACAATATATATATTTTGTGGGGTCGCAAATGAAAAATGTAGAAATTACAAACGGAACGACAAACTTATATACTCTCAAGGTGAAGAGTATAACAAGGCATGACAATTTGTATGTGCAAAAAACAAACAGAGACAGTAAATGTCGCAATGTTACCCAAAAATACGGGGCATTTGATAGACACCCTACACCAGTTAATGTAATTTAATCCTCTTTTTCTAAATAAAATGAAGTAAAGAAGAATTCATAGGTTCTTAAATTTAGTTACGACTACAAAAAAAAAAATAGTAGGATAAGAAAATGTCGGGAATTCTTATAATCGGCCAAAGTATAACAAAGAAAAAAGAAAACGGAGGCGAATGTAAGATTTTACTTCTAAAAAATTATAAATTTAAATTTTCATTCTTTTTTAATTTTATTTTTGCAAAATTTAATCTATTGAAGTGTTTCTTCACTTCTACTTAAATCAATTTCTTACTTACATTTTCATTTTTTAAACTACTTACACTGTCTTTCAACTGTGTCTGGTCATAAAACATATAAAAATTCCAGTGAGCATTTTTTCAAGTTCAAGTTTATTTTAAAAAGTCAAAAAAGGGACTCAACAACTAAAGACACCCAAAAATAACACACACACACAATTCTACAAACCCATATGTGTGCATAATGAAAATTACTGAAGTGTGGCAATAACCTTGACTTTTTGTTTGCTAAAAATACAATAAATTTTTAGCCAAATTTCTTTTCTTCTTTTTTGTTGTAATATTAATATTATTTTCAAGATCATTGTTATTGTTTGCATTTAGAAAATGTTCTTTTTCTTAAGGCATTCAAATATTTGCTTAGAAAATTAAGTATGGTGGAGGCTTCTTCTTTGAATGTGTTTGTAGGAATAAATTCTATTAGAATAAAAATTAGTTTTAAATAAATTCTTGTTAATACAATGAATAAATGACCTTTAATACAAACAGGTCATTACTTGTTGATTTGGAAAACAAAATAAGTGGATTATTATTTCATTTAAAGGTCATATTAAAATTTGGAAATATTTATAGTATTTTTTGAATACTTGTTAAAGTTTTTAAGACTATTACGAATTATTTATATGAACGCCTCGTCAATAAATTCGTTATAATAACCAAAGAATACAAAAGGAAAATGTACAAAATTGGTGGTTATAGCAATAAAAAACAGGAAAAATTAAAAAAATAGCAAAAAAATATCATGATAAAAATAGTAAAAAAAAAAAAGCTAAAAAAAGGAGCAAAACAATTGTCTACTTTCAAAATTCTGATTTATTTTTAACACAAATTTTAGCAAAAATATGTACTTTTTAACACATAAGTTGTTGAAAAAAGCAGACATATTTGGTCAATTCACAAGGTCTCTTATCATGTCATAATGTCCTAATATTTCACGACTCGGTGGCTCGGCTTAACCGACTCTTAGGCGTTCGGCGAAGGTCTCTGCTGATTGATTACGTTAGCACAAAAAATAAAGCATACAGAGTAGTATTATTTTAAGACATTTTTTGTTTCTAAGGCAATAACAACATTTTCAAAGCATTGTGAAATATTAGGACATTATGATAATATAACCTGATAGGAGACCTTGTGAATTGACCAATTGTACAAATAAACATAAAAATTAAAAATCTTATTAATATTTTATAATAAAAAGAATATATAGAAAAAATTGCAAAATTGGCAAGAAAAAACCAAAACAAGTATTGACTGAGATCAAAAAACTCTTAACACACGTTTTTCATTAAAACTTTTAACCCTATCATTATTTGATTTTTTTTTTTTTTTTTTTGAACATGTTACCTTTGTCAAAACCCAACTTGATCCCACAAAAAGTTGGCCAAACGATCAAAGGTCTGCTGTTTCCAATGCAGGTTTAAAAGCACACAAGGCTCAAAAAGTTCCTAACAGGAACTCTGCTAAAAATTTAGAGGCCAAAGACAGAGCACGGAAATTGAAGTCAAATTGTATACAAAAAATATACCTGCTGTATAATGGATGACAAAATGTTCGTATGGAAAATTTTTTGCAGCTTCTGGGTACATTTTTATACCCTACACCACCCTAGTTTATACCGATCGACTCAGAATCACTTTCTGTATATATAATTTTTTCTGCCCAAGGACCAAGCCTATTGAAACTGGCTGAAATCGTTCCATTATTTCACCTAGCCCCCATACAAATGTCCTCCCAAAATTGGACTTTATCAGTCATAAATGTTTAATTTATATAGGTATCTACACAAGTTTTTTATATATACGGAATTCATGTCACCAAATTTTATTATGATCGGTCCATAATTAGTCATAGCTCCCATATAAGGTCTGTTTCCGATAATCGCTTTAACGAACATAAATCTCCTAAAAATGTTGGTATATACATAAAATACAACATAAATAACTTTCATATAGACATTAATCACATGACCAAATTTCATGGTGATCGGTCCATAATTTTTCATAGCTCCCATATAAGGCCAACTTCCGAAAATCACTCACGAATATAAATTATTGAAATTTTGAAAGAAAAATGTTTTTGCTCATTTACTTAGTGTAGGGTATTATAAGGTCGGGCTTGACTGACCATACTTTCTTACTTGTTTTATGTTGCAGATGCTCGAGGGAATGTTTAAGAAAAGTTTAGGATCCAAAAGCAGACAAAATTTCCCAAAAAGCTCTTGGTATGCCAAGCAATATGCAGTTGCGGCAAAAATGCCAAACATTTGTTACAAAGGGCTTTATAAATAGAGAAATTTACATCAAGGAATGTTTACAAATAAAGATGCATCCATTCATAAGACTTCTTAGTGTGTCCACTTATTTTTGGCCTGATTTGGCAACCTGTCACTATGGTAAGAAAGGTCTTGAGTGGTAAAAGAGCAATAATGTATTTGTACCAAGAGAGGCAAATTCTTCAAATTGCCTTAAGCTACGGCCAGTGGAGAGATATTGGGCTCTTGTTAAAAGAGAAATGGAGAGCACAAAAGTGTGATAGATTTTAAACGGAGATGGACAACCTGTTCGAAAAAAGTGACAGAAATCACTATAAAAACCATAATGGAAGGGTATCCGAAAAAGGTTAAGAATTTCATCACTAGTGATTAGAACTTTAAAAATATTTTTTTTTTTTTTGTAAATTTTAATAATAATTTCAATCAAATTAAAAAAAATCAAAACTGTAAGCTTAGTAGTTTCATTTTTAATAACATACATATGGGCAATTCCATGAAAATGACTACCACGACTGAAAACCCAAAAACTCTTGAAACTTTTTTTAAGATGATTTGAATAGGAGAAAACACTAAAATATTACTATGTGTCAGTATTTAGAGCTTATTACAACATTTTAATGGCAAAAATAATACTTTAAACTGACTATATTTAATTTTTTAATTTAATTGGCGTATTTTAGGCTAAAATTGCGGTAAAAACTAAGCTCCCAATTAGCATATAGTGTAAAATGAATTTGACTCTGATTGTTTATTTGCTATTATAAAATTGTTTATCGAAACCGAATGTATATTTTCTATTCATTTTTTTAGTTTTTGTATAGATATATTTACAGAATATATATTGTTTTATTATAAAAGAAAAATCTGTCACGTTCGATATGTCACGAACGATATTAAATTGTATCTATTATAAAATCATTCAGAGATTGTTTTTATTTAAATATGACGGATTGTAAAGGAAAAATATTTGGTTTAGTGTAAGAAATTAAAAGAAAACATAACGCCTCTCACGATTCGCAAATTTTCGCATATTTCTACATGTACCTCAAAATTACTTCCGTTTTATGTCACGTACGATTTCGCTCTATATTTTGGATAACAATGTTTTGAAAGAACTTATTATTTTTTTAAAACCCTCTGAATGAAACATACAGACCAAATAATTTTTCAGATACTCTTATTTTTGGAAAATCTACTCCACTCTATAGGCGTACAAATGTCACGTACGATGACATGGCATTGCCCATATATGTACGTTAAGAATTTTTCAATCTCAGTCCTTAAGCGCGTTTTATACAGCTGTGTTGAATCTTATATACCCAACATCAATATAACACTGACAAAGTTTTTTGTACATTTATTTTCATTTGGATTTGCCTATTTTCAATACCATATTTTGTATGGAGACTACTATTCAATAGACATGTATGTGGACCCTCAATATATTGAAAATTTGAAAACTCATCAATTTTGTTTGAGGTTAGGATAAAAAAAATTAAGAAAGTTTGAGCTCGATCGGTTAAAGTTCGTGAGAACAAAATTGGGGAACAATTTATAATATTGGTCAAAATAGAAAATCAAAATATACACAATTATTGCAATAAAATAAAATGATTTATAGATGTTATTTATGTATAACACTCCCTTTTCCGCGGTGTCGTTTACAACGTGAATTTTCTCTACAATTTTTAGGGCTGCGGCCAAGTTTCCGGTGGATATCGCAAAAATGCATGAGGCAAGTGAAGGCGTTGGAAAAAGCTTATAGTTTTCACACACGCAGAGAAAAAATATAGTTGTGCATATTTACAGTAACCATTTCACCATTTTTAATAATTTTTTAACAATATTATAGTCACAGTAACTATTTATATGAATGTGGTAACCATTATTTACCAAAGTGCTCAACAAAATTTGGTTATTTACTTCTGCAAAATTAACCCCAGTTTTTTTCTTACCTAAATAAAACCTTTGGATAGGACCTTCAGCATCTTCAGAGCCATTGGAGGTATCGTAATCATCATCTTCTTCTCCAGTTTCTTCTTCATTTCCTAGTTGAACTTCCTTTTATTTTATTTCATGGCCTTCTTCTTCATCATCGGTGCACATAATAGCCAACATTTTATCTTTTGTGCCTCCTCCGCCAGATACCACAAATGTCTAATAAACTTTGTTTCTATTATTTTTGAAAACTTCTTATCCAAGTTTACATATGATTGGAGTGCTTTCAAAAAGTATAAACATACAGAAATCTCGAATTCCATTCAATTGCAGTCATTAAATACATTGCATTTCGTTCCAATATCACGCATTAATCCAAAGCAAGAACGATCCGTACATTGATAAGTAACTGTGTTCCTTTTTTACAACTTTCGAAATTGACGGTAGAGCGACCACTTCCAATTCTATTCCAACAGCGCCACCATTGTCTGACGATTCAGTAGATGATGTGAATTGCACTGTAATTGAATACATATAATAATGTAAAATTTTCGGTTTCAACAATATACAATACTTAACCGTTGCTAAGGTATTAATTTCAGTAGTCGCCATTATTCTTCTGCCTCTTTTCAGTCCAGTAATTCGGGGATTCCTTGATTTAAAACAGTATAACAAAATATCATATCCTCCACCAATTTGTTCACATTTCAGAGCTTTCAAACTTTGTTAAATTTTTAGAGCAGTAATAGCCAAAGAACTAAATTCGCTTTTTCACATGTACACAATCGGCTTCGTGAAAAAACAATACCCAAGTTTCTGGTAAAAAATAGTTTGGTTCACATTCACAGCTTTTATACTTGGTGTAATTCATTCTTTTTTATTTTGGTAAATTTTCATGAAAATTTATCTTCGTTTTTGCAAAATCGAAAAAAAAAATTAAGGACCACCTTAATGTATGTATCATAGAGCCATATTTCGGGAAGATATTTGTATGGATGTTCGGTGAAAGGATGGGTCTGTTCTTACCATTTTCAACACAAATTGTTCTTTAATAATAGGAATAACTTGAGTAAAATTTCAATAAATTATCTGCTATATATTTAAAGAAAATTGCCCAAAAAAATGTTGGAGGTTATCTCACAGTTTGGAGATTCCAAGTTGGGAGAAACAAATGTTGTGCAAAAAGCACTAGCGCCAATTGAGCGCGTTTTAATGCCGTTTCTTCACATCAAACTCGGAATTGTTAAAAATTTTATAAAAGCTATCGTACGTAATAAGGACGATCCTGAACATGCGGTTGCAGTTTTTAACTTTTTGCGAGAACAAATCTTTAAAGAAAAAATCACTTTTGACAAGTTGAAAGAAGGTTAATTAATATTTTAACATTTCATTGAAGATGTTCGTAAATATATAAACTATTTGTATTCAATGATTTTTTTCAGGCGTGCTTAATGGTATGGATATTCGCAAATTAATGAAAGATGATCGATTCGATGCCTGGAGTTCAATAAAAGAAGTATTAGCCGGCTTCTTGGGAAAACAAAGCTCACAAAACTATGAGCAAGCTGTAAAAAACATGTTGACAGCATTCGAAACAATTGGTGTAACTACATATGTCGTTAAAAATCCATTACTTGCACCATCATTTAGAATATTTTAGCTAGAGTTGGGCATAATCGTTCTTATTATACATTTTTGTTCACAACAAATAAATGAATAAGTATGTTCTTTTTGTTCAGTTGTTAATTTTTAGTCTGCGGTGTTTGGCTGAACTAAGTATTTGGAAACAAAATTTTTTAATAATGATGATAACATTTTTAATAATGCAATATAGAAATTTCAAACGAACAAAAAATTAAAAGAAGAATAAGACTGAAACCCTTCACATTGTTCAATTGACTGAATTTTTGAATTGAATTGAAGAAGAATAAGAATGAAACCCTTCACATTGTTCAACTGACTTAATTGTTCAAATGAACTTGTTTGTTCATGAACAACCCAACTCTAGAATAGTTATTTCTCTCAAAAATATTTATTTTTTACATTTTATTCATTAGCATCTAAAACTTATTCAGAAGTTGCCAAAATATTACAAGTTTTAAAAACTACATTTCATTACCTTTCCATTGATATATAAAACATTATATCTTATTCTTTATTATACTTTAAAATAATGAATGCAATTCACACACCTTGTAAAAAACTCTCTACTATTTTGTTCAAATCAAAGACTGCTTACTATGCACTTCTCATTTTTTCATGTACCCTGTATTGTATATGTTTATTGTTGTTTTTGACATTTGCATGTGTAAATATTTAAAGTGTGCTTAAGTAAACTTGTATTAACCTAACATTCAACAAATTTGATGACCTAATGCGCGTTCATAAATTTGCAATTGTTAGGTTCATAGACTCCATGGCAGAGAATTTTCATTAAAAAAAATTATTTTTCACAAAAAATTTTTTTTTAACAAAAATTTATTTTGTTACTAAAAAAATTTTTTTTACTAAAAAATAAATTTTTTACTAAAAAAGTAATTTTTTACTAAAAAAATAATTTTTTACTAAAAAAGTAATTTTTTGCTAAAAAAGTAATTTTTTTTATTAAAAAAGTAATTTTTTGCTAAAAAGTAATTTTTTACTAAAAAAGCAATTTTTTACTAAAAAAGTTATTTTTTACTAAAAAAGTTATTTTTAACTAAAAAAAAAAATTTTTTACTAAAAGTATTTTTTACTAAAAATTATATTTTTTTTACTAGAAAATAGATTTTTTACTAAAAAAAGATTTTTTTATTAACAAAAAGATTTTTCCAAAAAAATAAATTATTTTATTACTAAACAGTTTGAATTTTTGTTTGAAAATTTATTTTTCACTATAAAATTAACACTTCTTATTTACTAGGGTATTCAATTATTCGGGCTTCTGCTTTAATCGGTTAATAATTGTTTAAGTTTAAATTATTCGATTAACCGAATAATTTCTATTTTAAATTTAAATTGAAAATCGATTTTTAATGAAAAATAATTTTTTTAGTAAATAACAACTTTTTTAATAAAAAACAAGTAAGAAAGTATGGTCGGTCAAGCCCGACCAGATAATACCCTACACTAAGTAAATGAACAAAAAAATTTTTCTTTCAAAATTTCAATAATTTATATTCGTGAGTGATTATAGGAAGTGGGACTTATATGGGAGCTATGACAAATTACTGACCGATCACCATGAAATTTGGTCATGTGGTTAATGTCTATATGAAAGTTATTTATGTTGCATTTTATGTGTATACCAACATTTTCAGGAGATTTATGCTTGTTAAAGTGATTATCGGAAGTAGGCCTTATATGGGAGCTATGACTAATTATGGACCGATCATAATAAATTTTGGCGACATGAATTCGGTATATATAAAACTTATTTGGAGAAAAATTTGTGTAGATATCTATATAAATTAAACATTTATGATCGATAAAGTCCAATTTCGGGAGGACATTTGTATGGGGGCTAGGTGAAATAATGAACCGATTTCAGCCAGTTTCAATAGGGTTCGTCCTTTGGCCAAACAAATTATATGTACCAAATTTTATCGAAATATCTCCAAAATTGTGACCTGTACTCTGCGCACAAGGTTTACATGGACAGCCAGCCAACCAGCCAGCCAGCCAAACGGACGGACGGACGGACATCGTTTAATCGACTCAGAAAGTGATTCTAAGTCGATCGGTATACTTTAAGGTGGTTGTTAGACTAATATTTTTGCGCGTTACAAACATCTGCACAAATCCATTATACCCTCCCCACTATGGTGGTGTAGGGTATAATAACGTTTTTAATAAAAAATAAATTGTTTAGTAAAAAATTACTTTTTTAGTAAAAAATAACTTTTTTAGTAAAAAATTACTTTTTTATTAAAAAATACCTTTTTTTAGTAAAAAATTATTTTTTTAGTAAAAAAAATAAATTTTTGTAAAAAAAAAAATTTTTGTGAAAAATTATTTTTTTTTTTAATGAAAATTCTCTGCCATTGAGTCTATGAATCTAACAATTGCAAATTTATGAACGCGCATTAGGTCATCAAATTGTTGAATGTTAGGTTAATACAAGTTTACTTAAGCACACTTTAAATATTCGCACATGCAACTGTCAAAAACAACAATAAACCAAAGAGTAACATATACAATACAGGGTACATGAAAAAATGAGAAGTGCATAGTAAGCAGTCTTTGATTTGAACAAAATAGTAGAGAATTTTTTACAAGGTGTGTGAATTGCATTCATTATTTTAAAGTATAATAAAGAATTAGATATAATGTTTTATATATCAATGGAAAGGTAATGAAATGTAGTTTTTAAAACTTGTAATATTTTGGGAACTTCTGAATAATTTTTAGATGCTAATGAATAAAATGTAAAAGAAATATTGTTGAGAGAAATAACTATGCTAGAGTTGGGTTGTTCATGAACGAACAAGTTCAATTGAACAATTCAGTCAATTGAACAATGTGAAAGGTTTCAGTTTTATTGTTCTTTTATTCTTTTTGTTCGTTTGACATTTCTGTATTGCATTATTAAAAATGTTTTCATCATTATTTAAAGAAATTTGTTTTCAAAAGCAGTTGTCATCTAGCTGTAAATACATTCACTGAGAAATTATTCAATAACTTAGTTCAGCCAAACACCGCAGACTAAAAGTTAACAACTGAACAAAAAGAACAAACTTATTAATTTATTTGTTGTGAACAAAAATGAACCATGAGTAAAAAAAAAAACGATTATGCCCAACTCTAAACTATTCCGATGTCGGAAACATTTTCATTTCATAATTTTTTAGTTTCGACTTTCAACGACTCATCATCGATCTGCAATGACGTTCAAACGTTAAATGAATATTTTATGTTTAGTTTAACAATTCTCATTAAAGAATTACCTTAAATAATAAAAATTTTTGTAAATGTAACACTTTGCAGAAATTAACTATATTGCAAACATACATAAGCCTGATAAAACTCGTTGGCACAGCTCTATATGTATTTAGAAATATATATATATATATTGACCGATACAAGTAAGTATCGATGCTATTTGTTCGATACCGAGTAGATATCGATACTTTACTACCGATACAGTATCGAGTACATGTATCGATACCCTCGTGGTATCGTTTCATCCCTAGGCACTAGCTAGAGGGTAAAATTATATATAGCCTTCTATAAATGAGATGAAGAGCACACTCCAGCTTCGCTCGGCAGCTATTTACTTATGTTAGTTATTAAAGTTTCTCCAAAAAAATTTACCTTATTAAAAAAAATGAGAAGTGAAAAGGAGGCAATATATTTCTACTTTAATGCTATTTAAAAGCGTTTTCAAAATTTAAGTTTCAGACATATGTATTCAGTAATATCAAACGAACAAAAGGAATAAAGTGAATAAAAACAACAATAAAGAACAAGAAGACTGAACACCTTCACACCGTTCATTTGACTGAATTGTTCAATTCAACTTGTTCGATCATGAACAACCCAACTTTAATTTTAGCCGTCGACTTTCAACGGAATCGGATGAAGAAGGTGAGCGGTTTCATCAAACAGCATTGCCGTTTGAGTTAAGGTAATAAAGACTGTTTATAAATATTTCTATATATACTTATGTATATACAAAATTTTACAACTTCTGATATGTTTGTCTGCAGATATAGAGGAAAGGGTTCTCCAGATGTCATAATGGCAGAAATAAGCTGGCGCGCAAAAAACATATTTGAAGACTTAGATTTAGAAAAAAGGAAAAAGCAGATGGAAGTAGATGGCGAAAAACAAGAGGATTACGAGGATTCAGAAGATGATTATGATAATATGTGTAGTGATTTTTCTAATGAAAATTTGTCTTAAAGATATTCTAAATATGCAGTGTAAATAAAACAGCACAATAGAAAAGTGTTATTTTTAACAACAACCTTTGTTTTAGCGTCAAAAATAGTAAAAAACAAAAATATTTAAGGGACAAAGTGATTTTGAAGCGCTATTTAGATTACCTAGACACGTTCAGATTGCATTGATATGTTCACAAGAGTTGTTCAAATTTACCGTAGCTACAACTTTGCTAAATATTGTTAGTGAAAAATTAGGAGTCCCTGGAAGTTATTCTGACAAAAGTAAAAAAAAAATTTGTCTTCCTATATTTTTTCAACAAAAGTGCACGAAAAAGCAGTTTTTTGGAAAAAAAATTTTAACAAAATTTATTTGGCGGACTCTTAGCTATATTATTGCCATATAAAGTTAAGCCGTATCACAAAGTCTGAATTAGCTGTTAGCCAAAAACTGATGACACATTTTTTAGAGGCCCCACTGATTTTCAGAAACTTTGGGGGCCCACAAAAAAAAAAAAATTGGTCACCAAAATGGACAAACTGAGCATAGGGTTTTACTACCCTTTGGTAGTAGAGTCGAACCTATACTGTCATGATCTTGTGTTTTTTTCACTGTTGCACTGTGTAATCATTCTGCTTCATGTACTTTCGACGCACTGATAACAAATGTTGTTTTTCACTGTCGCATCGAAATATGTGCTAATGCAAAGCAAAAACTTACAGTTATTTGCAATAGTTTCTTATGCATTCTTTTTTGACTCTTTGTACCCTCAGAAAGATTTTAGATATCAAAAGTCTATGCATAATGTCTCTCTTTAACAACTTATATCAAAACAAAACTTGCATTATAAATATTCAAATGAGAAAACTTGCCCTTAAGCGACTTTGCATTCGAATATCTCGAAATGGGTTATGAATAAATATAAAATTTCTTTACATTATTTAAATCTGATTGTTTCCTTATGAAAGTATGATAAAACAAAGTGTTTTAAAAAACTTTTAATTTTCTAGACGCTGTGGACCTTTTTGTGAAAATACCCATATACATTCTGGGTCCTCATAAGATTCTAAGACGACCTAGCTATGTCCGTCTATCTGTCTGTCTGTTGAAAACACGAAAAGAGCCTGATAACACGAAAAGTGCTGACTGAAATCTTCCCCAAATACTCTCTGTTGATATGGTTTGATATGGTTCATGCTTTTACCTAGCCGCTATAAAAATGTCCTCCGGAATATTGTTTGAGCAGGCGTAAATATGTTGATTATGCTGCGATTTGGAACAAAGTAAAGTGAAGACAAAAATTAAAGTTTTAATAATGAAACTTAAATATCTTTCAAACTATAACAGATACTTATAGAAAAAAAGTATTTTCTTTATTAATAAAATGCTCTATAAAAACAATTCATTTAATATATGAGCATTTGCATGTCATCGTACGTGACGTTTGTACGCCTAAAGAGTGGAATAGATTTTCCAAAAATAAGAGTAACTGAAAAATAACTTGGTCTATATGTTCCATTCAAAGGGTACAATACATTTAAAAACAAGTAAGAAAGTGTAGTCAGACACGCCCAACCATATGATACCTTATATCGAGTATATGATTATAAACAGTTTTAATTAGCTATGAAACTTATTTGTATTGTATCTTATTTGAATACTAACATGATTTTCGGAAGTGGGCCTTATATGGGAGATATGACTTATTATCGTTAGGTGGGCTGATTTGCGTATCTATATATATATATATAGATTTGGAATCCCGAAGATATCTATGGTTTTCAGAAAATTGACAAACAGTCAGTCAGTCAGACAGACAGACAGACAGACAAACAAACAGACAGACAGACAGACAGACAGACAGACAGACAGACAGACAGACAGACAGACAGACAGACAGACAGACAGACAAACAAACAAACAAACAAACAAACAAACAAACAAACAAACAAACAAACAAACAAACAAACAAACAAACAAACAGACAGACAGACAGACAGACAGACAGACAGACAGACAGACAGACAAAGTACTGCACATCCGAACCGAGATGCATGTTCTGCGTGGCCAATAACGAAACTGAAACTGGACATACCGCGGGTAGCAGCAAATGTTCTGTATTTAAGAGGGCACTCAGCTTGCGTAAATGATGAAGATCATACAACTGAACCTAAATTTCTCAAGACCTCCTTAGCCAGACAATTCGTGAAATGGACGTAGATGTTGCGATAATATGTGAGCAATACAAAAATCTTTATAGCGGTATATGGGAGAAAGATGGCTCAGGGAAAGCAGCAATTTGGTCGTGTGGTAATCTTGCATTCCAGGATTCAATGAGAATCCCTGCGGTCGGATTCACTAGAGTCATGATCAAAGGAATTCATTTCTACAGCTGCTATGTCTCACCAAACGTTCCTCTAAATGAGTTTGAAACTTTTATTGACAATCTTGGGGCCGACGCACAAAACTACGATCCTAAGATTATGGGTGGAGACTTTAACGCTTGGGCCGTTAACTGAGGATGTCGATCTACAAGTACAAGAGGCCGTATTCTTTTGGAGACTTTTTCAAAACTAGATCTTGTGCTTTGCAATGTTGGAGATATCCAAACATTCAGAAGAGGAGAAACTGGGTCTGTCGTCGACTTAACATTCGCGAGCCCAACCGTTGTAAGGAACCTTGAATGGAGCGTCAGCGAACACTACACGCACAGTGATCATCAGGATATAATAGTTTCGAAAGGAAATTAAAATAAACCATCATCGAGATCAAGGAGATCACTGCAAACGAAAGGTTGGGCACAGGATAAGTTCGACCAACGAATGTTTTTGGATCATCTTACTACCTGTTTGACATGGAATGAGGTAACCCCAATTACACAGGCCCATATTACAGAAGCCCTGCAAGAAGCTTGCGATGTAGCAATGCCTAGGAGAAGACAGTCCGCTAGCAGGAAACCAAATTACTGGTGGAACTCGGGAATTGTGAAACTTCGAGGGGAATGCCTGAGAGCAAGACGGCTATTTCAAAGGGGAAGATCAAGACAAGACGCCAACCTAAGACTTCTGACATATCAGAACGCTAGGCGAGGCCTACAACTGGCCATAAAAAGAAGCAAACGAGAAAGTTTTAAACAACTATGCAAGGAAGTTGATTCGATCCCATGGGGAAATGCGTATCGGATTGCAATGTCACGCCTTAAAGGCCAACGAACTCCACAAGTTACATGCCCTCAGTTGCTTAGGAAAATCATGGAAGTGCTTTTCCCAGTTGGTCAACCATGCCAGGAAATTATGTCAGTCACAAACGCAAACATAGATGAAGTATCAGTGGATGAATTGATGCAAATATGTTCGAAGATTGGAGATAACAAAGCACCAGGCTTAGATGGTATCCCAAACAAAGCCCTGAAGTTAGCACTAAGAAATAAACCGCAGATATTTCTAAATGTAATGAACAATTGCTTTCGAAATGGACAATTTCCTGAGCCCTGGAAAAAGCAAAGGTTGGTTTTAATACCAAAACCCAACAAACGACTCGGAGAGCCATCCTCATACAGACCGATTTGCTTGTTGGATACACTCGGAAAGGTATTAGAGAGTATTATATACAACAGACTACTACCCGCAGTAGAAAGAGCAAACGGGCTTTCGGATAGACAGTATGGATTTAGAAAAGCCAGGTCGACAATAGATGCAATAAACAGAGTAAAGAATATGGCGGAAACGGCTATAGAACGTAAAGGTGCTACTAGAAAGTATTGTGCAATCATTACTTTGGACATCAAAAACGCTTTTAATACTGCAGGCTGGAAACAAATCATGTTCTCTCTCCAAAAGCTAGAAGTCCCGAGCTACATCATAATGATACTCTTGGATTATTTTACAAATATAACCCTATGGTACGATACCGACATAGGAATGCAACAGTACAGAACTTCAGCAGGAGTCCCCCAATGAGTGTTAGGGCCTCTGCTCTGGAACGTAATGTACAATGAAGTACTGGAGTTAAATAATCCCGAAGAGGCTAAAATTATTGGTTTCCCCTATGATATTGCTGTTATAGTTCGGGTACGCTTCCTAGACGAAATGGAGCTTTACGCAAATGATACCATCCTCATCATCAAAACGTGGTTAAAGAAGGCAGAGCTGGAACTTGCAGATCACAAAACGGAGCAGTTCTAATTAGTAGTCGAAGAAAAAAGGAGACTATAAATATAAAAGTAGGAACAGCTAATATTAAATCATCTGCGTCTATTAAGTACCTAGGTGTGCTGATCGACGAGCGACTTAACTTTAAGGCTCATATGGAAAACGCATGCGCAAAGGCAGCAGCAGTAATCAACTCCCTCAGCAGAATAATGCCAAATGTGGAAGGACCTAGACAAAATCGAAGGATCCTACTTTCAAGAGTAGCGACATCAATCCTATTATATGGCGCACCTATCTGGTCCAGAGGAATTAGAAACAAATCTCGTAAAAATGTACTTTCTCTTTTTAGACAGAGTTGTCTTAGGGTATGTTGCGGCTATAGAACCATATCCATGGAAGCTATATGTGTTATTAGCGGATCTATTCCAATCGACTTGGCTGCAGACGAGGTCTATAGAGTGTATGCAGCAAAGGATAGGAATACAGAAGAAAAAAGACGTGATAGCAAGACCCTCGAGAGAAGGAAAACTATAAGCAACTGGCAGAGAAGGTGGGATAACACACCAAAAGGACGTTGGACATACAGATTGATTCCATCAATTATGAAGTGGCTGGAACGCAAGCACGGCGAGGTAAACTACCACCTTACGCAGTTTCTATCAGGTCATGGGGGATACAGGAGCTACCTCTTTAAATTTGGTCGAGATGACTCACCTATTTACCCAACATGCCGGGATACAAAAGACGTAGAACATGTAGTTTTCAAATGCTTCAGATTTATCGAACTAAGACAGGAGGTGGAGGCCGATGTAGGACGCAGCATTACTCCCGAGAATATAATCGACCTAATGTTATCCTCAGAGGAAAGTTGGCAAGTAGTTTCAAAATTCGTAACTAGAGTGAACCTGGTATTAAGAAAAGAGGAGCAATATCGGAAAGATCAAAGGGCGGTCGTAAATGCAGGAGTAGCTTAGATGCTAACCATCCCCGCGACGTAATACTTAATGGCAGTTACGCGGGGATTGCGGTTGACGATGGGAAGGCGGTTTAGTGAGTAGGTGGCAAGTTTTTTCTTGTTGAATCTCACATAATGAAACTGATTAATATCTATGAAGATTCCGCACCCCATATCAAAAAAAAAACACACAAAAACAGACATATGTCCGTATTAGCACAATTTACAATACTTTTCAAACCAGATGTAATAGACAATTTTTTAAGAGCACGATTTTTTTCGTACATCCTTTTGCAATCGGAGCAGTTGTTTATAAGATACAGATTTATTATCACTTTTTCTCGATCCACCCCCACTGTGTCCTATTTAAACGGAATTATCAATGTTTTTGGGACCAGCATACCCTAGGGACTATAGTTGGAGTATCATGAGGGCGACAATTAAAATATTTATAAAAACAGAATTAACACTGTTCCTTTTTAATACATATTTTATTCCAATTTTAATGATATGTTTCTGTATTTTCTTGCTTAACAAATATCTAAAAAGTTTGACGTTCTGGATATTATTATATTTCAAATATAAAAAATTACTTTTTAATTATTTTAAGTGATAAAAATTATATAGTATCTTTTGTTATAAACTTTACATAATAAATAGTATACAATATGCTAGCAATTATTTATTATTGCTATAAAACATTCCAAATACTCATATTATGATAAATTCCAAAATTACTATTTTCATTTAAATTCAAAAAAAATATATATGTTTATATAACAAATATTCTAATTTAAATTATACGTAGTATGTAGCTACGTATGTATGTATATGTATAAATATTAATATTTTATATATTTTAGTAAATTCATCTGCTCTCTTTACCTTTTTTTGTTTGTAAATTTTAGCAAAAGTTTGTTATAAAACACAACGTCTTTGAAAATTACAAATTCATTGCAATATTTTAAAAGTTTTTATTAGTTTGGTTTTACTTTGATTGCATACACATTCACATAAATTCATATACATGCACACATTTCTACAAAACTACATGTCTGTATTTCATATTAATCTTAAGTTGCAATAAATTCTGAAGTTTTATTAAGAGAAAACGTTTGTGTTAAATTGCTAAACTATTTCAGCAGAAGAAACTACAAAAAGCACCTGCCGAAAAATTTAAAACATTTTAAAGTCCACTTTTAATGAAAATCTTTTTAGGTTCAATGTGGCAGAAAAAAGAAAAGTTTTTTTTTGTCTCAAGAAGAACCATTATAAGTGGATCAATTATTGTTTCATCGAACCCAGAGACAAAATATAGTTTTACATGTTTACAACTACCTTTTCAACATTTTAAACAGTTTTTTAACAATATTATGATCACTGTAGTTATTTATATTATTCCTATAACCATTTTTTTATTGTACCATTCACATTATTGTAGCTATCATATAAATGATTGTAGTAAATAAACATATGTTTATGACAATCATATTCATGATGTACCATTTTTTGTTGTTCTCAGATTATCGTAACCATAATATGGTATTTCAGCATTAAAATATATACCGAATTGCTAAAATCATATATATGTTTGCTACAACATAAACGTATTAGGTTACCGCAACCATGGAAACAATTACAGTGACCATAATATTGTTAAAAAAATTACCATAACCATAAACATGTACTATTATATTTTCTCTCTAGGTGTAGATTTTATGTAGCGAAAAAACGTAACCACTAAAAAGTCAACACTTCTCTTTCCATTGAACCAATATTTATTTAATAAACAAGTTTGATGTTATTTGTTCCTATAAAAGTCATCCAATATCTCACAAACATGTATTGATTATATTGGTTACATTTTTTTTGGTAAATATTTAATCAGTGTGAACGTATTTTAAGTAAAATATATCAATGAAGATTGTTATTAATCTCAGCATAAGCTTGCAACATCATTAGGAGCTACTCAATCAGTAATTTCAGAACGTCTTCAAGCAGCAGGATTCACCCAAAAGCAGAGCAATTGGGTAACATACCATTTGAAGCTGATACACCTTGAAATTATTATCTGTGATGAGATCGTATGTGAAGCCCGTATGTGTATAAGATCGTATTTGAAGCCCGGCCAACCAGCCGAATGGACACCAATCGACACATCTATTACGAGCTTCTGAAATTTGGCCAGACCATCACAGGGAACCTGTACCGAACACAACTCATGCGCTTGAAGCGAGCATCACTGTGATGGTTTGGTCAGATTTGAACAACTCATAATAAATAGGACCCATTACCTCCCACAAAATACAAAGAATTACCATAGCATCATAGATATTTGGCTTTGATGTCGATTCGGCTGGTTGGGCTTCACATACGATCTCTCCTTGAAAGTTTCTCGGCTTCAGTTCGTATGGTACCCAATGTCCCTATTTTTTGAAATAGCTTAGTAGTGCCTTGTATCTTTGGTCTTCAAATTTATTTGGTTGGTCTGGGCGATAATCACAGTTTAGAAGAAGAGCGTCGGCGACTTATAAATCTTTTTTTTTTGGAACTTAGTACATTTTCTATAACTTATAAGTAAGTAGACGTTTTTAAGCAAACAGTGTATTTTTACTTATTCTAACATTTTTTATTAAACGTTAGAAATATAAAATAAACCTAACATAATTTTGGTGACTTCAAAAGCGATTTCAATTTTATAGGGGTCAACTCAGTCTAATATATGTACATATAAATTAGTGTACATTATTTTCAATATTGCTGTATCACATTTAACACTTCTTTGTGAAAATCTACATATTTATTTACATATGGGGGAAGGATATTTAGTTTATTTTTCTATTTACATTTTCTTATTTATTTTTGAGTAAATCTTAAAGGTATTTTTAGCTTTATATTTTTCCAAGACATTATAAGTAATGGGGTAAACGATTTGCTAAATAAACTAAAGCTAAAAACACATAAAAACTAACAAAGTAACTGAATTTTCTTTTCTAGTTTGTAGTTTATTTAACTAAAAATTTAATGCATCGGTGCGTATGAATGATAATGAATACAAACATAAAACTAAGCTAAACTAAACTAAAGAAAACCATTGGAGCGTATGAGGAATATTTAATTTCAATATAAGAAGTACAAAAATACATACAAATATATACATGTTTTTTTATACAACAAAATATTTAAAAAATTTATAAATTAAACAACCTTCTTCTTTAAAAAACTACTTAAAGAAGAATAATGTTACCATTTATTTAAATTATAGCTGTCCTAGAGCTGAAAGAATTATTTGTCGAATTAAATGAAATTGCAATAAAATTTATTTCCAAAATTTACCACTTAAATGTGCACAACCACTTAGCAAAATCTGTTAGAATATTTAATATTAACAGGTCAACGTGCACTAAAATCAAATTACATTATGTCTCATTTGTCCAGCCTTATGTTTTCATTCATTTGTATCCAAAGCATATCATATTTAATTATAATAAATCCATTAACCAGATTATGTTTGTAAGGAAAACTTATTAAAACGCAACAATTTGTATGTAGATTAAATTGTTATAAATTTGGTCTAACGTCGTCCATTTATTTTGTGGTAAAAATAATAAGAGGAAAAACGCATGCATACACAAAAATGGAATAGAAATGTAAATTAATCCGCAGACATCTGGATTTGCAATGTCAATGCCATAGCCTAGAAGTAAAAAAAAAAACAAAAGATAAATAAAATGAACTAGAAATGTAACATAATGAAGAAGACACGTCAATTTAGTAAGACACTACACGTAGAAAAAAAAATATAGTTGTGCATGGTTACTGTAACCATTTCAACATTTGTGAATGTTTGCTGTAATCATTTAAACATTTTTAACAATATTATAGTCACCGTAACTGTATATATGATTGTGGTAACAATAATATGGTTAATTTACGATTCACATGATTGTATCAACCATATATATGGTTACAGTAAACATGTATATGTTTGTGACAACCATTTATATGATGAATAATTTTATCATAATATGTTCTCAGATTATGATATCCGAGAGGCGAGATCAACATAATATGGTAAGTTCTTCATCATATATATATATATATCGGCTAATTGATATCTAATCTGAGAACAACATATTATGATATAAAGATTCATCATAAGAATGGTTGTCACAAACATATACTTGTTTACTGTAACCATATATATGGTTGATACAATCATGTGAATCGTAAATTAACCATATTATTGTTACCACAATCATATATACAGTTACGGTGACTATAATATTGTTAAAAATTTTTAAATGATTACAGTAACCATGCACAACTATTTTTTTATTTCTGCGTGTAAGAACTGCTACTAGAGAATTTTCTACCCACGCACAACTTTATTTGACTAGTGAATTGGGAATGTCATTTCAGGTGGCCGATTGGCACATTCAGCATTATATTTCACTATTAGAGTAGAATCACAAGCTTGCGGACCGGTATACATTTGTACCCTTTGCCACTAAAAGTGGTTAATAAAGGTATACTTATATAAGTTTGGCATTCAGTGTTACATTGAGTAATATTCATCTAAGACCAAACAAAGTATGTATTTACTTGATGCTTGTGAAATTCGAAGTCAATTGAGCTATACCGTGTATCTGTCCATCTGTGTAAAACACTCTCACGTCAATAATACACAAACAAAATTTGGAGGATTTCAAAAAAAAGTTTATCAATGTCCTTTGAAGACCTGCAGAAGAAGTCGGGTATATGTATATTGGGTAAGCGGTTTGTGGTATTCTCTTCTGTTTTCTGTTTTGTTTGTGTTTTTTTTTTTTTCTTTTTTTTTTTTCTTTTTTTAGTTCTTTTCCAGATTTATAAAAATGGACAAAATAAATTCTTTTGGAGTAGTGAAAAAACACATAGAAGAGTAGGTTAGGTTAGGTTATCAGGCAGTCGTAAAAAAATCTTCATTTGTACAGCTCACTTGGGTCCAATAAACGTTCCCTTTATGGTACCTGAAAGGAGATGGAAAAACATAGAGGGGAAAGAAATAGAAGTAGATGAAAGGAATTCTATAGATTATTAAGCAAGAGGAGAAAGGAGAAATCGGAGGAGTAAGAGGAGAAGGTGTTGAGAGTCAAGTAACGCAGACCATCATGGGACAGTTTGCGGGTCGCCATGAGGTGCAATTTGCAAGTCCGGTCTTATCAACCACCTGCTTTCCTTAATAAAGGCCCGGAGAGGGTACCAAGGGATCTCTCACCTAAAAGTCTGGCCCGTAGATCGCCAAGTGCCGGACATTTACAAAAGAAGTGTAGAATAGTTTCTTCCTCTTCCTCATTCTGACAGCTTCTACAGAAGTCGTTATAAGGTATCCCAAGTCTTGCAGCATGGGGACCGAAAGTGCAATGTCCGGTGATAATCGGCACCATATTGCTTAGTCGTATTCGTTGTAGTCGAAGTAGATATGACGTGCGTGTGCAGTCCAGCACAGGCCATATCATCCTCGTGATAGTACAGGTGGATTCATTGCCCCACCTCGTTTGGCAAGTTCGTAATATATGTCATGTATACGTTTCTTGCAAGTTAACAGCGAAATTCCGCAGAGGGAGTCTATATCGTCTTCCGACAGAAGGGCTCCTAATCCTGCCAAGTGATCGGCAATACAATTGCCTTCATTGTCCCTGTGTCCACGTACCCATGTGAGTACAACTGCCGAATGTCTCGCCATCTCATTTAAGGATGCCCGTCATTCCTGGACCATATTTGATGTTGTATAAACACCTATCAGGGACTTAATTGCGGCTTTACTGTCAGTATATATGCGGATATCCCTACCAGATACACTGTAATATCTGAGCCAATTGGCCGCTCTTTTAATAGCCAATACTTCGGCCTGAAGAATGCTGCATCCATCTGGAAGTCTAAAAGACATTCTTACTCCAAATTCAGGGATTTATACACCACCGCCCACTCTGTCCCCCTGTTTAGACCCATCCGTATAGATGGATAGCCTCTTCTCATCAACAGGGAGACCATCGACAGCTTCCATATTGGATGGGATTGAGAAACCAAAGTTCCTCAGGAGGAAGGGCTTGGGAGTGCAGTAATCAATATGATCAGAAAGATTGCGTATACTTCCTATTATGCAAGCATGTTCATAGGATCTGTAATTCCATGCATTGCAGGCGTTAAGCCTGAAGGCCGTATTCAATGCCAGTTTTCTGGCCATAAGATTTACTGGTATCCAGTTGACTTCGCCGCGCTTGTTCGCAATACTCCAGTTATCAGGATTGCCATGCTTCTTAATACCCTCTCAAAGAGTATACGATTTGAGGCCCTATTCAGACCTCATAGAATAATAAAGGTTTAGTAACCGTATCAACTAGCCAATTCATGTTCCAGAGTCTAATACCCCATCTCGTACCTATGGCCTTTTTGCAGACATACATAGCCGTCATGGCTTTAGCCGCTCTTGCCTCTGTATTGAGTTTCCAGGATAATTTCCTGTCGAGTATGATGCCCAGGTACCTTGCATTGTCCGAGAGTAACAATTCGGTTCCGTTAAGTCGGGGTAACTTGAAGTTAGGAATTTTATTCCGTTGAGTGAACAGTACTAGTTCAGTTTTGCTGGGATTTACACTTAAACCACTATTGATACTCCATCGATTCAATGTTTCTAGTGCCATTTCCAGTATTTGTGATATCGTGCCCAGATGAATCCCTGAAACTGCAACCGCAATGTCATCCGCGTAGGCAACGGTCTTATAGTTCTGGGAATCTAATTTCATAAGCAGACAATTTAAAGCCAGACTCCACAGAAGTGGAGAAACGACAACCCCCTTGGTGAGTGCTTCTTTTGGCAGATCTAGAGATCGTAGTCGTTCCAATTTTAGAGCGAATGATCCTATAATTTAGGAGGTACCTAATGAAACTAACTATAGATTGATCGAGTCCTAGTAAATCTAGGGCCGATATGATGGTTGCAGATTTCACATTGTTGAAGGCTCCTTCTATATCAAGAAAGGCCACGAGTGTGTAATTGCGGAATTCGATGGATTTCTCGATATACCACACTAGTGAGTGGAGTGCCGTCTCAACTGATTTGGTGTATGCATGTTGAGTGGTAGATAATAATCCCTTATTTACTGACGTTCTAATATGAGTGTCAATAATTCTTTCCAGGCTTTTAGCACGAAGGATGATAGACTTATTGGCCTGAAGTTCTTTGCCTTGGTATGTGAGGCTTTTCCACCCTTCGGGATGAAAGTCACATTGCATTCGGTCCAACTATTGGGTATATAGGACCACGAGAGACAGGCTTGAAAGATTGCAGTCAGCCATGGTGTGACTAATTCTGCATTGTTTTGCAGGTCAGCCGGTATGATGCCATCAGGACCTAGGGATTTGTATGGATCAAAACTCCAAATGGCCCAGAGTACATTGTCCTCGTTAATCTTAATTGAGGATAAGATTCTATCATGCGGTTGGAATTCATATGCCGCATTAACTGGGAGACTTCCCGGAAAATGACTATCCATGAGCATAGAAGAGTAACTAAAAGCCGATCTGTGGAAGGTACAGCAAATCTCATTTTAGTATCCAGCTTTTGACTACTTGTTTGAATTAAAAATAAAATGTATTCAAAATCATCATTAGACATTCTCAGTTAATTTTTCAGGTCCGCAATTCTTCAAGTAAAGTATTTTGGAAATCTAAAATATAATTAAATATATTGCGATGGCAGCTGCAAATCTTATTTTGCCATAAGACATTCTTATACTGTCATTCGTACCAAAAGCAAATTCTACTGCAAGCTGTACTCACATTGTATGGAACACGTCAATTTGTCGTAGTAACTTTTACAAACTTCTTCTGAAAGCAGACTTGCGCAAGTTTCGATTTGAGTGGAAACATAACATAGTTGACACATGGCTTATGGTTTCCAATTGGCACTTTTCATACTTATGGGCAGAGCTGTAAAAGAATGATTAATTTTTGAATGAATTACAATTCATTGAATGAATAATGGATTGTAATTCTATGAATGTATTAATTTTACCAAAACAGTGAATTGAATAAAAATATCAATGAATTCATCATGAATTAAAAATTCTTGAATGCATTCAGTTTGCTCAAAATTTGATTGAATTCATCATGAATTAAACTTATTGAATGCATTCGTTGCATCCAAAAAAGAATTTAACTAAAATTTTTATTAATTCATGATGACTTCATTCAAATGGAGCCACTGTGCGTCATATCTATTTTAAGATACGAATTCTGCAAAATTAGAACTCTTCCTTTTTTCCTTGAAATACTTAAATGAAAATATATGATGATCCTTTAATTTATTTTCCCCAAACTCATCAAAACCATAAAATGTACTTATGTGGTAGAACTGTTCTATTTCCCTTTTCTTGTCAATCAGCAGTAGATTTGCCTTCTCTTAATACCACAAACAAATAAATAGATAGATAAGTAAACAACCACAGCAGAAAAAATACATACAATTGGAATTGTTTTACTCGTAATCAAACCATAAACAAACGAATTTAATGAATTTTAATTACAATAACTTCAAACACACATCAAAAATAGCACACCAATATATAATAACAACTATAATGGTGTTGTTTATTATGTATGAACAGACAACAACAAAAAATAAAACAATCAACAACTATAGTCAACAACTATTTAACACACAAACACTCGATTAAGTATCAAAATTATTTCTTCTGTTTTAGTTTAATTGCTACTAAACATCATTATCGTTTATCGCCCATATCCTCATTAATTGTGTTGTAAGAGTGCCATCATTGTAATTGAAAACATTTTTAAGAAAAAGTAGATAGGTGTCAATACTTAGAATTTTGTTAAATATTTGAGAGTGAATAATAAAACTATTTTAATTTAAAATTTAATATTTCATATTTCATAAAACGCTAAAATTTCATACATCTCGAAAAATACCGTATGTTATTGATTTTAGCGTAATGAAAAATATCCCTGGAGAAGTAATTCAAGTTGAATCCTCGCTGGAACTATAATCAGATTACTCACCCACTATTGTAACTTTATTGAAAACATACCGATAAGAAAACCAGAAAACATCTATCACTCTCTTATCAATTTCGATAAAACTCTCAAACTGACTGTTCAACATGCTACCCAAACCCTCCGACGAATCAGATATAATAAAATTTATTCTGCAGATATCGAAAGGGAATCATTTGAAGCAAGTATTTACCCCGAACACATCAAATGAAACTATTGAGTTGCCACCTGTTGTACCCCATTTTGGAGCAGCCGTATCCCCACGTTATGAGATTCGAGAGATCGAAAAGGCTACTGTTGATTTAAACACCAAGAAAGCACCTGGTATTGACAAAGTCAGTAACAAGATGCTTATGGAGCTACCCGGGATAGAAATAAAAATAATTATTTTTATTTTTAATGCTATATTATGCCTTGAATATTATCCTCCAAAATGGAAGGTTTCACTAGTTACCATGATACCTAAGCCGGGAAAAGATCACACAAAAGTAAAATCATACAGACCCATCAACCTATTGTCTAACATATCAAAGCTATTTGAGAAGATAATCATGAACAAGTTAAACCCGATGTCAGTTGAAAACAATAGTATTTCGAATCATCAATTTGGATTTAGATGAAAACACTGTACTATCGAACAAATCTATAAATTTGTAAATATTGTAAGAAAAGCGTTTGAGGAGAATAAATATTGTTCCGCTCTTCATCGACATTTCTCAAGTATTTGATAAAAAATTTACCAGCAAAAACACATAAGCTTTATTAGAAAGCCATTTAACTGGTCGAACATTTAAAGTTAAAGAAGGAGACTTATTAAGTACTCCACAAAACCACTGAAGCTGGAGTCCCCCAAGGCATTGGCTCATTTGCTCATTGGCAGAAACTTTACGCTTAGTTTAGATTGTAAACTTCTACTTTATAACATGATCATAAAACCGATGTGGTGTTATGGCATATAGCTATGCACAGTGGTTTAGACAAGTTTTTTTGTTACGAAATTTCACGTGGTTGGAGCTGAGCGTTAGCCCTCAAATTTGATCACATCGGGTCTCAATTTAAAAAAAAAATCGCCAAAAATCCATTTATGATCCGAATGAGCTGAAATTTAAAATATAAATTGTGCTTAACCCACTAACTGGCAAGACCGTAAAAATAATCTTATGAAGCCAATAATTTTTTTTCAAGTAGATGTAGTCAATAGAACCCTAAGTTTTAATTTTCAGGAGAAAAAATCATTCTGAACAAACGACAGGTAAAAAATTGTGAAGGCCGCCTATAGGCGGTCTTGCCAGTTTACGTGTAATATGACACCAAAGGTAAATTTTATATATACAAAAATTTTATTGAGAGAAGGGAACAAATAAAGTTAAAATATGCATTATTTTCGATGGTGGTAGTTCCAGAAACAATTTTTAGCAAATAGACCGCATAAAGACAGGTCTCATTTGGAACAAACGACTTGGGTGTTACATATTTTGCAATGTTTGCACATTTTTTTGGCTTTCCTCTCCAACCAAAGAAAAAAATGAACATCAGCTACTTGATGAACAGCTCTTTTCCCAACAATGCTAAGCTGTAGTGATAAAGGCTCACCGAGATTTGGAACAGACGGTCGTCCTACAGACCAAATATTTTTGAAGGAAACAAATCCAGCAGCTGGAAGCAAATCTGGAAGCTATAAAAGCATTTATTTAATCGGACACATTGTTGGGTGCATTGGCCTCATCGGCCTGCTGGCATTTGTATAAAAAAAATGCATTTGTAAAGACCATGTGTCCACAAAATTGTAGAACAACCAAATCATAATATCGCAAGTCTTAGCTCAAATATGGAATTGACCATCCATGAGAGCTACTCCACCCATGCGTTCTTTATACTCTCGAATAATTTGAGGGCAGTTGATTTCGATGAATTTCTCCTGATTTCTATCATACCCAGGAACCTTTGAATGTTCTTCGCCAGGATTGGTTCTTCTGAATCGAGAAGATATATTTATTATCCTTCCATAATACAGTATTCACATCTACGCAAAATCATCTCTGCTCTTGGTTCATTTCACAGTTTACACAAAAGCAAATCATAATCAACAAGAAATATGACAAAACAAAATTAGTACCTCTCATTGTGCCCAAACCGTAAATTACTCTGGCTCATAAAAAGAAATACAGGATGTGATGCATGAAACTAGGAATCCCCAAACATTTCGGACCCATTGTAGATTTAAAACCCGTAGGCAAAACCGTTTGAATCACAAAGCACGAACAATTTAATCCCTCTTTTATGCGGCTTATTGGACATGTAAGTATTTTCGAAAATGGTGTTTCGTCTTTGGAACATAAGAGGAATCAGCATCGCTGTCATCACTATCAATACTTTCATCTGTGCTGTCTACAGAAGTCTACATAATCGATGAACTCGAGAAATTGTTCATCAGATATTTGCTACAAATTGATATTTTTCATATAAGGACCTTTAGTAATATCCATCTTTATCACAATAGTTAAATAAAAGAAAAATAATAGAACCATAAGCAACCAATAGAGTTTTATGAACAAAAGGTGAAAACTACAAAGTAGAGACGAGGACATTTTTGTACACGCAAACCGGCAAGACCGCCTTGAGAAGGCCTTCGCTAATTCGTTTTTAAATCAAACATTTTATCTTTTTCACTTCAAATACGTTTTAAAACTTAAATATAAAAAGTTATCTATTAACCGTAAAATTTTGACGTCGATAATTTTATTCTAAAGGTTGTTTTTTAATAGTTAAATTTGCGAAATAATTTTCGATGCTAATTTGATGACTTTTTGCACTTGATTGATGATAGCTGACACACGACTTGTCAGAATATATTGGAAGGTATAAAGAAAATGTAAAAAAGTGTTGTCTAAAGACAGTTTTTACTATTTTGAAGCGAAAAAATTTTTAATACAGCACTGGGGCCCAAAAATCTAAGACCACCTTGAGATGGTCTTACCGGTAAGAGGGCTAAGAAGATCTACAAAAAATACGCTTTCATGTGTAGGTTAATTATTATTGAATCAAGAACGCGAATATACACAAAGATCTAAACGTGCCCCTTGTAAAAACTGAGATCACGAAAAATGTAGAAAAATATTTTAAAAAACTTGAATTGACCGTGGCCACACTCGATTAAAAAGGAGGGATACAGCAGACCTAATTCAAAGACTAGAAGGAACGATGCCAATTTAAGCAAAGCAACAATGAATAAACAATTTTTCGCCCGGCACTGGCTGGGCTAATTAAGTAATAGTTTCATTTATTAAGTCAATGAAAATACAAATTTCTTACAGACTACAATTACTTAAGTACAAAAATAAAATTAACAATATTTTGAAAATATTATTTAAACTATTCAGTTATTAGTTATGAGATATAAGATTTGAAATACTTATTGTGAGTTCATTAAGTAATGAAGATGCAATAAATAAATGAAAAAAAATATCTTGTAATGAGAACCAAACACAGCACCGGTGCACGAATATTACTAGTCCCCAGCAGATAAGCAATTAGCCAATATATCCCTTATTGATAGTAATTGTCACTAATGTATGATTACTTGGCTGACCCCAATTTACATATTTTGGGTCATTTGACACATATGTCCTCTTTTTAGTGCAGAGAGAAGTCAATTGATTACTTTATACATCCCTTGTAATCTAGCGTGAAGACAGATGTTATTGTTTACGATATGCACGCGTTAAAATAATTAGTCACATAACTACACGCAGACAAAAAATATAGTTGTGCATGTTTACTGTAACCATTTCAACATTATTACTAGTTTTTTAACAATATTATAGTCACAGTAATTATTTATATAATTTTGGTAACCATAATATGGTTAATTTACAATTCACATGATTTTACCAATCATATATATGGTTGCAGTACACCACTATAGTTTTGTGAAATCCTTTTTTATGATCAAGGATTTAACTCGTTTTTTTGTGTATAAGTTTAAAATCATAACAATTGCATTTTTACTTTAATAAAGGTAAGTTTATTATAAACAGTGAGAAAAATAGGTCAACACATGAAAAAACCACCCTATACCAAGTTTTTTGTGGAGTTAAGTGGTTAGTTTACTAACCACCGCCACCGCCACGGTTGGCATTAAAAATAACTATGATAAAAATGTTTGTTTCGTATAATTTTTTTTGAAATCGAATATTTTTGACTAAATTTTCTGACCAAACAACCGAAATATCAAAGTAACACTGAATTCGATGAACAATAAACACTCTGTGCTTTTTATACCCTACACCACCATAGTGGGGAGGGTATAATGGATTTGTGCAGATGTTTGTAACGCCCAAAAATATTAGTCTAACACCCACCTTAAAGACTTGGAATCACTTTCTGAGTCGATTAAACGATGTCCGTCCGTCCGTCTGGCTGTCCATGTAAACCTTTTGCGCAGAGTACAGGTCGCAATTTTGGAGATATTTAGATAAAATTTGGTACATATAATTTGTTTGGCCCAAGGACAAAGCCTATTGAAACTGGCTGAAATCGGTTCATTATTTCACCTAGCCCCCATACAAATGTCCTCCCGAAATTGGACTTTATCGGTCATAAATTTTTAATTTATAAAGGTATCTACACAAATTTTTCTCCAAATAAGCTTATTATATACAGAATTCATATCACCAAATTTTATTATGATCGGTTCATAATTAGTCATAGCTCCCTTATAAGACCTCGTTCCGATAATGACTTTAATGAGCATAAATCTCCTTAAAATGTTGGTATACACATAAAATGCAACATAAATAACTTTCATATAGACATTAATCACATGACCAAATTTCATGGTGATCGGTCAGTAATTTGTCATAGCTCCCATATAAGCCCCACTTCCGATAATCACTCACGAATATAAATTATTGAAATTTTGAAAGAAAAATGTTTTTGTTCATTTACTTAGTGTAGGGTATTATATGGTCGGGCTTGACCGACCATACTTTCTTACTTGTTTTTATTGAATGCGTGAAAGTTTCTTGAAAAAACTGATTTTTACAATATTTTCAAATTGCAAAAAATCATAAACGATGACTTCAAAAAATATAATTTTTAGCAAAATGGCAATACATGCCAATAAACTATGTTTTAAATACTATAAAAAATGTGGTTAGTAAAGTAACCACCCAACCGCAAAGAGTAAACATATTATGTTGTTCTCAGCTTATGGCTATCATAAACTGAGAACAACATATTATTTTATAATGATTCATCATAAAAATGGTTGTCACTAAAATATACTTGTTTACTGCAACCATATACATGATTAATACAATCATGCGAATCGTAAATTCACCATATTATGGTTACCACAATCTGTCCAATAGAATATTTCTGGTGGGTTAAAGAACTATATACTTTTAAGTACAGTACAAAGTATACGTTTAAACTGACTACTCTATAGGTTACTTAAAGACACTAAAATGACAATCGACCAATTGAACCAATATAACCCCATGTTTTTGGTGGTGAGTATGAAAATGGTTCGAGATTTACAAATATTATCTTTAAATAAATCAAACCTCAATTAAATAGAAATAATCTATATGTACGTTCTTTACAATTGACTTACACTAATTTAAGGATAATTGGAACTAGTAGATATAGTGTAAAACAAATGTTAACAAAGCTTTTAATTCCACAAAATTTTTGAAATTCCACAAAAGAATTTTCTTCTTAAAGACATTAAAACTAACAGATACTTCAGTCATCAACCGAGCATAGCAAACATCATGTTGTTAAAAGTAGTTAAAATAATGGTTAAAACATCATTCTAACACAGGACACATAACAAGGTTCATAAACACGAAAAACGACGAGGACGTTGACGAGCATAATGCTGATAATGATGACAATGGCAACGATGATGTTGACAACAATGACGCTGACTACTTTAAATGTGAATATAAACACACTCTTTTTGAATTCATTTTAAATAACTTTATTTCGAAAAGACTCTTAGCGCGACAGCAACGACAATAGTAAATATAAACAACATGAGCTGTACATAAATAAATTCAGCCGTAAGGAACAACAAAAACAACAAATGACAACTATAGTTAAATAAGACCAGCAAAGACAAGGACAATTCAAACAACCATCATCATCATCTACTTAACAGGAAATGAAAATGAAAATCATAAATTTCTTTTGTTTTTATTTTCATTCTCTCTTCCACGTAAAAACCGACACAGAAACACTAATTTGAAAGTGTCTGTTTTATGGTCTGATATTTATGGCACAAATTGTTGTATCTCGTTTGGCAGAAAATAATTGATACAAACAGTGAATCTCATTTAAAATATTTAATTTAGCCAGAATTTATTAAAATTTAAACTCAGTGTATGAGAGTTTTGCAAGTAAAGAAAATTGAAAACAAGAAGTTTTAAAAAGAAAAAAAATAATTTCGAAAAACACATGTTAACATGAGTACAGATGTACATTCTATGCATAGTCGTAAGTATTTAAGATGAAAGTGATATTTACATATGTATTTAATTCACAACATACTCACACACATTGTTCTATTGTATAAATTAAACCATCTTTTAGAGACAGTAGTTTAAAAGGAAATCGAAAATATTTTATTCCTGTAAATCCAGGTTGGCTACCACTTCGAAGCGTTTAAAAGATAACGGTAACGCTAATGTGGATTATTTCGGTAATGGTAATTGCAGTTATTTCGATATCGGTAACGGTATTTTCTGTTATTTCGGTAACGGTATTTTAATGATAAAAGTAATTTCATTCTGAATGAAATAATTAATCAAATTTACAAGAATTAATTATATGTTAGGGGGTATTTTATAATATTGTTACGTTTTAGCCTTTTTAAAACGTTGGTTTATTTCCTTTAAATAAACCGGATACTTTTGACTATAAATAAAAGCGGCTTTAATAGTTTCAAATTTGTAACAACTCTTTATTTATTTAAAATGTACAACAACAACAGTTCAAATGGTATCTCAGTGTCTATTTACACATTTATCAATTCGCAGAAATGCACATACACTTTATAATATACACGACAGTTGATGTTAACTCTAACAGCGCCAATGATGAACTCACTGACGACTGCAATTTCTCCCACTATTTATACACACGCCATCTTTCGTGAATCTTCTACAATTCTCTTAACGGATAAACTAGTATGTTCGAATTCTAGAGCTTTCGATGTCAATGTTAGCAGCTTAAACATTGAGTGTTGCCATACTTATAAACAATGCTAATAACCGCATGCTATCAACATTGTTGATAAGTAGAAGCTTCTACTGATGGACGTGTTTATAAACATGATGAATGCTGCTGGCATTCATCATGTTTAATTCAAATCGCTATTGCAAATTCGTAACAATATTTTGAATTTTGTAAATTTCAAGAAACTCAATTATTGAAATATGCGATTGTATCGGTAACGCTACCTTAGCGGTAAGTGAGTTGAAATAGTATTTTAGGGGTAACGGTAGCAAACCGACATTAATCGATCACTTTACACCAAACAATTACAGACCAATTAGTATTTCTTCCTTTATAATTTTAACTTAGAATTTCAAGTTTCGGCTGGTACACCATTTTTTAATAGGAGCAATACGAATGAGATTCACCGCAAGCTACTTAATGAGACAGTTTGGAC
Source organism: Calliphora vomitoria (assembly GCA_942486065.2). Classification (NCBI taxonomy): domain Eukaryota; kingdom Metazoa; phylum Arthropoda; class Insecta; order Diptera; family Calliphoridae; genus Calliphora; species Calliphora vomitoria. The sequence goes on from OW818029.2 coordinate 90,259,461, forward strand.
TAATGATTGGTCTCTGTATAAATCCTCGATAATGCAAATCATGGAAGGAACTTCTGCAGTATGTTTGGAGATATGTAGTTCCTGTCGAAAATCCCTTGTATCTCTGGTTCCTTTCAGAATCCAAATGATATTTGGACTACAATTACGCATAAAATCTTAGGGCTAATCATGAATATCCACGTATTCTATTATAAGAACAGGAAACCGACATTCGCCGGTATGATCGAGTTGATGTCTCTATTGCGATTGTTGATGATATGAGACTTCGGGTCCGGATGAATTATTCCTGACGATCTGCAAAATAATATGGATATAGTTACTCCTGGTTTTTGCAAGATATTGCATGTATTTTATGGTCATACATTCCACATCATTCAAGTGTAGTCATTCTACTTAAAACATTGCAAAAAAATAACTATCCCTTCTACATATATTGCGAAATCAGTTGGCATTAAACTCGTTTGTTCGATATATTGAAATCTATTTTAAATGTAAGGAATATAAAGGGTTTTCCAACAAGAAGTATTATTTCGAATCACCCGGTATTTCAATAGCTGTAATTTTTTGGGTCGTTGTGAAGCACCTTGTCGAACCGCAATACTGAAATTGGTGGAAAAGTTCGAGCTGTTGGAACAAGTTAGTGATGTGAAGAATAAAATCCGTGCACGTCGCTCAAGCACAACTGAGAATATTGCTGCTGTAGCCCAAAGTGTTCAAGAAAACCCAGATTTGTCCATTCCTCGTCGTTCTTTGAAATTGGGCATTCCACAAACGTCATTACACCGTATCTTATGGTAGGAGCTGGATAATATTGATCTGGACAACGTTTACTTTCAACAAGATGGCGCTACGTGCCATACAAGCAACGAAACCATTGCTCTTTTACAGGAAAAGTTTACGAACCGTGTTATCTCTCGAAGAGGTGATCACAATTTTCCACCGAGATCTTGAGATTTAACACCTTGTGACTTGTTTCTTTGGGGACACATGAAATATAAGGTCTACGCCAACAGCCCAGAGTCGATTCAAGACCTCAAAGGTAGAATTCGTGAGGCTATCGAGGACATAGGGCAGCTACTTTGCGATTTGGTTATGGAAAATTTTATGAAAAGGATATCGTCCTGTAAGCGTGTTCATGGTGGTCATTTGGCTGATGTTGTTTTTCATTTTTAACGGCATACCTTCCTCTTTATTATGAAATAAACACGCGATCATTTATCCCAAAAAATTAAATTTTTCTTTGAATACCAAAATAACACCTCTTGTTGGAAAACCCTGTTCTTTATTTGCTTTTCTTGATATTTAGGGGCCTTTTACCAATGCAGAACCAGAATCCTCCATCTGAGCTAGCGCTTGAGAGTTCGTTTACAGGTTTCGTAAAGAGATTGCGATCAATTAGGATTACTAAATCAATACTAGGAGACCAGGTTATCTCCAAATTGGCTAGTAGCATTGTCTCAGATATGTAAATCTGTACTAAAGACCAACAAATAATGGATTGTGTACTTAGTGTTTTTAGTGTTAATTCTAGGAATACGGATCTTCTAATATTCTGCAGATGGGATACTTTCACTCAATTTAATTCCCTTATTATGTAACATTTGACACGATCAAATAGTGCTAAATTTCTAGGTATTGTTCTGAACAAAAAGTGCTAAAAATCGGTCACGATCACTGTCTGCTGATTGACCTTATTGCCGAAAAACAGAAAATGTGTACTGCACTCAGACTCAGTACTACTGGCAAACGAAGTGAATTCTACTCCTTGACTAATGTGTTTCAAATACATTCTAGTTTAAGCGATTTCGATTCATTGCCTCTGAGAGATTAAAAAGGGTTCTATTCAGAAACTACATTTCACTGAAGATTCCAAAATACAAGGGAGTATTTTTCAGGCAAAAGTATCAGCAATTAAAATGACAATAATTTTCTAAAGCACTGTTATATCTGGTAGGGATATTCGAACTTATAGTGATTGTCCGACTCCTGACTGGTGTCTATACCACATCGAAACTTGTATAGAAATACCTGCCAGTTGATAACGTCATATGAGAGGGGGCGGAGATATGCTATAGAATCTGAAATTGATTTATTCTTTGGTATCCCAGACCCTGTTTGCAACAGGCACTCTGTGCTACGAATGCTATAATTTGGCTGAGGTCATAGATAGATTTCTCAATATAAAGGGGTCTTTTATGAAGTGCTTCCTATTTTTAAATTTAAATAAAAGAAAGTGTGTGTGAGATATCATCGAAATTTTTTATTCGTTTAAAAGGCAAATCGATGCTACCACAGCTTCAATTTACCATGACTCTGACTCATTAATTTGGCTGAATTTGACCAAAGTGCTTTGTGGCTTATTCGCATAGACCTGCCACTAAAGAAAACCCAACAAGAAATAATTTAATGGGGTCAAATCGCACGATCTCGGTGGCCAGTTCACACTACCTCCACGTGAGATTGTCATGCCCTCAAATCGATCGTGCAGAATATTCAATGTGGCATGAGCTGTAAGCCACGTAGCGCTTTTCAGTTAAAACTACATGTCGTTGGTATCCATATCATACAATTAAGGCCGAATATATACTTTCGCGCTCGCGCAGTTAAAAGGGTTTTAGCGGACCTCAACATAAATAAGTCTCCTGGGCCTGATGGTATATCAGCACTGGTCTTGAAGCAGTGTTCTGCGACGCTAGCTCGTCCATTAGCTAACCTTTTTAGCACTTTATACCGTGCCGGAAAATTTCCTGTATGTTGAAAGGTTGCTAATGTAACGCCAATTCCTAAAAAGGGAGAGGCTAACTACCCTGAAAACTATCGACCAATAACAATTTGTTCTGCAGTTTCCAAAGTTATGGAGAGTAATGGTTAGCTACAATCTTGTGAAATATTTATAGTCCAACAATTTACTTAGCGACCGGCAGTATGGCTTTCGTAGAGGACGCTCTACTATACGAGTTGTTATAGATGGAATCTCATCAGACGAGTTCAAGATCAATTCAGGGGTACCGCAAGACCTTCTACGTCGAACTTCCAACCCTATCTACTCTTTTGCAGATGACAGCAACATTTGCTATTCATAGCATTCAATTATAGACCAAGCTTGTTGGAGATTGGGGCAATGAGGCAAAACATGAATGATACGCTTAACCAAGATCTTGGGACAATCTCTGAATGGGGTTCTGCGAATAGAGTCGATTTCAATGCACGTAAGACTCAATGTTGTATATTAACATTCAAACGCATAACAGATCATGTTGCTCCATCTGTTTTTATGGGTGGTGTAAATATTAAGGAATCAGAAGCTCTTGATGTTCTAGGCATGAGTATTCAGTGCGATGTCCGCTGGACAAAACACATTTTTCGAGTGTCGAAAGAAGCATTCAAGTGCCTTGGTTTTTTGAAACGGTGTAGGAATTACTTCACTCCATCTGATCTCCTTACTATTTACACCACTTATATCCGACCAAAAATAGAATACAACTCTCATGTGTGGGCCGGTGCCTCAAAGTCTATTTTGGAGTTACTCGACCGCGTACAGGAGATGGCGAAGGTGCTTATCGGGTATCCAGCTCTATTGACTCACTGGAACATCGTTACAATACTACAATGGTATATGATCTGCCTAAATTAGGGAACTCTTCCCGAAACTCGTAGTTTTTTACGCAATACACGTTCTTCGGCAAGGGCTCATCAATTCGTTGTCGACTGGACAGTGGATCGCACAACACATTACAGACAAAATTCGTTCTTTAGCCGAACTGTCCGTATGTGGAATAAGCTTACTCCTGAAGTATTTCCTGCCACTTTCAATATAGAAAATTCAAATCAAATGTCCACAAACACTACTCCCTCCCTCCCATAACCTATTTTCCTAGTTCCAACACAATGCTTTGCATGAGTAGGGGTCATCCCCTGAGTGCTGGTAAAAGTAAAAAAAAAAAATTTGTTAATCGTCGACATATGCACACCACAGTGACATTTTCGAGATGCATTGGACGCGTTTGGATCTCATGTGGATTGGAATCGTCCCAAATTTGAAAATTTTGTTTGTTGGCGTAACCATTCATCCTGAAATGGTCCTTATCCTATATTCATCCACGGTGATTTGGTAAAATAAACCGAATAAATGACCTAATGGCAAATGTAGCTTCAACAATATGGCCGCTATCAACTACAATGTAAGGCTCTTCCCATAGATACTTTTGATTATATAATTATTCTATATATCTATCAATTGTTGATAAATACATTGGAAATATTCTCTTTGTGAATTCATCAGAAATAACATGGACCAGTCGGATATACATATATGAGATTTTGAATGTGCACGATCTCAAAAATAGAGTTTGCCCTTTTTACAAGCCGAAGCAATATTTCTAGATGTGAACTCCGCAAATTGATTGCTATCATCATGAGTATATATAATAAGCTTGAATAGAAGTATAATTCTGGCTCAAGAAAAGTAAATCCCTTGTATTTTAAAACAAATCTGATATATACAGCTAGAGGTAAACATGGATAGAAAGATTACACAATCCCACAAATCTTATTATAAACATCTCATTGAAGAAGAACTGAAATAGAATATAAAATAGTACTTTCAAAAAGATTGTATTATTGCAATCTGTGATCCAATGATTTGTTTCCAATTTAACATTGTTCAATCGGAGAATTATGCTGTAGCACCTATAATGTTTCCTATTCTCTGGTTAACAATAGAGCATAACAATGTGGAAAAATTAATTAAAATCAACACTATCTGCAAAATTTAAAAAAAAAACTGTTCTGTCAAGACTTAGTCTTAAATGACTCTTTAAAATTGCTTAAATTCTTTTAAAATAAAAAATACGACAATTTGTGAACATCAGAAAACCACAGTATTTCATTATATATATTGATGCTTTTCTCCTTCTTTTATACGAAATTCAGTTATGTATGTAAATATGTAAATGTATTACTGTATTTCCTAACTTGCCTCCATAAGCATCCGTTTCTCACATGGTAATCGAAAATTCTATAACCTTCAAAGTGTAGAAACCAGAAACATTTTCGTAATAAAATTGAAAATCCTTAAAATGAGGTCTCTTTATTTTTTGTCGCTTGTTGTGTTTTGTTTTTTTTTTTTTTTTCTACTGCCTTTTTACTTTGATAAGGATTTACATAGATTAAGCTTAAGAATGGTTTATGAAGAGCGAATGTAATGTACAAACGGGACAAATAAGAAAAGTCACCAAAACGGAAATGCCTTAGTAGAAACAACAACGCTGACAATAATAAAAAGAAAATGAAATAAAAACAACAACCATTGACAGCAGCTAATATGGAAATTACTGCGGAAAAAGAATATTTTGGTTTTAGAGGTGGCAAGGGATGAGGACGTTAGATTTTTCTTCTCATTTTTAGTATGTTTCAAAAGAGCTTACTGACTAAATAACAATTTTAACAATATTATCCCAGATGTCCTAAAAATGTAAACCCACACATGTTAAGTAAATAGTATAAAGTTGATATGTCTCACACTTGTTTAAGGAAATTATATGGTTTGTAATATTTTTTTGTTATTGTTGTTGTCTGCTGTAATTCATAGTTGTTGCTTTAATTTATATAAATAATTTATGCGGTTACTACTGTTGACGTCTATGTTTCCCCTAGTTTTCAGTGGCTAAAGAAATTATTTTATTTTCTTTATGAATTTTTTATCGCGGCTTTGTAATTTTATGCAAAATATAGTAACTGTTATTGTTTTTTCATATAATATTCAACAAACACATTAAAAATATTGAAACATATAGTTTTACACAGATGGCTATTACATGTAGAGAATATACATAGTTTGGCTTGGTTGCGACAACTATACTGTGTTCTTTGTAGCAATATATTATTGTCATCCACAAATAATTGTTATTTTATATTAAATTTCGACAATATGTTAGTTATTATAAACATTATCATGTTCATCGCAATTACAAATTTGAATATGGTTCACTGAAACATAATAATTTTTAAAACAACTAAAGTATGAGAAATTGGCAATATATATTATACATTGCACAACCATTTAAACTAAGAAATAACTACTAAATGTTTAGTTTCTACACAGAGAAAACAGATTCGTGATAGCAACCGAGTTTGTTGTCAATCGAATGATTCGGTTGCAAACTTAAAATTTTTCGGTTCTATCCATAGAAAGTCAGTTGATAAAAAATAATTTCGGTTGAAGCCCCTTCTAAAATTTTGTAACCACCAATGTAAATTTAGGTCACTACAGCACAATCATTCGATTGGCAACAAATTCGGTTGCTATCACGAATCTATATTCTCTGTGTATATTTGAACTCATAACATGATTAAGATGCAAACAAAATTTATTTTTAATCATATTTCGTTTTCACCATTTGTAGAATGCTTTTGCATTAGTATTTATTGTTGATGTTCGTACAAGCAATGGTATTTTTACCAGTCTGTAATTCTCATTCGCTCTATAGTTTTATTTATATAATAAACTAGCTAAAACCCGGTGAAATAAAAACTACATTACTTATTTCTTATTTTCTAACCATAATGTGAATTGTTGAATTAAATAGAAAAGTTAAGAAAAAATATATGTATTTAATGTTTAGTAAATCAAATTTTGTATTAATTATTTGTTGCTATCGGTGCCCTGAAATCTGTGGATTTTTTTACTCGCGAACAAGATTTAGTCCACAAAATTGCAAATGCTAAGGAAATAGGAAAGAGCATTCACTTAAAATCAAATGGCATTACCGAAGTTATCATCGGAATACGTGGCAGCAATACATATGTCCCTTTATAATTCCTAGTTATATTGGTCGCCTCAATTAGATTGTTAATTAATTCATATGTTGTAAGTCGAGTGCCACTTCAAAGTCGTGGTATACTAAAGTAATTCTTAGCGGTTTAGCCTCATATAAAAAACAAATACACAAACAATCATATTTATTTCCACGCCCATATTGCTAGTTTGCCCATTTTTGGTCTAAATAATTAATTCATACAAAGTTTCGAGGCTTTACATATAGATATGCATTTTAGTATTTAATTTGTATGGGAGGTACCACGCCCACCATTTCCGACCCTTCAAAGTAGCCATGCCTGTCTGTCTTTGAAATCAATTTTCTGAAGACCCCAGATATCTACGGGATCCAAATCTTCAATAATTCTGTCAGACATGCTTTCGAGAAGTTTTCTATTTAAAATCAGCAAAATCCGTCCATAAATAACGGAGATATGAGCAAAAATCAGTGACAACCTCTGTTTGGCCTATTTTTTATGTATATCTCGATTACTAAGTCATAAATATAGACAATATGGATATGTAATGATAGATATTTCAAAGTTCATTGCAACGGCTACAGCAAATTGGACCTACAATGTGTTAAAATCGGGAAAATATTTTTTAACCCGAATTTTTTCCATAAAAAACATTTTTTGTCATAAATTTTTTTCACAAATAAATTAAAAAAATTGGAAAACAATTTCGGAAAAAAAAATTAAAAGAAAGGTTTTTTTTTTAATTTATTTTAAAGTATAATCTTACTTGTTTTAATTAACATCATATGGGAAGTCCCACGCCCTCTGTGGCTACTACTTCCATTTATGCCTCAAATATTTATACAAACGGTGCTATAGCCCATATTGTAAAAATTTCAATCAAATCGGTTCAGCCGTTAACTATTAACTGTCTATAAAGCTCAAACCAATAATAATAAACATACGAACATACACAGAGATTCACTTTTATATATAGGCAATTCCATGTCATCGTACGTGACATTTGTACACCTATAGAGTGGAATAGATTTTCCAAAAATAAGAGTTTCTGAAAAATAATTTGGTCTGTATGTTTCATTCAGAGGATGCTATATTTTAAAAAAATAATAAGTTCTTTCGAAACATTGTTGTCCAAAATATATAGCGAAATAACGGCATATCGTACGTGACATAAAACGGAAGTAATTTTTAGGTACATGTAGAAATATGCGAAAATTTGCGAATCGTGAGAGGCGTTATGTTTTCTTTTAATTTCTTACACTAAACGAAATATTTATCCTTTACAATCCATCATATTTAAATAAAAACATTCATTGGATGATTTTATAATACATAAAATTTAATATCGTACGTGACAGATTTTTCTCTTATAATAAAACAATATATATTCTGTAAATATATGTATACAAAAACTAAAAAAATGAATAGAAAATATACATTCAGTTTCAGCAAACAATTTTATAATAGCAAATAAACAATCAGAGTCGAATTCATTTTACACTATATGCTAATTGGGAGCTTAGTTTTTACCGCAATTTTAGCCTAAAACACGCCAATTAAGTTAAAAAATTAAATATAGTCAGTTTAAACTATTATTTTTACCAATCAAATGTTATAATAAGCTTTAAATACTGACACATAGTAATATTTTAGTGTTTTCTCCTATTCAAATCATCTTGAAAAAAAGTTTCAAAGATTTTTGGGTTTTCAGTCGTGGTAGTCATTCTCGTGGAATTGCCCATATGCAGCTTTCCTAAAGCGAACAACAATTATTGAATTTATCAATAATATTTAAATTGGGAATTTATCACATTAAAACTAAAACCAAAATTCAAATATGAATCTCAAACATAACTTTAAATAATAATATGATTACTTTGGATCATAAAATGATTTCATTGTGTCATAATATAACGATTACTTTGGATCATAATATAATTTCATCAGAATTTATTATGATTAAGTATGACAATGATATTATGACTATATTCGATCATAATATAAAATTTTTTGATACTAATAATTATAATAATATGTTTGGACTACAATCATAAATCTTATCATAACATCTTATCATAGTATGTTTACCACAACCATCTTTTTGAACTGCGTATGGCTCTATATTACATTAATGAACAAATAAAAAAATAAATATTGAAGGGCCAACAATGTTATAGAAATTTAAAATTACAAAATCACAAATTAGCAATCTGAAATTAAATATTAAAAAATAAGCAACGATATGTATTTTGAAAATATAATTTTAACAAATTTAGGACCAAAATAGTCCCTACGATAAATTATAATAGATACAATCGTTAAAATTTGTATTTTTAATTATATTTTATATTATAATACCTTTGGGTAAATGAAATAAAATCTCTTTTTATACCCTACACCACCATAGTAGGGAGGGTATATTGGGTTAGTGCTGATGTTTGTAACGTGCACAAATATTGTCCCAACCCACCTAAAATTATACCCATCCGCTCATGTCCGTCCATCTGTCTGTCCATGTATACTTTGTAATCAAACTACAGGTCGCAATTTCAAAGAAAATTCTACAAAATTTGTCAGAAACTTTTTATTACCATATTGAATTTGGTTAGAATCAGTTCATAATTTTTCCTAGCTCCCATACAACTGCTCTATCTGAAAACAGTTAAGTTCTCATAAGTATCTTAGTTATATAGATATCCAAACCAAAATCAGCATAAATAAGTTTTATAAGTAAAAGTATATACGTTCTTACTTGTTTTAATATAATTTTTTTTAGTATTGCTACATTGAGCCTTTTGAGATGATAACGGAAAACAATTTAAGACTTTGGGAGTATCAGTTTTTGTAACATTTAATTTTACATTTGTTTTAGTACATGTTGCTAAGTACTTTAGCTCAATACACGAAACTTAAAAGTTAAAAGTGCAACCTCTAAACGTTATCCGATTTTGAAATTTTCAGCATTTGATTTTGTGATGACAATGAAAATTTAGGGATGTTTTTATAAAAATGCTCACTGTGACGTTATTTACAATGTGACAGTAAACAAACTTTGCATGTAATTCTGTAACATATAGGGTTTTTTATGTCAGATAAAGTAAGCCAAGTTTTACTTTAGGTTCCAAGCGTTTTCAGAGTTAAACGATTCCGATAAGTATTAAAAGTAAAGAGCTTGCAGAGCCCGTCATTATTATAAAAGTATATTTGCTCCGGGGCTGGCAAAAGTATGAAATAAATAATTAAGAATACATAAAATTATTGTTACGTTTTAACCTTTTTAAAACGTTGGTTTATTTCTTTTAAATAAACCGGATACTTTTGATTGCAAATAAAAGCCGTTAAGTAGTTTAACATTGTAACAACTCTTTATTTAAAATGTACAACAACAACAGTTCAAATAGTCACTCAGTGTCTTTATACACATTTATCAATTACAGAAATCCACATACACTTTATAATGTACAAACTTAAATGTACAAAACAGTTGATGTTAACTCTAACAGCGCCTATGATAAACTAAACTCACGACTGCAATCTCTGCCACTATTTATACACACGCCATCTTTCGCGAAACTTATACAATGCTATTAACGGACAAACTAGTACATTCGAATTCTAGAGCTTTCGATGTCAATGTTAGCAGCTTAAACATTTAGTGTTGCCATACTTATAAACAATGCTAATAACCGCATTCTATCAACATTGTTGATAAGTAGAAGCTTCTACTGATGGACGTGTTTATAAACATGATGAATGCTGCAGGCAGTCGTTACAGACCGTTAAATTCAAATCGATATTGCACATTCGTAACATTATCTAAAACTGCTGCCCAGCTTTGTACAGCTTTGACTTAAATAGGTTGAATTCGGCAGAGCCTTTGAAACCCCCTATTAGTATATTTAATGCTATACTTGATGAGATATTTTTAAACAAATATAAAACATAAGTTTTCCATGAACATTTTTTTCTAGGAAGCAAATATTATTAGCAGGTTTTCCTTCAAACGAAAATTCAAAATTTTTCTCAATCGATTATATAAAATCTACTATATTTGAACTCGTGATTGATATAGCTTTGAAACTGCTTCGATATGATTTACTTATTTATTGTTTAACTAAGGGGAACACTTTTAATGGAATCGGTAATAAATTGTGTCCGATATTGTGAAAAAAATGGGACAAGGTATGGTGAAATTTTGAAATTTGAACTTCCAAATACATATAACAAGCTAACGTATATATACTTATTTTTATATATTCGTATTAGTATATATTTGATTTTGGACAAACCAAAAAAAGTTCAGAAGCTTCAAAATTATGCATGTCTGAGGTGCCGTGACTCCACATCTCCAAAGGGGTCTATAGTAACCGTTTTCAAAGCTTAAACTCAAATACTTCATGGCAATCGCAAAAACCAGAAATTACAGATTGAAATAGTTATAGTTATGGCCCACTGTGCAATGTTAACATTTTATTAGAAATTACTAAAAAATACAGAGGCCATATTATTCACATCTAACCACTTCATTATAATTTCTGACGATTATTGACCTACTGGCCGTTGAATTTTATAATTTCGGCCTGAGTTGCTTAAATGGAAATATGTACTAGAGCGCTGACCAAAGCTCCGCTGCTCAGAAAGGATTCAAAGTGTGTTTTTTATTATTTGCCAGTAAATTATGTCCTTGAATTGTGTATAAAATTTCATACATACGATATTCGTTTTTTCACATTCTAATATAAATAACAAATATATTCAATTTGAATTGCAGAAATATATAACTAATTGATTATATTACATTTTATTACATTGTAATATGTATTTGTATTTGTTTGCGTCTTTTGTAATAATTAAATTGTTAATTTTGTTTATTTATTAAACACATAAATTAGGGTGGCTCAAAAACAAAAGTTACATACTAGAATGGAAGTTTACATTATTTTAAAATACAGTTTCTCAATGTGTTTGTCCTAGCAATAGCTGTTGGTGAGCGCCATCAAATGATAAAATCGTTTTTCAAGTTTTTTTCAACTTTTATTGTATTTCTTAACAAATTTAATATTTAAAAGGCGCATTCAATGGAATGAAAAGATTCAAATTATACAATTTATTAAATAATAAAGCTTATTTTGTAAAACAAATACAAACAATTTAATTTTACTAACGAAAACCAGACCTATAAAAGATTAATTCATTTTTGAATGAAACTTTTCATTTAATTCAATTTTTTGAATGCCATTCATTTTTCCCAAAATATAAATGGAACTAAAACTTGAATGAATTCATCATGAATTAAAAATTCTTGAATGCTTTCGTATCATCAAAAAAAAAGAAATGAATTTAATTAAAATTTTAATTAATGACTTTCATCTAATTAGTTTTCTTCATATAAAAATTACAAAAAATAATCTCCAATTCTTTAATGAAATGGTCCTCATCGCGAGTTCTAAGGTATTTCGTAATCAAGCTATTCAATGAGAAAATGTTTAAACTGCTCAAGGGTTTTTCCATAAAAATTAAAAAATCAAACGAAAAAAATTAATTAAAATATTTTTTTAAAAACAGACTTTGAGCTCAACAAAAATTAAATGTTTAAAGATTCTAGATATTAATACAATTAGTGTACTAATCAATTTGAAAGTAAAGGTAGTGCGTAACCACTTTTTTAGCACAAATTTGTTTGACGTTGTTTACTCTTACGTGAGTTTTGTAAGATCAAACAGCATCAAATAAAAAAAAAACTAAATATTTGTTTTGAATCATCCATAATAAGATACGTTTTTGAAATAAGTAAAAGAATTCATATATATTTTATTTAGTGGTTACGTCTTTTTCTTCAAATATTTGTCAAAAACTTAAGGGTCACAAGTTTTTGAATAATTGAAATGGATTGATATATGCGTATGATTGTTATGTAATAATTATAACAAGTATACTCTTTTTCATATTATTTTTCAATCATATTATTTTTCAACATAGTCTCTTTTGAGACCTTTACACTTTGCCCAAGGTTTTGCAAATTTTTAATCCTTTCCAAAAAATAAGATTTGTCGTGTCCATTCAAATTGTTATTTGTTTGTGAAATGATTTCATCGTTGGTGTCATATCTCTTTCCGACAAGCGATTTCTTCAGATTTGGAAACCAGAAATAGTAACTCGGTGCTAAATCCGGAGAATAGGATGGTTGAGGGTACAATTTGTAGCATAATTCATTGGTTTTTGGTATCGAATCTGCACATGTAACCACTAAGGTGGCCCTTTGCTGTATGGCAGATTTTTTTCCAGAGTCTTTTCACTCTCACCACCCCAGTTTAGTGAATTTTGATAGAAAAACACATCCAAAAAAATGTTAAGTCATTCAACTGGGGCTAAGACGGTACCACAAGCCCGCTAAAGTTTTGAGGTGCATTTACAAAGGGAAAAATCCAATTTTTTCAGTTTTTGTAAAAATTTTGCCATTAAAAAATTACTTTTGCAATTTAATTTAAAATAATAGGAATGTGTACGTAATTTTCGTTCTAATGAGATATAAATGAGAAAAATTGGTTAAAAAATTTTAAAGTTATTAAAAATTCCCCAGGTTATTAACATGTCTCAGGCCACTAGAACAAGATATGTAGGAACAAAATTAACATATTTTTAATATAAAAGCTCATTTTTACTTAACATATATCCATACTTACTTGTATATGAATTTTTTTTTTTCATCGTAGGATACCGTTAACCTATTCTCAGATATGACCAACAAAAAATAATTTTTTTTTACGGCAGTTTCAAAATCCATTTCCAAATTTTAAAAAATTTTGTTAAATAATTTTTAGAATTTTTTGATTATCACATTGGGATTTATTGAGAATATAAAAGGAAATCAAAATATGAAAAAATTATCAAAATATCTAATATAGTTTCTTTAAATTTTTAAATTTTGAAAATTTTCGAGAATGAGCTTAATTTCTTTACTGTTATGAATTGTAAGTAAAATCTATTCAAAATATTATAGTCCAGGTAAAAACGGAAAAATCCAATCCTTAAATTTTAAATGTCAAAGGTCAAATTTTTTAATATTTAGAATTTCTCATGGAAAGTTAGCGAAATGTTATATGTTTTTGTGCCGAGTTTGATGAAACTTAAAAAAAATATAACAAGAAGTCTACTATATGTAATAACAGCACAAAATTGGAAGTTAACCCTTAATGGCACTTGGGGTTAAAATAACACTCAACTTTTACTAATTTTTTTAAAAGCAACATTTTTACCGAAACTGAAAAATTGCACCTTAAAACTTCAGCGGACTTGCGGCACGTCTTAGCCCCAGCCGATTAACCTGAAATTTGTTAGGGAAAATTTATTTACAAAAATTCAACAAACTGGGGGGTGAGATTTTTGTTAAGGGCCACCCTAGTGTTCACCATTGTACTGGCGAAAAATAACTTTTTTTTTTGGAAATGCGTTCGTTTTTTCTTTAAAATTCTTATTAAATCGGCCCAATAAAGTGACATTGATTGTTTTATACTTTTCAAGGTACTCAGTGTGGATTATACCGCATTGCATTCCAAAAAACTGTCGCCATAGCTTTCTTGGCTGACAAATCAACCTTGGCCTTTTTTGGCGCCGATTCACCCCGAGAAATCCATCGTTTTTACTGCTGTTTATCTACTGTATGTTGTGGTGGATCCTTTTTTGTCCACGGTTACCAAACAGAGCAAAAACTCGTCCATATTGCGGTTGAACAACGCCAAACACTCCTGCGAAGTTATCACACGATTGCGTTTAATGTCGATTTGCAAGCATCACTTTTATATGCTTGCTCATACCAAAGGGATCATTCAAAATTTATACCACAGTGCCATGTCAGATGACTATGGCTTCTACAATCTCAATCATATCGAGAATTTTTTCGGGTCTAGAGAACTTAACTGGGCATCCAGAACGTTCGGCATCATGCGTGCTTGTACGGCCACAATAAAATTCAGTAAACTACTTTTCTACCATTGATATTGATTGTCAAGTTCTCATAGTATTTACCAAGCTCAGCTTTAGTTTGAGTGACGAAGCTTGTTCAAATATTGATAGCAGTCAGTTTACGGATACCTGTTAACAGGAACAGTGTTGCCCTTTCAGTTAAGAGGCGGGAAATTCAAAAAGTCACGGTCCTATTGACCCATTTATATATTTTCACTATTCCAAAGGCTTAAAATTCGACCTCATCTATAACCAAATGCTGACAATTTGAGAAAAATCGTGTAACATATATCCATATATGTTTAACATTTGTATTTTGAGTCAAATTACAATCATCACTAAGTTGATTGCAATAAATGAAGATTTGAAGGTTGTACCTATTATAGGTTATTATGCGGACTTGTCGAAATTTGCAGATTTCGAGGAAATTTATTTTTGGATCACAAATATTTATGTTAAATCTAGCTGACTCGACAGGCATTGTCCTGTCCAAATTAGAAAAAATGTTTGTGTTCTAAAAATGGGTAAGCGTTTAAAATCGATTATAAAGATGTGGTTTCGTAACATTATGATTACCGATCCGACTTTTAGTTGGAGATTGTTAGACGGTACTTCGGGTAATTCCAGCGAGTTTAAAAACTCGGAAGACATAATCTTTGGAAGTAACGGAATTCACCGATTTGTACGTTTTATTTCTCGTCAACCTTTTAATTAATTTGATCCACAATTTGATAAAATGTATAAATTGGAATGTAAATAAAGAAATAGAACAAATCGCAAAGCAATACCAAGGTATTAACAAATGAGTTGTTTACAACATGAGAGTATATCGAAAAAAACACAATAGAATCAAGACAAAAATTAACATTTTTTCAACCTGTAATTACCAACGAACGACATTTGATTTTTATTTATGTAGACAATTTCATAAAAACATGAATTAATTTCTTATTTGCGAAAAGATAACTCACGAAACTATTCCTGAATAACGACACTATTTTCAAATAAGAATTTAAATATTTTTAATAACTCAATAAATTTCAATAAAGAATTAATTTTATAAATAATAAATTCTCTAAGGAATGAATTCAATACGAGGTAAATTATAATTAAATTTTGAAAATTAAATTAAGAACCTTTGGGTATAATAAACATCTTCATACATACATATAAGCAAATAGTAATTGTGACTATTTGTATTCAACATTTTCTTTAAATTTATTAAACTTAGTGCATCAACATCAAATCAATCATGTTCCCTGGAGTCATATGCTCATCCATCACAAACTTGTTTCAACAATTTCCTTTACTATAAGCCATACAAACTGTATTAAGGTTTGCTCTCACTTACTCTTAAATACATAAAAAGCTTTTGCTGAATAAAGAGAAATAAAGTTAAACAACTCACTCACGTAAGTACTTAACACTCTTTATGTATTCATTTATAACTTTATAAAAATACCTGTTGTTGTGTGTTTTAAACCTGAGATGTTATATCCAACTGATACTTTGTTGTCTTCTGTGAAAACAAAATGAACCAGTAAATGTTCATAACAGAAAAACTGCTGAATTTTTGTTGTTAATGAAATAAACTAGGGATTTTCTTAGCTTTTGTTGGCAACAAAGTTTAATTGTGGTTTTTCTGATAATTTTGATAAAGATGATGATGACGGTAACAAATAAAACATTTTCCATACCAAATTTGCATTTGTTTATTTATGGCTGGTATTTATTTAGTCTACAGCCAGGGGTTAGCAATGAGCACACTATTCTAATTACAATAACCGAAATAAATTTTTTCCTCACTTTTTTAAATAAAAGCCGTGATATGAGAACATCGTAAAATGCCTGTAGAAATCGTCGTGATAGATACAAATTATATTATGAAAAAAAAATATTATTTTTACCATAAAATAGATGTACGGATTTTCGACTTTTCGATCAACCATTTTCATTTCGGTTTTTACAGTCGATTAATCGAAATAGCAAATGACCCACATACGCTCTCATTACGGATTAAAATCATATTTTGGAAGAGTATTATAACTCCTTTATATTATGATGCTCATTTTATAAACCGTAACGGCAAACATTTGACAACAATTTTATGAAACAAATTTCGTAGCACTTTTTATACAAATTTCTTCAGTTTCGCTTTAAAATATGAGATCCTCCGTTAATATTTTTCGCTGTCTGCTGAAGATTGAAATGTTGTAAAATTTAATGAAAGCAAAAACGTAGACAATACTAAAAATTCCTGAATTTGATTTATATTTCGATTAATCGTCATCAAAAATCGATTTCAGCATAAAAATCGGAGTATAAAATCGATAACGAAAAAATCGATTTTAGACCCTGAAAATCGATGTTCGATCACAATCGTAATCGATTTACCATTCACTATACGGTATATTGATTTTGTAACAAGTTAAAGTTTGTAACACGTAAAAGTATTTGCCGCTGACTAACATTGGTGTACATATGTATATATCATGGGTCCTCATAAGAATTTAAGCCCGTCTGTCTGACTGTTGAAAACACGATAGTGCTCAAACGAAAGTAGCTAGCTTTCGGACATTTTCCAGAAATAAGTACTCTCTGCTGATAAGGTTTGTTTGATATTGAAAATGGGTAATAACGGTTCATGATTTCATATAGCTCTCATACAAATGTCCCCCCGGAATACTGTTTATAGATCTCCTTAAGGACTATTTACATATTAAATTTCAGCTCATTCGAATCATACTTTGATTTTTGTGGATTACTTTAAAAAAAATTGAGACCCGAGGTGGCATTTAATTTTTTTTCTCAAAAAAGGGTAAAATTGGTAAAATCTTCCACAAAAATTATCTTCATAAAATTCGACAATATAACTCTGAAAATAAGAATTCTCTCAGCCATTAACTTATACAAACTTTTAAGTTAGTGTAATGATCCCTTCGATAAAAAAAAAAATAAAATTTTGACTCACTATCAAAAAAAATTCAGACCAGCTGGTCTATAAGTTTATTCTACAAAAATGGTCTACTCAACATACCCTTTCAGAATTATCGGGTCACTATTCCATTTCAAAAATGCTGTTGGACAGAGTAATTAATATCTTGATGAAATTGTACATAAACAAGTTTTATATGCACCATAATCTATCTACCAACTTTTGTGAGGAACGGTCCATAATTGCCCTTACCATCCACACGCAGAAAAAAAACATGGTTGTGGTAAACATATTCTAAAAGCAACATATTATGATATGATTTATGATTGTAGTTCAAACATCATTATTGGTATCATTAAATATAGTAATGTGTACTGAAATAATCATATTATGATATAAATCAATCATAATATGACCCAAAGTCATCATATTTATGACACAATTAAATCATATTATGATCCAAAGTAAACATATTATTAAAAAAATTTATTTTTGAATATACAATAAAATTCTCTGAGATTTATTGTTATTCGCTTTAGGAAAGTTAAAGATAATAAAACTATAGAGCGAATAAGAATTGCAGACACTCAAAATTTACTTGTAAAAATAGCATAGCATAGATAAACACCAACACTCACAAATGGCGAGAACAAACACTATTAAAAGTAAACATATTTTTTTGCATCTTAAACATTTAATGTAGGAAAAATAATTATGATTCGGTGAACAATATTCATATTTACAATTGGGATGAAAATATAAACGTTTACAATAACAAAAATATTGTTAAAATTAAATTAAAACAACAACTATATGTTTACGACAACAATATATTGTTACAAAGAACATAGTATAGTTATCGTAACCATGTTTTTTCTCTGCGTGCATATAACCCCTTACCAGAAAAACATTTTATTGTCAATAAGTAATTTATATATAATGATATTAATATAAATTTCGACATAAGTCATTTAAATTATAAAGAAATTAATCACTCTATCAAATTCCGAACAGTTCGGATCATATTGATGCTGGGTATAAAAACACATCTCCGAAACTAATAAAAAATTCCACTTAATCTGAATTTTTGCAAAAAATAAGTGGACAGGTAGGTGTGGGGTACTTTTTGTACTTTTAAGGAGATAAAGCAGCGAAACACCAGTTTTGGTACTTTTTTGTTTCCCATATCCCAGAAATAAAATTTAAATGGAATTGTAGTCCTTCTAAAAAAATTTCTTATGAATTTTGACACTTTTTTAAAATTTGAACGTTGAAATTGATTCCCATTTTTGGTACTTTTTTTTACTGTTTATTACTAGCAGATACCCATCGTGTGCTACTACACCTAAAAAAGAAATATATTTTGTTTATTTGTTGGAAAAAAGGAAATTTTCTTTTTAATATTTTCTAATTCGATTATTTGACACGATGCGCAAATTGCACAAATTATGTTTTTTGTTAATTTGCGAGTAACGACAATGTTTGATGAGGTTGTGAACAATCAACAATAATAAAAGTCGATGTCAAAGAAATTAGTATTCGCTGAACAGTCATTTTTATTATAAACATTTAAATATTAAAAATTAAAAAATATCGCGGATATCTGGAGTGTGCTACTAGGCTAAAACTTATTTTTTTAATGGGTTTTCAAATTTCAAAAAAGTACTAAACTCCATTTGAATTTTTTTTAAGGACTACAATTCCATTTAAATTAAATTTCTTGGATATGTGATACAAAAAAGTACTAAAACTTGGGTTTCCTACATTTTATCCCCTTAAAAGTACAAAAAACTAAATGTATCACACACCTGTCCACCTCTTTTTTGCATAAATTTTGATTAAGTTCGACTTTTAGAGCTAGCTTTATTAGTTCGGGAGATATAGAGATGCCGATTTTACCCATTTTTACCCCCTTAAAATTCGAATTTAAAAAAAGTATCTTCTTAGTGTATGTACACATCGTGTAGGTATCTACATACATAATTTTCAGACATACACATTTTCAAAAGTTCAAATTTGAGAAAAATGTTTGTATGGCTTTACGAATAGACCAAATGTAGTATTTTAGGTGTCCAAAACCATCTTCAGAAAATTTAATTTCCAATGAAACCGTTTTGGAGCTAATCGGTTGAATGGTTTCAGAGTCTATAACGGACAAAGGTAGAAATATTTTTTGTATTTTATTTATATAGATTAAATTAAGAAACGGGTCAATTACGTATAGTGCGGTACTTTTTGAAACATAATGGTTCCTGGACTAATTTTCCTTATTAATTCGAAAATAGTTTTTTTTCAGTTTCAACTCAGACATATATTTCTACTTTAGTAAAAGCTGAGTGGTAATAATGCTAATACGACGAAAGTGATAAATAGTATTTTCATACCCTTCACCATGAGTGGTAAGGGTATATATAAGATTGTCATTCCGTTTGTAATTTCTACATTTTTCATTTGCGAGCCAACAAAGTATATACAAGGTGGCGCAAAAGTAAACTTCCGATGTTTTTTCGCTGTAATTAAAAAAAAATGAAAAACTTTGATTCATCTCGTAGATTATTTTTATTTGGTCTTTTAATTGTTTTACATCAAGTCGAGAATATGATGTCATGTAAATGGCCGCCGCCACAGTTGATTGTCATTTGAGCTTGTTTTATGGCATTTTCCATCACTTTGGCCAAAACTTCCGGCGATAGGTCCTCACATTCTTGACAGATATTGTCTTTAAGAGCTGCAAGAGTCTGAGACTTGTTGACATAAACCCGCGACTTCAAAAAGCCCCACAAAAAGAAGTCTGGAGCGGTCAAATCAGGCGATCTTGCATGCCAGTGCAAATCGCCAAAACGGGAGATTAGGCGCCCGGGAAATGCATCCTTCAGCATAGCGGTTGTGGCACGTGCAGTGAACCACATGTTTTCCAATCTCAATTCATCAAGTTGCGGCAAAAAGAACTCGTTGATCATTGCTCTGTAGCGCTCACCATTCACAGTAACCGTTTGGCCCGCGACGTCTTCGAAGAAAAAAAGGTCCGATGACTCCTCTAGCGAAAACAGCACACCATACAGTGACTTTGAGCGGGTGTAATGGCTCTGCGTGGGTTACACGCGGATTTTCAGTGCCCCAGAAGCGTAAATTTTGCTTATTTACGTACCCGCTAAGATGGAAATGGGCCTCATCACTCATGATTATTTTTGATGAAAAATCATCTTCCTCTTGGTGGTGATTAAGGATGGCTTGAGCGTATGTTAGACGCGATTGGCGGTCAGCAGCTAACAGCTGATGCTCCGTCTGGACTTTGTACGGAAACATCTTCAAATCTTGTACCAAAATTCGCTATAAAGACCGTCGACTGATACCCATTTGCGAAGCACGTCGTCTGGTCGATGTCGACGGCGCTTCCATGACATCCTCGGCTACAGCAGCAGTATTCTCTGCAGAACGGCTACTCCGGGGTCTGCCACGCCGTGTTGTGCCAGTCTCTTCGAGGCGAGCGGCTAAACGTCGCAGTGTTTCACCAGTAGGCGTTGGACGGCCAGGAAATCTGCGACGAAATTCACGTTGTGCCAAAGTCACCGAACGATTATTGGTCAAATAAATAGTCAGCAATATTCCGCGTTCTGGAGCAGTGTAGCATAACATTGTTTATTAACGTGTATTTCGCATGTGTTTACTACACAAATGTCAAAACAGAACTGACATTAGGGTCCAATCGCAAAATTTATAGCATTTTCTGATAGGAGGATTACTTTTGCGCCACCTTGTATATTCTGGATCGTGTAGATAGCGAAGTAGATATAGCCATGACCATCTGCCTGTCCCTCTGTATGTTGAAATCAACAATCCGTAGCCCCCAAATAACTTACAAACATAATTTATTCATATATCGGGAATTCTTCCAGCTCGTTTGCTATTTTAAATAGAGAAAATCGGTCCACAAATGGCTGAGATATAAGGATATAAGGAAAAAACCGGGACAACCTCGATTTTTAGCCAATTTTGTATCTATATCTGGATTACTAAGTCATTAATATAGACAATATGGATATCTAATGATAGATATTTCAAAGTCCATTGCTACGATTTATATAAGGCTATAGTAATTTGGACCTACAATGGGTCAAAATCGGGAAATATATTTTTTAAACCGAATTTTTATTTTCCAAAAAAAAAAATTTTTTTTTCTAATAAATTTAAAAAAAAAAAAAAATTCAAAATTTAAAAAATATTTGAAACAATTTTTTTTTTTTAAATTTTGAAAAAAAAAAATTTTGAATTTTGTTTACCTAAATATATTTAAAATTTTTATTTTAAAGTATAATTTGGTGAAGGGTATATAAGATTCGACACAGCCGAATATATCTCTCTTACTTGTTTATTAAAAAGTCCTTTTTTGATAGGAAAACACAACAGATAAATAATTACAAATTGCATGGACATCATTCGATTCAACGTATTTTATGATGATTCCAATATTTTGCTTATCAATTAATATTATTTATTTTGAACAGACATTCAGTATAAAAGTAATTAGAATTTCCTAACTAACAGTTAAAACGGGCCATAGAATTTTAAGGTAAAGAAAAGTGATATCGACTTTGCCTTTACAAAGATCAATAGAATCATTCACATACGCATTAATATACCTGTAAGATTTATAAAACCATTTGGCATTTAGGAAGATTTTTTTGGTAAAAAATTTCAAATTGAATGGCCATAGTGAAATGGTCTCAAAAATTGCATGTTAAAGGAAAGGTCTTTAATGTAAATTCGCGCATTCTAAAGGTGACTATTTTATAGCAAAATTGTGTTCAGCGTTGAGGCTTATTTTTGGCTTAACAGATGTGTTAATAAACAAATTTGAAAATATGTATGACATTGATCTGGGCGGATGTGGTTTCAATTTGTTCAATTTTTAAATCAATAAATTAAATATTTTTGTGTAAGCAGCTGTGCTATCTAACAAACCTTGACTAAAGTGTGTATATTATATATTTGAACACACTCATTCAACTTGATTTAAATGTTAATGTCTGATGTTACTTTCCTCCTGACACTCGTACTTCTCTGACGTGCCACAGCTCGTATTAGTCCTAAGTGTTGCTCAGAGTATTGCAATTTGGTCGGCTGTTTGTCTGTTTAGTTTTTTTTTTTCGCTTCAATTCAGTTAAATTTGTTAGTTTAGTATGTGAGGAGAGGCGGCTGGCCGGGCCTCTTGTTAAATGTGTATTAAAAGTTGAACATTTATTTTCGTTAAGATAAATTGTTAGACTCATCAATTATGTGCCTTTTTTCGACAAGGATTCATACAAAAAAAATTAAACGAATTTTTTTGGTAAATTTGGAAAAAAAAAATCCATTTGATTCTAATGTTGATTGTTTTCTTTTTTCAACTTTACTTATTTTGGTCAAAAATATTTTGTGGGCAAATTTACTCATGTTTTAGAAAATAAATGTTAATGTTGAAGTTGGTAATGAATTTTAAGACACAACACATTTATTTTACTTAATAAACTAAAGTGAAAACATAAAGTATCAAAAAATACAGAAATTGATTTTAAATAACAAAAGTGTTTAACATCATTAAGGGTCAGATTGTTTTTAAAATTAGTAAATTCTTTTTCAAATCTCAGGAAAAAAAATGTTGAAATATTTACTAATTAGGGTAACACATTTTCTGCACAGCACAAAAATAGATCCAGTTGTAATGGGAACGTATTGAGTTTATTTTATATTTCAGAAAATATTTTCAGCACTTACAGATAGTAAATTCCACTCTTTATCGCCTCTTTGAAGTCTTTTGTATTTAACAAACAAATTTATATATATCTAATACATTTGCCATTTGTAAAGAATTTAATACAAAACAAAAACACACTAATGCCTAGCAAGCCTCATTAAGTTGTATTTTATTATATTACTGGAAAAAAACACAAATAATAATTAAGATACTTTTAGATTTTAATTTTTGTGCAAAATGTACATTAATTACTATTGCCTAAATATTTTACAAAACACATATTGTTTTTATACATATTTATGTATGAGATCCTGTCTGATTAATGATGGAATATTTTAAGTAAATACGCATTTTGTTTGAAATATGTACATCTAGTAATTGAGTCATTATTTGAATACCCTACACCAATTCTATAAATTTTAATATAAGCATGAAAAGAATTCACCACTAGTTTTGGTGTATCGAATATACATTTATCATTGAAGAATTATTCAATAAATTGAAAGATGAACGGTGCTTGGCTGATCATTGACAACACACAGTGGTTTAGAAACGATTTTTTTTTCGAATTAATATGGTATCTCGGAAGATGTTGGAGATATCGTCGCATCAGGCCCCTTAAAGATGGTCACCTCGGGTTATAATTTAAAAAAAAAATCGCATGAGCAGAAATATAAAATATAATTAGTCTTTGAGAAGATCTACAAAAAATACGCTTAAATATTATATATTTTAGTTCAGGAGAGCTTTATTTATTTATTTTTTTTGTTTTAATTTTTCTCGATCTTTTTTTGATTTTTATAGACATGGCTGGCCTATACGACGGGTCGGAATTTTTTTTAAACATCAGCTATATTTGAGATAAAATTCTCAATAAAATAAGAACAACGCTAACAGTTACATCGTTTCTATAAAAAGTTACACGTATCCCAAGTTGAAACATGTCAAAAGGGACGTAGTTTTCACGTTTTTTTATAGACCACAACTTTCTTCGGGACCATATATAATTTATATATGATCCGGAAAGAAAACTTAATGCATAAACCTGTAAAGTAAAATGCTGATCATTTAGGTAGACATAGCTCCCCCATCCCTATCCAAACTTGGCCAATTTAAAAAAAAATTAGTTAAAAATTCTAAAAACACGAAGCACCGATCCTCGAACAAGCTCCATATATATAGAGATCTGCATGTTATTGAAATATATACAAAGTTGTTTTAATATCACAAGAAAAAAAACTCAGTTTTTGGAACACATTTTTGCCGTTTTAGCAATTTCTTTATTGGAAAATAAACAAGTAAGAGTGCTATATTCGACTATGCCGAATCTTATATCTGTCTGTATCTCTGCCTGTTGAAATCAATTTTCTGAAGACCCAAATCTTCAATAATTTAAATTCAGCAAAATCCATAAATAACGGAGATATGACCAAAAATCCGAGACACCTCGGAAAATTTCATAAAAAAACACTTGCAATAATGCTTTGCCTAAAAAGAAACAAAACGTATGTTTGGATGTGTGTTGGTTTCATTGCTTTGCGTATTTTGTTTTTTTTGTGTTTCGTTTGGAGTTTTTGTTTTTATACCCTTCACCTTCGTGAGAAGAGTATATAAAATATAGTAATTTCGTTTGTAACTTCTACAATATAATCTGTTCGTCAGCAATTAAATGTAAAATTTTTAAAAGTTTTTTTGATATAGTGGACAATTGATGCATCCATAACAAAGGTGAAGAAACAGACAGATAGATAGACAGACAGACAGACAGACAGACAGACAGACAGACAGACAGACAAACAGACAGACAGACAGACAGACAGACAGACAGACAGACAGACAGACATACATACATACATACATACATACATACATACATACATACATACATACATACATACATACATACATACATACATACATACATACATACATACATACAGACAGACAGACAGACAGACAGACAGACAGACAAACAGACAGACAGACAGACAGACAGACAGACAGACAGACAGACAGACAGACAGACAGACAGACAGACAGACAAACAGACAGACAGACAGACCGAAGATATTTGCAAAAAACGAAATAAAGTCAAGGTAAATACCACCTACAATTTTTTTGTCAATATTCTAATTAATTAAAGTCAAAATTTGGAAAGTAGTAGTTTAGAAAATTTATCCAACTGTGCTATGGTCGGCTAACCCAAACAGGATACACAAATAAAAGCTTCCTTATCAGACCGTTTCCATATAGCGACTAAGCAAAAATTTAAGTAGTTGCCCTACAATTAAAAAATTTGGTATATACTTCCATAATAAAAGCTGGAAAATAGAAGGCCAATGCACTATGTCCCCATTTCCAATTCTGAAATTGCTTATAATTCGTAAACAAAAGGCCCTAGAGGGAAAATAATGAAAATCTCTTATCATTCATATTTCCCACCAAAAAGTGATTTTTATAAAGAAAATTCCAAAATATTTAAAATTCCTTATAATTCTTAAACATATTACGGTTCAATTCCTAACACTTCGAAGACATAAATGCCAAAAATGTATGCCAATTGACCACTCAGTTTATATATAAACATCTGTGAAAGTTTACATATTTTATACAAAGTATTCGAGCTGAAAAAATTTAAAAAAATTGCATTAAGGGAAAAGTGATTTTTTTTTTTAATTAGTTATATCTAAGATTTTACCAAAATGTATTACAATAACGGAGGTGTGTACTTAAAAAAAAAACTTAAAATATTATACTAAATGTGTGTATTATGTGTAAAATTTCGTATTTTTATTAGTCATGTTTTTTGTGATGTTGCGAAAAAGTTATTTGTCTTCTGTAGTATAGAACTTGCGTTGCCTGCATTTGCCCAAGGAATGATATATGTATATGTGGTTATTTGTGGGAAGGTCAGGCTTCATGCTATACTCAAATTTTTTGCACATATTTGCATCTAAGCAAATAATTTTTTTTTTTTCTAGAAACATACTAAAATCGTTTGTAACTACTTGTACTGAAGCATGATAGCTTAATGTAGCAAGTTTTATAACAATAGCGAATGTCCAAGTCATACACAATTGCTTACCCAAAATTTACTTATAGCGGATCCCCAAGCAGGGGTGGGAGGTTACTAGAAAATAGGGGGGTGGAGTGTTTATTGACATTTTTTAAAAAATGCTTATTTTAGCAACAGGGGTCTCTTCACAAACTTCTATGATCATAGCTCCTTGAAAATAATTTTTGCAACAATTTTGATTTTTGGACACACAGTGCGTTGACTCAAAAACCCTCATACATACTGAAATTAAAAAGTGTTATATTTTCAACAAAATTATTTAAAAAAATAATGATTATAGTTTATTTATCCCTGTATTACAAATACAATGAAACTGCTAAGCCCCATTATATTTTATAAAGAGAAAATGTATTAGTGTTCCTTATTATTATTGAGTAGATGTACATCAATGTGGGCTACCGTTAATAAAAATAATCCAAATAAGATTCTAACCGTTTTCAATTGGTAACCAACCTGTGTTTACTTGTTATGATTGACAAATATTATTCATACGTATTCCTGTAAATCAAGATTTGTAGAATTATGAGTTAGTATAATATATATAATTAGGAAAAATAAAATCTTAATAAATGTTTGATCAATACATTACGGATGAGATCCAATAGTAATATCGAACTGGGGACGCAGAATATTCTCTATAGAGTTTTGCCTCCCCAGTTCCATACTACTCCCAATCTAACGTACAAGCAAATAATTAAATGCAAACATTTACAGGTATTAATCAATGTCCCAGGGAAATAATAATTATTATTTTATTTGTTTTCATTATTAATATCGTTGTTGTTATTTTTGTTGTTAATGCCATGATGACTCTCATACGCTCAGTATGTCATTTATTCAATAAATCACATCAATACTAATCGTGCTCGTGCTCATGCTATCACTTTCATTGGCATTTTCTTATCTTAATAAATATTAGTTTAAGCTCATATTGCTGCACAGTGGGGTCTACCGTAAAAAAATTGGTAATAAATCTGAATATTTTAAACAACTACTCTGAAATTGATGTATAAACGAATCGTTTAATTTGTGACCACCCTGTTAGAATACAACAGTTCATTTTCTTAAAGCCTATGTATATCCTTCCCTACGATTCGTTTATACATCATTTTGCAATCGGACGTGTAGTTTAGAAGATTCAGATTTATTACCACTATTTTTACGATCGACCCCACTGTGTGCTGACTGCCTGTCTGTCCCTGTATCATATTATGCTTGTGTAACTATAGTTCTCTTTGTCCGTCCACTTGATTTTATGATTTTATGTATGTTTGTACTCTAAGTATTTAGATTTAAACATTCAAGATTAATATTTATTTAGGAGAGTGCGGTAAATTGAAGGTGATTTTTACAAACATTGATTAAATACGAGTAGTATGATGTTGTGTTTGTACGTGTCATCGTCAAATTTCCT
The DNA here is from genome assembly GCA_942486065.2 of Calliphora vomitoria. NCBI lineage: Eukaryota > Metazoa > Arthropoda > Insecta > Diptera > Calliphoridae > Calliphora > Calliphora vomitoria. Next base: position 90,287,377 of record OW818029.2, read on the forward strand.
TTTTTGTTGTCGTTGCTGTTTGTCTTCATGTTGTCAATTATTAATCAAAGTTTGTTAAGGCTTTAACACCTGTGTCAGTCAGTTAACGTGCGTACATTAATGTGTTTGTTTCGCCTGGAAATCGAAATCAATGATTGAAGACACGCTGGATGGATGGATGAATGGATATTGTTAGCAAGTGCCATCAAAATCCAAGTCAAGTTGAGTCAATAATCTCTTTTAACAATTTTTAGCGATTTAGTTTGGTTTTGGTTTGGTTTCATTTTCTTTTATTTACTTTTTTTTATGTATTTGAGAATTCAATTTAAAATAGAATAAAAATTTTATATATGTAAATATTTCAAGGTGAATGTAATCATTGTATAATAGCGTTGTTGTTGAGTTTATTTTAAATGTTCATAAATCATTGTACATTTAATAAAAGGACAGAATTTGGATTTTAAATTTCTTTAAGAATTTAACAGAAATTCTTTAAATTATGTTATAAGGAGAACAATTGTTTCATCAACATTTTATAAAACTCAATATGTTCTCACTTTTTTAACCATAAACAGTAATAAATCATGGAAAGTTGATTAAAAATAACACAAAAAGATTTTAGCACGAATATTTAATATACACAATATGAAATGCAATAATTACAACAGAAGTTAAATGTTTAAGTTAGAACTGAAGAACCACACATATCACAATGGGCCCGCATACAATATAAATTGTAATAAGTTCAACAATAACACCGATTTCAAATGAAAATTTAATACACCGATGGCTTCTTACAATTATGTGAAAATGGGCGAATTCACTTAATGTGGAATAAATTCGAAAATAAACCATCGCTTTTTATAATCGATATCTCATTCTATTCCTACTACATGTGGCTTTAGGATAAAGCTATAAATCTGAAAAATTTCTGCCGTTTTCGATTTTTGATGATTTTTTTAAAACAAAAAAATTTGCTATTTTGACGTAAAAAATATATTTTTTTCTTCAATTTGTTACTATAACTCTGAAACTACTGAGCCGATTGAAACGCAAAATTCAATCAATCTAAAGAAGAACATTAACTACTCAATTTTATGTATATCACATAAAAAACAAAAATTTTGTGGAAATTAGTGAATTCACTTAATTGTGAATAAATTCTAAAAAAATTAATCGATATTCATGATCGATATCGCATTTTGTTTCTATTATACGTGGCTTTTCGATAAAGTAATAAACTTGAACAATTTCTGCCGTTTTCGATTTTTTATGATTTTTTTAAAACAAAAAAATTTGCTATTTTCACGGAAAAAATATATTTTTTGCTTAAATTTATTATTATAACTACGAAACTACTGAGCTGATTGAAACGCTATGTATATGTGAAAAATTGTACATTGCATGGAGAAAATGTCTACAAAATTCAATCAATCGAAAAAAGTACATTAACTACTCAATTGAGTAGTTAATGTACACATAAAAAACTAAAATTTTGTGAAAATGAGCGAATTCACTTAATTGTGAATAAATTAAAAAGAAAATTATCGATATTCATGATCGATACCACATTTTGTTGCTATTAGATGTGGCTTTTCGATAAAGCAATAAACTTGAACAATTTTTGCCGTTTTCCATTTTTTTTGATTTTTTTAAAACAAAAAAAATTTGCTATTGTCACGTAAAAAATATATATTTTTTTTCAATTTGTTATTATAACTCCAAAACTACTGAGCTGATTGAAACACAATATATACGTGAAAATTTGTACATTGCATGGAGAAAATGTCTACAAAATTCAATCAATCGAAAGAATAACATTAACTACTCAATTTTATGTATTTCACATAAAAAACTAAAATTTTGTGAAAATGAGCGAATTCATTTAATTGTGAACAAATTCGAAAAAAATTAATCGATATTCATGATCGATATTGCATTTTGTTGCTATTATATGTAGCTTTGCGATAAAGTAATAAACTTGAACAATTTCTGCCGTTTTCGATTTTTTATGATTTTTTTAAAACAAAAAAATTTGATATTTTCACTTAAAAAAATATATTTTTTACTTCAATTTGTAACTATAACTCCGAAACTGCTAAGCCGATTGAAACGCAATATATATGTGAAAATTTGAACATGCCATAGAAAAAATGTCTATAAAGTTCAATCAATCGAAAGATGATCATTAACTACTCAATTTTATGTATATCACATAAAAAACTAAAATTTTGTGAAAATGAGTGAATTCACTTAATTGTGAATAAATTCGAAAAGAATCAATCGATTTTTATGATCGATGTTGTATTTTGTTGCTATTATATGTGGCTTTGCGATAAGTAATAAATTTGAACAATTCCTGCCGTTTTCGTTTTTTCATGATTTTTTTAAAACAAAAAAAATTGCTATTTTCACGTAAAAAATATTTTTTTTTGTTTCAATTTTTTATTATAACACCGAAACAACTGAGCCGATTGAAATGCAATATATAAACCGATTAAAGGCTATGTACTCTTCAACTCTCTTAAGTTTATTTTAATAACATCGGACTGACCGTTTTTGAGATATCATTAATTATGTGGAGAAACGTTTAACAACATTCACAGTTTTACTTAAAATTTTTTAAAAAAAAACCTCTCCATAGAATTTAAAATTTGAACCATATTTTTACTACTGGAGCCACAATACAACAAAATTGTATATTGGTTTAAAAAGCCTCTAAAATTTTTAAGATTTTGTTGCCCTGTGTTATTTTAACCCGTATATTCTGATTGAAAACTAACTTATCCCTTAGGTAATGATATCTAATGATATAAGTGTATCGGAGTCGTAATTGATTTTTACCTTTACCTAACCTCACTGTGCAGATTCTTAAATGTTGTAAAAAAAAAGTGAAAAACTCGCGAAAAAAAATCATATTCAAAAACAAACTGTGTACTCACTCACAAATTTACATACATGTGTATGTAAATTAGACTGGTCCAACAAAATGAATTTGTGAAACTCCTCTTATTGATCAGGAAAAATTGTGAATGGTATTGTATTCTCAACTTGTTTCGATTTTTAAAAAGTCTATTTCAATGTGGTTTCTAAATTTATTGATCAGATGAATAAGTTTATTAAAAAATTTTCTAATATCAAGATCTGAGGGTAGTTTGGAATGGAAATTTTAGGATATTTGTGTACCAAAGGGACCAAAGCGCATCGATATTGATAAAAAAAATATTTGTTTCATGTATGCAAAACACAGTATTGTGACTATTAATCCATAATTATACATAGCTCCAATATAAGGCCTACATCCTAAAAATACATTATCTTCTACAGATATTTTCTAGTGCTTAATAGTACATAAATATAAAACTAACCAAATCAGCTTAACCACATAAATGTTTTCATACAAAACGCACAACAATCGGTTACAGTATTATATTGGTAGTGGGTATATAAGATTCGTCACAGCCGAATATAATACTTTTACATGCTTAATTTGCTATTTTACTGAAATATAGAAGCGCAAATCCATTTATGACCTTTGTTTCACCAAAATATAGCTACTTAATCCCAAAACTCTAATAATACTCGGTGAAGTAACCCTACATAGTTGACGTTTCTTTCTCCATACAAGTTTGTTGCAGTCTACTTACAAATATGTACATGTTGGTATGTGTAGAAATTCCTATTCACGATTATTTTACTATCAGTATTGAAATTTGTATATTCTATGTGAGAGTGTTGCAATTTACAAACTGTAAACGAAAAAAATTTTAAAAGAAACACTATGAAACAATGAAAACAGCGAGTAAATGGAGCAATAAGGGAAATACACCAAGCTGATGAAAGTTAAGAAAAAACTGCCATTGGTGGCAATAATATCTTTGCATATATGCACTAAGAAAAATTAAGCAATACAAATCATTTTCATACAAATACTTTAAATTTTGTTAAGAAATGTACAAGAACTAAATAAAATTTTAAACTATTTAAGATAATTTCACGTTTTCTTGTGCGTTATGTTAAGCGTCAAGTGAAATATTTTTATTCCCAAGGACATTTAAAATAAACACTTTATTTAAATTATCCTTTTAGATAAGCCCGAAACCAAAATATATTTTTAATTTTTTTTGTATCTGAAATTTAACTTATTTCATTTCCTTATCATGGCATCGATCGGAATAAAATTTGAGGTGGGTGTAGACAAAGAGTATTCGAGTTCAAGTTATTAAAATGGTTCCTACAAATGCTCTAGGGGCGGCACTATGGGGGCTCAAAGTAGGGTACCTTCGAGATGTACAATTTTTAAACACGTGCCATATTTTTGTTTCCCATCCGATTTCAAAGATTTTTATATTTTTGGGTAGCGCTCAGCAAGGTCTTGAATTATTATAATTTCCGAGTTAAAGGCATTTCAAAAATGAAATTTAAAAATTTTGCCATAAATTTTTGTCCGCCTTTTTAAAAAATAAAGGTCGTACTTTTGAACTCAATTTGTTTGTGTTATTTACATAACTAAATTACCTATAATATACAAAAGATTTCAGAGCAATAACAATTATGGATCCAAAAATTAACGATTTTCAATTTAAAAATTAAAAATATAGTAGATTTTTGCTGTTTTTTGGGCGAAAAGGTGACTTAACTCTTTTTTTATTAAAAAAAAAAACTTTATTTAAGAACATATAACATTTTTATGTGTTTCCGTAAGGTATCTTTACGGAGAAAATTTTGGTATAAAAGACATGTCCTATTTTTAAATATATCGCCCCTACGATCTTCGGAGTTTTAGCTATTTCTTATTAAAATTTCAACTTTGGGCCCCATGTTCTAACATCCCAAAGCTGGGATCGGAAAACAGAAAGCAGCTTTATAAACCTTGATGTGTTCCCTATTTATCCCCAAAGTATTTTCCCAGCCCCAAAGGAAATGTGAACCCTATGTGTAAAATTTAAAAAAAAAAAAAATTTTTGCGATTTTCGCTCCAATTTTTAAGAATTGCGGGATTCCCTTTGACCTTTTGACAAGTTTGTTTACACTTTGTTATTTAGATTAATAATCTTAAAAATTGTTGAAAACTTTATTGAGTTTTGTCAATAAATAAAGATTTTATTACATATTTATTGAGTTTCTAAAACTAAAATTTGTATACAAATTTTAATAGGATTGAAAATATTAGGAACAAATTGATCCACATTTATCACGAACTAATCTTTTTGATTAGATAAGTTAATTTTTGTTCTTACAAAAAAATTTCAAGTCAATATCTCAATTGGATTCAAAAATATGCCGCTTTAAATCTCAGTCCTTCAAAAATAATGCACTTTTTAATATTTTAGTATTAAATGTCTGAACCATTGACTTGTTTTTTACAAAAAATACTAAGAAAATTTATACAAATTTTTTATTATAAAAAAGTGCAATATTTTTGAAGAAAATACTCTGTAGCTGCTGGCCATCACAGGGAACCTGTACCGAACACAACTGATTCGTTTGAAGTGAGCATTGGCTGAAAAACACCCAGAATATGTTGCCAGACATGAAATTGTAGTATTCCATCATGACAGCACTCGGGCGCAAGTTAAAAACCAAGTTAAATACCTGTTAAAAAGTATTTATAATGAAGTGGTTGACAAGATTTCCCTCACCCGCCATAAAATCCAGACCATGCTAACCGTGGTACAGTGGTTGATAAAGTATTTTTGTTTCCAACATATTTAAAAAAATAAGTTTGAAAACATTAATTTAAGTATAATTTTTGTGCAATTGAATAAACTGCTACTAAAAATTTTACTATTGTAATAAAATCTGTTGCATTGTAAACGTTTTTGAGCGTACAGGTAATAATTATGTGGCAGATCTATTCCAATAAATATACATATTTTCTATAGTTTCTGAAGAAATTTTAAAACCTCAATGTGAATTTTTTAATTTAATGATACGCTTAAAATTTTGGTTTAAAAAAACATCACTATATTCGACAATTGCCTAACGTTTATAACAATTTCAAAATTTGTTATAAGTCTTATTAATATAAAATTTAAAAAATAAGAAGTTTAATTTTTGTCAAAATGTATAAAATTTTCATAATCATTGCATAATTTTAAATTTGATTATTTTTCGCGACGGATAGAGATTTTGCAAACAAAGTTTTTACATATAAATTTAGATTTTATTCAATATATATACAGATTAAAAGAACTTAAAATTTTTGCAAAAAAAATACAAAATTTTTAATATTTTTGGGCTTACACAAGCGTAATTCAAAGATCTTTCATATAGTACAAATATTTCAAATGTTTTCTTTTCTAAGACACACCCACTTTCTAACCACCCACTTTGGAGATCCACCCACAAGCTCCCAGATGTACGAAAATTCACACTGCTCAAATCAATCAACTCTAAAACACCTCAACTCTAAAAATGCGAAATTTCATTAAGATACCTCATACTAGGCGCAAGTTACAGAACATTCAAAAATAAAAAGTTCTATAACCACTGTGTAGTATTTAATAGATTTTACTCCTAACTGAATAAACTTGAATATATTTTCATTCATCACTTTATTACAAAGATTCCCATGCGCGTCGGTTTACAGTTTTAGTATAAATAGCTGATGCACACGCAGCTAATTATACTAAACAGATACACACACTTACGTTCCTTTTAAATAATAGAACTTTAGTCATTACTGCGCATGCCCAAGAAAAAAGAATTTTAATCAACAACAACAACAACTGTCTTGTATGTGCTTTTTCTATTTTTTGTGTTGACAGTTTGGTGCACTAAACCAATATAAATATCGATGTATGCATACAGCTTGTATTTATACTAAAACAGTAAACGAAATTTGCAAAAAAAAACTTGAAAATGAATGCGCATTCCAAATATTAGGTGACTGTTTGGTTGACAAAGCAATACTTAAGCACAAACAAGACAGTTGTTGTTGTTGTTGATTAAAATTCATTTTTTTCTTGGGCATGCGCAGTAATGACTAAAAGTCTACTATTTAAAAGAAACGCAAGTGTGTGTATCTGTTGGCAGAAATTTAACGCTTGTGCATCAGCTATTTATACTAAAACTTTAAACCGAAGGGCATGGGAATTTTTGTACTAAAGTGATTAACGAAAATATCTTCAAGGTTATTCAGTTAGTAGTAAAATCTATTAAATATTGCAGTGTTTTATTTTTGTAAGTTCTGTAACTTGCGAATCGTTTGAGGTATCTTAATGAAATTTCGCATTTTCAGAGTTGAGGTGTTTTAGAGTTGATTGATTTGAGCATTGTGAATTTTGGTACATCTGGGAGGATGTGGGTGGATCTCCAAAGTGGGTGGTTACACATGTAAAATAAAATTGTAATACATTCTAAGAAACTTTGTCTTAGAAAAGAAAGAAAACATTTGAAGTATTAGTATTATGTGAAAGATATTTGAAACACGCTTGTGTAAGCCCAAAAATATTCAAAATTTTGTAATTTTTTGCAAAAATTCGAAGTTCTTTAATCTATTAGTATATGTATCTAATAAAATCTAAACTAATATGTAAAAACTTTTATCCAAAATCTCTATCCGCCTAGTCGTGAAAAATAATCAAATTCAAAATTATTTAATGATTATGAAAATTTCATACAATTTGACAAAAACTAAACATTTTTTTCAAATTTTACTCGTTCACAAAAATAATATTAATAAGAACTGGCTTCAAAAATTACGAGTATAGTGATTTTTTTAAACCAAAATTTTAAGTGTATCATTAAATTAAAAAATTCACATCCAGATTTTCAAATTTCTTCACAAACTATAGAAAATATATATATTTATTGAAATAGATCTGCCACATAATTATTACCTCTACGCTCAAAAGCGTGTACAATGAAACAGATTTTATTACATTAGTCAAACTTTCCGTAGCAGTTTATTCAATTGCACAAAAGTTATACTAAAATTAATGTTTTCAAAGTTATTTTTATTAAATATGAGGGAAACAAGGCGTGTGAGGGAAAACTTGCCAACCACTTCATTCTAAACTTTTTAACAAGTATTGCAACATACGGCCGAGTGTTGTCATGATGGAATATTACAGTTTCATGACTGGCAGTATATTCTGGGTGTTTTTCGGTCAATGCTCACTTAAAACGAATCAGTTGTGTTCGGTACAGGTTCCCTGTGATGGTCTGGCCAGATTTCAGCAGCTACAGAGCATCGCACCAAATACAGATTCAAAAATATTGCACTTTTGCATAATAAAAAATTTGTATAAATTTTCTTAGTATTTTATTCAACAACAAGTCAATGGTTCTAACATTTTATACTAAAGTGTTAAAGTGGCATATTTTTGAATCTAATTGAGATATTGACTTGAATATTCTTTTTTGTAAGACCAAAAATTAACCTATCTAAACAAAAAAATATCAGTTCAGAATAAATGTGGATCAAATTGTTCCTAATATTTGCAATCCTATTAATTTTGATACAAATTTTAGTTTTAGAAACTCAATAAATATGTAATAACATCTTTATTTATTAACAAAACTCAAAAAAAAACTAATTTTGTCATTCTAAATAACAAAGTGTAAAAAAACTTGTCAGAAGGTCAAAAGGAATCCAGTAATTCCTAAAAATTGGAGCGAAAATCTAAAAAATGATATTTTTTACAATTTTACCCATAGGGTCCACATTTCCTTTAGGGCTGGGAAAACACTTTGGGGATAAATAGGAAACACATCGAGGTTTTCAAAGCAGCTTTCTGTTTTCTAAACCCAGCTTTGAGATTTTAGAACATGTGGCGCAAATTTTAAATTTTGATGAAAAATAGGTCAAATTCCGAAGGGCGTAGGGGCGAAATATTCAAAAACTAAGACATATTTTTTATACCAAAATGTTCACCATAAAGATACCTTACAGAAAAACATAAAATTTTTATGAAGTTTTTTTTTAATCAAAAAAGAGTTAAGTCAACTTTCCACCCAAAAAAAAAACAGCAAAAAATAGTAGATATTTTTTGAATTTTAAAATTGAAAATCATTAATTTTTGGATCCATAATTGATATTGCTCTGAATCTTTGGTATATTATTGGTAATTTAGTTGTGAAATTAACAAAATGCCTATAACTCGGAAATTATAAGAGATAAATAGCACACACAAGCATAGTTTTTCAAGACCTAGCTGAGCGCTTTCAAAAAATATAAAAACCTTTCAAATCGGATGGGAAACGATTTCGACACATCGAATATTATTTTCGGTAGCCCATAACTTGTATATATCTTAAAGACCATCTAGATATGTCCATCGGTTTGTCTGTCTGATGAAGCCAAAAATCATGTAATGATATTTATACCCACCATAGTGGGGATTGTATTATGATTTTGTGCTGATGTTTGTTTTTAACGGCCACTTTCTGAGTCGATTTAACGGTTCGGCCGTCTTGCTGGCTGTCCACGTAAAGTTGTGCGCAAAGTACAGGCGCAATAAAAGCGCAATAAAAGGACAAAGCTTATTCAAATTCGTTGAAATCGGTCCATTACTTCACCCAGACCCCATAATAGGACTTTTTGCGGTTATAAATGTCTGATTTATTTTTTCCGTAAATAAGTTTAAGCTAAAAATATTGTGCGGATCGTTTAATAATTGACCATAGCTCCCATATTACTTCCGAAAATAACTTTAACGAACATAGGTACATCTTATACAAATGTTGGTTTCCAAATCAAATTCAATCAGTGTTGCCAATTCTTTTTTACACAAAAATCAACTTAAACATTTGGTTATACCGAATAGACAAACGCACGTTATAACGCATGTTCAAATAGAAGAATATAATAATATTTATTCCTGTATGTTGACCCTTAACTTTAAAATAACGTATGCTAATAACAACGTACGTCAATGCCGATGTTTTCAAAACCTCGTATTTATCACTTGGCCTGCAAAATGCTCCTAGGCAAATTGTTTATATGAAAGCCAAATTCTAAAGTAATCCTTTGTTGAAACTTCGAAATCAATGGAGAATATTTTGATAAGTGAATATATGACTAATATACCTCTCAAGTAATGCAGAAAAATAAATATTCAAAAAATTATTCACGTCGTCGGACAGAATTGATTTTCATTGGCCAAAACATTAATTTTGCCATTAGTTAATAAACAATGTTTACTAAACATATCAAAACTAAAGGTAGGGTCACACACGGCAAATATTTACTCAAAAAAGCGTAACCACTTGTTTTAGCTCAAATTTGTTTGGCGTTGTTTACTCTTACAAGTGTTTTGTAAGATCAAACGCATCAAATAAAATAAAACTAAATATTTGTTTTGAATGATACTAAATAAGATACGTTTTGGAAATAAATAAAAGAATTCAAATATATTTTGTTTAGTGGTTACGTCTTTTTCGTCAAATATTTGCCATGTGTGACCCTACCTTAAGGTAACCAAAATACTCAAAATATTGGAAATTACGGCTGTGACATGCTGGTAAACATAAATATTTAATTTGATTTTAGAAAAAAGTAAATTTTTTTATATTTGATCAGATATAAATGATCATAGCTAAACTATTATTGGTAATGGACTGAATTTAGCCGGGCTAAATTTATCCAGAAAAGGGATATTGCCAATTTATCCTGAATTCAATACAAATACATTTCGTATACATATAAATCATAGCTCCCATATAAAGTCCACTTACGAAAATCACTTTAACGATCGTAATGACAATCGGTCCTTAATAGGTCATAGCTGTATAAAGCATAAAAAATGTGAAATTGCTGAAGCAGATATTAAGTCTTCATTATTTCTAAAATTCGCCAAGCGATGACTCACGAGATCGAAAAAATTTTAAATTAAAACTGTTTATATTCATATTTCAACTTGCCCTACAGATGACAATGCAATATTATGTTCGAAAATTCGAAGTTAGACATTTCGACATTTTTTTAATTGTTAAAATTATCTCTACATCGTGCATAAACCTAATGACAATAAAATAATAAGTTAAAAATTGTTTAAATGCTTGAAAATTAATCACTAAATCATGAGGATTCTTAAAAATATATTTTTATTTTTATTTTGGTAAGATTTGGAGGGCTGAATTCCCAATTATTCATGAATTCACTGAAATTATTATTGGGGGATAAGCGCATTTCACTGGTTGTCAGATAATCAGGAAACCTTTTCCCAAAAGACTTTATTTGAGACAAATTTATTACATTTTCGAAATTCTAACTTAAAATTTTTGAAAAAAAAAATTAAAAATGTTCATGTGTTTTTTACTAGTTTCAGTATATAAACTTTTTAAGACATGTTCGAAAATTCGAATTTAAATTCGAAATATTCAAGGTGCTCTAAAACGTAGAATATAAATGAATAATAAAAAAAAATGTAACTTTTCTCTCACTATAGTGATCGAAACAAAAAAACAGATATATAATACAATGAAAAAAACGGAAAACAATCATTTCAATGCCATCTGCCGCAGTGTGTCGCGTTAAAATCTGCATCTTATCAAACACATATTGGAAAAAAATGATAAAAACAGGGGAAGCAAAAAGTGTATGAAAATCAAAATTTAATATTAAAAAGAGATTTTAAAATGTAACGAAAAATCTCGATGATATTTTTCCAATAGTTTTTTAGTAAAAAATCAAAATGTTAGTGATTTGTTTAAACAAGTTTTAAACAGTGAACTTTTGGAGCTAATTACTGAAACATATGTAAATTTATGTATACGAGAGTGCCTTCAAAAAATGTATTTTCTAATTATAAGCGATTTAATAGAAGGGATTTTGAATAACTTAATTTACCTCCAAAAATATTTTAAGAACTATGTTATAGAGCATAAAAGATTCGTTACAACCAAATGTTGCACTCTAACTTTAATATTTAATTAAAGACTCCCATAAATCAATTTATCAATTTTCTGAAATTCTCATACAACATACGCAAGCAGGCAAATTTACATATCTCCATAAACTCTTGCGAAAGTTCCATATTTTTTCGCAATTTACAACGAAAAAAACAGCGAAGGAAGGAATAAATGAATGTTGGAGTGTCTTTAGATTTTATTTGACCCCGTTGTTTTTTTATGTCTTCGAATGCGAGCTGCAGTAAAAGTAAGCAAACAATATCGAAAGCAATAGCAACACCACAAAAAGAGGTGTCCAATTTGGTGCTTTAAAAAATTAAACTGTAATTAAATTGTATAAATAACGGATGAACGAATGTGTATATGTATGTATGAGTACGTATGTATGAGTTTACAAGAATGCAGTGGTATAAGTGAGTGTATGTGTAAACAAGCGAATAAGGAAACATTTTACGTACGTTCCGGTCAGTCAGTAATATTTAAAGTACTTAAATATCAATATACTAGCATAAAATGGTAAAGTAAATAAATGTACCTTAGACATGCCCTTAAAAATAGATTTACTTAAGTGAAATAAGTAGAACTCGATCCGAAAATCGATTGAATGGGTAAATACCCAGCAGTTCTAGGAGACAGTCCCGAACTAGTGATTTTACCCATCATTTAGGGTGGGAACTAGTTACTTCAATAGCTACGTGACATTTTGTACAAAAATGCCTTAAGCTATGTTCAGACGATTGTCATATCTTACAATATTGTCTGTAAAATAATCAGAAAATGTCTAACAACCGTGTGAACGTACAATATTTGTGTGGCAACGTTGTCAGAAAAAGGATTGTCAGTACATATTAAGACAATTATATTTTCAGACATCTGACAATCGTGTGAACACATTACGTTGCCATTGTCAGATTATTGTAAGATAATTGTCAGACACTTTTTAATGTCAGATGTGCGAAGTTTATGCATCTAACAATGGCATCATTGCCAGATCATTTAAAAACAAACAAAAATTCGTATTAATAATATTAAATGGGGATGCTGGTGGCGCTGAGTATATACTTACTTCCAAACGATATTTTATGGCAAGAGGTCGCCTAGAGTCCCTAGAGACTGTATACATCAGTACGAAAATTATCCAAGAATGCCGGGTGTCTATAGAAAAGATATCAAGATATAAATATCACGAGTTAGGGCCTTTCTATATTAAGGTAACGATATACACATGCTCAAGTATGCAGAGAATGTGTTATCTACAATCATCATTATTTAAAACCTTCGAAAACCTCACTTTTAACTCGAACAAAATTTCTGATCGATTTTACTTTCATAAATGTCAGCTCTTATTTTAACTAGATCTTTTAATGACAGCATTAGCTTTTCCACCAGAGCTAAGAATCTGACTGCCGTCCAGAGAGTTCTGTGTCTACAAAAAGGATATCAACCAGGGCTGCCAGATGAATTTGGCCAAAAATCGTCAATATCCAAATGATGATATCTGTCATATCTTCCCTAAATTGAAGTCAATCGAGAAAGAAGCTGAAAAAGCTGTTCTGAGAATAAATTAATGCATTGAACAACATAGCTTCAGAATACAAAATACTGAACTTGGATACTATACAAATTTAAAGGGACGAGGGATATGTGGCGTATCGAATTTTAAAAGCCAAGCAATCCTTTGCCATCATACACCAAATAAATAAGGAGATCTTTAACCGCAAATAGCTTTAAACACCCACAAAATCCTCATACATACTTGAGCGGCAATAGATTGGAATTCCCATTGTAACACACATTCCCATTGGTCACCCAACAGACTCGGCGACTCGCACCACATTATATAGGGTAGCAGCGACACCAATACAAGAGGTGAGAGTCTTTTTAGTTTCATACTTAATAGTAGTTTGGAAGTAGTAAATACAGGTTCAGAACCTACCTTCATTGTTTCGAACAGAAGTGAGGTACTAGACTTAACACTTGTGAGTGCTGAGCTCCACATTATGATAAATAATGTCTCAAGCGACTGCTCATTTCTGATCACCAATATATTGATTTCAATATTGGTGTAACTTATTGGAATGTTGATACCATTCTAAATAGGAAAGAGTTTATTGTGGACCTTTATTTCCGCTATGAACCACGGGGACCAATATAAATACGGATCCTTACTTATGTCTCAATAGTCTGGTAAACATCATTACAAGAGAAGTGAGACATCATAAAATGATAACGAAGACAACTTCTATTAGGCCGCAAATCACGATGGGAGAATGGATACTGAACTGTTACAGATTTTTATCATTCATTCCACATTATTTCATTCGCCAATTTCGATTTTTTAAAAGTGGGAAAATTCTATGAAATGTTATTATGAATCCTTAAATTTTATTGGAGCAGGTTAATCTACGTAAATACTTATATGTATACGAATGTCTGTGATATGTATGTGTTTATATTTGCCATGTGTTTATACTACAAGAAACATATATTTAGCCAAGCTATAAAGCCAACTTTTTAATTATTGCAATTATAGCAAAAGGAGTGAGTATTGATGACAGAGGCGTATAGTTTAGCTGTTATAGGGGAGATTTTGATTTAAAGTCACTTTTTTTTTTTTGTTTCTCTTTTAAAACCCCTACGAAAATCTCCTTGCATTTATACGATGCCTTTTTTCAACCATGTTTGCATTTATTTGGCATATAATCGTATCAACAACCAATCAGAAACAAGCTCAAAGCTGAATATCAAAAAAAGTCATGAAAAAAAGAAAACTTGCCTTTTGTTTACACTTCACAATTTGCTAGTAGATAAAAAGAAACCCATGATTTTAAGTCATGACTTAAAGTCATAATGTAAATGCCTTCTTATAAATGACCAGTACCCGGAAATTAAATGAAACGTATGGAACAGCATTCAAATTTGTTGTCCTTTTAGAACTGCAGCAGCATACGGAGCTTTGAATGTACTTTTAGATTTGTCAAAACTATTAAACAATACTTATTAAATTTGGCAAAATATTGTTACTATTGGCTAATTTAAAAACACACACGGTTCTGATTTTATAGGAACTAAGAAATTGTAAAATAAATTTAAATAGTCCCGCAAGTGTGTAAGAATGCAGGCAGATAAGGGTGCTTTACAATTTGGGTTAAATGAATTTGATTAAGTATTTTTTAAATAAGTTAAATTATATTTACATACTCAGCCACAGGTATTTGCACATCTCATTTACTCAATCAGCACAAAAGAAAAACCTCAAACATTGCTTAAATTTACTTAAAACCCAAAACGATTAAACTAACAACGAAGGTGTGTGTATGTATATAAGTAGGTGTTTGCACATGTGTGCTAAAATAAAAAAGAAATACATACATATACACATGTAATAATTGGTCAATTCAGGAGGTCTCTTATTAGTCATATTGTCATAATGTCCTAATATATCACAACTCGGCGGCTCGGCTTAACCGACTCTTAGGCATTCGGCGCTGGTCTCTGCTGGTTCGTTACGATAACGTAAATTTTACTAATACTTGGTCAATTCACAAGGTCTCTTATCATGTCATATTGTCATAATGTCCTAATATTTCACAATGGTTTTTATTGCTTTTCAAGCAAAAAATGTCCTAAAATATTACTACACACAGAAAACAGATTCGTGATAGCAACCGAATTTGTTACCAATCGAATGATGTTGCCTTTGTAAACGAATTTTACAGTTGTGGATACAAAATTTTAGAAGGGGTAACAAAAGTTTGGTTGCTTTGACCGAAATTATTTTTTGTCAACTGACTTTCTGTTGATAGAACTGAAAAATTCTATGTTTTCAACCGAATCATTCGATTGGCAACAAATTCGGTTGCTATCACGAATCTGTTTTCTTTGTGTACTTTCTATGCTATGTTTATTGTGTTATCGTAACGAACCAGCAGAGACCAATGCCGAATGCCTAAGAATCGGTTAAGCCGATCCGCCGAGTCTTGATATATTAGGACATTATGACTGATAAGAGACCTTGTGAATTGACCAATTGTATTTAAGAACATGAAAAACAATAACAACTGTGTAATTAAATATAAGGCAACATGAATTTCATTTAAATTTCAGCATAAACAGGAAACACAGCCCAGCAGTTTTACAAATAGTCAATGTATCCCTTAGAGACAGTAATTGCCACTAATGTCTGATCACTGGCTGACTTCAATTTATATATTTAGGATCATTTGACACCTTTGTGCTCTTTATAGTGCAGAGAGAAGTCAATTGGTTAATTTATTAATTCCAGATAAATTGTCACTTAAGTGTCTCTAAGTAATCTGGAGTGTAGTCACTTTAAACTTTTATTTTGTACAGCACTTTAGAAAGTAGTTATTTTAACCAATATAAGTAATCTATTGGATCAAGTAAACAGTTAGGTACCGGTCTGTGAATCCTATGCTTTGACTTCTTTGGATTAGATAGTCTATTTGCAATCCATGTTAATATAACTACACACGTAGCTATTTATGTATCTAGTAATCAACTTAGTTGATAGATCACTAGTTCGGTACAGTCATGCAGAACTGCAGTATATAAAATCAAATGTATGTATATAAATATAAAAACAAATTATGCATATTTCATATTGAAAACGTGTAATTAATATTTTTCAATTACTGCTAAAAATATGCTATACAACAAAAACTATAAATTCAACAACATGGATTTCACTTTTAAATGAGTATATAAACTCAAATACATATGTATCTATGTATATGAGCAAAGATTCTACTACACAGTTAAAACGTCTTTTCCCAGCGGGAAAAGTATAAAGTAAAGAGGCCTTCCTAAAGGCATTATTTTGCAGACACAAGGACAACCAGCCGCATTGCAAAATGATTTAAATTGTACACGGCGCACAGTGGTATAGAAAAAAAAATAAATCTGTAACATTTAAACCGTTAGTCCAGTTTGAATTAAATTTCACATGAGCAAAGATGAAGTGCTATTGAGTTTAAGTTTTGAATTTGGACCTCATGGATCCACCAGGGGCCCCGAAAGTAGGACACCTCGCGTATGCTACATTTTTAAAACGATTCTACGGGTTTTCCAACAAGAGGTGTTATTTTGGTATTCAAAGAAAAATGGAATTTTTTTAAATAAATGATCGAATGTTTAGGTAGACCTTATCTTTCACGTGACCCCAAAGGAAGAAGTCGCAAGGTGTTAAATCACAAGATCTCGGTGGTCAATTGTGATCACCTCTTCGAGAGATAACACTGTCCGGAAACTTTTCCCGTAAAAGATCAATGGTTTCGTTGCTTGATTGTCCAGATCAATATCATGCAACTCCGACCATTAGATACGGTGTAATGACGTTTGTGGAATGCCCAACTCCAAAGAATGACGAGGAATGGACAAACCTGCATTTTCTTCAAAACTTTGGGCTACAGCAGCAATATTCTCAGTTATTCTTGAGCGACATGCACGGGTTTTATTCTTGATATCACTAACTTGTCCCAACAGCTCGAATTTTTCCACCAATTTCTGTATTGCGGTCCGACAAAGTGCTTCACGACGACCCAAAAATGCTTTAGTTTTCGAACTGTGACTGCAAGATTTTCACCATTTTTAAAGTGAATTTTAATAATTTCAATGCATTGTTGAAGCGTGTATCGTTCCATTTTTAGTAATGGCGTAGTTTCTAATTGTCAAATGTCAAAGAATAAAAGCTTCAAAAGTAACAGCTACCGAAATACCGGGTGATTCAAAATAACACCTCTTATTGGAAACCCCCTTTACTTCATCGTTTGTGTTCCGTTAAAAAAAAACACATTTAATTGCTGACGAACCCTTCTCCTTTATTTATGGACAGATTTTGCTGATTTTAAATAGGAAACATCTCGAAAGCATGTCTGACAGAATTATTGAAGACAGACAGACAGACAGACAGACAGACAGACAGACAGACAGACAGACAGACAGACAGACAGACAGACAGACAGACAGACAGATAGACAGACAGACAGACAGACAGACAGACAGACAGACAGACAGACAGACATGGCTTAATCCAGAATTATATTGTGGAAATTACAAACGGAATGACAAATATATACCCTTCTCACGAAGGTGAAGGGTATAATTACACATACGAAATCTCCTCCTATCTTTAAACAATTCTTTTTTTGTTTGACACATACAATTGTTGTTAGCCCAACAAAGCAAGAATACAGAAAATCGGGAAATATTTGGAACCGCTGTTATAAAAAAACTGGAGTAGGCTGGGTAAAAATGGTGAACATTTAATTTTCATATACTTAAATTCGATAACACTTCCACTTTGCGCATGTGAAATTTCATTCAAACCGGACTAACGGCTTAGAAGTTACAGATTTATTTCCCTCTATTTTTTGTATTGTCTTGCTGAAGCAAGACAATATTCTTAACGAATTCAGTATAAAACCTAAAGAATGGACTTTAAAGTATCACGTGAGTAGTTTCATATATACAAAAACTCCTTCACGCAAAATTCACAACATGAAATGTTAAAGAATACTAAATTATTTAGAAGATTTTGCAATCATGTTGGAATATTGATTGTGTATTTTTTAGAAGGGATGCAAAAGCCTTCTGAACATCTTCTGTGAGAAGGCAGAGTAGAATGAGTATTGCATCTTTTAGAATGTGTAAACAGGTATTTTAGAAGGCCTACAAAGTGTAAACCTAGAATCTTTTCCCGGAGGGTTACAACCCAAAGAAAAAATGAATAAACACTTGCACACATTATTTGAAATAAAATATACCAGGGATGTAAAATTCTTATATACTTTTTCATTATTTTAAAACTTGTCAACGTCATGGTCAATCTTCTAAATTATAGATATACCAAGGTACCAAGGTGTATTCAATAATAATACGCCTTGTTTCGTACTGTTTAAAATATTTTTTTTTACTTCAATGATTAATATTTTCGTATAAAATTTGGCATTTTGTAATATGAAAAAAAAGAAGTCTCAATAATTATTACTATAAATTAGTCAAAAAATTTATTATTTTCTCTTCGCTTAAATGTATGCTATTTATTACCACTTTTTCGATCGACCCCACTGTGCAGCATTCCATATAATTTATCCGCTCCTAAAACTATACTATGAAATAAACAAAACTCAAATATATATGATCAATAAAAAGGTTTTATTTGCTTTATAGTGCTTTTATACCAAAATAAAAACTCAATGGTTTTAAAAAACCAATAGGTTTACACTTAAATATTCTTGTTTTTTCCATTATTGTATATTTTAGACCTTAAGGTATATTTTTCGCAAGTTTCCTTAAAATTTGTTCAAAAATGTATAATATTTCGCTATCTTTCATTTTGAAATTCCAAATATTGCTAAATTTTACCTTTAACCTTCACCATTTAAGGGTTAAAGTTGTCCGCTTTTAGTAAAACCTTCAGAGTATATTTAAAATGATCTGAACTATAAGATTCTGTATAGGTTTTACTTAAAATTCGTAACAGTAAGGAAATTGCTCTTATTCGCCAAAATATGGACAAAAAAATATTTTTTCCCGAAAATCACAAAATTTAAATCGTAGGTACGGAAAAACTGTAAGAGGTATTGACATAATTTTTTCATACTTTTATTCTCTATTATGATCTCAATAAATCCCAATTTGACGATCAAAAAATTCTGAAATTTTTTTAACAAAATTTTTAAAAATATAAAAATGGAGATTCGAAACTGCCGTTAAAAAAATAAATTTGTTTGGCCATCCCTGCAAATTGGTTAACGGTATTCTACAAAGACAAAAACTCACACTAATGTAAATATGGATATATTTTTAACCAATTTTCGTATTTTATATCACATTAGAACGACAATTACGTACACATTTCGATTCTTATGCATTCGATTGCAAAAATAATTATTTAGTAGCAAAATGTTTACAAAAACTGAAAAATTAGCATTTTCTCCGAATTTTAACAATAATACCGTTTGTGGGTCAATTTGACCCAAAGGAGATATAGGTCTAATCTCAAAAATATTTTTTTGACTGTAATTTTCATTAATATAAATAAATCTACATACATATTTAAGTAACATAATGCAGAAAGTTAAGGAGTTTCACAAATTTAAGGAGTTTCATATATTTATTTACTATATACATATTCATATATTAAAAACTTTTTGTATATAATTTACACTATTTTAGTTTTCAATTTCAAAAAATGTTATAAAATTATAAACAATTTTTAGTTTTCACAACTTTAATTTGTATCCATTATGTTCTCTATGACAAGGGCTACAACTTTGCCTCAAAGAGCAAATCAAAATTCCGAACTGTTTGCAAGCTATGAGCCTGAGAAAATGATCACTTTTTTACAAAAATGGCACCGAGGCCCCAAACCTTTGGGGGCCCATAAAAAAAAGTGCATGACTTTGGGCAAAACTGTATATGGTTATTATTTTCGTGTTGCACTATGTAACCAAACGATATCATATATGACAATTTATATCATCAAGATGATATCGTTTCGATTTCGTTATAACATCGATTAGTTTATTGGGAAGTACGTTTTTGAGGTGATAAAAAACAATACTTTTGCAAAAAAGAACAATTGTGATTTATAGGTCATGTTGAGTTCATTATATATCAATCGTTTTTACTATCATATTGTTTAATGGTTTATTGGAATGTTTATTTATAGTTTGTTTAATATACCATAGAAAAATTCCAATTTTCCAAGCCTGCAATAGTAACACAGAATAAACAACTACATTCATAGTGGGATAGATTAAAGAATTAATGAAAATAAATACATAAATTTGACGCTACTGACTTATACAGAACAATACTTGGAAGGAATATAATTAATGGCCAATTTAAATGTTTCATTAATATGTGGGGGTATCATCGATCCTAACCTGAAAGCATCAGGTCACGTCATGACTAGGATAACCTGTTATAACTCCTAATCTCAAGTTTCAGTTATTCAAACACTATTACCATTTCTTCCGCTTTACCCACCTGCTGATATGGCGATTTGGATGAGTGTTAATTGGATTTCTATTGTTACAATAGCAGTGGTATCTTTCTTCGACTACGTATTTCCCTTTCAGCTGGGAAATGTGGCTCCACTGTAGATAGTCGACCAGCAAGAATGAAGCGAGCGACTGCTGCTGTAGTAACAGTTTTGTGGAATTTCCTCTATGCTTTGTGTTTGTTGTAGAATATCGGAGAATGATTGTTGAAGGTAAATTCTCTGAAAACGGGTCAGTCAGTTGTTTCCATTTCGTTGATGTATTCATGGTAATCAGAGGCTATGAAATCGATAGATTGATCCAGAAAAACGATTATGGGTAGAAAGAAACTACTACTGGTCAGGTTGCGTAGTTGATCAAACACGGACTCGTTATCACAATGTCTGTTGAACTAGCGCAGGTATATATAGGTTTATATCAGCTAAGAACAAGAAAGCTAGACAGGAGTTTGCCAAAGCCCACATCGACAGAAGTGTCCAAAAATGGAAGACAGTACAGTTATCTTACGTATCGAAAAACAAATTAAAAAGTTCCGATGGAATAAGGCATGTACGCAGACGAAAAGGAGAAAGACTGAATCCTAAGTATTGCAAAGGAACAATTAAACATGGAGGGGGCAATGTAATGGTCTAGGGTTGCTTTTCTGGTCAAGGAATTGGGCCAATTCATAAAGTTAATGGGATTATGGATCGGTTCATGTACCGTGATATATTGAATGATGTAATGTTGCCTTATGCCAGTGAAGAGATTCCAAAAAAAAAAATATGAAAAAATTCACTGCGGGGGTGCTTTAGTTATGGCCGATACTGTATGTCTGTTATAATTGCATATATTGTTACGGTTCCAATGGGGAACGTGGTGTTATGACGTTCGATGATGTCGATGACGCCGATGGCAGCAGGTTGGTGGAAAAAACTCTACAAACACATTATCTTATGTTAAGTCCGTAGCAGTTCCTGAGGTAACACCAACCCAAACATGAGATTCGGACCAATAGGATACGGAGCATCAATGTAATTTCTCCTTTGGTGAAAATTGTAAACTTGTTGCTGGGGTTGACATCTCGTGGTCGATTAATTCTTGGGATTCCCGTTCATAGAACCCCATCCGGCTGTAGCACTGTGGAGTCGATCCCTAAAAAAGAGGTAATAAATTTGAATCTTCTAAACTACAGCTCTGAATGCAAAATGATATCTGAACTAATCGTGGAGTAGGATGTAGGCTTTAAGAAACTTAAATATGTGACCACCCTGTTAGAATGCAAGGTGAGATACAGGGTGTCAAATTCTATCACCTCTGGTTAGGAAAACTTTGTACAGCTTGTAACTTGTACAAATATGTAATTACTTCATTTAATGAAACTTTGTAAAATTATTTAAGACATTTAGTTGAAGTAATTCAAATTTTATCATGACTTAAATTGCATTAAACTTGTACTATAATTTATGTTCCCAAAATTCTTTTTTTTTTCTGCTAGAAACAACAATATTTTCAAATTTCAAAAATTATTACGATACTTTAAAAGGTAATTTTTCATGAGCTTTTAAATCCCAAAAAATATTCAATCGGACTAGTAGTTTAAATGATTCAGATTTATTATCAATTTTTTGCTCTATAAAGATCAAGACAATCTTTTTTTATATATTGTTACGAATGTGCAATAGCGATTTGAATTTAACAGTCTGTAACGACTGCCTGCAACATTCATCATATTTATAAACACGTCCATCAGTAGAAGCTTCTACTTATGAACAATGTTAATAGCATGCGGATATTATCATTGTTTGTAAGTATGGCAACACTAAATGTTTAAGCTGCTAACATTAACATCGAAAGCTCTAGAATTCGAATGCTCTAGTTTGTCCGTTAAGATCATTGTAGAAGATTAACGAAGGATGGCGTGTGTATAAATAGTGGCAGAGGTTGCAGTCGTGAGTGAGTTGATCATAGGCGCTGTTAGAGTTAACATCAACTGCCTTGTACATTATAAAGTGTGTGTGCATTTCTGCGAATTGATAAACGTGTATAAAGACACTGAGTGACTATTTGAACTGTTGTTGTTGTAGATTTTAAATAAATAAAGAGTTGCTACAATTTTAAACTACTAAAACTGATTTTATTTGCAATCAAAAGTATCCAGTTTATTTAAAGAAAATAAACCAACGTTTTAAAATGTTAAAACGTAAAAATATGTTGGTATTACTATTTATATTAAACTCAGCCTACTGTGCGTTTGTAAACCAAGTGCACGTGAGCATGATGGTGTGAGTGTTTTTGTATGTATGTATGCATTTGTAACTATGTAGTATGTACAACAGCAATTTGCAATTAATTTAGTTTACTTCCTTTTAGCAAGATACATTTTTTACTTTTTTAAGTTTTTCTATAGCATATTTGTAGGTGTAATTGTCGTTACACACATACAGAGTAGCTGTAGTGGTACTACTTTTAGTTTGTGTGTTTGTATTCTGCACACAACAGAATATGAAAGTATGAAAGGAAAAATCATATATTTTTTAGTTAGCGGTTATTAACCTGCATTTTTGTAGCACACTTCTAGGCTTTTGCAAGGATGTTAATATCAACTAGATTCTAGATTCAAACAGGAGTACAACGTTACAAAAACAACTTTTCTAAAAGCACAAAAGTGTTTGTGTAAACACAGAATACCAGGCAAGTGTATTTAGAAAATGAAAAAGAAAACACAAAACGAGAAATGAGAAACTACAAACATGTAGCTGAAACAAGTAAAAAACAAAAAAAACAACACAACTAATGTTAGTTTATATAATGTGGGTGTTTACGGGCGGAAGTCGTTAATCATTTTTTTTTTTTCAACAAACACAATTTTGGTGTAAAAATATTTAATTTTTTAAACACAGTAGTTTGGCATCACTAATGTCTGACAGAAATTTATATTTATAAAAGATTATCATTAATAATTAATGATTTCTTTTTTCTTTTGCGACTTTCGATGCTCCTAAGGTCTAAAATTGTTCTCCGTTATTTAAAAACAAAGCCTGGAAATTTTAGCGAAATCCTATTTTATTTGAAGTTTCTAGTTTTGTGTCAAATAATCTTTGAAAACACTCCAGATTAATACCACCTAGCATGCTGCCAGCCAGAAATTTCCATTCCAAATCACTGTACAAAAATGTTTCAAAATATCCATTAAAGCTGGCATGTAAAAATAGAGCATACAAAAATTTAACAGATTATGGTGGCAAACAAGTAATTTATTTATTTATTATTACATAGTTTTCCAGTTCAATGACTTTATATTTAACATCAAACTATGCACTACTTTGTATAATAAAATTTTGCTTGTTGCCTTTAAAATATGCCAGTAACTACAAAACTATACAAATTTAACTAAAATTAAGCAATTTATAACTAATTTATTGGGCCTGTGAAGGATGTGTTTAGTAAGTAATCTTAAACAAATTCTTGTCACGTTTATTTCTTGTAATTCTAAAAAAAAAAAAAAAATCTTGAATATGTGTCATCATCAAGGATCATTTAATATATGAAGCTTATAAATGGCAAACAAAAATGGTATTTATTGTGATATCTGTAGTTTTGGGAAATTTTGAAAATGAAAAGCAGACATCAAGCATATGGGTATCTGGTAGATACTATCTGTACATGTATCTTTCAAATTTAACATTTATTGCGTGATTTGATTGGTAAATTTTTTGGCAACATGGAGTATTAGAAAATTTTGTTTATGACATTTTATTGTCTACTGCAGATTTGAATATATTTATTCTAATATATGTAAATTTTTTATATTGGTATTCAATGTAGAAATGTTGGTCATGTGTCATTTTAGTTTAAAGTTATTTTGTTATATTTTAATAATAATTTACTAATAAATATAATACGCTTTAAATATTTTTCAAATATCGTAGAATATAATAAAAATGATTAAAAGCCTACTTTTAAATTTTTCTTGGCTAGGGTTGGGATTTGAATAATAGTAATTCGAATAATCGATGAAATAATTATTTTTATTCGAATTATTAAAATAAAAGTAATTCGATTAATAATTGTGGAATAATCGAATAAATATACATTCAAGCCATAATTAAAAAGAAAATTTTCTATATAAATATTGAAGAAAAAAATCCTTAAAGCAAGTAAGAAAGTATGGTCGGTCAATCCCGACCATATAATACCCTACACTAAGAAATGAGCAAAAACATTTTTCTTTCAAAATTTCAATAATTTATATTCGTGAGCGATTTTCGGAAGTGGGCCTTATATGGGAGCTATGACCAATTATGGACCGATCACCATGAAATTAGGTAGTGTGATTAATGTCTATATGAAAGTTATTTATGTTGCATTTTATGTGTATACCAACATTTTTAGGAGATTTATGATCGTTAAAGTGATTATCGGAAGCAGGCCTTATATGGGAGCTATGACTAATTGTGGACCGATCATCATAAAATTTGGTGACATGAATTCTGTATATATAAAACTTATTTAGAGAAAAACTTATGTAGATACGTATATAAATTAAACATTTATGACCGATAAAGTCCAATTTTGGTAGGACATTTGTATGGGGGCTAGGTGAAATAATGAACCGATTTCAGCCAGTTTCAATAGGGTTCGTCCTTGGGCAGAAAAAATGATACGGACCAAATTTTATCGAAATATCTTCAAAAATGCAACCTGTACTCTGCGCACAAGTTTTACATGGACAGCCAACCAGCCAGCCAGACGGACGGACGGACGGACATCGTTTAATCGACTCAGAAAGTGATTCTGAGTCGATCGGTATACTTTAAGGTGGGTGTTAGACTAATATTTTTGGGCGTTACAAACATCTGCACAAATCCATTTTACCCTCCCCACTATGGTGGTGTAGGGTATAAAAACGTTAAACAAAGATCATTAGAAGTTTTATTAGAAACTAGATTAATTTTTCATAGATTTCGGATTTAGATCTAAAGCTTAAAAACTTATCCAACGTAATGATATTTCTGTTTTGGCACAAGGACCAAGTCTATTGTAATCGGTTCATGATTTCACCTACCCGATAAAAATCCCATGGAATGGCCTAGAGTTATGAGAAAAATACGGCAAAGATATGTTTTCTATCCTATATCATATATAATATTTTTAAACATGGTTAGAATTGTTTTAAAATTTACCAAATATAAATACAGTTAGGGACAAAATTGTTCACAAAACAACCAATATTAAATATAAATAACTTGCTTTTTCTTCTTCATTTTTTTATTTTTTTAATTTTTTAAATTGATTTTAATCTTTACATTATGCTTTAATAAAAAAAAGATAAAACTAACAAAAAATATTAAATTCACGTTTTAAATTTAAAAAGGTTTCACATGTTAGCTGTGAACAATTATGACCCTTGACGAAAATCCTTACGTTTTTGGCTATTAATATTTTGTGTGCCCCCCTCTTGCAGTTTTAGCAGCTTTTATTCGTTTTGGCATACTATTTACAAGATTTATTAGAACCTGTGGGTTAATATATAGGCAAGCGAAAGTTTTTTTGGACGACCATATTTATTTCCCGTGGAGTTTACACTATTCTGATTCTTTATTTTATTCACTAACCCTATTGATATATTATATTTTTAGCGATTTCGCGATATGCGACACCTTTCATTATGTCTTTTGCCACATATTGTTTCAATAGGGGAGTCTTAGCTTTTCCCATTATAAAAGGCCAAATAAATTATTTAGAAGAGTAGTATTTTATTTAAATAACTTTAATTAATGTCCTTTACTTACGTTATTAAAAAAATTTTGTTTTTTTTATGTTTTAATATTTTTTAAAAATTGAGAAAAAGATCTGAGGGTCAAAAATGTTCACACACGTGGATATAGTTGTTTAATTTCTTTTTAGTAAAAAAGTAACGGTACTCCAAAAATATGTTGCCATACAATAAACAACATTGTGCCAGACTACATAACACAAAATGGGTTGCCAGACCTAAGTTTGTAAAAAATTTGTTCTCGATATATCTTTAATCATACTTTTTGTGAACAATTTTGTCCCTAACTGTATATTACTTAAACAAATGTATGAGGATCAGTTAAAAATTTAGCCTAGATTCTGTATGTATGGAAATGAAATTCAATACAATAGCTGATTTAGAGCATGGTCGAGCATGTTCTTTTTTTTATTGTTATATTTATATTTTCATTCGAATAATTTTTTTTATTCGTTATTCGTATTTGATCAAATTTAAACTCAAATAATTGACAACTCTATTCCCCAAGTTAACCCATAATAGGTACAACTGTATAAATTTTAATTTTTAATTATACCCTACACCACCATAGTGGGGAGGGTGTATTTCGTTTGTGCAGATGTTTGTAACGCCCAAAAATATTAGTCTAACACCCACCTTAAAGTACACCGAGTCGAATAAACGATGTCCGTCCGTCCGTCTGGCTGGCTGTCCATGTAAACCTAAAGTACAGGTCGCAATTTTGAAGATAATCCGATAAACTTTGGTACATGTAATTTTTTCGGTACAAGGAGAAAGACTATTGAAACTGACTGAAATCAGTCCATTATTTCACCTAGACCCCATACAAATGTCCTCCCGAAATTGAAGTTTATCACTCATAAATGTTTATATATACTTATCCACACAAATTTTGCTCTAAATAAGTTTTCTATATGCAGAATTCATATCAGAAAATTTTATTATGATCGGTCCATAATTAGTCATAGCTCGCTTCCGAAAATCACTTTAACGTGCATAAATCTCCTAAAAATTTTGGAATACACATAAAATAAAACATAAATAACTTACATATAGACATAAATCATACGACCCAATTTCATGGTGATCGGTCCATAATTGGTCATAGTTCCCATATAAGAACCACTTCCGAAAATCACTCACGAATATAAATTATTGAAATTTTAATAGAAAAATATTTTTGCTCATTTACTTAGTGTAGGGTATTTTATGCCGGGCTTGGCCGACCATACTTTCTTACTTGTTGTTTGCTTCGAATTAACAGAATTTTTCCGATTTATCGAACCTATAAGTTGACGGACGGACTTGTTAGTTAAACTGAAAAGTTCGTTATATGAAGTACTTACTAGCTTTAAAGCGTACTTATTGTATGAAAATAATTAAAAATGCATAATTTTATAAAAATTTAACAAACTAAAGGAACAATTCATATCGGCTACTACTAAAATGATGCAAAGAAATATCGCCATAAACAAAAAATTATTCAAAATGAATGCAAAATGGCTTACTTAGAAGATTTGGAAATTTCCACGAAAAATAAAGAAAAATCTGCAATTTCGTTCATGTTTTTCTGTGTCATTGGAAAAACCAATGTATAACAAGTAGTCCTAGTCTTTGACAGCAGTACCTAACTATATGTGTTAGTAAAAAAGTACCTAGCTCTAAATATGTGTAACAAAATTGCACATGTGTTTGTACCTTTTAAATTTTCTCCAGGCCACAGAGTTTTATAAAAATGTTTTAAATTTTAATTTGTATGAATTTTCGTTAAAAGTAGCGATTGCTGGTAAAATTGGCGATTTTTTTATAAAGTTTATTTTTATATAATTCCAGAATTTTCAATAAAATTTATTTATTTTCGTGAAAATTTAATTTTGGTGAAATTTTAATTTTTGGTGAAATTTTAAATTTTGGTGAAATTTAAATTTTTGGTGAAATTTTAATTTTTTGATGAAATTTAAAATTTTGGTGAAATTTTAATTTTTGGTGAAATTAAAATGTTGGGTGAAATTTAAAAATTTTGGTGAAATTTTAAATTTTTGGTGAAATTTAAAATTTTGGTGTAATTTAAAATTTTGGTGAAATTTTAAATTTTTGGTGAAATATTAATTTTTGGTGAAATTTTAATTTTTGGTGAAATTTAAATTTTTTATAAAATTTTAATATTTGGTGAAATTTTAAATTTTTAGAATATTTAAATTTTTGGTGAAATTTAAATTTTTGGTGAAATATAAATTTTTTTGATGAAATTTAAAATTTTGGTGAAATTTTAATTTTTGGTGAAATTTTAATTTTTGGTGAAATTTAAATTTTTTTATTAAATAAAATTTTGGGTAAAATTTTAAAGATTTGGTGAAATTTTAACTTTTGGTGAAATTTTAAATTTTGGTGAAATTTTAAATTTTTTGGTGAAATGTTAAATTTTTTATGAAATTTTAATTTTTGGTGATATTTAAATTTTTGGTGAAATTTTAATTTTTTGTGAAATTTTAATTTTGGTGAAATTTTAATTTTTGGTGAAATTTTAATATTTGATGAAATTTTAATTTTTGATGAAATTTTAATTTTTGTAGAAAAATTTTTTTTTTGGGAAATTTTCGATTTTTTCACATATGTATATACAAATGCTATGAACCCAACATTCTACACTCACCAAACGTCGCATTGGTTTTTTAAATAGTTAAAGTTAGGTCAACAAAATTGTACTTAAGCTACAAATAACATTCGTATTTTAGCTCACAAAAATGAACTGGCACGAATCATGGTTAAAAACAACAACAACAAAGCTTCAATTGTACGTTAACATGTATCGCTTGATAAAATGAGAAGTGCATAGTAAGCACTATGCAAAAAGTAAAGCAAACATTTTTAGTAGGCTTACTTTAACACTGAATATTTTAAAGTAAAACAAAGCGGTATATAAAGTATTATATATCAATGGATAGGTAATTCCGTATAGTTTAAAATTTAAATTCTACAATAACATGATTTATGCAATGAAAGTGAGATAAAAGTGTTTTAAAAAAAATATATGTGTTACCCCCATTAACACGAAGCCTGGTTATGTGTTAACTAATAGTAATACGGTAGGTTAAAATTATTTTTGTATGAAAAGTTAACACATAACCAGACTTCGTGTTAATGAGGGTTAATGTAATGATGTGTCAAAATCTTTATTTTATCTTAAATTAAAAGTGAAAATATCAAGACAATTCATTTGTTTACATTCCTCTCTGTAAATTTACATTGGGAAAAAAACATTATTTGTATTTGTTCCTTAAACTGGGTACAACATATATTTGGTCGATTCACAAGGTTTCCTATCATGTTCTAATATTTCACGACACGGTGCCTCGGCTTAACCGACTCTTAGGCGTTTGGCGCAGGTCTCTGCTGGTTGATTACGATAACACAATAAACATAGCATATAGAGTACAACATTTTCAAACCATTGCGAAATATTGGGACATTATGACATGGAGACCTTGTGAATCGACCAATTATATGTTTGCTTTATAAGCAACTCAACAAAAAAAAACTGCTTGTTTACTAAATGCGATGTTCGTTAAACCGGAAAACTACTGAAGTAGAATCAAGAAGAAATTTTTTTATTTTTTTAATTTTGTTTAAAAACTTTTATCGTGTACTTGATTTTTTTAGTTTTATATTTTCTTAAACTAGAAAATATCTGGTGTAAATTTCACATACCTAGAGGATACTTTCCATATGTGGACATTATAAAGGAGTAACAAGCGTATTTAAGTGTTTTTCGGAAGTTGTCCTTATATGGAATCTATGGCCAATTACACTGTGCACGAATTTGACACTTTTTTTTCTGTCAAGTGGGGTTACCTAATTCGGTTACGCTGAATCCAGTGGTTCAAGCAGTTTTTTTAGGTTAGCTCTTGATTTCGAGATATACCGTTATTTCGAAAATGAAGGAGGTTGCACAATATATATTCGCGTAACTGTTTAGCTTATTGCTAAAAAAAAACAAATAAAACGAAATTTACCTTTAACCAAGACTGAAACTTTTTTCAATCTGCGCAGTTGTTTTAGAAATATAATTTTTTTTTTTTTTTTGAAAAAAAATATATTTTTATAAAAATTTCGTTTTTTAAAACGCCATCGAAAATTAGAAAATGCAGCTACGCTATTCATTTTTACTACGCGTATAGAAAACAGAGTTCCAAACAAAAGTAAATGAGAGACAAAAAACTAAATCTGTTGTCAAAAACCTAATACATGAGAATGTATTGTATGTATTTTGGGTGGATTGATTTTATGATTTTTTAGGGAGAAAATTGTTCACCAAAAGTATGATTAAAGATATATCTAGAACATTTTTTTACAAACTTAGGTCTGGCAACCCATTTTGTGTTATGTAGTCTGGCACAATGTTGTTTATTGTATGGCAATATTTTTTTTTTGGTGTACCGTTACTTTTTTACTAAAAACAAATTAAACAACTATATCCACGTGTGTGAACATTTTTGACCCTCAGATCTTTTTCTCAGTTTTTAAAAAATATAAAAACAAAAGAAACAAATTTTTTTAATAAAGTAAGTAAAATACATTATTTTAAGTCATTTAAATAAAATACTACTCTTTTAAATAATTTATTTAGCCTTTTATAATGGGAAAAGCTAAGACTCCCCTATTGAAACAATATGTGGCAAAAGACATAATGGAAGGTGTCCCATATAGCGAAATCGCTAAAAAATATAATATATCAATAGGGTTAGTGAATAAAATAAAGAATCAGAATAGTTTAAACTCCACGGGAAATAAATATAGTCGCCAAAAAAACTTTCGCTTGCCGATGCTCGAGAAGCTCGTCGATTGATTGTGACTGGTGAGGCTAATACAGCTGTTGAGGTCACACAAATACTCAACCAAGAGTATAGTGTAAACATAGGTTCCAAAACCGTTCGAAGATGTTTAAAATCCAGCGGCCTATCGCCAAGAACAAAACTTAAAAAACCTTATTTAAGCGAACAAAATCGAAAAATGCTTTTGTCTTTTGCAAAAAAGTACGAGCATTTTTCGACAGACGACTGGATGAAGGTAACTTGGTCAGATGAGACAAAAATCAACCGTATTGCGTCTGATGGGCGCCAATGGACATGGTAAAAGAATTGGAGAGCGAAATATTACAAGCACAATGAAATTTGGAGATGGATCTTTGATGGCTTGGGGCTGTTTTCGTGGAAACCAGTTGGGTGTACTACGCCGAATAACTGGCAGAATGTGTGCCAAAGATTACATTACAATCCTTGAAGACTCATACGTGCCAAATGTGGATATATTTGGTTTAGAGCCGGGTCAGGATAACGTCTTCATGGAAGACAATGACCCGAAGCACACTGCCGGAATTACTAAAAAATGGTTTGAAGAAAATGGGATTAAACTTTTAGATTGGCAACCCCAGTTTACGGATTTAAATCCGATTGAACACCTTTGGTCATTATTGAAAAGGAAAATATTGGCTAAAAAGACCCAGCAAAACCCATCATTGAACTTTGGGAGCGTTCTATCGAGGCGTGGGTAAATACTAACCCACAGGTGCTATTAAATCTCGTAGATAGTATGCCAAAATGAATAAAAGCTGTAAAAATTGCAAAAAATATTAATAGCAAAATATTAATATCCAAAAACGTAAGGATTTTCGTCAAGGGTCATAATTGTTCACAGCTAACATGTGAAACCTTTTTAAATTTAAAGAGTGAATTTAATATTTTTTGTTAGTTTTATCTTTTTTTTATTAAAGCATAATGTAAAGATTAAAATCAATTTAAAAAATAAAAAAAAAAAAAAATGAAGAAGAAAAAGCAAGTTATTTATATTTAATATTGGTGGTTTTGTGAACAATTTTGTCCCTAACTGTATATACAACATCTAAATACAAAAACTTTTTTCAATTGAAATTTTTTTGGACATTTAATTTTTTTTTTTTTTTTGGAAATTATTGCTACTCTGACCCAAAACTTCAAATAAAATGCGCAACCCCTAAAATTATACAACATTGCTAAACATTTTAAATTTAACGTTTTAATTATTTTACACAAACTTTTCTTAAGGTTGGGTCACACATGGCAAATTGTATTTGACGAAAAAGACGTAATAAAATACATATGATTTGTTCAATTTTTTTTTTTTTCAAAAATTTATTTTACTTAGAACTATTCAAAACATATATTTAGTTTTATTTTATTTGATGCTGTTTGATCTTACAAAACACTTGTAAGAGTAAACAACGTCAAAAAAAGTTGTGATTAAAAAAAGTGGTTTCGCTTTTTTGAGTAAATATTTGTCATGTAGGATACAATATTTTACAAACAAAACGAAAAAGGTCACCTATTGTTATTGAACACTTAGAATGAGGAATCAATTTGTGTTGAATGTTTAAATTTGCACTCCAAATAAACTATTTAACTACATACTATACATACATTTGTATGTTTTGTCACTATTATTTGCATTTATTTCACACATAAATTAAAAAAAAAAAATAAACTCTTTTAACTATGCATTATTTAAAACATAGCTGATGAAAAAAAGAACTCAATTAAATATGTAAATTTTATATTTATTTAAATGAAATAAGTTATAATTGAGAAAAGTACTTAACAAAAGTAAATAAACTGCAAGATTTATAAAAAGTTAAGACAAATAAATAAAAGATCCACTTAAAAAATAAATAACTGGGCAAAAAGAATATTTGTCAAATTCAAACAGCGATATTTTACTCGCTGTTTGAATTTGAAAATTGTAAAAAAATTGAGAAAAGGTCATTTTAAAAATACTAAATGTTGAATATTTCAAATGAAATTCTTTTAATTATATTGTCAATATTGTAAAAAAAGCAGCAACTCAACAACAATAAATTAAGTGCCTTTAAATACTTTAAATTTTTTTTTAAAAATAAATAAATACACACATGTTTATGAACATATTTTACAGATTGTTTTGGCGCAAGCGTAACACGGCAAAAAATAAATACTCCCTCTAACACACATGCCCCGCAGTACATGTGACTAGTTCCGAAACAGCACTAGTTAGCCAACAATATACTTGCAAGACAATTTACAAGATCTGTACATAAAATTATTAGTAAATTTGTTACTAGCATCAAATTAACAAACTTACTACTCTAAAGGCTACCAGTGGATTCAGAGGTAACTAGTGCATTGTATAAATAGCCTTGTAGCTAGTTTAAGTTTGCTACTTTTAAATCTACTGGGTAGTTATAAGTACATCACAAAAGCATTAAAGTACTTGTCGTACTAATGGAAAAAGTACCAGAAAAAAAAAACTACTTTATAATTTTGCTACTTTATTTTTTTTTGATAAGCTTAACAATACCCAAGGCCAAAAGTTAATCATTCCAAATAAGAAATTAAGAAACAATTAGTAAACAAAACTTATCGGAGAAAAAGAAATTTGTTTTTAAAATATTTGGGTGTTCACAAAATGTAGAAGAAGGGCACACAAATGTCTTAAAGATTCTCATTCATATGGGAGTGTAATTGACAATTTTTGACACGCACGATATTGATTTCATTTCTTTGGCTAAATAAATCTAAACAATACAATGACAATGACTATGACAATAAATATTAAACAATTCTTCTTTTTTTTCTTTCACTTTTGTTATTTTAAGACTTTTTTCGGTTTTTGTTATATTTAGTTTTTTAAAGAATTGAGATTTGCATAATATTTCGGGTAAATTAAATTCAGTGAGAGTGTTTTTTTTTTAATTATTATAACAAAAAAAATCAGATCAATAAAGAAGATGTTTTAAAAATACTTTCGCCTAAAAAACTGAAACATAGAAATTGTGAATATCATTTTTACAAAGTCTAACAATACGTGAGAATTTTATTTATTTAATAGAAAATAAATACGAGGTGAACGTCAAAAGTTTTGCAAACTTGCATTTTTGTTATTTTTAACCATTGAATCTACAAAAAAAAATAGCAATTTAAAGAAAATTACAGTGCACGATTATCATTCAAGAGACACCATTCTTAGAATAATGTTTGTTTAATATCACCAAAAAAATAACCCCAGTTGGGATCTTAATTGGAATCCAAAGCTCATCAAGATTTTAATGATCATTTAAAAACATTGTACAGCATGTAACTTGGAGAAATTTCAATAAACTATTCATTTTAATAAAGCAAGTGGGAAGGTAAAGAAATGTCTGCTTATTTCAATAAGTTATCTCTTATAAAGCTATTTCTAAAACTAAATGAGTGCCTTAAGGCACCCTTGGGTCTTTAGAGATTAAAACATAGTCGGGGTTTAGTTATAGTTTGTAAATTTTTATTGGAAACAACTTTTCTAATTGTTCATCACTCAAATCAGATAATTTGAAACCTTTGTTCACTCGACCAGCCATTTCTTATAATTTTATATAAAAAATTGAAAATCAAAGCAAATAAAACCAAACAACATTTTGAGGGAAAAACGGAGACAGCCATTTCTTATAATTGTATGTAAAAAATTTAAAATCAAAGCAAAGAAAACCAAACAACATTTTGCTATATGAGTCTTCAATGCAAAAGAGTGCCTGAAGGCACTCATCAATTACATAAATCTTGACTCCAATATATAAAGTATAAGTATACATTTTAAGAAAAAAATATGATTGCAATAGGGAAACTTTACAACATTTTAATCAACGTTTTATAACACAACATGGTCTTCCCATATTTATTTGGTTGTTAATGCACTTAGTTTCTAAAAACTGCACTAAATAAGAAAGAAGAGAGCTTATAAGACTTCTCAAGGCTTATTAAAATATTTTAGTACGTTTTTTTTGAAACTGTTAGAAACGTTTTTGAAATGAAAAATTAGTTAAATTTGCATTTATTGGCATTTTTGCGATGAGTGCCTTGAGGCATGCTTAAGCATTAGAGGGTTAAGAAAACGAACCCAAACGGAGTCAAATCGCTCGATATCGGTGGTCAATTCACATCACCTCCACATGAGATAACAATATACACTCTTCATCTATATATAAACGTGTAACGTTCATCATCGCACAGCCGAAACACCTGAAGTAATAGTCATGGAATTTGAGCTGTGGGTGCCCCTCTCACCGCACAGATTCACAGAAGGAATATCTTAATATCATATAAACCAATACAGATACACTCTAACTGGCAAGACCGTAAAAGTTATCCGAAAAGCCAATAATTTTTTTTCAAGTATAAACAAATTTTATTGAGAGAAGGAAACATTATTTTCGCTGGTGGTAG
This sequence comes from Calliphora vomitoria, assembly GCA_942486065.2. Classification (NCBI taxonomy): domain Eukaryota; kingdom Metazoa; phylum Arthropoda; class Insecta; order Diptera; family Calliphoridae; genus Calliphora; species Calliphora vomitoria. Next base: position 90,323,268 of record OW818029.2, read on the forward strand.
TTCCAGAAACAATTTTTATCAAATTTACCGCATAAAAACAGGTCTCATTTGGAACAAACAACTTGGGTTTCACATTTTTTGCAATGTTGCACCTTTTTTGGCTTTTATCTCCACCCAAACAGAAAAAAGGTCGTCAGCATCCAACTGAACATCAGCTACTTGATGAGCAGCTCTTTTCCCAACACTTAATATGTCAGATGGTCATCCTATTTTGAACAGATGGTCATCCTACAGACCATATATTTTTGAAGGAAACAACTCCAGCAGCTATTTCCTCCCGCAAATCTGGAAGCTGAAAAAGCAGTATTTTAATCGGACACATTGTTGGAGCCATTGGCCTCATCGGCCTGCAGACGTTTGTATAAAAAGAACACATTTGTAAAGACCATGTCCACAACCTAATTATAATATTACGAGTCTTAGCTCAAATATGGTATCGACCCTGGAGACCATCCATGAGATCTACTCCACCCATGCGATCATTGTATTCTTGAATAATTTGAAGGCAGTTGATTTCGATGAATTTCTTCTGCTTTCTATCATACCGAGGAACCTTTGATTGTTCTTCGCCGAACAATTTGATTTTCGAAAATGGTGTTTCGTTTTTGGAACATAAGTGGAATCAGCAACACTGTCATCGCTATCAATACTTTCATCTGTGGTGTCTTCAGAACTCTACAGAATCGATGAACTCGAGAAATTGTTCATCAGACATTTGCTCCAAATTGATATTTTTCGTATAAGGACGTTTAGTAATATCCATCTTTAACACAATAGTAAAATAAAAGGAAAAATAATAGAACCATAAGCCAACAATAGAGTTTTTTTACCAAAAGGTGAAAACTACAATGTAAGAGAGGAGCACATTTTTGTACACGCAAACCGGCAAGACCGCCTTGAGGAGGCCTTTCGTTTTTAAATCAAATTTTTTATTTTGTTTGCACTTCAAATACGTTTTAAAACTTAAATATAAAATGTCATCTACTTACCGTAAAATGTTGATGTCGATTATTTTATTCTAAATGTTGTTTTTTAATAGTTAAATTTGCGAAATCATTTTCGATGCTAATTTAATGACTTTTTGCACTTGATTGATTATAGCTGACAAACGACTTGTCAGAATATATTGGAAGGTATAAAGAAAATGTATGTGTTGTCTAAAGACTATTTTGAAGCGAAAAAATATTTAATACAGCACTGGGGCCCAAAAATCGAAGACCGTCTTGAGGTGGTCTTACCGGTTAGGAGGTTAAAATGCGGGTTCATCCATTTAAAAAAAAAGCTGACAGGTGTTTGGTATTAAATTCGATCCTTTTAGGGGATAAAACGGATGAAAACTTTGGTACTTTTTAAAACTTACTTATCATTTATATTTGGTACTTTTTCCATAAAATATATTTTTCTATAAATGATATGAATATTTTATTATGAGTTCCATTATAATTTATATGATTACAATTTTGTATCATTTCAATGTTCAAAAAAGTACCAAAGAAAACGTTTAAATAAATTGAATAAAAACCTATTAAGACAATTTTTATAAAAATTTAAACGTTGACTCCTGCAATCATACAACAATTAACTACATCTGGTAAAGAGTACATTTTCAAAGCATATTTTTTTGTCAAACTTTACGGATATTAAAATACCAAAAAGAGAGAACTTATGGTACTTTTTTAATTTTCGGTAATAATGGGACTAGAAACATGAAACAAAATTGGTATTCGATAGCAATTATGTGCAACAAATTTAGAATCATAATGCCCTAGTTCGAATGGATAGGATATTTGGAGTAGGTGAAATAATGAATAGATCATGATCCTCTCCAAAAAAAAAAGTATTTTTCTGTCATCCACTCTCCCAATGGAGCATTCGGCGCCTCAAAAAATATTGACATGTGCCAAATCAAATGACATGTACCAAATAATATTAAATTATGTATTTTCAAATAAACAACCTGTAGTATGACCAGCAGTTGGTTGAATAGGCTGAAGAACATATCGCTCATTTGCTGCAACAACTACATAATTCAAAATCCGTGTGTTTTGAACTGAGTAATACGAAATATGCGCCGTTCTATAGTCTTTCATATAGTTTTATCAGTTTTCAAAAAAGTCAATAATTTTTTCCGTGAGAGTGTTTTTTTGTTGTAAACGTCAAAATTAAAATTCATGTTTTCTCGTATATTTGACAAGAAGAAATTTGGGTTAAATACAGATTAGAAGGATATTAACATCTACTATTCAAATCAGGTTTTATTTCTAAAATCTCATGATTAGTCAAATGTCATAAAACATTCAAAGCCGTTTTTCTCGAAACGACTTTTTTTGAATTATGACGTTGTTGCAGCAAATGAGCGATATGTCAATTTTTAATTATATAAGATCCATTTAATTTTGTTTTAAAAATTAAATCAACCGTTGTTTAATAACTTGATGTAATATTAGTATTAGATGTGAAAAATTTTTAAAAAGCGGGAATCGCGACGCGGGATTTAATGACTAAAAGCGGAAAAATCCCCCGCAACTTGAGACATTTGGCAACACAAATAATGTCCAATGGCACAAGTGGCACGTAGCGCTGTCCTCACGTAGAAACAAATTATAGTTGAACATGTTTACTGTAACCATTTCAACATTTTTATATTGTTTTAACAATATTATAGGCACTATAATTATGTATATGATTGCTGTAACCATAATCACATGATTGTAGCAATCATATATATGATTGTAGTAAATAACGTTATCATATTATGTTTACAGCAATCACATAAATACTTACACTGACCATATTATTGTTAAAACACTTGTAAAAATGTTGAAATGGTTACAGTAAACATGTCGAACTATATTTTTTATCTGGCAGCTGTTAAAGCCACATGTCGTTGGAGTCCATAATATCATACAATTCGACCAATAGCGCTCGCCGTTGGCAGTAATGGCCTGGTCAACGTCGTTTTCAAAGAAGTATGGAAATAAGGGGATATTTTTAGAAAAATATTTGGAAATCTATTACCGAAGATATTTGCGAAAAAAAAAAATAAATTCAAGGTAAAAAATTTAAATTTTAAAATTAGAACTTAAATATATTTTTAGCTATAGGAGATAAATTAGTGAAGTAATCAGAAATTTCTTTTAATTCCCACTTGCTTTATTAATCTGTTTAAATTATTGAATCTGTCCATATTTGTACAAGTTATAAGCTGTAACCAGAGGTGGTCCACTTTGACACACTGTTTCTCTCCTTGTATTCTAACAGGATTGTCACAAATTTAATTTGTTAAAAGTCCATGTCCTCCTCTGCGATTCCTTCATACATTATTTTGCAATCAGACCAGTGGATTTGATGTGACCGAACTAACTAGTCAGACATTTTTTTAAAATATTAGTTATATTTCTGATATATATAACTGAACGATATATGAGAAAACAAAATAAGTCATGGTAAAAATCGATAATTTAAAAATTTCTTAGAATAAAAATGATTTTCTTTATTATACTATTAGCTTTATAAGAAAAAATTAATTGAATATCTTTCCGTATTTGTACAAGTTACTAGCTCTACAAAACTTTGCAAACTAAAGGTTGTATCACAAATTGAATTATCTGAAAGCTCATGTTCTCCATATTTATAACCACATTTTTACGATTGACCCCACTGTGACGCATTTGAATAAAATTATCAACATATGCTAGGAGAATATAGTTCGTGCACCGTGTGCATTTAATTTTTTGTTCCAATTTAAATGTTATTTTTAGTATTTTCCATCTTAATATATATATTCAAAAAAGTCTAAAAAGAGTTTTTGCTTTAAGAAAAAACATGTAAAAATTTATTTACTTTTTTTTAAATTTTTTTTTTCCGAAAGATTGAAGTAATAGCTATCTAAACTATTTGGGACACATTTTGCTTAGAACAATAGGTAATTAGTTACATGGATGAGAAAAAACACCTGCTTGGCCAAAATGTCAAATTTTTACCCCCTCTAACTCAGAAAGTTCTCGAACGATCTTGTTGAAAAATTGTGTCTATCCAATAGAACTAATCATGGTGCAAATTTCATCCCAATCGGAAGACATCGATTTCAAAAGTTGGTTCACTTGACATGAAATGTCCCATATATTTAATATATCATTCAGAAATTATTGTTTATCTTTTACCGTATGGATTGTTAATTTAAGTTAATTTAACCACAAGTAATTTATAGTAGGATCAGTTTTTATTTTACCTCCTCTTACTGAAAAAGAGTTGAGTTTTAAGGTTTCCCCAAGTCAATTATCACTTTACTTATTACTATAAAGTGTAACCAGTTTGAAATTTTATTTTCTTTAAACTTTAAATAGGCATTTTTTCAGTGTATCTTTTTACTTCACAAACCTTTTTAAGCTACTTCTTAAATCAACATGCATTTTATTCAATGTTTGTACAAATTATTAATGTCAATAAAATCTTATTTCTTTTATTATTTTTAAATTTTTTTTTTTTCCTTTTGTTTGAGATTGTAGGAATTACGAAATTTATTATATTGTGACATCATTATATAAATAAAACATTGGCAATACACAATACATATTATTTGAAGCAAATGTTGGTACAAAATCTTAAATTATAGATATTTTTAAACAATTTACAGACATTTAAATATCCACAAAAAAAGTCGCCTAAAACAATTCTGGAAAAATGCTTATTAGAGATATCCAGTGTTGCCAATTCTTGGTGAACAAAAAGGACTAAATACTTAGAAAAAAAAGGCTAAAAAAGGGCTAAAATTTTAATTAAAGAACACATATATTTTACACAAAAAACAACTTGGGGCAATTATAACAACTTGCTTTATGTTCGTAATACTAAAAGGTAACTTTAAAGATACCTTCTTCTATTACTTAAAGTTACCTTATACTATTACGAACATAAAGGCAATATAATAAGAATGTTACATTAGGTTATGCCGAATAGACAAACAAAAATGTATGAATATAACAAACGTTCAAATGGAAGAAAATAAGAATATTTATTCTTATTCTTGGCCACACTTATATCATACGCCGATGTTTTCAAAATCTCGTATTTATCACCTGGCCTGCAAAAGCTCAAATTTTTAATATTTTTCAGCCTTTGTGAAATCGATGGAGAATATTTTGATAAGTGAATATATGGCTAATATGTCTCTCAAGTAATTCAGAAAAAATATTCTAAAAATAATACACGTCGTCGGACTTTCATTGGTCAAAACATAAATTTGTCATTAGTTAGTAAACATATCAAAACTAATAAGGTAGCCAACATGTGATTCCAACCGTCCTGTTGGAACCACATGTTTTCCAATCCCAATTCATCAAGTTGCGGCAAAAAGAACTAGTTGATCATTGCTCTGTAGCGCTCACCATTCACAGTAACCGTTTGGCCGCGACGTCTTCGAAGAAAAAAGGTCCGATGACTCCTCCAGCGAAAACAGCACACCATACAGTGACTTTGAGCGGGTGTAATGGATCTTCGTGGATTACACGCAGATTTTCAGTGCCCCAGAAGCGTAAATTTTGCTTATTCACCAGTAGACGTTGGACGTCCAGGAAATCTGCGACGAAATTCACGTTGTGAAAAAGTCACCGACCGATTATTGGTCAAATAAATAGTCAGCAATATTCCGCGTTCTGGAGCAGTGTAGCGTAACATTGTTTATTAACGTGTATTTCGCATGTATTTACTACACAAATGTCAAAACAGAACTGACATTAGGGGCCAATCGCAAAATTTATAGCATTTTCTGATAGGAGGATTACTTTTGCGCCCCCTTGTATAATACTTATTTGGAGCGTTACCACCATAGTGGGTGTAGGGTATTATATAAAGTTAGAATAAATAAATCAAAACATGAAAAAACCACCCCATTCCAAGGTTTTTTGTGGAGCGAAGTGGTTAGTTTACTAACCACCGTGTCTATGACACCATAACTATGAAAAACATTTTTGTTTCGTTATAAATTTTTTTGAAATCGAATTTTTTGACTAAATTTTCTGACCAAACAACCGAAATATCAAAGTAACACTGAATTCGATGAACAATAAATACTCTGTGTTTTTTTATTGAATGCGTGAAAGTCTCTTAAAAAAACTAATATTTACAATATTTTCAAATTAATAAAATTATTTATTTAACCAGAGCACCCTGAGGATTTTGACCCATTGTAGGTCCAAATTACTGTAGCCTTATATATATCGTTGCTATGGACTTTGAAATATTGACTATATTAGGGAGTTAGTAATCAAATATAGATCAAAAATAGGCAAAAATCGAGGTTGTCCTGGTTTTTTCCTTATATCTCAGCCATTTGTTGGCTGATATATATTTTTGAATAAAATTATAGTTTTTAATTTTTCTTAATTAATAGATCTAGAATTATAATAAGAACTCACAAATTCTAGTATTGCACAGTGTATCCGAAATTAAAAATAGTTACTTGTAAAATGTTTGTTCATATTGCAAAAAACAGAATGTCATTAATTTTGCATAAATAACTAATAAAGCTCAAGTAATTGGTATGACTACAAATAAAATATTGTAATTAAATTGATAAAAAAAAAATTCTATAAGATAAACAAACAAAAATTAATTGCTTGTATTAAATTTTTTCTTCTTTTTTGGTTAATTTTTTATTGCAATTATATAATATTACAAACAATATTGCAGTAAAGTGCAGATTATTATTATTCATAATTATGTAAAACGTTTATATAATAAATAAAAACAAGACCTTAATAAGTATATTAAAATTAAATTAAACATGTTACTTTATTTTTTATTTATTTTAATTATTAATACTCATTTCTGTGAATTTTCAGTTGCAGTTTACATTATCTTACATCGGTTGATATTTTTGAAATTTTATTTATTATTCTTTTTAATTTTGAATTTTATTATGTACATATTGTTAACAATTTGTTGTTCATACATTTTATATTATTTTTTGCTAATTTATTTACTACTTGTTAATGCGTTTAAATGTGTGTGAGTGAATGAGAATTGTATTGACGCTGCTGATTTGTGTGGTCAAAACATTTAGACGGCAAATGAAGTTACCTTATCAGCCGTTACGCAGACTCAGTTGTATTTCAGTCTTTGACTGGTTCGTTACTTAATTCATTAGAAAAAAAAAAACAAACTTTACAAACGAAAACGCCTTAAAAGTTACTAAGTTTTACACAATGGTAATTACAAAAAAAAAAATCGGAAATATTTATTAATACTAAATAATTGAGGAGCTTAGTGATATAACTTGATAAGTCACAGTTTAAAAAAAATTAAAAATTTTATACAAATTTTATCAAAGTGTACTTTATATTTCTACAACTTTGTAGAAAATAAATTAATTTATAAGAAATGGTGAAGGTAGCTGAGGTATAAAGTAATAGAACGAACACATAAAATTATCATGTTTTTGCAATAAATTCTTCAACAGTGCAAATGTGTTTAATATTCTACTTAAATCTATTCAAAATTTAAAAATACACATAAAAATGTTTAACCTATTTATGTCCAACAAAATCTATACATAATTTAAAATGTTTACTATATATAATCTATTCATAAGATTAAGAGCATAAACACAACACGGACGGAGCGGCACGCAGTTAAGAATATAAAACTAATAACAAGGCTTAATAATATTTAAACAAATTGATAAATAATAGATAATAGTGGGTGAAAAATTTGTATAATAAAAACAAAAAAAATAAATTTGTAGTTGAGAACCCCACAATTCCCAAAAAAAACTTTTCAAAAACCCGAAAAATTAGATTTTTGGCTGAATTTAAGTTACCAAGGTGAGGGAGAAAAATTAATTTTGCTAAATAATTCAGAACATATTTGGGTATGCAACTATGCCAAATTAGAGAAAAGAGCTATATTCGGCTGTGCCAAATCTTATATACCCTTCACCAAATTGTACTTTAAAATAAAAATTTTAAATATTTTTAGGTAAACAAAATTAATTTTTTTTTTTTCAAAATTGTTTTTCAAAATTTTTTTTTTTTCAGAATTTAAAAAATAATTATTTTTTTCAAAATTGTTTTCAAAATTTTTGTTTTTTGAAATAGTTTTTTTTAATTTTTCCAAAATTTTGTTTTAATTTTAATTTTTTTTTTTAATTTCACTACTGAAAAAAAATTTATGACAAAAAAATTTTTTTGGTAAAAAAAAAATCGATATCCATATTGTATACATTAATGACTTAATAATTCAGATATAGATCAAAAATAGGCCAAAACTCGAGGTTGGCCCTATTTTTTCCTATATCTCAGCCATTTGTGGGCCGATTTTCTCGATTTTAAATAGTAACCGATCCGGAAGAATTCCCGATATATTGATTTAAAGGGCTTTTTGGACAAGAATATGTCCAAATTTTCACGAAAAGCTTATTTTTTAACCAACATAGTATTTAACTGAATATTTTGAAAACTATTTATGGTTTTAAAATCTACGGAAGTTAAGCTCTTAGTTGTGTACCATTTGCTATATTAATATTTAAGTATGTCTGCAGGATTGTGTAAGGAATTGCAAAATTCTCATTTTTCAGTTGAATGCCAGCTGATTCTAAGCTGGTAATATATTTATGTTTTTTTTTTTGGCACTACATAAACTAGACAACTTAGCGATTGACAATTTGTATTAAAGTTCGTAAAACATTATACCCACCATCAATAGGTTGTTATTAAGTTTTGTCAATAAATAAAGATTTTACTACATAGAAGGTACCCTTCCATAGCGCCGCCCCTGGAGTATTTGGAGGGCCCATTTTAATAACTTAAAATCGAATGCTCCTTGGCTACGCCCACGTAAAATTTTATCGGACCAGCCGTTTATTTCCGAAAAATTTTTATTCTGCCCCAATCGAGGTTGTCCCGGTTTTTTCCTTATATCTCACCCATTTGTCGGCCGATTTTCTCGATTTTAAATCGCGCCCGAACCGGAAGAATTCCCGATATATTTATGTATCAATTATGTCTTTAAGCTATTTAGGCGCTACGGAAAGTTGATTTCAACATACAGACGGACATGGCTATATCGACTTCGCTATATATAACGATCATGAATATATATCCTTTGTGGGGTCCCAAATGAAAAATGTAGACATTACAAACGGAATGACAAACTTATATATACCCTTGCCACACATGGTGGAGGGTATAAAAATATTGTAGTTTTCGAAATTATATATGAAAATCTGTTATCAAAAATATGCAAGGTATTTTTATATATTATCAAATAATTTTATTTCTATGATATCTTAATTGATCCTATAATATCAAAAACCGAAATAAAACCGATCGGTTTTAAATTTTTTTTTTTAATATGCAGATTTTTTTCTTGTTTATGAAAAAGTCTTTAGACATTTTTGAGAAGTACCCAGAACTTGTTCCAAAATCATTAGTTCTAGAACGACTATAACCAGAACCACTTCAGATTTTTTAATAACATTAATGGTGATATCGCAACTATTTCTAGAACCTGTTCTGAAGAACAATATTGTAATTCTTAATTACGATAAACGATTAATAAAATGGAATATATGAATAATCTAATCGCTTAGGTACGTTAAAAAATCTGAAATATTCTGTTCATTGAACAAAATTAACATCGATTCTTTTTCGAAATATTGTTTAAGAGGATTTATCGTGAGCATTTATAAAACAAATGCAACAAACGTTTAATGGATCCAATAATCGATAAGCTAGCATTTTTAAATGCAATGACAATAACAATGATGGAAGAACTAATTTTACAATCGTTCTTAAGAATAGTGTAAGTTATTAATCGATTCCGTAGAATTAGTTCCGAGAACTGGTTCCATATCCGTACTAAGGAAAGGGTACTGGCTTCGTATCGATTCCTTATTACTTATTCCGATGATGACAATTTCAAACATATATCATTAGTCCCAACGCCAAACTAGAACGAGTACTGGCTACATGCATGCGTTCTAGAACTAGTTGTGAAACTAATAATGCTATTCCTGGGAAGACAGAATTTCCTTGCGTTAATGTTTTGATTCAAATTGGAATAACTGTTTAGAAATTACATAATTATTTCCACATTTTTTTTTTTAAATTCCCCACGGTGCAAAGAGAAACAATTGGTCTGATCAATAACAAAAAACTATTACGAATTATCACAAATTGTTTTTATTTTTCAATACAAATATCAAATTTCTGTGAATATTTCTATTAATTCGTAATAGTATGTATACCCGTAATAGTATGTATACATCACCATAGTGCATAGGGTAAATTGCGTTAGTGCTGATGTTTATAACGCCCAAAAATATTAGTCCAACATCCACCGATTAACTCTGAATCACTTTCTGAGTTGATTTAATTATGTCCGTCTGGCTGGCTGTCCATGTAAACTTTGATATTTTGATAAACGTTGGCACATACATTGAAATCGGTCGATTATTTCATCTAGCACCCATACAAATGTCCTCCCGATATAAAACGTTTTTGTCATAAATGTCTGATTTATATATGTATCCACTAGGGTATCCAATTAATCGGGTTTCTGGTTTAATCTAGCAAATAATTAATCGGGGTTTAGATTTAATCGGTTAATTTTAAATTATTCGATTAACCGAATAATTTCTATTTTAACTTTAAATTGCAAATAAAGTCACGAATTTTGTGTGCTTATTTAAGCATTTAGTTAATAAAAAGAATTAAACATTAAACAAAAAAAGAAATAGCAAAAAAAATATGGTATCTGAGATTCTTTTTTTATACACATGTGAGTTTTTTAGGATTTTAGGGATATTTTCTGAATTAAGTCTTACAAAAAGAATACAATAAAACTTGACTTGGAATGAACTCTCTCACCGAATAGATGTTGGAGAAATCAAAAGTAAGGCATGATAAATAATATCCAATTTCTCATATAAAATATTCTATTATACCATTGGAGTCCTTTTTGGAGTTTTTTAGATTGTGAATACTTTTAATAGTATCTTATAAAAGACTCGTTTCAGTTATGTCTTTAGATTCAACTATTATCATGTCGTTCTCCGACTCATTAGGACAAAGTTAATCATAGTACAAAAAGTTCATTTCCAAATTCCTTAGTTTTAATTTTTGTGCTATACTTCTATCAAAATATTGCTAGAAGTTAATGTTCATGAGTTAATAAATAAAATGTGAGTGCTTAAAACTATATTTCTATATGAAGTGCAAAAATAAAAAATTCGGGTAATCGGTTAATCGACACAAATTAATCGGTTTATTTGTTATTTAAAAATCGCCAATTTTAAATTATTCGAGCAGTTAACCGACCAAAATTAATCGGTTAACCGATTAACGCTTAATCGATTGAATAACCTAGTATCCACATCAAGTTCAACAGAAATAAGTTTATATTAAAGGAAATTACAATTAAAATTGTTTGCGGATCAATCCATAATTGAGCATAGTTCCCATATAAGGGCTACTTCCTAGAATCAGTTTAACGAGCATAAATTTCTTAAAAACAAAATTTATCAAAAACAAGTAAGAGAGCTATATTTCGAAAAATATTTTTTTTTTAAGTTTTTATTTATTTTTTTTAATTTATTAATGAAAAACTTTTTTTTGTGAAAAAAATTCGGGTTAACAAATAATTTTCCCGATTTTGTAGGTCCAACTTTGTATAGCCTTATATATATCGTTGCAATGGACTTTGAAATATCTATCATTAGATATCCATATTGTCTATATTTATGACTTAGTAATCGAGATATAGATCAAAAATAGAGGTTGTCTCGGATTTTTGCTCATATCTCCGTTATTTATGGACGGATTTTGCTGATTTTAAATAGGAAACTTCTCGAAAGCATGTCTGACAGAATTATTGAAGATTTGGATCCAGAGGGGTCCTTCAGAAAATTGATTTCAACAGACAGACGGACAGACGGACATGGCTAAATCGACTCCGCTATCTATAAGGATCCAGAATATATATACTTTATAGGGTCGGAAAATTATATTGTGGAAATGACAAATTTATATATACCCTTCTCACGAAGGTGAAGGGTATAATAAGTTTCATATAGAAAGAATTCACGCGACCTAATTTCATGGCGATGTGTCCGTAATTGGTCATTGCTCCCATATAAGAACCTCATCCGAAAATTACTTATGAGAAAAAATTATTGAAATTTAAAAAAAAATTATTTGATATATACTCAGTGTAGGGTATTATATGATAGATCTTGACCCACAATATTTTCTTAATTGTTTGTTATTGAACATATCAAATATAATAAAGAAATTATGCTGTGAAGTTTTCTAAATTAAAACTTGTATAATTAAATAAATATTAATAAGATACATTTTCCTCAAATATTTCAACAATAGACTGACAATGATTTTTACTGAAAATTGCAGTTAATCGATTATTGAAGTGTGAATTGTACTGAAAAGTAGTACAATTGTACCGAATTTATTATCCCTGATTGATTCACATAAATAGGCATGCGGTCGCACATTCTTTAATGATTTTAACCCGCCAATGGTGACCTATATGTCTGTGAAACCGAGTTTGTTAAAAGAATCGAATAACTTTAATATTTTTTCATCGTTACAAATATCAACACCAATCCATATTACTTATTGTGGTGTAGGTTGTTAAAAGTTAATTACTTAAATATTGTATTTTTAACAAACCCTACTTATTCTTCAATACGTTATAAAAAAATATAAAAAAAACATTATTTATGTGCAAGCCAGGGTCAATGTTTATTTTTTTTAATTAACTTGTTTGTAATTAATAAATTTTGTGAAATAAATCATGCTAATTTATTACATGGGTTTGGCGAATCTTTCAAATATTTTATATTTTTTAATATTTATAATGAGATTTTGAAAGTGAAAAAATAAATATAACAGCAAAATGATTTAAAAATTTTAGATTTTAATAGAATTATTAATGCATGCAGAAAGTGGCATTGATAAAAAATACAAACAGTTGAAGTATAAAAGAACTGAATCTTCAGTATTGTATTCCTAGAGGGAAGGGAACTGTCATTAAAGTAAATTAAATTTGACATGGTATCTTCTTTAGATGGAGCCAATCAGCACCATTTTTATTCCCATTGACTGTTCTTAGATCTAGTCTTAATCAACTTTTTCAGAGTACGGATGTGACCATATGCGACTGATTTTTTTTTTTTTTTGTAATTTAAAGTTAGTTGGCGGAGTAAAGACTCTCAAATTGCCAGGTTATCCCACGTCGATTCAAGTTGGTCCCTAGTCGACCTATATCTTCATATAGGAAGCTGGAACGCTTAAACCTTGTTATAAAAATCAGGAGTGTTAATGGTACTCCACCAGTTGATACGTTGAGTTTTTCATGGTACTCCACCAGTATACGATTTGAGTTTTGAATGGTACTCCACCAGTATCGATGTTGAGTTTTATATGGTCTCCACCAGTGTTCACATAAAATTAAAAGACACGCGGTTGGTGCAAACGACGTAGAACAGGAACCGTTATACGAAGCCTTACATCACACACGTGCCAGAGTGAGACGCAAAATTGTCGAAGGCAAAAAAACGAAAACGGGCCTGATTGCACTTAAGAGATAATTACAATGACGCGCGAGTTGTTAATCAACCCAGACTTACTTTGCGACTACGCGACTGATTTTGAAAACTATTTATACGATCTGTATGAAATTTTGAACACCAATAGACAAGGATTAATAACAAATAAATTACCCAGCAAAAAACTCTGCATCCTAGGATGCAATAGACGTTTTGGAAGCAATACTAGCTTTCATTATATCTACTAACCGTACTGACTGAATGAATGACTGACTGACTGATTCATCATCGCACAGCCCTAGCTTCAGTCGTTTGGGCTGAAATTTTAACTGTGGATTCCTCCCTCCCCAAAACGATCCGATAAGAAGGGATTTTTGGAAATTCGAACGTTTAGGGGGTAAAAAGAGTAAAAACGGGTAAATTCGGTAACCTTATATCTTTAAAACTAATAAAGATACAAAAAAACTTAAAATTGCATGTTACGTACTTTTTCGCAATTCGAACCTTTTAGGGGAGAAAACGGGTAAAAACTCTATTTTGGTACTTTTTTGGCACCCTATGTATCTTTTAAACTAATAAACATAGAAACAAATTTTAAATCATATTCTTTACTTATCAAAAAATAAAATATATAAGTTTGGTACTTTTTGTAAATTCGAACCCTTAAGGGATAAAAATTGTGTTTATTTTTGGTACTTTTTCATACAATATGTTTTTCTTATAATTTGACATAGAGATACGAATATTTTATTATGAGCTCCCACCACGATACAGAAATTTATTTGAATATAATTTTACCACCGTAATGGGGATAAAAAAAGGCACCAAAAAGGGGATAAAATCGGGAAAATATATTTTATTTGAAATTATTAAGCCAATTTTGATAATTTTTTTAACATTGGATTGATACAAAAATTAACTAACAGGTTGTTATTTGGAACTAGAGTGCCAAGGTTTATACTGAGCCAAATCTGGGTAAACAGTTTGGTACTTTTATTTTCTTGGGCACATTAACACAGATTTTAATCGTTTGAGACATGTCTTTAGCATAAACAATTTTGGCAATATATTAAAATTTCAAACTTGAGGGGTGTTCAAAGAGGAAAAGGGAAATTTGTACTTTTCTCCTAATGGTACTTTTTAAATATTTTAGATTATTTCACTAATCGACATTAAAGTTAACTGATATGTATCTGAGTGAAGTTAGTGTTAGGAATAGGGGATAATATTTAGGTACCAAAATGTGAGAACTGAATTATAGGTACTTTTTTATTGTTCTAATGGTACTTTTTGAATTTTCTATAACATTGGACTTAGAAACATGAAATTAAGCATATATGGTCCTAAGTGAGTTTGAATTCTAGGGGGAGACTTTTTTGTACTTTTTCTTTATTCGAATGGTACTTTTTGTAATTTCTTCACCAATGAACCTAGAAACATGAAATAAATGTTATATGGGGGACTTATGGTACTTTTCTTTATTCTAATGGTACTTTTTGAATTTTCTATAATAATGGACCTAGAAACACTAAATAAAGCATATATGGTCATAAGTGAGAGAGAATTGAAGGTAGGGACAATATGGTACTTTTTCTTTATTCTAAAGGTACTTTTCAAATGTTTTATAAAAATGGACCTAGAAACTTGAAATTAAGCATATGTGGTCCTAAGTGAGTGAAAATTCTAGGGGGAGACTTTTTGGTACTTTTTCTTTATTCGAATGGTACCTTTTGAAATATCTATAACAATGGACTTAGGAACATGAAATTAAGCATATGTGGTCCCAAGTGAGTGAGAATTCTAGGGGGAGACTTTTTGGTACTTTTTCTTTATTCGAATGGTACTTTTTGTAATGAATTAATAAACATGAAACTAGAGACATGTTATCCTGAGTTATTATTAATTCACAAACGGAGACTTAATAGTACTATTTATTTCATCCAATGGGGGTGGCGAAGCGCACCGGGTCAGCTAGTGTGTTATAAACTGAATAACAAAATCAATATTCTCCAATTTTTGCGGTGGGTATGATAAGAAATATACAGGAGCTACATATATGTAATTATAGATCGATAATCAAAAAATTCAGTTGTAGTTACACTGAAATAAATTTATCGATATTTATGAGCGTAAAAGTATTTTTCGGATATGCGGATCTGTTTATAATTGGCCGTATACTCTTACGTGATGCTACTTAAGTGAACATTCTTATACTAAATTACCATTCATTATTATTTGCCAAAATAATTAAAATATAATAATTAACTTTAAATTTCAGTTTTCACACCTCATCATATTCTCCATATGTTTCTACACAACAACGGCAGCTGTATTACCCGCAACCACTTCTATGGACCTGATAGACGATAACGAAACGTATCCATCAAACCCAAGTGAAATTTTGCCCATACAACCCATTCTATTATATCCTGCATCAAACATGGATAAAATGACCAGCCAAGCAAGAGCCATGTTCAGAGATAATGAAATAATATACATTAAATTATTAAAGCGCAAAAGTTATAGCCCGAAGAAATTTAAAAACCAAATTGATGAAAGGACTGCACCAAAAGAAATAAAAATGAAGGATATATTCTATGTTAAAGCCTTGACCAATGGTCAGTTTAGTCATAAACGTCTTAAATTGTATCGTTTACCCGAATTTTATGCAATAACTGTATACAAAAAGACTCATCTCAAGGATTAAACACATACTTTATTTAAATTTATTGTTAAGTAAAGTATGTGTGTGATATTCTATGAACTATTTAATATAATTATTCATACGTAGTTAGTTATTGTTTTGTATTGTATTTTATTAATTAGTATTTAAGTAAGTTAATAATAACTAAATAAACATTATAAATATGTGTAGAAATAAACATGTTTCCCCTCTTTTAATCTCAACACAAACTCAAGCAAACATCTGGTAATTGATTTCTAATGAAGACATCATAATCAATCATTAACAATTTTTTTTAATATTTTTTTTTTTTATTTATTTGTTTTGTTAAATTTATGTTCTTAATTTGTTTTTTTTTTTATGTGGGAATTTATTTATTATAATTAGCCACTGTGTTGATTTTAGCTATAATGTTGCTTGAAAATTACTCCAAACAACTAAGAGTATTAGATACAATTTATATTTGTTTAAGCTGATTTGATATGGTATTTTTAAATTTTCCAGATATTGATACTTGATTTAAATGAACTTTTATTAATTAAGTATTTTTTGTATTTTAAGTTATTGTATATACATATAACAATATGTTGCGTATTTTAGGTAGGTAAATAGATTATAATTTCAGGAAGTAAGTAGCTATTCAATTAATAGTATTTGTATTGAAATCAGAACAATTGTAGCAATTGAACAATTTTGGAGGTTGTATTTAACATTTTCGTATTTCAAATATATTTCAAGTAAATGTGTAAAGATTATTTAAAAAAATAAGATTCAAACAACTGGTCGTACTCTCCTTTTAGTAAACAAAAAAATCGGGTTAAAAAATATTGTTCCCGGTTTTGAACTATTGTCGGTTAGAATTTCTATGGCGTTTTATACGTCCTTGTATAGATCATCAAAATATGTGTCATTAGATATCCATATTGTCTATGTTAATGACGTAATCCAGATATAGATCAAAAATAGGTCAGAAATGTAGGTACTTTGTTTTTCAATTGTAGCAACACCAACAACACAATAGTTTTTTGCCGTATTCGTAGTAGATGCATTGTTACAATGACATAATTAAAATAATTGAAATCCACTATAAAAAATTGTGGATCTGTTACAGTTACATTTCGTAAAATTCGCCACATGCCGAATTTTGCTAAAGGATTTGGCTTTGAAGCCTTACAAGATTCAACTGGTGCAGAAATTTAAGCCGATCAACCATTCACATCGCCGTAGATTCGCTCAATACATTCAGTAACAACCCGCTGGATTTTCTGAAAAAATAATTTTGTCATACTAAACCCATTTTCATTCTCTTCCCAATTTATAAAAATTTTGGGAAGAGAATGATTTTAAATTTACTTAGTACATAGAAAGCTGACTTTACAACAAATATTTATATAAAATAGTGGCACTCTTAAGATATCTGCCATGACGCACAATGGGACTGAAACATTTCTAACTCTCTGTACACTTTGACATAATAAATTATTTCGAGGAAAATGCCCCCAGACCCTTCCGAATTCAACCTATTTTTTACCAACATTATATATTCACACCAAAAATGTATAAATATTGGTCATAAGCCCGCAAAAGAATAGGGTCCTTATACAATTCTAAGACGATTTAGCTATGTCTATCTGTTGATACAGACGACAATACTTAGTATTAATATTTGTCCAAAACTCAAGTATCATAATACAATTTATAAATGAAAATTGTATTAGACATCCAAAAAAACAAATGTTTTTTATTTAAGGTCGGTATTCATAATTTGTTTAAAACTATTAAAAACCGTTTTACTTAATACATTTTTTTTTTAGTAAAATGTTTAAACATCTTTGCTAATACAGTACAACCTCTTTTTTTAATAAAATGAAAATATTGTTACAATATCTCATTTTGTTCCTACTGCATGTGGCTTTGCGATTAAGCAAAAAATCTGAACTATTTCTATCCTTTTCATGATTTTTTTTTAAACAAAAAAAAACGCAATTTTTACTTAAAAAATATATTTTTTGCTTCAATTTGTTATTATAACTCCGAAACTACTGAGCCGATTGAAACGCAATATACATATAAACGTAAATGTAAATTTCAATTTGTCTAAGTCTATTTTAATAATACAGGACTAATTTAAAATTCAAAATTAGTTTTAATAGTCAGTTCTCTCTCTAAATTTTCAATTAAAAGCATATTTCTATCTTTTCTCCAAAATGTAAACATTAAACTAAATATTCTCACAGTTGCCGCATTTGAATGGGGTATAGAAAAAATTAACAAACAAATTTATTCAAAATTTAAAATGATCCACTATTTAAAAACTCCTTGCATTTTTTCTTTTGATACATTTTCAGCAAAAATGAAAATGATTTAATGACATCTGAAAGATACTATGTGTTTCTTTCTGCACTGAGAAAAGTGATACTAAAGATGCTAAACAGAGAAAAAAAGTACATACAAATAAAAGTACAAATGGTGAAAAAAGTACTTTTGCGTACTTTTTAGGGGTTATGCAGACAAACAGTAGATTGACTAAAATCAATATTTACATTACTTTTTGTGTTTTGGAGCTTCAGCTGCGATTTTGGTTTTTTTGAAAAGGTCATTATTACTTATCAAATGTTTACAAACAGAAACTTACAAGTTTTTACAAATTGTTGTCGCGTACTTTTTTTTACTGGATAGTACGTGAACACACCTATAAATAGTCTTTGCTTCTAAGCCGATGATGTGACACGTTGCACAGAGGGATTTTGGCGTCAAAAAACCCCTATTTTTCGACCACTCAATTTCAAAAATCAAATGATGCAGTTTTGTAGAGAATTGTTTAAAGATGAAATGTGCACTTATAGTTTTAAGAAAAATTATATTTTATTTTTAAAAAGTTAAAGTAAAGTCCATGCAATTCAATGGTTTATATATGTATAATTTTCCTTATATCACCTTTAACATATTTGAAAAGTATAGCATTTCTCCATAAATAAAGAAATATATGGAGATATTATAAACCGTTAAGAAGATATGACCAAATCTATAAGCCTCTAAAAATGATTTAATTTTCGATTTTTCATGGAAATAAAATAATATAGCCCCACTTTCCACCAAGCTGTTGTTTTTCGATTAAAAAAAATTAGTTCTCGGAAGTTTTAGGAGCAGGATGAAAACTTAAAACTTTTTGTCGAATTATAAACGAAATATCAAAAAAAATCGTATCTATGTATGGGTTTCATGGGCAGTGGGTGTGACTGATTTTATTGAAACTCGGCATGCGTTCTTATTTTGTTTCAGAAAATATATGTACCAAATTTTTAAACTTTTGCATGGATAGGACAAATTTTATGCGAAAAAATCGATTTGAATTACATGGGCGGTATTTATTTATAAACCTTAGCATGCGTTCCTTTTTTGAGTCAGAAAATGTATGTATCAAGTTTCTAGACTTTTGCTTGGAAAGGAAAAATTTTTTGTGTGGGCGTTGCACAGTGGTTTAGAAACATTTTTTTTTTTTTTAATTATTCGGTAACTCAAGAACTATTGGAGATATTGGTACGAAATTTAACAGCTGAGGTGTTTTCGAGTTGATTTACAGTTGAGTGTGGCCCCTCAAAGTTGGTCACCTCGGGTCTCAATTTTTTTTAAAAAAATCCCCAAAAATCCATTCCGATCCGAATGATCTGAAATTCAAAATACATATAAATAGTCCTTGAGAAGATCTACAAAAAATACTCATACGTGTGTAGGTTGTCTCTATTAGGTGAAGAGATATTTAGGTTTATTGCTTCATTTTTTTTAATTTAGCTCGATCATTTTATTTTAGATATGGCGGGCCTACGGAGGGTCAAAATGTATGTTTAAAATATCAGCTATATTGGCGATAAAATTCTAAATAAAATAAAATAAAACTTGCTAACAGTTATCTTGTCCCTATAAAAAATTACACGCATCCAAAGTTGTAACATGTGAAAAGTACCGTATTTTTTACGTTTTTTCCCAAAAAACCCCATATATTTTTTCATTTGTAGAAAAAAATTTTCTTCGGTACTATATACAATTTTCATAGGATCCGGAAAGAGAACTTAATGCAAAAGTGTGTGAAGTAAATTTTGGCTCACTTAAGCGGACACAACACCCTACTTGGCCAAAAAAATGTACATACTTTCTACCTAATATCTTTATTATATTCTATACATAAATTATAAAACTAATTTAAATCATTAATATATTCCCAGTTTATAATTAAATTACATCCCCTAAAATGTTACTCAATTATTCGACATTTAACATTTAGAGTAAAATCAAATATTAATGCAATTTGTAGCTAATTTATGGATTTAAATTAATTGTAATTAATTACTTCAAACATTTTATTTACATAAATGCATATTTTTTTTGTTATCAATTATCGACATAAATATTGTATGCTGATATAAAACATTTTCACTAATTAATGGAAATCATTTTTGATACATAATAAATGGACGCAAATTGAATTATTAAAAGGAACTTAATGTAGGAAATCAATAATTTTGATTAACACTAAACATACCACTCACTGAAATTCTGAAAAACATCTAAAGTTTTTTACTATGACCAACAAATTAAGTTCATTTGTGACCTGTCTGTCTAAAATGTGTAAATTGACCTCTCCTAGAAAAATGTCATAATGTAAAGTATTCAAATTTGAAGCGGCCTCTAGCCCTAAGGAACCAATCGCTGGACCAGTTCTGTTTAATTAAAATAGATACCGAATAATTTAAAATTACATAATATTATACCCGGGACAGACATTGATAAATTTTGTGTATTATTAAAGTCCCCAATTGGCTAAACTAGTGTTAATAATTCTCTTTATACAATTTAAAGCAATTTAATATGACAGCAACCAAATCTATCTCTCATTAGCCACAAACTTTTCAACCTCCAAATGGCAAAAGTTTTTTGTTTCAATAAATAAAACTGAACAGAACAGAAGCTTTGATGATTGCTTTAATGAATTTAATGATTAAAATTCGAACAAATCTCTTCACAAGATACAAAACATAAAGAAAACTAAAAAAACAAAAATACTTTAAAAGAAATGTGTTATTGATTTAATTTGATAATCTTGATAAGAAAGACAGTTTAAGCAAGTAAGAGAGATATAGTCGGCTGTGCCGAATCTTATATACCCTTCACCTAAGTAAACTTTAAAAGAAGATTTAAATATTTTTGTTAAAAAATTTTTAGTGAAAGAAAATTATACGGTAAACAAATTTTTGGTGAAAAAAAAACTCGTGTTAAAAAATATTTTTCCCGATTTTGAGCCATTGTAGGTCCTAAGTACTAGTTGGAAAGATCTTTAATATATCTATCATTAGATATGCATATTGTCTATATTAATGACTTATTAATCCAGATATAGATTAAAACTAGGTCAAAAAACGAGGTAGTCGTGGTTTTTTGCCTATATTCTCAGCCATTTGTGGGCCGATTTTAAATAGCAGCCGAAGCGGGACTATAGCCGATATATTAATGTTAGTTATTTGGGGGCTACGGAAACTTGATTTCAACATACAGACGAACATGGCTATATCAACTCCGCTATCTATAACGATCCAGAATATATATAATTTTAGAGGTCACAAATGAAAATTGTAGAAATTACAAAGGGAATGACAAACGTATATGTACGCTTGCTACTCATGAAGGGTATACAAATTCAAATTTTATTTATTTGTATATTTTATTTCAAGCTTTACACAAATAAAAAATAGTAAACTTTTTGGTGACACCTTAATATCTAAAAGAAACTGTGTAACAGAAAGACATGAAAAGATAATAACAAAATGGCAATTCAATTCTTAATATTTTTTGTTAAAAAATCAGAAATCACACATCTGTTGAATATTAATTAATTGCATTTATGTATGTTTATTTATTTTGTTTGTTTGTATGGACAAATTATTCGGTACATATTTGTTTTGAAAAGAAATAACTAAAATATAAATGTGTTTTTTAGCGAAAGTAATTTTTTACACATTCACAGAAACTCACACTCCATATTATATTTATTAATCGAATGATGGCCTTTATTAGTTTGAATTTTGTAGGTTTAAATAGATAATTAATTTGCATGTCAATATACTAATATATAGTAATTTGTTTTACAAGATGCCAAATTTATTTGAGAAAATAAAAAACAATAGATTTTTATTTTAAACCACTATAAAGGGGAGATGGTATTATACATTTTTTCTGATATTTGTAACGTCCAAAAATAATGATAACACAGTTTAGTTTTTCATTTCTACAATAATTTGCCACCTTATAAACGAAATGGTTTTGGTTTTTCCAAAGCCCCCAGGCAACTTATTTTTGCACTCTATTAACAAAAATTGGGATTTAATTAAATTATTATAACCAAAAGTTATAAATATTATTATAACCAAAAGTTATAAATAATATTAAAATAACAATGTATATATAGAAAAAAAGGAATATCGTTTATTGTGGTTGTAATGTGAGTAGTTATCCTTACGTAGTCTTTTTAATATTTAATATAACTGCTTTGCAGCGTCTTCCCATGAAATTGACCAAGTTCTGGCACCACTCTAATGAAATGGAATGCCTGACCTGTTGAACTGTGACCCAAAGTTCATTATTGTTAGTCGGTTTGACTTCGGATACCCTCTTCTTAAAATCTGCACACAAATTTTCTATGGAGTTTAAATCAGGGGACTGTGCAGGCCATATCATTCTATACTTATGTAATAAAAAGTATATTATTGTTACTTTTTAACCTTTTAAAAACGTTGGTTTATTTCCTTTAAATAAACCGGATACTTTTGATTGCAAATAAAAGCCGTTTAGTAGTTTAAAATTTGTAACAACTTTTTATTTATTTAAAATGTGCAACAACAACTGTTCAAATAGTCACTCAGTGTCTTTATACACGTTTATCAATTCGCAGAAATCCACACACACTTTATGATGTACAAACTTAAATGTACAAGTCAGTTGATGTTAACTCTAGGTTAGGTTAGGTTCCATGGGCAGCTCACTTGGGTCCATTCAAATCTGATCCCATTGTGAGACCCAAGGAGTAGTCATCAGGTTATTTGCAGTAATTCCGTTGATTCCAAATTAAACCAACCAGATTCCCGGATGAAGGAATATATTCGTCTCAGATTCATCCTTGATAGCTCGTCCAAACATGATAGGAATGGAGATCCGAGGATACGTTCCCTCAGGTTTTTCAGGGCCGGACATTGGCAGAAAAGGTGATACACAGTCTCTTCATCTTCCTCATTATGGGAGCTTCTACAGTAATCATTGTACCGTAGGCCCATTCTTCTAGCATGTGTCCCGATTCAACAGTGTCCTGTAAAAAAGGAGACAATTAGCCTCATTTGCTCATGACGGTAATCTATAAGTAGATTCGTCCTGCTGGCATCATATACTGGCCAAGTCGACTTCGCTGTAGCACAGGAAGGTTCATTAGTCCACATGTTTTGTGCAGTCTCATATAGTTTCTGCTGAACAGCCATCTTGCATTTAACAAGGGAAATACCAGAAAAGAGGTCGATCGCCTCCTCACTCATCATCGCTCCCCTTTTGCCCAAATCATCTGCTATACAATTACCCTGATTTCCATCGTGTCCAGGGACCCATATTAGCGTTATCCTATAATGTCTCGCTATCTCATTTAGGGATATCCGGCATTCCTCGGTTAACCTAGATGTCGTAAAGACACCCGCTATTCCGTTAACGGCAGCCTTGCTGTCAGTAAATATACATATATCACCAGATATTCGATAATACCTCAGCCAGTTGGATGCACGTTTAATGGCAGTAATTTCCGCCTGAAGAACAGTGCAGAAGTTAGGTAGCCTAAAGAAGGATTTTATCCCAAAGTTTTCAATGTAGAAACCTCCACCTACCCTGTTACCCCTGTTAGAGCCATCAGTGTATATCCGTATGACGTCAGCAGGGGGGAAGAGTCCGCGTTGCCATAAATCCCTATTCGAGATCATAATATGGAAATGCCTATCGAAAAAGGTTTTGCGATGCAGTAATCGACATTACCATGTATGTGCCATAGTAATTCAGTATCCTAGAGTGTCCAAGGTCCTTACCAGACCACGAACCACCAGCATTTAGTCTCACGGCAGAGTTGAGAGCCATTTGTATCACCATCAAATCAACTGGTAACCAGTTAAGAATAGTAAAAAGTAACTCTAACAGCGCCCATGATAAACTCAACAACACACTACTGCAACCTCTGCCACTATTTATACACGCGCCATCTATCGTGAATCTTCTACAATGCTCTAGAGATTTCGATGTCAATGTTAGCAGCTTACACATTTAGTGCTGCCATACTTATAAACAATGCTAATAACCGCATCAACAATGTTGATAAGAAGTTGAAAAAAAGTCGACTTTTCGAACTTTCGACTTTTGGTAATTTATGAAAAGTCGACTTTTATCGACTATACGACTTTTATCGACTTTTTTTGGCTTTTATCGACTATTCGACTTTGATAACTAATCGATTGTTCGACTGTTTTCCAATCAAAAAGTCGATTGTTCGAACAATCGGCTGCAGGCAGTCGTTACAGACTGTTAAATTCAAATCGATATTGGAAATTCGAAACATTATATATTTTTTATTTGCTAACCTTAATTGTAATAAAATAGAAAAGTTTAGAACAAAAAATATTTGTATTTAATGTTGTTCTAATGCCTTAGGATATACAGTAATTTTGGTTTTTCCATCTGTTGCATAGATCTATATCAACTTCAGAACATGCAACTGAAATTTCTTCATTTAAAAATCCGGGTTTAGATGAATATTTCTCAATGTTACACATGTAATATTTTACAGTGTATTTTAGTCGTTTTTACACTACTTACTGTATTTGATATTGGCAACGCTACTGTGCAAAATCAACAAATGTCAAATTTTGACATTTTGCCTATTTCTGAAAAGACCGCTGCCATATGTAGCGGATTTTTTTTCATTTTTTGTATTGTGTTCTGGTGAAATTTATATAAAAAGTTAAAATAATATTGCAAACATATAAAGAAAAAACAAATATTAAGCTAAATATTATATTTAGCACAAAGCCCTCAAAATGATGTACGACAATGAAGAAGGTAAGTTGAAAATAACATTTAAATTTTTGCCAGCAAAAAATGTCTGAAAAGACTACGAAGAAAAAAACATGGCGTCGGAGCTCCATCGGAGCTCCATTGCAACAACACGTTAACATTGTATTTCATTTTACAGAATTGTACGAAGAGGAGAATGCGGAGGAAATCTCCCATGAGTTGTGGCAAGAAGCCTGTTGGATTGTTATCAACGCCTATTTTGATGAAAAAGGTTTGGTACGTCAACAGTTGGACAGTTTTGATGAATTTATTCAGATGTCTGTCCAACGTATAGTGGAAGATTCTCCCGCTATAGATTTGCAGGCCGAGGCTCAACATACTTCAGGAGAAATTGAGACACCGGTAAGTGTTTCTGTTTTTGCCAAAATCAATTTTATTTGACAAGATTTCATGAATTTTTTTTCAGCCTCGTTTTCTTTTAAAATTTGAACAAATTTATTTGTCAAAACCTACACATTGGGAAAAAGATGGTTCGCCCAGTCCTATGATGCCCAACGAAGCTCGCCTGCGTAACTTAACCTATTCGGCTCCTCTGTATGTAGACATAACAAAAACTAAAGTTGTCGAAGGTGTAGCACCTGTCGAAACACAACATCAAAAGACTTTCATTGGCAAAATTCCAATTATGTTACGTTCCACCTACTGTTTGCTATCACAACTAACAGATCGTGATTTAACTGAGTTGAACGAGTGCCCTTTAGATCCTGGTGGTTATTTCATTATCAACGGTTCCGAAAAGGTATTAATTGCCCAGGAAAAAATGGCCACCAATACTGTATATGTATTCAGCATGAAGGATGGCAAATATGCTTACAAATCTGAAATCAGATCTTGTTTAGAACATAGTTCTCGACCTACTTCTACACTCTGGGTTAATATGATGGCCAGAGGTTCACAGAATATTAAGAAGTCGGCCATTGGCCAACGTATCATTGCCATTCTGCCCTATATCAAACAGGAAATTCCCATAATGATTGTTTTCCGTGCTTTGGGTTTTGTGGCCGATCGTGATATTTTAGAACACATTATTTATGACTTTGATGATCCCGAAATGATGGAAATGGTCAAACCCTCATTGGACGAGGCTTTTGTAGTGCAAGAACAAAATGTTGCATTGAATTTTATAGGTACTCGTGGTGCCAGACCCGGTGTAACCAAGGACAAACGTATTAAATATGCTAAGGAAATCTTACAGAAGGAAATGTTGCCTCATGTGGGCGTCTCCGACTTTTGTGAAACGAAAAAAGCTTACTTTTTGGGTTATATGGTGCACAGATTGTTGTTGGCTTCATTGGGTCGACGTGAATTGGACGATCGGGATCACTACGGTAAAATATATATATTTATTTATTGTATTTACATTTATAACAAGTTTTTGTATATTTATTTTTTATTTAGGTAATAAACGTTTAGATTTGGCTGGTCCTCTATTGGCCTTTTTGTTCCGTGGTCTTTTCAAAAATCTAATGAAAGAAGTCAGAATGTATACACAAAAGTTCATTGATCGTGGAAAGGATTTCAATTTGGAATTGGCCATCAAAACTAATATCATTACTGATGGTTTACGTTATTCCTTGGCTACCGGTAACTGGGGAGACCAGAAAAAGGCTCATCAGGCCAGAGCTGGTGTATCTCAGGTATGTTTTCATTATTTTATTAACAAAAAATGAAGCATTTCTCACAAAGAAGTTTTTTAGGTATTGAATCGTTTAACCTTTGCCTCTACATTGTCCCATTTGAGACGTGTTAATTCGCCCATTGGTCGTGATGGTAAATTGGCTAAACCCCGTCAGTTGCACAATACTCTGTGGGGCATGTTGTGTCCTGCCGAAACTCCCGAGGGAGCTGCTGTCGGTCTGGTTAAAAATTTAGCTTTGATGGCTTACATTTCTGTCGGTTCTCAACCCTCGCCCATATTGGAGTTCTTGGAAGAGTGGTCTATGGAAAATTTAGAAGAAATTGCTCCTTCTGCCATAGCGGATGCCACCAAGATTTTCGTAAACGGTTGTTGGGTGGGTATACATCGTGATCCCGAACAATTGATGGCCACTTTACGTAAACTTAGAAGACAGATGGATATTATTGTGTCTGAAGTGTCTATGATTCGAGATATTCGTGATCGTGAAATTCGTATCTACACAGATGCCGGTAGAATTTGCCGTCCTTTGTTGATTGTTGAGAATGGTTCATTGCTGTTGAAGAAGACTCATGTTGAAATGTTAAAGGAACGCGATTACAACAACTACAGTTGGCAGGTTCTAGTAGCCTCGGGTGTGGTGGAGTATATTGACACATTGGAAGAGGAAACTGTGATGATTGCTATGTCGCCCTACGATTTGAAACAAGATAAGGATTATGCCTACTGTACAACCTACACACATTGTGAAATTCATCCTGCTATGATATTGGGTGTATGCGCCTCTATTATTCCCTTCCCCGATCACAATCAGTCTCCCCGTAATACCTATCAAAGTGCTATGGGTAAGTTTTTTTACGATTGTTATAGCTTTCTTACTTGCTCTATTATTAAATTACTCTTTTTATTGTCGTATCTTACAGGTAAACAAGCTATGGGTGTGTATATCACCAATTTCCACGTACGGATGGACACGCTAGCTCATGTTTTATATTATCCCATGAAGCCTTTGGTTACTACACGCTCTATGGAGTACTTACGTTTCAGAGAATTGCCAGCCGGTATTAATTCCATTGTAGCCATTCTTTGTTACACCGGTTACAACCAAGAAGATTCTGTTATTTTAAATGCTTCGGCTGTAGAAAGAGGTTACTTCAGATCCGTGTTTTACCGTTCATACAAAGATTCGGAAAACAAGCGTATCGGGGATCAAGAGGAGAACTTTGAAAAGCCCAACAGACAAACCTGCCAAGGCATGCGAAATGCTCATTACGACAAATTAGACGATGATGGTATTATTGCTCCAGGTATTCGTGTGTCTGGTGATGATGTGGTTATTGGCAAAACTATTACTCTGCCCGAAAGTGATGATGAATTAGATGGCAATACTAAACGTTTTACGAAGAGAGATGCCTCAACGTTCTTGCGTAATTCTGAAACAGGTATTGTCGATCAGGTTATGTTAACGCTCAACAGTGAGGGCTACAAGTTTTGTAAGATTCGTGTGAGATCGGTGCGTATACCGCAAATTGGCGACAAGTTTGCTTCTCGTCACGGTCAAAAGGGTACCTGTGGTATTCAATATCGCCAAGAAGATATGGCATTTACATGTGAAGGCTTAGCTCCCGATATTATTATTAATCCTCACGCTATTCCATCTCGTATGACAATTGGCCATTTAATTGAGTGTCTACAAGGTAAACTCGGCTCGAACAAAGGTGAAATTGGTGATGCTACACCATTCAATGATGCCGTCAACGTACAAAAGATTTCCACGTTCCTGCAAGAATACGGCTATCACTTGCGTGGCAATGAAGTCATGTATAACGGTCATACAGGGCGTAAAATTAATGCCCAAGTTTTCTTGGGACCCACCTACTATCAACGTCTCAAACATATGGTGGACGACAAAATTCACAGCAGAGCTCGTGGTCCCGTACAGATTCTGGTGCGACAACCTATGGAGGGCAGAGCTCGTGATGGTGGTCTACGTTTCGGTGAAATGGAACGCGATTGTCAGATATCTCACGGTGCTGCACAATTTCTGCGCGAACGTCTCTTTGAAGTCTCCGATCCCTACCGTATACATGTCTGTAATTTCTGTGGTCTTATTGCAATTGCCAATCTGCGTAATAATACCTTTGAATGCAAGGGCTGCAAGAACAAGACACAAATCTCACAAGTTCGCTTACCATACGCAGCTAAATTATTGTTCCAGGAATTGATGTCTATGAATATAGCACCACGTTTGATGGTCGTTTAAAATGTATCAATTGTGTCTACGAGAATCAGCATAAAGCTCGTTTAATTTTCTTTATCAAATCAATGTATCAGTAAGAATTTTTTTTATTTAAAATTATAATGAATAAAATGATTTATGTATGACTAAAGTCTTAATAAAATTTTATTAAATAACAAAAAACACATTTCTTTCGTAAAAGTAAATGAGCTATACAAAGGAAGTGGTTTACAAGTTTTGATAAATCTTTGAAAGAAACCAAAAAGATTAGTGAAGTGCACGTAGAACATACGACTAGATGTGTTCCCGTCGTCGAATATTGTATAAAAACGTACCACATTAATTAAACGCCTGATCCTATTCAAGTAAATAGCACAAGTAACAGGTTTAAGGTATGAAAATAAAACATAAGTCGGTAAATTGTGGTTCAAATGTGATCTATTTATTTTCAACACGAAATCAATTTTGTATGTGAATATAAACTGATTCAGAAAAATGGCTATAAGTCGGTAAATAGTGGTCCAAATTGAAAAAGGACGATAATGTGTGATCTCTTTATTTTCAACCCAA
Organism: Calliphora vomitoria; assembly: GCA_942486065.2. Classification (NCBI taxonomy): domain Eukaryota; kingdom Metazoa; phylum Arthropoda; class Insecta; order Diptera; family Calliphoridae; genus Calliphora; species Calliphora vomitoria. The sequence continues at coordinate 90,353,107 of OW818029.2, forward strand.
AATCAATTTTTTAAATGAAAATGAACTGTAACAGAAACGTGGCAATAAGTCATTAAATATTAGTCCAAATGGGAAAAGGCCGATAATTTGCGATCACTTATATTTGCAACCATTAATAGATATAATTAAGTCTCCCTTTGTAAATTCTCACTCATTCAGGATAACATGTTCCTAATTTCATGTTTATTCATTGTAATAGAAATGTACCATTCTGATTATGTGTGTTCATTATTATAAAATACTTAGAAAATATCATTAGAATAAAGAAAATGTACTAAACAACCCCTTTGGATTCGTATTCACTCAGAACCATATATTCATGTTTCTCTGTAAATTAAAATTTTCTATTTAATACAATTTATTTGAATAAAATGTGGAAACTCAATGTGAGCAAAAAGTACCAAAAAGGGGAAAAATACATTTTATTCGAAATAATTAGGTCAATTTTGATAAAATTTTAAACATTAGTTCCTTCAGACATAGACAAATTAGCTAACAAGTTGTTATTTGGAACTAGAGTGAGACTTTCTTTTTTTCAATATTTTGAAATAAATAATAAAATAAAAGAAATTCGGCTATGCCTTATATACCCTTCACCTTTGTTGTGGATGCATTAATTACCCACTTTCAGCGTATAGCATCCTAAATATATCAAGCAAACTTTTAAACATTTTACATTTAATTGCTGACAACCAGATTATATTGTAGAATTTACAAACGAAATGACAATCTTATATATATCCTTCTCACGATGGTGAAGGGTATAAAAACAACAATGCCAAAAGAAACGAAACACCAAAAAAATAAAATACGCAAAGCAATGAAACCAACACACATCCAAACATACGTTTTGTTGATTTTTTTGTCAAAGCATGCAATAAATTGTCTTTTTTGATGAAGTTTTCAGAGGTTGTCTTGGATTTTTGCTCATATCTCCGTTATTTATGGACGGATTTTGCTGATTTTAAATAGCATGTCTGAAAGAATTATTCAAGATTTGGATCCCGAAAATATCAGGGGTCTTCAGAAAATTGATTTCAACAGACAGACAGACGGACATGGCTTAATCGACACCGCTATCTATAAGGATCCAGATATATATAATATAGTTTTTCTAAAATATGTTTCAGCTTTAATATAACAGCTTGTTAAGCTACGTTTAACTGACAAGTAAGAAACTTGCACTTAATCACAAATAAAGTATGAACAAGTAAGAGAGCTATATTCGGCTGTGTCGAATCTTATATACCTTTCACCAAATTATACTTTAAAATAAAATTAAAAAAACAAAATTTTTTTGAAAATTTTTTGAAAATTTTTTTTTCAAAATTGTTTTTTAAAGTTTTTTCCAATTTTGTAACATTTATTTTTTTTTAATTTATTAGTGAAAAAAATGTATGACAAAAGAATGTTTTTTGTAAAAAAAAAAAATTCGGGTTAAAAAATATTTTCCCGATTTTGACCCATTGTAGGTCCATCTTTGTATAGCCTTATATACATCGTTGCAATGGACTTTGAAATATCTATCATTAGATATCCATATTGTCTATATTCATGACTTAGTAATCGAGATAGAGATAAAAAAAATAGGCCAAAAATAGAGGTTGTCTCGGATTTTTGCTCATATCTCCGTTACTTATGGACGGATTTTGCTGATTTTAAATAGGAAATTTCTCGAAAGCATGTCTGACAGAATTATTGAGGATTTGGATCCCGAAGATATCTGGGGTCTTCAGAAAATTGATTTCAACAGACAGACAGACGGACATGGCTAAATCGACTCCGCTATCTATAAGGATTCAGAATATATATACTTTATAGGGTCGGAAAATTATATTGTAGAAATTACAAACGGAATGACAAATTTATATATACCCTTCTCACGAAGGTGAAGAGTATAAAAATAAGTAACAACTAAAATGTTTGTTTTATAACCCAATGAATTTGTAAAATGTTATATACCAATAGCATATAAAATTACTCAAAACAGAGTCGACTATTTAAACAAAAGTTTACATTTTGGAGTGTCTAAAAACTAATGTTGTTTCTATTTATGGATTAAACTAGTACAAAATTAATAGTATACAAATAAATTCAATGAGATTCCTATGTACATTAGGATGGCCTCATTTGTATGAAGCCAAGATAAAATATACGGACATTTTTGGGAAGAAACGGAAGATACGGTCCTTTTTGCATGTTTCAAATTTGGATAAGTGTAACTTTTTATAGGCACGAGATAACTGTTAACAAGTTGTTTTTATTTTATAGCAAATATAGCTGATATTTAAAAAAAATCGACTCTCAATCGGCCCGCCATTTCTAAAAAACCACAAAAAGTTAGAGCAAAATTAAAAAAATAATAATAAACCTAAATATCTCTTGAACTAAAGATCTACACATGTAAGCGTATTCAATTTCAGCTTATTCGGATCATAAATGGATTTTTGGCTATATTTTAAAAAATCAGAGACCCAATTTGACCAAATTTGAGGGACCATCCTTCCGCCTAGGAAACTAAACAACTGTAAATGAACTCGAAAACACCTTCAAAATAAAATAAAATTTTATCTTTCAACCATACCGTTAATGAATTCATTTCGAATTAATTCATAGGCATAATGTACTTCAAATGTATAGAATTCATTCTTTTGAGAATTCATTCCTTATAGAATTACAGTGCACTCGCGGTAACGTGAACACCGTCTAACGTGAACACCGCCTAACGTGAACAAGCTTTTGTTTACATTGACTACTCTGTAACGTGAACAAACTCATAAAGCTCTATAACATGAACAATTTTTTTCACTGCATTTGTTTCCTAAGCGGTGTAGAGAACACTGAATTACATACATTAAATTCGATTTTTAAAGTTAAGGAAATCCCCTCGTATTAAAAATCACCCCTATCGCGAGTCAATATTTCACATGAAATATGTTCCCTTTTCCCATTTTTCGTTCATGAATTTTATTCACGTTGTGAAATTATTAGATGTAATTTTGTAAACAATAAACAGGTGTTACGAATTGCACGATAGCAATTTTCCCTTCGAGGGAAATGGATATTTCATGGGAACATAAATTTCACATGTTTTTCACGATAGGGGTGAATGTGTTTGTATCCTCTAAATTAATGTTTTTTGTATGGGAACGAATGAGTAATTTTATTAGCTATGTAATTTTATTTCAAAGTATAGTTTATCGTAATCTCGTTTTGTTTTGTAATGCATTTTAATCAACAATTTTTGTTTTATATTTTAATAATGAAAATAATAATAAAAGAACTTCATTTTCAAGCGTGTAAACACAGGTTTATATTATACAATTTTATATTTTTTTCATGAAATTCGACAATCGCTAACGTGAACAATTTCTAACATGAACTCCCTTGGTTTTAATTAGTTCACGTTACCGCGAGTGCACTGTAAATCCTTATTGAATCATTGAAATTTTCTTTAATTCAAATCCATTATATTTTTCTTCAACTCAAATATACTTATTACAAAAAGCTTAAGTAAATTTTTTTCAATTAATTTTGTAAATGATTAATAGCAAAATTAAAACCAAACTGAATGAAAAAACAAATATTTTCCAGTCATAATATCATGAATTTATATAGATTTTTTACTTATAATTTTGGAAAAAGTTTAAGCTAAGCCTAACGTACATTTTTTTCAATTCAATTTATTTTTACTCATAATCTATAAGCCTGTAAGGCCAAATTGATTACATAGTTTTCAAATGTTTAATTTACTCTCAATTATTTGGCAAAAATGTTTAAAAATGTATATTCTATTGTTAATATACTCCTTTTTAAAACAATTGACGGCTGTGCTAAGAAAAAAAATACTTGTTCATACATTAATGACAAAAATGGTATAAACAAGGTCAAATTCAAGATAAACATCTTTTTCACAAATTTAGGCTTATTTTTTGTTTCGATGAGTGTTTTTTAAATAGAATAGAAATAAAACTGCAATTAATATTATTAAATTTCGATACAATTCGTATTTTATTAAATTACATATAATATTTGTGTGAATTTGTTAAATACTTAATTATTTTATATTAAAATGCAATCCAAAAATGTTTATAAAAATGTAAAAAAAAAATATATATATATATAAAATGATTTATAAAAGAAAATATTATTGTTAAATGTTTTGATAAAGTATAAAATTTATTTATGTAATAAATCTAATTTTGTCATTTAAGTTAAGGGAGCAACTCATAAAATAACAATATTTGTTGATAAAGTATTATTTTTTAATTATAATTATGTTAAAACGCAGCTTTTTTCTTAAAATATTTTGTCTTTAAGTTAGAAATAATACTTAGAATTAGAATTTCGAAAACTGTTGCTCATAATTTAGTAAAGTAGCAGAATATTTTGAATTAATTGGTTAATTCACAAGGTCTCTTATCATATATCACGACTCGGCTTAACCGACTCTTAGGCATTCGGCGATGGTCTCAGCTGGTTCCTTACGATAAGTAGTATTATTTTAGGACATTTTTTGCTTGAAAAGCAATAAAAACCATTGTGAAATATTAGGACATTATGACAATATGACAAGATAAGAGACCTTGTGAATTGGCCAAATATGTCTTTAAATTTTGTATAAAATGAGTTGTAAATTAAAAAAAAAAAAAATAATGAAAAAGTCAAATGTATTTGAATTGACTTAATTTTGTTGTTTCAGTGCGCCATCGGTTTGCGAAACTCTTCAAGTAAATGCTGCTATCATTTTTATTTACTCGATTTTTTTAATTTTTTCGATATTTTTATTTTTAAAATTGTATGACTCGGTGTTGGCAACAGTCTTGTCTTTTATTAGTTACACAAAGCAAAGGCGCACTGTACTTGAAACATTTTAAATAAGAGCTTAGTTTAGTAAAACCCAAAATGTTAATAATATTAAAATTTCTGAAAAAATCTGTATTTCTCATACGTTTTCTTTCAACATTTTTCGTTTTATAAATTGAAAAAAAAAAATTCGTTTAAACAAAACTCTATTGCTATAAAAACGAGAGCTAACTAAAGAGTGGCTAACTTTTCCATATAGCAATTTCCAAAATTTTAGCCATTCGTTAGTTAGCCTAATTTGTTTATATTGATTTTGCATTAAAAAGCCCATTAAATAACGTATGTTTGTATATAAAAAAATAAATGCAAACACTTTAAAAAATTAAATTGAATTTCATAATATATTAGTTCCATCTTTGTTTGTAAATGAATCATCTATTAGATTAGATAAATTTCCAATCTTAATTAATTTCGTGCTAAACATTATTTAGGTTATTTACCTCTAAAAATTTTATTTTGTTTCGTTGTTTTTGTTTTTCATTGCAATTTATTACTTTTTGTTATTGCTCCCTTATTCTTAAAAACTCACCCCCGAAAAAATGCAAAAAAAAAAATCCATTGTTTTAATTTTACACTCTGCCAGCTGGAGCTATGGGATTTTTATCATGGAAACGCAAAATACGAGTTAACATGGTAGTAATGCAAGGTATTTGCTTTTGTTGATGCATCTCTGGAGTGTCGGGAGTGCAAGATTCGAAATCAACGGCCACGCGTTGACATACAAATGTCAACAAAGTCAATATATCATAACGTTTTCCATTAGCAGCCATTTCAGCGCATAATGACTGCATAAACCAGGAACCACGAGTGGTATTGCGCCATGAATAAAATCCGGGTATGGTAGAATAGGCAATGAGAAAGTCCGCATGAACTGGTATTTTGTAGCTCATTGATGAATCACCATCCGTCTGGGTTACCACGCGTTTCATTGTTACACCAGGATCCAGACGATCACCTTGGCAAGCCTGAATAAAGAACAGTTTGGGTTTGCCAGCCAAAGAACGGCAGTGCTGAGCGGTAAAGTAATGCCATATACTGTCCAATTTATATTGCGTGTCCTTGGCATAAATGAAACCCATTTCACCATGCGACAGTATGGCTACTAATATGCAATCGTTGTTGGTGTGATCTTGACTAGCAGCCCATTCGATTTGGCGTTTTATTTCACTAAAAGTATAGTCTTTATGAATCTTAACATCAAATTCTAGCTGTTTAAGGCAGCGTGCTAAATTATCACAGTCCACATTGGTGCCTGATCGTGATTTCAAGGTTGGCACCATAAAATGTTCATGATTAAAAATCAATGCCAACCCACGATTTTTGTGACGCATATTATACTCGACAGCATGGCGGTCAGTTGGCATTACAGCAGTGTAATTGGTGGATGATGTGTTGTATGATTTGTTAGCCAATTGGGCTATTGCTCCCTGTTGTTGATGATGATTAGATGAAGCACCACTGGAATAGTAGGTGGTAGATGCATTATTTGACGAGCCCAGGGAACCAAATGCATCGGTGATATCATCAGTGTTGGTAGAGCGTTCTACAAATGAACCAACTAGATCTTCGGATGCTGCAGCCATTTTTTTAACTTCACAATTTTTATTTTTTTTCAACAATTTAAATGTCTTTGTTTATCAAATGATTGCACTTTATTATTATTTATTTTTTGTTTTACAATTATGCCGTCTTGTTGTTGGCTATAGTAATGCTTTTGTTCGTTTGAGCGCGTCTGTTTTATTATAGATTACTTGTTGTTTGGTTTTGCTTTGTGTTAAATTTGTTGTGTTTTGTTTTGCTTTGTTTGTTTTCTTGTCTTCTTTACTCCATATTCCAGTGCTGTCAACTAATAATGAAATCACGAAAATACAGTAAATATACTGAATTTAACCCTAGCTCTGCCACTATTTATGAAAATATTTGAATTTTAAAATAACTACATATAATTTATATATTTATGGTCCGATATGGAAATTGTAAAGTGATTTATTTAGGCTCAGGCATGCGAAACAGTACTACTCTGTTCAGTTGTAAATCGTAAAAGTTGCTATCGCAAAATCGGATCACTCTTTGAGTACTTACGGGGCTATATACCGGACATTGTGGTATTAGATACAATAAATTGCCTTGAGGTAATGCTAATTCGAAACAATTCAGATATTGCTAGATACAGGACTTAACCTCTGAGAACGTAGATTGGGATGGCCATATATTAGGATAGTGCCAGAGTGAAGTTGATCGAAAGGGCTTTAATGTCATTTGCGGGTATATTTGATCTCTCAATAAACGGGTTAATTGGCTTTATTTGTGGTGAAGTTAAGTAAAAATCGAAATATACATATATATATGTAATATAATTAAAAGTATTTACATATAACCAGAAATTTTGTTATTGGTGTTATGGATTATAAATTTGATTTTCTTAGGGCCTATAACTTCTAACACATTAGAGTGAACTCAAATTTAAGAAAGTATTCAAAAAATAAATTTGATTGTGTAATCGCAAAATTTGATATAAATGCTCAATTTCTCGATTTTCTTGTTTTTCGTAAACTATCAGGGTTGACTAAAAAAGGAGTGACTGTTCATCACTGATTTCTTTTTTATTCGTTTGTTTGTTGTCCGATCTTGTAAATTTACTTGTGTTTATTTTTGCAAAATAAACACAAGTAAATTGTATCAAGTGATATCGAGGGTTTTCCATCGAAGATAAGGCCGAGGTATTGTGCAACATACTTCAATCAGGTTAGTACAGAAATGCATTGGTTGAAGTAAAGTATGGTTGACTGGGGAATTGAATATGTAGGGGTGTCATGAGAACCTTGACCACAAGCTGAACACAAATTAGTGACGGCGCAATCTTTGCGGTATCAATAGGAAATAATCCTGTTGCTCCATCCCGACGTCAGTTGTGTCAGAACTACACTTGTCTTCAACGGCAGGTTCTTCCGTGTGTCTGTTTGGGCGACATTCATTCGGTATCCTGTGACCGCGAGGTTTATGACGTGTCTATGAATATCGTTGGTATCATTAAATACTGTTTGAAAATACATTTCATCTGATATACATAGGTACAATTTCTTAACATTGTGAATGCCGGAAATACAGAAAAAAATAACAGAAAAGTTTTCAATAAATGATCTTAATACAATTCTCCTATTTAATACAATTTAAACAAATACTTTTAAATTATTTGTACAGCTGATTAGTTTAGTTTGGAATGGGAGTGCACTATGTGTACATCCACTCGTAGACCATAAGGTCCATTGTGATTCCCTTCAAGACTCCCATAGAGAGAAAAAGTATGCCCTCTCTGAAAGAGGGGGAAATGATGAAAAGAAAGAAGAAGAAAGGTAGAGTTTTAGAGATAGCAAAAGCAGAAACAAAAGAAAAAATCCGAATCAGCATAAAGTGGAATAAAAATTAGTTACGGATTTGAATTCACTGTAAAAGATTCTTTAAATAGCCAACGTATTCCCCTGACAAAACCTAGTTTACAGCCAGTAACTTCTCAGTAACTTCAGTAATTCTCCTATTACCTAGCCATTTAAATCTGTGACCCTGTAGTCTCGGGCAGTTGCACATAATGTGCTCTACTGTCCCCAACTTCTCCACATCCCCACACACCCTAAAAAAATCCTGTGTGCTATTATCCCAATTGAGCAGTGACCGGTTATCACTCCTACTACAATTCTGAGACTACACCTATCCAACCCGATTAGTGTTTTGGTTGTCTTTGCATCTAGTTTTTGCCAAAAGGCCTTGAACACTTGACAATCCGTCCTAGGATTGGTTGGTGGAGTCACGGAATCTTTCAAATATTAGCCTGTAGTAGTGACATATCGGAGGTCTTACCCCCTGTTCCCTAGTACCCTGGTCTAGGAGATACTCATCGTGAAATGTTTTGTTGATTAAATATTTAAATTTTATTTATAATGGCTAGTTTATTAAATAGCAATATTCTACAGAAATCGTATAGTAATATTAAGATAAAAACATACCTACATAAAAAAAATTAGTGTAAGTATATAATAAGTGAATGAATGTACATATATTAGGGTGATAACTTTTAAACATCTTATGGATATTGTATTAGTAATAAAAATCGTTAAAGTTAATTTGGCCAAAAACTTTACTATTATTTTAAAAATACGCAATATTAAAATTTAAAATCCTTTTTTACGAAAAAATATTTATAAAAAAAATCCAGCAAAAAAATATTTTTAGTAAGTACTTAAAAAATCTAAAAAGTTATCCCATTTATATACATACATATCACATACAAATGTTAGTACTATAAACATAAATAAAACCACTATAAATAAAATTCTTATTCATAATCAAAAGTTAAACCGCTACCTCTAGAATTCTTTACGATCCACTCATCAAAACGTTCAGACATTTCAGCAGATATGTAATTTTTCCAATCTCCTATTTGGCCTTTACGTATAAATTTACTTTCTTCATTGCCCGTCGACTCATCCCTGTTGCCATTGGCATCAATTTGGCTTAAAATTGGCTCTAAATTTACGGCTGGATTTGATTGCATTTTATCAAATTTCAAGTGATCACAAATTCGTTTCATATCTTCATCGTTGATCTGATAATCGAGCTTTAAGAAATTTGCACATTTACGCACAACCGCTGACAAATCTCTTTTCATATCTTCGTATTTTAAAAACAATACATTCGGGTCTGTCGAATGTTTCCAAAAAGGTAAAACGTGTTTCCAGTACGAACCAATCGGTGTATGTTCGCTGATAAATAAATCTAGAAATTCGTCAAATGTGCCTTGTAGACCATGCATAAGTTTACAGTAGTGATAAAATGAAACACAAAGATCTTTAGGATTGCGTGCGGTATAAATTATCTGTAATTAAAATATATTATAGAGACTTGAGTTCAGTATTGATTGAAAATTTTTTTACCTTTGCCTTGGAGGTTTCTAGATCCTTGGGTAATAAATGCCATGGTAAATGCGATCGTGAGAAACGCGGACGTGGCATGTTCTTAACAGTTTCAACTGTATTTCCCAATGAATTTCTAAAATAATTTTAATCATTTAATAGATTAGTACATATTATATAGTACTTATAAAAGGTCAAATATGATTGTATTATTAAGAAAGTTTAAAGTTTCGTTCTGTGTGGTGCAAAAATAATTAAAAGATCGAGAAAATTGTGGTAAAAATTTTGGTTGACCAAAGTGCTTTTTGTGTGTGTAATTCGCAAAGCTTAAGGAAGGGCTTCAAACACTATACGAAGCGCTAATATTATTATTAGAGGTCTGCATCGAATAACTTTTTTACTGCACGTGTAATACTCGACTTCGAGTAAAGCAAATACATGTATTCTCTTTTAGAGCGCAAATAGTGAAGAGAAGTGTATAGTCGTTTGTCGAATAACAACAAATATGTAGACACAATAAACGAGTTCCGATAAAAGTAAATACACGAAAAATGAGTACAATATATAAAATGTAGTACAATTACTATGTGCACTTCATGTGGTACCACGAGTATTTCTGATGATTTCCAATATTATTCATATTGAAAAACATACATATTTAAAATAAATGCTTAACTCTTTAAATGTGATTTGTTTATTAATATTATTTTTTTTTGTAAATAAAATAAAAATATATTTTAAAGTGAGGTAAATTTTTTTTTTGCTATTTTAAAAAAATATTTTATTATTTTAACATATTTTTTATTATAAAGAAATATTTCAGAAACTATGTAAAACATAACATTATTTTATTAATTAGTTAAAAATATTAGATTTAATTTTTACTTATTATTATTTAATATTAGAGAATACCGTGAATTATAAAAATAACACTTCTATTTGGCATCCCTAATAAAAAGAATTGAAATTCAGCATAACCGTTATTTTTTCTTTGTGAGACTGAACTGAACGTTGTACATGTGAGTACTTTGTTCAGTTTAGTTGTCGCAACGTATTCTACATGAAAGATCTCTGTACTTTCAAATAAGAAAGAAAGTGGTACATGCATTTGCAAGCACCGAACATAGTCGAATAACAACAAATAGATTCTCGATGATTTTGTTGTACTCAAAAAAGAGTACTCTTTTTTAGCGACACTTCGAATAAGAGTATTTGTTTCGCAAGTGCACGTGTACTACGCACATACAAATAGTGTTGTGCAGACCTCTAATTATTATGATGGAATTGGGTTTGAATGGGAGTCATCAATAAATAAATTAAAATGCGAATCATAGGATGAAACACTTGTATTAGGTATCAATTTCTTTAAAAGAAAGTAAAACTTTTTGATCTAAAATATTTTTTAGATGAAACAATATTAAACTTTAACCGTCCAGATGGTTTTAGAGCCTTCTGATAAGATTTGAAAAATCAACCCATGTTATTCATAGAGAATTTTCGGTGACGGTTCGTTAATGGTTTGGGTTGCGTTTATCTCAAGTGGAACCATAAATATATGGTTTCCCACAACTTGAAAATTAACAAATTATTATTCATTATTTTCGTTGGCGGTTCGCTAATGGGTTGCATTTAGTTCTAGTGGAACCATAAATATATGGTTTCCTCAACTAGAATGAATAGTTTGGAGATCCAGTGCTCAAAAAAATAGTTTTTATCAGCAATACAACCATACAACTCACGTTTTGTGCAACATGGATTGTCTGTTATGAAATCGCCAACATGTTCAGCAGATCTTAATGCTATGGAGAATATCTATAAGTATAAAAATTGTATATAAGTATTTAAACGCTAGAACATTTCATAATTTCTGAGTCTAATCGCATTTATAAAACAAAAAAATCAACATATGTAGTAATAGCGATATAACTATTGACATTTTTTGCAAATATGCAAATTGGCATATCATAGTCGAATAGAGCATTAAAAAAGATGAAATACCACAGTATTATTTTTTCACGGTTGATAAAAAAGTTCACGCACCAAACGCAATAAAGTTTTTCATTAAATATTTTCAACTATTTTGAAATACAATAAGGGTCCTCATGTAAACGCTTAAATGCCTCGCAAACTGTGCAATCTGTGCATTTTTACACTCTCGCAAATGAACTGTCAAAAATTGTATGGAAATTCGTTTGCACAACTCCGATAAGTTTCCGCAATAAGACTCGCAATCTTGAATTTATTGAAGTGTGTAATTTTTTGATGAATCAGCTGCTTTTGTTTACTTTTAATAAATTAAATAAAATACAAATATTTTGTACATGTGAACATTGTGTGACTTTGGAACAGAATTATTGGATTGAATGGCATTGTGTATGGAAATAGTAACCAACAGCTAGAACATAAGCAAAATCTTCCAAACTATGTTTACCATTGTTTGTTCCAAAAATTTCACTTCCATTAGAAATTTTTAGAATAAAAATTTATAAAATTTTCTAAACTTTTTTTAAGCATTTGTTGAATTTTGTTTGACATTTTTACCAAATAGACATTAGGTCTGTTCATTTACTTTCCCAGTAAATACTTGCAACGAGAGAATAAAATCAAAATATACAAAATAACTCTCTTAAATTCTCAAAAATAGTAAAAAGTAAATGAACACTTTTCCAGTAACAAAAAATTTATACACACAATTTTCATTTTTTTTTTTCCTTCACATTTTCTTCAATTTTATTTTTTTCACCACAAAAATAAAATTGTAAATAAATAAACAATAACACAAAACATATGAAATATAAGCTGCTAACTATTACGAGTTCAAAATAGAACTTGTAATAGTTTGCAACGAGAGAACACTCTCTAAAATTTATACGCTCTTGATTTTTTCTCCACTTGCTAGTTTTTTGAGTTAATGAACGCTTTTCCAGTAACAATTGTTACTAACTAGTAACAACTTTTAGTTATTGAACAGAGCTATTTTCTTTATAGAATTGCACAAAATGTAAAAGGTGGGTTCAAGAAACACGTCGCACAAATTTGCACATTTGCACAAATGGGAAGCTTAAGTGTTTAAATGAGTAACACTTATATATTTTATTTTAGTAATACTTGCGGACATACTTCAAAAGATCATTTTTAAATACTGGAAGATCCCTCACACTTGCAAAAAAATTATATGAAATTATTTACATATTTTTTCAGAGAAAAAAAAAATTTGGTTTATTTTAGAAATAGGTGTTGGTGCGTGATGTTTTTGATTCCAAATGACCTAAAAAAATGATTTTCATTACTTAAACAACATTGGCCATCACGTAGTGGTATGCCAAAAATTTCGCCAAAATTAGTTATATGCCTAATGCCGAAGTGTGTATTTTTATACCAAAATCGTATTTGTAGCTTAGGAAAGTGGGATTAATCACTTAGTTATTTGTTTGCTTATAGAGGACATCCAAGACTACTAGACACAAGAAGGGCATTGGGGACTTCCACACCCCCCGTTTTCTAGAGCCACTTATTTTCGAATTTTGTGATTTTGTAAAATTGCTCAACTTTGGCCCACTAGTTCCCTACCAATGCATGATCTAATATTATCGAAAAAATTGTTTTAGGTAGTTCGATTCTTACTTTATCTTTATCCAAAAGAGGATTTTTAATATAGCTCTTCTGGAATTTTCTAGAATTTTTCTAAAATTGCTCTACTTTTGGGTATTTTTCTACCCATTCGGCGTTAATGGGTTAACTTCAAAGTCAATTCGCGTGTGCTTTAACAATACATTTGCGAGAAGAGAGATATGTAAAAATAAAATACTTACGATACCCATTCATGGTGATCTTCACTAAACAAAGCGGACAACTCAATTAAGGGCGATCTTAATTGTTGCATTTGTTTGGCACCTTCAAAATCCAGCTTATTACCCAAAAGCCATATCATTTCCTGAGCCCAAGTTGAGCCAGTCCTAGGATATGATACCAACCACACATCATCCGAATAGGTTTTGAAATCTCTGATCGATTCACCAATCTCCGTGAACTTGCGTGGCAATATAACGTTTCCCGGCAATACCTCTATGAAGCAGTCCTTTTTTGGAAAAAGCGAGTCAATTCTTCCAGCAATTTCTTTGTCCAGCTCTTTAAACGTTAACTCCATAATGCAGTTTTAGTTTGTTTCTTATTATTACTTTACTTTAACTTTAAATAACTCGCTCCAATTCACACACAATAATGTTTCATGGATGATCTCGTTCGTACGAGTAAATGTGTATTTGTTGGAAAAGTTCAATTAAAATAACAAAGCAAAAACATCCGTTTGCCTGAACGTTTGTGGAAAGACTGCATGAACATTATTTCAGTTTTGATGAAAAAGTACAACAAGTTCAAAGCACATTATTTTCTTTGTACCACATACTCCACCATAATTTTCCTCTGGTCTGTGGTCTTAGTTGTATGGTGAAAATGGTGCTTTATTTCAGTGAAAGTATAAGTGCTTTTCCGTTATTGGCGAACAAAGAAAACTTGTATTTTCACTCATACTTATATGAACATAAATAAATGCAAATGTACAATAAATATATTGGCCATCAATTTTTTTATTGATCTATTAAACATACTCATATCAAAGAACTCGTTTGAAGTAGGTGATGGATGTTTTGAATGTGTGCATTCAATCATAAATCAACGTTGATGCACTTGGTTAGAGACATTAACAAATGTGACATGTAGTCATTTATCAGTTTTGCAAACTGCTTACCCGGAAGCAGATTTGTAAGGGAAAGATATTTGACTTCTGTTTACTAATCAGCTTATGGACTACAAGGTTTTTGTTTTGGTAGTTCTTATATTTGATGCCGTTATACCGTTTTTTAATTTAAGTGTTGATGCATATTGACGAAGCCTAATGTGATTTATTTTGGGACTTCGTTCAATTCCATCATGTTTTTCCATAATAGTAATAGTTTCAAGTTAAGTTAAGCTTTCCTGAATTCAAATTATCGTAAACAAACTTGTATTCCGGGGATATTACGTTTTTAAATCTTGTACATTCTTTTATTTACTTCAAGATATTGGAAATGGACCAGAATATAAGAGCTTCGGTTCAATATGATTTGTGTTAATTCTATCAAAATAATGGTTATTTAATTCGGAGGTTTAAACAGTATATTTATATATAAACAAAAAAAAAATTATCTCGTAATTTAAAATATTTGGTCAAATTCGTCATCATGTCCAAATAATAACATGCACAAATATATATATTTTTTTAAGATAGCGGAAATTTTAATAAAGTTGCAAAAAATATACCACAAATGAAGGCTATTTGCTGAATATTTTATCATCAAAAAATTGATAAATAAATATTTGTTAGTTTTTGAACACAACTTTTTAAAGAATTATTAAAAAACAATGCTTTATATAATGTTATTTCACAAAGTCAAAAAATATGTATTAGCATATATGGATCTAATTAACATGTCGTTTGAAAAGTATAAGTTACATTATTTTTTTGCTGGCTGAAATGTAAATTATAATTACATAATTTAATTTTATGAGGATCGGTCCATTATTTCCCATAGATCTCTTACAAATATCATTTTTGAAATTAACGTTTCCATAAATAAGTTTCACACATATAGCACTTTTTAAGGATCATTTAGAAATTAAGAAAAATTTAGAACTTATATATGTAGATTGAAAGATAACGTTTGACGTTGTGTTTATTTAAATGCCGAATTTCCTAACACGGGGATAATATGAATGTTCCAAAAAAAATTAGAGTGTTATATCTTTTTAACTTATGGCCTTTCAAAAATTATTTTTTGTATAATCGCGTCTTTCCCTTTTATGAAATTTTGTAGATAAATCTGAAAATTATCTTTAGATGCGTGGAACTTTTTAATGGACCAGCAAATATGCATTTATTAAAAGTTATTTCAATGACTATATACTATTTGAACAGATCACGCGATAAATATTGAACGTTTAGCATACTTCGTGATATCAACTCGCGATATGTTAGTAAGAATTGAAAAAATAAATAAAAGTACAAAAAATTAAAAAAGAAAGTAAAACATTTTACTAAATAATAATATTTTGATATAATAAGCAATATTTTAAAATTCGGATTGCGGATCGTAGATATTGATAAATATTGAACGTTTAGCATACTTTGTGATATCAACTAGCACAGTGGCTTAGAAAAGTTTTTTTTTTTTTTTGGAAATAATTCGGTACCTCTGGAACTATTTGAGATATTGTTACGTGGTTGGAACTAAGGTGTTTTCGTGTCGATTTGCAGTTATTCAGCATCATAGCGCTAATGGGGGCCAGTGCGTTGCCCCTCAAAATTGATCAACTCGAGTCTCAAATTTAAAAAAAAAATCGCAAAAAATTTAAATAGTGCTTAAGAAGATCTTTGAAAATTTGTAAATTTTTTCATATATTTCATGCAAAATGTGTTACACCAAACTTTCGGTTAAGTCAGTATGTGTTTGAATTCAGAATTTACATTTGATATGTTAGTAACATTTTGCATGAAATATATGAAAAGATGTAAAAATTTCCCAAGGATGGCAAGTGTTGTGATGAACTTCTAAGGAGTAAATAAAGGCTTTTTATATAAGTATTATTGTTGAAAACCTAAGGACTTGAAGATTGATATTTTAGTAAAACTAAATAATTTTATAGATTTTTGGGACGTCATGATTTTCCATTAAGAAAAATATAAAATTTTAACGGTCCATATTTGACCATAGAAATTTCGGTATTTGCAAATAAAAAATGACAGAAATTGATCCAAATTTCGTTATGATATCTTTCATAACGAAATTTGGATCAATTTCTGTCATTTTTTATTTGCAAATACCGAAATTTCTATTGTCAAATATGGACCGATCCACTAAAATTTAGTCTTGTAATTTATTTTAGCACAAAACTTATTTTTGGTGAATTTTGTATGGATACTGCAATTTTATAACTTTTATACCTTTCACCTTGATTGGCAAACTTATATATACCCTATAAGTTTGTCATTCCGTTTGTAATTTCTACATTTTTCATTTGCGACCCCCACAAAGTATATATATTCTGGATCGTTATAGATAACGAAGTCGATATAGCCATGTCCGTCTGTATATTGAAATCAACTTTCCGTAGGCCCCAAATAACTTACAAAATCGGCCCACAAATGGCTGAGATATAAGGAAAAAGCCGGGACAACCTCGATTTTTTACCTATTTTTGATCTATATCTGGATTACTAAGTCATTAATATAGACAAAATGGATATATAATGATAGATATTTCAAAGTTAATTGCAACGATGTATATAAGGCTATAGTAATTTGGACCTACAATGGGTCAAAATCGGGAAAAATATTTTTTAACCCGAATTTTTTCTACCAAAAAAATTTTTTGGTCATACTTTTTTTTTAAATTAATAAAAATTTGGAAAAAAAATTCAAAAAAAATTTTTTTTTTAAATTTCGAAAAACAATTTAAAAAAAAAAATTTAAAAACAATTTTGAAAAAAAATAATTTTTAATTTTGTTTACCTAAAAATTTTTATTTTAAAGTATAATTTGGTGAAGGGTATATAAGATTCAGCACAGCCGAATTAGCTCTCTTACTTGTTTTTTTTAGGTTGTCTCACATTTGGATTGTATCGATTTTGCTAATTTTTAATACCAAACTGCTTAGGACAATAATTATTTTTTTTTTGTGGAAAGTTTAATAAGTTTCATTGTGTATGTGGAATATGAGCGTGTTTTACACAGACAGACGGACATGGCTCAATCGAATTTCATAAGGATCAATAATGTATGCGACATTTCATGTCAAGTGAATCAACTTTTAAAATCGATGTCTTCCGATTGGGATAAAAGTTGCACCATGGTTAGTTCTATAGTAATTCAGACACAATTTTTCAACAAGATCGGTCGAGAACTTTCTGAGTTAGAGGGGGTCAAAATTTTACATTTTGGCCAAGCAGGTGTTTTTTCTCATCCATGTAACTTATTACCTATTATTCTTAGCAAAATGTGTCCAAATAGTTTAGATAGCTATTTCTTTAATCTTTCGGAAAAAAATATAAAAACAAAATAAAAAATGTTTGTAATTTTTTTCCAAAATCAAAAACTTTTTTGACTTTTTTCAAAATGGGTCCTTTTTTCTCAAAAGAAAGCTTAGATATTTTCCTTGAAGACCTTTTTTGACTTATGTTGCAAAATCAATAACTTAGTTGACTTTTTTTTTTCAAAGTGGTCCCCATTTTTTTAATTGTTTTGGTTAATGCGAGTGGGAAAACAAGTCATATAATTTTTGTTTTATTTTTTTTTGCAAAATCGAACTTTTTTTCCTTAATGGGCCCTTTTTTATTTTATTACTTTTTTTTTTTGCTCAAAAGAAAGCTTAGGTCTATTCCTTTAATAGCTTTTTGGTCTCTTAGTGGGCTGCGAGTGGGATCTTGAAAAATTGTGCCTGAACGATCTTGAAAAATTGTGTCTGAATACAACTAACTATGGTGCAAATTTCATCCCAATCGGAAGACATCGGTTTCAAAACATGATTCACTTGACATGAAATGCCCATTTATACTTTGTTGGGTCTCAGATAAATATTTCTCAATGCTACACCACTTGTGGTGATGGAGGGTATAATAACAAGGATACTTTAAACCAATTTTGTAACCAGTTCCAGTTAAATCTAAAACATAATAAGTTCGTTTGGGTTAGTTTCGTATCTAAGATATCTTTCATTTAAAATGCTAAAAACGGTACCTAGTAGTGAATGGTATGAAAAACTAATAATCGATTTACGACTATTCGATCAACCATTTTCATTTCGATTTTTACAGTCGATTAATCGAACCCAATAATCGATTTTTTAATAATCGATCTGAATTTTTGGGAACTTTAGCAAATGACCCATATAGGCTATAATTACGGATTAAAATCATATTTTGGAAGAGTATTATAATTCATTTATATTAAGGGGCTTATTTTATAAACCGTAACGGCAAACATTTGACAAAAATTTTATTGAAAAAATTTCGTAGCACTTTTTATACAAATTTCGTAAGTTTCAAAAAATTTCGTTTTAAAAAATCAGGTCCTTCGTGAATATTTTTCGCAGTCAGCTAAAGATTAATATATTGTAAAATTTAATTTAAGAAAAAACGTAGACAATACTAAAAATTCCGGAATTTTATTACTATTTCGATTAATCGTCATCAAAAATCGATTTCAGCATAAAAATCGGAGTATATAATCGATCACGAAAAAATCGTTTTTAGACCCTGAAAATCGATTTTCGACCATAATCGTAATCAATTTACCATTCAATAGTACCTAGCTCCGAAGAATTAGCCACATAACTAGTTCTGTCGCACTAAGCAACTTAACGCATGTATTATAACTTTCTTTATTAAATAAATATTAAAATTTTAGAGGTTGACAATAGGCATAGAGTAGACTTTGGTCAACAATAAATTAAATAAAACCTTATAAGAATGATTTAGTATAAAAAACACACTTTAACTATAAAATATGAAGAGTGAGTGTTTTATTTATGCACAAAAAGAAATATTTATAAGTCCAATTTGAAGAAAAAGTAAAATTTTGTGTCAAAATTTGCATAAATTCTTAACATAAAATTAAATACCATAAGTTTACATAAGTTTCTCAAAAAAAATCATATTGGAATGATAAAAGTTTACGTGTTAAATACTAATACCATGTAATAAGACAGAAAATCAATGAGAAAACTCTAATACCGAAATACACATTGAATTCTTATTCAAATTACGTAGCCGGTGGTAGTATATCTATACAGTTAGAGAAATACTATGAAAACTATATATGCAACATGAAATTGTTTTCCAAATCAGACCAAAGGTAAATATAAGTAAATTATCAGTAGACTAAAAATTTATTAAATTATTTATTTACAAGGCATAAAACAATCACAAATTATTCCCGTAATTTTTTGATATTTTGGGAACTTCAGAAAGCCCTATTAAACTAAAATTCGGCATATAATATTATGTATAATATTTTTAATTTCAATCAGGGATCAATTTGGTCTCCCTGACAGGCCAATTTATTAAGAAAGGTTCTTCCAATAGGGACTTCCGACAGTTTTGACAGTTGATAGCGGCCGTATTGTTGAAGCTACATCTGTCGAATTGGCTGTCTTTTATTCAGTTTGTTTTGCCAAATCACCATGAACCATAAAATAAGTATTTTATACAAATATTCTCTGTGTAATGGATGGCTTATTATTATTTATTTACCGAAAACAATACACACATTTACTAAAAAAAAAGATTTGTTTATACATTTAACGCTCTTTTAATGAAGAATTCTGAAAAAAGAAAGTAGGTAGATTACGACGATATTAAAAAAAGCCAACAAAAACTTTATTGACGTGTACCTTAATGAGAGAGGCTAAGAGAAGTAGCGCGAAGAAGATCGTGCGCAACAGCTGTTTAAATGACTTACCTTGTTTGAAACACTACACGTCAGACCAATAATGATTCTTGCAACATGTTGGCTCGTAGTAACAATAACTTACGTTCAAACATTCTACAGGTAAAATAAAAAGATCCAACTTGGTTTGAGATAAGAAATAGAATAGGAAAGAAAAGAAATATAAAAAATTGTATACATGATCTAAGCTTAAGAAGAGTTGCAATAATTTTAAGCCAAACAGACGAAAGAAAGTTTTCACTTAAGTTGGACGTACTGAGCGGTGCAGTGCGTCTTTTATTTAATTAATATTTCAACAGCATTTCAACTAATAAAAAAGAGGAATAATCTAGAGCAACTTTTAAATTAGTCACAAGTAAAGTTACATTAATAATAACGAATACAGATACAGTGAAACAAAAAAAAAATTGATGTTCCGCAAATAAAATTAAAATAAAAAAATCATAAACCGTAAAATTGTAATACGTTAAAAATTTAAGTGATTGTGAAAGTTCCTTAAAATTTAAAATTCATTTAATTTATTAAGTTGTCTGCAAACAAAATGTTAGTGAAAAAAGCTGTATTTCTGTTGGCATTATTATGCGTCAATATATCCTTTGGACATACCACACAGCGCCCTTCACGCTCTGCGGGTGGTGAGGATGACGGGAATCCTTTATTGGACATGGCTTCGATGTTCATACAAGAAGCTTTAAATAATCAAAATAATAATGGCGGGCGTGGAGGTGGTGGAGGAGGTGCAGCTGGTCTGGCTGGCATAGCATCTATGGTGGGTTCCTTTATGCAAGCCAATAGCGGTGGACAAGGTAAAAGTGCTGGAGGTTCCGGAGCCATGCAAATCCTTTCCGGCATTGGCAGTCTGTTAGCTAGTGCTGGTAACAATAACGGAGCTCGTGGTGGTGGCGGTGGTGGTTTTGATCCTTCCATTATAGGAAATGTCATTGAAATGTTCACTCAAGGCGATGACACTGAGGAAGATAGCAATGACGGCCAACATCAACATCAAAAGCGTGAATCTGATTCTGGCATCGATTTGGGTTCTATACTACAAATCGCTTCGGCTTTTATGGGTCAAAATAATGAGGCACCCTCTCATCACCACCACCAGCAAAAACGCTCTGCCAATACAAATTCGGCCACTCCTCAGCCCCAGGAAGACAATGGCCTAATGAGCCTTTTGCCCTTGGTAATGCAAGCCGTCAGTTCATTTGCTGGTCCCGAGGGTCAACATACCCAAGAGAAACACAGAGATCATGCCTGGGTCTTGCCACCATTCTTGGAACACTTACACGTTCTATGGGATCATTTCTCGAACTCTGAGTTGGCGGATGCTCTATACGAAAAATCGGGTGTGAATAAAATTATGAAGGTATGTATATACATATTTATTTAATTATAAAATTAACGCATAACAGGTCATTTGGTTTTTTATATAATTTTATTTATAATTTTTTTTTTTTTTTTTGACAGGGTTTCAAGGGTCGCGATGGCAAATTGGATTATGACAAGTTATTTGAATCCTTAAATAATCAATCTTTCCGCAGACGTTGGATTAAATCTGCTACTCTATATTTAGCCGACTGGGCAAGTTATTTGGCAAATCCAGAAGTTTATTTAAAGTAAGTAGATTAGAGATAGATTAACATTAAATTTTTTAACAGATATGAAATCTTAAATAACACTGTTAGTAAAATTTTAACACAACAAAACGCCGAGACAAACAAACATAATTTTGGGTAGTAGAATCCAATGGAATACTCCTTTTTAAAAGATCAGGAGATTTTTCATTTATTAGTTTGTATTGCTTATTGCAGTTTTTAATTATATTTTGAGGAAAATACCATGGAAATTAGGACAAAATGCTTCTATGGCGATCCTGCGTGTAATTTTAGAAGCTAGTTCTCAATACTTTGTCAGTTATTAAAACAACTTATTTACCATTCAATTAACTACCGTGCTATTAACTCGAAATTTATTTATATCCAACTTATTAGATATAGTTAGGTACATATAGTTTTATCAGATAATTAACGAACATTTAAATAGTTATATTTTATTTTATAGTCAGTTTTCCGTAATTAGTTTTAAATTAAAATCATTAAATTTCTAACAACATTTGTCTAACCAAAGCGTTGCTTGTGGCTCTGATAAAGAGAGCCAGCCAGCCAGACAGGCAGTTACTAAAGAAACTTTCTTTTGTCGGAGTTGCATGACTGGGCAACTGACTGTAATATATTTTACATACCTACAAACAATAAAACCGGTATCAGACTCTAAAATAAAGAAAATAAACAAACTAAAAATAATAAAGAAGAACGGTGTATGGTAGTGTCGCAGAAGAAGGAACTTTCGTGACACAGTTTTTATTTTGCTTCGATACAACAAAATAATAAAAAGAATAAACCAACAACAGCCAACACTCATGTAACATACATATGTACATACAAACATATTTGAACTTTTTACTGGTTTGTAACATGTGTGTACAAATTGTTAGGTGGATTTGTTGGTGGTTTGTATGTTTGGACACCATGCGATCATCATTGGCAACTTGTATGTAACCAGGTGTTGGAACTTCTTAATTATAAGCCGGTTGGCTTCTAAACTGCATATTTACACATAAGTAGTTAGTGGGGTATATAGGAAAATAAAATGTTACAGTTATTATATTTGTTTTTTTTTTATTTTATTGTTTGTCTATGAACAAATTAAAAAAAAAAAACGTCTTTCTGTTTACATGCACTATTTTATTATTCGTGATTCGTCTATCCCACATTTTTGTTGTTTTCTGGTATTGGTAAAGAATCTAGCTAAAGTGTTAAGTGATTTTTTTATTAGCTTGAGTCAGAATATCGCACCTATACAGTTTACCTATAACAACAACAACCATAAAACATTTACATTCATAGTTTGGTTGAATATTTTTTTAAATATTCAATTTGAAAGTCCCGTATATAATATTAATACCATAAATAAATATAAAGTGAAATTTTAGGTCAATCATAAATTAGCTTTTGTTAGAGAATTTTCGGTTAATTTTCTTAATCATTTTGTTGCTCTTCTCTTTTTGTTTAACTAAAACAAAAGTTATTTGATGCCACTTTTGTGTTGTGATTAGAATTTAATTAAGTGAGTGTTTTTTTTTTTGTCTAAGTATCTCATAAATCATGTGTCTTGTTATATTTTCACTTTCAAAAATTTCACTTTTACTGATTTTTTCGTGAACTCTGTATGTTTGTTTAAAACTGTGTTCACAATATTTATTAATGATTTCGATAAAACTTAGTTTATTTTTATTTGTTTACTTTATACTTATGTATTATTAAGCCACGTATTATCTATCTCTGCTTATAGTTTTTCAGAACGATATACTTCCAATTAATAGGTATAATTTTTATATGAAAACGATAAAAAAATAACAAGAGATTGAGAAAATGGGGCAAAATATGTTAAATTTGTATTTAAATATGTAAGTAAAAGTTTACGTGTATTATTTAATAAATGAGAAGTGATGCCGTCATATTAATTTAGATTCGATGCTAGATAAGTTAATAAATGTTCGTCACATCGCACATAAATCCCATCTGATTTCAAAGATTTATATATTTTTGGAAAGCGCTCGACTAGATATTGGAAAAACATGTTTGCGTGTGCTATTTATCTCTTATAATTTTCAAGTTATAGGCATTTCAAAATTGATATTTTAAAATTTTGCCATACCTTGATCCGTTTTTTTAAATATAGGGCCTACTTTTGAACCGAATGAACTCAAATTTTGATAAAATAAACTAAATTACCAATAATATGTAAACGATTTCAGAACAATATCAATTAGGAATTCAAAAATAAACGATTTTCAATTTAAAAATTCAAAAAATAGTAGATTTGTGCTGTTTTTTTGGGCGAAAAGCTGACATAAATCTATTGATTATTTATTTTTTATTATTATTATTTTTTTTAAGGAGATACGGAGAACATTTTGGTATAAAAAACTAGTCATAGTTTTCGAATATATCGTCCCTATGTCTTTTGGAATTTTACCTATTTTTTATCAAAATTTCAACTTTGGGTCACATGTTCTAAAATCCCAAAGATGGGATCTAAAAATGGAAAGCAGTTTTGGAAACCTTGATGTGATCCCTATTTATTCCCAAAGTATTTTCCCGGCCCCGAAGAAAATGTGGACCCTATGGGCAAAATAGTAAAAAATATAATTTTTGGGAGTTTCGCTCCAATTTTTAGGAATTGCTGGATTCACTTTGACCTCTTGACAATTTTTTTACACTTTGTTATTCAGAATGAAAAATTTAAAAAAAACGTTGAAAATTTCATTGAGTTTACATATTTATTGAGCTTCTAAAACTAAAATTTGTATAAAAATTTTGATAGGATTGCAAATATTAGGAATAATTTGATCCACATTTTTCCGAACTATTTTTTTTTTTTTTTTTTGAGGTCAATATCTCAATTAGATTTAAAAATATGCCACTTTAAAACACCGTCCTTCAAAAATATTGCACTTTTTTTAAATGAACATAATTTATAAAACTCATCAATAACTTTCCAATATTGTTATTTGCGAGATACTTTCCGGATATTTTCTAGACACTGTCACGAAGACATCATTCACATATGCAACAGTCTTGTAACCCATAGAGTCGAACTCCATGCGTAGTCTATTTATCGCAAGATTCCACAGTATGGTTGATAAAACACAACCTTGAGGTGTCCCGCAGCTTGTCATCCTGTGAATGATAGTTACACCCATAGTAAAGGAGATAATCCCACGGTTCTGTCGAACTTATCGAAGTCCCTGTAGAGCCTCAAATTCAAATCTAATAATAGTTGATTAGAAGTTGTCTATAAAGCGTTTAATCGAGGAAAAAACTTCCAATTAGTAAAAAAAGTTTAACAATTAAAAAAATAAAATAAAAATGTGAGTAGTAATTGAAACCGATCATGGCCTATTGGCTAGGATTCTGTAACTGAATGAACAAAATAAATAAATAGCAAAAAATAAAAATTGCTACCATTACATTTTCACCCTTTCGAATCAAGGCCAGCTTTCAAATAAAGAAAATGCATCTCTAATTTGGAGTTTTGGATAACAATAAACTTTATTAGGGACAATATAATTATAAAACAGTAATTTCCAATTACCCATTCTTCCCAACATAAACATTCTATCTATAGCATTTTGTATTATTTTCAGATATTTCCAAACAGCACAATTAATGTTTAATGGCTTCCTTAAATCTCAAGGCTATCCTAAGACTACCTTCTTCGATCCCAGCCGTCCCAGCGAAACCATTTCCAATTTAATGGATCACGTAGCCAAACACCATCTTAATGTTAAAATCGATTCCCGCCAATATGTTAAACCAGCTGTAGGCTATGCAAAGGATCTCATGAAGTTGGGTCAGGCACGCGGTGTCTTGCAATTCAATGCCACTGATATAAGTGATAAACTTACAGACACATTGAACTTGGAGGTAAGTGTTAAAAACTATTACTAATTTTAGCATTGTTATATTTTCTACTAAAAATATATGGACTCTTCAAAAATTGGTGAAACAGTCAGATATTTCTAAGCTTTCAACAGATTCCTTCACTTACCTTACATTTACACATGCAAGTAACAGTTCGAAAAAAGCAATACATTCACTCTTTTGAACATTAGAACATTTAAACCCATAAAAGAAGATTTTTTAAATTCTTCACAATCGATCGTAGGCCCCTTTTTATACTTTATCAGACTCATACATAAACATTTGTATATACTAATCACTCATGAAAACATACAAGAGGCGCTAGGATACATACAAGATCATATATTTCAATTAGAAAAATGGTTAAGACAATGGAAAATAAAGGTGAACGAGCCGAAATGTACTCATATAACCTTTAAATGGCGTAGAGATTCGTGCCTTCCTAGTCGGTATACATCTATAATTGACAGAAACTCTGCGCTTACAAAAGATTGTAAACTTTTACTTTATAACTCTTATCATAAAACCAATATGCTGCCATGGGATTTTGCTGTAAAACACGGCCTCAGCTTCAAACATAGATAGAATTAAAAGTCGCTAAAATAAGTTTCTACGTACGATTACATTTGTCCCGTGGTATATAAAAAAATGCGAATATACGTATAGATCAAAACGTGCCTTTTGTAAAACCAGATATAAGAAACATGTAGTCAAATACTAAAAATAATAGTAGCCATAATCGCCTGAGAAGTAGGAACACAACAGACATAATCCAAAGACAAGAAGAAAGAATGCCAATTTAATCTGGCTATACTAAATAAATATTAGTTATTAGATATGTGATATGAAACACTTATTGTCAGTTCATTAAGTAATGAAGATACAATAAATGCAATTTAAAAAAAAATTCATCGTGTTATGATAAAAACGAAAAATCTGCTTACTATTTACTACAGTTGTACTTCTTTAATTTCTTAGTTATTTTCTAAGTCTCCCGTAAGGAATTATAGAATATAGCATTTATACTTATTCTTTTTTCAATTCCTAAGAACTCATGCTGTAGTTTCCAATAACATATTTTCTTTTATTTTTTGTATTATCTCGTTTAATCCAGGTTATTGAACCAGTTTTAAAAGTTCATCGTGCCTATAGATATGTAACGAAACAACCACACTGTGATCGTTACGTATTGTGTCAGCTAAATGATGCCGAACAGTATTCAGCCGATGAATCTCGCGGCCTAATTTCAGGTGTAAGTCCAAAAATTGTTAAAGTTGGTAGTATGGGTGCTGCTTTCTTCATTAGCACAGAAACTGGAACACCATTCTGGACATTGTTCAGTGTCATCACTACGGCATCAAATTGTGAGGTAAGTAAATACATAAATAAATACATAAATAACTGTAGATTGAATCAAATGTCTGTTTGAAAATGTATTTATTTATGTGTATTTGTTAAATTAGAGCAAATTAACAAGTTTTCCATACAAGTTATTGTGGTTGTTTGTTGTCTAGCATTTTACTTGCTAGATTTGCTCTGATCCAATTCTTATTCACATTTAGACATTTCAAATGAATTCAAACAAACATTCTCCATGTGTTTAATATGTACTCACTCCACTCGTACACGTTAGTTGTTAACATTTTATTTAACTTGTAATTTATTTTCTTTTTTTTGTAGGTTAAATATCCTGTTGATTGCAGTGGATTCCATGAAGGCGAAGCTAAAGTGACCACGGAATATATACACAATGAATTGTAATTGCCAGAGCGTGTGTGTTTTTCAAGTGTGTTTTTGTAACTTTTCATGGTACTATATTCCCAGTTTATTTCAAACCTTAATAAATGATCTTAATAGCAATTTGTTTATTTGTATAAGTTTCATATTTGTGGTTTAATTATATTAAAAATAAATTATCACAAACTTGTAGGTTTTAAATATTT
Source organism: Calliphora vomitoria (assembly GCA_942486065.2). Lineage (NCBI taxonomy): Eukaryota > Metazoa > Arthropoda > Insecta > Diptera > Calliphoridae > Calliphora > Calliphora vomitoria. Next base: position 90,380,792 of record OW818029.2, read on the forward strand.
TAGATTATAAATTTTTTACATCCATACGACATACATACATAGATTTTAGTTTTAAACAATTGTATTTTAATATTACGTATTCTTTTTTTAATGTGAATTTCGTTTAATCCAATGTATATAAATGTATTTAGTTCTATCTCATAATTTAAAAAGATTTCAAATGAAATAAATATGAACTTAAGTAAAATTAAACTATTTTCGTTGTTTTTCAATTGCTTATCTAGAGTTTGTCAAATGAAATTTAATATCATCACAGCTGGCATATTGTTTAGTGACCGGTTCCCCAAAGGTTCTTTCTTACTCGCCCAAAAATATTTTATAAGGGAATTATTAAAACGCTCCCTCACCGAATTGGGAGGTTGGACTATAAATTTCCGGATAAAACCTGTTTTTATTGCGAGCTTTAATTAAACTAACTTCTTGTTTGTTTTCGGTCAAAATTTTTAATTGAATTTTGAACGAGTTCTTGTAGCCCGAATAGGCAGAAATTTGGCATTCATTCTTAGATCTGGGCGGTTACAGCTAAACTCAATGTGCTAAATACATTGTAATACGAAAGGATATCCATTCGAATTAAATTAGGAAGTAAGCCACTAGTGACAATGCAACATTTTCCATTGAAGAAAATATGCGAATAGTTTAATATTTTCGTCTTATGCCCGTAATTTCAACAAATAGAATTCATCAGTGATTAGTTACTTATGGAGTAAAAGTGGTAGTTTTTACCCGTAGATATTGATATGAAATTTCCTTTAGTTTGGAAATTAGCATTAGTTTGGTTTTTATATAGTTTCAATATGTAATAGATGCATTCAAAATACCTAAAGTATAAGTGTGTATATGTTTTTATAACTGATTGTCCAATTTATTAATTAATCAACGTTTCTTAATAACTTAATAAAAAAATAATAATTAACATCAGAAATAAGATAATTAGTGTGCTTGGGATCCTTTGAGGAGTCAGATTATTATTTTCAAATGGATATAACAAATTTAATCACCCAGTGCAATACCATTGTAGCATTGCAATAAAATTTTAGAAAAATTGTTAACTATGAATCAATCTTTTATTTCTAAATAAATAATAAAATGTGCACATTTTCATTTAAAACAACCACAAAGTAATCACAAGAATAAATCTAATTAAAATCTGGAATCATTTTTTCATGTTCTTGCATACCCAATCCATTCCTTCCTGCAATTGTAAAATATAAATGTAAAAATTAATAGCATTTTACTCTTATAAATAAATAGACAGAGTAATTAGTTTCTTACTTTAATGCCGGTACCCTCAACAGCAGAGCAAGCCTTAATTTGCCAAGTACGCTCTTCAAGACGCACCAGGCCTATGGCTTCCGCAACTTCAGATGATGACATTGCATTTGGTAAATCTTGTTTGTTGGCAAATATTAAAAGAGGAACTTGTTTAAGACGATTGTCCATCAGCATTTCAAAAAGTTCATTACCAGTTTCAGTAAGACGTTCACGATCCGTACAATCAATTACGTAAATCTACAAGACACATACATTTAATAGAAACCATACATACAATTTAATGGAAAACCCCGAAAACAACTACTTTTAATAAATGACATTGCTATTTGTCATGCAACTTGAAATATTGTAAATACTATAATTTCTTTTTCTTTTACCAAAACATCCGTATTTGCAAAGTAGTTTTTCCAGTATGGACGAATTTTCCACTGGCCACCAATATCCCAAACATTTAATTTAAACCCATCAGCTGCAACCGACTTAATGTTAAAACCGGCTGTCGGTGTAACCTGCAAATAAATTATTGTTATCAATTGTACATGTTGTGTGTTCGTTTCTCCTAAATGGCTAGCAATGAAATCAACAATATTGTACCGTTGTTATTTCTTCATTTGCTAATTGTTTTAATATAGTGGTTTTTCCAGCATTGTCTAAACCAAGTAATAGAATTCTTGCTTCCTTCTCTGGATTTGGCCTTAATTTACGTAGCAATGATAATAAGCCCTGTTAAAGAAAAAATAAAAAAGCAACGGTCAAAATTTAGTAATGCCATTTATTGTGTAGTATCGGCTTCACTCATTTGTTAGGTTCTTGTCTTTGCTGTCAACAACAAAAAAACACACAAATAAGTAACAGAGTTGTATGTAAAAGTAATATTTTGTAGTTTTTCCTGTTTATACCCAGCAGTTTGAAAAGTGTCAATTGGAAACCTTACAGTTTGTTGTACAAGTAGTAATATAGCTAGATATTACTACTTGTACAACAAACTAGTTCGCTGTGGCTGCTAAAGTGATAGTTAAATGATTATCATTTGCACTACATTTCGCCAGAGTATTCAGTAATAAACAATAGTTGGATATTCGTCATAAATTTTTGAAAATAAATTCAAGTAAAATCCTCTAAAATATACCACTTCGATGGCCACATGTAATGCTGAATGTGGCCATTGGAATTTTCGTTCTCTTTGATGATAAAAAAGTAAAAATAGAGAGTAGACTCATGTGTAATTCAACCAATTGCAGTATGGAATGTAAGAAAAAAGTAAAAAAATTTAATGTATTATTTACATTTAATTATGACCAACTTTTTTGAGTGTCATCTAATACCACAATATGCAACACTGTGTTGTCATTTATCATAATACAGTAGAGTTCGTTTAGAACGAAACAAATTATGCCCTAACTAATATGAGATTTACGGTTTTTGAATTTGCTTTTAATCCACTCCTCTTGCCAACAAACTCATAAAATTATGACCAAGGCGAATTAAGTACAAATAAGGTGGTGTCGATTCTACAACAAGTACAACATTTGAAAAACCACATGCAATTTCTTTTTATTTTTGTTGGCTGAAGCTGTCAATGATTTTTACGACATGGTATTTCTTAATTCCTTTTGAAGTTTCTTCCAAAAACTGTTTGTGTTCATATGATGAATTTTAGTTGCATGTCTGTGTGTAGTGGCGAAAAATACAACAAACCCAAAAGCAAAAAAAAAAACAACAGGCAACTTTGACAGTTCACTTATCTTTTAACAAAAACAAAGACCTGTTGTTTTTGTTGTAGTTCTGTCGTCACCTTCTATAAATTCGCCTCCTTGCACGTTATAGTAAATCTGCTGAATTCGTTATAACCGAACTTCAGAGTAATAAATTATACACTTCATTTAAAAAAAAAAATCATACTAAATTCCGGTTGCCATGGTAAATATTTATAAAATAAACAAAGAAATTATAAAATTGGACTTATTAAATAATACTTAATTAATGTATTTTACATACAGAAACATTCCTTACCATATTTACAATTGTTTATGCTTTAATTTATTAACACTTTTTTAATTGCACACACTTTAAAATAATTTCTTTTGTTATTTTCTCCAGCTCCAAATAAACAACAAATGTGTAGTTTTCTATTCTTGACAAAATAATTTAAGCAAAATTGTAACAACAACAGTACACTTGTAAAGTTTAATACGCACTGAGAGTTGCAGAAGCGACAGTATTTAAAAGTTAATGTGGTTGTAACTAAACTAACATTAGTGGGTTAATTTCATATACTATGGAAGAGGGTGGTGAAATAAGGCCATGTTATTGCAATGGATGTAATAAAGATCACTTAGCAACCGTTAAATGTTCGTTAGAAACAAGAGAGAAAAACAAACAATGGCTAGTTTGTGGTTTCAATGGATTCGGACAATTCGAATTTGAAAAAAAACGGAAATTGCCAAATTTTGAAGGTAATTGAATTACATACATATTAATTAATTCATTGCACAAAATATTAAGATATTGATTGCTTTTATTACTTACAAAATATGATAAACAATCAAACAAAAAGAATTATGCTAATTTTTTTGTTGATAATAAACAATTTTTAAATGTATTAAAGGTTTATAAAACAAATTTTGTATGAATATTTTGAGAAGTTTCCATTGTGTTGTCTACCACTGTATATTAGCTTCAGACATGTTTTAATTATTAGTTTATTCTAAATCTATAAATCTATTAGTGAATTTTGGAATGATGTTGATTAAGTTTGTACTCTTTACTGATTAATAAACTTGGAAGTAGATATAAGTTTTTAAGATCGGCTTGTCTACTAAACTGGTCGAATCTATATTGCTTATCTTCTGACATTAAATTTGTAAGGTATGGTGTTTAGCAGGGTTCTGTGGATGACCATATTTTAATTACATTGATTCTGAATGATATATTTGAATCGCTCGTAATTGTAAACCTTTGCTTTTGCTGATGACATATACATTTTATGGTCAGTAGAAAGCCAATTTATTTAAATTAGATAACTGGGGGGTTACCGCGTAACACAATCCGAAAACGGAAATGTTCGAAAATGTGTGCTAAATACATTGCAATTCGAAAGGATTTCCTTTCGAATCGAATTAGGGAGTAAGCCCCCTGGATGGTAACAAAATATAATATAACTGATTTATTTGACTTCGTTTTAAAGATATGTGGCTCCTCTGTTGAGATTGTTTGTAGGTTTTGCTGTCTAGGGGTTTATTTGCCAAGAAATGTTGCGCTCTTTTACAATGTCAGTAGTAAATTTCAATCATAAATTTCATGAATTATTTATTTGGTTTAGGGTTCTTAAAATCTTTTATTTTTTGAATATATTTTAGCAGGAGCCGCCAGTATGTATGTATATTCTCATAGATAATAAAAATACTTGTATTTGAAAATTTTTAGTATAAAAATACTTACGACTACATCTAATATTTTCAGCAAAAAGTCTACCCAGACCGAAAAATTAAAAGTTAATCCATTCAAATCAAATTTCACTCCAAACTAGTTTTATATATACGGTAATCATGGCACCTAATTTTATGATGATCGGTCCATAACTAGTCATAGCTCCCATATACGGCCCGCTTCAGAAAATAATTTTAACGAGTATAAATCCCTTAAAAATGTTGGTATCCGCATAAAATTCTACAGAAATAAGTTTCATGTAGACATAAATTATGCTAATTTCATGGCAATCGGTCCATAATTGGTCATAACGCCAGCTACCGAAAATAATTTACGAAATTAAATTATTGAAATTAAAAAAATGTTTCTCAGTGCAATGTATTATATGGTCATGCTTGACCGACCATACTTTGTTACTAGTTTTATTTTTCTTATATCTTAACCAAAAAAATATATCAAATGGAAATTTAAATAACGTAACGTCACGTCAGATACTAAGGCTAGCAAATAAAAAACTAGGAACGATTTTTAAATTTTATAACTTGGAAAATAAATTTATATTATTCCAAATCCTACTACCAATGGTTTTATACAAAAAGGCTTGTCAATTCGCAGAGTTATGCAATTTTGTAATGCAAGTCAAACAGGACTTCTGTTTTTGGTAACATCACGCAATCGCATGTTTTTAATATCTTCAACTCCTTAGGGTCAATTGCTGCAATATTTTTTCTGAATAAAGTGGTACTTAATTACTTCTCAAATATAATAAAAAACTTTTTTTACTAGCTTGACCCCGTGCGCTCTATCTATGTTCCAAATTTCAATAAAATCGGTTCAGCCGTTTAGGCGTGATGCTCAAACAAACAAATAAACAAACAAACTTACAAAGAAATTTATATATTTATATAGATATAGATTTGATATAATGTTATCTATCTGGAAGCTTCGAAAAATCTATTTTAACCAACACCAGAAGTATCCAGAGTCATAGAGAAATATACATAGAGCAGAAACTCTCCTGTCAAAGACCTACCTCAGTTGTCAAAAAACTAATTGGTGAGAATGTATTAGTAAAAAAAAAACTATGTAAAAACAATAACAACACTCGTATGTGTAAATTTTTTGAGTACTTTTTTTCTTTAAGTTTTTTTCTAGTTTCCGCTCTATGTATATTTTCTCTATGTCCAGAGTATATATTAATTAACAAACAGAATGAGTCAAAGTATAATAAGTTGTCATCTATGTGAAAGAATATTATTGAAAAATAGTGAGTTGTACTTGTTATCCTTTGCTTTGAGTATAAAAACGCTTTTTCTCTCGAAAACACACACAAAACTTTTTGTTATCGCATCTATGAAATCTTAAAACTCTCATTTTAGAATTTCAGTTACCTTTAAATGATAGCAACGCTGATGTATTAGTGGCCTGTTCATGGAATTGTTTGGCTATTGCTAATGACTGCTCCCTTTACTTACAAGGCTTCATATCAAATTCCCCAAAAACGGTTAAAATTATAAAGACAGATATTCTTATTAGATCTATAGATATATGTGATAAGTTTTGCTTAGTTCTGTTGGAAAATGGAAAAGTATATAAGCTACTACAGGAATGTGAAGACAAACTTAAGGAAATTACATTTCAAACTAGTCTAACACCAATTATACCCCAAAAACGTAATATATTTGGAGAGTACAGATCAACTAAACCAATTTTGAAAATAGCTCATATTGCTTGTGGTAATAATATAACAATTGCTGTTAGTACAACGAATGCTGTTTTTAGTGGAACTACACAAATTTTTCAATTTCCCAATCATCAACGTACAAAGCAATTAAAATGTGGCTTTGAACATGCGCTATTATTAACAACAAATGGCGATATTTATAGTTGGGGTAGTGGTTTGTATGTTGCATTAAAGTATATATTTCATTAATGTATTAATATTTGCTTAATTCTTTGCAGAAGAGGACAATTGGGCCTGGTAGTTTTACGTGTAGAGGAGACTCCAACTCTGATTGAAGCTTTAGCTGGTATAAAAGTAAGAAAACAAAAGTATGGCTAATGGTATATACTTACAGCTCAATATTTTTATTATATTTCTTATATTTAGATAACTAGTATAGCAACTGGTGGTTGGCACAGTGCGGCAATTTCGGCCTTTGGTGATCTATATACTTGGGGATACAACTCGAATGGTCAGCTAGGTTTACGCCTTTACAAAACTGCTGCAAAACCCCTTAAAGAGCCCTCAGTGTATCATCTACCACAATTATTAGATTTAGCAACATGTCAATGTGGCAAAAATACAAATGAAAATGTTATAGATTCAAATTGTAGTCCATTAAAAGTAGTAGCTGGTACTCGTCACACAATATTGCAAATGAGTTGTGGCTCCATATATGCTAGTGGTTGGAATTCTTATGGCCAATTGGGTTTAACAAAATCGCAAGAATATTGTGACCAGTTTAAATTTGTAATTAAATTAGAAGATGTTAGTAGTAATGTCAACGATAAACAAATTATATGTGGTAATTGGTGTACTCTAATAAAAAAATAAATATCTTAAATAAATAAGTGATTGTAGTATTCTTTTTACATAAATATTTACCTTTAATTTAAGTTCTATTTACTTTACCAATTCGGTTCTTGTAGATTTTAAATATGAAGAATTTCAATGTCAACAATAATGTTTTTATTATGTATATAATCTGATAGTTCATACAAGAGATAAATATAATTTGTATAAATTGTACATGGACATGCATTCACACATATAACTAACACTAAATACATTAATTTGTAATTCTATTTAAACTCTTTCGATATGTTTGTTATAAAATTAAAACAAAAAAAAAAAAAAAAAATAGATATAAATCTCATGAAAATAAATGAGTTTTTGTTTACTTAAAATTTTATTTAAAATGTGTATACAATAAATTAAATGAAGCACACAAAGATGTAAAATTCTAAAAACATAAAATAATAAGTAGTATTTAAATCTTTACTACCAAACGTTATGGAAAGCAAAATATTTTGCTTTTTATCTACACCATTTCCAATTGAATTTCAGAAATTTCCATTTATATTTCAGAAATTTCTAATTGAATTTCAGAATATTCCATTAATATTTCAGAATTTTCCATTTATATTTCAGAAATTTCTAATTGTATTTCAGAAACGTCCATTTGTAAGCAATACAAATATAAATTTCTGAAATAAAAATGGAAACTTCTGAAATATAGTTGAAATATTCTGAAATTCAATTTGAAATACAATTGGAAATGGTGTAGTAATATTAGCAAGAAATTGGAACAAATTGAATTTTGATAAATTCTAGGAATTTTAGCTTTTTATTTTTTATAAAAATTGTTTTTAAAGCAATCTCATACGATTATGGAATTAGAGTGTTTTTCAATTATAAAAAACAACAATTAAGTTTTAGTCAGAATTTACAGAGAATCGTTTCTATGCTGCAAATGTACCTACAAATATTTTGTTTTTTATTACAATTTGTTAAATTTTAAAATAATAGTAAATTTTTAAAGTTTCTGTCAGAAACTTTAGCCTAACTTACATACCAGCTTTTTGAATAGATCTGGCAGAAATACTTTCGAGAATATTCGCCAGAATTATGAGGATCGTATTCATTTTTATTTGAAGTTTATTTTCGACAACAATAATATAAAATACATGGACATTTTGTGGTATTTAAATAGTATTCGACAAATTTCAAATTAAGCTTGAAAATTCGAATTTTAATTATATTTGAGGGCAATTTCATATATTTTCCAGTTTCGAACATAAAAATTTTGAAAAAAAAACACAAAATTTACATGAATAAAGCTTTTTAAGATGTGTCCGAAAATTCGAATTTAAATTCGATCAATATTAATTTTAAAATTTATTTTCTTCCTTTTAGAGAAACTTGAAATTTTCGAATTTTAATTCGTATTAAATTCTGAGACTATATAGAAAATATGTAACGTGGTTTTGTCTTCGGCTGAGGCAACTCGGTCGTGTCCAGGGTCGACTTACGGATCCACAAACCTTAAATAATAACACTTGTATTTACCCTTTCAGGGGGTTAATATTAATAAATCTTTTTATTGAATTTTATTCTTAGTTTAAATACAATTATAAAAAGATACTACGAAAATAGCTACGATAAGATACGTCGGTTGGTTCGGCAACAAGGATCTCGTTCTCGGGTTCTGGATTCGGTTTTTCGGGTGATTCGGGTTTTGTCTCTCGACTAAATTAGATTTCGGCTGGTTCGGGTTTTAGATTTAGGATCGGCTTAATGCAGGATCGGGTAGTATATTCGGGATCGTTGCTAACAGGTTCGGGTTTATATCAGGATCGGCTTAACGCAGGTTCGGCGTTCTGCATTCGGGTTTATGACGACTTAAAAATAATATAATACAAATAATACATGGGTTCTTAGCTTAGTGGAACAGGCGACCGAAGTCACGGTAAGAACCGGCGACCGAAGTCACGGTAAGAACAGGCGACCGAAGTCACGGTAAGAACAGGCGACCGAAGTCACGGTAAGAACCGGCGACCGAAGTCACGGTAAGAACAGGCGACCGAAGTCACGGTAAGAACAGGCGACCGAAGTCACGGTAAGAACCGGCGACCTAAGTCACGGTAAGAACCGGCGACCGAAGTCACGGTAAGAACAGGCGACCGAAGTCACGGTAAGAACAGGCGACCGAAGTCACGGTAAGAACAGGCGACCGAAGTCACGGTAAGAACAGGCGACCGAAGTCACGGTAAGAACCGGCGACCGAAGTCACGGTAAGAACAGGCGACCGAAGTCACGGTAAGAACAGGCGACCGAAGTCACGGTAAGAACAGGCGACCGAAGTCACGGTAAGAACCGGCGACCGAAGTCACGGTTATTTATTAATTGGATAATACTCAACCCAAGGCCGAGTATTACCTTAAAAAAATAACAACTAATTTCACGAAAGTAAAATTAGTCGGCTCTTCAGTTATATTTCTATAATTTCCGAGACTTGAGGTGGAGATTCTCGTCTTGTGTGAACCGCCCCGAATGTAACAAAACCTTCTCTACTTATACATATTTCCAAATAAACTAAATGGGAATTATATGACTGATTGTTGTATTTTGCTTAATATTAGTGTGTTGTGTGTGGGTACGAACACAAGATGTTGGTATGAAATGTTTATGTTATTGAATACGTTGTAAGATGTATGAAAACAATAGGGGGGTTCAGACGAGATATAATAAAAGGAAATTATTATAACATGTATTATATTTTATACATATAAAAATATGAATAAAATGAAGGAACAAATATAAGCGGTATAAAGGGTACTTTATATACATGTATGTAGACATAGTCAAGGGACTAAGTCTACGTTACATCCCCCTCCTTCTTTGGAGAGCGATGCTCTCATCGGAGATCTGATTGATTTGTGGTCCTTAGACCCGCACTACCTTAAAGGTAATATTAACCTTCCGAATGGAAGGCTCGGCCCTTAACAAAATATGCTATTCTACAGCTTAGAAATAAGGAATTATAATATAATGTTGCTATTCTACAGCTTTTTTTTTTTTTTTTATAAATAATTTTTTTTTTCCTATAAATACATATATAAATAATTATATCTCAACCATCGCTACCACTCGGCAATGCCCCTGGCATCGTAAACGAGCGAAATTACGGTTGAGGATCGTAACCTTTAAAGGAGGGAACGAAGGCCGATGAATAAGGTACTGCATGTGCTTCGTGTACCTCTTAGGTCGGTTTATCTTAATATTTTGGAAGACCTGCTCCTCAGTGTATTTGGGATACCTCCGGGCCTTCGGTTTCGGTGTCTTCGGAGCGGTAGTCCGATTATTACCCGACACTTGTGTGATCTTGGATGTCGTCGGTAATTCGTTGGCAGCGCATCCAGATATTACGGTCGGTATCGGTCGGGCCGAACGAACTGGCCTTGGTGGTGCCCCGACTGTTACTCGTGGATCCGTGATGGACACTAATGGTGCTTCGGGTATTAGTGGTGGACGAGACGCTGGGATTGTCGTTGCATTATGTACAATCCTAACCCGACGTTGTACTGGAGTACGGTAAGCCAGTGGAGGGGGTGGCTGCGCATGAGCGAGTGGAGGTCGTATCTGTATATCTGAGATAATACGAGGCCTTGTCTCGGGGGGTGGCACGAAAGCTGAAGGTTTTTCTGCTTTTGGTGCCCATTTCTGCATTATTTTCCTTGGCATTGTAGGATTTCTCGGCATGTACCTCTGTTTGATTGGCTTTTGGTGTCGTAGGCGAATCTCGTGAGTAGCGACCGTGCATAATCCTTTAACTTCGTTGAATCGGGTCTTATGAGTCTCCAATAGTGAAGTAAGTTCGTCATTTTCATCCTCGGAAAGAAAATCGCGACTAGTGAGTGAGTAGAGGGTTTCGGCTTCTTCGGAAAATGTAGATCGTTCAAGGACTTCCCCGTTTAAGCGTAATTCAAAGTTTAAAGCACTTAGAAAATCAATGCCGAGAATAATGGGTTCCGCCAGAGTGGAAATAACCGAAGCTTGTAGTTGTGTTCTATTCCCCTTATAGGTTGCTTCAATCGGGAATACGTCCAGATACGTTGCAAGTGATTGATCGGCCATTTGTACAATGCCTTGGGAACTGAGGGGGTTGACGCCCAAACTAAGTAAGTGCTGTTTTAAAGGTTCTCCTATGTAGGTACGAGATGCCCCTGTATCGATAAGGGCGTGCACTATCTTTCCATTAATCCCGACCGGTATATAATAACGGCCATCGGCTTTTGCAAATGGTTGTTCCTGAATCGGATTTACCTGATTTCTACACCTACAGTCCCGAGAAAACACACCATCGAGTCCGCAGTATGAACAGAATAAACGAAATGGCATCGTGCAAGTCGTTCGTTTGTGACCAGTTCTTTTACACCTCCAACATCTCGTCTCACGACTGTAAACTGAAACAGCAACCATGTGTGAGGTTTGAGGTCGTTCTTCGCGTTTTAGAGTTTCAAACTCATCCGTTAGAGACATAAGTTCGTCTAAATTGTTGAAATCGTTTCGACGGACATAATGCCTATATTCTGTTCGAAGACCATCATAAATTCTATCTAAGTGGTTCTGCCGCCGAAGTTGAGGGTGTTGTCGGGACATCGTAAGCATGGTAAGCATGTAGTCCTTCGCACGTTCTCGTCCATTCTGCTTGCGGTTATAAAAATTTTGTTCGAGATGCGAAAGATACCGATTAGGTAGAAAGAACTTCTCTATCTCCTGTCGGAAAACAGCCCACGTGTTAATGGTATCTCGCTTTACTCGGTACCACTTTAGAGCGTTACCACTGAGTATATTAAGCATTGCTGGAAGCAGACGATCAAACGGTATGTGGTAACTCTCGGCTAATTCCTCAAATCGTTCAAGGAATTCCATAAGATCGGTTTCTCCCGAGTAGTTTAAATTCCATTTTTGGATAGACATCATGATCTCGGTATCTGACAAGTCGCATCTCGGCGGTTTTGAAGGGACAGGTAATGAAATGGCCTCTTCGTATACTACAGACTTCTCGGCAGATTGAATTTGTTCTTCCAACTCCCGAAGTAAATTTTCAGTTGAAGCCCTCATTCGTTTGGTCCGAAGATTCTCCGATAACTGCCTTCGTAGGTGTTCAACCGTAAATCCCTTCGTTGGTATACCGGCATTTCGGCACTGCTCGATCAACTGGTCCTTTCGTAAAATATAAATCCAACCGACTGAATCTTTCTGAAGTGTTTCGCTTGTTGATGGCTTATCGTGTTTGCTATTTTCGTAATTTTGACTCGATTCTTCCTCGTTGGCGCTGGTATCATTTTTTCCGCTATTCGATTTGGAATCGGGTCCCTGCTCGGGCGCCATTTTGTAACGTGGTTTTGTCTTCGGCTGAAGCAACTCGGTCGTGTCCAGGGTCGACTTACGGATCCACAAACCTTAAATAATAACACTTGTATTTACCCTTTCAGGGGGTTAATATTAATAAATCTTTTTATTGAATTTTATTCTTAGTTTAAATACAATTATAAAAAGATACTACGAAAATAGCTACGATAAGATACGTCGGTTGGTTCGGCAACAAGGATCTCGTTCTCGGGTTCTGGATTCGGTTTTTCGGGTGATTCGGGTTTTGTCTCTCGACTAAATTAGATTTCGGCTGGTTCGGGTTTTAGATTTAGGATCGGCTTAATGCAGGATCGGGTAGTATATTCGGGATCGTTGCTAACAGGTTCGGGTTTATATCAGGATCGGCTTAACGCAGGTTCGGCGTTCTGCATTCGGGTTTATGACGACTTAAAAATAATATAATACAAATAATACATGGGTTCTTAGCTTAGTGGAACAGGCGACCGAAGTCACGGTAAGAACCGGCGACCGAAGTCACGGTAAGAACAGGCGACCGAAGTCACGGTAAGAACAGGCGACCGAAGTCACGGTAAGAACCGGCGACCGAAGTCACGGTAAGAACAGGCGACCGAAGTCACGGTAAGAACAGGCGACCGAAGTCACGGTAAGAACCGGCGACCTAAGTCACGGTAAGAACCGGCGACCGAAGTCACGGTAAGAACAGGCGACCGAAGTCACGGTAAGAACAGGCGACCGAAGTCACGGTAAGAACAGGCGACCGAAGTCACGGTAAGAACAGGCGACCGAAGTCACGGTAAGAACCGGCGACCGAAGTCACGGTAAGAACAGGCGACCGAAGTCACGGTAAGAACAGGCGACCGAAGTCACGGTAAGAACAGGCGACCGAAGTCACGGTAAGAACCGGCGACCGAAGTCACGGTTATTTATTAATTGGATAATACTCAACCCAAGGCCGAGTATTACCTTAAAAAAATAACAACTAATTTCACGAAAGTAAAATTAGTCGGCTCTTCAGTTATATTTCTATAATTTCCGAGACTTGAGGTGGAGATTCTCGTCTTGTGTGAACCGCCCCGAATGTAACAAAACCTTCTCTACTTATACATATTTCCAAATAAACTAAATGGGAATTATATGGCTGATTGTTGTATTTTGCTTAATATTAGTGTGTTGTGTGTGGGTACGAACACAAGATGTTGGTATGAAATGTTTATGTTATTGAATACGTTGTAAGATGTATGAAAACAATAGGGGGGTTCAGACGAGATATAATAAAAGGAAATTATTATAACATGTATTATATTTTATACATATAAAAATATGAATAAAATGAAGGAACAAATATAAGCGGTATAAAGGGTACTTTATATACATGTATGTAGACATAGTCAAGGGACTAAGTCTACGTTACAAATACTGTAAAAAAAAATGATGATTCAAGAACATTTAGAAATTTTTTTCAAAATGTTTTAGTTCAAATAAAACTAAAATTATTTTTTAAAGAATCTTCAAGATGATCCTCGAGATTATAAAAAGCTTTAAACAATTTTCGGATATAAGTTCTTATTTTCGAACCAAATTTAAAATGTTCGGATATAATATGGCATTGTCATCAGATGTTTGCATAAATGCCAAATTTCTGCCTATTCGGACTACGAAAAATGGTTAAAAATGACATTCCACAAAATAAATTGTACAATTCACAATCGGTGTCGTAGCGTTGTATCGTTGTGTGTCGTAATTTTTTGTATTAATGTTTTGTTTTTGTTTCGAAAATTTGTTTGAAAAATATTTATGAAATACAACGATACAACACTACCACACCGATTATGAATTGGACAAATATTTTTTTTTAATTTTTTATTAAATTTTTTATCTCTAAAAATACTTTTGACTTTGCGTAACCACTTTTTAAGCACAATTTTTTTTTTTTTTGACATTGCTTACTCTTACAAGTGTAACTACATATTTGTTTTGAACCATTCTAAGTAAAATACGGGTTTGAAATAAATCAAAGAATTCGAATGTGTTTTATTTAGTAGTAACGTCTTGTTCGTCAAATATTTGCCATGTGTGACCACACCTTTAGTAATGGTATAGATACAAAATAAGTCAAAAATTTAGGTAATCGTGTTTATTGGCTTATATTTCAGCCTTTTTGAACCGATTTTGCAACCGAAACGTGACTATAGCGATTATATTGATGTATCAATTGTTTATGTAAGTTAATTGGGGGCTTCGAAAAGTATCGACTCCACTATATATAATAATACATAAATTACAATGGTGAAGGATATAAACAACTCTTTTATTATTCTTTTTTGTTTTCTGTTGATTCTGACTAAAACTTGTAAATATTACTAACACGGAAAAACTGCTTAAAGGCTTTGATTTTGACAAATATAGATGTCATGGAATGAATTTTGAAACTAAAAAGGACATACATAATAATTTAAATTATTTTCTTAAAACATTTAAAATGTTGAAAACTTTGTACCTAAAAAAATTTTTAAATAAAAAAATTAATAATAAAAGTTTAGGTATATGTAATAATAAATTACTGATTTAATACACTTAAAAATGGAACATTGTCGGTTGAAGTAGAACTACAATCATTGACACTTTGCTCAAAACTGTTGTCGCCACTTGTGTTCGTAACACTAGTTAAACTGGATTCATTGTTGGAGCTACGATTCTCTAAGAAACTTAAATTCGGTATAGAATCATCATCTTCCTCTAGTTCAATCTCGGCTCCCTCATTGTCATGCTCATGTTCAATTCCATTATAGTCCTCTTCTATGGACTCTAGTTGATGTCTCGAGGGATTTTCGCTGAAATTCATGTTTGCCACCAAACAGGGAATATTTAAATCTTCATCATTGACAGCACACTCATCAAAGCTGCCCCTTCGGTGGCCCGTAAAGTTCAAAGCCACTGAGGGCACATTTTCAAAATTATTACTTGGCTGATGCTGTTGCTGTTGTGGCTCAACGTCATCCCTTTCACCATTTAGATTTAATGCGCTTATCGCTGGCAAATCTTCATTGTGTATTTCAGCATCGTTGTCAGGTTTTAGCTCTTCTTCCTTAATGTCAATATTTAATGGTTTACTTAAAACTAATATTGGTATGCTATTCAAGTCTGGATGTTGCTGTTCGTGGTGCTCCACAATATTTGGTTTGCTATAAATTAATGATGGCGTACTATTTAAACTATCATCGTCATCTTCCTCTTCATAAGGTTGAGATATTCTTTCGGAGCTATTATTTAGTGCGGACAAATTTGGCAATACGTTTTCACTCACCTCCGAGTAATTCGTTGTAGTCATGGTTGTTGTTGCAGCTATTATTTTACTATTAGCTGCATTCATTAGTTCCGATAGATCCGGCATATTATTTGTTGAAGCTGAAGACATCGCTGACATACTTTCATTATTAGAGTGTGTATTCATTTGATGATATTGTTGTTGTTGTTGTGGACGCTCCTCTTTACTGTTTGGGGTCTTGTGGTTTATATTATTTATATTGGCAGTTTGTTGTAGTAATTGATTTGATTGCTGTTGTTGCTGCTGTTTTAATAATCTCGCTGATTTTAGTAACCTTGGTGGGGGTTTTGGAGGCGCCGTCATAATTGGCTCTTCAGTGTTTTCATTTATGGTTGGTATTTTTTTATCAACATTTTTATGATATTTCGTATAATAGTCTTTATTAATATCCATGCTTATATTTTCTTGTAAATCTTCTGTATTTGGATAAAAGCGTGTGTCATTTACTGTCTCTTCAATATCGTTAAAAACATCTAATTCAAATTCAAATTCTGCGGCGGGACCATTTGTAGGACGAGACGGTTTGGGTTCTAAAAGAAACAATTATAATTTTTTGCCAACATTTTATTAAAGCAAAAATTATTGTTTTTTTTTTTTTTTGCATTTATAAACTTGTAACAAAATTTAAAAATGTCTATGATTAATAACAGAGTAATTATAATAAATAAACTTTAGCCAAATTAAAATTTACTTTCAAATTATAAAAATTGTATTATAATAACCAAAAACATGCATTTTCAAATTATTTTTTATAGTTTCAGTGCATAATGTAATTCTTATTTTTGTGAATATTTTACACTATATAATGCATTTATTTCAATTTTTAGGAAATTTTTTGGGAATAAGCTGATGATAAATATGCCGAGTGAACAGTACGGATATAACTATTGACATTAACTATAGAGCATTTAAAATTATGAAAAACCAAGATATTTTTTTTTTTTTTGCGGTTTTAAAAAAGTTCACGCACCAAACGCAATAAAGATTTTTATTAAATATTTTCAATTATTTTGAAATACAATAGGTATATCTTATTTTAATAATAATTGCGGACATACTTCAAAAGATAATTTTAAATATAAGAAGTATACCTCACACTTGCAAAAAAATAATATTTTAGAAATTGGTGTTGGTGCGTGATGTTTTTGATTCCAAAACTGTTTTTATTCAGTTTTTTCCTTCTCCTGTAAAGTAACTGAAAGTTGAGATACGACCTTTCAATATTAAGACATCGATATGTTTCCACTGTAGAAGGGTATAATTTTAAACACATTTTTTGGATGCTTTTCTAGATTCACAGCTTTGTTAATTTAAATATAGAGAAAACTACACCATAGCATTTCAATAGTATGTACTATGCCTTTTTTTTTGCAATATTAAGTGAAATTATTGAACGTTTGATTTGTTTATAGCTAAAGGCATGAATTTTGTTTTTGTTATCTTTATTATTTAAAATGTTGAATTGTATAAACAACTAAATAGTCTTTATAATATTTTGGAAATTCTTACAACACATATTCTAAATTGTCTAAAGTATATCTATAAATTTATGTATAAGTATATATGTAGTACATATTTTTAAACCTATTTCCTAATAAAAGCTAAAAATATTCATTATTCATTTGTTTTGGGAAAATCCTAACACACTATTTCCCATTAATATTTTTGTTTATAGTTATTGATATCTATTTATTGACTTATCTTTGAAATATTTTAAGTCTGCCTAATTAATTCAGTACATGATAGAAGTTATCAAAAAAAATTATTTGTTTAAATATGAAGGACGACTTCATTGTTTTAATAAAGAAATATTTGTAGTTATGTATTACAATATATAAATGGAAAAACCCACTGACTGTTATGATGATTCATAAACAATGGATTTTCTTTCATCTTAAATAATTTAAAATCTTCCAAACAAAAACCTTTTTAAATAATTTTATATGCCAAAAAGTATGAAAAATTTCCAAAAAAATAAAGTTAACTGTACCGTTTTTTATGCGCGCAAGTTTTAGTTACCCGGCGTATACTTTGTAAATTAATTTTATAAAATATATTTAAATCATTATACCTATATAACATACATATCGCTCATTTGCTGCAACAACGTCATAACTCAAAATCCGAATTTTTTGAACTGAGTAATACAAAATATGCGCCGTTCTATAGTCTTTCATATAGTTTTATCAGTTTTCAAAAAAGTCAATTATTTTTTGTGTGAGAGTGTTTTTTTGTTGTAAACATCATAATTAAAATTCATGTTTTCTCGTTTTTTTTTTTTTTTTGACAAGTAAAAATTTGGATTAAATAAAGATTAGAAAGATATTAACATTTACTATTTAAATCAGGTTTTATTTCTGAAATCGCATGATTTGTTGAAAATTTATGTTAGAAATATTAAAATGTCATAAAACATTCAAATCCGTTTTTCTCGAAACGACTTTTATTGAATTATGACGTTGTTGCAGCAAATGAGCGATATGTATATAATTTCCTTAGCATTTTTATTCATGGATTCAAAAAGCTCTGAAAAATTTTTGAATCCTCTTGAGGACCTCTATCTATAGTTGAAATTCGGCATACTTATTATTAATAAAAGACAGAATTTTAGATTCCGATTAAACAGAGGACACGTCAATCTAATACACAAGTAAATAAATAATAATTGTAATATTAAATTGTCTGCTTACCATTCAATAGCTCAGCAACAAAATCTGCCGCACGATAGAGTTTTGATTGTACCAACAAATGTAAGAGTACACCCAATGTGGGTCTTTCTTGTTTGCGTCCAGATGAACCCCACTCATCAAAGAGTATTTGTGAATATAGTCGCGATTCTCCAGGCCGACGTATTGCATTCTCTATTAAACGAATATGATCATTGTTATATTTACGTTCATACGATGTTCCAGAGGCAATTTTCTCCAAATCTTCCGCTGTACCAAATGTTTGATTGTTAATTTCCTTTGGTATGATTTCCATTAATGTTTGCCAATAATTGTCATCGTCGAGGATAACAGCCAAGTTGTACAAATCTTTAGTGTGAACATTTCGCAATTCAGTGTTGCGGTTATATGACGAGGACATTATTTTCTAATTTATTTATTTTTTTGTTTGTCCAACAAAAGTTTGCACAAACAATTTTAGCATAATACCGAATCTTATCGGTTGTCTAGAAAGATTTTCTACTCAAAATCACTGTAGTCGTTTATTTAAAAACAAATTTAACACTGATAAGAAAAAAACATTATTTTTTGTATGTATGATTTTGTTTTATTTGCCAATTATTGTTATAATAATAAAGAAAAATCAACAAGTTTTCTACACAAAATTACTACACCCAAAAGCGAGCGGCTACTTTTCGCGAGGGTACTTTCGTATTTCTTTTTCTATTTTGTTGTTTTTGTTACGACCAGCTGATTAATAGGGCTCTATCAGGGATGGCAAAATTGGTACAATTGTACTTTTTTTGGTACAAATCGATCTTGAAAAGTACAATGGTACACCAATGACTCATATATATAATATATTAAAACCAATTTACGAAATATTAACAAATAAACTGTTTAGAATTATACTTATGAGTTATGCAATAATTATTTTTTTTAATAATGAAAGTTATAGCAATTAATAATACAAAAGTTTTTAAAATAGCGGCATTTGACCAGTCTTGTCACACTCGTAGTTTTAAATGTTTTTCAAACCAAAAAGTATATAAATAAGTTTAAGCCATTATTTTCAATTTGTATTAAATGGAAATTTGATTGCTTTAAATAAACACATGTCTGTGTTTGTCACTCAGATAACACAGTTTTGGTTGTTATAACCTAATTTGTTGCTAATCGAATGATTCATTCTTAATGACAGAACTTTTCTGCTGTGGCTGAAAAATGTTACGATGGGTGACAAAAATTCATTGAAACTTTAAAAAAATCCCGAAATTTCACTGGAATTTAAAAAAATATTTGGTACAATTACTGTCGAAAAAGTACAATTTCTGATGCTGATTGGTACAATGTTTAAATTCCATTTGCCATCCCTGGGTTCTATCAAGGCGAATTTATAGAAGGTGACGCCAGAACTACAACAAATACAACATGTACAATAACAACAGGTACTTTGTTTTTGTAAAAAGATAAGTGAACTGTCAAAGTTGCCTGTTGTTGTTTTTGCTTTTGGGTTTGTTGTATTTTTCGCCACAACAACCACAAGTATATTGACAGTTCACTTGTCTAAGCAACTGAATATAAAAAATAATCAGCTGTTCTTGTGAGGTCACCTTCTATAAATTCGCCTTGATGGGGATGATTGAAAGGGTTGATTGACAATCCGGGATTTTTCTGCGCTGTCGTTCCAATTGTTTCCAGTCGTGGAAAGTTGGTAAAACAAATACAAAATACGACTCTGTGTTTTTAGACACAGTGTTGCCACCCTAGGAGGATGAGGTTACTAGCGAGGAACGAGTAAATTACTCGTTCCTCGCTAGTTTTTATTTCATTCATTCATTCTTTCCGTTTTAGTTTTTTGTTGTGGTCCTCGAAATTTTTTTTTAAAACCTTTTTATTAAAATATTATAAAATAAAACGGTAATTTTAATAAAATTTTGTATTAAAATATTAAATGAACATGTGTGGTTAAAATATTTAGTAAAAAGTTTCATATGGTTATAGTAAAAAGTGTTAAACAATTTTAATTAAGGTGTGGTTTGAGACAAGCTTATTAGTTATTCATTCTTTGGCTTACTAATTGTATAAAGTGACGAATATTTAATTTAATATATTATTTGTTTACGTTGCGCTATCATCACAATGCGTCAGGTGTCAAAACAATTATATATATTTTAGAATTTAAATTACAGACCAACTAAAATGAATAATGCTGTAATTATTTATTCAATAGAAAGTCGAAATTTTGTGAACACTATTGTTATTAATTAAATTAATTATAAACTGACCACACCTACATACATTCATAAATTCTACAGACACACTCGTTGGTATAAAAGTGTTAATTTTAATTAGTTTTGTTCGTTTATAATAAATATTAACGTTTTTCAGAAGATTACCTTTAATTTGTTTATTCCTATTGCTTTTATGAATGTGTTGTAGATATTTATTTGTTTAGAAATCATTGCAATTTTTATTGCTTTGTTTAGGTAATTAACAAAAATTTGTTTATTTGTTTCATTCGATAAAAGAGATGTACATTGTTAAATTCCATTATTGAATTACAAACTTATTAAAAAACCTCCCTCACCTATTGTAATTATCCACCACCATTGGTTATGGAATGAAAAGGTAAACAAATTATGTACTTGAAAGTATTGATTTTATATTTTTATAATCACATGAAAATAATATTTTCATCTCTTTATGTTTCTTGCAAATTTGAACAGAACATATTTTTAAAGTATTAAAAAAGAAAATGGGTTGAAAATAATAATATTTATACGTACTTGTAATGTATAAAATATTTCTTATAACAAGCGTGACCACTAACAAATATTGATGATTACCAAATGTTGAAATTGCCAAAATAATCTTTTAAAAATATATATTTTAGGAAATACCTACATATTCTCGAAGATTTCTATTTTGGTAACATTAAAATACCCATTCAGGTCTAGCACCTAGCTACGGTTACCGAAATAACTACAATTACCGTTAACGGTATAATAACCTTACCGATATATGAGGAGCCGCAGAACAAAATGTACTTCTTTACTCATTAAACATTTTTGGGAAATTGATTTTTATTTTTTCGCCCTCTTAAAAAACTTCATGAACCTGATACATCTAACTGCCACAATTAACCACATTAAATGTTAAGGATCTTTAATATAAAACCATTTTTATATAAAAATAACTTTTTTAAACGATTTTTTTAACGATAATATTTTGAATGAATGTTTTTAATCCTGATCTAATATATGTATAAACAAATTACACATTCAAATTAAATATATTATTTTTGTCGTTTTATACTTACAAATATCATAAAAATACCAGAAAACCAATTTTTCTGCGGCTCCTCATATGAATTCGTAAATACCGTTACCGATATTTAAAAAAAATTTAAATCATAAAAATATATATATTTTTAAAATTAAATTGAATAATAGTAGACCGTATACATAAAAATATTTGGTATTGAGTTAGGTTAGTGTTCCTATTCTGGAAAAATTTCCAACGTATACTTTTTAGAATAATAAATAGTATTTTACCTTATTTTAGGTGGTTTCCTAATATTTTTTAATAAATTTGTAGTAATTTAATTTTTTAATGAAGTACTTTTTTTTTTGTTTAAATAGTACTTGTTAGTAAAAATAAAAAAAGAACATAAAAATATCTAAAATGCTTTTATTTATTTATTATGTGTTTATTTTAATATTTATTTGTTTACACTTTATCTTATTACTTAAAGAGGTTAGCAATAAATATATTCCTTTTCTACTTTTACATTTTGTTTTGTTGTAATATTGATAATAAGTTTATGTATTATTAGTTTTGGAGGAAAAATTAAAAAAAAACGTTTTTGAAACAATTCTATATACTAAAAACTAAAACTAGGTTAAATAAGGTAAAATTTATAAAGAGATTAGCTCATTTATGTGCTGGAATTCTGAGTGTTCACATCTTCTGAAAAAGTTTTCTGTTAAATTATTTAATTTAACATTGATGGTAGGAAAATCTACGCGTTGAATAGTGCCAGGGAAGTTTAAAAATCATTTTTAAAAGCTTGTTTTGTGCCACTTGGAGCTTTTTCCTGCGTGTGCTTTAAAATAAAAAAAAATATTTTTATTTAAATTTTTATTTTTTATACAAATTTATATTGATGATACGTTATTTTGGTCATAGAGAAAGAACAAGAGCGGAAACTAGAAAAAAACTCAAACAAAAATTTTACTCAAAATAATCACTCATACGATTGTTGTTTTTGTTTTCACATAGCTTTTTTTACTAATACATTCTCAGCATTTAGGTTTTTGACAACTGAGTTAGGTCTTTGACAGGAGAGTTTCCGCTCTATGTGTATTTCTCTATGATTTTGGTTTTAGAAAACAATAATTCAAAAAAACGTATGACACATAGCATAATGAGTAATTGAAAAAATTAATTTTTTTTATTCAAATATATTTCTAGTTTCATTAGCGGTATTCATAATGTAGAGTACTTGGCCTAGTAAAAAAGCAGAAAAGCTATTTATTGACAAACATTCCAATTTCTAATGTATTTTGTTTTTAGTTTTTTGATATTGTGCTCTTTTACTACATTACCAGGCCAAGTACTCTACATTGTGAATACCGCTATTATAATTCAGATTTGAAAATTTTGTATCAATATCTTAAGTAGTTTTCATTTTATATAGTTTTTTGCTTCTCGTTTAAACTTATGAAAAGTGATGATATGTTATTTTGCATTTTAGTTGACGATATACATATACAATTGGTAATAACTAGCAACAGAAAATCAATTGACACAGAAGAATTACGATGTAAATAACCGAAATATTGTCAATCCAAACTAACATCTTTAAGCCACAACAGCCATAACTGGCTTTAATTTGTTTATATACATTTTGATTTGAAACTGTTCTCCACAGATTACACAGATTTGTAACAGCTGGTTCCAGTAGTATGACAATAGAAAACAAACAAAATAAAACGTTAAAATTGTTGTGATTTGGAAAGAGGGAAAAATATATATCGCACTAGATGCCTATTGAAAATTGTGGTTTTTCTCTTGTTCTGTAAACTACAACAATTGAAAAATGGTTGTAGAACGTGAAAAAATCATACGGTTCGATATTACTTTTTTTGGGAACTGTCATTTGTTTCATATCTGTAATAATCTGTGCAGTTCTCAAAAAAAGATCCAAAAAATTTGTATGAAAATAGAAAACAATGGCCTTTTAACAACTCGATAACAACCCTAGTGTTGTGTTTGGGGTCGTTGTCGTGCTGGAATCTTCAAATTAAGCCATTATTTTCCTTAGCGTATGGATACACAACATCATTTCAAATGGATCTGTCTGTATCCATATTTTTTTAATATGTATTATTTGAATTAGTCTTATTTGAATAATTGAACATTAATTTCAATAATAAGAATTTTTTTTCTTTATTTTAGTCAATTACTGGATTTGAAACATAAACGAATTTAACTACAAAAAATGTGCCTTTAAAGAACGATTAAAAAGTTTTTAAAACAAAATGTTTCAACTAAAATCGTCCTTAAAAATGAACTGCCGTCAACTATTGGCATTTATATTAATATTAACTGTAGTAAAAGCACAATTACCCAATGATCCACAAACATATCAGCCTCGTTATAATCCACAATATACAAATACACAAACAAATCAACAAGTCGGTTCTACTCAGTATGATAATCCGCTGTTAACCTCTATACAGGATCAGCAACAGTTGGCGGGAAATACGAATACGCTTAACAGCGGCAGTGTTTTGGGACAACAAAATTACAATAACTATTATGATTCACAATCGAATGTAAATCGTCAGCTTTCCGGTGGAGTTGGGAATACATTGACTGGCCAGAGTCCTGCTTACGATCCATTTAATCGCAATTTAAATACAAATAGTTTTTCTTCGATTGGTAATAGTTATGTGGATACATATAGTGATGAGCTTAATTACTGTCCAGAGCATTGGATATCGTATAGACAAACGTGTTATCGTTTCATACGTTCACCAAAACGTAATTGGATTGATGCGAAGAAAATTTGTAAAGCTTACAATGCTGAATTGTTGAATGTCGATAATGTTGAGAAACATTCATTTATTTTAAAACAACTGATATTGCAAAATCATCGTCAAAATCGTTTCTGGACCTCAGCCCATCAGACGGGCGTCAATAGTTGGAGCAACGACGACGGCACGCCATTCTTAATGATCGAGGATTCGTTCTCGTTTGATGAAGAACAGGCCATTGAGAATGAAGATTTACATGACAATCGTTTCTTGGTACAACATAGTGCAAATGATTATAATAATCGTAATAATCCCAATCAATATTACAACACCATTAGTGGTTCAGCGAACAGAAATCAAAATAATCTGCGTGGTTTTACTGGTAAGTATGAAGAGGTTATAAACAAAGATCATTTATTAATGCTCGTTAAAGTGATTTTCGGAAGTGGGTATTGTATTGGAGACCAATTATAAAATTAGGTCGCTTGAATTAATTCCGTATAAAACTTATTTGAGTTATATAAATTTATAAATTTAACCCGCATTCTTAACTTTAAGGATAAATTCATAAATTACTCACTGTACAAAAGTAAATGTTGAAAAGAGGGACAAATATATATCACAATCGTTGCCTATTGAACATTGTATCTCGCTCTGCAAACCACAACCATTGAAAAGTAGTTGTAGATCGTCAAAATAACCATACGGTTCGATATTAATTTTTTGACAACTGTAATTTGTTTCATATCTGTAATAATCTGTGACATTTGTGTTTCATAATAATATCTAATGTGAAAAACACAGATTATTACAGATATGAAACAAATGACAGTTGTCAAAAAATTAATATTGTTAAAGGTATTTATAGACGGCAATATTGAGTATTAACACTTTTCAAATTTAAAATATTATTGAAATCATTCAGTATATCAAGAAATCGTTTCGAAAAAACATATATTGTTTACACGATAGCATTACAAATATTTTATTTCTTTGTTGATTGATATTTTTCTGCAAACTTTATTTTATATTTTCTTGACATTTTTGTTTGCCTTATTTGTATTTATGAATACATACCCGTTTTTTTTTTTAGTTTTAAGTTTTTGAATTGTTTTAAACAAATTTTGAATACCGACCGTAAATCAAAAAAATCATTCGTATTTTTAGAAAATCTATTGCAAATTTTGTTTAGACGATGAAATTGTATTATGATGCTTGAGTTTTTGACAAGTTAAGAGTCTACCTTCCGCAGATTTTAAATCCACAAACAGATTTTAAAACAGTTAAGTTCAAGGTTCTTGAGACAAAACTGTTAAAAAAATTGATTTTTTCGTATATAATATCTCGAAAGCAGATTTTAAAATTTTGGACAGATTTGTGTTCAGTGTAAAAAACTTAAATTTAAATTCAAAAATTTAAATTTGTATAGTAGTGTTATTAAAAATTTATACATATAAATATTTTTAGGTCCCGGTCAATATAATGATAATGGCTACGTGCGTGATCGTCTGGTCTATGCTTTTTCAAAGAAAAATGATCGTTGGATGTTTATGCCAGCGTATGACATTGAATTGAATTTATTCATATGCGAATCAAATCAACTATACAATCCCGAAAATATCAATATTAAATTAGACGGTAAACGTCCCTTCCATTATGGCTTTGACATACGTGACTATGAGAAAATACCCCGAGGTCCTTACTTTGTGAAGCAGCCCAATGATACCACATTTGATACAAGCAAAAATCGTCTTATAAATGATGTTTCTCTTAGTTGTTTAGCTGGCGGTTATCCAACACCCACATATCGTTGGTATCGTGAAGTTTATGAAAATGACACTTTGGAATACAAACCTATCGATCCATTGAAAGAGGATCGTTACACAGTATCAGGTGGTAATCTAATTATTTACGATCCCAAGCAAGCATTGGATCAGGGTGCATATCACTGTGTGGCTGAGAACAAATTTGGTCGTATACGTTCGGAAAGTGCTCATTTGAATTTTGGTTTTATAATGGAGTTTAATTTGAAACGTTCAGCTGAAACAGGTGAAATGAACTGGGGTAAATCTATATTCTGTGATCCTCCGCAACATTATCCCGATGTTAAATACTATTGGTCTAGAGATTATTTTCCCAATTTCGTTGAAGAAGATCAGCGAGTGTTTGTGTCGCATGATGGTGCATTGTACTTCTCATCCATTGAAACTGTTGATAGAGCAAACTACTCATGTACTGTACAAACTTTGGTATCTGATACTGGACGAAATGGTCCCTTTTTTCCCTTACGCGTTAAGCCAAACAGTAATTACCAAGCTTTAATATTTTCCAACTCTTTTCCTAAGGTTTGTATTCTTTAATTGTTTTTCATATGAAATGGGTTTTAATGTAGAATTAATTCCTAAAGGTTTTCCCCGAAGCTCCCATAGCAGGAGATGAAATTCGTTTAGAATGTATGGCTTTTGGCTACCCAATACCTTCATATAATTGGACTAGACAAGGCCACCCTTTGCAACGCAATGCTTACACCATTAACTATAATCGTGTTTTAATCATTCAAAATGCTACCACCAACGACAATGGCGAATATACTTGCACCATATCGAATCCACATAAAACTTTGGAAAAGTCGATATACATTAACATTCAAATGAAACCACAATTTACAATACCCTTAAAGGATCAAATAAAAGACTACAACAGTGATGTAACATTCATATGTGAATCCTTTGCCATACCAGATGTTAATTACACTTGGTATAAGAATGCCGAACGATTTGATCCTGAAAACATAGACAAGGATCGTTTTATAATACAGGATAATGTTTTAACCATAAAATATCTAGATGCTGACCGTGATGATGGCATGTATCAGTGTGGTGCATCGAATCAATTGAAAACGGCCTTCTCCTCGGCTCAATTGAGGGTGTTGTCAATGAAACCTTCTTTTAAAAAACACCCACTAGAATCGGAAATTTATGCAGTTCACAATGGCAACACAACAATAGTATGTGATCCCGAGGCAGCACCACGTCCTAAGTTCCAATGGAAAAAAGATGGTCAAGTTATTGGCGCTGGAGGTCATAGACGCATATTGCCAAGTGGCACATTAATTATTTCACCCACTTCACGTGACGATGAGGGGGTTTATACATGTGTGGCATCGAACACTGCTGGTTCAGATGAATCTCGTTCTCGCCTTATTGTTTTGCGTAAGTTTTTGTGATTTTTTATGTTTTGATACAAAGAGAGGATTTTTAATGTTTTTATTTTATTTTTGAAGAGGAATTACGTTTTATACAAACTCCACCTGTGCGTATAACAACTCAAGTTCAGGATTTGATATATTTACAATGCGAAGCTAGTTATGATGAACTCTTGGATGTTGCCTATGTGTGGAAACACAATGGCGAAGTTCTGCGTAATAATCATGATGGCACAGAGAGAATTGTAAGTAGACAAAAGAAATGAAACAAGGCGTATTAACTAGGTGAGTGCATTAGATCAGATGTTTCTTAAATCGTCGCGGGATAATGTAGGTCTTCTGTCAAACTATGTTAATGTTTACAGTTGCTATTGTAAATAAGATATTAATATTTTAATTCGCCTTGATTTTGAGATTTGTTCTACATTTTAACAAGAACAAAATGCCTGTTGTTTTTTGCATTGTTGTATTTGTTGCCGAGACGCACTCGCCTTGTTAATTCTCCTTGGAAATGAAAATAGTGTGTAAGGAGTGAGATCGAAGAAACCTTAACACAAGTTTTTTCTTAATTTTAACCCAAGTATTATTTGATTTTTTTGATCAAGTTACATTTGAAAAATATGTCAGTTATTATGTTTAATGTTAATTATGTTCATTTGTTATTCTGATTAAAATGAGAGCCGAGAAAAAAGTGAGTACTGAAATCATTAAATATTTTCAACAAACCGCAATATGGTCCTACAAAAAGTTGACCAAACAATCAAAGGTCTGCCGTTAAATTGATTCCAATGTTATTAAACAGTATCGTGAGAACTTGTCCTTTGATGGAAAACCCGTTTCAGGTAGAAGGAATGGACCACATGATGTTTCAAAAGCCACTAGAAAGCATTTTCAAAAGAGCTCCCAACACATCCGGTAGGAAAGCAGTCCGGTTATCTCAGCACGGTAATTGGAGTCAAATTTTATAAAAAAAATATACCTGCTGCATAATGGATGACGAAACGTATGTTCTGGAAAATGTTTTTATGTTGCTAATGCTAGAAGGAATGTTGTACAAAAGTTCTTGGTATGGCAAGCAATATGCAGTTGCGGGAAAAGAAGCCAAACATTTTTTTATTTATTTATTCAACAAAGTAATATAAAAGCAAAGGACTCTATAAATATCGAAATTTACATCAAGGAATGTTTACAAAAGAGGATGCTTCCATTCATAAGACTTCTTAATGTGTCCACTTATTTTTGGGGAGATATTGGGTTCTTGTTATAATAGAATTGAAAAGCACAAAGAAGGTGTCCAAAAGTGTGGTAGATTTTAAACGGAGATGGACCACCTGCTCGAATAAATTGAAGATTATTTCTAAAAATATATTTGAAATAAATTAAATGTTTACTAAATTTTTTTTTGTATCGAAATACCCTCATGCTCCCTCCTGAGTTTTGTATGTGTTGTTAACCATACAATGGATTATAAGACAGAAAATGTACAATATTTTAAGCATTACAGTAATACCAATATTATAAACATTTAATAAGCGGTTGATTTTACATAATTCATATATAAAAATTAAACTTTGAACAAAATAAAGAACCTATGTACCCAGTTTGAATTTAACATGCTTGGAACTGGTTGAAAATGTTTGTTTCCTCTTTATTATAAAAATTTGTTGTAATGCAAAATTGAACTCACATTTTAATCGTCTTTATACTTACAGACTATCGACTATAACCGTTTGACCGTTCACAATGTAACCATGTTAGATGGCGGTGATTACGAATGTGTTGTTAAATCTTCTGTCAATGAAATTTCAGCAAAAACTAATGTGATTATTGAGGGATCACCTGGTGCACCGGGTGGCGTACAGGTCATTGATGTTGGAAAGACTAAAGCAATTATTGAATGGGTTGATGGCGCTACAAATGGAAGACCTATACGTTATTATAATATATTAGGTCGTACCAATTGGAATCGTACATGGGTGAACGTATCCACACACGTGCAGGCACGTGAAGTTGATCGTTACACTAGTCGGCAGCAAGCTGAAGTAACCAACTTAACACCCTGGTCTTCATATGAATTTAGTGTGGCGGCCGTTAATGACTTGGGAATAGGAATACCCTCAGCTCCTTCGCCCATCTACAGTACTCATGAGGATAGACCCTATATAGCACCACGTAATGTTGGAGGTGGTGGTGGTAAGATAGGAGATCTTACCATTACATGGGATCCTCTATTGCCTGAAGAACAACATAGTCATGGTATACATTACAAGATATTCTATAAACTAAAAGGTAAATTTGAATGGGCTTCAGCTATTATAAAAAGGCCAGATCATATCGGCATGGCTGTAGTAAATGTGCCCATAAATAACTATTATACGGAATATGAAGTCAAAGTACAGGCCATAAATAATATCGGTAAGGGTCCAGAAAGTGAGCCAGTTGTCATTTATTCTGCAGAAGATATGCCACAAGTGGCTCCACAAAAACCCATAGCTTTAGCGTTTAATTCAACAGCATTCAACGTCACTTGGCAGCCCATCGATTTGACTAGGGAAAACATTAGAGGAAAACTTATTGGCCACAGAGTGAGTTTTTTAACAATTTACTTTATCTATACAACTTAAATAATAAAACATTTTTGAACAGATTAAATATTGGAAGACTACGCATCAGGAAGAAGATGCTGTTTACTATTTATCACGTACAGTACGTAACTGGGCTTTAATTGTAGGTCTACAGCCCGATACATATTATTTTGTTAAAGTAATGGCTTACAATGCGGCCGGAGAAGGTCCAGAAAGTGAAAGATTCGAAGGTATATTCTTATTCAGAATAGGAAATATTTAAATTATAATTTAATCTTTTAATAAAATTTTCAGAGCGTACTTATCGAAAGGCTCCACAAAAACCACCATCTTCTGTACATGTGTTCGGTGTTAATCCATCAACTGTGCGAACAGTGTGGCGTTATGTTTCACCAGCACAGGACGAAGAACCTATAGAGGGCTACAAGGTACGTGTCTGGGAGTCTGATCAAAATATGATAACGGCCAATGATACTATAATACCAGTGGGGCAGAAACTTGAAGCTTATATAACGAACCTAACGCCGGGTAAAATGTACAACATGCGAATTTTAGCCTTCAGCAACGGTGGTGATGGACGCATGTCTAGTCCTACGGTTCATTTTCAAATGGGTAAACTATTTATTTGAATTGCAATATATACAATTATTAATGTTTGCTTTTTATGTGTTTTAGGTAAAACGACACGAAATCATGCCGATCGACGTTACAATTTTAATGTCAATACTTTATTAATCGTCACCATTTTAACATTCATATCTGCCTCATTATTTAACAATTAGTTTCTCATCTATTCGTTTTATAACAAATAACGCACAGTTAAATTAGCAAAACAAAAAAAATAAAAATTATAACAAAAACACAAATGTGAACTTAAATAACTGCAAACATTCCGTCCATAAAATGCAGTCTCATTATATATTTTAAAAAACAAACACAAACTTCGAATATCCAAAAAAAATATCCCACAAAGTAGATTTTAAGCAAAAAACATAAGTAATAATTCCATTTTTTAACAATTAAAGCTATAAAATTATGTATGTTATATAAACTAGTTATTTACAAATAAATATAACGCTCTTAAAGTGCCCTTATTATATGATTAAGTTTTACATACAAAAGAAAATAAGATATTTTATATACAAAAACAAATTATACATATATATAAGTACGTACATGCTCGTGTATTCGAATATATAGTATTCCCTATTTTATGTTTCTCTTATATAGTTCTATATATTTTAAACTAAAAAAACTTTAGTTTTGCCCTTATTAGTGTTCGTAAATAATTCGTCCATTTTTTTTTTTAAATTTTTCGTACAAATAAAAATAATTAAAATATGAAAAACTTTATTTTATTTCAAAAATAAAATATATCAAGGGACTATATTCGCTTATTTATAAGGAATATTAAATTTGCAAACAACTTATGTTGTTGCGTATCTTACATGGAGATCCCAGGTTCGGTACAAACGTGGCAATTTGTGGTTATGATGAAATAAATAATAAAATAAAAATAATTTTTAGAGCCGAGGGTCTAATAACAGTTTTATATATAATAATTTTGTTTTTGGAGTTGAGCTGCGATCGATTGTTAAGTAAGGGATAGAGGGCTCTGAAACATTTTGAGGCTTTGTCTACGATATGCTTTTTATGTTTTGCAAATGTAAGCTTTTTGTCAAGTTTAACCCCGTAATATATGACAGTATTGCTGAATGGTATACAACGTTCTCGCTACGAAGTGGAATAGATTTAAGACTTCAGTTTTATCTGTGTTTATTTTAATTTTCCATTTTTTATATTGATAATCA
Source organism: Calliphora vomitoria (assembly GCA_942486065.2). NCBI lineage: Eukaryota > Metazoa > Arthropoda > Insecta > Diptera > Calliphoridae > Calliphora > Calliphora vomitoria. The sequence continues at coordinate 90,413,035 of OW818029.2, forward strand.
AAACGTTTGAAAGTTTGCCTTTAACTACCATAGCCATATCGTCGGCTAGAACGCCACTTCTGTACCTCTTCTGGGAGCATAATCGGACACATACAATGAGTATATCGTAGGGGAAAGAACGACTCCTTGGGGTACACCGGCAGGAATATGATGACTTTTAACGTTCTTTCTGCTAAAAACGAATAATAGTCGTTAATAATATGTATAGTAGGAAATTGTATTGTTTAATTTAAATATATATCACACTCGTTGCCTATTGAAAATTGTATCTTCTCTCGCACTGCAAACTAGAACCATTGAAAAGTGGTTGTAGAACGTCAAAATAACCATACTGTTGGATATTACCATTTTGAGAACTGTCATTTCTTGCATATCTGAAACAGGATATATATGAGTTATTTGATATATTTTTTATACTACGCGTCAGGAAGATGTGTAGAATTTATCACGTACTGAACGTAACTGAGCTTTAACTGTATGTTTTTCCCTTATTCTGTAAACCGAATCAGAGTAACGTTTTTGTGTTTTTGAAACGAATTCTTATAATCGAATCCACATGATTTACTCGTTTTACTTATGAGTAACCTCTTTCTTTCGTTTTGGAAATCGCTCTTTTTTGAAATCACTCGGTTTACAGAACAGGGTTTATTTTGAATATTTCGTTTCTAGAGAATGCCCTAAATCATTTATAAATACATATTTTTTTCCAAAATTTGTTTTTATATTAAAAAAAATACATACATTTTAATTCGTCTCTTTTAAATGTAACAGTTATGAGCTGCTGTGGACTAAAACCTTCACCAGATGATTATAGTTTCAAAGCTGATTATCGTTTGAAACCAATAACGGAAAAATTTTGGTCTCACCGTAATAATCAGAATGTAACAATGGAAAATTCGAAAGTTGTATATTATGAGACTGAAATTGAAAAAGTTCGTAAATATGATGCACGTTGTCATTCAAAAGTGCCCCAGTATACAAATCAAACATATGGCTGGTTACCAGGTTATAAAATACTTTTTCTACAGCATTGTGATTTGAATATTTACCAAAGTCCTGCATGTCAAAAAGTTGCAAAGGATTTGCTGCAACAACATTTGAAGGATCAAAAAACATTAACGGATCACTGTGCTTGTAAAAAGTTGTTAAATGCAAGAGATCATTGGAAAATAGTTTAATTGATTTGATGTAACTATAGTTGAAATAAAAAAAGTTATGAGTTTCAAAACTGTGTATATGAACTTTTCCATAGTACTGAAATGTATGTCTCCCTTATTCATAATCATTTTTTTATTTTATAAAAGATTTATAAAACAAAATTTCCATACAAAAATACTCTTAAAGATATCAAATTTTAAGTGTTTTATTGCTGAAAAATATTTTAAAATACTGACATAATCTATTAAGTGTTATTTATGTCCATATAAAATAACTTTTATTTAAATATATAGGTATTAAAGATTAGGACCATATGTTAAGCCCCTTAGTAGGCTGATCCTTGAAACCACGTATAACAATTTCAGCTTCCCACCAACCCGGTAAAGAATTTGCCAAGGATTTAGCGTTCTTATTTTCTTGACGATTACTGCTGCTCTCCAAATTTAAATTTATTAGATCTTCGAAAACCTGGACTTCTTTACAACATTTAAGTTGTTTATAATCGATAGTTGGGCTCTGTTTATGCAATAAATATATATGGATGTCTTTGCAGCTGGCCGGCAATGGTGAAAAATCTTTTGGAAATATTTCTGATTTTTTCATAGAATCCTTACAAGATATTGAGTCCAAATTTTCCTTTTCCAGTATTTCTAGTTCCAAATAAATGTTGGTAGGATTCAAATTATGTGAAAAAATGGCATACAGATCTTCACTCGTCAATAGCGATCTATAAAAAGAGTAATTTAAAATGAATATGTTTTATATGATGTCATATTTATGAAAGCCTTACAATAATGTCTGATTTAATTTGGCCGGAGATATTCTATGATGATCATGAAAATGGTTTATTGCCACATTTTCAGTGGGTACGTGTACAGTATACGCCTCCTTGGCTGTAAATATCGTTGAACCAAATAAAAATCTCAACGATTTTATCGATTTATTTTCAAAGGTATTCTTAATAGTCTGTTTGGGATTTTAAATGATATTTAATTAATGGGTAAAGATTATGCTATTACGGATATTGTTATACTTCTCGCATTGAACTTATAGCTTCTTTAGTAGTAGTGGCTTGCTGTTTTTTTCTTTGCACTTGAAAACTATGTACTCCATAGCCTTCGTTGTCAAGAATTGACTGTTTTCCTTCTTGCTCCAACCATTTGTTGACATAATATCGATAGGTTTTATAAACAAAAGGTATTTGATTCCTTTGATACAGAAGTGATTCCAATATTGCATTGACAACTTCGGCCGTTGTCCCTGCCGTTAGAACATCCACTTCTATATATAAATCTAGTTGTTTTTTAAACGACATATGTTTTAAATTTTTAAATATATTCTAAAATTTGTCCAAATTGCAATGTGTATCACACTTTGTGATAAATAAATAAATGTTGGAAGCGCTAAATATTTTAAATGCAAGTCCAAGTTGAATTTATAGAAGGTGACAACAGAACTACAAGATGTACAAAAACAACAGCTACTTTGTTTTTATTATAAGTTAATTGAACTGTCAAAGTTGCTTTTGTTGTTATATTTGATTTTGATTTTTTGCCACAACAAATACAAGTGAATTGACAGTTCAAATATCTAAACAAGTGAAGAAAAAATAATCAGCTGTTCTTCTGAGGTCACCTTCTATACATTCGCCTAGTGCAAATCTTTCAAAACATTAGAGATGCCAATGTTTTTTTTTTAAGATTTTACCCATATAATTTTATAAAAATTACCTATATATTTGTTTGCCGCTCTAAACTTTGAAAAATTGGGAACTTACTGACTGACTTACTGATTCATCATCGCACAGCCCAAACGACTGAAGCTAGAATCAAAGTATATTTATACAAGTACATGCAACTCTACAACAAATCAACAATAAAAAAAACAACATTAATTTTGTTTGTGTAAAACATTGTGAGATTGTCAAAAATTGTTTACAATTACATACAAAAAATGTAAACAAACAGAAAGAAAAACAACAAAGTAAAAAATTTTGACAATCTCAAATGTATTTACAAAGGAGAAAATAATGAACAGCTGATCACTTGCATGTACTTGTATAAATATACTTTGGCTAGAATCATGAAATTTTAACTGTGTGTTCCTCTCTCCCCAAAACGATCCTATAAGAAGGGATTTTTGAAAATTCGAACGTTTAGGGGGTAAAAAAGGGTAAAAAGAGGTAAATTCGGTAACCTTATATCTTCAAAACTAAAATAGATACAAAAAAACTAAAATTGCGTACTTTTTCGAAATTCTAACTTTTTTTGGCACCCTATGTACCTTTTAAATCAATAAACATAAATTCGATCCCTTAAGGGATAAAAATTGTGTTTATTTTTGGTACATTTTTCATAAACTATGTTTTTCTACAAATTAATATAGACATATAAATATTTTATTTTAAGCTCCCACCACGATACAGAAATTTATTTGAATAAAATTTTAACACCGCAATGGGGATAAAAAAGGTGCCAAAAAGGGGGTAAAAACGGAAAAATACATTTTAAGCCAATTTTGATAAATTTTTAACATTGGTTCCTGGATTCATGTAAAAATTAACTAACAGAGTGCTATTTGGAACTCGACTGCCGAGCTGTATATTTGTCCTAATCCGGGTAAACAGTTTGGTACTTTTTTTAAAACTTGTTTTTCTTGAGCACATTAACACATTTTAATAGTTTGATGCATGTCTTTAGCATAAAAAATTTTGGCAAAATGGAATATTTTTAAATTTCAAACTTGAGTGGTGTTCAAGGAGGAAAAGGGGATTTGGTACATTTTTCCTAATGCTACTTTTTTAATATTTTAAATTATTTCACTTATCGACATTAATCTCATCTCTAGTACGAAATATAACAGCTCTGTTTCTAGGGTTTTTCATTTTTATCTTTGTTGTCTTTGATTCGCATTTTTTTCTTCGCATGCATTTCGAAAAAAGGTTCCATTAACATTGTTAATTCAAAAAAAGAAACGAAATAATAGTGATACAATAATATTCCCAGTGGTTTTTTACATTTGCGTAATACGTTATTGTTCTCTAAATAATATAAAAAATTAAAAAGAAAATTTAAAGGTTCCTAAAAATTAAAAAGAAAAGACAATGTCGGAAAAACCAACAGTTTTATTATTGGGAGGTAAGTATGTAATTATGTAGAATAATGACAAATACTACGAATGAGTAATAAGTAGGCAAAAAAAGAAACGACCACTTGTTATGTACATATATAAATACCTATATATGTATTTACATACATATCTACATTTTTACATAAATATCTAAGGACGGCTTAAATGTAAAACTACTTGTATGCATGTGCCCTCCAGTGGTCAGTTAATAGTTGAAAATTCTACATTTGTGTATGAGATTTGCAAATTATTCGTACCTAAATGTCTATAATTGAATTATGACTGTCATTCGTATTTTATAATTAACATGGTTATTTTTAGGCTGCGGTTTTATTGGACGCAATTTATTAACTTATTTGGTTGAGAATGATTTGTCACAGGAAATACGTGTTGTTGATAAAACGCCTCCACAAATGGCCTGGCTGAATGCAAAACAATCAAAGGCATTTGACAACGAAAAAGTTGAATTTTGCAGTGCAAATCTGATAAATCAAAGTAAGTAGGCATCCATTTTTAACACTTCATACATAGTTTTGTTTTCTTTCTTTCTGATCAACCATAATGTGGGCTGTTTTATAAATAATCTATACATACAGTAAAAAATTCTTATCATATATTTTTGTTTTGTATTTTTTCTTTAGATTCCTGTAAAAATGCTTTTGTACCACACCCAACCACTGGTCGTTCGTGGGATTTGGTATTCAATTGTGCTGCCGAGACTCGTCCCAATCAAACAGATGCCGTTTACAAAGAGGGCATTCTAAAATTGAGCTTAAACTGTGCCAACGAAGCTATGTCCATTAAGGCTCAACGATACATTGAATTTAGCTCCGGTTGTGTAAATAGCTCCGAAAAGTATCCATTAAAAGAAGACTGCAAACATGATGCCTGGACTGCAGTCGCCAAATATAAACTAAAGGTGGAAAAAGAATTACAGGCAATGGAGAACTTTGATTACACTGTAGTGCGTTTGCCTGTAGTATACGGTTTTGGCGATAAACGTTATTTGAGTAAGTTTAATTAAGTAATCTTAGTACCTATGTATGTTCAGCAAAAAATGTTTCTTTCGAAATTAAAAAAATATGGTGGTATTTCTGTCATATTTCAGCCATTTAATGGATAGAGTTTGACCAAAACTGCTTTTTTTGGTCAAAACCGAACCCAATATTCCAACAAAACAATATTCGGTTCAGTTCGAATGTACTATTAATTTCCGCATTATTAATTATCTTAATTTTAGTCAGTATTTTTTTCTTAATGCTTATTAAATATCTATTACTTTTCTTAAACTATTAACCAGTTTATTGAAATCTAATTCAGGATGAAATTACCGTTATCATTAAAATGTAATTGCTGCTAAGCTACAGAAATAACTGCAATTACCGTTACCGAAAAAAATAGTCCAAATTACAATTACTTTTACCTTTTAACCGTTTCGGTAGTCAACTTTGCCTTTAAGTTAATATAAATCCTTGAAATTCATTTTTTGTGTTAAAGAGAATGTTAAGAATTAAGTTTTCACTTTTTACAAAGTTTTTTAAAAAAATATAGGTATAAGGTATTAATTTAAAAAAAAAATTAAAGAGACACACTGATTTGCTTACACTTGGTTATAGCTTGTTAAAAATACAACTTTTTGTGGATTTTTTTCTTGTGTTTGTTGTGTAAATGTGTAAAAAAATCAGAGTTTATTTTTTTTAAAACTTTGTAAAAAAGTGAAAACTTAAGGCCTGACTCACTAAATGCGAACGAATATTTTCTTTCTTATTTTATATTGAAAACAATAAAAAAAAGTTTTAATTTATTTGTTGTTTTCAATATAAAATAAGAAAGAAAATGTTCGTTGGCATTTAGTGAGCCAGGCCCTAAATTCTTAACATTTCATAGTACATATGGTTGCACATCGACATATTTAATTTTTTATCGTAGGTATTCAGGAAATTCTCCATTTTTCATTTTATATACTTTATCTGGCAAACAAATCGTCTTAGAATTTTATAGGGTCCAGAATCAGAAAATCTGCTAAAACACCATACGTCTAAACAAATATGTACAAATATTGATTACTTTAAAAATGTATGGCTGTTGTCGTTCTAGTGCCTCGTATAATTATTGCTGCCATTTACAAACATTTAAATGAAACTATGAAACTCCTTTGGAACGATTCTATGAGATTATCAACTGTACATGTTGATGATGTTTGCGCTGCCGTTTGGGAATTGGCCACAAGTCCAAAGGCCAATCGAGAAATATATAATATTGTTGATGATGCTGAATCCACACAGGGGACTATAAGTGATATATTAGCTGAAATATTCTCAATAAATATTGACTACTTTGGCATAGTAATGTCAAATCTTACCAAGGTATATATTTTTATGATATTGTTTGTTATGTATGATAATCTAAGTAACTATTTACATATGTACATTTGTATATACATTGTTATTTTACTTACAGCTAAGTCTCTCCGATACTGTTAGCGAAATTAATGATAAACATTTGTCACCATGGGCGGAAATATGCCAACAAAATGGTTTAACAAATACACCACTCACTCCCTATTTGGACGAAGAGCAATTGTATCATAAACACTTGAATTTGGACAATGCAAAACTAAAAGAATTTGGCTATCAATTGAAACATCCCAAAGTCACTACAGATCTTGTTAAGGCTATGGTAGATGATTATATTGAGCAAAAACTATTTCCTAAATCATTATTTTTTTAAAGACAGTATAACACACCCAGGATACTCTGATATATTAGTTAGGAATTTAATATTATATGAGTGCTGTGCTAAAATCAATAGACTGCACCTCGTTTTTGTGGGTTACAATTATTTTTATTATATTAGATATTTTTTTAAAGACATTTGAATATTATATATAGATATGTATACATTTATGGAAAACCTTTACTATTAAAGGTACAACTATACGAACTTTTGCGTAAATATACTGACCGAAAGAAATTCTAGTTTGCATAGATTCTTATGGTACGAAAATTTCTTTATATGACTTCGATAAAGTTAACGATATGTTCCATTAGTTGTTGCCTAACTCAACTCAATATTTTTGAATAATTGTATGTATTAATAAAACTTTACTACTATATATTTGTATTTGCCTTTTCCCCACTAATTCCCTACCAATCTCCCTCCTTTAAAGTGTACTTATAGTATTATTGTAGTCATGTTAATGATCTTCATTTATAAATGTATTCTATTTTTTATTGAAAGCAACGCAATCTGTCAATTGATATTAAAAATATTATTTTGGTATTATTAACGCTTTATTAAAAGGAATGATAAACCTTATATTTTTTATCTTTAATTGCACATAAAGAAAACACTAGAACAGAATCAATATATATTTTTCTGTGGATATTATTTATACATTAATGGTTCTATAAGTAAAAATAAAGAAAAATTGTCATATTTGTGTGCCAAAATAAATGAAATTAAAATCTTTAATTATGTAGTGTTTTTTATTTGCAACTGGGACTTAGTAATATAGAGCAGAAATACGAATGTATCATGGTAAGTATCAAAGGTTCGAACGAATTAATTCTTAATTCAATTTTCAAAATTAAATTTAATCTCTTAACCACTCCCTTAAAGAATTCACCACTCCCTTGAAGAATAAGTTTTAATTAGGTAGTACTTCAAAGAAAAAAGAAATTCATAATTAGAATGAATTTTTAATCGAACATGATTTTTTTCCCAAATTTTTTTCATTCAGAATAATAACATATTCATTAATATAAAATTGTACAGACGGTAATGTTTGCTTTTTTTTGCATAAATATGTTAATATTTTATTATAAATTGCATTTCGTAATTATTTAGTTCAAATATTTTTGTATAATAGCCCTATATTGGCCAATCTTTCAAGATGAATTAACAAAACGTAAAAAAATAGCATTAAAAACCTCCCTTAACATTAAAATTCGGCTCAGACGAATATAGTAATAAAATACTTAATACATAATTCCATTTTTATAGTAAATGTTTTAATTAAATTTTGATCAATATTGAACCACAACAGAAAATTTTAATATGTATATCACAAATATTTATTTATTGGCTTTTCATCATGAGAGCATGCTGGACAATTCAATGTTCTAAATTTTTTGAGTTAATGAGTTTTTTATAAACGCACTTGGTGTCGTTTCTTTATGGGATATGTAGTTTTATGTTGGATTCTGTGACAGCAATATCACTGGAGTTAAAGTTAGTCAGATATGTTAATAATTAATGATACTAATTGAATTTCGAGGCTTTTCGGTGGATTCTTGTGCTGACAGTGTTTTGCAAAGTATCTGATAAACTTAAGGGTTCTCGCGAGAAACCAGTAAATATGTTTAGTATCAATCCTGTCATATAATCGGTAACAAATCCACATACTCTAATAACATAATCCTGCCATCTTCACCATTGCTTTCACAAAAACCGGGCTTAACTCAAAAAATATATTCATGTTGAATTATCTAGCATTATTTTCAGATGTAAAACTAATGGCAAAATAATGGGGGATATTATCCCATAGAGTTTTCTCCTAAAAACCTTAAAAAGAGCATTAATCGCAAAGTTACCTAATATTGATCAATATTTACTTAAAAATGGAGTAGAAAGTAGAAATCATTTCTACAACAAATTCGACAATTTTTTTATAGAGACAAAAATAATAAAAATTATGTCGACAAAAAATAATAATTTTATTAAAAACTAGGATAATATGCATATAAATATGCATTTTGAAGTAAAATATAACAAAATATGCATTATGCAAATCGATGACATTTTACAGCAAAATGTGATTCGGATATATAATTAGTCTACATGGTATATGGATCTTTGAGAAAAACATTAATTTTCATATAATTCCGCCACCTAAATAAACACAACAAATCTGGAAATAAAAATCACAGATATATATACAGATTCGTCAAAACTGACGTTTACAAAAGTGGTGTATCAGCTTTTCTTCATTTAACCCCATCGAAGAAAAAGGATAGCCATACATTTTACATACATATTTGCTATTCCTTTCTTCCGATGGGGTTAAATGTGTGATGCCACTTTGATACATTTTAACACCGTGACGTATCTGTTCATCATCTGTGATAAAAATATTACAACTGGATTGTCGATCATTGTTAACATCATAACATTTAAGTTAAAATATAGGTAAAATTGCCCAATTAGTAGTTGCATAAACAAAGCTATATAGTTGTTTGCTTAATTTTTGTATGAATTACTTGCCAGTTTGTTTTGATATACAAATTCTCTTGCGTTCCCAAGAATAGATAAAGTACTACTTTTTATGCAACTCTGTAAAAAAATTTAAAAATAATTTGATTTGTTTACTTCACTCGAGTTTTCTTTAATGATGAAATTAAATAGCAACAAAACGGGTAATTAGTCGGTGAACAACACAAAGTACATTAAATCAGTAAAATGAGCTCTTGGAGTCCTGAGTTTGAAATATCGATTTCAGATTCCGAAGATGAGGGCGACCAATTGACCAAAAAGTTCAACGGTCGCGAGTCTATAGTATTCGTAGTCGATGCAAAGTTGTACAATACGCCGGAATTACTGGAGGAAGCCTTGGTAATTTTACGCACAGCATTTTTATCTGGACTCTTGGTAAATGATAAGGATTTAATAGGATTGATATTTGCAAATACTAAGCATTCACCAGAACCTTATGAACCCAACTGTTTAGAAGACATAATTCTTCCCGAAAAGTGCGCAGTATTTTTACCGCCACGCCAACTGAATACTTCTATAGTTCAAATGTTTTTGAGATTTGTAGAAACGGCGCCAACACAATTTGATGAAATATATGGGGTAGCGCCTAACGATGCAAGTTGTAATTTTTCGCACGTGCTTAGGCTCTGCATGGATTTAGTGCAACATTGCAATTATTTAGTTGATAATACTACAATCGTATTCTTAACAGCCAATGATCTACCACATCCTCGTGATTCTGAATGCTATAGACAAGTCTTACAAAAAGCTGTTGATTTGAAGGGACGAGATGTAGAATTTCAACTGATTCCTATGATAGATACTTTCAATTATGATCTATTTTATAAAGAATTTATTTGCTTAATTCAGGATATTGATATTGACTGCTTTCAACCATCTAATCCCAAAAGACTACGAGAGATGTTAGCCAATCGAAAATTTAAGCAACATTATGTTCGCAGATCTTTGGGACATTTTAAATTTTCATTGGGCCCCAACTTGGAACTATCCGCCCAATATTTTAACTACTATCAAAAGGGTAAAAAACCGATGAAGGTATTATTGCAACGCACTGATAGTGCTTTAGTGCGAAGACATCGTGTAACCCAAGTACGTAAGCAAGATCCAGAAACTCAAACTTGCAAAGAAGTTAAAGACGTGAATATAAAAAACGCTTGGTATGATATCAATTTGGGGGCTAATCATATGCGTTTATCGTATGAGCAGGTAAATAGAGTACGTAATATTCACTCACCTGGAATGGTCTTATTGGGCTTTAAGCCGAAATCCTATTTGTTAAGCACAATATATTCCAAAACTGCAAACTTTATGTATCCTGATGATATACATATTGAGGGTTCTAAACGTTTATTTCGTGCCCTATGGGAAAAATGTATAGAAAAAGAAAAAATTGCTGTATGCCTGTTCCTGAGTAAGAGGAAATCTATGCCTCGATATGTGGCTTTAGTACCAATTGACAAAGAAATCGAAACTCAAACACATGAAAATGGTATTCTAAACGATGGCTTTAAAATTGTGTATTTGTCGTGCTCTTCATATATACGCAACTTTAATTTATGTGATTGGAATACATCTGAAAACGACGCAGATGATAAAGGATTAATGGTCTGTGAGAAGCTGATGAAGAAATTCAGATTAGATTATAAGCCTGACATTTTGTGTGATCCGGACTCGGACCAATTACAGTCAAAACTACTCAGCTTGGCTTTTAATGTTAATTACGAAACATTAGGTAGTCAATATTTTCCTAATCCTGAAAATCAGACCCAACGTATTAGTACTATATTGCCAATGTTTGATGAAGTGTTTGGAGAAGAAATTAATGAGATACCAAAACGTTCTGCAGATAGTTCAGGTTTAGCAAACGTTTCCAAAAAACCTAAAATAGCACCAGATTTAAATAATAAAGATCATATTACGCAAATGATTAAGAACAAAGCACTTAATTCTTGCACAAAAGATCAATTGATGGAAATTTTAAATACACATTTCAACAAAAAAGTTCCAAAAAATACAAAAAAACAAGAACTTATGGATATTATTTATAGTCTATAAGTGTTTTTTATTATTAATTTAAAGGCTATATTAACTTATGATGGGTATATTTTATAGAAAACATTAATGTCTTTTTATAACAACATTTTAATTTGTTTAAAGATTTATAAAACAATATCGTGTAGGACATGGAAAACCTAAGAAGAGCTAAAAAAATAAGTTATTTGGTACTCCAAATTTAATTTAAAAAAATCGCATATACCAAACTTCAATGCATTTGGTGCGTAAACTTTTTTCACGATCGCGAAAAAGTGAATTCGTTGTTCTTAGTTTGTTTCCATGTCCTACACGATTCTGCAACAAGAGGATGTCGCCAAAAAAAAAAAATTATAACCCTAATGAACATGTTTCATTCCATCCTTATTGATTTAAATGTATGTTTTTTAACAATGGCTAACATTTACAATAACAACATTTGTAATAGGTACACTTTTTGTGTTAATGCAAAAGTTCATAATTTTGCAAGCGCAAAAATGGTGTCGTGAATTACCTTACAGTAAAAAAAAATACAAGCCTTTTATATTCGAAAAAAACGTATGAAGTACGAAATGTTTAACTAAAATAAAAAATTCTTTTATTAAGAAATATTTTTTTAATTAATTGTAAGTAGAAAACAAAGCTCAGGCAGAAATCTCGTACGAACACAAAACACTATCGACCGATGAGTTGGTGTTTCGAAAAAAGCAATTAAATTTTAGATTTGGTATTATTTTGTTTGTTTAAATAAATAATGAAATAAATAAAAACAATTATTTTGAAGTTTTCTTTCTTTTAAGTTTTTCCACAGATTACGTTCCGTTACAAGAATTCATTTTCGATTGAAGTTTGTATTAGTTATAGGTTCGAATTACTTGAATCTTAATTCAGAATTAACAAATATCAGCAGTTCATTTCAACCAAACCAAACATAAATCCTAGCAGACAGGACTCTTTAAACTATACTAACAATTAAATAGCTCTTCTTTGACGATGGATATATTAATTATAATATCTTGAGATTAATACTTGTTTAACATCATAATCTTTAGAGACTCCATTATGTGACTTGCTTTTTTAAATCTTCAAAATATTCACTGTACTGTAAAGTAGCATTCCAGCTTAATTTTCATCTTCTAATAAATAACTGAAGAGCTGTAACTGTCTATATGAAATTACAAAATCGATCGGTACCGAAATCTCTTATAAGTCGAAATTACAATAAAGACAAAATATGAATGAATTTCACATTAGGGAGTCATTGATGGGATGTTTTTAATTTTTGGAAACTTTCTCTGATACTGTACTGTAAAATTTCGATATTTATGTAGAATAAAAGTGCTATAATTCTTCTATTCAAGTTGTGCCTCCGGCCAAAGGTCGCATATACCGGCAAGAAGTTATTAACAATAAAATAATATTAAAATTCAACGTGTACTAAGGATTTTGATTTGTTCAATAACATTTTAATTTATTTTTTGATAAATTAATAATTTGTTTGTATATTATTTTGTATTTTAAAAATGAAAATTTAATATTTTTAACGCTTAAAAAGGGTTCAGGGAAGTAATTTATAATGTTATTTTAAAAAAGCAATAAATGGTTATGGGTTCTCATCAAATTCTGAGACTATCTAACTATGACCGACCGTCTATTGAAGGCACAATAGGACCTAGAGAGAAGGACATATTCATAATTTTTTATGAGAATGTGTGTAGTAAAAAATTAACTATCGCCCATGTTCTGAAAAACGCATATCGGTTAAACGCTACATTTGAGATCCTTTTCGTTATTGTGTAGTGAATATCTATATATCAACAAAAAGGTATTATTTTCATAAAAAAAATATATTATTTTGATATATTATTTTATTTAAATATGGTTGTAAGGACTGAGATCGAAAAATTCTTAACACAGGTTTTTCATTAAAACTTTTAACCCATGTTTTGTTTGATATTTTCTTTGATCAAATTACCTTTGTTAAGCATGTCAGTTTTTATGTTTAATGTCAATTATGTTCATTTGTTGTTAATCTGATTAAAATGAGTTACGAGAAAAAAGTTACTAAAATTATTAAATATTTTCAACAAAACCCAACATGGTCCTACAAAAAGTTGGCTAAACAAAGGTCTGCCGTCAAACTAATTCGAATATTATTAAACAGTATCGGGAGAACTTGTCCGTTGATAGAAAACCTGGTTCATGTAGAAGGAATGGTCCACATGATGTTTCTATAGCCAATAAATAGAAAGCATTTTCAAAAGAGCTCCCAACACATCCGGTAGGAAAGCAGTCCGGTTAGCCAAGTACTCGGACTATTTGGTACGAAAAATTAAAGCCAATGCAGGATTAAAAACATACAAGGCTCAAAAAGTTCCTGACAAGAACTCTGCTAAAAATTTAAGTCAAATTTCATACAAAAAATATACCTGCTGCATAATGGGTGACGAAACGTACGTATGAAATTTTTTCTCAGCTTCCGGGTCAATATTTTTATGTTGCTGATGCTCGAGGGAATCTTGTAGAAAACTTTAAGACCCAAAAGCAGAAAATTTTCCCAAAAATTTCTTGGTATGGAAAGCAATTTTCAGTTGCGGCAAAATAAGCCAAACATTTGTTACAATGGGCTCTATAAATACCGAAATTAACATTAAGGAATGTTTACAAAAGAGGATGCTTCCATTCATAAGACTTTTTTATGTGTCCACTTATTTTTGGCTTGTTTTTGCATCCTGTCACTATGGTAGGCAAGGACTTGAGTGGTACAAAAACAATAATGTGTTATTTGTACCAAGAGAGGCAAATCCTCTAAATTGCCTGGAGCTAAGGACAGTGGAGAGATATTGGGCTCTTGTTAAAAGAGAATTGAAGAGCACAAAAAAGGTGTCCAAAAGTGTGGTAGATTTTAAACGGAGATGACAGAAAGCATTGAAAAACCTTAATGGAAGTGTTTCCGAAAAAGGTTCAATTTGACTATTATTATAGGTATATTTAAAAGAAAAAGATATTGGTATAGAATACTTTAAATATTGTAAAAGAGTCCAATTTCAGAGATGAAATTATAATTTCATCTCTGAATTTGAATTTGATATATGAATTTGTTTAATATCATGTTCTGACAAGTTTGAAAATATAATTTGTACAAAATATTTTAAAATATTTGTTTGTCCGTTATAATTATCATACTTTATGATACGAGCATTCAGAATCCAATAGAAAAAATTAACGTCTAGCCTAAACAAGCTCGGAAAACGGTCAATCGAATAATTAATCGATTATTTCCTAAATCGTATAAGTATAATTAATGAAAACCACATTAATATATATATTTTTTTATATTTATATTATTTTTTTATTTTATTTTGAATTAATTTTTTATATTTATGAATATTTTAATCTTTTTGTTTTAATTTAAAATGCATTTGCTTATTGGATTGACTTTAAAAACTTAAATTCAAAGAAATATTAAACAGCAACAGTTATAAGTATAATTAGGAAAATATTTAAAAAATAAATTAGGGAAAAGGAGAAAACAAATAAAACAGTTAGTTGTGTTTTAGAACTATTTAATACATTGAAATACAAGGAAAATATAAAAAAGTCGCTGCATTGTAAGATTAATTCAATTATTTGGATGATCGTGTTTTGCTTTTTCGATTGATAAATTCAAAGATGGCAATAAAATTCATTTACTTAATTTAAAAACAATTTTTTTTATGACAAATGGCAGGACTAACTAATGTTGTTGTTGGTTTAATATATTGCTTAAAAAGAATGTTTTAACTACTTGTTGTTTTTTTTTATAAACATTTTATGTTTCGAGTGAATCTTTAGCTTAAGATGTGTTTTTTTTTCTCTTTTGTTTTAAGGCTTAAAAATTAATTAAAATATATATTATGTTGCAAGTATGTTGTATGTTGTAAGTATGCACCATCATAGAGGATTGACTTTAATTATTTTCATTTCATTTAAGCACCTTAGAAAGCCAAACCAGCATCACGGTAAGTGGTGAAGATCTTCTCAATGGAGTTGACATAGGCAGCGGTTCTCAAGTCAAGACCCAAGTTGTATTTCATAGCGGTCTTCATGATAGCGCGAGCAGAACGTTCCATGGTGTAATCCAAACCAGAGTGGACAATGTCCTTTTCAGAGGCACCAGAGATGCGTTTTTGGAAAGCTTCGGAGGGAGTGACAGGGATGCGGCCACCAACACGACCGAAACGACGTTCCAAAGATTCTTGGACAGATTCTATACACAAATAGAAATTAGAGAATAAAATATTTATTATGAATTATGTTAAATATTATAAAAGAAAACATAAATACAAAGTAAAATTTACATAGATACATAAATTAATTATTATAAAAATACAAAAGTTAATAAAATAATACAAGAATATTAAAGCAGTAGTATGGATAGATTAAAATGTTTATAAAGAATGCAGAGTTATGACTTGAATTAAGAGTTAATGAATATAAATAAATAAAATCGACAGATAATGCAACCATTTCATATTGAATATAAAAGTTATTGATACTATACTATAAACTACACATAACACGAACTGACAATTATCAATTTATGGTTAAGAATCCATGATAAATATTACTTATATCACCAGTAAGTAGTCCATTTAACTTATTGTTTTTTTTTTTGTGTTCAAATCAATTAAATTTTGTTTGTAATACATACATAGTATTATTTTTTTTAAGTCTTAAATCTCTTTGTTTATAAAGACTGAGCGAATATTTTATTTTTGGAATCATGAACTTGTTTAATAATTTTAGTTATTTGGACGGTGCTTCAAGGAAATTATAAGTTCCCAAATTTTCAATTGATATTAATCAAAACAAATAAATTAAACTAAACATTTAAATATATACAAAACAAAATGGAAGGGAGGAAAACTAAAAACTAATGATATCATTGATACATTGTTTGTTTAAAAGATGATAAAGGAATTTATAAATCATAAATAAGGAAGATGTAAATAAAAAAATAAAATGAAAAACTGTACCGTCCAAAACAAATCTTTCAATAGACTGTTGTACTGAGGCTAAATGGATTTAAGAAGAAATAGAAAACGAAAAAAGAACAAATTACTATTGCGAAAAATGCCATCAATTAGATATGTACAATACAAAACTAATGTAAAGGTATTTTGACTTTGATAGATAAAACTAAAAATATTCAATGAAAGATAATTTGGAAAATAACACAAATGAAAGTAAAATTGATATATATACGGTTAAAATAGGCCAAACCAAATGAAATGTAATGAAATTTAAACTAAAGAAAATAATAATTAAAAAATAAAATATTTTGGAATTTTAGCTTAAGCAATATTATTATTATATTGTGCTAATTTTGCTTGGAAAACTAAGCGAAAAAACCCTATAAATTATAATAATAAATAACTAAATAAAGATTTGTTTTTATTTAAAAAAAAAAAATCAAATAATTGTAAAATGAACTTACCCAACAAGTGGTAGTTGGATTCACGTTCATATTTGAAGGTAAGACGACCATAAGATACATGGTTCAAGTTCTTCAACCATTCGAAGAAGGAAACTGTTACACCACCAGCGTTAATGTACAAATCGGGAATAACCAAAATGTTACGATCAATCAAGATTTTATCAGCAGCAGGTGTGGTTGGACCGTTGGCAGCTTCAGCAATGATCTGTTAAAGAAACATTCATACAAATTTACAATTTCTGTTCCAATATTGTTTTTATTGTCATTTTAATTTACCTTAGCATTGATTTTGTGGGCATTTTCACTGTTGATAACCTTTTCAATGGCAGCTGGGATGAAGATATCACAAGGTTCGAACATCAAGTTTTCACCCTCATAGGGTTTGGCGTGTGGGTAACCAACAATGGTACCATGTTCGTTCTTGTAGTCTTCCAAAGCCTACAATAAAGAAAGTTGTTTAAGTGTGAAATTGAATTGTATTTTAAGTAACCATATTTTAATGATCCCCAGTGTACGAGAGAGAATGAACACTTTGGTAGTCTCCACTCTGTTTTCATTGTCTCTCCCACTTTAATGTAAAACCAAACTGTGTAACTTTTTTTATTTACCAACTATCCCCCGAAAGAAAAGGTTCGTAAATAAACATATAAATTATTTATTTATCAACCAAACTAACCCCCGTTTTTTATATCAAAATTTTGTCAAATATTTTATTGGTCTTTTGCGATCACACCCCAACATTTTGGTCCATTCGAACCGGATAAGCAAAAGAAAAGATATATTTGACAAATATTCTCTTTTCAGCAATACCTGAAAGAAAACCCCGTGGATAAACACATTCAAAAACCCCCTAAGATTAAAGCTAATCATTTTTAAACCCCGAACTCAAAAGTAAGTTTTGATCAAATTAATTTATAAAGTGTTTAATAAACAAAATATAAACAAAAAACAGTGTATAAGAAAATATATAGGTATAAAAAAAAGTGCAAAAACAATTGTGTATAAATTGCAAAAACTTGTACATACAGTTATAAATCTGTGAAGAAAAAATTTCCCCCCGATAAAGTGAAACAAAATCCACAAGCAAAATAATATCTCTTGTTTAGTGTAATTGCCAAAAATAAAAAAAAATTAAACAAATCTGTTATTACAAAATTACATACATCTTTCAATCATGTTCTAAAACACACAAATTTAACAGTGATCATACACAACTTCAAGTTAAAAAGAACAGAGAGATTCAATTTACAATAACAAAACACATGCATAAAAAATCATAACAAAAGAGACTGAAGAGAATAAGTTCAAACAAAACATTAAGTTGTAAAAGAAGTTAAATAAAGAGAAATGCTTGGTGAAGAGCGTAACAAACAGCATCAAACCACAACTCAAATGTGTTCGTAAACAAAAAGAACTTTTCTATTTACGTATCTACATGATTTGTATCTTTTTCAACTTTGAAGTTAATCTTTCCGTATATTTAACGTTTTTTGTTATCCCAGTGAACATTTTTTGTGGGAAACCTTTATCCACATGAACATTTTATAAAATTAAACAAAATTAATTAAAATTAAATCAAAACAAATTGAAAGGGAACATTATTTAAAAAATAAATAAATTAAAACAGAAGTTAAACTTAATTGAAGCATAAACGATAGCTAAAATAAACTATTTATAGTGTATTTTGATTAAAAAAAAAAAAAAAAAAAATCTTTAAATAAAAATAACTAATGGTGAACAAGTTTTTTGCACATTCAAACACAATAATTATTTATAATTGCACTTTATTTATGTTTTGATTCTCCCCACATACACATTATATTTTTTACCAAATTGTTTGCGCCTCATTATTTACACTTCGATCGTGTTTTTTTTTTAATAATCGCTGGTGAATCGTTTGTTATCAACACAAAACCCTTTGATTTTTTTGTTGTTTTTTGAATTTAATTGAGAAAATTCCGCTATGTCTCTACTCGATGCTTTTATACGCGCATCTGATCGCGTGGTGGAATTTCAAGCATATTTTGAGACACTTCCCTCTGATCATCATTCCGTCCATACTCTTGAAGTACAAAAGGACGAAATTGTCCGTCTTTGGTCTGACTTTAGGGCATGTTACGATGAGATTTTGAATAAATTTAATGAATTGGAAGAAGAGGTTCAAGTCGAAACATTGAAATCGCGTTTTTACTCAACTTTCGAGGCTCACGTTAAGGTTCTTTCGAAATCAAATGAAATTTTAGATGACCTTTGCCAGAAAGCTGGTCCCAGTACTGTTTCAAACCCAGTCTCATTACCTATTATTGACGCTACCCCTAACATTTCTTTACCCCCTTGTGACACCGAAGTCTTTCATGGGGACTACCAGTCGTGGCCAACTTTTCGTGACATGTTCACAGCCTTATACAGGAACTGTAAACGTTTGTCACCTGTTGAAAAAATGTGTCACCTAATCAAGAAGACACAGGGAGAGGCTCGCGAATTACTAAGGACTTGTCCGATAACTAATGATGGGTTTGAAATGGCGTGGCAAAATCTGGTACATCGATATGATAATAAACGAATACTGGTAAATTCTCAACTAAAAACTCTTTTCAACATTTCCCCAATTATGAAAGAAACTGGCACTAGTATCCGACGTATTCAACGTACAATTAACGATTGCGTTACTAATCTGTCTCTTCTGAAAATTGATACGGCGAATTGGGATATTATTTTCGTATATATTTGTTCGACGTGTTTACCTGAAATCACCCTTAGTCTTTGGGAACAATCCCTACCATCTAATACGGAGTTACCAACCTGGAAGCAAATGGATGCTTTTCTGACTTCGAGATTTCAAACGTTAGAGTCTGTGGCTGATATTCGCACCACGTTTATTAATCCCAATCCTTCGAATAACAACAAACCCTCTAATTCTAAAAAGAACTATTCGTCAGATCAGAAAAAACTGAAAAGTTATCGCACCAGTGTTTCGAACGATAAACCTGGAAAATGTTCAATCTGTAATGATGCGCACCCCCTACGACTTTGCCCTTCGTTTCTGGGAATGTCTGTTGATGAACGTTTCTCAATCGTTAAGAGGCAAAAGCGGTGCACGAATTGTCTTGGAACATCTCATGAGTTCAAGAAGTGCAGAAGCCAGTATGTTTGCCAGATATGTAGACAAAAGCACCATTCATTGCTACACCGAACTGAAAACGCACAAAATACAGTACCAATTTTAAACCCCCCGATGTCTCACCCTGTAACTTCAGTTCCTAATGCAAACCCGAATAGCACTCGTGTTATGAACCCCCTACAAACATTTAACTTGAACACTAACCCCTCTACTTCCGCTGAAGCTGCAGCCCAAATGAGACAGTCATATTCCACTTTAATACAGTCTACTTCTAATTCTACAGTTCTGCTTGGTACTGCCCTTGTAGATATTTACTCTAACGACCTCAAATATACTGTTCGGGCTTTAATCGATTCCGCTTCTGAAGCTACATTCATTTCCAAGAAACTTCAAAGTAAACTTTCACTCAAAACTAGAGTAGCACAAACTGAGGTTCATGGTTTGAATGATGCCTTGACAGCAACATCTACTCAATTATGCTATATACGTATCGGTTCACCTATTGATAGCTCCTTTGAGACTTATGCTGATGCTTTAGTCGTTAAAAGGCTTACTGGCCAACTCCCTTATTACCCACTATCTGCCTTTAGAAATGGAGAATTTGCAGATTTAAAAATGGCTGACACACATCTGCCTAGATGTTCTGAGATTGACCTACTCCTCGGTGGTGATGTTTATCCCAAGGTTATTAGAAATGGTTTGCGATGGGACAATAATCAGGCTTTAGTCGCTCAACAAACTGTCTTTGGATGGATTGTTACGGGCAGAATTTCTACAAGAAACTATTTGTCTTCAGTTTCAACTTTTTACAATGAGCTTTCTTTGAATACTCAACTTCAAAAGTTTTGGGAACTTGAAGAAGTTCCAAGCAAACCTCGGATGTCTGAAGAAGATCGTTATTGTGAGAATGTTTATCAATCTACAACATACCGGACTGAAGATGGTCGTTTTGTCGTTTCGCTCCCATTTCGCCGCGAATATCCTGATAATCTAAACATTGGTTCTTCTCGTCATATTGCCTTATCTCAATTTATCAGAAATGAATCACGATTAATGAAAAACCTTCCTTTGAAATCCGAATACGACCGTGTTATTTCAGAGTACTCATCTCTGAAGCAAATGACTAATGTCACCCCATCTAGTGCCAATTGCACATATTACTTACCCCACCATGCGGTTCTTAAACCCGACAGTACTACTACGAAATTGCGTGTAGTATTTAATGCTTCTAGCCCCACATCAAACGGAAATAGCCTCAACGATCTTCTCTACCCCGGTCCGATTCTACAATCAGACTTAACAATACTCATGTTGCGTTGGAGACTATTCAGATATGTCTTTAACGCAGATATTGAAAAGATGTATCGTCAGATACAAGTCAATTCAGCACACACTGTATTTCAGAGAATTATTTTTCGAAATTCTCCCCAAGAAGATCTACAAGATTTTGAGCTTAACACGGTTACATTTGGCGTAAATTGCGCACCCTATCTGGCGATTCGCACCCTGCTTGAGTTAGCTAAAATATGTGAGAAAACAAACCCCATTGTTTCAGATATTCTCCGAAATTATATGTACGTAGATGATGTACTAGCCGGCTCTCATAACCTCTCTTCTGCGCTAAAGGCCAGAGATGAACTCATCGAAGTTCTAGAATCAGCTGGTTTCTCGCTCCGCAAATGGACGGCAAACCATGATTATTTGCTGAAAGATATTTCCCCCGATCATTTACTAGATACAGAGTTCCTGAAACTGTCAGACTCTAGTACCACAAAGACTTTAGGTTTACGTTGGAATGCAGGAAGAGATCATTTCTACTTTCAGCTGAAAAGCTCCCTCGATCGAAATGCGATAACTAAAAGATCAGTTTTGTCCGAGATTGCAAAACTTTTCGACCCCGCCGGTTGGCTTTCT
The DNA here is from genome assembly GCA_942486065.2 of Calliphora vomitoria. NCBI lineage: Eukaryota > Metazoa > Arthropoda > Insecta > Diptera > Calliphoridae > Calliphora > Calliphora vomitoria. Next base: position 90,435,141 of record OW818029.2, read on the forward strand.
CCCAAAATAATCGTTGCAAAGATGATCATGCAGCAGATCTGGAAAGATGAAACCAACTGGGATGAAGATCTTAAACCATCAACATTACTTCAATGGCAGGCATTCTTAGATGATTATCAATATATAGAACAAGTAAAAATTCCCCGGTTCGTAGATTTTGATCCGTCATTTTCTATAGAATTGCATGGCTTCTGCGACGCTTCAGAGAAAGCATATGCTGCAACGTTGTATATACGCGCCGAAAGCTCAGGTTGTGTTTCATCTCACCTCTTAGTCGCCAAAACGAGAGTGGCCCCAGTTAAGTTTGTATCACTGCCCAGAAAGGAACTCTGTGGAGCAGAGTTAATGGCAAAAATGATCGATTCTATTCAATCAGAACTCAATTTGCGAAACTATAAGTTATTTTTGTGGACCGATTCAACAATAGTCTTGGCATGGTTGCAAAAACCCCTTAATAGATGGAAAACCTTCGTTGAAAACAGGGTTTCCTCAATTGTCGAAAAAGTAGGGAGTGAGTCATGGTTTCATGTTGACTCCAAAAGTAATCCCGCCGATCTGGCATCCCGTGGACTCACAATATCGCAACTTATATCTAGCGAATTATGGTGGCATGGTCCCTCATGGCTTAGACTACCCCCGAGCCAATGGCCGAAAAGTTCGTCATCGAGTTTCTCAACTGAAGAGGAAGCAAAACCGGTTCACGCTCACTTGACTCAGGTCCAAAATACGGATATTTTAAAGGACTTTTCCGACTTTCCAAAAGCTATGCGTGTTATCTGTCGCGTTTTTCGTTTTTATTACGGATGTAACCGACGATTACGGCACAAACTAGTTTTGACTAACGAGTTAACCCGAGCTGAATTGGAACATGCAAAATCCCGTATGGTAATTGCCTGTCAGAAGTTATACTTCGAAAATGAATATAACTTACTATCGCAAGGTTTAGAAATACCCCGAAAAAGCCATCTTTTGACCTTTAACCCCTTTTTAGATACCGATGGCATTATGAGGATTAACGGTCGATTATCTAATTCTCCTTCTCTGAGATATGATGAGAAATTTCCAATATTACTCCCCTATCATGGATGTTACCCCCGATTATTCCTATCATATCTTCATAGATATTCGATTCACGGCCAAAACGCTTTATTATATAGGTTAATGCGGCTTTATTACTACGTTCCCAGATTAAAGGTTCTGATTAAAACCATTTTATCACAGTGTCGAACGTGTGTTATTCAGAAACGTCAGAAAAGTCAGCAATTAATGGCTGCTCTACCTCCAGAAAGAACTTTACTCGCCCGGCCATTTACCAATACAGGTGTCGACTTTGCCGGTCCCTTTGATGTCAAAACATATGCAGGTCGTGGTTGCAAGGTCACGAAAGGTTATGTGTTGGTATTTGTATGCTTTGCAACTAAAGCTATTCACCTCGAAGCTACGAGTGAAATTTCAACTCAAGCATTTTTAGCTGCGTTTGCACGGTTCTTTTCTCGTCGAGGTTCCCCAAATGCCCTATATTCTGACAATGGTACAGCCTTCGTTGGCGCTTCCCATATATTGGACGCTGACAAAGCTAACTTCATATCATTGTTGCGAAGAAAATTACTAGATCAAGATAGTTTTGCTTTATTAGAATGGAATTTCATCCCACCAGGTGCACCGCATATGGGAGGTCTCTGGGAAGCAGGGGTTAAAAGCTTCAAGATGCATCTGAAACGAATTGCTTATAATCAGAGTTTCACGTTCGAAGAGTTTTCTACAATGTTAGCTCGAATCGAGGCGTGTTTAAATTCTAGACCACTTAGCCCAATCAGCGAAAACCCTGCAGATCTATGTGCACTAACCCCCGGTCATTTCCTTATTGGAAACCCAATTCTATCTCCCCCTGAACCTGATCTATCAGATCATTCACTATCATATGTCAATCGGTGGCAGAAACTGAAAGTTCTTCATCACCACTTTGCTAAAAGGTGGAAAGATGAGTATCTTAAAGAACTCCACAAAAGATTCAAATGGAAATACCCCCAGCGTGATTACGCTATCGGCGATCTTGTCGTTATAAGACATGATAATTTACCCCCAAATCAATGGCGACTTGGTCGCGTTGAAAACGTTATCCGCGGTAAAGATAACAAAGTTAGAGTCGCCGATATACGAACTGCCAATGGCATCGTAACTAGGCCTATAGTAAAATTAGTTTTGCTACCCAGTCCTGAACAACACTAACAATACATTTTCTATTTATTTATAGCCATTAAAATGCCACGAAAACAACGAAGAAGCCTTTCGCCATTGGAGGAAAGGTACAAATCTCATCACCAGCGCCTTAATTCTAACCACCACGATTGTCGTTTATGCCGCCAGGACCACCCACTTCGAAGATGTATAAAATTTAAAAGGATGAATGTAGCTGAGAAGTTAAGTGTGGTAAAAAAGTACCGGTATTGCGAGAACTGCTTGGCTCACTCTCATCAAGTCAACCGATGCCGAAATACTGATCGATGTCGTCAATGTGGAGGTAGACACCACACTCTTCTGCATCGTCATGAACGTCTACGTACTCCCAAGCCAAACAACCCTCTATGTAATGGTCCGTCATGCTCTAGTGCCCGCACCGTAACGCTCCTTCCGACAATCATTGTAAAAATTGAGTTGGGGAACGAATGGAGTAACGTTAGAGGCTTACTAAACCCATGCGTCGAAGTTAGCACGATTGCGGAATTCCTGGTAGAGCGGTACAAACTGCCTGAGGAGCAAATTGGGTCTGAAACCTTTCATAAGGTGAAAATACGCCCTCGATTTGACACCAGCCCAGTCTTTAGCGTGACGGCGAAGGTTGCCGGTGACTTACCCCGTAAGCAACCAAATGAACATATAGACGAGAGAGTGGCCGAATTGTACAGCAATTTACGTCTCGCAGACCCAAATTTTTATAAAAATGATGACATCAATTTTGTGCTTGGTGCTGATATATATCCTCGCCTGATAAAGGCCAGTATTCACCCTGAATCAGTTGGGTCTCCAATGGCCCAAGACACCGTCCTAGGATGGACTATCATCGGCAGATTTGGTGTATAGATGCTTACTTTTTTTCTCTTTTTTTTTTATTATTTTTCATGTTTTTAAGTTTTTTTTTCTGATATTGTATTAAACTAAATGAATTATCAATGAATTTGTAATATATATACATCTATAATCTAAACTTCTATTTTTGAAACACTCTCCGGTTTTCTGAAATTGCATCCAAGCAAGGGGGCCGGGATGTTTAAGTGTGAAATTGAATTGTATTTTAAGTAACCATATTTTAATGATCCCCAGTGTACGAGAGAGAATGAACACTTTGGTAGTCTCCACTCTGTTTTCATTGTCTCTCCCACTTTAATGTAAAACCAAACTGTGTAACTTTTTTTATTTACCAACTATCCCCCGAAAGAAAAGGTTCGTAAATAAACATATAAATTATTTATTTATCAACCAAACTAACCCCCGTTTTTTATATCAAAATTTTGTCAAATATTTTATTGGTCTTTTGCGATCACACCCCAACAAAAGTTATATCAATATTATTAATTTATCAGTATATGTGAAGTATTAATATATATTCTGGATCGTTATAATTGATTGATACATCACAATATACGCTATAGTCCTGTTCGCTATTCAAATTCGGGAAAAACGAACTACAAATGTCTGAGATATAAGAAAAAAACCATAACTACCTCGATTTGTTACCTATTTTTGATCTATATCTGGATTACTAAGTCATTAACAGGCATGTTAAAATATGCACAACAAAAAAAAAAAAAAAAGTGGAAAATATTCAGGAAAAATCATGGATAGGATAGGCAGAGGAAAAATATATATTAAATCCAGAGCTTAAAATTTAACTTAAATCGCTAAAACATTAAATCAGAATTATAGGAGTCTTGGAGGAGTTGGTAAATTGTTATTTTTGCATGAAGTAAATGCTTACTTTAATGGGTTGTTATGGAATTTTTTATTTTCACAAGGGTATAAAATGGTATCTTCTTTAATGGATTTGGGTTGTTTTCAATGTTATACTTCTTATATTTTTATTTCTTTCTTAGTTGAACTCAATAAGTTTTGTTATATGTACAATGAGTTTTGTTTGGTATAATTTGTGACTTTTGTAGTCGCAAATCTATTTTATTGTTATTTTTTTTTCCTCTCAATCATATTTTACTAAATCTAATGGTATTTTTCTATCTATCGTTTAATATTTATCATGTATTCTTACTTTAATTTTGTTGGCAACACACTTGTGAGGTTTTGTTTTTTGTAGTTTAAATGTCTTTATTATTTATTAATATAATTGGTTATTGGCTGATCACATTACTATTAGTTAATTTTTAAATTATTTATAAATTGTTTAATTTTATTATTATTATTTGTTATGTATAATCAAATTGTGAGTAGTTTATTGGAACCGATTTTGGCCAATTGGCTAGGATTCTGTAACTGAATGAATAAAATAAATAATTCCACAGTCTAAAGACTTTTTGTAATAGATTTGAATTGAACAAAAATTTAATCATTCAATACATTTTCAAAGCAATTTGTAATGGATTTGAATTAAAAATTACTTGAATGATTCAATAAGGAATTAATTCTATTAAGAATGAATTCTCAAGGAAATTAATTCAATGAATTATATAATGTAATGGTTAAGAAAACAAATTTTATTCGATTTCGAAAATTTAATTAAGAATTTTAATTCTTTCGAACTTTTGAATAAAGCTTTAAATTATATTATTGTAATTAAAAAATTGGAGACAAAGATCATTACAATCTTCCAGTTTTCAAAATTAAATTACCTCTATTTCTTACATAAACTTACAAAATAATAATATTTTGTAAGAAAATTAAAAAATTTCAAAAAAAAAATATGCCTTCAACAGACATACAAACTGACGGACATATGTAGCTAGATCTACAAATTTCATAAGAACCCAAAATATATATGTATAAGTTATGGCGTCTACAACCAATATTCAATGTGATGTGTCGTGGTGGATAAACATAATTTCTTTATTACTTTACATATTTATGCAAGGTTCAGCAAAATATGAATTTTTTAGAAAAACTTGTGAAATATGCAAAAACTTAGTTTTCAAGAAAAAAGCTTAAAAAACTTGTCCTGTTTATAACGTATTAATTTAAACTAATTATATGTAAAAATTAAAAAAAAAGTTCAAATATTTTTGGACCTTTCACATGGTACCAATATTTCATATGTTTCCTTTACAAAAAAAAAATAAAATAAATATTAAAATCCCTAAAAAGGACCTTTTCATCATTAGACGCAGCTCACCAAATACTGAACCCAGGGCAAAGGTTTTGAGGGTTTGAATTAAACTTTAATTTTAGTTGAGAATATCAACAAAATTTTTTTGGGGCCACTCTAATGAACATTCTAGAATATCGCCATTAAAACGTTTGAAAATGACTTCATTAATTCTTAAAACATTTGCCAAAACTTATTTAAAGAATTATTCAGAGATTTATTATATCAAATCGTTTCGAGAAAACATGAATAGGCCTGATTATTGATGATCTTTAAAATTTTTCTTAATATAATGAATCAGATTTAAAAAAAATTTAAAATAAAATGTATTTTTTTTACATTAGAAACTAAAACGTTATAGTATTATAATGCCATATGCACTTACCTTAGGATCAATACCCTCAGGGTTGTAGATGCATCCGTCGTGTTCAATGATACCAATGCAGGTGGCACCAGCACGGGTCAAGTAGCGGGTAGAGTGGAGACCTACATTACCGAAACCTTGAACGATGAAAGTCTTGCCACCCCAGCCGGGAGTAGTGCCAATCATGCTCATGTAGTTGGCTTCATTGATGAAGTTTTCCAAACCGTGGAAAACACCACGACCGGTGGCGGACACACGACCGTGAATACCACCTTGGTTGATGGGTTTGCCAGTTACACAAGCGTGGGCATTGATGTCCAAGTGACCGATGGTCTTGGCATAAGTGTCAGCAATCCAGGACATTTCACGTTCACCGGTACCCATATCAGGAGCAGGTACATCAACACCGGGTCCAATGAATCCCTTCTTGGCCAACTCAAGGGTGAAACGACGAGTGATCTTTTCCAATTCATGTTCAGAGTATTCCTTGGGGTTGATCTTCAAACCGGCCTTAGCACCACCGAATGGTACATCAACACAGGCGCACTTGAATGTCATCAAAGCGGACAAGGCTTTGACTTCATCACGAGATACATCCATAGAGAAACGGATACCTAAAATGAAGGCCAAAAAGAAAATTTAACACAAACATTAGTCATTTGCAAACAAAATTCAGGGCAGGCAACAAATTGCAAATATATTTAAAATATTCGAATTAAAAAAATAAAACATATGCATACATATGTACAAAATTGCATAAAGATATTGTACATATATCTCTAGAATTAGTTCATTTGGCCTGAGGCCAACATAATTTAATTTTCGGTTGGTTTTAAATTCTAATTTTATACCATATCTGTTTTTATTTTCTCTAAAGAAAGTAAAAAACAAGTGTTTTCTATTTCGTCTTGAAATAAAAACACAACATTTTTAGGCGCTGATAAGTCTGTTAAATTAATCGACCCCATTTGCTAATTTTCTCAAACACCTGAGGTTTTTGGCAAGAAATGGGTTGCTATAAATTTAGACACCACGTTTCATAGCACTTGTGTGTTCTTCTTTAAAAGTCACTGTAAAAACGTTCGTAACATGTGACAGCTATTTTGAAAACGTGTTACACAAATATTCTTTTATTTAACAAATTCAATTTTATTTATGTATTTCAAAATGCATTAAATCTTAATGTTTTAAACAAATTTAATTAGTGTGTTTCGATTTGGGAAAACACGCATTTTGCTTTTATAAAGATAATTCTGAAGTTTATAACATTGTTTTTATTCTTGTTTGCTTGTTTATTTGAGTTTGATAAGATAAATTGTTACTACATTGTTATCTTCAAGAATTTTATGGTCTTTTTTACGAATCAACATTGTATGCAGCCGGCATGAAGTATTTAGTTGCTAACTATATACATATTTAGTACTTTTGGGTACATTTGACCAACATTTTAAAGAACTTTTCCATAAACATTTATTAGTTTATGAATGGAAAGATAAATCTTGATAAACAAACAGGTCAAAGTTTTGGTATTATTAAACTTCTTTTAAAATATGCGCTATACTATTTTAGTATTTAAAAAAAGTGTTGCTTGCAGCCTTGATGGTAAAAAATGTGGTTAAATGGAAATTAACCCCCTCATTATTCATAAACAATTTTTAAATGATTTATAAAAATAAATTTCCATACAAAATTTGTTTTATAAACCTTTTTTCTAGCGTTCCAAATTTCCCAGTACTTTTTTCATTCTCGATTTATTACTAATCAAATATTCAGCCCTAATGATCGAATTTTTCTGCTGTGGCTGAAAAGTTTTTGTTGGGTTCAATCCTTTGAAATCAATCGGTTGGCAAAAAATCACAACGAATCTGTTTTGTCTTTGAAGAAATAAAACTGTATAAATAAAATAAAAAAAAAAAATCATATAATAAAAATGTTGCGAAACAAATTCCCGTGAAAATTTTACCGAGTATAAACCCCAAAGTACCGTAATGCTCCCACAATAATTTTCTGTATTTTCAGCAAGAAGACAAATTTACACATTCATCAAAACTGAGGTCGATTTGTTGTTAGATATATAAACATGTCCGTCATGTATGACAATTTCAATCCTGTTTATTTTATTTTATTCATATAGTAATATAAAGCTATATTAAGCTGTGCCGTATCTTATGAACCCTTGACGAAAGTATTCTTTATGATTAAGGTTTGTTGGTAAAGTTTGGGGGAAGATATTGGTGAAAAAATAGAGGTAGTCGCGGTATTTTGCTTATATCACAGTCATTTGTTTTCAAAATACGACGGCAGACGAACATGGCTATATCGACTCCACTATCTATTACGATCAGGAATATATGTATGTATGGGGTCGCTAATGAGAAATGTACAAATTACAAACGGAATGACATACTGTAATCACCCTTACCGCTTTTCCAGGGAGACTTTATTAGAAAAACTGTAATCACTATTTAGAAACAAACCCAAAGAAGGATTAAAAAATTAGAAAAGAAGATTAGACCCGTTTACAAATTGACAACGGACTAGAAAAATACAAAATTTTTGTCAGGAAAGGAAACGTCAAAAGTGCTTGTACAAATGAACGAAGAATTCCATTTCACTGCAAGTTAAGAATACAATTACATCTTATTGGAATTGAAATTTGTTTAGAGAAACTCTTTAAAAACCCCTTCAATAAAACCTTCAAAAGGTTCGAAATAATTAATATTTAATTCAATTATAAAAAATGAAATATATTCTCTTTACTATTCAATTAAAGTAATCAGCAAGAATTATTTCGCTACCTTCTTAATACTTTAGTATTCCAAACGTATTGACTTCTCTCCTTTAAGAATTCATTATTTATATAATTAATTCCTTATTGAATCTTTTAAATTTTCTTGAATTCAAATAATCTATTGCAAAATAGCTTTAAAAATGTATTGAATGTACACATTTTTCTTCAAATCTATTTAAAAAATGGACTTAAGTAAATTATTTTCAATTCATTTTGTTAATGATTAAAAACAAAACAAAAACAATTTGAATGAAGAAAAATATTTTAATGTAATTTGTATTTGTAAGGTGGAAATAGAGTTATGACGCACTGAACTAAAACTATCATACAATTACAAAAACAAACGAGACATTGTTTTAGTTAAACCAAATAAAAGAAGAAATTACCTGTTGTTTTTGGTATTGTTTTGTAATTATAGTATAACCTTTTAACTGAATCACTAAAAAAGAGCGTTCTAGTTAATTTTAGTTCAAAGCGGCAGAACTCTAGGTTAAATAAATTATTTTATGAATTAATTCCATTATGAATGAAATCTTTTTAAATAAAAATGAATGAAACTAAATAATTAGATGTTGGAATGGCATTTTTTAATTCCGAATTAAGATTTTAATGAATTAAGCTCAAATTGAATTAATTCGAAGCTCTGATCTGAACTAACCCATCTACTAATGCCTATTGTACAGTTAATCGATCAGTGCATTTTTATTCAAATATCATATGATACTTTTAATTTTTTCAAACTTATAACTTGTAAAAACAGCTTTCTAAAGTGAGCCCTAGCTATTGATATAGAATTTTAATATTTTCCAATTTGTAATTGTTTTTTATCAATATCGCGCTCCCACAGTGGGTTAGTTGTCATGAGCAATAAGAAGCATAACCAGTTTTTACTATCATACTGTTAGGCCCCAAAAAAAAATATAAGAAAGCATACGTGTGTAGTTTTTTGTGTATGATTAGATCACCAAAAATAAACAAACGAAACGCTTCAAAAAACAATTTTGTTTTTAGCACGAAAACTGTACTAAATATTGTACTAAAATAAAATTGTATTAAATAAAAACAAATAAAATGTACAAAAGTAAATACGAAAATATTTATGATACAGTCAGTCAGTCATACATACAGCAAGTGTGTGTGTAAATATGTTAAAGAGTGTAAGTTTTAGTATATAAAAATGAAAGCATTTCATTTTTGTTATCTTTTACTCAAAGTGACAACAAACAACAACAAACAGAATTATAACATTTTAATTTAGTGCGAAAATGTTGAACAAATAATACCAACAAACATAAATATATTTATTGTATTGTATATTAACACATTTTGAATGAAATGTGGCAGCTAATGTTATGCTAATATTGTATTAAAATAATACGAACTGTAACTTTTCAACATGTTAAACTTAAATTAATTTCTTGTTTCCTATTCAAAGCAAAAATTTAGAATTTATATAACTTCTGTAGTTAAAATCAAGTTTTTTATTTATAAAATCTATTGAAAATAATTAAATTCATTTGACTTTAATTAATTGGCGCCAAATAAACAGCTAAATTGGTTAGAAATGCTGTCTGTATACAAAAGAAATTTAAAAACACAAATCAATGCGAAGAATATAAATATGTACGTAATCAGTTTTATGTTTGGCTTTTTTTATTTTTACATTTCGGCCAACATCGTCAACAAAAATCGCGTGACAAACAAAAACATCTACCAAAAGAAAAAAGAAACTCTCATAATCTAATCAGTATGTATTTAAATTTAAAATGTCTTCGTTCAATATTTAAAATTTCGATTTATTTTAAGTTTGACAAAAGTGTTACCAACACACCACTACTGCGCTATTAGCTAGAACCTAAATAATTGATTTGACCAACACTATGGCATTGAATTTGTAAAAAAAAACTTGTAGCGACAACAATGAAATGGGGGCTCGTTCGTTTGATATGTACATACCCCATACCCCATGTGGTGTATTTATACATATACTATATAGCAACAGATAAAAATATACATACTGACTGACATATAAACATTTTTCTAAAGAAATTTAAAAAAAAAAAAACAAAATACATGTACGTTTAGAACTAAGTATGTATAAATAAAAGTGTGAAATAAAAACAAGATTTAGTTGTCAGGTGATTTAGAAATAAAAAAACAATCTAAATTTATGAAAAATAAAAAAAAATATAGATAACAATTTAGTAAAACTAAACAAATAAACATAGGTTTTTATATACATATTCTTTCTTTTTATTAAATAAGATTAGTATTTTAAGTGAAAAATATAATTATAAGTGTGTCTTTTTCGAGGTTATAATAGAAATTTTGTATTATATAAATTTTAAATAATTTTTTTTTATTATATTATTATTAACTAAGTGGAGTGTTTAAACAAGCTATACAAATTTGGAACCTTTGGTTATGTTAACCCAAAGCATACTTGAGTTGAATACAATACTATTTATTATGTGAGGTTTCAGTTTTATAGTGGTTTTTGGAGAAAGACTTACCCCCATATGCATAACAGTTAATAAATTTATCAAAGGTTTATCGAACAATATTTCCATACAAAATTTGTTTTATAAACCTTTGATAAATTTATAAACTGTTTATGCATATGGGGGTTAGTTAATATTTAGAGATTCAAATATGTAGTACTTTTTCAATCCTCAGAAAGCTTAAATTGAATTACTAATTAATTTTGTGAAGCAAATCAGGAAATACTGTTAACACCAATTTTTCTATAGAAAATACTGTTATTTATTTTATCAATATAAAATACATACAAAATGTTGAGCTACTATTGAAATCCTACTACAATATAAAACATCAAAAAACATGTTTAAAACAAGCCTTTATTTAAATGCTCTATAAAGAAGAAAATCAAATTTAAATTAAATCAAACTATTTATTACATTATACAATTTAAAAAGATTATTTTCTTCTTTCTTCCTTTTAGAGTACCTTGAATATTTCGAAATTAAATTGGAATTTTCGAACTTATTTTAAAAAGTTTATATTCTAAAACTACATTAAAATTACTTTAAAACTAATTTTTTTTTTCAAAATTTTTAAGTTCGAAATTGAAAAATGCAGACATTGTTCTCAAATAAAATCAAAATAATTTTTGTTTAAGAATCCTCATGATTTGTAGATAATTTTAACAGCTTATAAAAAATTTCGAACATAAGTTCTAATTTTCGGATATATTATTGTCATTAGGCATTATCTACAGATTATTATAACAGCATTAAAAACTGTTCGAACATAAGATCGAATTTTTGAAATTGATTTGGAACTACGAAAAGTGGTTCATAATTCGGTTACAAATTTTGAATTAATATGATATATGTAGTATCAAAAAAAGTACGATCTTATCAACTTTTAAACATGTTTTCTGTTTTATATACAAGCTATCGAAATGTCTCTAGATCTTTATTGAGATAATTTTAATTCCAATACAAATGATATATGTATATTACAATGAAATTTATGAGCATTAAATTCATAATTCAAACTTTTTAATAAGTTTCAATAGGGTTTGATCCCAGATGAAGCTGATCAGAGACCAGAGCTTCGAATTAATTTATTAAATTTTAGCCTAATTCACTACAATCTTAATTCAGAACTATAAATGAAGCAACATATTTTGCTTCATTCAAAGGCTTTATTTGTTTAATTCATAATGAATTTTATAAAATTAATTATATAAAGAATGAATTCAATACGCTTGAAGTACAAAGGAATTAAGTCTATGAATTTATTCGTAATGAATAAATTAACGGAATGGTTAAGATTTAAGATTAAGAATATTCTCATGTGTAACAAATGCACTAAAAAACTTATTAATATGTCATCATGAAAGATAGCAAAACGCGTCACGTGCTTAACTATGTAAAATTAAAAATCCATTAATAAATTTCTTCAAATAAACACATTTTCCAAGTGTATATTAATATTGTTTTATGATATAATTATATTTAAAAAAAATCATGCAAATACTTTGCATCACATATTGTAACTGAAACAATGCTTTACTAAACAAAAACACATGACTAGGCCGGAAAGAAAAAATAAAAAAAAAACATACAAACAATTAAAATTTTATATTCATTTCATATATATTCTTTATACTTGTGTATGCAGTTATGATTAAGGAATGGTTTTACAGTAGTGTCAATATTTGTATATTCATTTGTTTTTCAATTGATAATTCACTTTTACTTTGTTTATGCCTACAAATTTATTAGAATACAACATTGAAAAGAAAAAATGGCAACAATTTTCAGTCCGTTGCACTTTTTTATTGTTTAAAAAAACCTTGAACGGGTAAAATATTCAATTTTAATAATGTCACCAAAAAAGGCAATGAATGTTCAATTTAGTGCGCTTATTTTTAAGTTGGCGGATGTAGCTCACTATAATACTACTAATGCATGAACAAAAATAGCATATTTAGGCCAGTGCTAAATGTGTTTTTTTCCGAAGAGACAACACCATAAGTCAAGAATATAATATACATATTCAAAATTATGTATGTTTAATCTGGATAATCTATACTTTCAAACTACAACCGGAACACAAATCATACCTTTCAATTTCTGTTTACATTTGATTATATTTAAACAAACACAATTGTTGTAGTAAATTGATAAGCGCGCATTGTAATTTGTCACAAGACTTAATAAACTGAAAAAGGCACTCTATTTTATTTATGACATCTTAATAAAATATTTGATATACTCGGAACAATTTAAGATTAACACTTGATAGGCTTTTAGAAGAAAAAAAAAACACTCGTTTATAGATTAGAAATAGTAGCATAAATGACACATTTACCATTAAATGAAAAACCAATAAAGATATAAGGGAAAAGTTTATAATCTCCCATAATAACCTGCCAACAGCTATCAATTATGGGCGGGTCATTAACTGAGTTTGTCATATATGATGGTTTACTCCTGATAAGAAATTTTTGTATTGTTTTTAAAAATCAAACATTGAATTTAATAATAAAAAAAAATTGTAGTATGCATTGTAAATATGAAGGTTTAATAACAAGTTTAGCTTTATAATATTCTAATAGAAAACAACTAAAAACAACCAAGCTTTTTATTTGTTTACCCAGCAACATTTTAAGAATTTGTATTAAAATCGTTAAAATATACAAATTTCTAACGATTTGCTGTGCTAGTAGTGCTGGCAAACGAATTGTTTATATAAAAGTCAAGTATTTTATTGGGTATGTTCACAATTGGTTAATATTTGGTAAATAATTTAGAAAACGCTTATTTTTTAATATTCTAAAATTAAATAAGTGTAATACATTCAGAGAGCAAGCAATACAGAAATTTGTAACCGGTTACGGCCAATAGGCTAGGTTATTGAAAATAAATAAATAATGTAAACAAATTAAAAACCATAAAGTTGTTTTCTTCTATACTAATCTAGTTATTTTCTTCTTGATACGAAATGGGAACATCTGTTTTAATTATACACGTATAAATAAAAGAATAATAATAACTAAACCCCCTGAACTTTTAATATATTATTACTAAATCCAGTTTCATTTTTAAAACAAATTTAAAACACGTGTTGATTATAAGTAATAAAAGACAATTTTCTAATTGGAAAGTTTTCTTATCAAAATTAAACTACAGAATAAATCCACTTAAAATTGCGACATTTTAACCTTGAAATTTGAAAAATATATACTATATTCATAAATGTTTAAAATACTGAAAAAACAAAAACAACAACAAAGTATTTTAGTCGTTTAGAAACAAACTAGTGGCGTATAAAAAATATTAATAGAAATTTATCGGTGTTGTTTACGCAAAAATCTAACAAAAACAAAAAATATACTCTACAAACGTGTCAAAAATCATGGAATTATAAAAAAAAAAAGATTAAATTGTGTATAACAAACAAAAGTCTTCAGTGAAAACAACCAAAACAAATTTTATTTATAAGATTTTGGGTTGTTTATTTAATTTTTAAATATAAAAGATTGTTGATAACAACAACAACAAAAAATAAGAGATTGATATTTCGATCATGCGGTCTTTCAATAATATTTATTTCTCAACAATTATTGCATGTGTTTTGATATTCTTAGATATTTGAAAAAAAAAAATTTTGCATTAAACTGTTGCCAAGCCTCTTTTAACATTATTCATTATTTGTTTGATAACATGTTTGTATTAACAAATGCCGATATGAAGGTTTAACTAATATTTTTTTTTTTTATAAAATCTGTATTTTATTGCTAATTGATTTCTATTTTTTTATTGACCAACTTTTTGATTGACGTAGCACAATAAGTGTGAAAATAAATCATATAAAACAAAATTGAACATTTAATTTCTTGTTCAAACAAATAAAATCTAGGTACTTTGTAATGAATGTTAAAAACTTATTATAGAGAAGATTGTTTACATATTAGTAAAGTGTTCTTAATTTTAATGTAAACTTCAGTACAAGTGGCTTTATTTGAAATCGTGTTTTACACATTAGACAATTAATTAAAATATTAATAAATGTTTACAAATACCACAAATTTAAAGGTTTTTAAATATTGTAATTTTAGTGTACTTTCAAAAAATATTTTTAATTTTTTTTATTGTATTTTCAATGTACATATTTTCATAAAGTTTGTTTAATTTTTATAGTTATCACATTTGCAAATGACAAAATTCTAAATATAAATACATACATATTTACTGCTTTGTTTTTGTTTGCAATTTTTTAATACCAAATATAAACAAACAAAAGTACATATAGTGAAAATAGTAAAATTATCATGTAAACAAAACGCAAAAATAATACTGATAGTAAAGCAAATATGTATATTCAAAACACATTTAAATAAATAGATTTAGGAAAATTATTACTGCTCTTATTCAGGGGTTTAAAAACAAGTAATGATCAATTTGAATTTAAAAAATATATTAAAATTCAACACTAAATCTATTTTTAAGTTAGTTAGTTTAAGTCGACTTTATTTTAAAAACGAATTTTTGTTTTTTCCGTACTTATGAAGTAATATTTAAAAAGCGTTCAATACTTTTTCCAACACATATGTGTACATTCAAAATACTTTTCACTGAATGAAATAATAAATAGAAATTAAAAAAAATAAAAAGTACAAAAAATTTCAAAATTTACGAAATTTAAAATAATAGTCGACTTTAAAATCGGCTTTTTTTGTAGCTTTAGTGGTTAGGCTGAACATTTTTATTTTTGAATAAATTATAAATTTTATCCAACGTCTGGATAAATGAAAAAATATTTTAATTTTTTAAGAAGTTTTCGAAATATTGAATTAATTATAGTATATGTACTTTATCTTCTATGATAAGAATTTTTACAAATTCGACATTTTTTAATAATAATTTTTATAAATATTGAATTTATGGCATTGGGACTTATGATACATACATAGGTATGATATTGGAAATTGTACTTTAACTTAATTCTGGACAAAATGACAAAATAAAGTTAACTAAATAAAGCTTTATAAATAAAATGATTATGAAATGGTTAGTTATGCCATTCCAAACTATAATTGAATATTTGAAAAAAGGCTACCACTATTCCAATTTAACACAAGTGCAAGGCCATTGGCGAACAAATTAGGCATTAGAAACCAAAAGAATACAATTATCACATGCAGCATAATAAAGGTTCCACCACTCTAAGAGTGAATACCAAAAAAAAAAAAAACCTCAACACATAAAAGGGTTGGTAAATCGATGGCCTGCAGCGTCTAGACTTATGCAATGCAAAAAAAAACTGTGCACCTACATAAATACTAAAGAACATAAAATATTCTTCTTCATTTGGTTATAAAAATAGTACAAACAAAATAATCATCATTGTTTGTTTTCGCAAACATGTTCGTTGCGGTACTTGTTGTTTTTGTTTGCATATAAACAACAGCAACAACATTGAAAAAGACACACACCGAAGACACGAAAAAATAAAGAACAACGAGAAAATGTTGAAAAGAATAGAAGGAGGAGGAAACAAGAAACATTATTACATAATGCAAAAATGAAAAAAAAAAAAAAAATTGAAAGATTGAAAGATTCCAGACATTTTTTTTCTTCAAAACACAGAAGAATTTGAAAACTTTATTTGCAATTTGCCCACAAAAATAATGTAGGGGAATAAAATGAATAAATCATATTGAGAAATTCCTTTACTTACCGCCCTTGGTTGGTACACGATGGGTAGAGTGCTGGGCACGATAACCGGTAATCAATTCAAAGTCACCAGAATCGCGACGCAATGGGAAAGCGATTTCAATGATGTGGTCACAGGGTTGCATAAGCATAAGAATACCCTTAACCTTCTTTTTCTTGTCTTCCATGGACAATTTTCCCTTCATATCGTCCAACAAACGATCTTCGGCAATTTGACAACCACGGTGGAAGAAGTACTCTACCATATCGAAGAAACGGGGATCTTTGGCAGTGGGGACCTCCTTTAGACGTTCGGGAATTTGGTAATCAGCATAGCCACGTGCTTGCAAAGCAGCGGTGGGCATAGCCTTAACCAATGTGGCAGCAACATCCTGGCGGACGGCAGCCTGACGAGCTAAACTTTTCAAATGATACATTTTGTTGTATGCACACACTAATCACACACTTAATTAACAAAACACACCAACACAAAGAAACACTTTCGGTTGGTTTACTATTTTCTTAATTAAAACAAAAAAGAAATACTTCTTTAATGTTTTTTAATAGAACAACTATTTGGCTCGAGCTGCACACAACTGTTGGACAACCGACACCTCGACTAACTGATAGAAATTCCCTTTGAATTCGTTTAAATTGGATTTTTGCTGCTTCTTGTTGTTTGTGCCAAGGCGAATTTATACAAGGTGGAGTCAGTCAATCAGCTGATAACTTTTTTTTTCGCTTTTTGGTTCTAACAGTTGTCAAAGCTTTTGTTTATATTAAAATATCTACATATTCTAAGCTTATTAACAAAATATTTAATTTTAATATAAATAAGTAAAGCCCTCACTATTCAATTATCTACACTATATTAAGTTTTAATACATATTTGTTTAATTTTTAATTTTTGTTTTTTGACATTTGTTAAGACCAATTGTTGTTTTTGTAGAACTGCCACCACCTTGTATGAATTCGCCTTGGTTTGTGCCTTCGATTTAATCAAGCAACAACAACACCCACCGTTGCTCATAAATTCATGTACGAAGTAGGGTTCTTCGTCGACTTTTCGAACTTTCGACTTTTTTCGATTTTTAAAAAGTCGACTTTTCGAACTTTCGACTTTTGGTAATTTATGAAAAGTCGACTTTTCGAACTTTCGACTTTTTAGTTAAATCGACTTTTTTCGACTTTTCGACTTTTTTTCGACTATTTTCGACTTTCCGACTATTTTCGACTTTTTACCATTTTTTGTAAAAAATACATGGTTTCTTCATTTATTGATGCGCCTTGTGTTAATTTTAGCAATAAAAATTAAATGTATTAAGGCGATAATATATAATATGTAGAAAGAGCATTTTTTTATGAACATTTACTTATTATTTATTTTTGCATACACTAGAAAAAATGTAAGTGTACCAAATTGCAATAACATAAAATTATTATGTTATTCTGTGCATATTTTGTTTTAGTATAATGTTGCAATTAAAAATTTTTTTAACAATCTTAAAAGTCGACTTTTATCGACTATTCGACTTATTTCGACTTTTATCGACTTTTATCGACTTTTTTCGACTTTTATCGAATAAGTAAATTAATTAAAAAATAAATAACTTTTAACATAAATTAGTAAACAAAACTTAAGAAATTTAATTTATTTAGTTGTAATTACTTTTAAAATTACTAACTACTACTGTTTTTTTTACTTTACTTTTTTTTACTACTAATAATAACTACTAATAAATTTGTTTTTATTTCCTGTAAGGAGTTGCCATATTTTTTTTGTAAGAATTGTCTTTATGAAATTTGTTAAAAAATTCCCATATTCTTTTTTTTTTTAAAGTTCTCATAAATACCACGAAATCGGTTTTCCAGAAAAAACAGCGGAGCTGTGCTGCTTGATTGTGTGAGGAAACGACTGCAACGATCAGAGAAGAAGAAGAAAAAGACGACGACAAAGCAGAGGAGCAGAAGACGGACGGATGACCGATCTATCGGACACGGGGGGCAGGGGAAAAAAATCCCCCCGGCCGCTGAGAAAGTTTTTTTGCGGAGAAAAACGTATGGTGAATAAAATTTGTGGTGAATAAAATTCGTGGTGAATAAAATTAGTGGTGAATAAAAATCGTGGTGAATAAAATTTTTGGTGAATAAAATTCGTGGTGAATAAAATTTTTGGTGAATAAAATTCGTGGTGAATAAAATTTGTGGTGAATAAAATTCGTGTTGAATAAAATTCGTGGTGAATAAAATTTGTGGTGAATAAAATTCGTGGTGAATAAAATTCGTGGTGAATTTTTAAAAATTCACCACAAATACCGTTATGTCAAATTTTTCAAGGTCATTCGCAAATTGTCATCCTAAAAGTAGGCAATGTGCTTTTTTAGTTTTTTTTACGATGGTTGTTGAATTCGAAAAAGTTGGGTTGGTGGATGGTTTTTTTGGTGCTGTCGTCCTTCCAAGTCAGTTTTCTCTCTCACCCAACCACATTATTTTGTATCATAGTCAGTCACCAAGCTTGTTTTACAATTAATAAATATTTTATCAACAGGGGGCATGATTTTTTGTCAATTGTTGTTATTATTTTATTTATTTGACAGATAAGCAAACAAAAAATATTTTTGTGATAATAAAATAGAAAGAAGAGAGAGAGACTTATTTATTATTTTATTTATTTTAATTAAAAAACCAAAGTATGTATGTAACATACCAAGTAGTCCGACTCTCATTTTTTACCCTTCACCTTCATGAGATTATAAGTTTGTTATCCGACCCTATAAAGTATATATATTCTGGATCCTTATAGATAGCGAAGTCGATTTAGCCATGTCTGTCTGTCTGTCTCTCTGTCTGTCTGTCTGTCTGTTGAAATCAATTTTCTGAAGGCCCCAGATATCTTCGGGATCCAAATCTTCAATAATTCTGTCAGACATGCTTTCGAAAAGTTTCCTATTTAAAATCAGCAAAATCGTCCACAAATGGCTGAGATATAAGGAAAAAACCAGGACAACCTCGATTTTTGACCTATATCTGGTTTACTAAGTCATTAATATAGACAATATGGATATCTAATGATGGATATTTCAAAGACCTTTGCATCGACGTATATAAGACCATAGTAAGTTGGACCTACAATGGGTCAAAATCGGGAAAAATTTTTAACCAGATTTTTTTTTCACCAAAAATTTTTTTCGCTAAATATTAAAAAAAAAATTTAATTAAATTTAAAAAAAAAAAAATTTAAATTTAAAAAAAATAAAAAAAATTTTACATAAAAACTGAAAAAAAAATAACTGGAAAAAAAATAAATTTTGTTTACCTAAAATTACCTAAAAATTTTTATTTTGAAGTATAGTTTGGTGAAGGGTATATAAGATTCGGCCTAGCCGAAGAATATATCTCTCTTACTTGTTTTTTTTTTTTTAAATTACTCTTCTCACATATACGGGTTCAGAGAAATAAATAAATAAACGATTAATTTTTGATAATTTTTTGTTTTTGTAGAATTTTTGGTATTGAAGAAAGAAAATTCATACAAATTAAAATTTAAAAAACATCTCTGTTGCCACACATTTTGTACTAACACATATTTAGAGTTAGGGGTACTTTTTTACTATATAACACATTAGCGGTATTCACAATGTAGAGTACTTGGCCTGGTAACGTAGTAAAAGAGCAGAATATCAAAAAAAAAAAATAAAAACAAAATACATTAGAAATTGAAATGTTTGTCAATAAATATAGCTTTTCTACTTTTTTACTAGGCCAAGTACTCTACATTGTGAATACCGCTATTATGTATGGTACTGTTGTCAAAGAGTCGGACTACTTCAAAAACCATAAAAATAGAGGGAGACAACAAAAAAGTTTTATTTTCTAGAAGGTAGTCGTCGTCAGTCAATCATTAAAAACAACAACAACAGTAATAGAAAAAATGTGGTGGGTGGTAAAGTCGCCAAAACGTACTACTTTCAATAAGATTTCAAAAATATTTAAAACAATGTTTTTTAAGTCTCCTTCCTTCCTGTATCATTGGAATCGTGTCCACCACGTTTTTTAAAAATGAAAAAAAAGAAAGTTTCCATAGTAGGTATGTTGTTACTTGTTTTCGGAATTTAATTAATTATTATGTTCTTATTTTTTTATTAATATAAATAACAAATTATTATTTTTATTTATTTTTCCTTTGTTTTGAAAATGTTTGGAAAAGTTTCCAAAAAACAACCAAACATTTCAAAAATAACGGCTCAATTAAATAAAACACTACAAGCTTTTTGAACTTGTTCAGCACCATCTGTTGTTAAACTTAAACATACATTTATTATTTTGACGTTTTCGTTTTAGTCACGTCATTCCAAATAGGTGTCATCAAAATACCGGCATTTGTGCATCTCAGTTTTCTCAAAACAAAGACGATTCATAATTATTGCAAATTTTAAAGTAAATACAAAACATTTTTAAATAAATTTGGTACTTTTCCTAAAGCGTGTGACCGCAAAATTATCACACAATAGGAGTTGGAATAAATTAGATAAAAGAACACAAGTTAAATTGTTGTTTTTGTTGCAAATTATTATAAACAAACGCTGTGTGTGCTGGTAAAACAAGTTTTATTTATTTATCGTTTCTGTTTCATTTTTTTCTAGGGAGCTTGAGCAGTCTTCTGTTTTTTCATTATTAAATTTTGTTTATTAAACAATTTTTAACTTAATGCGCTATAATAATTTGTTAAATTTTAATAAAAGTGTTAAATTGAAATTATTAACAAATATATTTACGCGGCATAGATCAACTATTATAACAACAAGAACAACTGCAGCACCATCAACAGATTTCGAAGTTAAAAATCGACAAATTGGAGTTGTTACAAAAGCAAATAATAGAAAATTTTCCATTAAAACCACGCCAACAACGAAATTAGTGGCCAAATATAAGGTTAGTAAAAATAAGTTTGCAAAACAAAAGAAATCGATCTATAATAAATATTAGAAAAAAAGTTAGGTTACATAAAATAATGATAAATTTTCGGCAACAAGTAAAATCTTTGTTGAGCAGTATTTCTTTGTTTGGAATTTGTTTAGAACATTTTTTTTATTTCGCACAATGACGCATATCATGTTGTCTATTATGTGCATTAATTCTATATATTCCACTACATACGAATATTTGTGCTGCATTAAATTTGTTTATTTTTTATATGTATTAATATAAACGCCTTTTATTTTGTTCGCTTTCAGAGCTGTAAGGGAATTAATTATTTCTGCCAATTGACTTAGATGGTAGCAGTTCTATTATCTTAGTGCAAATGAACTTGGTACATTTTATATTATCTATTACTACACTATTGTTCAATTCACAATCCGAGTCGTAGCGTTGTAAGGAGTGAGATGGAAAAATTCTTAACATACATATATGCTAATAAAAATGAAACCACTAAACTTACAGTTTTGATTTTTTCTTTATTTGATTGAACTTATTGTTACAATTTTCAAATAATATTATTTTTATAGTTCAAAACACTAGTGATAGAATTTTGAACGTTTTTCGGAAACCCCTCCATTAAGGCTTTTATAGTTCTTTCTGTCACTTAGTTCGAACAGGTTGTCTATCTCCGTTTAAAATCTACTACACTTTAGGACACCTTTTTTGTACTCTTCAATTCTCTTTTAACAAGAGCCCAATATCATCTCTCCACTGGCTTTAGCTCCAGGCAATTTAGAGGATTTGACTATCTTGGTACAAATTCCACATTTTTGTTCTTGTACCACTCAAGACCTTGCTTACCATAGCGACAGGATTCCAAATCAGGTCAAAAATTATTAAGAACTCTTATGAATGGAAGCATTCTATTTTGTAAACATTCCTTGATGTAAATTTCGGTATTTATAGAGCCCTTTGTAACAAATGTTTGGCTTCTTTTGCCGCAACTGCATATTGCTTTCCATGCCAAAGAACATTTTGGGAAAATTTTCCGCTTTTGGGTCCTAAACTTTTCTACAACATTCCCTCAACCATCAGCAACATAAACATATTAACCCGGAACTAACCGGACTGCTTTCCTACCGGACGTGTTGGAATCAGGTTGACGGCAGACCTTTGTTTGTTTGACCAAATTTTTGTAGGACCAAGTTGGGTTTTGTTGAAAATATTTAATAATTTTAGTACGCACTTTTCTCTCGTTACCCATTTAATCAGATTACCAACAAATAATCATAATTGATATTAAACATAATAACTGGCATGCTTTACTAAGGTAACTTGATAAAAAAAAAAAAATCAAATAATACTTGGGTTAAAGGTTTTAATGAAAAACGTGTGTTAAGAATTTTTCGATCTCAGTTTCGAAATTTTTTTTGTACAATTATTTATGACATTCAACGATACAACGCTACGACACCGATTTTGTATTGGATATATGTATGTATTTCCAATTGTATTTCAGAATTTCCGTTTGTATTTCTATTAGAAATTCTAAAATTTAATTAAAAACTTCTGAAATATACCTAATAAGAAGAAGTTTTTAAAATTCAATTAGAAATTTTTGAAATTCAATTGTACATTTCTGAAATTCACTTAGAAGTTTCTGAAATACAATTGAAAATGGTTAGAAAATATCCGTGGTAAATTTCACATTGCTAGAAAAAATATGTATAGAAGTAATTCCGAACAAGGGGGTTGACATACACCTATGCGGTGGTAAACTTTTTAAGTATGTATGTATTCAATTAATTCAAGATCCTAAAATATTTCATTAATATATGATTAATACCATCGTACAATACCCAGAAATTTACCTTGGGTCTTTAGATTTTGTTAATCTTTAGCAGATGCGTGCATACGCTATGAAGTCATTTAGGCATTAACATTTTTAAATTTAAAAAAACTCGATTTTATTGACCAATTTCGATTTTTAAAATTGGACAAGATGTTGAATTCACAAGTGTCTCTTATGGCGAATACAACAAAACGTAAAAACAAAACAAAAAAAAGGTAAATTTGACAGCTCCAGCCAACATTAACAAAAACAAATTGTAGTGGTTCTTTTAAATGTTGTAGAATTACCTACATCTTATACTTATTTGATCTTGTTTCTACCTCCATGCCCAGAATAATTTTTATTGCATTGTTTTTTAAACATTTCACATTTTAATATACATATATTAACATATTACAAGTTGTACAAAAGTGGAGAACATAATAACTTTTTATATGGTTCCCAAATTAATAAAATCGGTCCACAGATTTACAATATGTGAATACATAATTCACGTCACTGAAATTTTCCAAAAAAAAAAAAAAAAAATTTAAATTGTATTGCACAGTATTTTAGTCCAAAACATTAAACCGGTTAAACCTATCTTGTTAATTTTAGTCTCATTTCTTAAGCCCAATCGTATTTTAATTGTTTTTAAACTTCGGGAGGAGGGAAGTTTTGTTCTAAATTATTCAATTTGTTTGCTATTGCAAACATCATGATATGTGTAACATAGAATTTCGAAAATGATTTAAAAACAATCATGTCTCAAATGTCAGCCATTTAAGAAAAGTTAAAATTTGAAAATTGAGTTTATTCTCAAATAGAGAAAAATGATTTTTATTCTCTGTTGAGAAATATTTAAAAATTATGTTTGACATTTGCATAAAACCAGTGTGTAAGAATTACTCACAAAAAAATGCTGTACACAAATAACATTTAAAGTGACAATTATCTTCACACTAGAGTACATGGGTTGTATAATGTAACCAGTTGACTTATCTATGCACTACAAAGGGCATATACGTGCAAATGACCCAAAATATTAAATTGGAAACAGCCAAGTGATCAGACATTGCTTAACTGCTGGGTACATATTGAAATGAAACCAATTAAAATTTCAACAATATGAATACGATTTTTAAAGATCTGCTGTAAATACTGCTAAGATTTTTTAATCTATAAATAAAATATTTTTTTGTAAATATTTATTTATTATTTCTTATCTCTTCGAAGTTTTTGTTTATTTTCTTGCTCTTCAGCTTTACTGGCTGTTTGTTGCCAATTGTTTGTTATATTTCAAATCAAATTTTTCTTGTATGCATTTTAATTTTTTAAAATATTTAGTGCATGAGCACTATCTGCTATACCCAGCAGTTCTAGGAGACTGTCCCGAAGTAGTGATTTTATCTATCATTTAGGGTGAAAACTAGCTACGGGACTAGTTATTTTAACACGTGTATTTCCTAAGCAGGGGTTCAATTGACCCTTTTGGATTACAATGAGACAATAGTTGGTCCAAAGTAGTCAACGCATTGAATTCACCTAACTGGTTACTTGATCAGCTACATAACTAGTTGTTGTAACATGTACGAAAGCTAATTGACTTCAAATAGTCATTTAAAAGGACATCTCATAGACAGTCCAATAACCAATAGCGTGTAAACAAACCATCCTCCGACAACTCTCCAAAAGATTACTACGTTCTAAAGTGCAGTACAAAATAAATGTTTAAATTGTCTACACTCTAGGTTACTTAGAGACATTAAAGTGACTATTGATTTCATATGAGATGTGTATGAGAATTGTATCAACACAATGTACATAAAACCTGTTTGTAAGAATTAATCACAAACAAATTCAGTACACAAATAACATTTAGATTACTTAGAGACTCTTAAGTGGCAATTGTCTTGACATTAGATTACATGGGTTGTATAAAGTAACCAGTGGACTTCTCTCTGCACTACAACCCAAAATATATAAATTAGAGTCAGTCAAGTGATCAGACATTAGTTAATATAACCGTTTATAAGGCATACAATGACTACTTGCTAACTGCTGGGTACATACATATAAAAAACTTTAATAATTTTATGAGGTCTTTGAACTAGTTTGTTATTTTTATCAGTGATTAAATGTTGAACATTTGATTTTACTACACACAACCGTGTGGTACTCGAATTTTTGTTTCTAAAATGTGATTTGATAAGAAGATTTTTATTTATTTGGAATATTTATTATCTTCACTTTTTAAAAATCAAACAAATTACATATCGAATATATTTTAAGGACTGAAATCAATCAAACTATTGTGGGGACACATATTTAATATCTTAAAACTACTTGCTAAAAAACTTTTAATTTCAATTTTGTATAATAATAAAAAATATAAAATCTTCATAAAATTTTTATATTTTTCAATAAATAACTGAGTTTTCTTTTAACTTTTGTAAATAAATGTATTTTTATTAACTACATTTAATTGGACTCAATTTGCATAAACCATAGCTTGGGATTCTTCTTCCAAAAAGGTGTCAGTTTGTGAATACTTGAAGCAGCAATATATGCACTTGGAGCATCACCAATATTTCTTGTAGAAGGTGATTCTCTCAGGATAAGACATTTCAATAAATATTGTTTAAAACTGTTCAAAAACGCGAGGTCACCAATTAAATGTAGTTATTAAAAATACATTTTTTTTTACAAAAGTTAAAAGAAAACTGAATTCATGATGTAATAAGTAAGGTGAGAGCGTTTCGACAACAAACACAACAAACATAATATTTCTTGCTGACAAGAGCATAGGTTTTGTCAAAATTGAATTTGTCAAATAAAAAATAAACAAATTTTATTTTGGCATATTAACTAAAAAACGGCCGATAAATTTAAATTATATTTGAAAAAGAACAACGGTTTAATAGTGCTTTATCCAAATTTCATTATATGAATTCTTTTTATTCACATTTTCATTCATGTTTTTTGATTTAAAAATTTTTTTCTTTGAAAATAAAATTTATTATTTTTTCAAAATAAATTCAGTTTGACAAAACCCAAGCATTTTCAAAATAGATAAATAAAAATCAGCTGTGTTGTTGATTTCACCTTACTTAGTGCATCCTGACTGAATTATTTATTGAAAAATAAAAACTCAAAATTCAAAGCTAAAATGATTAAAATATTATTATAGAAAATTTGAAATTAAAAGTTTTAACAAATATGTGTCCCCACACTATTGATGTAATAAAACATAAATTTTATTTAACAAAATAAAATGTTTAAAAATGTTATACGGAAATACAAAATTAATATTTTAGTAAGAATTGTGCTGAATTCCCAATTATTGATTAATTCACTTTATTATTGGGGGATAAGCTAGTTCCTATCATCAGTAAACCTTTTCCCAAAAGGCTTTAGAAAAACTAAAGATATTTTTCAAATAAAACTCTGGAGAATTTTACATTTTTTATTGGCATGGAGAACATCTATACAACATATTGTCGAATTTAGAAAGTAAAAGTATAAAATTTCACTTTTTTTTATCGAAATGGATCGTTTGTAAAAATGAAGGATTTTTTCAAATTTTTATCTTTTATTTTGAAACATTTTTACAATATAAATTTATTCAAAGTATTGGTCATTGTTAGCTATGTCCTTTTTCCATCTTTCTGGCAACATATGGATTCCGAGTCAAAAGAACTGCTCATTTTTTTAGGCCATGAACGAATCAAGCCAATATCGCATAATCTGAAGCGTATCCCAGGGAGTCTGGACTATAATGCGGGTGAGGAAAATCTTCCCAACCACTTCATTCTAAATACTTTTTAGCAGTTATTGTAACATATGTCCGAGCGTTGTCATGATGGAATACTACGGTTTCATGTCTGGCCGCATATTTTGGGCATTTTTCCGCCAATGCTCGCTTCAAACGAATCAGTTACGTTCGGTTCAGGTTCCTTGTGATGGTCTGGCGAGATTTATGCAGCTCATAATAGATAGTACCCTTTTGGTCCCACCAAAAGGGTACCTTAGCGCCATGGATAATTGCCTTTGATGTCGATTCGGCTGGTTGGCCGATCCCTTACGCTTCGGGTTATCGTAATGGATCTTTTTTTCATTGCAAGTAATGATTTGGTGCAAAAATTATTTTCTTTTATAGCGTTCAAACATCATTTCCGACATGAACGTCGCCTTTCAAGGTCTCTCGTCTTCCCAATTCCCTGCTTTTGAATGAATCCTGCTGCTTGCAAACATTTTGAAATTGCTGCTTGAGTATCTCCCAATGATTTTGCAAGCTCTTGTTGAATTTGACAATATTTTCATGGAGTAATGACTCCAATTCTTGTTCTTCAAACTTTTTTGGTGATCTTTGTCTTTCGTTTCAAAATCACCACTTCTGAACCACACAAACCATCTCTCGCACGTTGAGACCCATTCACCATAAGCAATCGGTGGCACTTTTTTCGTTGATACAAAATTCGACATTTTCGAAACAAAAAAAAAAAAACTTAGTTATTTACACCATAATGTTCAATAAGTGGGAATAACTGACAGATATGTATGAACCCTTCAAACTGACATATAATTTATTAAAAATATGTAAAAACAGCGTTCAAAAGATACGGCATCTAATAGTATTCTCGCATTTTTAAGTTGTGCAGAATATAGAGTCCACATTTTATGGAATTGGCCCTTACATGGGAGTCATAAAATTTTAAAGATATGTAATTTACTTTAAAGTGATTTTCAAAATTAGGAGATCTGACTAATGAAGGACCGATCTTCATAAAATATGTTAGAACAATTCCCGTACACTCGAAACTTAATTTATGTTCAATTTAAAACTGTATGAGTCAATTTTACTGAAGCAAAAAGAAAAGGACCACATAGGAATCTTATACGAAACCGTTTCCGCTCATAGATCCGTGATTATAGGGTTATCTAGTACTGAACAATAAGGAACAAAACTTCGGAAAGATATGTCCGAATAGGGATTTATGGAAGAGTTCTGGCAGACTATATGATGATTTTACGGTATTTACTGACAGGTCCAAATAAGGCGATTATATATTTGATAGTCAATCTGCACTAAAAGCCTTCAATTATAATAGAATCAAATCCAAACTGGTACATGATCAGGGTAACGATATGGCAGACGAGCTTGCGGTAAGGAAGTCATTGGTGAAACTATCAATCAGCCATTACCACGACTGCTGGTTCTACGCACTGGAATGTCCTGAGTTTATTCGTACAAGGGCTGTCAACTCAGAAACCACTTCTGCTACAACAAAAACAACATGACTAACTGGCCATGGAGAAGAATAATGGATTGTAGGATCTGAAAGGCCATGTGGTACACATAAAATACTTCAGGCATCAGATGCTACTGTACCTGTATAAGATATGATTACAGATGAGATTATGACATTCCAAACTATTGTAGAGCGTGCGCGGACAAAGAGGAGTTAAAAACTGAGGATTACGGGTATCTGATGTAGCCTGGCTTAATGGTAGATAATTATGTTAGATTAGAAAGGGCAGTTCATTTTACTAATCTCCAGGCGTTCTATCATGGAATTTTATGGGACAGTCCACTATAGTGGATTTGAGTGTAAACATGTAGCTTATTTAGTGAACTATTTATTTCATATTAGCCTCTCTTAATTAAAAGACCGTTAATACAACACAATCTTTAGACACTACCACAAATATAATTTAATCAATTTTGAGCCTTAACAAGCTAAAAAATACACTTTAAAAAGTGTGTCGTAAAATGTAATAGCCTAAAGGGACATTTAGCAAAGATATGTAAAATCTTAATTCAATAAACAAACATTATCTGTATTGATCGTATGAGATTTAAACTTACTTCAATAATGTGCATACTTTTCGAACAATTCAACAGAATTTATAGCATTAAATTTGAAAGATTAGATAACAAAATATCAACGATATGCATGTACCTATAATTAATATAAAATGCTTACGTAATTACATGCTCTTTTAATCTAAAGTTTCTAAAGCGAGTAAAATAAAACAAACAGCTACTTGTTAATTATTTTCTTAGAATATAATTTAGTTATTATTTAATTTTGACGGCAACATGTTGAAGAGAAAAAAGCAAGAGCATGTAAGATCTCTTTTTCAAATTTACATTTACTTATAATAAAATTTAAATTTATCTTTCTCTTTGCAGATGGCCATTGATGTGAAGTTCAATGCTTCGCTGACTTCAAGTGATCCGCATTTTAAGCCGGTTTTGATAATTGGTCAACTGAAACATTTAAATTTAATAAAATTTACCGATGTCTCGTGTAAATTGGAACCACGCGTTAATGAGGATACTTTTAATAAGGCCATTGCTTGTTTACATCCCTCACCAACTGATAGAATATCTCTGTATTTAGATGTGGCCACAGTAGCTGCTGTACCATTGAAGTGTTCGCGCCACAATACACCCTCACGGGCTCATGCCATAACCCGTTTGGTTAAGAACAATCTGCTTAATGTTAGCGAGGAGAGTGTTGTTATAGTGTGTGAGCGTTCGGATTTATTTGCAAGTGCCTGCGCCGTGGTACGTGCCTTTCCTCTATATTCACGTAAAACTTCTGGAGTTTTGGGAAATTCCACTGCCAATACTGTGTCCGCAGATGATCCGGATACCCCCATGAAAAATGCTGGCGATAATAGTAATAAATCGACTGTTCATGTTGAATTCATAATTATTGACAAGAATGGCGCTGTTTCGAAAACTCCACTGGATGAAAATGAAATTTGCTGCTTGGAAGATGCTGCCAAAGGTATACGTTTAGCTGCCCGTATCGTCGATACTCCTTGCAATGAAATGAATGTTAGTACTTTTGTTGAGGAAGCCGAACGTATTGGTGCTGAGTTGAACATCAAACCGACGGTAATACGTGGCGAAGAATTGCGTGAGCGTGGTTTTGGTGGCATTTATGGTGTGGGTAAAGCTGCCGCTGTACCACCAGCCTTGATTTGTATGTCTTATGAGCCGAAAGGCGCTCAAGAAACTATCGCCTTGGTGGGCAAAGGTATCGTCTACGATACTGGCGGCCTTAGCATTAAGGGCAAGACTGCTATGCCAGGTATGAAGAGAGATTGTGGTGGAGCTGCTGCAATTTTGGGTGCTTTCTATGCAGCGGTTAAGTGTGGTTTCAAGGAAAATCTACATGCGGTTTTCTGTATGGCAGAGAACTCCGTGGGTCCCAATGCAACAAGGTAGGTGGATTTACAAAAAAGTTTATATTTATTTGGTAAACTTACATGTATTTACACTATAAAAAAAACCAAGTAAAAAGCATAATATGCATATGTAACATAAAACAAACTAAAAATAAGGCATTTAGAATTTAATTAATTATGTTCATATTTTTTGGTTAATATATTATAGGGTTTTACTCTTAAATTGACAGTTTTCCTATTCAAATTAAATTTTATTCGAAACAAATTAAATTAAAATCAAATTTACTCCAAATATTGTTTGGGCAAAGTCAGTTCAAGAAAAATAAATTAAAACAAAATGTCCGTCCGATGTTCAACAATAATTAAAAAACGAGGAAATCTAGAAACCCGAAATCCGACACAAATGGTTATAGCTCATAGCCAACCGCTAAACAGTTTTGAATCAAAATATATAAATAACATTCTTCAAAATTAACTATTAAACATATTATGGCCGATAACATTTAAATGTATGAATTTAGTTTGTTATGAATATGACTGATAACTTTTAAGTATGAACGATTTTTTAATGAAATTTTAACCTAATCATGTATAAAATTGGTTTGTATTGCCTGATTTAGAATGTAACATAGTATAGAAAACATTTTTCATTTAAGGATTAAATATTTCGTTAGATTTTTAATATAGTTTTAAAGAAGCTGTTCTTCAACAATTTTTCTTCATTTTCATCAGTTTAAAACTGTTAAAACAATTAACACAACATCTCAATTAAATGTGGCTGCATGTGACTTGTTGCATGTACACAAATATTTTCTAATTAAAAACTTTAATAAAACATATAAAATCAACAGGAAGATATACAACATATTTTTTAATTTCTTTTCTTTTCATATCCTTTTTATTCTCAACATTTGAACGTATATATAAACAACAACAATAATATCCATCCATGGACAACAATATGGAACAACAATAATAAATATTCTTGTTTGTTTCACCATGCCCTGGTCATACATATAAACTCTCATAAACTCTAAAAACAACAAAATGGCAAATAAAACAAAAAAAAAAAAAAAACAATAACCCAACCTAACCGACAAAAACAAACAATTAACACTACAACAACAATAACATATGAATAGACCCGATGATATTCATACATTGTACTCTGGACGTACCGTTGAAATTAACAACACAGATGCTGAGGGACGCCTAGTATTGGCTGATGGTGTTTGTTATGCCCACAAAGACTTAAAGGCAAACATCATATTGGATATGGCAACATTAACAGGTGCCCAGGTATGTACACATATCCATAGATATACATACATATGTATATAACTACATAAACATACAATTTATATACATGCATATATATGTACGTATGTATATACAATATCCTGAATGTAAATTAGGATGGCCCCATTTTGTATTATGGTCCAAAATTTTGTCAAAGTTTGTAACTAAAATTAAAATTTAGTTTGTTTTATGCTACTTGTTGTACCCTCCACCAACAAAAGTGGTGAATGAGGGTATATATAAGTATAACTGGTATGGTCTCCATTTATTAGTATTATTGCCGTAGAGAATTATACATAGAGACGAGACACTCCGATTTGTCAATCAAAAATACAACAAATCATATGTCTGATACAACAATAAAATACATTGACTAGCATGTATTTTGTTGTTGCAAGAGTTAGGTTTTTGACAACAGACTTAGGTTTTTGAAACAGAGCCACGAGCCAAAATGAGAGAGAACCACCAAAAAAGTTGATAATTTTCAAATATTTTTTTAAATATATTGCAATTTCTATAATAAAAGGTGAAAATGGTAAAAATCGGTCTATGATTTCTGCATCCGCCATACAAATTTATTTTCGTAAAAACACTGTATGGTACATAATGCCTTTAGACAATCGATATCTATACAAAATTTAGCAAAAATAAGATTCGTATTAAAAGAAATCATAAAACCCTATTTTTTAAGGGTCGCTCTATATTTGACCATATCACAAGTTCACTTTCGTAAATCAGATAAGTTCTCTCTTAAAAATATCTTATAAATAACATTATCAGGTTGACATTCGACATAAATATATATAAAAAAAATCGTAGTACCGAATTTTGTGAAGATCACCTGATAATTGGTCATATCTTCCATATAAGGACCACTGCCGAAGGACATAAATCTCTTGTAAATATTGAAAAAGGAACCAACATTTTATTGTACACCGATCAGTTATATGTATACAAAAATCATACTACTGGATTTTGTGAATATCGGTCCATAATTGCATATATGTATCTTCCATACAAGTCCCACTTCCGGAAATTTTATTAATACAAATAAATATCATAAATAACTTACATGATTATGGATGTATCAATATATACAGCTCAAGAAAATATATAATCAAAACTATTTTTTTTTCACCAAAATTCGGCACATCTTTCTCTTCATTTGTGGTAAATAAGGAAACATTTTGAGCCATTCGGTTAATGTAAACCAATTATTAATTATATCAATTATAAATTGTTAAATTGTACTTGAAATTCCCACAATAAAAGAATAAATTCTGGTAAAATTGGTAAGAATCGGTTATTAAATCAATTATTATTTGTTAAATTTGATAACATTTGAAATAAATTAAATTTCGCATAAACTAGTTTTCCTAATAAGATTATGATTTATCTCAATATTTGGTAATATTTTTGATGTTACTTCTTTTGAAATTTTTATACTATATGCTGATGATATTGAGATTCTATTTGCATCGAATAGCCGTGATATGTTGGAGAATGATTACTCAGTGGATGGAGGATAATGGTTTTATTATTAACACTGATAAGTCTACGGCTATGTGTTTTAAATGCGATGCTGAAGATTTCCATATATCTATGAAGGGAGTTGGTTTGCGTTTTGTGGATGAAATGAAGAACTTGGGGCTTATTTAGACTCTATTGCATCGAATAACCGTGATGTCTTGGAGGATAATGTTAATTTGTACCGACAGCTGATTACTCAGTGGATGGAGGGTAATGGTTTTATTATTAACACTGATAAGTCTACGGCTATGAGTTTTGGATGCGATGGTGAATATTTTCATATATCCATGAATAGAGTTGTTTTACGTTTTGTAGATGAAATGAAGAGCTTGGGCGTTTATATAGACCGAGGACTGAATTTTCATATTGATTATGTTTGCGCACGTGTGAATGGTACCATCAGAAGATTATATTCACTTGATTTGTATCTTCCACTTCGTATTAGGAGGGATGTGCTAATGTATATAAGGACTGAGATCGAAAAAATCATAACATGAAACCACTAAACTTACAGTTTTGATTTTTTTTATTTGATTGAAACAATTAACAAAAAATATTATTTTTATAGTTCTAATCAGTAGTGATGAATTTATGAACCTTTTCCGGAAACCTCTCCATTAAGGTTTTTATAGAGCTTTCTATCAATTTGTTAAGACAGGTAGTTCATCTCTGTTTAAAATCTACCACACTTTTGATCACCTTTTTTTGTGCTCGTCAATTCTCTTTTAACAAGAGCCCAATATCTCGCCACTGGCCTTAGCAGTTTAAAGGATTTGCCTCTCTTGGTACAAATAACACATTATTGTTCTTGTACCACTCAAGACCTTGCTTACCATAGTGACAGGATGCCAAATCAGGCCAACAATAAGTGGGCACATTAAGAAGTCCTAAGCATCCTCTTTTGTAAACATTCCTTGATGTAAATTTCGGTATTTATAGAGCCCTTTGTAACAAATGTTTGGCTTCTTTTGTCGCAACTACATATTGCTTGCCATGGCAAGAATTTTTTGGGAAAATCGTCTGCTTTTGGGTCCTAAACTTTTCTACAACATTCCCCCGAGCATCAGCAATATAAAAATATTGATCCGGAAGGTGCAAAAAATGTTCCATACGTACGTTTCGAATCCATTATGCAGCGGGTATATTTTTTGTATAAAATTTGACTTCAATTTCTGTGCTCTGTCTTTGGCCTCTAAATTTTTAGCAGAGTTCCTGCCAGGAACTTTTTGAGCCTTGTATGTTTTTAAACCTGCATTTGATTTAACTTTTCGTACCAAATAGTCTGAGTACTGAGCTAACCGGACTGCTATCCTACCGGATGTGGGAGCTCTTTTGAAAATGCTTTCTATTTATTGGCTTTAGAAACATCATGTGGAGTATTCCTTTTGTCTGAACCAGGTTTTCTATCAACGGACAAGTTCTCCCGAGACTGTTTAATAACATTGAAATCAGTTTGACGGCAGAACTGTATTAATAGTGTTGTTGTGGCACCCAATATTTAGCAAGACTTATAATTTCTTACTGGATGAAAACACCGAACATTTCTGAACCCACACAAAAGGTACAATCCTAATATAAATGAGTAAATGTATCAGCATGACTATGTTTCTAAACATGATTGCATAAATATAATGAATACAAACGGATGTTAGAGAGTAATATTAAATTATTAAAGGAACTGATTTTTAGAATTGAATTACAATTTTTTAACGCTTAATTTTAAATCTCTAAAGTAAATTGCTTAAGAAAATCGTTAACGTTTCATACTAGATCGAGAGAGACAATCTCTAAGCAAATCTCCTGGCCAAAACTTCCGGCGATAGGTCCTCACATTTTGTCTTTAAGAGCTGCAAGAGTCTGAGGCTTGTTGACATAAACCCGCGACTTCAAAAAGCCCCACAAAAAGAAGTCTGGAGCGGTCAAATCAGGCGATCTTGCTGGCCAGTGCAAATCGCCAAAACGGGAGATTAGGCGCCCGGGAAATGCATCCTTCAGCATATCGGTTGTGGCACGTGCAGTGTGTGCCGTTGCACCGTCCTTTTGGAACCACATGTTTTCCAATCCCAATTCATCAAGTTGCGGCAAAAAGAACTCGTTGATCATTGTTCTGTAGCGCTCACCATTCACAGTAACCGTTTGGCCTGCGACGTCTTCGAAGAAAAAAGGTCCGATGACTCCTCTAGCGAAAACAACACACCATACAGTGACTTTGAGCGGGTGTAATGGCTGTTCGTGGGTTACACGCGGATTTTCAGTGCTAAGATGGAAATGGGCCTCATCACTCATGATTATTTTTGATGAAAAATCATCTTCCTCTTGATGGTGATTAAGGATGGCTTGAGCGTATGTTAGACGCGATTGGCGGTCAGCAGCTAACAGCTGATGCACCGTCTGGATTTTGTACGGAAACATCTTCAAATCTTGTACCAAAATTCGCTGATACTCATTTGCGTGGCACGTCGCCTGGTTGATGTCGACGGCGCTTCCATAACATCCTCGGCTACAGTAGCAATATTCTCTGCAGAACGGCTACTCCGGGGTCTGCCACGCCTGGCAGCATCTCGTGTTGTGCCAGTCTCTTCGAGGCGAGCGGCTAAACGTCGCAGTGTTTCACCAGTAGGCGTTGGACGGCCAGGAAATCTGCGACGAAATTCACGTTGTCCCAAAGTCACCGACCGATTATTGGTCAAATAAATAGTCAGCGTTCTGGAGCAGTGTAGCGTAACATTGTTTATTAACGTGTATTTCGCATGTGTTTACTACACTAATGTCAAAACAGAACTGACATTAGGGGCCAATCGCAAAATTTATAGCATTTTCTGATAGGAGGATTACTTTTGCGCCACCTTGTATTTTGCCCAGAGTTAATATCGGCATTAATAATAGTCGATGATCACAATATTGAACATTTTGAAACATACTTAAATCCACCAAATGTCCTCCTAGTGTCGTCCTATCGAAATGTTTTGGGGCAAAATAAAAAGAGTGGTGCTGGCGACCATGACAACAGAGATTTCTTCAGAAAGTTACTAAATAGATTTTTTTTAAATTCAAGAACTCCACAAACAATTTATTGTATGCTTAGATTTTTTCAGGAACTGCACTTGTCGTACATATGTATGTATATTTAAACAGTGCGCGTATTTGTACAGTAGTGAAATTGGTTGTATCATGCTGAAACATCCTTAGAAAATAGAACAACACATACACAATATTAGCACAAAGTGTCTGAGACTCAATAAATAAAAAACTCTAATTCTAACGCAAACCATAGAAATAAAGTGGCAAACGAAAATGAAATCTGAAAATTTTGTAATTTATTTTTTTCAATTAACCTTATGACTTTCGAAAGTAATGCAAATAAATTAGTTTCAATGCAAAAAAACTAAAGTACAGTGTTAAGTCTAGTTATAAGAATTTGAAAGGAAATTATATTCGATTGTATGAGAGGAAATATTAAAGAGAGAAAGAAGTTTTCAAAAGTAAATTTTACTTAAGCTCAAAATACTTTTTTTTTAATTTAAATAAAATAGTTAAAATTATTTACTAAATGCTCATCAATCAAATGTAAACCGTGATAAACAGAAAAGTACATACGCGACAAATAATTATATGACAAATGAGTAGTTCAATTGATGATACTTTTTTAATTTTTTAGGCGTGGCTTTAAATGAGAATATATAGGGTGTTTTGTAAAAAGCAAAACAAAAAAGTAAATTTAAAAAAAAATAATAATTTCCAAAAATCAATACATGGCATGTGACCACCGCTTTTGTTGACAAAGCGAAAGTTGGACGTCCAATTTTGGGCCACTTTCGAGCATGCCTGGCCGTATGTCACGAATTACCTAAACAATGTCCTCCAAGGCGTAAATTTTTACTGGTTTATCAGCATAAAGCAGTGACTTCACACGACTCCACAGGAAATAATCGAGAGTTGTCAAATTTGGATTTCAATATAGCGATCTTTAGTAGCGCCATTCCCATTGGCGACCTAACGCGAGTTGTAGGGTCGTGCGGTAATGGAGTCTGTAGGGTCTGTTATGGATTGGTCTCACTCCATATGCTGAACACAGTTTTGCGATAAAACAGTCGTCTATAAGTTGAGCGAATCAATGAAAATTTGGATAATTTGGTATCGTTAACCCTTTCGTGCAAGTTTGATGAATCTATTATGTTTTTTTATTTATATGAATTGTGGAGGTATTATAAATGTTTTACCAAAAAAAAAGTGAAAAGTACAATCAATTTTATTAACAAAATTAAACAATAGTATATTTGATTTTACATATAATTCTTAGTTGTATCTAGAAACACTTTAATCCGACAAAATCTTATACTGAAGAGAAATATTAAACTTCCCAGATATCAATTAAAAAATACCTATTTTGAAAAATCTTATTTTTTGGATGGGATACAAAAAAGTGTATAGATCTCTCATTCAAAAAGTCTCGACCTTAAAGTTTTCTAAAACTAAATAAATTTGTATGGTCATTTTGTTTTATAAACCTTTTAGAAATATAAAATTTTATTTTGAATATGACGGTAAATTTGTTTATTTTTTTTTTTAATAAAAATGTGAAAACCAATAACTACGATTAATCTATAATCGTAATCATGATTATAAAAAATTGCAAGTTAATGCAATTCCTAATTGGAACAACTTCCAAATATCTTTACTGGCTACTTAAACCACACATGCCTGTCAAATATTTTCCTATTTCGAAGGTTGTAAATCAAACTTAGGACTGCTTTTAACCATACATAACACTCGCTATTGAAGAGTATCATGTGATCCATCATCTTGTATCCGCCATTCTAAGTTTGGAAGATCCCCTAATAATCCGTTAATGAGATCTTTCATGTGAATTCGATAACTTTAAATTATTCTCCTACATATTCAAATTCCAAAATGATATTCAGCATTAAACATATTTTAAATAGAAGCGCGGCACGATTGATAAATAATACCGCATTATATCCTCCACCACCACAAGTGGTGAATGAGGGTATATATAAGTTTGTCGTTCCTTGTGTAACATTGAGAAATATTCATCTGAGAACCAACAAAGTATATATTTTCTTGATCCTTATGAAATTCTAAGTCGATTTAGCCATGTCCGTCTGTGTGTCTGCACTTCCCAGCAGAAGCAGAGCGACTCGCAGATGAGCGTGATGATATCCGAAGTACCAACCCGGACAACCCTAGGATCGCCCAGCTGAACCGCGATATCAGCAGGTTGGTAAATGAGGACAAGCGAAACAAATGGTTGGACCATTTGAAGAACTGCAACCTAAGTTCTGGAGTTGGCAAGTTGTGGTCTACAGTTCGATCTCTCTCTAACCAGTTCGATCTCTCTCCAACCCGACAAAGAAGGATGATAGGGTCGCGATTAAGTTATCAGACACCACTATATCCGACCCTAAAAGCTGCGCGCACCCTGAGAGAGACAAGGCGAAAAGAAGTATTGTCCGCAAACTACATGATCTTCCAGTCTCGAACACACCACAACTATACACTCCAACTGAAGTTGCAGAAGCCATCAACACAGCTAAGCCTTCAAAGCAATAGGACCTGACGGAATATCCATGCTGATGCTAAAACACCTAGGCGAGCGGGGAGTCGAGTACCTGACAACGGTTTTTAACCTGTCAGTAAGGAGCTTAAGAATACCCGATGTCTGAAAAATGGGTCGAGTGATCCCTTTGTTAAAACCTGGGAAAATCGCGAGTGAGCGACAATCGTACAGGCCGATTTCCCTCCTGTCACCTGTAGCGAAGACACTCGAAGCTCTTCTTCTCCCCCAGCTGACTCGTCAACTACCAGCAGCTCGTCACCAGCATGGAATCCGTAAGTTGCACAGCACCACCACAACATTATCCGCCATAGTCACTCAGATCTCACAGGGCTTGAATCAGCAGAGACCTTGTGAACGGACGATCCTAGTGGCACTTGATCTGTCGAAGGCCTTCGACACTGTTAGTCACACCACACTCTTCCAGGACATCCTGCTGTCTACAATGTCCAACAACGCGATGAGATGGATAGTGAACTATCTGAGTGGCAGGCAGTCGTTCGTGGAGTTTAGAGACAAATGCTCAAAACCACGTAGAGTTAAACAAGGAGTCCTTCAGAGCGGGGTCCTGTCGCCGCTCCTGTTTAACTTCTACCTCTCTAAACTCCCAGTGCCACCACAGGGTGTGGAGGTAATCACCTCCACACCATTTTAGCGACAGGTCACAACGTTGATGAGCTTTACGGTTTGGTAAATGGTTATCTCAACGAAATCCACAATAATAATCCACGTAACCTGCAGCTATCACCAATGAAGTCATCAGCAACACTCTTCACCACCTGGACGAAGGAGGTAAAACTCAACTTAGGCATCATGGTCGACGGTGTACAAATTCCGACAGTGAATCACCCGAAAATCTTGGGTGTCACTTTTGATAGCCTTTTTACTTCCGCAGCACACGCCACTGCAATCACGCATAAACTGCAACCTACAAGACGATTGGCCGGTCAGTGGTTAACTATGCAGCTCCAGTGTGGTTGCCTTCGTTAAGTGATACTCAGTGGAGAAAGCTGTCAAAATGCAGCCTTAAGGAAACTAAGGTTCTACCGGTCAGGGAACATAACGTCATGCTGACGCAACAGTTCCTTCTGGGATGTCACCGGAGGAGTCATCCAAACTTCAACATCACACAGTTGGAGTCTCCCCCGAGGCATGTCAGACAGGACCTTAGAAAATACAAGGAGAGCATACAGAGGTATGTGCATGATCCATTTGATCTCAGCTCGTATATGACAGCTTTGAACGACATTCGTAAAGACACCATCAATTCCGCGGTAGCAGGATACCGTATGAATGTCGTACTTGGAGGTCGCCCACTATCGATAGCAGACGCCGAGAAGATTCTGCCGCGCAAAACAAGAGTCATTCTGGCACAACTAAGATCGGGATGGAGCAACAGGCTAAATGCCTTCTGGTCCCGCATAGACCGTGCCGTCCTCTACTTATGTCCAGCATGTGGTCAGGGTCCCCATGATACCCTCCACATTTTCAACTGTCCAGCCAACCCTACTTCACTACGTCCAGTGGATTTATGGACCCACCCAGTAGAAGTGGCACAATTTCTTGGACTTGACCACGCAGAACCCCCTGACTAAATATTGTATAATCGTTATATTATTTCAATTGTTATATCATCATATTTAGGTGGAGGGTATTTACAATTTGGCATGGCCGAATATAGTACTCTTACATGTTTATATATTATTTTATTGTCTTCATTATATTAGAAGGCAACGTTACTGTCTACTGTACTGCATGCAGCTAACATGGAGGAGAGTAAAAAAAAACCAACTATATTAAATGTTCAAAAATCAGTTCAAGGATAAACAATTTGCGCGAATCTCTCAATGAGGGCGGGTAAAGACGAAATTGAATGTTTTACAAATGAAAGAAAGGAAGAAAAGCATTGAATAAATAAAATCAGTTTTGTTAAAGCACTAAGAAACAAATTTATTCTAATAAAAAAGCGTTTTTATTATACTTTTTTTTTTTTTTAATTTCAAAATGAATTTATACTATTATTTAATGAATGAATATAAAATTTATATTATAACTCGTTCTTTATATTTTTTAGGCTCAAATTGAAATAAAACGTATTTTTCCGTTTTTTGTTTTTTTTTTTTTTAACTTTTACAATTATAAAAATGGCTTTTATTTGATTTTATTTATTTTTCCATTTTTGTAATAAAAACAAACCACTATGGATTATTAAATGTTTGTACTAAGTATATTTATGTATACAATATTATCGCTGTATGCGAACATTTTTTTTGCACTGTTGTTTACATTTTTAACCCGCAATTCACAAAAACAATTGTATAATTATTCAAAATGAAGCAGCATATTTTTAATGCTGCTGCTGCCGCTTTTTGTATTATACTAAATCAGACAATTAGTGCGCCACACTACACTGCTTATAAATGAATAATTGAATGTATGAGTGAATGTATGAATGAATTTGCGAATGCATTTTCTTCATTCATGTTAAATAGATTAACACTAGAATAAACAACAATAATAGAAGTGAATTTTTGAACTAATTTAAATACTTAAAATGTATTTAAAAGAAAAACAGTAATTAGAAATTATGTTTAATAAATTTGTGTTAAATACAAACGTGACCGTACTTTATTTCCCATTTATTAGGATTATTCCGCTTGTCGAGGCTGATCCTGTTTACTCTGCCTCTTTAGCAAACAATTCCGTTCCCTTTTTTTTATCTTAATATAATGAAACCGATATTTTTCGAAATAGTGAATCTGTAACTTTTTAAGCATATGTATGTTTTAAATGGTGTCTTATTTGTTCCCAGCAGTTAAGCATGTAGTCAATGTATCCCTTATAGACAGTAATCGTCGCAAATGCCTTATCACTTGGCTGACTCCAGTTTATATATTTTGGTCGTTTGACATGTATGTGCTCTTTGTAGTGCAGAGATAAGACAATTGGTTACTTTATACATCACAGGTAATCTAGCGTGAAGGCAATTGTCACTTAAGTGTCTCTAAGTAATCTGGAGTGTAGTCACTTTAAACGTGTTGTGTGATAATTCGTTCAAACTGGTTTTATACAAATTGTGTTGATATAATTCTCGTACAGATAGTTTATATTTTTCCTTAAGCAGTTAAGAAAGTAGTCAATGTATCCTTTATAGACAGTAATCGTCACAAATGTTTTATCACTTTGCTGACTCCAATTTATATATTTTGGTCATTTGAGACGTATGTGCTCTTTGTAGTGCAGAGATAAGACAATTGGTTGCTTTATACATCCCAGGTTATCTAGCGTGGAGACAATTGTCACTTAAGTGTCTCTAAGTAATCTGGAGTGTAGTCACTTTCAACGTGTTGTGTGATAATTCGTTCAAACTGGTTTTATACAAATTGTATTGATATAATTCTC
Organism: Calliphora vomitoria; assembly: GCA_942486065.2. Taxonomy (NCBI): domain Eukaryota; kingdom Metazoa; phylum Arthropoda; class Insecta; order Diptera; family Calliphoridae; genus Calliphora; species Calliphora vomitoria. Next base: position 90,477,553 of record OW818029.2, read on the forward strand.
ATACAGTTAATTTTAATTTTTGCTTAAGTTACTGATATCCCATGTAACATAGCATGAAGTCAATAGTCACTTTAGTGTTCTTAGTAACCTAAAGTGAAGTCACTTTAAACGTTTTTTTTTTTGTACTGCACTTTAGAAAGTAGTTATTTTTCCCACCAGAAGCAATCCATTGGAGAGTTCTCGAAGAAAGGTTTGTGTACAAGCTATCGTTTATTGGACTGACTATGATATGTCTTTTAGCTGACTATTTGAGGTCAATTAGCACTCGTACATGTTAAAATAAATAGTTATGTAGCTGATCAAGTTACCAGTTAGGTAACTGTCGATATTTAACCAGTATGTGAATCCAATGCGTTGACTACTTTGGACCAGCTATTAGACAGTCTCATTGAAGTCAAAAGGGTCAATTGACCCCCTGCTTAGGACATGCCCGTTTAAAATAACTAGTCACGTAGCTATTGAAGTAACTAGTTCCCACCCTAAATGATGGGTAAAATCACTAGTTCGGGACTGTCTCCTAGAACTGCTGGGTTGTTTTTCCTAACAGTATACGCAGTTATCGTCATTCTAGGATGGGAAAACAGTCACTTAGTTTCCGACTACAGATTTCATCATAATTACTATGGCCTTATCTATACTTTTCGATAGGGCGTTACCACTAACAGCCACAGTAGAGGAGATTAAACCTCTCCTTGTGGATTCCCTCTGGTAACCATTGACTTTAGACCAATATTGGAATTGATAATTCTGCTACTTAAGGTAGGGTCACACATGGCAAATATTTGACGAAAAAGACGATACCCCTAAATCTATATAAATATATAAATGTCTTTGTAAGTTTGTTTGTTTATTTGTTTGTTTGTTTGAGCATCACGCCTAAACGGCTGAACTGATTTTATTGAAATTTGGAACGTAGATAGATCCTTACTTGGAAGCGTCAATAGGCTATAACTTTTTTTTCAATGCTTGGACCAGAAAGGGATAATAGGGGGAAAACCGATTTTTTTTTAATAAAATCCTTGCATATTTTTCTTACTACGACAGGGGTAGCGAAGCGCACCGGGTCAAGCTAGTAAAATATATTTGAATTCTTTTATTTATTTCAAATACGTATCTTATTGAGGATGATTTTATTTGATGCTGTTTGATCTTTCAAAAAAACTGGTTCCGCTTTTTTGAGTAAATATTTGCCGTGCGACCCTACATTTAGCATAATTACTATCCAATTCGCAAAGAACTCTCGGACTCCAAGTTCCTCGAGTGCCTCTATTATCGCTCCAATTTCAATGTTATTGAAAGATTCCTCTATATGTAGAAATGGCGTCAGTGTATAATCCCTGTTTAATATAACCGACCAAGGAAAGTAAAGGACTTTCAACAGATTTACCTTTAAGGTAGGCATGTTGAGCCTCACTAATGGCGCTCCTCAAATATTGACCGATTAGTCATTCCAGTGTTTTCAACAGAAAATACGTTAAACTAATCGGTCTGAAATGTTTCAGTCTTAAGTGACTTACTTTTGACCTAATCTCTCTCCACCCCTTCGGTACGTAGCCCATAATCAAGCACCTCCTACATACATAGTATATATTCACCAGAGCTGTAAATGAATCATTAATTTTTGAATTAATTCGCGAATCATTCACACAAAAAAATTAATTGAATGAAATTTGAGTCAATTCAAATGAATTGTAATTCATTTCCAATTCATTAGAATTTGTAGAATTCGTTTCTAATTCAAATTTGTCAAAGTGAATTGCAATTCATTTGAATTGAATTGATTTTGAATTAATTCAAATGAATTAGAATAAAAATCAGCAATTCATTTCGAACTCATTTGAATTAATTCAAAATCAATTAGAAAAAAGAATCAGCAATTCATTTCCAACCCATTTGAATTGATTCAAAATCAAAATCAATTCAATTCAAATGAATTGGAAATGAATTGCAATTCACTTTGACAAATTCATTTAAATTAAGGAGTGAGATCGTAAAATTATTAACACACGTTTTTCATTAAAACTTTTAACCCAAGTATTATTTGATTTTTTTTTATCATATGTCAATTATATTCATTTGTTGTTAATCTGATAAAAATGAGTGACCAGAAAAAAGTGCGTACTAAAATTATTAAATATTGTTACGTTTTTACCTTTTAAAAACGTGGGTTTATTTCCTTTAAATAAACCGGATACTTTTGATTGCAAATAAAAGCAGTTTTAGTAGTTTAAAATTATAACAACTCCTTATTTATTTAGAATGTATAACAACAGCAGAATTAAATAGTCATCAGTGTCTTTATACACATCTATCAATTCGCAGAAATGCACACACACTCTATAACGTACAACCTTAAATGTAGAAAACAGTTGATGTCAACTCTAACCGTGACAATGATCAACTCAACTCACGACTGCCACCTCTGCCACTATTTATACACAAGCTATCTATCGTGAATCTTCTTCAATGCTCTTAAGGGACATACTAGTACATTCGAATTCTAGAGCTTTCGATGTTAATGTTATCTGCTTAAACATTTAGTGTTGCCATACTTACAAACAATGCTAACAATCGCATGCTACTGATGGACGTGTTTATAAACATGATGAATGATGCAGGCAGTCGTTACAAACCGTTAAATTCAAATCGTTATTGCAAATTCGTAACAATATTTTTAACAAAACCCAAACTTGGTCCTACAAAAAGTTGGCCTAGCATTCAAAGGTCTGCCGTCAAACTGTTTCCAATGTTATTAAACAGTACCGGGAGAACTTGTCCGTTGATAGAAAACCTGGTTCAGGTTGAGGGAATGGTCCACATGATGTTTCTAAAGCCAAAAAAATAGTAAGCATTTTCAAAAGAGCTCCCAACACATCCGGTAGGAAAGCAGCCCAGTTAGCTCAGTGCTCGGACTATTTGGTACGAAAAGTTAAAGGTAATGCAGGTTCAAAAACATACAAGGCTCAAAAAGTTCCTAAAAGGAATGCTGCTAAAAATTTAGAGGCCAAAAACAGAGCATGGAAATTGAAGTTAAGAATTTTTCGATCTCACTCCTTAGAAACGAATTCTACACATTCATTTGAATTGGAAACGAATTGCAATTCATTTCCAACTCATTTGACTTAACTCAAAATCAATTTAATTCAAATGAATTGCAATTCACTTTAACAAATTCTTTTGAATTAGAAACGAATTCTACAAATTCATTTGAATTGGAAACGAATTGCAATTCATTTTACAGATTCATTTGAATTGAAATTTTTACAAATTCATATGAATTGAAATTTTTACAAATTCATATATGAATTAGAAATGAATTGAAATTCATTTCTGCCTAATTCGTTTGAATTAATTCAAATTTCATTCAATTATTTTTTGTTGTGAAATGAATTAATTCAAAATTTAGCCAATTCGTAACGAATTAAAATCAAAAAATAATGATTTACAGCTCACTAAATAAAAGATACCACGCTCACCGCTCCCTTTACTTGAATAATCACCCATTGATCACTATCTTTTATTGATAACCCTGCTGGCTGTTATGTGAGTTGGCATCGCAACCCAGTACTAGGGTTATGGAGCTCCATCATGCGTACTGTGGCACCCTAGATATTGCCTGTAGCTTCATAAGGCAAACAGGGTATATCCTTTAACACCTAATATGCAAACCTTATTTCCGTTTATCCAAGGCTCTTGGCTGAAGGCCACGTCCGGTTGTGTGGAAATGATAAGTCTGGTTAAATCGTGATTATACTCTTCATATTTTGCATGACAGCAAAACTCCGTAAAATATCTTATGGTTTCACAATGGCTGTCTGCCAGTTCAATTTCGAAAAGACATTTGCTTGAAGACCATATTGAAGAAAATTTCAAATGCATCAACTGAAAACTCAATCTCAACTGTGATAGTTTGATACCTATCTTTCTCACGATCATTGAGTCTACTTCGGAACGACTCGAATCCTACTTGGCTATATTTTGTCAACTCAACGTAGCTGTAGCAACCCAGGAAGAAACTCTCGATAACAGTAGAACTGTTGCTACTACAACATAGGTCTGATATAAAATGTATTTATACACAGAGAAGGACTCTGATTTCGATTAAAATTTAAAACGTAATAAGAAAATATAAGCAATTAAAAAAAATAATCCTGTTTTTAATTGTTCACCAATCGATTACGCAAACAGGTCTGTGCTCTGCTCCATTCACTCCTTGCATTTATTTAACATAAATGACCAATAAATTGTTGAACAAATTATTCGTTCTAGGAAAACGAACGAACAAACGAACGATGAGTAGTTTTGTATCTTATAAGTTGAGCATATTGAAATATGTGTGTGTATTGCATGTGATTTTTATTCAATATTCACTTTGGATAACAATACAAATACAACAACAATAAATCTATGCTAAACATTTATTTTATACAACTTTTCTTTTTTGCATCTGAGAAAAGTTTTCTTTTAACAATTTTGTTATTTATGGTAAAATATTTGGTTTGAATTCAAAATATTGTGATTGTCTAAAAGTAATATTGCATTACAGTTTGTATGCAAATGTGGTTCTTTCAACTGCTTACAAAAAAGAAAAAAAAAAATCAATATATATATATTATTTTGCCAATGTATTGTTTATTGGCCATCTATAGAAATGTATTTATAGCAAATATTTATGTATAGAAAGAAGCACACAGTGAGAGATGAAATAATTTGAAATTTATTGAATTTTTAAAGGCATATTGGAGTTTTCTTTGTTTATTACTATATTTTTACTCCTCACTGTAAATAGGAAAGAGTATGAGAGTTGTTCTGTGTGTAAGTACCGAGTTTCACGCTGGTTTTTATTGAAACCGTGTTTTTGTGTTTTCAGAATCATTTAATGGTTCAATGATTCAATACGTTTGCAATTATTTATCGCAATTTAACAAATTTTCCGCACTTTTCCGCCAATATTTTTTTTCGGCAAATAAAATACATAAAATAAATGTTAAATATGTTGTTTGATAACACACGTTTGCTTGCTGAAATATATGCACATTTTGGGTCTAGATATGAGAGTCAGTTTGTCTGTAACGTCTAATACATATTCAATCTATATACCACTGAATTTTCTACAAAAAATTTAAATTGTGCATAAAACTATAGACCACCATCGACATTTTAAAATAACAGTTTAAAAATGGTTAGAAAAATATTAATCGATATCATAAAATTATTAACAAACTAAATTGTTTTCCGTCTGTTATCAAAAAATGCGTTTTATGGTTTTTAAATTGAATCTTTCTTTTTAGAAATTCACAATTACATCTTAACCTAAATTATACAATAAATAAAGTTGTTATTGCTACTGCGATATCCAATAAAAAGTATTCATTAATAAGATTCCATTCTTCTATGACATCTGTTACCCTCAAAGGATAGTAATTCCCCTGCAAGGGCACTCGGATGATCTAGTAATTTTCCCTTGTAGTTCGAAGTAGAGTATTTGATTTCCTCGCGCATTGTAGGAACATTGAGATCCCTATGGATGTTACAATTTCAAAGGTACCAAGGTACTTGTTATTATTCTTAAGAGTCTTGGCTGTCTTCTTTGTATCTTTTCGAAAAACCACAAAACCACATCGAGGTGGTTACTAAGGTACCTTACATGGTTTTGTTCGGGTATCTCTTCATAAGGTGAACGAAACCTGATCATATTTTGTAGCATTAACTTTTATTTTCCATTTAAGACTGACGCTGCAAAGCTTTCTTTGTGAATGCTTACATATGGGAAATTCCATGTCATCGTACGTGACATTTGTACGCCTATAGAGTGGAATAGATTTTGCAAAAATCTGAAAGTATCTGAAAAATAATTTGGTCTTTATGTTCCATTTAGAGCGTACTATATTTTAAAAAAAGTAATAAGTTCTTACGAAACATTGTTGTCCAAAATATCGAGCGAAATAAGGGTATATCGTACGTGACATAAAACGGAAGTAATTTTGAGGTACATGGAGAAATATGCGATAATTTGCGAATCGTGAGAGGCGTTATGTTTTCTTTTAATTTCTTACACTAAACCAAATATTTTTCTTTTACAATCCGTCATATTTAAATAAAAACAAGTAAGAAAGTATGGTCGGTCAAGCCCGAGTCAAATTCATTTCATACTACATGCTAATTGGGAGCTTAGTTTTCGCTCAATTTTTGCCTAAAACATACCAATTAAATTATTATTATTTTTGCACTTAAAATGTTAATACTTTCACATAGCAACATTTTAGTGTTTTCTCCTATTCAAATCATCTTGAAAAAAAGTTTCAGGGTTTTTGTTTATTCAGTCGTGGTTGTCATTCTCGTGGAATTGCCCATATGCAGTATCGTCAGCAAAGGTGTATGTGTGAGTCAGTGCGGCTGTGTACATATCTGCCGTATATATTGTGTGTATGACGTAAAAATACGGGAGTTTTTCAAATTTTTCAGTTGAGTTCGGTACAGGTGCCCTCTGATGATCTGATCTGATTTCAGCAGCTCATAATAGATATGACCTTTTTGATCCCACCAAATACAGAGCATTACCTTAGCGCCATACGATATCTTACATTTCGGGTTGTCGTAATGGATCCATTTTTCATCGCATGTAATAATTCGGTGCAAAAATGATTTTCTTTTATAGCGTTCAAGCAGTTTTTCAGATATACGAAATCGTCTTACAAGGTCTTTCAGATTTCATATGATACCCAATTTCCCTGGTTTGAATGAATGAATCCAGCTGCTTGCAAACATTTTGAAATTGTGCTGATTAAGTAGCTCCAAATGATTTTGCAAGATCTTGTAGAGTTTGCCAACAATCTTCATGGAGTAATGCCTCCAATTCTTTGTATTCAAACTTTTTTGGCTTCAGCCTATCGCCAATTAATATTTCACATGAAATATGTTCCCTTTTCCCATTTTTCGTTCATCAACTTTGTTCACGTGAAAAAATTCCCCATGTTGTGAAATTTTTTGAGATTGAATTTTGTAAACAATAACAAGCTGTTACGAACAAAATGAACTATTGTGAATGAAAAGTTCATGGGAATATCACGAAAGCGATTTTCCTTTCGAGGGAAATGGATATTTCATCGGAACATACATTTCACATGTTTTTCACAATAGGGGTGAATGTTTTGGAGAAAAACATTGAATTGCGTAGAAATAGTTTGTTTTTTCATCAAAAAGCATCAAAGAGCACACAATGTAATGAAAATATCCAGATTAACGAGGTCCGGATTATCAAGGTTTTACTATAATACAGTGCTGAGATGGGTCGAAAAAGTAACAGAATTGCGAATTTTTTTCAATTTAAATTGTGGAATTAATGATTTGAATTTTTTTATACCCTTCACCTTCGTGAGAACAACAACATTCTACATAGCACAATTGTGCAAAATCAAATCACACGTATTCTTAAGGGTGGATTAGCCGACCGTAATGTAATGTAACCTTAACGGAACGGAACAGCTGATCGTTTCTATTGTGTGTAAAATGGTTAAAGCAGTTATAGTGAGAAAATGTAACGTAACTCTAACGTCTGAACCTGTTAAAAACAGAATTTCTTTAAGTTTCTACGTGACATTTACTAACGGTGTTGTCAACTTGTTAATTAAAGTCTTGTATAAAAAATACTTATTTTGCACAGAACGCTTAAAAATATTTTCAATGTTCTAAAAATGTTTTAAATATTTCAATAATAAGTATAAATACATAAATAAAAAACAAAACTTTGTAATGTTATGGTAATACTTACTTATTATACAAATTAATTTATACAAGTATTTATAAAATGTATACTAATAATCGGCGAAAGTATTTAAGTTTCAAAATATTAAATTAATATTTTGTATACACAAATCAACTATACTTAGGGCCATTATTACAACTTGCCTTTATGTTCGAAATAGTAAAAGTTAACTTTAAGCAATATAAAAAGGTACCCTTAAAGTCAACTTTTGCTATTACGAACAAAAAGGCAAGTTATAATAATGGCCCTTAGTATAAAGTACAATACAATATTAATTAATTTTTAAGTTATCGGACCTTAAATAAATAATGGACAATGATGATGAATACATTATGTGTAAATAAATACGGTTTACCAAACAAAGTTTAATAATCTTTTTTAAAATCGCAGAAAAAAAATATAACATCGCTTGAACAGTATTTTAAACAATTGTGTTGATAACACCTTCAAACAGCTGTTTAAATTTTGAAAATTTCAATGAGCGACAAGCGCGAAATATTAAAGAAAAACTTAAAATTAAACAAAACGTATTAAATTTATCTTTATTAAAATGAACGACGAATAATTGATTTTATTGGTACAGGACAATGAAAGTTTATACAACAAATATAGTTCCGGCTATATTTTGTTTTGTTTGTTTATGTCAAAAACATATGACACGTTTTTAATGTTCTATAATCGCACTGAAGTCTTACGTTAAGTCAACATTACGGTTACATTACATCAACGGTCGGCTAACCCAGCCTTTATGCTCTTACAATTTAGTAGTCGTTGTCCACTCAACGAGACAACTACAAAAGCGCATGAGTACGGGTGCATGACTTCTTCTTTATTTTTTCAGTTTTTGTATTTGTTTGTTTGTAGGTGCACTGAACAAAAAAGAGAATTGAATGTGTTGGTGAGAGAATTTACTTTTGCGCACCTCTGTTCTACAATGTGGAATGAGATGAAACAAGGCAAATTTATGTATATAAATTCGCCTTGAGATAAAATAAATAAGAATTATAAATCAAACAAACGCATGCATAATTTCGTTTATTTTAATTTTTGTTGTTGTTTGTAGTTATTTTTTCAACATACAATTGTGCAAAATAATTGTTGTGTTTATTTGGTTAGTTATCAGTGAGCACTCAACGCGTGAATATGATTATCGGATCTTTTGCAATTGCATCTGATATATTATGATTATACCCTTCACCTTCGTGAGAAGGGTATATATAAATTTGTCATTCCGTTTGTAATTTCCACAATATAATTTTCCGACCCTATAAAGTATATATATTCTGGATCCTTATAGATAGCGGAGTCGATTAAGCCATGTCCGTCTGTCTGTCTGTCCGTCTGTCTGTCTGTCTGTCTGTTGAAATCAATTTTCTGAAGACCCCAGATATCTTCGGGATCCAAATCTTCAATAATTCTGTCAGACATGCTTTCGAGAAGTTTGCTATTTAAAATCAGCAAAATCGGTCAACAAATGGCTGAGATATAAGGAAAAAACCAGGACAACCTCGATTTTTTACCTATTTTTTGACCTATATCTGGATTACTAAGTCATTAATATAGACAATATGGATATCAAATGATAGATATTTCAAAGACCTTTGCAACGACGTATATAAGACCATAGTAAGTTGGACATACAATGGGTCAAAATCGGGAAAAATTTTGAACCAGATTTTTTTTTTCACCAAATGTTTTTTTCGCTAAATATTAAAAAAAAAATAAATTTAAATTAAAAAAAAAATTAAAATTTAAAAAAAATTTACATAAAAACTTTAAAAAAAAAATTCGAAAAATATTTTTTTTCCAAAAAATGAAAAAAAACAACTGGAAAAAAAATTTGTTTACCTAAAATTACCTAAAAATTTTTATTTTGAAGTATAGTTTGGTGAAGGGTATATAAGATTCGGCCCAGCCGAATATATTTCTCTTACTTGTTTTTTCTTGTTGTTGTTGCTATATGAAGAGTTTTGCATGGGTAAAGGCAATGTACGTAAATATGTATACTTAGGTGATGGCACAGACGAATTTAGCTTGTTACTTGTTTTTTTTTTATAAAATTGGTAAATTTTTAAAACTTGATTTTTTAAAAAAATTAAGTGTATTTTTAAAAAATTCAAGTTTTTTTTGACTTTTTTTTTTAATTTAATAAAAAGTTAAAAAAAAAAGAATTTTACTGGAGAAATTCACACTGATTTCTCAATGTTACTTAAATAGCATATGTATTCTGATGTAACATTCGAAAGTTACTGGCTTATATGTGTATAAAGGTAAATTTAAAAAAAATTGCCAAATTTAAAAAACAGATTCTTTTTATACATATCAGAAAAATAGTAACATTTCCCGGGTATTTTTTTTCGGTCGCACAGTGTTGTTAGTAAACGTACAGTTTTAAAATCAGAATTTTTCTATATTTTTTTTTCTATAAAATGAAACTAAACAATTTCCTTAAAAAATAAATACATATGTAATAACCCAAATGCAAATCATTAGTGTATTTATTTGTAATGTTGAACAAAATACACACATAGTACATGTTATTATTAATTATAAGTTCATTGGTATCTAGTGCAATATTGATAGTTGAGAGCATTGAATTTGTTATTGCGAATAGTCGTACATATTTTCCCAATTGTAGTTGCTAAATTCCCCAATGGTTTGGCTTATATTGTCTTGTCTTGGTTACAATACGACGTCTGCCATTGTTGTTGTGTGTTCTGGTTTATATTTTTGCTTTATGTCCCCATTGGCATTATCATCATTTAACTTTTAAGCATTTAAGTTGGTTTCACACAATTGCTCTGTTCGACCCGAGACCCCCATTTTCTTACTTAATCCCTCCACTCCCCCTTTTAAACATGAAATGCAAATAATTCATGAAGAGTTTTTGCTTCATGTTCATGCTCTCTCTCTCTGGCTTGTAACTATTCCCCAAATGCAAAGTGTGTATGACTATGTGAATGTATGTATGTATGTGTGTGTGTGTGTGTTTACAACGGCATTAAATTGACTTTTTCACTCTTCATTCCATGTTTGACTTTGACTTTATTTTTAAAATTTTTGTTGTTGCTTTTTGTATCTTTCCAGGGTATTGCTACGGGCAAATATCATGGTGCCATATTGACAAATTCCGAAGAATGGGAAGTCAAGTCAGTGGAAGCTGGACGTAAATCTGGAGATTTATTGGCTCCCATTATTTATTGCCCAGAATTGCAGTTTCCAGAATTTGCATCAGCACTTGCTGATATGAAGAATTCTGTTGCGGTAAGTAGACAAAATACAAACACAATCGTACGTACCATCACACAGGAGATGTTCAGTGTAACGTGGTAGGGAGTGGTGCCCTTCCAACAATTTATGGGTGTTGGGTGTGCTTCGGGTAGCACGAGTAGTAAAATATGAATTATTTCCTTTTGTGTGTAATGTATATTGGCAGAGATTCAGTTTTTTAGTTGTATTATAATTGAAAGTGAAACTAATTGTGCAGTAAATATAAATAATATGAGGGATAAATAATTGAATTTTTAAGTTAAATTTGAATGCAGTACGAGATTTGTGCAATCGATGGGAAACTAGGGAAGCATTAAATCAATCAATTTATTTATTTATTATTATTCAAACAAATATTATTTTTGAAAAGATCATTAGCTTGATCTATGTAGATTAATAAACATTTATATTTATGTGGTGATTAAGGTGACTTAAACATTTGTCTGTTGCCCAAGGTGAGGGGTAATAATGTGCCATTCCAGCTCAACCTCAGATTGTTATTGGCCCTTGGTCAAAAATTAAAAATATCCCCAAAAATAGGATAATGAAACTACTTATTAATTTGATTGGTTAATATATGAAATTAGGTATTATAACTTTAAAGCCAAAATTCATATGAATTAGTTAAAGTTTCATTTCGAAAATATTCATTTCAATTTGTTAAATTGGATTCCATTGCATTTCGTAACAAATCGTTATGTAAAATTAGTAATGGTATATTTTATAACCAAACATTGAGCATAAAATGACGATTTAAGAACATTCAATTGAAAATTAAAATCGAAATTGCAGAAGAGTACACCTGCCAATTATTTTGTTTTTCACATAAAATCACATTAATATTTTGGAAATAATTCGATATCTCGGTATTATTTCCAAAAATGGTTGGAGCTGAAGTGTTCTCTTGTTGATTTGTATTTGTTCAGCTTCCTAGCGCTAATGGGGCCACGCACTGGTGCCGAATGAGGTGAAATTTAAAATATAGTCCTTAAAAAGATCTACAAAAATACGCGTACATGTGTAGGTTATCTCTATTCAATGAAGATACACTCATGATGAAGATAATAGGTACAGTGTACCTGATACACACTATAGTTTTCTTTTTTAAGTAAAACGACATTGCTTTTATGCTATAAAGAAACTAAAAAGATGTTCATATTTATTCATTATGGTCACAAAAATATAAAAATTTAACAAATAACTTAAATTTTAAGCCAAAAAAAAAAAAAAATCAGGTCATCTTTTAAATAAGGGCAATTCAATTGCTGCTCATAATAATAGGTACATTTCAATAATACTAAAAAATGTATAACATACTTTACATAAATTATTTTAGAGTATGTAAATGAATTAGTACCCAGTATAACCGCCTCTATTTTGTGCCACTTTCTTCATTCTGTTTGGCATACTGGATATTAGATTTTGGCATGTTTCAGGTGTTATTTCGTACCATGCTTTCTTGGTTTTCTCCCAGAGATCGTCCTTATTTCTGAAAGTTTCCTTTAACCATTTTTGTTTAAGTTCACCCCAAAGATTTTCTATTGGGTTCAAGTCGGGAGATTGACTAGGTCAAGTTAAAAGGTGGACGTTCTTCTCCATGAACCAATTCTTGACCAATGCAGAGGTATGCTTGTCATTACTTCACTTGCATAGGGGAGCATAATGTCTTGCGAAATGTTTCTGTACCCCACTGCGTTCATTGTATTTTCTATGCGATATATTGGACCTACTCCACTCCATGAGAGCATTCGCAGACCATTATATTACCGCCGTCATACTTAACAGTCTTCTTTGTAAAGCGAACGTGGAATTCTTTTCCTTTTGGGCGACGAACGTTCCTCTGATAGTCATTTCCAAATAAGTTTATTTTTGTTTCGTCACTCCAAAGAATTTTTCTCCAATTTTTTCACCTTCACTTCCGCACCAGTTCAAATGATAATTGGCAAAATTTAACCTAGCAGTAGTATTTTTCTTAAGCATGAGGGGAACTTTTCGTGCTATTCGGCCGTGTAAATTAGCTTCTTGAAGACGTCGTCGAACAGTTGGAGAACTGATTACATTATCAATTTCGGCGGCAATTGTTTTTGAGGACTTAAACGGGTCCTTCTTTGAAATCAAGACAATGTGGCGATCAGTAGCTGAACATGTTTTGTGTGGTCTACCACGGCTTTCTGCTGTTTATTTCCATTTTAATGCATTTGGAAAAAGTTCACGGAACGTCCCAGGCTTCTTGAAATTTCTCTTAACGATTTTCCGTCTATTCTTAAGTTTTTGGCTATGGTTCGTTCATCAGAGCTGCAATGCTTATTTCTACCCATTTTCTATAAAAATACACACTTAATATATTATTTATATTAATATTATTACCACTTTTTATGAAATGATTAAAATAATAAGAAAATATCACTTTTAGATTACACAAAATTAGATAGAATATTAAAAAAGCCATATTTTTGTAATTAGTATCGTTGCCACATACAGAAACTTTATAAAATTAGTCGGTTTTTTTATTTAAAAATAGGTATTTGTTAGTTATTAATGTTTTAATATTTATAAACTTGGTGTACCTATTATTTTGATCATGGGTGTATATTTACGTTTATTTTTTATTTTTTTATAATTTTGCTCGATTTTATGTTTTTTTTGGACATGACAAGGCTACGGAACGACGAAATTTATTTTTAAAATGTCACTATATTGGCGATGAAATTCTAAGTAAAATAAAAACTTGCCAATAGTCCCTATAAAAAGTTACACGCATCCAAAGTTGGAACATGTAAAAAGGACCGTACTTTTTTACATTTTTTCCCAAAAAGTACCATATATTTATTATTTTGTTGAAAAAAATTTTCCGGAAAGAGAATTTCATGCAAAAGCGTGTAAAGTAAAATTTGGCTCACTTAAGCGGACACAACACCCCCCAGAAATATCCAAACAAATCAATTTAAAAAAAAAAAATAGGTTTGAGTAAAAAATTCTCCATATTTGTATAACCCTATATATTACTTAAACATTAATGCATTTTTTACTATCATTGGCACTTTTCTAAAAAAATGAGTTTCTTAACACGGTAGTTTAGTCCGTGAGTGTAACACTAATAAATTTGACATTTAACGCACTTCATCAAATAAATTTCTGACAAAGTGGTCTCCAGTCATTTTGGATTTGTTGCTACTAATCAAACCATCAACGATCACTTCATTACTGCATGCCGTGAAATAGAGACAGAGTAAGCCACATTTATAGCACTCCTACAACATATGTATAATGTATGTAAATGTGCACACACTCTCACACGCACACATTTCACAGTGGTGGTCTGTAAATGGTTTTTGAAAAAAAAAAAAAACTATCTAGGACCAACTTCAATATATTATTTTCAAAGATTTTTTTTCTCTTTGGTTTTTTGCTTCAGTTACCACCCCTGCATACTAAAAATAGAAAAAAACTTTTTGCTCATACATCACTACAAACATTTACATACTTTTTTGTTTGTTTTAGTTGTTGTTTTGTAGTCGAAGTATCATCATTAAAAAAAAAAAAATGTTTAGTATTGGCGGTCACGTTGTATGAAATTCACGTAATAAAGTGTATTTTCGTTTTTGTTCTCCTGCACAGAAATCAAATACACTGTTGTGGAATCCACATACTCTGTATCAGAGAGCCACTTAACCCATATCCCAAATGCATCACTATCATGACAATGATGGACGACTATTGAAGTCTAAACTTTTTGAATGTGTCAGTAGATGCTGTTCAGTTGCATGATAGAATACGAGTACAGTTTTAAAAATCACTTTAAAAAATTTCTCTCACATTTCTCTCTTTCAATACATTTCTTTTGTTTTGGATCTTGAAAATATTGGGAATCTGTAGAATATAGTGAACAATAATCGCAAATTGTTTTGATGAAGGCGGCACGTATACTTACTGTTTAAGTTATTATTTAAAACAAGTTAGAGTGCTATATTCGGCTATGCCGAATCTTAAATACCCTCCACCTAAATTAGATGAAAATTATAGAAATTACATTGGTATAAACACTCTAATATCCATATTCAGTGTTTGTTATTGGGACTTAGCTTATAGTCTACAAATACAGTTGCACAATTTTTGTGGACTATAAGCGAATTAGGACTATAACCGAATTTCTTTTTAAGCCACTTTATGAATTATAGATGAATCCTGATAACATACATATTTTGTACTATATACAAATTATGTACTTTCTTCAATAAAACCACTTTTTTAAACAAAATAAAAGTTTATTTAAAATATAGTAGTATAGGAGTATTTTATATATTGTTAGAAAAACTAGTTTACGCAGAAGATATTTTATTTCAAATGTTATCTAATTCAGCAATTTATAATTGAAATAACTACATATTCCTACCGTTTCCAACAGAGTCTATAATTTTATGATAGGAATAAAATGTACTATTTAACAATTTATATACTTAATAATTGGTTAACATTACCGATTGGCTCAACATTTTTATTATTCACCACAAGTGAAGTAAAAGAGTATAAAAAAGGGTAAACAAATATATTTAGTAAAACTTCAAAAATATATTTTTGTTCTGTTCTAATGAATTTTCCGGATGTGAGACTTCTATATATAATTAAGAACCCATAGTCACCAAATCTACTTGAAACTTATATATGTTACATTTTTTACCGATATGAGTGTATATATGCGTTAATGTATTTTTTGGATGTACGACTTATTTGGAAGATATAATTAAATATTTTAACGTGATTTCTATGTATTGAGGCCTATTTTGCTTGATATTTTTCTCCATAACATTATTTATAAGAGTTTTATGGGTATTATTGTGATTATCGGAAATGAAGCTAATATGGGTGCTATGGTCAAATATGGATCGATATTCACAAAACCCAGTAGTATAATGTTTGGATACAATATATTGATCGGTATACAATTTTAGTTCGATATCCACATATTTAAAATATTTACAGAGGTTAATGTGTTTTTCGGAAGTGGTCCTTATATGGGAGCTATGACCAAATATTGGCCGATCTTCATAAAATTCAACACATCGATTTTCGTATATAATGGAAATATTTGTTTGAAATTTAAACTAGATAGAAGCTTTTATAAGAGATTTATTGATATTTAAGTAATTTTCGGAAATGGACCTTATATGGGAGCTATGGTCAAATATGAACCGATATTCACACAATCTAGTAGTATCATTTGTGAATTAATACTACCGATCTGTGTACAATTTTAATTCGATAACGATATTTTTCAGATATTTATGAAAATTAATGTGGTTTTTAGAAATGGTCCTTATATGGGAGCTATAACCAATTATGGTCCGATCTTCATGAAATTCCCTACAGCGATTTTCATGTGCATGGGTATTATTCAAGTTGAATTTCAACCTGATACCGATATATATAAGATATTTAAGTGTATTTAAATGATTTTCGGAAGTAAACTTTATATGGGGGCTATGGTCAAATAGTGCCCGATCCAAAAAAAAAAATTGGTCTCGCGATTTCTGTTTGCACGAAACTTAGTTGTGCTTAATTTTGTATGGATACTGCAATTCTATGGGCATTTATATGCCATAGCACCATATTTCGGGAAGAAATTTGTATGGGGGCTACGAGAAATTATGAACCGATCTTTTCCAGTTTCAACAGAATTTGTCCTTTTGTCATACAAATAATGTGTGCAAAATTTCATGGTAGTCTCTGGAATGGATTTACCAAAAATCAGAAAAAAACATGTGAAAATTATCTAAATTTTTGGAGGTTGTCTTACATTTTAATCCATAACCCTGGTTCTACCAATTCGATTTTGCTGATTTTCAATACCAAACTGCTTAGAAAAATTATAAACATTTTGGTATGCATTTTATTAATTTGGCTTATGTATTTTGGACGTGAGAGTGTTTTACACAGACAGACGGACAGACGGACAGACGGACAGACAGACGGACATTGCTCAATCGACTTAGAATTTCATAAGGATCAATAATATATATACTTTGTTGGGTCTCAGATGAATATTTCTCAATGTTACACACGGAATGACAAACGTATATATACCCTCTTTCACCACTTGTGGTGGTGGAGGGTATAAAAATAATGAAATATTCCTTCGATGTTGTCACATGTACTTTTTCAATGAGCCTCCTGTGTGTATGTATGTTTCAAGTGGTTAATAGCATTTTGCAGCAGTAAATTTTAGGGGTGTGAGTTCAGTTATTTTTGCTTAATGGTAGGTGTTTCATTCCCATACATACGTACACCATACACTTATAATGAAGAGTACGTTTTTTCAAGTATTTTTTGATATTGTTGTAGTTGATCTGGTAAATTGCTTCATTGACCACTACTAACATTCAAATGTCAAATGTTTGCCCATTTACCTGAACGCAACTCACTCCATTTGTATATGGGTCATTCCATGTTAAAATTTATTGGGATGATTGTGATTTCTGTACTACTTTCAGATATTATCGATGCTAAATTCGAATTTTTATACCCTAATGTGCTGCTGTTTGTAATGTGCAAAAATATTGTCCCAATATTTACATTAAATTATACCAATCTGCACCGGATCACTGTCTGAGTCGTTTAAGCAATGTTCGTCCGTCCGTCCATGTAAACCTTGTAATCAAACTACAGGTCGAAATTTCAAACATAATTCGACAAAATTTGGTACAAGCTTTTCTATTACAAGAACGAAGCCTATTAAATTTGGTTAGAATCGGTTTGTAATTTCTCCTAGCCCCCATATGACTGCCCTATCTGAAAATATAAAAGCTCTCATAAGTACCTTAGTTATATAGATATCCAAACCAAATTAAGCACAAATAGGTTTTCTATATGTCGAAGTCCAACTACCAAATTTTGTGACGATTGGTACATAGAGTAATAGCTTCCATAGCATAAATCTCTTAAAAATGTTGGCATTCAAATAAAATTCAATATAAATATGTTTTATACAGGATTTTCCAACAAGAAGTGTTATTTTGGTATATGCCGTTAATAATGAAAAACAATATCAGCCAAATGGCCACCACGACCACGCTTGCAGGACCATATCCTTTTCATGAAATTTTCCATAACCAAATCACAAAGTGGCTGCCCTATGTCCTCGATGGCCTCACGAATTCTATCGTTGAGGTATTGAATCGACGCTGGGCTGTTGGCGTAGACCTTATCTTTCACGTGGCCCCAAAGGAAGAAGTCGCAAGGTGTTAAATCACAAGATCTCGGTGGCCAATTGTGATAACCTCTTCGAGAGATAACATGGTCCGGAAACTTTTCCTGTAGAAGAGCAATGGTTTCGTTGCTTGTGTGGCACTTAGCGCCGTCTTGTTGAAAGTAAACGTTGTCCAGATCAATATTATCCAACGAACTGAATGAAAAATATATAATCAGGTTTGGACATGATAAGGACAATAAAAGTTGTGACTCCGCAATGCGGGTTATATGCCTACTCTTATGTAAATTTTAACATTTAACTTGCGAAACTCTGAATATGTACCCCAAGATAGTACCCAGTATGCAAAATGATTCGAAGCTGCCTCGAAAATGAATAAATTTTTTTCGTAAAATTTAATTGATATAGCCTAGTACTCTGTTCATATTTGCGGAAAATTATGGTTTTTTCGTGCGAAAAATTTTATATAAAAAAAAACAATCGGCAGTTGGTTTTAATTTCGTGCGAAAGAAGTGCTGCTTATATTATTTCGTGTGGAAAAATAAGGTTGCCAGATGTATTTCACATGTTTTCCACAATAAGGACAGAGTACTGCTTTTGCGAAATTATTTCGCATATATTTCATACCAAATATTTTATATGTAATTTGACAGCATTTCGCACGAAATTTTGAACAGAGTACTAAGCTTATAATAGAATTCGATATGATGTCGAGAATGTGCGTGTTTTTATATGTAGAGTGCAGAGCGATAACGAGTTAGAAAGTAGTTATTATTATGATTCTAATTTTTATCGCAATCTTATACACTTTTCGATATTAAAAATGTTCAATAAAGATTTGATTTTTATTACTTTAATTTCGTATACTTTATACCACAAACTATACAGATATGAATCAGCTGGTTTCAGTAATATGGCAATAGAAAACAGACAAAAGAAAATGTCAAAATTGTTGTTTTTTGGGAAGAGGGATACATATATATCATACTCGTTGCCTATTGAAAATTGTATTTTTTCTCTCGCTCTGCAAATCACAATAATTGAAAATACAATGGAAAATACAAATGTAAAAGGATTTAGAAAATATATTTTGAGCATAATTTTAATTAGTGATATTAATTCAGGTAATACAACTTCCTGAAACTTTCGTATAGAGAAGATTTTTATCATTTAAGTGGTAGTTTTTATGATTTAAGATAGATACTAATTGTCTTCTGAACCGATATCGTCAATTTCATTGCGATTAAATGGATATTTGCTTTGTACCCCATCCAACTTAACAGTATTGAGAACTGAAGGAGATTTTGATAATTTTTGCAACTTCAATTAAAAAAATATATTGAAGATGCTACAAATTCTTCAAAATTAGTAATTCTGATATTTGCTAAAAGAAATTATAAAAACAAGAAATAAAGATTTAGAGATTTATAAATAATTTACTTGAATATTGCTTATTAGCTGCAATTCTACTATGATAAATGTAACCACACTTTTTTTCGTTGTCACTCCTTAAATCAATATTTACCATTTTAATTAGAAATAAAAGTGCGATCTCGAAACGTTGTATACTGGGTAGCATATGTTGATGACTTTGTGCTCTGTATTAAAGAAACAATTATTCCCACAATAAATTAATGAGTCGATTATGGATGGCAACCGAACTTTAGTTGCGATGTCAGTTGCCTAAATGGTATTACAGATGGCAACTGGCAGCTATCTTTTCTGTTGCCGAACTGGCAACCAGAAATTTTTAGTTGCCCTCTGGCAACGCAACTGAAGTTCGGTTGCCTTCCATAATCGACCCATAACTCATTGAATCAGCCTTTGGTGTACAGATATCATGGCCCAAGGAGAACTGGTCCTGGGTACACTGGACCTCAGAGTACGGCCATTTTAATCTACGAAGCTCGTTCTGTGCACCAAAAACATATCTCTTCATTCTGTAGAGAGTAGCATGTCTTGTTATTAAAGGTTCGATAAGTTCGTTCTGCACACACAGAAAAAACATGGTTACGACAACTATACTATGTTCTTTGTAACAATATATTGTTGTCCTACACATATAATTGTTATTTTAATTTAATTTTAACAATATTTTAAATAGTGTTAACATTTATATTTTCATTGAAATTATAAATTTGAGTATTGTTCACCGAAACATAATTATTTTTCGAACAACAAAATAATGATAAATTGGTAATATATTATGTACAACCATTTAAACATACAAATAACCATTAAATGTTAAGTTTCTATACGCGTACTCATAATATGTTTAAGATGCAAACAAAATATGTTTACTTTTAATAGTATTTTCCCAGCAGTTCTAGGAGACAGTCCCGAACTAGTGATTTTACCCATCATTTAGGTTGAGAACTAGTTACATCAATAGCTACGTGACTAGTTATTTTAACACGTGGTCAGGCTTAGGACATGACCATTTTTGACTACAATGAGAATGTCCAATAGCTGGTCTAAAGTAGTCAAAATATTGGATTTACATACTGGTTAAATAGAGTCAGTTACCTTACTAGCTACCTAACTGGTAACTTGATCAGCTACATAACTTATTTTATTTTAACATGTACGGGTGCTAATTGACCTCAAATAGTCAGCTAAAAAGACATATCATAGGCAGTCCAATTAACGATAGCTTGTAAACAAACCTTCCTTCGACAACTCTCCAATGGATTGCTTCTGGTGGGTAAAATAACTACTTTCTAAAGTGCAGTACAAAATAAACGTTTAAAGTGACTTCACTACAGGTTACTAAGAGACACTAACGTGACTATTAACTTCACGCTATGTTACATGGGATATCAGTATGCTTAAGCAAAAATAAAAATAAACTGTATGAGAATTATATATCAACACAATTTGTATAAAATCAAAATGTTCAATCTAGATTACTTAGAGACACTTAAGTGACAATTGTCGTCACGCTAGATTACCTGGGATGTATAAAGTAACCAATTGTCTTCTCTCTGCACTACATACATACGTGCCAAATTACCAAAATATATAAATTGGAGTAAGCCAAGTGATAAGACATTTGTGACGATTACTGTCTATAAGGGATACATTGACTACTTGCTTAACTGCTGGGTTTTGAGTGACTGCATTTCTCATGCGCTCTATAGTTTTATTTGTATAACAGCTTTAACTCTCCTAAAGCAAATAACAATAAATTTCAATGAACTTATCAATAATATTTTAATTGGGAATTTAGTACGTTAAAATAAATTTTAATAATAATAATATGATTTCATTGGATCATAATATGTTTACTTCAGAACATATTATAATAATGTATGGCAAAGATATTACGACTATATTTGATCATAATATGATCTTTTATGATACAAATAATGATCATAATATGTTTCGACTACAATCATAAATATTGTCATATGTTGCTCTTAGATTATGTTTACTACAACCGTGATTTTTCTCTGCGTGTGGGCACCAAAACATACATCTCCAGCCAGTCTTCTTATTACAAGTCCGATAAGTTCCACTCCTCAAGCCGCTCTAGAGACTTAATATCTTGATAGCTCTATCAAATACATCTATGCTAAGTAAGATCTAAGATTTTTTTTCTATTTCATACGGAATATCCCATATGTATTTGTATGTATGTATAAACGTGTGGTTGAAAAATAAATCATAACTACAGCTAAATGGTCTACAATAACACAAACAATAACAACAATTTGTGGTACAAATAGAACTACTACAAGTGATAGTAGTTCGAGTACTAGATAGTTGGGATTAATTTAATGGTGGCATTATTTTATAATTTGTTGTGCGATTGTAGATGCCGTATGTGCCAGTATTTTGCTAGGGCTTAAATAAAAGTTTTAATTATAAAAAAAAAATCCACTTTAGATAAGGAAGAATAATTCAATTCATCTGTAGTACATGGATACTTTATAAAACATACATACTACTGCTATATATTAAACATAAATATTTTCTGTATATTGAGGGACTATATTCAATACCCTCTATCTTAGTTTATAATGAAAACGAGTTTTTGATGGCAAAATATTCAGTGGTATAAATTTAAAAAATATGTATATTAATTTAACAATTTCATTGACATTTTTGTAATTTTTCTATATTAAAAAAATCATATTTATGAATGTAAAAAAAAACATTTATCTTCTTATACCCTTCACCATTAGTGGCAAGGATTTATATAAGTTTGTTATTTCGCTTGTAATTTCTACATTTTTCATTTGCGACCTCATAAAGTATATATATTCTGGATCGTTATAGATAGCTGAGTCGATATACCCGTGTCCCTTTGTCGGCTGAAATCAACTTTCCAAATCGCCTAAATAACTTACAAACATGATTGATACATCAGTATCAATTTGTTACTATTTGAAATCGAGAAAATCTGCCCACAAATTGCTGAGATATAAGGAAAAAACCTAGATTTTTTACCTATTTTTGATCTATATCTGGATTACTAAGTTATTAATATAGACAGTATGGATATCCAATAATATATATTTCAAAGACCTTTGCAACAGTGTATATAATGCCAAATTAAGTCGGACCTACAATTGGTCAAAATCAGGAAAAATATTGTTTACCAAAAAAATATGTTTTTCTCTAAAATTTTTTTCACAAATTAAAAAATAATTTTTTTTTAAAACATTAAAAAAATATATTTTTTGCAGAGATCGAAAATAACTCGTCCATATACCAAAAAACCCAAATTGTGATTTATATTTTTGTGATAAAAATAAATCACTGAAAATAACAGTTATAAAATGATTTATATTTACATGGTTTGGCATGACCTTTATTTGTTTTTGTGGTTTTTTAATGGTTTGAAGTGAGATGAACAATTAATTTGTTCTTATTCTTAATAACTGTTACTTTCTCTTTTATTTACATACAATAATATATTGTTAGTAATTTTTAACAAATTATGGAAAGAATATGAAGTAATGAAGACTGAGTAACAGAAATTACATTTTTTTTTAATTTGTTATAAATCTTTTGATACATTTTATATATTTGAGATTTGATTTGCATCGAATGAATTTTTGCGATTTATTTTTCATGTTCGCAAATAAAAGACACAAGCTGACCTTTACGAAAAAAATAAATTATAAATCACTCATCTAGATTATTTGTGTTTGTTTCTTTTCAGTTACTCTCAACCCCTAACCTAACCCCTAAAAAAAATCTCTCTGTCAGAGATACACATATGGCCAGAATAATAAGTACATGAGTTCTTTCCGCATCCTGTGATGAATTAAAAATGTATATTTATTTTAAATGAATTATTATTTTTATATTTAGTTAGTTTATATTATGTTTAATATAAAACATAAACACTTACGCCCTAATAACATAAACTAAATTTTTTATGAAATGAAAAGTAAAAAAACTTCATAAAATCAGTGGTCAAAATAATAAGTACATTGATTAAATCCTTAAATTAAAAGTTATAGTTGAATATTATTTGTTTTATTTTTATTAGTTTTATTAATATCTAGTGTATCCTCTATTATTTTTAATAATTTTGTGTAATATTTTTGGCTTACTGCTAATTAGTTTACGACAGGTATCCAGAGGTATTACATACCTAGTTTTTCTAACAAAATCTCAAAGTTGGTCTTTATTTTGAAATGTTTGCTTACTTATTCTGTGTTTCAACTACCCACAAAGGTTTTCAATTGGATTTAGACCCGGTGAGTGACTTGGCTAGTCTAGAAGACTTATCCTATTTTCACGGAACCAATCTTCAACATAGCAGGATGTATGTTTTGATTCGTTATCCTGCTCGAAAACTCATCTAAGCGGCACATTTTCATCAGCGTATGGCAACATTGTGTCCTCCAATATATTTCTGTATCCAAAACTTGGTTTACTATCGGTAATACGATAAATGGGACCAACATTACACCACGAGAAACTTCCCAATAGCATGTTGTTTCCACCATCGTGCTTGACGGTCTTTTTTGTATGACGATACTGAAATTCCATATTCTGAGGACGACAGAAATTGGATACCTGTCGTAAACTAATTAGCAGTATGCCAAGAATATTACACAAAATTATTAAAAATAATAGAGGATACACTAGATATTAATAAAACTAATAAAAATAAAACAAATAATATTCAATTATAACTTTTAATTTAAGGATTTAAACAATGTACTTATTATTTTGACCACTGATTTTATGAAGTTTTTTTACTTTTCATTTCATAAAAAATTTAGTTTATGTTATTAGGGCGTAAGTGTTTGTGTTTTATATTAAACATAATATAAACTAACTAAATATAAAAATAATAATTCATTTAAAATAAATATACATTTTTAATTCATCACAAGATGCGGAGAAAACTCATGTACTTATTATTTTGACCATATGTGTATATCACAAAAAATAATTTTTAAATAGCTGCGAATAAGAATTTACCATTGAAATGAAAGTGAACCCGTTATTTTCGGTCTCTGATTTTTTGCCCTAAAATATCTTTCGCTAATAGATTAAAAAAAAAAAATTAAAATTTTTTTTTTTTTTTAAATTTAGTTTACAAAAAAAAAATATTTAACTTTTTTTTGAAGTATAATTTGGTGAATGGTGTATAAGATTCGGCACAGCCGAATATAGCTCTGTTACTTGTTATACCCTTCACCTTCGTGAGAAGGGTATACATAAGTTTGTCATTCCGTTTGTAATTTCCACAATATAATTTTCCGAACCTATAAAGTATATATAAGTATATATTCTGGATCCTTATAGATAGCGCAGTCGATTTAGCCATGTCCGTCTGTCTGTCCGTCTGTGTGTCTGTCTGTTGAAATCAATTTTCTGAAGACCCCAGATATCTTCGGGATCCAAATCTTCAATAATTCTGTCAGACATGCTTTCGGGAAGTTTCCTATTTAAAATCAGCAAAATTCGTCCATAAATAACGGAGATATGAGCAAAAATCCTAGACAACCTCTATTTTTGGCCTATTTTTGATCTATATCTCGATTACTAAGTTATAAATAAGTCAATATGTCCATTGCAACGATGTATATAAGGCTATATGGGTCAAAATCGAGAAAAATATTTTTTAATCCGAATTTTTTTTCACAATAAACATTTTTTTGTCATAAATTTTTTCCACTAATAAATTAAATAAAAAAATATTTTTAAATTAAAAAATTTTTTTAAAAAAAAAAATGGAAAAAACTTTTAAAAAACAATTTCGAAAAAAAAAATTTAATTTTATTTTAAAGTATAATTTGGTGAAGGGTATATAAGATTCGGCACTGCCGAATATAGCTCTCTTACTTGTTTCAATTCAATTATTTTACATTATTTCCACTTGCAAAATTGCCTAAATATTGTAAATTTCTTAGAGTTTTTAAAAATAAATTGTATGTAGAATTTATTAACGGCCTTAAAAATATAGAGTAGAAAAAAACAATTAATAAGCGAAATAAACAGTTTTTCTCTTAAATTTTTGTTTCATCAATTTTCTTAGAAGGCACCTTAAAATTCCTTCAAGATATAAAATTTAAATTTGATTCACTCTTAATTACCGCATTTTACTACTGCGGCTGACAAATTGTAGTTGAGTGAACAAATATCGATTATTTCAACCGTAATGCTTCTTTGCCAACTACAATCTGTTGCTAGAACCGAATAAATCTATGGATATAATGAAATCATTCAATTAGCAACAAATCTGAATAGTTTAATTTTAAGAAGAAAACTTATAAAGAAATTCCAAAAAAAATGTCCAAACAAATATATCCGGGAATTTTCGGGGAAATACAAGGATCACTTCCGAAAATCACTTTAACGAGCATAAATGACATCAAAATGTTTGTATCCAAATAAAATTTAACATTAATAAGTTTCATATAGAAAGAAATTATGTGACATAATTGCATAGGGATCGATTCAAAATTTTAAAAGAAAAATATTTTTGCTTATTTACTCAGTGTAGGGTATTATATGGTCTGGCTTGGCCGACTATACTTTCTTACTTGTTTTAATATGCAATCTTAATTTATATATTTGCATGCGATGCTTAATTTCCATCCATACATCACCATATAATTGACATATTTTGAAAACTATGTACTTCCTAAGTGTGTGTACACGCAGAGAAAAAATATAGTTGTGCATGTTTACAGTAACCATTTCCACATTTTTAATTTTTTTTTAACAATATCATAGTCACTGTAACTATTTACATGATTGTGGTAACAACTTACGATTCACATGGTTGTTTCAATCATATATATGGTTACAGTAAACAAGTATATGTCTTTTTTGTGAGGTATATTAGAACCCTAGTTATGTAGCTGACCAAGCAATCAATTAGGTAGCTACTATGTGAATCCACTAGTTCTAGACAGTCCCCATGAACTGCTGGGCATTTTTTATTAACCTAGTGTTTACATGCTAATAACAGTTCGAGAATATCAATTCATTCACACTTTTTTACTCATTCAATCACACATGCTGCTGAACAGTGATTTTCCAAAAATTTTTTCAAGTAAAGATGCGGAAATAATTGTTCAATGTTTTAAACATTTGACTCAATATTTTTAAAAGGCACTGAAACAGTGCTAAAATCACTAAGTTGACAACGCCGAACAATATTCAATTAATTAAGTGACACCAAAGCATAGATGTTGGTCCTCTCTTCTGTTCTTCCCCTAAAAATATCCATTATATTGCGTAATTATATTTCATTTTTAATTTATATTTAAATTTATACTTTCCCCAGTAAATCTTATTTTTCTTAGGAAATTAATTAACTAAAGGCAATTTACACAAAAATATTTCTTTATTTATGTTTTTTTGTTTTTTGTTTGGTTTAAATGTTTTTTATTCTTTTCAAAAAACCCATTCAAACCATAAAACCCCCATGTTGGTTATTTGACTGTGTGTGTGTGTGGCTATTTGTTTTTTTTTGTTTTTGGTGGTGGTTGTAATATTATTTTTGTTTTTAATCTTTTCAAGAATTTCCAACCAATTTAATTCCATACCAAAAATTTAGTCTCATATACGCTACGACCTCCTACAAGCCAAACCACCTACTTCTGCAATTACAATACTATAAGAGTGAGACAGAGGGTCAGATAGGGAGAGAGAGAGAGAAGGGGGGGGGGAGGAACGGTTTATTTTCAGACACTCAAACTAAAAACCAAAAACACATTCACATCACTATAGACAATTTTTTTATTTCTCCAACACAAATGCAATATACATAAATACATTCACGTATATTTATTCTCCAACGCAACCCAGTCAACACGATTTTAATTAAAATTGGTATCGTATTAGTTTAATCAAATTTCGTTTTCTCAGTTTGTAATTGATAGTGATTCTGTTTACATCAATTCCTAAATTTTACATTAATTCTTAGTCTTGGACCAAACATTGTCAGTCATACCAAACACAACATAAGTACAAAATTTATATCGTGCAGCTGACTGCTGCAATCAACTTTCCGATGCTCCCCAAATAACTTACGAATGTGAAGTAAAAAATTAAATTATCTCTGAAATAAAAATCAACCAAATCGGTAAAAAAAAAAATTGGTTGAAATAGAAGCGAAAACTGAATTAGACCCTACGAATGCTAAGAATAAATTGTTTGGCTTTTTGTATTTGTCATTCCGTTTGTAATTTCCACAATATAATTTTCCGACCCTATAAAGTATATATATTCTGAATCCTTATAGATAGCGGAGTCGATTAAGCCATGTCCGTCTGTCTGTCTGTCTGTTGAAATCAATTTTCTGAAGACCCCAAATAACTTACAAACTTGATTCATACATTAATATATCGGGAATTCTTCCGGCTCGGTTCCGGGCCAACCTTGATTTTTGGCCTATTTTTGATGTATATCTGGATTAGTAAGCCATTAATATAGACAATATGGATATCTAATGATAGATATTTCAAAGTCCATTGCAACGATCTATATAAGGCTATAGTAATTTGGACCTACAATGGGTCAAAATCGGGAGAAATATTTTTTAACCCGAATTTTTTTTAACAAAAAAATTTTTTTGTCATACATTTTTTTTCACTAGTAAATTAAAAAAAAAAATTTTTAAATTAAAAAACTATTTGGAAAAAAAAAATTTGAAAACAATTTTTAAAAAAATTTTTATTATTTTTTAAATTTTAAAAAACAATTTGAAAAAAAAAAATTTTTAAATTTTTAAAAACAATTGTGAAAAAAAAATTAATTTTGTTTACCTAAAAATATTTAAAATTTTTATTTTAAAGTATAATTTGGTGAAGGGTATATAAGATTCGGCACAGCCGAATATAGCTCTCTAACTTTTTTTTTTTGTTAAAAGCTTTTGCTAAAACATTTTAATCTCTAGAACATTTGAATCCACTACGATGTTTAACACTTTGCACTGTCGGCCTAAAGTGGATCTTCTTCGGCTACGTTGAGGATTCCAGTCGATAGCGTTTGTGTTTATAGCATCCTGGGGTCTACACAGTACATGGTCAGTCCATCGGCAGTTTCCCCTTTTTTAATTCGATGGCTATTGGAATATGGCACGTTAAAGTCCAGATACGTTGGTTACTCATGATATTTGGCCATAAAATTTTTAGTATTCTGCAAAAGCAGCGGTTTGTAAATACTTGTAAGACGCATATCTCGATATGCGGTGTTCTAAGCTTCATATTCGTATAACAGCACAAAACTCACGCATGAAGATATAGTTTGAGCTCCCTACTGAGTGAGTCCAATTGACCACTCGAACATCTAGATTTATCAATCTGGTTTGGGATGATACTGCCAATATAGCATAATGTGTCTACTTCACCCATGTGCTATTGGTGAGTTGTGTTCATTCTTATAGCCTTGGTTTTCGAAGTTTTAAGGTATTATTTTGCCACTTCTCGTACTAAACCGATACGTACTGTGTGTCAGAATGCAAATATCGTCTACTTAATCTAAATCCAACAAGCGACCATTCAGGATCCAGGTGACAGCGCTTTGGATGCATGTTTTATCACATTATCGTTAGCCAAATAGAATAGGAGATGTGATAGTGGGCTTCCTTGCCTAACACCCATGTCTATATTTATTGGTGCACTTACTGTGTCCTCGTGAGCAATACGCTAGTTTACAAAGAGTAATATTAGTTTCTCTGGTATTCCCTTCCATTTAAGGGAGTTCTATATCATAGTTAGATTTTTGGTGTTAAATGCTTTTTCGAGATCGCCACTCGCAAGATTGTTCCGTTATTATTCATGGATTATTGATGTAGTCAATGCATATTGCTCGTTACGAATATCAGGTTGAAGTACCCCAGAAAGTCGGTTATTCAATATACTCGCTATGACCTTGTTCACCATAGAGAGGAGTGTTACCCATTTCCAGATTTTTTAATCAGTCTTTTTTCGAATATTAATGAGCATTCCACCTTTTCCATCCAGAGAATCAGTTAGCCAGAAACGATTTAGGTATTGTAACTTGAACACTTGTGTTCGTGTCGGTTCGGAGAAGTTCTGGGCAAATATTGTTCAGTCCGGGTGACTTGTTGTTCTTAAGGCCATTGATAGAATTCGCTATCGCCCATTGATATCCGGACTATTGGTAGATATATCTCTCCGTTCATGGTGATTGCGATATCAACAGGTGGCGTTCGTTGTCTGTGACAATACGTTCCATGATTCGAATTGTGTCCGTTGTTTAAGATGAGTAGCTGCATCCTATCTGGGATCTAAGACTGCCAGTCAGCCTTCAGGAGGGGAATTCATAGGTTAGGTTCCATGGGCAGCCGCTCCTCAAGCAGCTCACTTGGATCCATTAAAATCTGATCCCATTGTGATACCCAAGAGGTAGTCATCAGGGTATTTGCAGTACTTCCGTTGACTCCAAATTAAACCAACCAGATTCCCGGATGAAGGAATAAATTCGTCTCAGATTCATCCTTGATAGCTTGTCCAAACATGATAGGAATGGAGATCCGAGGATACGTTCCCTCAGGTTTGTCAGGGCCGGACATTGGCAGAAAAGGTGATACACAGTCTCTTCCTTTTCTTCATTATGCCAGCTTCTACAGTAATCATTGTACCGTAGGCCCATTCTTCTAGCATGTGTCCCGATTAAACAGTGTCCTGTAATAAAGGATACAATTAGCCTTATTTGCTCACGACGGTAATCTATTAGTAGATTCGTCCTGCTGGCATCATACACGGGCCAAGTCGAACTCGCTGTAGCACTGGAAGGTTCAGTTGTCCACCTGTTTTGAGCAGTCTCACTCATCATCGCACCCCTTTTGGCCAAATCATCTGCTATACAATTACCTTGATTTCCATCGTGTCCAGGGACCCATATTAGCGTTATCCTAGAATGTCTCGCTATCTCATTTAGGGATATCCGGCATCCCTCGGATAACCTAGATGTCGTAAGGACACCCACTATTCCGTTAACGGCAGGCTTGCTGTCAGTAAATGTACATATATCACCAGATATTCGATAATACCTCAGCCAGTTGGATGCACGTTTAATGGCAGTAGTTTCCGCCTGAAGAACAGTGCAGAAGTTAGGTAGCCTAAAGAAGGATTTTATCCCAAAGTTTTCAATGTAGAAACCTCCACCGACCCTGTTACCCCTGTTAGAGCCATCAGTGTATATCCGTATGACGTCAGCAGGGGGTAAGAGTCCGCGTTGCCATAAATCCCTATTCGGGATCATAATAGGGGAATTCATGGTGATCATTTAGTTTGTTAAAGGTAGGGTACGCCATGTGCAGCTGAGGTTGACAGTTGATTAGGAGAGGCTTTAGAAGAAGCTCCACTGCATCATTAGTTCCCATATTAAACATTACTTGTTGAATTTCCTCAGGCCTTTTATGTTTCACAACAAAATGTTGTCTGGGATCATAAACCCCGCAACACACATACAGAACCAACGCAATTTATTGCCACAAATACCTCAGACTCCATTATCTCATTGTTGCTGTTGGTGTTGTAGTTGTAGTTGTTGCTGCTGCTGCTACTACTGTTAAATTACAATGTCGGCATGAATGTGCGAGTAAGTAGTGTATTTGTTGGTACCGAATATCCATCTGTATTTGTGGGTCTACCCCGAGTATTTTTGTATGTGTCAGTGTTAACAATGAACAATTGTTCTTTAACATTTTTTATCTTTATTTCATTCTTTATTATTATTTTTTTTTTTTGTATTGTTTTGTTTTGTTTTGGTTGCATTGTTTTGTTTTGTACTATTTTTATTTTTTCTCTCTCCTACATTCTGGTGCATTCTTTTGGTGAGTCCCCTTTAGTATCCTTTTTATTGTATTTGGTTTAATTTACGTATACATACGTTGTTGTTATTATTGCTGCAATTTCTGTTGCTGTTAATTTCTTACACATTTTTGGTTCTTTGTGTTTTAATTTTTTATTTATTTTTTTTCATTAAGAATGCAAAGAATGAGTAAGAAATAAAAAAAGAATATTTTTAAATTACAAATGAAAATAAAGTTAAATTGTTGCTGTCTGTTGTTGGTGGTTAATTTTATTGCATCTCTTTTAGTTTTAATCTATTTTTTGTAAATTTTTGGAAAAGGTTTTTTTTTAATACAGTGGTTGGCAATTTTTCCAAATATTCAACAGATTAAAAAAAAATCTTTGTTTTTTAATTTTTATTTTTAATTAAATAATTTATATTCCAATTTGTTACGTTTTGGTTTTGCTTCTTAAGCTTTCGTAAAAATGTTTTGCTACAAAATCTTTACATGCCTTAAAGGCGCAACTTACAATTTTTTTTTTTTTTAAACACAAAGTTTATGAATGAAAATTGTATTTGTCACACCTAAAAGTATATGTATATTAAATATTTAAACTTTTTTCTTTTATTTACACATTTTTTACGTCCACTTTTTCATTTGAAACTGAAATTTTTCGTTTTTTTATAGAATCTAAATACGTTTTTATTTTCACTTTCGCACGAATTTGATGTCTGTGACATACAAATATACCTTTATTATTTACTTATACTAAAAAAAGAACATGATTGAATTCTAAAAATAGAAAACAAAGTAAAAAGTATTCATTATTATATGGTACATATTGACAATAATTGTCTGGCCTCATTGTATTGAAAACTCTCGGTTAGCATATTCTCTTCGACGTATGGATTAAAATTTAACTGTATCCGATTCCAGCCATAGTATATTTTATTATTTGAATTGGACCCATCATACCTTGAAAAAGCCTCACAACATAATATCCCAACAGTTAAGCAAGTAGTCGATGTATCTCTTAAAGACAGAAATTGTCTGATCACTTTGCTGACTCCAATTTATATATTTGGGTCATTTGACACGTATGTGCTCTTTGTAGTGCAGAGAAAAGACAATTGGTTACTTTATACATCCCAGGTAATCTAGCTTGAAGACAATTGTCACTTTAGTGTCTCTAAGTAATCTGGAATGTATTCAATTAAACTTTTTGTGAATAATTCGTACAAACTGGTTTTATACAAATTGTTTTGGTATAATTCTCATACAGTTTATTTTTATTTTTGCTTAAGTATACTGACATCGCATGTAACATAGCATGAAGTCAATAGACACTTTAGTGTCTCTTAGTAACCTATATAATTTAAACGTTTATTTTGTACTGCACTTTAGAAAGCAATCCATTGGAAAGTTGTCGGAGGAAGGTTTGTTAATAACAATCGTTTATTGAACTGTCTACGATATAGCTTTTAAGCTGATTATTTGAGGTCATGTTAAAATAACTAGTTATGTAGTTGATCAAGTTACCGGTTAAGTAGCTAGTAAGGTAACTGACGTTATTTAGCCAGTATGTGAATCCAATGCGTTAACTACTTTGGACCAGCTATCGGATAGTCTCATTGTAATCAAAAAGAGTCATGCACGTGTTAAAATAACTAGTGTCGTAGGTATTGAAGTAACTAGTTCCCACCCTAAATGATGGTAAAATCACTAGTTCGGGACTGTCTCCTAGAACTGCTGGAATTGCCAACGTCAAACTTGATTGTCTTATTTGTGTATGTCTTTTTCCTTATGGAAGTATTATAAATATTCTTCCATCACTGCCTCTTATATTGTATTTAGATTCATCCGAAAAAGAACAGTTATTTTGCAAATAACAAATTGGGCATTATCAAATAACAAAACGCGTCTAACCTACGTGCAAAAGAACATTCGGTGATTACTTTTGCCGCACCTTGTATAACTGTGTCTGGAGTAGCTTTTTTTACTGAATTTGATTAGGTTTTATTTTCTT
The DNA here is from genome assembly GCA_942486065.2 of Calliphora vomitoria. Lineage (NCBI taxonomy): Eukaryota > Metazoa > Arthropoda > Insecta > Diptera > Calliphoridae > Calliphora > Calliphora vomitoria. The sequence continues at coordinate 90,511,064 of OW818029.2, forward strand.
TAGACTTTAATAAATTAAGGTTTAGTAATCTAGCAATGATGTTACTTACTATTGTTCGAAATCTCCAGAGTAACCCTTAATTATACACTACTTGATTCCTAAAACATTTTTTTAATTCTTTATATTGTGCAATTTACCCAACTTATTTTTTTTGTTTGCTTTTATCAGCTTTTATTTCAGAAAGAAACCTTAATTGTTTGGTTTTGTAATCACTTCAATATTTCATTTTATTGACTTCACTTGTACTGATTTTTTTTATAGCTTTAGATGAGAACGAAGTTTTCATACTTCAAAAACGATAAAAACAAAAAATAACTAAATGAATTTAGAGTTTAGACCGATTCATGGATAACGCTATAAAACAATTGGGATACAATAACATGACACTTGTTTAAAATTTGACTCAATTAACACCGATCTAGTTCTATGTGTGGTTCATAGGATCCAGTCCTAACATTTTATATTAAGGCGACCTACATTTTAGTTGACATTGTAAGGAATGATTGGGAAATATTGTAGGTTAGCTTATTAGGGCAGCCAGTTCACTAGGGTCTATGAATTGGTAACGATGTGATACCCTAAAGCAGCGAAAGGCAAACTCACACCACTACAGTTTTTAGATATTGTAGTTGTATGAGTTGAGTAAAAAGTTGAGAAAAAAACAAAAACAATAACTGAAATAAACAAGCATAAAAGCGAAAAGCGTAAAACAACCTGCTTCCATCAATGCTCATGCGAGACTGACTGGTTTTGATTGTTTTTATACAATGTGTGTGCTTGCGTACATGTGAAAACAAAAACAAGAGAGCTCATTTGAGAGCTCAATGCCTTTCGCTGCCCTAAAGGATCATGTCAGGACCTTCCGTGTGAGATTCGATGCCGAACCAACCTAATGCACAAATAAACGTATCCTTCGTCCTAATATCCATCCTCGATAGATCCTTTACGTTGTGCATAAAAGGACTACCCAAAACCAAACGTTATATTCGGTAAACTTATTTACCAATTACTGGTCTAAACCAAATTTGTGGCCATATCCTTTATTACTGTTTTCGATTTTACTACAAATACTAAATGCTAAATGTAGCGTACACATTATTAAACAATTTCCAATTGTTTCTTAATTGTTCGTATTTAAGTTTCCTTCTGCTTATTGCTGTTTTTTTTTTTTTTTTTTTTGTACTTTTTGAGATCATTTTCCTGACTGGTTTTTATTTCGTTTTAAACTTTTTTTTTTTTGCTGTTGTTGGCTTCAATCATTGTTTGGATTTGTTTAGTTTTTTTCTTTGCACCATTTTATGGTATAAAAATCATAAAACTGATTTGAGTTTTGAACTTATTTTTATGACTTATGCAGGTTAAATTTTGTTTGTTATTATTGTTGGTATTTTTCGGTTTTTGGTTTATTCTTAATATAATCTCATTTTCCTCTCATCTTGAATTTTGGTAAATAATTTGTTTGGTCTTGTTATTGTGTGTGCACGAGTGTATTTAACAAGTGGCATGGTAATGATTTCTTTAAGGCGAAAAATAAAATATAAAGGCCAAAAAGTTTAAATTTTTCCAATGAAGTTGTGTTTTGTTAAATGGGTTACATTATGTTTACTCTTGATACATTCGAAAAGCGAGCATAAACTTTCAATAAAGTTTGAAATAAACAAAATTGAAATGAAACACTTGTTTTAAAATAAAAACAAATAAAAGTAGTTTTTGAAATTTAAATTTCTAATTTAGATAATCTTTATTAAGTTAGTGTAAACATAAATAAGAAGCTGATAATCTTTGCACGATATTCATTTACTTTTTTCGCAGTCAAATTCCACTTGGAACCTTATAATTTCCTTTGATAGTTGATTCTATCTTTTTTATCCAGTATTATGCATTGGATCTGAGAAAATAGGCTATTCCACTTGAATTTTAATATATTTAATGTTATAGCACTTCTGTCACCGATAAGCATCTTCCACTCTTCGGCATGGATTCAAGAAGTTTTTTTTTAATTAGTTTTTGATCTGATTTACAGTGAGTGATAATACAATGGAACTTTTCTTGAAAACTATATTCTGTAATTTCAGTAATTCAAATAAATTCTACAAACGTATAAAAGTTCTGTTCGTTTTAGAGTGAGTTAGCAAATAATAGTTAAAAGATTGCTTAACAATTAACAAAAGGAAAATGTTATCAGACCAGTTGTTATGTGCAAGAAATAATGTGTAAACTAAAACTTCAACTACTCGTTAACAGTTTTGTCTTCTACTGTATATTGCTGTGTAGCTTCAAATTTCCTCCTTCATTATAGGAAAGATTGTGGGATTACTGACATTGACCATTGACTTCAAATAACACCATAAAAAGAAATCTAATCTTATTAAATCACTAGATCTATGCGGCCAATATTGATCTCCGAAACGAGTGTGTCCACAAAATGCGTTCACTTCAATATCATTCAATTTAGGTATGTCAGCCCAAAATCCGCACCAATACAGTGATACATTGATGTAAATGCATTTGATTATCGACAATGTCATGTGGGTTCTCTAAACGATTAACCAAGCAGCCATCAAGACGAAAACGTTCCGATTATCTATATTGTATACCAAATTTTCGAACTGAGGTCGCCAAACATTGACTGTTTTTGAAATATTATTCAACAATGGTCCTACAAAAATTTGGCCAAACTATCAAAGGTCTGCTGTCAAACTGTTTCCAATGTTATTAAACAGTACCGGGAGAACTTGTCCGTTGATATAAAACCTGGTTCAGGTAGGAGGAATGGTCCACATGATGTTTCTAAAGCCAAAAAATAGAAAGCATTTTCAAAAGAGCTTCCAACACCTCCGGTAGGAAAACTGCCCGGTTAGGTCAGTACTCGGACTATTTGGTACGAAAAGTTAAAGCCAATGCAGGCTTAAAAATACCTGCTGCATAATGGATGACGAAATGTACGTATGGAAAATTTTTCACAGCTCCTGGGTCAATATTTTTATGTTGCTGATGCTCGAGGGAATATTATAGAAAAGTTTAGGATAATGTTTCCATTCATAAGACTTCTTAATGTGTCCACTTATTTTTGGCTTGATTTGGCATCTGTCACTATGGTCCCTGCAGGAAATGGAACTAGTACCAAACTAGTATTTTACTAGTACCAAAATCACCAGTACTAGTTCCCAACTGTAAACTTTCCTATACCATCTTAATGCTCAAATTAACATTGAGTGTGTTTAGAAAATTACTAGTACCATTAGTTCTAGAAGTATACTAGTACTTTTTGAACCGATTAGATGCTTTAGAACCAGTATCTTACTAGTTCTTTTGTATGGAAAAAGAGAATCAAATGGTAAAATTGTATATATGTATTAAAACAAAAATATTCGCAAAATTTTATTAATCTACAAGTGGTACATTCGAACTACTTCTAATACTAGTACTCATCAGCACTAGTACTATGCCATAGAAAGTCTTGCCCTATTGGCACTAGTGCCTCCTGAACTAGTATTAATACTAGTGGCATTTAGACAATTATCGCTTCATTTCCTGCAGGGGTAAGAAAGGTCTTGAGTGGTACAAGAACAATAATGTGGTATTTGTACCAAGAGAGGCAAATTCTCCAAACTGCCTGGAGCTGAGGCCAGTGGAGAGATATTGGGGTCTTGTTAAAAGAGAATTGAAGAGCCCAAAAAAAGTGTCTAAAATTGTGGTAGATTTTAAACGGAGATGGACAACCTGTTCGCACAAAGTGACAGAAATCATTTTAAAAACCATAATGGAAAGGTTTCCGAATAATAATTTCAATCAAATAAAAAAAAATCAAAACTGTAAGTTTAGTGGTTTCATTTTTATTAACATATATGTATGTTAAGAATTATTCGATCTCAGTCCTTATTACAAAATGTGTTTAAGAAATTAGTCAGTCTTCTTTTATTTTTTAAGAAACTAAAACACAAACAAATTGTATGGAGAAAAAAACGTTTAATCAATTTTAATTAGATTTGAATTAACAAAAATCTAATCATTCAAAGGTTGTATGAATTAATTCTGAATTTCGTAACAATTACTTATATGTCAGCCATTACTAAACTACTTCTCAGTAATGTAGATGGTATGAAGTAGGCAAAGTAAGTTGTTAAGTAAACGCAAGTCATTACCTAGTTTTAGCTGGGACGTTTTGTTTTGAAGAATGTTTAAACCGATAATTTTATTAACCACATTTAAACAAAGTAAATTAAGAGTTTAAACTTTATTTGTTGACAGCTGGTATAAAAAAGTTCTTAGACTTTAAAATTCATCTCCGATTTACAGAAGTTATGTTTAAATATTCATTAAATAGAAAATAAGTAAGTAAGTTTTACTAACCCAGCGTTTAAACATTCATTGATTTATTAGTCCTTGAATATTTTCCTATCCCTACAGTTTATACGATTTATGGTTGTTGCTGCTGCTGTTCTTGATTGCACCATCTACTAATAGACTTTCTCAGTTTATGACTTAAGTTTGAATATTTCAACTTTCGGTTTCACGTTCCTTAAACATTTAAGTCGTTTTGGAAGCAAAAACCAACAAAACATTTTTATAAGCGACATTTAAAAAAGCATTATAACGATTTTTATGACTTTTGAAATTGTTTTCTCCATTTTGTTTTGTATTGTTTGTATTGCTGTTGTTGTACTGCTCTTAATACTTTTTTTTTTCTTGCGAATTCGCAGAATTGTATGGCCATTTAAATATAAAGAATTCGTTTCATGTTCTTTACTGGCTGATAATATGTACATAATAATAATAAAAAAAGCAATTTTAACGACGTTTTATCAAGGGTAATTCCATTTTTTTTTTGTGAAATTAAATTTCAACAAATTTATATTTGAATTAAATATTTAAATTATATTCGTGTTTGTTTTGTATTTCTAAAGTCCTGGGCGACATACAATTTCCATAAATATGTATTGCTGCACTATTTGGTTGGTGGTCCCTTAGTCATGCCAAGTCCTGTTCATGTTCGTACGAGTATGTGGGAAAATTTAAATGATTTTATTGTAAATGATTGCATTTATTAAATATTTAGTTTATTTTTGAAGAACATATTTAATTTTAACATTGTGTCAGAGAGAGAGTGAGACGACACAGCACTAGATTTATTATTTTAAACGCATTTAAAATTCAATTCTATTTTAATATGTTACAACTTCAGCACAAAAATAAAAGAAAAAAAAGAAACTTGAAATTGTCATTGATGGGGCACCAAGGCAAATATGCCACAAATATTTTTCGATAACAAATTCTAGTTCATTTTTATTTTACCCTACAAGCTGTAGCTAAAAGTTACATTATTACGTTTGTAACACAGCAACATGTGCAACGATCATGCCTCAGGATTTGATTGGTTAAAAATTGATTTGCCATCTGTAAACTTTGTATTTCAATTTTACTACAAGTTAAACAATAAATAAAAAAAAAATATGAAAAAAGTTTCAAAGCTATATCCATAGAATAATATATCCATAGAAGCGTTACTGAGAGGGAAAAAACCTAAGTCTGTTGTCAAATACCTAAGTCGTGAGCTCTAATCACTAATGATGAAATTTTGAATCTATTTCGAAAACCCTTCCATTATGGTTTTTATAGTGCTTTCTGTTACTTTGCTCGAACAGGTAGTCCATCTCCGTTTAAAATCTACCATACTTTTGGACACCTTTTTTGTGCTCTTCAATTCTCTTTTAACAAGAGCCCAATATCTATCCACTGAACTCAGCTCCAGGCAGTTTGGAGGATGATTTGCCTCTCTTGGTACAAATACCACATTATTGTGCTTGTACCACTTAATACCTTGCTTCCATAGTGACAGGATGCCAAATCAGGCCAAAAATAAGTGGGCACATTATGAAGTCTTATGAATGGAAGCAGGCTTTTTTGTAAACATTCCTTGATGTAAATTTCGGTATTTATAGAGCCCATTGTAACAAATGATTGGCTTCTTTTGCCGCAACTGCATATTGCTTGCCATACCAAGAACTTTTTGGGAATTTTTGTCTGCTTTTGGGTCCTAAACTTTTCTTCAACATTCCCTCGAGCATCAGCAACATAAAAATTTTGACCCGGAAGCTGCGAAGAATCTGCCAGAACATACGTTTCTTCATCCATTATGCAGGAATATTTTTTTTTATAAAATTTGACTTCAATTTCCGTGCTCTATTTTTGGCCTCTAAATTTTTAGCAGAGTTCCTGTCAGGAACTTTTTGAGCCTTGTATGTTTTTAAACCTGCATTAGCTTTAACTTTTCGTACCAAATAGTCCGAGTACTGAACTAACCGGGCAGGAAGTGTTGAGAGCTCTTTTGAAAATGCTTTCTATTTTTTTTGGCTTTAGAAACATCATGTGAACCATTCCTTCTACCTGAACCAGGATTTCTATCAACGGACAAGTTCTCCCGGTACTGTTGAATAACATTGGAAACAGTCTGACGGCAGACCTTTGATTGTGTGGCCACCTTTTTGTAGTACCAAGTTGGGATTTGTTGAAAATATTTAATAATTTTAGTACGTACTTTTTTCTGGTCACTCATTTTAATCAGATTAACTACAAATGAACATAATTGACATTAAACATAATAACTGACATGCTTTACAAAGGTAACTTGATAAAAAAAAAAATCAAATAATACTTGGGTTAAAAGTTTAAATGAAAAACGTGTGTTAACAATTTTTCGATCTCAGTCCTTATATCTTACACAAGTTCAAAAATAATTGATTTTAAATTTGAAAATTGAGAAAATTTTTAATTTTATTTTACCAGCCAACTGTTCTTTATAGGTAGAATACAAAAAAATACCGAAATTGGGATTTTTTGCTTGTTTTTAAGAATCGAAATTTTTTTCCACTTTTACATTTCTTATCAAAATGTCAAAAACAAACCTTTTAATTAATTTTGTATATTTATTTACAAATATGTTCCTAAATATGCAGTCTTTTTTAGGGACCATAAATAACGGTTATTCAGAAAATTTAAACTCAAAAACTCTCCATTTTAGAGTCAACGGAAACCTATACTGTCATGAAAGTTCGGTTGAAACTCTGCGGTTGAAACTCTTATAAAATAAAACTCATTTCGTTTATTTTCTTCTTTTTTTCAGTATCTTCCTTTATTGAGTCTATCTGATATAATGTGTGTAGTAATTTATTTGTTAAAAAAAAAACACAAGAACAATTTAATAATAAGAATCAAACAATAACATATTCAAATCCCACTTGTTTTTATTTGTCACATACAAATCTAGGTCTCTAGGATAAAATGTTTACAAATGTATAATATTTTTATTATTTTCTTAACAAATTTTTTAAAAGGGCTTCTTCACGGGTCGTTCCATATTTAACCCATTTTATGTCAGTAATGTCTTATCACTTGGCTGACTCCAATTTATATTATTTTGTACTGCAATCTTTTGGAGAGTTGTGGGTGGAAGGTTTGTTTACAAGCAATCGTTTATTGGACTGTCTGTGATATTTCTTTTTAGATGACTATTTGTGGTCAATTAGCACCCGTACATGTTAAAATAACTAGTTATGTAGCTGATCAAGTAACCAGTTAGGTAGCTAGTAAAGTAACGGACGCTATGTAACCAGTATGTGAGTCCACTGCATTGACAACTTTGGACCAGCTATCGGACAGTCTCATTGTAATCAAAAAGGATCAATTTTGACCCCCTGCTTAGTGTTAAAATAACTAGTCACGTAGCTATTGAAGTAATTAGTTTCCACCCTAAATGATGGGTAAAATCACTAGTTCGGGACTGTCTCTGGGACACTTACATACATCATAAAAGCGTACCACAACAAAACGTGTGGCCTATTTCTATATAAGAAGATTATATGTCAACCATTACTAAACTACTTCTAAGTATGTAGTGCAAATGGTATGAAGTAGTTAATGAAATGCAAGTTGTTCAGTTATTACAAGTCATTGCAAAGTTTTTGCTGGGTATGTAGGTCAAACACAAGTAAACTTAAATTTAATTTGTTCTAATTCTTTCTCCCGTTTTACTCTGCAAATGAATTAAACTTTTTTATTTTTTATTAAATAAACTTTGCTTTTAAATTGTTATCAAAACACACATAAAAAAAGTCTATAGTAGGGCGTTTAAATTCGTTCGTTTCTAAAACGTTTAATTTGTTCTCTATGTAATTTTTTTGTTTTGTTTTTTTTTTTCTCTCCCTCTCCTTTTATTTGTTCTATTTTTCTCATTGCTGCTGGAGAAAGTGTTTTTCAGTCCTCGTTATACTAGTTCATGGACACATTTGCAGTGTACACTTTTCTATAACATAATACACTTTTATCAACAGCATCTTCACTCTCATCCTCCTCTTTTATTTATTTTTTTTTTTTGTTGCAAATAAATGTTTTAGAAAAAACATCATCATCATCGTCATAGCCATTGTAGATGTACTCTTGTACTCTACTTTAACACTCTTTAATGGGTGAGTGTGTACTTGAAATACATTATATTGAAATTGTAATGGAATAAATTTATTTAAATTCAATTGAATTCTTTTTATTTTTTCCTTCTTCACTTCTCTTTCTATTTAAATACACAAAAGGTTTTGCATTTCGAAAAGCATCTTTAAAAATTCTAGTTAAAACTATTTAACAAATAGTAGGTTTATATTATTATTTAATGCAGGTGTGAAGTTAAGGAACTGACCATGTTGTTATTTTGTAGGTGATAGCTGGTGTTTGTGATAGGAATGTTGTTTTAAGTTGAAAGGGACTTCTTAGCGATTTGCTTAATTCTTTAGTGGTCTGGGAATTTAGAATTTTGACAGAATTGGTTCACAGTGGATTTATTTAATTCCATACATTAGCAATAACCTAGCAGATTTGAGTGACTTTCCCGAACTAGAGATTATAGCTATCATTTAGGGTAACTACTGGTGCCACGTGACAAGCCACGTGACAAGTTATATTAACATTTGGGTATCCTATGCGGAATTCTATTGACCCTTCATAGATTACAAGGAGACTGCCTGATAGCTGGTCCAAAGTAATCAATGCACACACCGGTTACATAGTGTTAGTTACCGTACTAGCTATCTTAAATTTTACTTGACTGGCTACATAACTAGTTACTTTAACAAGTACGTGTCCTATTAAATACATCTCCTAGTAGATACTCAACCCAACCAGATACCAGCTACAAAGAGACAGTATAATAGTTTGTTCTGAGTTGTTTATTGTAAACAATATATGCTTACAAATAGACCAATCTTCGATATACTAGCTACAATACGACAGTCAAATAATCGGTACCTAACAGTCCACGAATAAACGTTTCTAATTCATTTTATTATTCGAGAGAATAAGAATTATTATTCAAATAATTAAAAAATAAATTACCTATAAATAAATTAACTGGTCAGTATAATAATAGTCGACCGGAGAATAAAATAAAGACAATTTTTATAATCATATATACATTTAATAAGAGACAGTAAAGTGTCACTTTGCGACAATAATTGCAATAAGTACAATAAAATATCAAATACAAGGTGGCGCAAAAGTAATCCTCCTATCAGAAAATGCTATAAATTTTGCGATTGGCCCCTAATGTCAGTTCTGTTTTGACATTAGTGTAGTAAACACATGCGAAATACACGTTAATAAACAATGTTACGCCACACTGCTCCAGAACGCGGAATATTGCTGACTATTTATTTGACCAATAACCGGTCGGTGACTTTGGCACAACGTCGCTGGTGAAACACTGCGACGTTTAGACGCTCGCCTCGAAGAGACTGGCACAACACGAGATGCTGCCAGGCGTGTCAGATCCCGGAGTAGCCGTTCTGCAGAGAATATTGCTGCTGTAGCCGAGGATGTCATGGAAGCGCCGTCGACATCGACCAGACGACGTGCCACGCAAATGGGTATCAGTCGACGGTCTTTACAGCGAATTTTGGTACTAGATTTGAAGATGTTTCCGTACAAAGTCCAGACGGTGCATCAGCTGTTAGCTGCTGACCGCCAATCGCGTCTAACATACGCTCAAGCCATCCTTAATCACCACCAAGAGGAAGATGATTTTCATTAAAAATAATCATGAGTGATGAGGCCCATTTCCATCTTAGCGGGTACGTAAATAAGCAAAATTTACGCTTCTGGGACACTGAAAATCCGCGTGTAACCCACGAACAGCCATTACATCCGCTCAAAGTCACTGTATGGTGTGCTGTTTTCGCTGGAGGAGTCATCGGACCTTTTTTCTTCGAAGACGTCGCGGGCCAAACGGTTACTGTGAATGGTGAGCGCTACAGAGCAATGATCTACGAGTTCTTTTTGCCGCGACTTGATGAATTGGGATTGGAAAACATGTGGTTCCAACAGGACGGTGCAACGGCACACACTGCACGTGCCACAACCAATATGCTGAAGGATGCATTTCCCGGACGCCTAATCTCCCGTTTTGGCGATTTGCACTGGCCAGCAAGATCGCCTGATTTGACCGCTCCAGACTTCTTTTTGTGGGGCTTTTTGAAGTCGCGGGTTTATGTCAACAAGCCTCAGATTCTTGCAGCTCTTAAAGACAATATCCGTCAAGAATGTGAGGACCTATCGCCGGAAGTTTTGGCCAAAGTGATGGAAAATGCCATAAAAAGGGCTCAAATTACAATCAACTGTGGCGGCGACCATTTACATGACATGATATTCTCGACTTGATGTAAAAAAAATTAAAAGACCAAATAAAAATAATCCACAAGAAGAATCAAAGTTTTTCATTTTTTTAATTACAGCCAAAAAACATCGTAAGTTTACTTTTGCGCCACCTTGTATATAAAAATTTAAAAACAACTACACTTTAGTCTGGTAAAGGTTAATCAAATACGATTGAACGATTCTAGATTACTTGGCGTAAGTAACTAGTAATTAGTCTCTAATGTAAAAAAAGACTGTAAAATGATAAAACACCCAGCATTTGTAAGTGAGTAAAATATCTTATCCCTAAAGTGGAATAAATATACAAAATTTAAACATACTACAGTTTAGATTACAAAGGGACAGAAAGTAACAAACAATAGATTACTTCGGGTGGGTAAATTTTTGTTTTTTTTACACGCTTTATTAATTTATTGAATCTGCCTTTTATATACATTACAATAAGTATTTATAACTAAAATTAAAACTAGTTGCTCTCGAATAAGAGAGCCTTCATGGTTAACTGGCACTCATCTTAGCGGGATGGTAGATCTGCTCTTCGGAGCCTGGATTGGGGTTGGATCTGCACAAGTTGTCTTGCAAGCGTATTGGAATGGTTTTACAGCTTAACACATATATTTCTCACGGACTTCCTTGAACACTTCCTTTACCTATGTCACTTCTAAGTCCCTGTGGATGTTTTCATTTCTTATACCCAATGGTGCTCCCGTCATGGTCCTAAGAATTTTAGATTGTCCCCTCTGTATAAGATCAATACTGGTGTTGCTAGCCATTCCCCATAATTGAATTCCATATGTCCAAATTGGCTTTAAAACGGTCTTATACAGGATGACTTTATATTCAAGGCTTAATTTTGATTGATCACTCATTAACCACTGAAAGCTAGAGGTTTTTAGCTTCATGTAAAGTCTCTTGGTTTCTATGTTACGGCACCAAGTAATCCGCCTATCTAGATGAATACCAAGGTAGGTGACATAATCAGACTGCGGTATATTAACGTTGTTGAGTGTTATAGGTGGGACATTTCCTCTTCCTAGAGCGAACGTAACATGTTTACTTTTCAGCTCATTCACCTTTATTCGCCAGTTTTTCAACCATTTCTCCACACGTACGGGATCATTTTGTAGTTGACTAGATGCTATGACTGGGTTTTCGTGTGAGCTAATAATGGCGGTATCATCCGCAAATGTAGAAATTGTAAATTTATCGCACGTATGCAATTCAGAGGTGTAAATCAAATATAACGTAGGTCCTAGTACACTTCCCTGTGGAACGCCAGCTCTAATCTTGTATTCTCTCGTCACATAATCATAGTACTTAACTCTGAAAAGTCTATTCGATAGACTTTTAAAACCGGCAATTCATCGAGCTCGAACTCAGTTGCCGTGGAATTAGGTTGAAATACTTCACTTAAATGTTCAGCAAATACTGTAGCACATCGTGTCCAGGTTCCGTCAGCTTTTCTTAAAGTGCTTTGTGCCTCTACCGGTGGCTTAATGTTCCTCGTTGCCTACCAAAGAGAGAAATTTGTGTGTTTTGTACTCGTCAAACTTTTAATATAATTTTCGTTTATGCGATCCTCTTCTAAATGAACTGCTGTGGACAGCCTCTGCTTTGCAGCAGGTGGGTAAATTAAGTGCAAAATAAAAGTTCAAAGTGACTTCACACTAGATTTCTTAGAGATACTAAAGTTTCAAGCTAGATTACTTGGAATGTATTAAGTGACTTCACCCTAGATTACTTAGAGATACTAAGGTTACAATTGACTTCAAGCTAGATTACCTGGAATGTATAAAGTAACCAAGTAACTTCTCTTTGCACTCAAAGAGTACATACATGTCTAATGATCCAAAAACATATTAGTTGGAGTGAGCCAAGTGATCAGATATTAGTGAAAATTACTATTTATAAGGGATACATATTGTTACGTTTTTACCTTTTAAAAACGGGGCTTATTTCCTTTAAATAAACCGGATACTTTTGATTGCAAATAAAAGCAGTTTTAGTAGTTTAAAATTGTAACAACTCTTTATTTAATTAAAATCTACAACAACAACAGTTCAAATAGTCACTCAGTGTCTTTATACACGTTTATCAATTCGCAGAAATGCACCTACACACTTTATAATGTACAAGTGTACACGTACAAGACAGTTGATGTTAACTCTAACAGCGCCTATGATCAACTCAACTCACGACTGCCAGCTCTGCCACTATTTATACACGCGCCATCTATCGGGAATCTTCTACAAAGCTCTTAACGGAGATACTAGTACATTCGTGTTCTAGAGCTTTCGATGTTAATGTTAGCAGCTTAAACATTTAGTGTTGCCATACTTACAAACAATGCTGATATGCTATCAACATTGTTGATAAGTAGAAGTTTCTACTGATGGACGTGTTTATAAACATGATGAATGTTGCAGGCAGTCGTTACGGACCCTTAAATTCAAATCGCTATTGCACATTCGTAACATTGACTTTGAAAACTGGAAAGTTTTCTTCATTTAATTTTTAAAAGTTTTCCCTGCGAATAAATTTTCAATTATTTTTTCAAAGTCCTTAGTGTAGTTCTTTGTCTTTGTTAAATACGTGCAATTTGCAAATCTTAAAATCTTATTAGTTACTGCCCTACTTACTGATCTTAAAGCTGATTTCAATATTCCACGCACATACACAATATTGATTCGAGTATCATGCTCATAACTCGGTATTACTTTATAAGTTATTATTTAAATAAATGTATAAATTATTGTTTAAATAAAGTGTATTTACATAATACCATGAATCTCATTTAACTTTTTACTCTTATTCGATTTGTTTTCCAATTGCACAAAAGTACACATTAAAGTAGCTGAAGTTGGTACAGTCTGTGATAAAAAAAATTACACTTTTTTTTTTAAAGTCAATATTGCATTTGAGCTTTTTAAACTAAGTATACGGAACTTAAGATTGGTTACGAAGACAATTGGTCAATTCACAAGGTCTCTTATCAAGTCATATTGTCGTAATGTCCTAATGTATCACGACTCGGCCGCTCGGCTTAACCGACTCTTAGGCATTCGGCATTGGTCTCTGCTGGTTCGTTACAATAACACAATAAACATTGCATAGAAAGTAGTATTATTTTGGGACATTTTTTGCTTGAAAAGCAATAAAAAGCATTGTGAAATATTAGGACATTATGACAATATGACTTGATAAGAGATCTTGTGAATTGACCAAATATTTGTTATTGAGCTTTGATAAGAAATGCATTATCGTGTAAAGCATTGGCGTTTTACGCAATCGAGAGTTTCGTACAAGATTAACAAACACAGGGCATTTACTGAGTAACTCAATCAGAAAATGTTCCAAATTGTGTGGTAAATACATTTTAATTCGAAACGATTTCCTTTTGAATCGTATTAAGGAGTAAACACCCAGGTTCCATTTTATCTTTACTCTAGTATGAAACTGTTGATGGCGTACAACGCCATTGCCTTATACGATAATGCTGAATATTTATCATTATTTCAGTTTATTGGAGATAAAACTGAAAATCGCATTGAAAATGTCTTTGAAATTCCTTTGAATTGATATACAGATTGTCTATGAACTTAGTGTCCGAGATACTGATACAAGTTCAGATTTGGATCGTTACAGATAGCGGAGTCGATGTAGCCATTTTCGTCTGTCTGTTGAATTAAACTTTCCGAAAACCCCAAATAACTTACATGATTGATACATCAATGTATCCGCTATAGTAATTCAGTAATTGCAAGTCATTACAAAGTTATTGCTATTATAGTACCAAAAATTCTATTATACAAAAAAGCGGGCAGGAAAAAGGGAACCATTTGTTCCAAGAAAAGGACACCGGATAAATGAATTTTGCTCTCTAGCCCCTAAAATATCCCAAAGTAGGACATTTTAGAGGCTGGGGAACAGACTTCTCATTCCAAACAAATTTACATATTTACAATATTTACAATATTAAATAAATGTGCCACAAATGTCATGCACTGTAAAATTCTATTTATAATATGTACATTTATAAATGAAATATGGCGGTTAAAAGAAACGCAAATAAGCATTAAACAACCAATGTTAAAACATACAAAAGAATTTAATATTTAAATATTGAACATTTTTCATTTTTAACTACAATGCATAGCAATGTATTAAGTTTATTCACATATTTGTAACAGCTACAAACCCCATATGAAAGCGACTTCATTGTTGGCACTCTTACACCGGTTGAAATTACTACAACAATCACGGTATGTATAAAAGTTTGGCCGAGTGGAAAGAATTCGACCAAAGCCCTGCATACAGAAAAACTCTTATGCAACAAGATTCAAAGAAACTACAGCAAAAGTTGTGCTGCGGAACAAATGTAAGGAGTGTGGGTGTAGTTTGGGGGCAAATGAAAAAGATTGAGGAGAGTTTTACTTTCAACCAGTCATCCATTCACCGAGTCCTTTATTAATACACACAACACTCGACATCGAGGAGAGTCCATTTAGCAGTGGAGGAGACATTAACGGTACATGAACACGTACAATATTGGTTTGCAATATCATTGATGACGTTCAATGGATGGTTAGTTGGTTGGTCGTATGGTTGGACGGTTCTTGACTTTATATACGATTCCATACTAGTTTTTTTCTTCTTGCCAGAGCATTATACACGGTGTAATTCAACACAAACTGTTACTTACATATTTCTTGGCGCTCAGCAGAAAAAAAATATCGACTTGTGTGCTTAATATCTACGCTTTACAAATTGTTAACCGTTGTAGTTGCAGGTACAGCCCAGTAGTTTTACATGTATTCAATGTATCCCATATAGACAGTAACTTTTATCGAATGTCTAATTACTTCGATAACTCCAATTTATATTTTTTTGGGTTATTTGTAGAGCAACGGGAAGTTAATTGGTTACTTTATATAATCCAGGTTATCAATCGTGAGATTAATTGTCACTTTTATATATCTAAGTAATTTAGAGTGATGTTACTTTGAACTTTTATTTTATAATGCTCAGTGGGACAGAATAAAATATATTTTGGAAATAAATATGCCATTCCTATCCAGCTGATCCAATTGCCATGACATTTCACATATATAGATGACTTTAAAGTTGAATATTTGGAGAAATTTCGAATTTCATATATTTTTAGTAAAAAATCCTCATTCAAATCTTTAAAAATATTATATTTTTATAATTTACTTTATGATATTAATAGAGAGATTATTCCATCATAAAAGGGGTCCTTTTCAGGTCCTTCCAAATTTAACCCACTTTATGTCGAAATTTTGGATTCACCCTATGTGTTCTAAAATCCCAAAGCAGAAAATCCCAAATGGAATACAGTTTTATATACCTTGGTTGGAATGTTTTTAACATGTCATATAAGGACTGAGATCGAAAAATTTGTAACATACATATATCTTAATAAATATGAAACCACTAAACTTACAGTTTTGAATCTTTTTTTATTTGATTGAAATTATTGTTACAATTTTCAAAAAAAAAAAAAATATTTTTATAGTTCTAATCACTAATGATGAAATTTTGAACCTTTTTTGAAAACCCTTCCCTTATGGTTTTTATAGTGCTTTATGTCACTTTGTTCGAACAGGTTGTCCATCTCCGTTTAAAATCTACCACACTTTTGGACACATTTTTTGTGCTCTTCAATTTTCTTTTAACAAGAGCCCAATATCTATCCACTGAACTCAGTTCCAGGCAGTTTGGAGGAATTGGCTCTCTTGGTACAAATACCACATTATTGATCTTGTACCACTCAAGACCTTTCTTACCATAGGGACAGGATGCCAAACCAGGCCAAAAATAAGTGGACACATTAAGAAGTCTTATGAATGGAAACATTCTTTTTTGTAAACATTCCTTGATGTAAATTTCGATATTTATAGAGCCCTTTGTAACAAATGTTTGGCTTTTTTGCCGCAACTGCATATTGCTTGCCATACCAAGAGTTTTTTGGTAAATTTTGTCTGCTATTGGGTCCTAAACTTTTCTTAAGCATTCCCTCGAGCATCTGCAACATAAAAAAATTGACCCAGAAGCTGCGAAAAATTTTCCATACGTACATTTCGTCATCCATTATGCAGCAGGTATATTTTTTGTATACAATTTGACTTCAATTTCCGTGCTCTCTCTTTGGCCTCAAAGTTTTTAGCCGAGTTCCTTTCAGGAACTTTTTGAGCCTTGGATGCTTTTAAACCTTCATTGACTTTAACTTTTCGTACCAAATAGTCCAAGTACTGACCAAACCGGGCTTCTTTTCTACCGGAGGTGTTGGGAGCTCTTTTGAAAATGCTTTCTATTTTTTTTGTATCTAGAAACATCATGTGGACCATTCCTTCTACCTGAACCAGGTTTTATATCAACGGACAAGTTCTTCCGGTACTGTTTAATAACATTGGAAACAGTTTGACGGCAGACCTTTGATTGTTTGGCCAACTTTTTGTAGGACCAAATTGGGTTTTGTTGAAAATATTTAATAATTTTAGTATGCACTTTATTCTGGTCACTCATTTATATATGGGCAATTCCACGAGAATGACTACCACGACTGAAACTTTTTTTCAAGATGATTTGTATAGGAGAAAACACTAAAATATTACTATGTGGTAGTATTTAAAGCTTATTACAACATTTTATTGGCAAAAATAATAGTTTAAACTGACTTTATTTAATTTTTTAATTTAATTTGCGTGTTTTATGCTAAAATTGCGGTAAAAACTAAGCTCCCAATTAGCATATAGTGTGAAATGAATTTGACTCTGATTGTTTATTTGCTATTATAAAATTGTTTATTGAAACCGAATGTATATTTTCTATTCATTTTTTTAGTTTTTATATACATATATTTACAGAATATATATTGTTTTATTATAAGAGAAAAATCTGTCACGTACGATATTAAATTTTATTTATTATAAAATCATCCAATGATTGTTTTTATTTAAATATGACAGATTGTAAAGGAAAATATGTCGTATAGTGTAAGAAATAAAAAGAAAACATAACGCCTTTCACGATTCGTAAATTTTCGCATATTTCTACATGCACCTCAAAATTACTTCCGTTTTATGTCACGTACGATATACCCTTATTTCGTTCGATATTTTGGATAACAATGTTTCGAAAGAACTTATTATTTTTTTTAAAATATAGCACCCTTTGAATGAAACATACAGACAAAATTATTTTTCAGATACTCTTATTTTTGGAAAATCTATTCCACATGGAATTGCCCATATGACTTAAAAATGAGGGATTTGTAAGAAGCAAAAAACCCTTTTAATAACTTATATGTCATTTTGAAGGGTGCATATCTGTCATTTATTCTCACTTAGTTATTGAACATTATAGTGTAAACAACAAAAATTTTTTGTACCAACAATGCGAAATATGCGGGAAGTTTTGCTTTACTTCTTTAATTTAAATGTGTTCCATTGGTTTTAACGTAGAGAGAGATGGTTTGTGCTGTTCTGAGGTGGTGATTTTGACAAAGAAGACAAAAATCGCCCAAGCGAGCCAAAAAAATTGAAGACCAAGAATTGAAGGCATTACTCCATGAAAATTGTTGTTAAACTCAACAAGAGCTTTCAAAATCATCAGTCAGCTATTTCAAAACGTTTGCAAGCAGCAGGATTCATCCAAAAGCAGGGAAATTGGGTACCATACGAATTGAAGCTGAGAGACCTTGAAAGACGATTTAGTATGTAGCTTGAACGCTATAAAAGAAAGTAATTTCTGCACCGAATGGATCCATTACGATAACCCGAAGCGTATACAATCGAACGTGAAGCCCGGCCAACCAGCCGAATCGACACCAAAGCCAATTATCCATGGTGCTTAGGTAATGGTGGCACCAACAGGGTCCTATCTATTATGAACTGTTGAAATCTGCCCAGAACATCACAGGGAACCTGTACCGAACGCAAGGGAGCATTGACCGAAAAACTCCTAAAATATATTTCGTTCGATGCAGAACGCTCTTTCTAGGATACGCTTCACTTCAGAAGAGAGTATCCGATATTGGCTTGGTTCGTTCTTGGCATACAAAGATGAGCAGTTCTTTTGGCTCGGAATCCATATGCTGCCAGAAAGATGGGAAAAGGTCATAGCTAACAATGGCTACAAATTTGAAAAAAAAATCACGCATTTTTAAGTCATACACCCAATAAATATTTTTGGGGAATTGTGAGATTTGTTTTCCACAAAATGTTTATATATTTTTTATTTTTTATTAATTTATTATTCATGCGAATCGTTTTTATCAACCACAAGATTTGAATTAAATTAAAACTCGCTGGTGTATGGAATATAAGTCCCATTGTAGTAAGCATATAGCAGTCGTCGAATGCTTCGTCTACAAGAATCCGGTTATTTAACTGTCTCTTTGTAACTAATACGTGAGTTATTTGTGTGTGAATCATCTATTACTAACGTGCTATTACAATGTCTCTTTGTAGCTGGTATCTGATTGTGTTTAGACTGACAATTTGGAGTCAATTAACTTCAGCCTAGGATACGTACATGTTAAAATAACTAATTATGTAGTTAGTCAAGTAACCAGTTTGATATCTAGTGATTTAACTGACTACATGTAACCGGTATCTGAATTCCATGCGTTAAATACTTTGTAGGCCCAATTGACTTCCTCCTAGGTTACAAACATGTTAAAATAACTTGTAACGTAGCTATTTATGTAAAATCACAAGTTATGGAAAGTCACCCAGAACTGCTGGGATATTTGTGTTTGTATGAAAGTGTTTAATGTGTAAATGTATTTTTAAATGCATTTAAAGAAATTTTCATTTAATGAACATTTATTTTTAACTTTTCACCAAACGACCTGACCCCAAATGCAAGGTATGACCGAATAAATATGTATGAATTAACCTGAATGTAGGCTAGACTATGTTTAAACGTACGTTATAATAAAATAAATAATTGTATTTTATTTTTATCTTTAATACTGCAGTATTAAAAACTTTTGGCGCCCGTTTATAGTAGTTATAGTGTTAAGTACGACAGTGAAAGTAGAAATAATTCAGACAATATGTTTGTATATTAATATGTTCATATATCATGTTATACAAATTTTATGTCTATCTGTATACTTTCATTTTCAATTATGCTTTTTTTTTTTCTCGCTTTTTATTTTTATTTTAATGCTCCCTGATTGTATTTTGTATTTATGTTTATAAATATTACATACACCAACTCCTCGTTATTAAGGTGCAGCAGCAATGGATCTACTCCCATTATTTCATTTTATTTTCTTTATGTTTGTTTTTGCACATAAAATATAATGATTGCAAAATGGGAAAATGGTGTAACATCTATGTTTATTATTTCTTTAGGAAACAGAGAGGAGGTGTTGTTTTATACTCTTGAAGGATTTATTTAATACCCGAAATGTATGTACGTATGTATGTCTGTATCTAAAGCATCTCAGTTACAAGGCTAAATCCGCCACTATTACTCGTACATCCTCCTTTCATTTTAATCTGTTACATTATAATATTTTCTTGTGTAGAAACTGTACTTTATGTCTGACATTTAAATGATGCAATATCCGCTGTTTGCTATCATCGTCATAAGTTGTGGTACAGACTATGTGTGTGTGTGTGCGTTTGTGTAAAATTGCGGTGAATTCTTGGTTGTTTGGATATACAAAAGTACATAGCG
The DNA here is from genome assembly GCA_942486065.2 of Calliphora vomitoria. Taxonomy (NCBI): domain Eukaryota; kingdom Metazoa; phylum Arthropoda; class Insecta; order Diptera; family Calliphoridae; genus Calliphora; species Calliphora vomitoria. The sequence goes on from OW818029.2 coordinate 90,531,476, forward strand.
GTAAACTTGAGGGGAATTTAGTAATGCATTACTTTATGTGTGTAGAGAATGTGTATAAACTATGGCAGCGAAGTGATAAAAGTATTTTGAATGAAGAAGGTGGTGTGTGCTTTTGATCGCAATACATTAACTCTGCTCTAATAGATTGACTACTTAAAGCATTTTCTTAAACACTAGTAAAGTAATATAAAATTTAAACAAAAAATATAAAATTTAGAATTAACTATGGCTTTCAGGAGAAACATTAGCTGCCGTAGATGTTAGATCCAACTTGGTCTCTGGCAAAATTTATTTAGGAACAGGTTTTTACGTCAAAAAACCACACAATAGGTCCTCTGGCTCTTATGCTTTGAATGGGAGGTTAAGTGATTGGTACAATTTGATTTGGCCATATTGTATGTAATATGAAAGACTATGGCAGGAGTTTTAGTGATTTGTTTTGATAATCAGTAGACCAATGATTCCAAATGGGACGCTTGGTGTCCATAACAATATTCCTGGAGGTTCCGCGACAGAATTTACATAGTACCTACTTTCATAAGTTCTGGTGCACGGTTTTTTAGTGATAAAATCGTTACGACAACACTTTTTAAGCTGCGCGACGCGCCTTTTGCTTTCTAGTATGACCGAAGTTCCACAAGCCAACCATCTATCGCAGTATGCTATCCACTGTCGGAATAAGGGCACGCTTCAGGTGCAAACCATGCTCTGTAAAACAGACAACAATTTATAATATAAATGATTCAGATCTGGACTACCAGAAGGCGAATGATCGGTAGAAATGAAATTGGGAAACATTTTTTTAAACAAGTTTTTGGTGTTGTTTGTTCACTTTTATGTTCGGACAGGGTCCTGCTAAATGGTTCAATGTTAATTGTTGAGCAATGTTTCCGATGTTTTTAAAAATTTTTCTGAGTAATGGATATTTATAACCCCCATCATATGCGACTCTCCACCATACCATCACAGAAGAAGATTGCACTCTAGGAACCACTTCCGACGTTTGTCGATCTGACGTAGCATAAACTCTGTAATTTTGTTTGCTTAAAGGTTACTCCATTGTGAACATTTTTTTTTTGTAAACGACTTCAGTTCCACCGCAAGTAGATGTCCGACATGTCTCTTGTTAGCCTGAAGTCTCAAGTCATATTTAATGATGAGAGAAATAGATGCATTTGATATATTCATTTCACGCGATATTACTTGCTGCTTCCGGAATGGATTTCTACGAACTCGGTTCCTCACAGCTATAATAGTGCGGACGACAAGATCTAGGACGGTGAACCACTTCAACGGTATCTTCAAACAATTTAACTGCTCTTTACTTAAAATTACGTGTAACCCTTAGCGGCAGCAACGTTCGAAAAATGTTCGAAAAAATTACAATATGGTTTTGAATATCTCCCCATTCCATGATTGTAAATAACGCAAGCCAAAAACTTTTAATGCCTAAATAAATGTAGCGTGTATGAGCAGTAAATTTTGTAGAGTAGAGGCAATGGAAATTGTACCAGAAGATATACAAATATTTGTATATGCAATATTTGATAATTGTCGGCAAGTTGTTATAGATTCTTCTGATATCAAAAATACTAACAAAATTAGAATAGATAGACAGATGCATTTATATTATTTTTGCAACCCAAAGCTGATTTCAAATTGGTTGGGTATTAACCAATAGAACCTTTAATACAGTTCGCTTCAACAGTTTTGTGCAGAAACCACTTCTCTTGCTGTCAATGTATTAAAACCAAATACAGATCTTTGGATTACTTAGAGACACATTAAGTGACAATTGATTTAACGCTCGATTATCTGGTTCGTACAAAGTAACCAATTGACATATCTTTGCATTACAAAGAACGAATAAGTCTTAAATGAAATTAGACATTATTGAAAATTAGAATTTATACGACGGGATTGTGTTGTCGCTTTGAATGTGTTCTTTGTTTTTTGTTTTGGAAATAAAGATTCAAAAAAAAAAAAAAAAAATCGCTCACTAATGTAATTTTCTGGCAAAAAAAAAAAAAAAAAAAAATGATTTTTATACCCTTCACCTTCGTGAGAAGGGTATATATAAATTTGTCATTCCGTTTGTAATTTCCACAATATAATTTTCCGACCCTATAAAGTATATATATTCTGAATCCTTATAGATAGCGGAGTCGATTTAGCCATGTCCGTCTGTCTGTCTGTCTGTTGAAATCAATTTTCTGAACACCCCAGATATCTTCGGGATCCAAATCCTCAATAATTCTGTTAGACATGCTTTCGAAAAGTTTCCTATTTAAAATCAGCAAAATCTGTCCATAAATAACGGAGTTATGAGCAAAAATCGGAGACAACCTCTATTTTTGGCCTATTTTTTTTATCTATATTTCGATTACTAAGTCATAAATATAGACAATATGGATATCTAATGATAGATATTTCAAAGTCCATTGCAACGATGTATATAGGGCTATACAAAGTTAGACCTACAATGGGTCAATATCGGGAAAAATATTTTTTAACCCGAATTTTTTTTTACAGAAAACATTCTTTTGTCATAAATTTTTTTCACTAATAAATTAAAAAAAATATTTTTTTAAAACTTAGAAAAAACTTTTAAAAAACAATTTTGAAAGAAAATATTTAAAAAAAAAAATTTTTTTAATTTTATTTTAAAGTATAATTTGGTAAAGTGTATATAATATTCGGCACACCCGAATATAGCACTCTTACTTGTTTTCTGTTCTATTATTTTTATACAATCAATTGGCGGGGGTTTGGGACATCATATTCCTGTCAGAATTCAGTGATCTCAATCTCACAGCCAGAAAGGAGATGAGTACAAATTTCCCTTGCACAACAGCCCTGAATGTCTATTCTGACAGTTGAACCACCATTTTGGACAAGATATAAGAAAAATGTTTGTCAAGTGTAACATTATGTAACATAATTTGAGTACCGAGGTTCATAATTGAAAACATTAATTAAAAACTTTAGTCAAGACACAATAAGCAATTAAGCACAGACACAATATATAGTTGCACTGATCATCTTCGATATGATTTTCAAAATATCAAGTAGTTTATGTTAAATGTATGAAATTTGAGCATTATACAAAAAGGAGAATATGAGAGAGACTAGGAGTTATGTTTCTGTCCGCATTAATGAAGTAACGACTGATCTTTATGAATGAACTTCGATAAACTGTCTGATCTATCGGACATTAAATTGGAGCGTATTATGAGCTTTATGAAGATCTCGGGTGGGGTTCTACGTTGGAAACACTATTTAAGCATAATTTCGTGGTATCACAAGAGATAAATAGGTTCAAGAATGTTAGATCTGACTCCGACAACTTTCCACACGTATCCCTACTTAATATGTATAACTTTAATCAAAAATAATTTCATAAGAACTCCCTCTCAATTTAATCTGCTTTTGCCATTTATGTTGATTTTCTAATTCAAGGATTCATTTCATATAAAAATGTTTACGTTCGTTATTGTTGTTGGCTTTAAATGAACAACATGATATTAAATACCTTTGTTATCTTTAACACACATATTCAAACACACACACACACTCCTCTTACGTGTTAAAGGAAACGGAAACGTTATAAGCCATTATATAAATTATTGTAAATATTATACGCTCAAACAACACAGGCAAACAGCCAAAGCATGTTTTTAAGGACTAAACTCGGTGAAATTAAAAGTATTATGAATACATTGTCTGTAATACCATAAACTTGAGCAGCTTGTAAATTTTTTGGTAGTCAGCCCAATTGAACATTCTAATTGATGTTTAGGAACACTTGCTCATAAATTGAATGAGTTCAGTCCTCTGTATTATAACATGTACTTAGATGTTCTTTTTTTATATGCTTTATGCTTTTATGTGTTGCATCATACCATTTGGTATAGACGCAACAAATAACAACACATATACAATTATGCTTGTATGTGTAACTAAAAAAATACTTGGAAAAATACAACCGCAAAAGAAACAGGGACTGACAGCAAGGAATCGCACGTAACTGTTGCAGAAGAGTGCGTTCGTTATTTCAACAGACAAGGTTTGTATAAATGGAGATATTACAATAATCACACCTCAGTTTCACCTTACAACACCATGCCACCAATTTTTACCTTAACTTCCGACAAAAATTTATAATAAAATAAGATGAAAAAAAAAATTGTTTATTGGGAGAAAACAAACATTTTCGACAATGCATCAGAACTTACCCGTTCCAAATTTGTTAAACCTTGGTAAACAGATTCTTTATAGTCATACAAAATTTTCAAAAATTTCAAAAATCTTAAATTCGCTTTGGTTTGTCTTTAATCGAAGTTCAAAGTTAAAATTTTATATAAGAATGGTTACACCAATTTTAATTGTATATAACTTTTTAAACGCTTATCCAATTTTTACAATATTGGTCTCATAGAAATAATTATATTCCTAGTTTTAAAATTTGTACCTAAAAGTCCTTTTCTTTTGAACACAGGATATTAAACAATTGTCCTTAAACCAAGGATATCTCGAAAAAGATATCTTCCATTTCCTAAAATTTTTCCTTAATTATAAACCATTGTAAAGGATCTCAACATAATAATTATTTACTAAGAATTTCCTAATACTTCGAAGAATAATCAAAAACTTTCAAATATATTTGTAGGGATATCTTAGTATTAGTTGTCCGATTTCTATAACTTAGTTTTATATAAATCGTAGGGCCCTCAATTTTCTGACTATATCACCTTTTTCGAAGGGAACACGATAATAAATTTTAACCATCATTTAAAGATAAATGTTGGGAATTCTATTATGTCGAACGTGACGTAAAATGTGTTCGACACATTTTTGAAAATGGAATATATCTTTTTTGAGATTTTCTTTGTTCAAGGACGATTTTCTAAGCTATAGCCTGGTTTGATGAGAATCGGATTTCTTTAAAATCTACGATTATTCATTAGCTTTAATATTAGATGAAAAACGACAAAATCTGACTAACAGTTCTTTGCACGCTATATATAGTGGCGGCCAGCTATACAAATATAAAGGGCCCGGCTCACTAAATGCGAACGAACATTTTCTTTCTTATTTTATATTGAAACAATAAGAGAGCTATATTCGGCTGTGCCGAATCTTATATACCCTTCACCAAATTATACTTTAAAATAAAATTTAAAAAAAAAAGTTTTTAATTTTTTAAAAATTTTTTTTTAATATTTTTGTTGTTGTTTTTTAAAAGTTTTTTAAAATTTAAAATTTTTTTTTTTTTAATTTATTAGTAAAAAAATTTATGACAAAAGAATTTTTTTTGTGAAAAAAATTTCGGGTTATAAAATATTTTCCCGATTTTGACCCATTGTAGGTCCAACTTTGTATGGCCTTATATACATCGTTGTTTTGAACTTTAAAATATCTATCATTGGATATCCATATTGTCTATATTTATGACTTAGTAATCGAGATATAGATAAAAAAACAGGCCAAAAATAGAGGTCTCGGATTTTTGCTCATATCTCCGTTATTTATGGATGGATTTTGCTGATTTTAAATAGCAAACTTCTCGAAAGCATGTCTGACAGAATTATTGAGGATTTGGATCCTGAAGATATCTGGGGTCTTCAGAAAATTGATTTCAACAGACAGACAGACAGACGGACATGGCTAAATCGACTCCGCTATCTATAAGGATTCAGAATATATATACTTTATAGGGTCGGAAAATTATATTGTGGAAATTACAAACGGAGGAATGACAAATTTATATATACCCTTCTCACGAAGGTGAAGGGTATAAAAAATTCAAATTTATTTGTTGTTTTCAATATAAAATAAGAAAGAAAATGTTCGTTCGGATTTAGTGAGCCAGGCCCATAATTTTCTCTATCGATTGAATTTTAAATACGATAGTGCCAAAACGAAAGGACTTGGAGGTATGCAATTTAGTATTACTATTTTTAGTTGCTCAAAAGTGTTTGGAAAAATCGGTACAACATATATGGACTAAGATATGTGGAAATACGTTGATCCGCCTCAGCGAACATCCGCTGTTAATACTTAACATGATATGGCCGAAACAAATGGAACTAAAGATACGAAATTTGGTCTGAATATGTTCTAATAATAAAAATATAATTATACAAAAGTTAGGAAATATGTTTATTAAAAAAAAAAATTTTAGGTTGTAGAAAAACCGAATGTGTTCGTAGTGAATATGACACAGCTGAATAAAACAGTCCGTATAGATATATATTTGTGGAGATATTTGAAAAATTAATTGAGAATCACATGGAATTTAGCAAACAATTTTGTCCCTAATTAGCTGGCCACCACTGTATATACAAATTAATGTATGTCTGTTTATTTCTTTGTTTGTTTGGTTGCTATTTTGTGACTTATAGGAGCCTAATCCACTGGACCGATCCTCTTGAAATTTTTACTGTATGTTCCTCTATATCTGGAAAGAACAATAGGCTGCTTTTTATTTTGAAATATACAAAGTAAATAGTTATGGAATATCTGGTAAACTATAAATGTAAAAACTGTAAAACTTCGCGGGATTTACTTCGGTACCATTATCCAAAAATGGACATGATTGGATAAATGGGCGTAGCACCACCTATACAAAGTAAATAGTTATTTTCGAATATCTGCTGAACAATAATTGTAATAGTCGCGAAGTGCACGAAGTCTAACGGATCGGAACTGGGGGTGTGGCACTTCCCATACAAAGTAAATAGTTATTTTCGAATATGTGGAGAACTATAATTCTGGAAGTCTTTTAATTTTGCCCGAATATCACCCTTATTATTCTACATAGTTTGGTTGAAAATGGGGGGAATTATATTAGTGGGCGTGGCATCTACCATACAATGTAAGTTGTTAATTTTGGACTATCTAAAGAACTATAATCGTAAAATTATTTAAACTTTGTTTGAATCAATTTCTTATCACTGTACTACTGAGTTTGGCCGAAAATGGGCGGTTTTGTATTAGTGGACATGGTACACATCATACTAAGTAAATAGTTATTTTCGAATATCTGTAGTACTATAACTGTGAATATCTTCAAACTTTATATGAATCAATTTCATATCACGACGACATGAAGTTTAACAAAAAATGGGAAGGATCGGAACAGGGGTTAAGTCACCTCCCATACAAAGAATGTAGTTATTTCTAAATATCATGAGACCTATAATTGCGAGATTTTTTAAACTTTGTGCGAATAGCACTCTTATCATTTTACATAGTTTGGCTGAAAATGGTCGGAATTTGATTAGTGGGCGTGGCATCTATCGTACAAAGTAAATAGTTATTTTCGAATATCTGAAGTACTATTATTGTAAAAGTCTTTAAACTGTACACGATTCAATTTCTTATCACTGCTTGAGGTTTAACCAAAGATTGTACGGATCGGAACAGAGGGTGAGTCCTACCTACCATACAAAGAAAGTAGTAGTTTTAAAATATCTTGAGAACTATAATTGCAAGATTATTTAAACTATTTTTTATACTTTCAATGGTAAAAGCATGGTATACAATTAAAAACAACATTAAATTTTGTATAACATCCTTTCACATTTCTTTATTTTACTACAAGCTAGCGAAGCGCAACAGGTTAAGTCATTTTATCTATAAAAACAGCAATTTCTAACTAAAGCTAATTTCGAAATTCTGGGAAACTTTAAGTTTTGTATAGTCATGGAAAATATGTATACCAATTATTATTCAATTCTGAAGAGTAATGGTTAAAAAATAAATTTTTTGTTCGAAATTTTTCGTATCGTCCCTATTCTTATACATTTCCATATATGTATTTAACGATTTAAGTGAATGTACAATTGTACATACATATGTATGTATGAAAACATACCATGTAACTAAACATGTATTTAGGTGGGTGTATGTACTGTATTGAAGTAATTCTTTATGCCAGTACACGTCATTTTTCTTATTGAAACGGAAATGTAACAAGTACCTTTTTCCCTTTATTTTTTTAAAGAAAAAAAAAAAAAAAAGAAAAAAATAAGAAAACTCACTAAAAAAAGCGCAAAACAACAACAAAACAAAACCATGACAAGGGAAACGGAAATTATATTGTTCGACGTTGTTGTTACTGTTACTGTTCTCTGTAGGTTGTTTGGATAAATATTTAATAAAAATTAGTATTTTGTTATAAGTACTTTCCCCAGTTATTTAATAATATTCGCTGCGGTGCGAGGCGATGAACAAAACGGAGTGGTGTTGAATTTCATTTAGCACTGTTGATGTTGAGTTAATGTCTTTCTTTAATATTTAATTTAACATTATTATGATAAAATTTATTGATTAAATGCAAATGTTTAGTCGAAAAATTTTATTAGATTTAAAATATTTTAGAAATAAATCAGCAATTTCTAACCGGCTTATAATGATTTTATATTTTTATACCCTACGCCACCATAGTTTGAAAGGTATTATAAGTTTGTAACGCCCAAAAATTATTAGTCTAACACCCATTTTAATGTATATCGATCGATTCAGAATCACGTTCGTTCCGTCCGTCCGTCTGTCTGGCTGACTGTTCATGTAAAACTTGTGTGCAGTACAGGTGGTACTTTTGAAGATATTTCTATAAAATTTGCCTCATATACAGTTTTCGGCCCCCATACAAATGTCCTCCCAAAATAGGACTGTATCTGTCATAAATGTTTTATTTAAAATTTGAGATTTATTTTTTGAGATAAATGATCGGATGTTTATTTCATACTAAAGAGGAAGTTATGCCATTAATAACGAAAAACAACATCAGCCAAATGGCCACCACGACCACGCTTACAGCATCATATCCTTTTCAAAACCAAATCGCAAAGTGGCTGCCCTATGTCCTCGATAGCCTCACGAATTCTATTTTTGAGGTATTGAATCGACGCTGGGCTGTTGGCGTAGACTTTATATTTCACGTGGCCCCAAAGGAAGAAGTCACAAGGTGTTAAATCACAAGATCTCGGTGGCCAATTGTGATCACCTCTTCGAGAGATAACGGAACTTTTCCCGTAAAAGAGCAATGGTTTCGTTGCCTGTGTGCCACGTAGCGCCGTCTTGTTGAAAGTAAACGTTGTCCAGATCAATATCATCCAACTTCGACCATAAGAAATCATTAATCATCTCTAGATAGCACAATCCATTCACCAATTCCAGAGAACGACGAGGAATGAACAAACCTGGATTTTCTTCAACACTTTGGGCTACAGCAGCAATATTCTCAGTTGTTCTTGAGCGACGTACATGGGTTTTATTCTTTACATCACTAACTTGTCCCAACAGCTTGAATTTTTCCATCAATTTCTGTATTGCGGTCCGACAAGGTGCTTCACGACGACCCAAAAATGCTTTAGTTTTGCGAACTGTGACTGCAAGATTTTCACCATTTTTGTAGTGAATTTTAATAATTTCAATGCGTTGTTGAAGCGTGTATCGTTCCATTTTTAGTAATGGCGTAGTTTCTACTTGTCAAAGAATAAAAGCTTCAAAAGTGACAGCTACCAAAATATCGGTAATTTTCATATATACAGAAGATATGTCACCTAAGTTTATGGCAATTGGTAATAATTAGTCATAGGTCCCATATAAATTTTAAAAGAAAACTGTGTAGGGCTTCACCGACTATACTTTCTTATTTGTTTTTTATACAATTTGTTCTTGCCTCTGTATTGAGTTTCCAGGATAATTTCCTGTCAAGTGTGATACCCAGGTACCTTGCATTGTCCGAGAGCGACAATTCGGTTCCGTTCCAGACTGGGTAACGTGAAATTAGGGATCTTAGTCCGTAATGAGAACAGTACAAGTTCAGCTTTGCTGATATTTACACTCAAACCACTATCGATACTCCATCGATTTAATATTTCGAGTGCCATCTCCAGTCTTTGCGATATCGTGCCCAGATGAATCCCTGAAACTGCCACCGCTTCATCGTCCGCGTAGGCGACGTGGGAATCTAGTTAAGGCCAGTTTCCACATAAGTGGAGAATGGACCCCCCCTGGGGAGTGCCTCTTTTGGCTAATCTAGAGATCGTAGTCGTTCAATTCTAAATCTATGGCTGATGTTAAGGTTGCAGATTTCACATTGTTGAAGGCTCCTTCTATATCCAGAAAGGTCACTAGTGTGTAATTGCGGAATTCGATGGATTTTTCGATATCCCCACCTCAATTTTTTCGCTCTTCCTTTTGCTTCTATGTTATTTACCGCATTGCGATCTGGAACTTTCTGAACTTTATACGACTTCAACCCAGCATTAGCTTTAGCTCTGCACACAAAAGAATCAGAGCATTTAACTTTACGAGCTGCTTTTCGGATCGAAGTGTTAGGTGCTCGTATAAAGAGTTGTTCAACTTCATTTGCCTTACCAATATCTGTTAGAAGTTTTTTCTTCCCGATCCAGGTTTTCTTAATAATGTGAAACAGTGTGACGATGAAACTTCAGATCTTTTTTGTCGTATTTTTTTACGCTGTTCATTTTGACCGAAATAACAGTTGAAAATTAATGTTTTGGAAAGGAAATATCTAACATATTTTTGAAAGCTAACGTGATTAAAAAATAATAATTTGTTGAACCAAGGATAATTTTTGGCTGGAATAGAATATAAACGTTTTTCGAATTCAGAAGAATAAATGTTCAACAATTAATTTTTTTTTATCGAAATTTTTCGCTTCGTCTCTATTTTTAATTCTAATTTTTTTTCTTGCAAAATAATGTGCAACCTCTGGTTTTTAGATGAGAGAGAACAATTTTATACCTTTGGTGAAAAAGTCCAAAATAAGGGACACCTTAATGATCATGTCTTAGGAGTATGATTATTGACCACCAATTATCAATCTTAGATACAGTTCACACACATCTGTGCAAATTATTGTATCCCTTTAAAAAATCTTGGATGATAATTTGGTCTAACATTAGGAAATGTAAATATTGTTATGCATATATTTGGAATTAAATATTGTTTTCTGTAACAAAAACTATAAAAGTCCTTCGCAAATTGCAAAATATTATGCACATATAAACACATTTTATTATTTTTGATGCCTCATTGACTAAATTTTGAAATATCAATTGATAATTTGCAATAAATATAAATTCCCAACTTAAATGTTGTAAAAACAATAAAAATTTATATGTACATGAGTACAATATATGAGAACCCATTTAGCAGATACGTATGTATTTACGTTGATAGATTTGATACAAAAAAATAAAATCAAATGTCCATGAATTGTACGGTAAATAGTAGAAAATTATAGTAAACACTCGATATGGATGATTGTATTGTTACAAATTGATGGATGTGTATGAATGTAAGGACTGAAATAAGTAAATTATTGTTTTATTTGAAATTGGAAAGCATGTATGTTAAACTAACTGCACTGCAGATTACAAAGGAACACACTGACTCTCACATATCGCACTGGTTCCTCTAAAGAGAGTCAACTCAAAATTTAAAAATTTTCAGTAGAGGCAAAAAACTGTTTTTTTTTAATACATTACAATGAAAGTAGAAGACGGATACAGCTGTATTTTTTGGCGAAAGAGTAGAGAAAATGATGTAAGATTTTTACAGTGGGTAGATATGACCACTGTACATCGATTTCTTGCAAAAAGTGAAAATTGAAAAATTTTGAGTTGACTCCCTTTAGAGGGTAAAATAACTACTTTCTAAAGTGGAGTACATAAAAGTTTAAAGTAACTACACTCTAGATTACTTAGAGGCGCTAAGGTGACAATTGACTTCACGCTAGATTACCTGGAATGTATAAAGTGACAAAGAGCACATACGTTTCGAATGGCCCAAAAATATGTATATAAATTTGACCAGGCCAACTAAATGCTGGATCAAATACTCTACAAATAGTTAAAAATCATAGAAATCGATACATATTTCTTAGGCTTACGATATTTCACATTTTATTCATACACAAATCATTAGTTTAATCAGGCTTATTACTGTTCTCAAAATATTTAGAATATCATTTGAGAATTGTGATATTTTTTAAAACTTCTTCAGTAGAAACTCATTTTAATTATAATAAAGTGCTTTGTTGCATTTTCTCGAATAGCGCTGAATGTTTTATTCATTAATTAAAGAAATGTCGTATTTTACTTAATAGAATTAAAGTTAAACAGTTTTGTTGCATTTAATAGTTTGACTCAGTGTCATCAGTCCTTAATTTTGTATGTGTGCATAAGTCTATATTTGCTTGGAAGCTTTAGAGCATATTGACCATACAAATAAATAAACAAAATCATGAAAAAAAGAATAAATTCACAGACATACAATTACAATTGTAATAAAATCAATGACATACGGTAAAAATTTCATGTAACAATACATCCTTTTAGAGTAACCCAATTTGCAAATTTGAACCCTGAAAAGGAATTTATGGTTCCAAGAAATATTTGTTTTCAATATATAGAATTGATTACTTTATACAACTTAAGTAATCTAGCGTGAAGGCAATTGTAACGTAAGTGTCTCTAAGTGTTCAGAGTGTAGTCATTTGAAACTTCTTTTGGAACTGCACTTAATAAATTAGTTATTTTACCCAACAGAAGTAACCTATTGTAGAGTCAATTGGCACTTAGTGTCTTTTTGTAATCTGAAGTGTAGTTTAATTTTCACTTAGGGATAAGCCATTTCACTTACTACAAAGTATTTATTATCATTTTACTGTCCCCTGTTAGACTAAGCTGTAATCATTTCAAATGTTTAATTATAGGTAGGACACAAACATTTCGACAAGGCTTCGGGCTTCCAAATTTGTTAAATAGTCGTTATTAAAAATTTGAAGTTGCTTAGAAATTGTAAATTCGTTTAGGTTTATCTTTAATTGAGGTAAAATCGTTCAATTGTCTATAACTTTTTAACCGCTTATACAATGTTTTCAATTTTAGTATCATAGTAATGCTAATATATCCAAGTTTCAATATATTGTCCTAAAAACCCGTTTCTTTTAAACACAGGATATTGAAATGAAAAGTCGTCGTTTAGAAAATTAAAGATATAAGGACTGAGATCGAAAAATTCTTAACATACATATATATTTTTTTATCTATTTTCTTTATTGAATCTTTCTTTTTAGAAATTTACAATAAGTATTAAAATCTTAACCTAAATTAAAACTAAAGTTGTTATTGCCGCTGCAATGTCCAACATGAGTGCTCGTTAAAATGATTATCTGGCCAGATCCAGTGTTTCCAATCGCCTCAATCGTCTATGACCCTCAAATGACAGCAACTCCCTGGCAAGGGGATTTGGATGATCCAATAGTTTTGATAGGTACTTTAAACTGGAGAGTTTGATCTCCTCGCGTATTATGGGGACATTGAGATCCCTTTGGATATTACTATTGCGAATGTACCATGGGGCAGCTGTTATTTTCCTAAACAGTGCTGACTGCTTTCAACGTTAGATGAGGAGGGTGTTCCCCATAGCTGAATGCCGTATATCCATATTGGTTTTATAACTGTTTTGTACAAAAGCACTTTGTATACCAAGTCTAGAGCAGACCATAGGACAATTACCCAGTGCAATACTGTGGGTCCATGTTAAACGGCGATCAAGATGGAAACCGAGATATCACACATGGCTCTGTTCTGGAATTTTGATATTATTTATCTGTATGGAAGGACAACTTTCTCGTCTTAGAGAAAAAATTTTTTTTTCTAAATCGCCGATGTGAGACTGGAGTTGTTCAGAAGCTATTGAGGGGTTTCCGTGTGTACTTAAAAAAGCAGTATCATCCGCAAATGTATATGTGTGAGTCAGTACGCTCGTAGGAATATCTGCAGTATATAAAATATATAGGAACGGCCCTAAAATACTTCCCTGTGGTACACCAGCGGATATTTTTCGACCTGAAGAGATCACATCTTTTGATCTTTCTTGTATGTAATTTTTAAGCAGTTTATGTAGATTAGCACGTAGTAATCTAATGATTTTGTGTATTAGCCCATCGTGCCAGACTTTATCGAAGGCTTGAGATATGTCAATATATAATGCAGAGCAATACTGCTTGCTCTCGAAGGTTTTCCGAATAAGAGTAGTTATCCGATGCACCTGTTCGATAGTACTATGCTTCCTTCTGAAAATAAATTGATGGTGAGGAATAATGCAATATTCATCAAGGTGTACTATAAGGCGAAGGGATCACTGAAATAAAATCTATTTTTATATTTTTGATTACAGCGAAGTCAATTAGATCGGGAATCTTATTGAGGTATGTAGGCCAATAAGTAGGTTGACCACTAGATATGTCATCTAGTCTGTTAGACGATATTGCTTCTAACAGTTGCCTCCCTCTAGGAGTAATAAGGCGAGAGCCCCAAAATGTATGTTTTGCATTGTAATCACCAGCTGCTATAAATCTTGGAGCTAGAGTTTTAAAATATTCGAGAAACTGCTCTCGATAAATATTATACCCAGGAGGACAATATATTGTAGATATTGTAACTCTATAATCAGGTATATTTATAGATGTGGCCTGGATGTGGTCCTTTTTATATTCTGGTATTGGGAAATGTCTTATATCTTTCCTCACTAATATAGCTGTTTCGCCACATGCTCTACCACTTGGATGTTTTGTTCTGGAACAGTTCTTTATGGTAAAGTGTGTTTCAGAGACGATTAGTACATCAATTTCCTGAAGCTGGAGAAATTGTTGTACTTCATTCTTATGTTGGCTAAGGCCGTTAGCATTCCAAAAACAGTTTTCATTTGATTGAAATTATTATTACAATTTACAAAAAAACATATTTTTATGATTCTAATCTCTAGTGATGAAATTTTGAAACTTTTTCGGAAACTCTTCCATTAAGGTTTTTATAGAGCTTTCTGTCACTTTGTTCGAACAGGTGTTCCATCTCCGTTTAAAATCTACCACACTTTTGGACACCTTTTTGTGCTCTTCAATTATCTTTTAACAAGAGCCCAATTTCTCTCCACTGGACTCAGCTCCAGGCAGTTTGGAGGAATTGCCTCTCTTGGTACAAATACCACATTATTGTTCTTGTACCACTCAAGTCCTTGCTTACCATAGGGACAGGATGCCAAATCAGGCCAAAAATAAGTGGACACATTAAGAAGTCTTTTGAATGGAAACATACTTTTTTGTAAACATTCCTTGATGTAATTTTCTGTATTTACAAAGCCCTTTGTAACAAATTTTTGGCTTCTTTTGCTGCAATTGCATATTGCTTGCCCCTCCAAGAACTTTTTGGGAAAATTTTCGCTTTTGGGTCCTAAATTTTTCTATAATATTCCCTCGAGCATCAGCAACATAAAAATATTGACCCAGAAGCTGAGAAAAAATTCCATACGTTCGTTTCGTCATTGATTATGCAGCAAGTATATTTTTTTGTATAAAATTTAACTTCAATTTCCGTGCTCTGTTTTTGGCCTCTACATTTTTAGCAGAGTTCCTCTCAGGAACTTTTTGAACCTTGTATGTTTTTAAACCTGCGTTAGCTTTAACTTTTCGTAGTCCGAGCACTGACCTAACCGGGCTGTTTTCCTACTGGAGGTGTTGGGAGCTCTTTTGAAAATGCTTTCTATTTATTGGCTATAGAAACATCATGTGGACCATTCCTTCTACCTGAACCAGGTTTTCTATCAACGGACAAGTTCTCCCGATACTGTTTAATAGCATTGGAATCAGTTTGACGGCAGACCTTTGATTGTTTGGCCAACATTTTGTAGGACCAAGTTGGGTTTTGTTGAAAATATTTAATAATTTTCGTACGCACTTTTTGAACCTCTTCAAATTTAAAACTTATATTATGGAGAACATGTATATCATCGAAATCAAAAGAGGCAAGGTTCAAAAATCAAGATTCTTTGGACTGTTTTTTTTGAGATATTTTGCAAGCATTTATTAAAAAATATTGTTACGAATGTGCAATGACAATTTGAATTCAACGGTCTGTAACGACTGCCTGCAGCATTCATCATGTTTGATGGCACGTCCATCATTGACATTGTTTGTAAGTATGGCAACAGTAAATGTTTGGGCTGCTGGCAATGACATCGAAAAGCTCTAGAAATCGAATGTACTAGTATGTCCGTTAAGAACATTGTAGATGATTCCCGATAGATGGCGCGTGTATAAATAGTGGCAGAGCTGGCAGTCGTGAGTTGAGTTGATCATTGTCGCTGTTAGAGTTAACATCAACTGTCTTGTACGTGTATACTTGTACGTATAGATTGTGTGTGCATTTCTGCGAATTAATAAAAGTGTATAAAGACACTGAGTGCCTACTTAATTCTGTTGTTGTTGTACATTTTAAATAAATAAAGAGTTGTTACAATTTTTAACTACTAAAACTGCTTTTATTTGCAATCAAAAGTATCCGGTTTATTTAAAGGAAATAAACCCCGTTTTTTAAAGATAAAAACGTAACAATATGAACTTTGAACCGATATAAAAACCAAACTAAAGCTAATTTCGAAATTCTGGTTTCAAAAATTTATTTTTTTTAGTCGAAATTTTTGGTTTCGTCCCTATCTATATAAATATATAAATGTCTTTGTAAGTTTGTTTATTTGTTTGTTTGTTTGAGCATCACGCCTAAACGGCTGAACCGATTTTATTGAAATTTGGAACGTAGATAGATTGGAAGCGTCAATAGGCTATAAATTTTTTCTTACTTCAATACTTGGACCAGAAAGGGATAAAAAGGGGGGGGGGGGGAACGGGTAAAATTGGTACCTTTAGTTTTTAAACAATAATTACTAAACGGCTGAACCGATTTTTACATCGACAGGGGTAGCGAAGCGCACCGGGTCAAGCTAGTAAATACTATAAAGCTGTTACTGAGAATATCCCAATGCTGTTTTCAATTAAAAATTGTCCATTGGGTTTCATTATTTATACAAATACTTGTAGCACACTTCAATAAATACATACATACCAATCATAGAATATTTCATATAAATCCTATTAAAAATATCTCTGCTTTTACGCACTCACACTCATTTCCAAGGACTCGTCGCACACATACAATTGCACAAAATTCTGTATGGGTGTGTGTGTGTGTGCGTGTATAATAAAATAAACATTCATCTTACATTAACAAATATACGCACACAGATACAAATAGGCGACATTTATACAGAGAGTTACAATGAAATTGCAAACATTTTATTGCAATTGAATTTTGTATGATTGTGTCGTATGTATGTCAAGCTCATCAAATCCATTCAATTATTGTGCAAATAAATTGATGACCAAATGTTGTTTTCAGATTCATATTCAGTTGTTGTTGTTTTTGCTACATAGTAGGATGAATTTTTAGTTGTTTTGTTTAAAATTGACTAGTATCACCAACACACATTCATTTATATACATCTATAACTATTATACAATACAATGATGAGAGAGTAGAGTACTTACTCACTCATACCACTTATTAAATTTAAATTCACAACAATTTGCTTGCATTTACTCGTACATCCTACTAAATTGGAGTTGGGAACAGCGGAGGAATTCAAAGTTTTAAAAGGGTGTACTTTTTCTGAAGTACACAAAATTATTGGCAAACATCATAGATGACAACTAGATAGATAATTGAGAGCCAAAAACCTAACTCTGGTGTCAAAAACCTAATTCTTGAGAATGTATTGCCATGTATTTTGTTATTGTATCACCCGTATGTGTAGAAAGAGAGTAATTTTTTTCATTGATATTTCTCTCTCCTTCCGCTCTATGTATATTTATTTATGGCAAACATGTTGGAAAATATATTGTTACGTTTTTACCTTTTAAAAACGTGGGTTTATTTCCTTTAAATAAACCGGATACTTTTGATTGCAAATAAAAGCAGTTTTAGCTGTTTAAAATTGTAACAACTCTTTATTTATTTAGAATGTACAACAACAACAGAATTAAATAGTCACTCAGTGTCTTTATACACGTTTATCAATTCGCAGAAATGCACACACACTCTATTACGTACAACCTTAAATGCACAAGACAGTTGATGTTAACTCTAACAGCGCCAATGATAAACTCAACTCACGACTGCAGCCTCTGCCACTATTTATACACACATTGTCATCTTCATCCGAGTAGTCGAGATTGTTCTTAACGGTCAACTAGTATGTTCGATTTCTAGAGCTTTCGATGTCATTGCCAGCAGCCCAAACATTTAGTGTTGCCATACTTACAAACAATGTCAATGATGGACGTGCCTTCAAACATGATGAATGCTGCAGGCAGTCGTTACAGACCGTTAAATTCAAATCGTCATTGCACATTCGTAACAATATATTTTTGGATTATTATAAGGAAAAATTAAACTTTTAATAACCTGTTTGTATTCAGGAAGTGTCATATGAGAGTCACTTGACAAACTCGAGAGTAAAGTGGAGATCTGAGCCTTTTTGCTGCATATTTCAAATGTGAAGACAAAATTATCCATATAGATGTTCAAAAAAGTATTACAACCAGCATTTTTAAGAAGATTCTTTAATGACTTAGACTAATTGGTCCATTGGGTTCACTGTTTAAGCCGAGTCCCTACCATACAACTAATGCGAGCTAAAAGCCATAATATGTTTCAATGCACGGCAAATCTGACCGTTAATCGGAGGCAGATCTCATGGGAGACAGTGGCATATTAGGTGATCTACGGTCTCCTTCTCGTTCTTGTCCCCGTATTTCCGACAGAAATTATTGTAGTCAGTCTCTGCATATTAGAGTGCTCCAAACATGTATGACCGACAAAAAATATAAAGGTACAGGGCAGTCTTATGCACAATTCTAAGTTTGCTAAAGATTAATTCAAATTTTGTGGAACTTATCTACGTATGTTGAACACCACAGCCATCTATCTCGTTTTGATATGCATAAATTTAGATTTCTGGATATTTACAATCGTGCAACTTGAAGCCATCTCGCTTAGAGATAAACAGCGGTCAAGGGTTTTTTTTGATCTCAGGAACGAGGATTAGAATGTCTCTGACTGAAACTACTCACTCTTCTTTTATCCGGATACATTTTCGCAGAGTATTCGGTACGCTGGAGCATCTTGATAGGGATCAAATAGCCACCAGATTTATGGAAATATTTAATTTTGAAAATAATTCAATAGCTCGTGAATGATTCTAAATGGAGCTGTATTATATGCGTTCGTAGCTGGTATGTGTGTTTGTGGACAGTCAAATTCGCTCGCCTCGGTGCCACAAAATTAAACAAAATCCACTTTAAATGCATTTATTATCCGATGCCCAAATCTGCCCTACAGGTGGTTCTTAAAGCTATCATTCTCTTGAGATTGTTAATGTTTTTAATAGAGAATGTTTATATACTTAGTTTCATATAAGACATAATTTATGAACACAAACGTAAACTGATTGAAATAAATGTACAAAGTATATCAGGCGCCGATCATGGTCAACTTTTTTGGGGGGGGTGGGGTGGATTTGTTGAAATGAACATTTGTTCTACATTTTTCTTTTTTCTTTATTTTTATACCCTCTACCACCACAAGTGCTGAAAGAGGGTATATATAAGTTTGTCATTCCGTGTGTAACATTAAGAAATATTCATCTGTGACCCAACAAAGTATATATATTATTGATCCTTATGAAATTCTAAGTCGATTGAGCAATGTCCGTCTGTCTGTCTGTCTGTCTGTGTAAAACACTTTCACGTCCAAAATACATAAGCAAAATTAATGAAATGCATACCAAAATGTTTATAATTTTTCTAATCAGTTTGGTATTGAAAATCAGCAAAATCGAAGTGGTAAAACCAGGGATATGGATCAAAATGTAAGACAACCTCCAAAAATTTTGATAATTTTCACATGATTTTTTGTGACTTTGGGTAAATTCATTGCAGAGAATACCATGCAATTTTGCATTCATTATTTATATGATAAAAGGACAAATTCTGTTGAAAATGTAAAGAATCGGTCCATGATTTCTCGTAGCCCCCATACAAATTTCTTCCCGAAATATGGTGCTATGGTATATAAATGCCCATAGAATTGCAGTATCCATACAAAATTAAGCACAACAAAGTTTTGTGCAAACAGAAATCGCGAGACCAATTTTTTTTTGGATATGGCACTATTTGACCATAGCCCCATATTAAGTTAACTTCCGAAAATCACTTAAATACACTTAAATATCTTATATATATCGGTATCAGGTTGAAATTCGACTTGCATAATCCCCATGTACATGAAAATCGCTGTAGATAATTTCATGAAGATCGGCCCATAATTGGTTATAGCTCCCATATAAGGACCACTTCCGAAAAACACATTAACCTCTATAAATATTTTAAATATATGGATATCGAACTAAAATTGTATACAGATCAATATATTGTAGTCAAACATTATACTACTGGGTTTTGTGAATATCGGTCCATATTTGACCATAGCACCCATATTAGCTCCATTTCCGATAATCACAATAATACCCATAAAACTCTTGTAAATAATGCTATGGAGAAAAATATCAAGCAAAATAGGCCTCAAATACATAGAAATCACTTTAAAATACATTAATGCATATATACACTCATATCGGTAAAAAATGTAAAAGTTTAAAATAGACTTGGTGACTATGGGTTCATAATTATATATATAAGGGTCACATCCGGAAAATTCATTAGAATAGAACAAAAATATACTTTGAAGTTTGACTAAATATATTTGTTTACCCTTTTTTATACTCTTTTACTTCACTTGTGGTGAATAAGTAATATGTTGAGCCAATTGGTAATGTTAACCACTTATTAAGTATATAAATTGTTAAATAGTACATTTTATTCCTATTATAAAATTATAGACTCTGTTGGAAATGGTAGGAATATGTAGTTATTTCAATTATAAATTGCTAAATTAGATAACATGTTTATACATTTTAAATAAAATATCTTCTGCGTAAACTAGTTTTTCTAACAATATATAAAATACTACTATACTACTATATTTTAAATAAACTTTTATTTTGTTTAAAAAACTTGTTTTTATTGATGAATGTACATAATTTGTATATAGTCCAAATTGTGTATTATATCATGATTCATATATAATCCATAAAGTGGCTTAAAAAGAAATTCGGTTATAGTCCTAATTCGCTCATAGTCCACAAAAATTGTGCAACTGTGTTTGTAGACTATAAGCGAGAACTACTGTATTACATTACCATTCTACCAATCTTCATAATCGGAGCTAAGTCTCAAGAACAAACACTGAATATGGATATTAAAGTGTTTATACCAATGTAATTTCTATAATTTTCATCTAATTTAGGTGGAGGGTATTTAAGATTCGGCATAGCCGAATATAGCACTCTAATTTGTTTTTATATTAAAATTTTTCGGTTTTGAGGGTGGAAAATTCCTATTTCACCCTCTCTGGATCCGCGCCTGTATTATGCATACAATATATCAAAAACAATTAAACATTTCAAAAGAAGTCTGCTAAAGGTTAGATATTAACATTTTGAAAGAGATTGCTTTTACACAAATCTCTCCAGATTGAAACAAAATTACATTCTCACAATCAATAACTGACCCTGTACACAAATCTAAAATAAACTCACTATGTGATTGAAATCAAAATTTAACCCAAAGTTTTTTTAGAGCCCTACTTGTTATATTGTATTAAGAATTTTTATTCTTTACATAAACTTTAAACAAAATCACCCTTTACTGGGGGGCAATATATTTCGGCCTACATAAATATGTATATATGTATGTAGTTGCGAGAGTTTTGTTTTCGAGTGGTCTGGGTCGGGTAGATACTTGTGAAAATATTTGTATGAGAAATACTATTTAAATGTTATGGTTGTGTATATTTATGATTGTGCCTATTTTTCACTCTCACTTAAGCACACTTTTACGTTATTGCTCATCCCTTTGCTCATCAATTATGCTAAACTTTTGTTGACATATTGACAATTAAAATCATAAATTGATTGTCAAATAAACAATGTTTTGATGTCTCGTAAATAAATCTATCTGGCTTATTAGCATTTATATCATCACATCCAGTAACAACAACTAACTAAACCAACAGCAACAATAACATTTCACATAGAGCATCATCGTTGAATAGACAGACATACAGACAGACAGACGGACAGACATACAGACAGACCAACTGACATGGGGAAAAACAAGCAAAGCGTTATGTGAGTCTGAGAGTACTTTAGCTTAATGTGTGTTCGATGTTTCATTTGCCTTCGAGTGTCTAAAATCAATTCAATATTGTTACTTAATTGTCAAACATACGGGCACTCAAAATTCGTACTCAATTGTACGATGATAACAACTAACAGCAATAATAAAACTCAATTTGCATAAGATTATTGTAAACATTATTAGCTATATGTTTTGGATATTTTGAAAATATAAGATGATATTAAAGTTTTTGTTTCAACATTTGGCATTTGAAATATTTATATTAAAAGTAGATCCCAAGATAAACTAATGCCCTTATTATGTAAAACACCTCCTCAAACATTAAAAATATTTCCATACAAATTGTTAGAGAACGAACTTTTGAGAAAATTTTTCAAAATAACTTCCCAAATAAAGCCAGGCGACACTACATAGATTACAAAGAGACTATCTGGTAGTTGGTCCAAAGTATTCAACGCATAATAATACACATACAGCTTACAGCTCCTAGAATTCAAACCAAACATATGCCTGCTTCATCTGTTTCATAGTAGTTGACTCATTCTCTAATGAAAGTTAACCCTCTAACCCGCAATCTTTAAAAACTTAAAAAAAGTTGTCGAATAATTTTGTTTAGGGTAATTATGAGCCAATAAATTCATAACAACCATCAGAAACTTTATTTGCAAATTAAGTTTAGGAACCAGGTGAAAAAAGGTAAAGAGTGCCTCAGGGCATAATTATAATACAATTTTATTGAAAAACTAATGAAAAGGATACAAAATTAAGAAAATATGTTTTAATTTCTACGATAATACTCATAAAAACATTTTTAGGCATTTGAGAAGCATAAATGAAGATCGCATTTTGAGCAAACACATTGTGTTTCCGACTTTTTGCATAGTTTGCACCATCTTTTTTGCCTAACCAGATTGGAAAGTTGTCATTAACTGGATGTTTTGCTTTTTCACCAACTTTTGAACTTCCTTCTTGTGGAGTACGAACTAATCATGAGTCAAGGCGGATAATTTAATACGTGTGCGGTCTTTATCTGCCATTTCTATCATTATTTTTTTATATAACAAATAATACAACAAAAAAGAAAAAAAACTATACAAGGTGGCGCAAAAGTAAACTTCCGATGTTTTTTGGCTGTAATTAAAAAAAAAAAAATGAAAAACTTTGATTCTTCTTGTGGATTATTTTTATTTGGTCTTTTAATTTTTTTTACATCAAGTCGAGAATATGATGTCATGTAAATGGCCGCCGCCACAGTTGATTGTAATTTGAGCCCTTTTTATGGCATCTTCCATCACTTTGGCCAAAACTTCCGGCAATAGGTCCTCACATTCTTGACGGATATTGTCTTTAAGAGCTGCAAGAGTCTGAGGCTTGTTGACATAAACCCGCGACTTCAAAAAGCCCCACAAAAAGAAGTCTGGAGCGGTCAAATCAGGTGATCTTGCTGGCCAGTGCAAATCGCCAAAACGGGAGATTAGGCGCCCGGGAAATGCATCCTTCAGCACATCGGTTGTGGCACGTGTAGTGTGTGCCGTTGCACCTTCCTGCTGGAACCACATGTTGTCCAATCCCAATTCATCAAGTTGCGTTAAAAAGAACTCGTTGATCATTGCTCTGTAGCGCTCACCATTCACAGTAACCGTTTGGCCCGCGACGTCTTCGAAGAAAAAAGGTCCGATGACTCCTCCAGCGAAATCAGCACACCACACAGTGACTTTGGGCGGGTGTAATGGCTCTTCGTGGGTTACACGCGGATTTTCAGTACCCCAGAAGCGTAAATTTTGCTTATTTACGTACCCGCTAAGATGGAAATGGGCCTCATCACTCATGATTATTTTTGATGAAAAATCATCTTCCTCTTGGTGGTGATCAAGGATGGCTTGAGCGTATGTTAGACGCGATTGGCGGTCAGCAGCTAACAGCTGATGCACCGTCTGGACTTTGTACTGAAACATATTCAAATCTTGTACCAAAATTCGTTGTAAAGACCGTCGACTGATACCCATTTGCGTGGCACGTCGTCTGGTCGATGTCGACGGCGCTTCCATGACATCCTCGGCTACAGCAGCAATAGATTATTGGTCAAATAAATAGTCAGCAATATTCCGCGTTCTGGAGCAGTGTAGCGTAACATTGTTTATTAACGTGTATTTCGCATGTGTTTACTAAACAAATGTCAAAACAGAACTTACATTAGGGGCCAATCGCAACATTTATAGCATTTTCTGATAGAAGGATTACTTTTGCACAATATAACCCGCCGATTAATTTAGCCGCAACTCGCAACAGTGCCCTGAGGCACCCCTTAGTTTCTGCGTTCTCAACACACTTTCTTGTTAATTGTTTAACATTTACAAATTCAATGACTGAAAGAAGAATATCTAGCTTTTAAAAAAAAATATTTCGAATAGATTAGGCGACTAAAAGTTAGTAAAACTTTGATTTAAAAAAAAAAAAAAAATCACACACAAAATTTCACGTGCTAAAATTATGACATCACTCACAAAACAGCTGACAGAACAAAAACTAAAAGTCAGAATGCATTTCGACCTTCAAGCGAAATGTTAACAAATCTGTAGCTAAAGTCACCATTTAATTTAAAAAAAAAATAATTACTTTTTGAGATAATTGGTGTTTTATAAAGCATGCCTTAGGGCACTCTTGCTGGTTAGAGGGTTAATGATATACAATAACTAGTATCTAAAGTATAATATAAAATTCACTTTTAAGGGACAGTAAACTGGAAATTAAATTGGCTAGTCCTAGTCCTTAAATAGAAATATAATAGAACTTTCGAAATGACTACAGCTTGGTCTCACAAGGGACAGTAAAATTATAATACACTCAGAAATATATACTTTGTAGTGAGTAAAATGGCTTATTCCTAAAGTGAAATTAAAACATACTACACTAATGATTGCAAAGGGAGACAAAGTGACAATTGACAATTCTAGTGGGTCAAATAACTATTCTCCACATTGTAGTACACTCTAGATTACTCAAGATTAACTTCATGCTAGATTACCTGGGATGTATGAAGTAACCAATTAACTTAATTTAGATTTACAAAGAGCTAGTGTGTGTGTGCGTTACTGTCTAAAAGAGATACAATGACCACTTGTAGGTACATACGTTATTTGCAATCGCCAGCAAACAATTTCAGGTGGTGGAAATATATTATGAATGAAAAATACTGCATTTTAAGGTTAAAATTATTTATATTTGTTTGCAGAACTGTCTATATTTTGTTCTTATTTCATTTCAAAAACTGCACTGTTATTACTCTATGTTTATTTCTTATCTGCCAATTTATTAATTAATTCTAAATGGCCTCCTGGTAGTAATGAGTGAGTGAGTGTGCAACCTTATTTATCTCTTAATACCCATAACCATAAGTCTGTGTGTATCTACGAGTACCATCCATAGACGAGTATGATATGAGGGCTTTTACAACAAACATTTAATGCTTAAATATCCACGGTATTTGTTAGTCAAATTAATTAAATAATTATTGTCTTAAATATCGCGGCTTTCACTTGTCTTAACTAAATTACTAGTATATTGGATGAAATATGTGTGTGCAAAAGGCGTAGACAAGTAGTAACTAATGCTGATTATTTACATTTTATCTATTGGCAATTTCGAACATATTCATAACCATAAAGGTCAACCGATATAGGTTCATTATAAACGAGGAATCTGGAAATAAGCTGATTAAAACCGCATACATTTGACATCTTTGAATGCAATATTCACTTTTGGTATTCCACACAAATCGAATTTGCAGTTCACAAGTAAAGTCGTAGATTCGTTCTCATATAACGATTGGACAAAAATATAAGTAGACCTACAATAGTCTATTGTTATAAATCGAAATACATATTGAAGAAATATGCGAAGTTTGAAAAACATTGGTTCAAGGACACATAACATACTGTGGAAATATCCTGAAAGGTAAAATTGCTATATTTTGCAATAAAATTCTGAAACTTGGCAGTATTTATATCTACATACATATCGATAGCTTAATATAGAAAGGTCGTATCTCAACTTTTAGTTACTTTACAGGAGAAGGCATAAACTGAATAAAATCTGAAAGTGAAAAATAAACAACTAAAAATTTGTAATAGATCGAAATATACTTTTAGAAAAGTTGTTTGTTTTAATATAAACCAAAAAATATGCCTTCAACATTAAATGAGTTAGCGCTTTTTCTTTCAAACTATTATTGAAATGAGTTAGGGTTTTTTTTAATCACTGTAAATCTGTTATTCGTCAACATAGGAAACTGAATTTTTTAAGAGAGGTATATTTGAGTTTTGTCTACCAGAATATGTGAAAAACACAATTTTGAAAAAAAAACTAGTTAGAGTGCTATATTCGGCTATGCCGAATCTTAAATACCCTCCACCTAAATTAGATGAAAATTATAGAAATTACATTGGTAAAAACACTCTAATATCTATATTCAGTGTTTGTTATTGGGACTTAGCTCCGATTATAAAGATTGGTAGAATGTTAATGTAATACAGTAGTTTTCGCTTATAGTCTACAAATACAGTTGCACAATTTTTGTGGACTATAACCGAATTTATTTTTAAGCCACTTTATGGATTATAGATGAATCCTGATATCATACACATTATGTACTATATACAAATTATGTACTTTCTTCAGTAAAACCACTTTTTTAAACAAAATAAAAGTTTATTTAAAATACAGTAGTATAGTAGTATTTTATATATTGTTAGAAAACTAGTTTACGCAGAAGATATTTTATTTCAAATGTATAAAAATGTTATCTAATTCAGCAATTTATAATTGAAATAACTACATATTCCTACCATTTCTAACAGAGTCTATAATTTTATAATAGGAATAAAATGTACTATTTAACAATTTAACAATAATTGGTTAACATTACCGATTGGCTCAACATTTTACTTATTCACCACAAGTGAAGTAAAAGAGTATAAAAAAGGGTAAACAAATATATTTAGTCAATCTTCAAAAGTATATTTTTGTTCTATTGTAATGAATTTTCCGGATGTGAGCCTTATATATATAATTATGAACCCATAGTCACCAAGTCTAGTTGAAACTTTTAAATTTTTTACCGATATGAGTGTATATATGCGTTAATGTATTTTTCGGATGTGCGACTTCTTTGGAAGATATAATTAAATATCTTAACGTGATTTCTATGTATTTGAGGCCTATTTTGCTTGATATTTTTCTCCATAACATTATTTACAAGAGTTTTATGGGTATTATTGTGATTATCGGAAATGGACCTAATACGGGTGCTATGGTCAAATATGGACCGATATTCACAAAACCCAGTAGTATAATGTTTGGATACAATATATTGATCTGTATACAATTTTAGTTCGATATCCATATATGTGTTAATGTTAATGTGTTTTTCGGAAGTGGTCCTTATATGGAAGCTATGACCAATTATCGGCCGATCTTCATAAAATTCAACACATTGATTTTCGTATATATGGGAAATATTTATTTGATATTTTAACCAGATAGAATCTTTTATAATAGATTTATTAGTATTTAAGTAATTTTCGGAAATGGACCTTATATGGGAGCTATGGTCAAATATGAACCGATATTCACACAATCTAGTAGTATCATTTGTGAATTAATACTAGCGATCTCTGTAAAATTTTAATTCGATAACGATATTTTTCAGATATTTATGAAAATTAATGTGTTTTTTTTTTGGAAGTGGTCCTTATATGGGAACTATAACCAATTATGGGCCGATCTTCATGAAATTCCCTACAGCGATTTCCATGTGCATGGGGATTATGCAAGTTGAATTTCAACCTTATACCGATATATATAAAATATTTAAGTGTATTTAAATGATTTTCGGAAGTAACTTTATATGGGGGCTATGGTCAAATAGTGCCCGATCCAAAAAAAAATAGGTATCGCTATTTCTGTTTGTACGAAACTTAGTTGTGCTGAATTTTGTATGGATACTGCAATTCTATGGGCATTTATATACCATAGCACCATATTTCGGGAAGAAATTTGTATGGGGGCTACGAGAAATTATGGACCGATTCTTTCCATTTTCAACAGAATTTGTCCTTTTATCATATAAATAATGAGTGCAAAATTTCATGGTATTCTCTGCAATGAATTTACCCAAAGTCACAAAAAATCATGTGAAAATTATCAAAATTTTTGGAGGTTGTCTTACATTTTGATCCATAACCCTGGTTCTACTAATTCGATTTTGCTGATTTTCAATACCAAACTGCTTAGAAAAATTATAAACGTTTTGATATACATTTCATTAATTTTGCTTATGTATTTTGGACGTGAGAGTGTTTTACACAGACAGACAGACACACGGACAGACAGACGGACATTGCTCAATCGACTTAGAATTTCATAAGGATCAATAATATATATACTTTGTTGGGTCTCAGATGAATATTTCTCAATGTTACACACGGAATGACAAACTTATATATACCCTCTTTCATCACTTGTGCTGGTGGAGGGTATAACAACAGTAAAAAATTAGTATACAGTTGATGGATACGCTCTATTTTATATTACCAAAATTCGAAAATAAAAAGTTAATGCTTTGTTGGTCCTCCATTCAACTTAATTACGGCCTGAAGTCGCCTTTTTATGGAGTTTACAAGATGTTCAGTTATATTTTTAGCAATTACCCGCCCCTCTTCCTTTTAAGAGGGAGTTCGTCCTTAGATGAAATGCTTCGTTTTCCAATATTCCGGTCTAAAGTTTTCCACAGCTGATCAGTTGGGTTAAGGTCTGGAGACTGCGGAGGTGAATTTAACTGCTTAGGCACGTTACACAATAGCCACTCCTTAACAATTCTGGTGGTGTGCTGTAGGTAATTGTCTTGCTGAAATGCCCATGGAGTTACAAGACCTAAATTTTCAGCAATTACTTTCAAATTTTCCTTTAAAATTTGTAAGTAGTCTCGGCATGTTCATTGTACTTGCAATGAATACAAGATTGTCAGGTCCTGCAGCTGACATACAGCCCACACCATCAAAAAACCACCACAATGTTTTACGGTACTGAGTATAAGGATGAACTACGAACCTTCTTAATACTATTAATTGTCTCAATTTAATTTTAATTGCACAATTAAATTTAGTGTTCACACATAGGTACTCAATTTAGTTTACTCAATTAGGACTTGGTCACAAGTCAAGCAGACATTCTTTACTGGCCTCACTCTACGCCAGTCTCTTCCTCTTCAATTTGAGAAAAATACATATAATTAACTTTATTTAACTATTAATTAAATTTGTTTAGAAAATTAAAAAAACTTAAAAACAACTTCGCCGGACATTTTTTTTACTTTTTCATTCGTTTGTTTACCTTTTTGACATTCGGCTTGCCATTGTACAGCATTTTTTCTTCTCACTGAACATACTTCTCAGTAAACATACTTGCGACAAAAGTTAAAGTTAATTTTTGAGAATTATTTTCGTTATGTTATTAAAAGCCATTTCAATGACTGAAAGCGGGACAATCCCCTGAAAATAGTGACATTTGCCAACACTACATCAATTTGTTTACTTAGCGGACAATTTCTTGTTCACACATGAATTTGACTCGTGTGGACAGGAACATAACATTGGATAAAAGGCTTCCAAACAAGACAAATTTACGAGTTTTAATTGTTTGTTATAATATTAAGGTTCTTGTACGTCTTTGCGCATTCATTGAATGTTTAGAATTTAAGGAATTCTGTAAACTTTTATGCATTTGTACATTTAGTTTCAAGCTATAGTCTGATTGTTATTTAATCTTGAAATTATAGGGAAATTGAGTGAAATAAACTTTGTTTCATTAAACATAATTTTAGTTTAATGTAAAATTCTATAAAATTTATTTAAAGTTTTTTTTATGAATTAATTTTTTTTTTAATTTTTTTATATATTTTCTTTTCTTTATAGGATCGCAGCAATGCTCAGTCTTCCTGCGCTGGTCTATTCATAGGTGCCCATCTTGGTTTTGATTATCCCGGAATTTGGATGCATGTCGATATGGCAACTCCAGTGCATTGTGTAAGTATAAATAACCCTTCAATAATACCCAGAAGTTTTTAAGACAGCAATTTCTAATAGTTAGCTGCAGCGAGATCATCAGTCTTCATGTCGAACTTACTATGAATTTGAAGAACATGCAAGCATGACTTGACAATGTTTGGTGTTACATCTAGTCTTCGTGTTATTCGAAAGTGAATTTTCGAATTTCACATTGAATAACCTGTTTCATGCTCAATGGCGATCCATTTAATATTGTTGTTGTTGTAACAGATAAAACTAAAAATGCGTTCGAAGTCCAGACCAAGCGATTGAGCTACTTCAACTATGTTGATCCATAAATCGATTGGACGAATAGTGAATTAAGTTTGGCTGGGCAGTTTAATAACGGGTTTGATATAGCCATGTCCCTTTGTCAGTTGAAGCCAAATAGCTTACAATCATAATTGATACATCAATATATCGGATAAATAGCTGATTCGATTGGTACTTAAAATCGGCACACAAATGGTTGAGATATTAGCAAAAAACCAAGACTATCTCGATTTTTGGCCTATATTTATCTCAATTACTAACGGCCGTATCTATAACGAAAAGTTAGCCACTGTTTATACACAACGATCTGGGTATAAAAATTAACTCAAGCTTTTTGTAATAGATTTGAATTGAAGACAATTTTAATCACTCAATATATTTTTAAAGCTATTTTAAATGGATTTGAATAAAAGAAAATAAAATACAGCTAAAGGTTTTTATGAAACGGGTTGGTTTGTTTATTATTCATAAACAATTTTCAAGTTTACCAAAGGTTTGTAAATCAAATTTTGTATGGAAATTTAGTTTTATATACCTTTGATAAATTTAAAAATTAGTTTTAATTCTAATTTATTCGACCTTTTTATTTATTTTTAATTTTTCTAATTTATTGAGCTTTAGGTCAACTTTTATATTTAACAGTTTTTATTTTATTTCCAATATTTCGCTACTTCATTGAGTAGCATCTTCAGGGAAACAATTTAAATAATTAACAATATACATATATAATAACAAAAAGTTTGAAATAAAAACAATAACAAAATTTGTCAAAATGAAAAATGTTTAAATATTGGGATGAAATGAGTTAAATATTGTCATCATATCTTCTATTTTATTTTCTGAAATAACACAAAACAAGTCATCTACATACTTTGTTAAAATTTTTGGTTTTACAGTCAATTTTAACAAAGTATGTAGATGACTTGTTTTGTGTTATTTCAGAAAATAAAATAGAAGATATGATGACAATATTTAACTCATTTCATCCCAATATTAAATTTACTATAGAGAAAGAATGTAATAACATACTTCCTTACTTAGATACAAAAATAATAAGAAAGGGAAATAGTTTACAAATAGATTGGTATCAGAAACCTACATCTTCAGGAAGAATTATTGATTATTATTCAAAACATCCCAAAAGAATAACTATTAACACGGCTAAAAATCTTATAGAAAGAATATTAACAATAAGTGACAGAGAATTTCATAAAAAGAATATAGAAATTATTAAAAATATATTAAAGGATAATAATTTCCCAATAAATATATCTTGTAAATTAATAAGACAATACAAAAATCAAAGGAAAAACACAGAATATACTTCAGAACCTAAAATTTATAAATCATTAACTTATGTACCTGTAATATCAGAGAGATTGGAAAAATCGAATATTTTTGATAATAAGAAATACAAAATGGCTCATAAAATGTACAATACAGTAGGCAGATTATTTAGTAAAACAAAAGATAGAATTAAAAAGTTAGAAATGTCGAATGTAGTTTATAAAATATCATGCAATGGAAATGATAATGAAACATGTAGTAAAGTATATATAGGTACAACAAAAAATAAACTTAAAACTAGAATAGCAGGACACAAATCAGATCAAAAATACAGAGACATTTCTTCACAAAAAACAGCATTATCGTCACATTGTGCTAATTCAAATCACTATCCTGATTTTGAAAATATATCGGTTTTAAATACAGAAAACAATTTCAAACGTCGTTATATGTTAGAAATGCTACAAATTATAAATGTACCAACAAATCTAAGAATTAATTTTAAGGCAGATACAGATAATGTTGCTCAAAACTACAGACACTTAGTTTATAAAAACGGAAAAGGAAATTAAATATTATAAAATATTTTTTGTTTGTGTAAATTTAAACATTTTTCATTTTGACAAATTTTGTTATTGTTTTTATTTCAAACTTTTTGTTATTATATATGTATATTGTTAATTATTTAAATTGTTTCCCTGAAGATGCTACTCAATGAAGTAGCGAAATATTGGAAATAAAATAAAAACTGTTAAATTTAAAAGTTGACCTAAAGCTCAATAAATTAGAAAAATTAAAAATAAATTTAAAAATTAGTTTTTTGCATATTGGGGTTAATGTTTAGCAAATTGTCAATATATGTCACTAAAAAATGTTTTAAAGACTCAAGAGAAGGTGGTTAGAAAAATTACCACAAAAGCGAAAAAGAGTAATAGTACAACGAAATTAAGCCTATGAATTATTTCATAATGAATTCATTAAGATATAACATTTATACATTTATTATATCCTCCACCTTCGTGAGAAGTTTATACATATATAAATTTGTCATTCCGTTTGTAATTTCCATAATATAATTTTCCGACCCTATAAAGTATATATATTCTGGATCCTTATAGATAGCGGAGTCGATTAAGCCATATCCGTCTGTCTGTCTGTCTGTTGAAATCAATTTTCTGAAGACCCCAGTAATCTTCGGGATCCAAATCTTCAATAATTCTGTCAGACATGCTTTCGAGAAGTTTGCTATTTAAAATCAGCAAAATCCGTCCATAAATAACAGAGATATGAGCAAAAATCCGAGACAACCTCTGAAAATTTCATCAAAAAAATACAATTTATTGCATGCTTTGACAAAAAAGTAACAAAGCGTATGTTGGAATTGCTTTGCGTATTTTGTTTTTATACCCTTCACCATGAGTGGCAAGGGTATTTATAAAGAGAGAGTTGTTTATAATAAGTTTTCATATGAGCAACTCTATCATACATAAACACCACACACACCCAACAACAACATTCTACAACAATGGTGCGCAGCCCATAGCACAATTGTGCAAAATCAAATCACACGCAGCGTTACCGTTGAGCGACTAAAGTCGCAATTTGACCCTTTTTCAGCACCGCTGACACTTTTTGTGCCCCTTTACTAAAATGAACTAAATCTGACACTTTTTAATATTTTTGACCCTTTTTTCCCCTTTTTAAAAAAAAAAGAACTTTTTGCTTTAATATGACGTTTTTGGAACAATCAACTTAAGTATATAAAAATATTTCATATATATATAAATGCTTCTTGCTTTTTGATGTGGCAGCAAGGATTTTGGAGCGGTGGGGAGTTTTACAACACTTCTTTATTCAAGCTCAATTCGAAGAGATAAATGCTTCCAATTTGTAAAAAATTTTAGAAATTCAACAAGGTTTGTCCTCTACTACCAAAATATATTTAAAATTTTTAGTATATATTCTTAACAAAATTAATAAATTTAATAAAAATTTTCAAAGCGAATCTTCGCAAATAATTTATCTTATATCAAGCACAAAAGATATTTTATTAGACATTTTTACAAATTTAAAAAAAAGAAATTTATTAATAACTTTAAAATTGAAGAGGTAGATTTTATGAATGTTTTACATATTAAAGAAATAACTAATATATATATTGGACATGAGGCTGAAGCAGATTTATGTATCGAAAAAATATCAAAAATTTGTACCATTGAAATAAAAACAAATATCTTAGATATTTACCAAAAGCTTTGTAATGAAATAGTAACAAGGATTGATATAAATAATAAAAAACATTCAGTTTTAGAATATATAGATCCATTCTTTCTAAGCACAAATAAGGAGATTAATTACTATGATATAGCTTCAGAATACAAAGATGTAATTACTCAACAAGATATATTTATACAAGAATTAAAAATGTTAGAATCAAAAATTTAGAACAAAACATATGATACTATGTTTAAAATTACAAACCCAGAAGAATTTTGGCATCAAATTGGTAGTTTAAAAAACAGGTTTAATGATTATTTATATTATAATTTATATGAATTTGTAACATATGTATTTACTCTGCCACATAGTAGTGCATCGGCGGAACGAGTATTTTCAAAACTCACGTTAATGAAAAATAAATTATCCAAGAGATTAAAAGTGGACTCATGCGAGTCCATGCTTTCGGCACAAAATGTATTAGATATGGACCTAGAAGATTGGATTCCGAGTGATGAACTCATAAAGAAATATAGATGTAATTTATCAAAAAAAATAATTTAATCAAATGTAAATATAGTAATAGTAATTTTGTAAAATATGTATTTAAATTGTACTATTAATGTTGCATATTACTATTTTTGAAAAAGTTACTACCACTTAAAAAAGTAATCAAAACTGCAAACAATTTAAATTTTATAAAAGTCGATTTTTTGAAGATGAAAATGGTCAAAACTAATATACATATATTAAATATATATAATTTGAAACACGATTTGAATTTCTTTTAAACCAAATAAGTACTTTTATATAATTTTCTGTATTTCTAAATAAACTGGTGTAACAGTGATCTCAGTTTAATATAAGTATATATTCATGCTTTAAAGTCATTATTTGAAATGTATCTCATTATTTTTATCTAGATTTTAATTTGTTACTAAATTAATAATATTGTACAATTTTTTATTTACTTTTAATGGACTGTTTTTTTAATTTTAATAATTGTTGTGTTCCTTTTTATACCCTACATTACCATATATAATGGATTTGTGCAGATGTTTGTAACGCCCAAAAATATTAGTCTAACACCCACCTTAAAGTATACCGATCGACTCAGAACCACTTTCTGAGTCGATTAAACGATGTCCGTCCGTCCTTGTGCGCAGAGTACAGGTCGCATTTTTGAAGATATTTCGATAAAATTTGGTCCATATCATTTTTTCTTCCCAAGGACGAACCCTGTTGAAACTGGCTGAAATCGGTTCATTATTTCACCTAGCCCCCATACAAATGTCCTACCAAAATTGGACTTTATCGGTCATAAATGTATAATTTATATATGTATCTACACAAGTTTTTCTCTAAATAAGTTTTATATACAGAATTCATGTCACCAAATTTTATGATGATCGGTCCATAATTGGTCATTGCTCCCATATAAGGCCCACTTCCGAAAATCGCTCACGAATATAAATTATTGAAATTTTGAAAGAAAAATGTTTTTGCTCATTTCTTAGTGTAGGGTATACTTTCTTACTTGTTTTTTGCTATTAATTTTCAAAGTTACGGAAAAAAGAAAATACCAAAAGTGATTTAAATTGTAATATATAATTTTATTTTTAAATATATGTTGTTCACAAATTTTTTTTCATTTGCTTTTTTTAAATTGTGACCAACATTTATAAATTTGTATAAAATAACATGTTAAAAAGCAACAAATCACAACAAATAATTTGTAACAAAATTAAAAGTTTTTGTTATTTATTACATAGTCTTTTTTGCGAAATCGTTATTATAAAAATTTGGAAAAATTAAAAAAAAGAAAATGAATTTGTCTATATGTACATTAATATCATTAAAAAATTCAATAAAAAAGTTATTATCTAATTTTGTTTACTTTTGTTTTCCTTTAAAAGTGTTGCCCCTTTTTATTGCCAAAATCCCCTTTTTGTGCGACTTTTTCTTCAAGAATCCCCTTTTTGTGCGACTTTTCAAAATTTTCCAACGGTAACGCTGATCACACGTATTCTTATGCTCTTACAATTTAGTAGTCGTTGTCCACTCAACGAGACAACTACAAAAGCGCATGAGCACGAGTGTATGTCTTTTTCTTTATTTTTCAGTTTTTGTATTTGTTT
Source organism: Calliphora vomitoria (assembly GCA_942486065.2). Classification (NCBI taxonomy): domain Eukaryota; kingdom Metazoa; phylum Arthropoda; class Insecta; order Diptera; family Calliphoridae; genus Calliphora; species Calliphora vomitoria. The sequence goes on from OW818029.2 coordinate 90,567,691, forward strand.
GTAGGTGCACTGAACAAAATAAAGAATTAAATGTGTTGGTGAGAGAATTTACTTTTGCGCACCTCTGTTCTACAATGTGGAATGAAATGAATAAGAATTATAAATCAAACACACGCATGCATAATTTATATGTATTTTAGAGCGTTTATTTTAATTTTTGTTGTTGTTTCTTGTTATTTTTTCAACATACAATTGTGCAAAATAATTGTTGTGTTTATTTGATTAGTTATCAGTGAGCACGCAATGTGTGAATATGATTATCGGATGTTTTGCAATTGCATCTGATATAATATTATGATTTTTCTTGTTGTTGTTGCTATATGAAGAGATTTGCATGGGTAAAGGCAATGTACGTAAATATGTATACTTAGGTGAAGGGTATATAAGATTCGGCACAGCCGAATTTAGCTCTGTTACTTGTTCTATAATATTTTCGTTCGTTCTGCGTTAACATATAATTTTTTTTATTCTATAACGTTCCTGATTAATAACAGTTTTAACTTTGGTTTGTGAATTTGAAAAACAATTCAAAATTTCTAAACTAATGTGCTGAGCATAGAGAAAATATACATAGAGCGGAAACTCTCCTGTCAAAGACCTAACTCAGTTGTCAAAAACCTAAGTGGTGAGAATGTATTAGTAAAAAAAGCTATGTGAAAACAAAAACAACACTCGTATGTGTAATATTTTTGAGTAATTTTTTTGTTTAAGTTTTTTTCTAGTTTCTGCTCTATGTAAATTTTCTCTATGATTGTTTGCATTTGATTTTAAATGACAAGAAAAAAAAAAATAATATGTTTTTTATTTTTTTGAGTCTAAATTTTTCTACCTACTTTTGTGAGGATCGGTCCATAATTAACTCCTATATCAAAAAAAAATATTTTATTTCACATATTGATGGTGGGAATACAAGATTCGATTCAGCCGAATATAACACTCTTCTTACTTGTTTTCATTGATTTTTAACAGTTTCAGGCATAGAGAATAGACATAGAACGGAAACTCTCCTGTCAAAGACCTAACTCAGTTGTTAGAAACCTAAGTGGTGAGAATGTATTAGTAGAAAAAACTATGTCAAAACAAAAACAACATTCGTATGTGTGATTATTTTGAGTAATTTTTATACCCTTCACCTTCGTGAGAAGGGTATATATAAATTTGTCATTCCGTTTGTAATTTCCATAATATAATTTTCCGACCCTATAAAGTATATATATTCTGGATCCTTATAGATAGCGGAGTCAATTAAGCCATGTCCGTCTGTCTGTCCGTTTGTCTGTCTGTTGAAATCAATTTTCTGAAGACCCCAGATATCTTCGGGATCCAATTCTTCAATAATTCTGTCAGATATACTTTCGAGAAGTTTGCTATTTAAAATCAGCAAAATCGGTCCACAAATGGCTGAGATATAAGGAAAAAACCAGGACAACCTCGATTTTTTTCTTATTTTTTGACCTATATCTGGATTACAAAGTCATTAATATAGACAGTATGGATATCTAATGATAGATATTTCAAAGACCTTTGCAACGACGTATATAAGACCATAGTAAGTTGGACCTACAATGGGTCAAAATCGGGAAAAAATTTGAACCGGATTTTTTTTTTCACTAAAAGTTTTTTTCGTTAAATATTAAAAAAAAAAAATTTAAAACTTAAAAAAAAAAAAATTAAATTAAAAAAAAATTTTACATAAAAAATTAAAAAAAAAAATTCGAAAAAAATTTTTTTCCAAAAAATGAAAAAAAAAAACAACTGAAAACAAATAAATTTTGTTTACCTAAACATATTTAAAATTTTTATTTTGAAGTATTGTTTGGTGAAGGGTATATAAGATTCGGCCCAGCCGAATATATCTCTCTTACTTGTTTTGTTTGAGTTTTTTACTAGTTTCCGCTCTTGTTGTTTCTCTATGGCTTAAACACTACAAATAACGTAAACCATAGAGAAAATATACATAGAGCGGAAACCCTCCTGTCAAAGACCTAACTCAGCTGTCAAAAACCTAAGTGGTGAGAATCATAGAGAAACAACAAGAGCGGAAACTAGTACAAAAAATTTTACTCAAAATTATCACACAAACGAGTATTGTTTTTGTTTTCACATAGTTTTTTTTACTAATACATTCTCACCACTTAGGTTTTTGACAACTGAGTTAGGTCTTTGACAGCAGAGTTTCCGCTCTATGTATATTTTCTCTACGGTGAGAATGAATTAGTAAAAAAAAACTATGAGAAAACAAACACTGGTATGTGTTACTTTTTTGAGTAATTTTTTTGTTTGAGTTTTTTTCTAGTTTCCGCTCTATGTATATTTTCTCTATGACGTAAACATTGAAATTGCTTTAAATAGTATTTTTAAACAATGATTTGTATACATATAACGTTCAAATTATATCCCAGTTAATCGAATTAAAAAAAATAAATAAAAAATTAAATATCCATTTGAATAAACACCAACTTTTTTTCATCTATTAATCGATCCACCATAATTGCTTTGCTTACTTAATGAATGGACTAAATTAAAACTGTACTATAAAAAGAACCCCTAGCTACCTATAATACATCTCTTGCCTTCTAACATGCTATTCTAATTTATTTTGTATCATCTTGTATTTTTCATATTCTTTAAAATTCTTTTTATTTTTTCTCTTTTCTCTCAGGGAGAACGTGCTACTGGTTATGGTGTAGCATTGTTGCTCACCTTGTTTGGTAACCATACCAACTGTAACATGCTGCAATCGATGGCCAACAATGATATAGAACCACCAACAAAGCGCATTTGTCGTGATTGAGTTGAATACTGAAGTGAATCCTTAGTATCCTTATCATCGTCATCAGCAGCAAGCAACACAGCAACCTCTATTCAGGAATGGTGGTAGAGCTTTAACAATAAATAAATACAAAAAAAAAAAAAAATATAAAAAAAAAAATGTAAAATAATTACAACAATATAAAATATACTGTAATATTTACCATTACATACCGTGTCTTGTTTCTTTTAGTTTTTCAATTAGTTTATATAGCGTTTTTTTTTTGTTTTTTTTTTATTTGGTATTTAATATTTATTTTTTCCAATCCATTATTGTTTCCTTTTTTGGGGATTCATAATGATAGTAAACAATATTGTTAGTTTTTTCTTCTGCTATTAAATTATATTATATTTTTTTTTGATTTTTTAAATACTTTATCTTGTTGTTTTGTGCATAGATAAATACACATAGATCGGAAACTCTCCTGTCAAAGACCTAACTCAGTTGTCAAAAACCTAAGTGGTGAGAATGTATTAGTAAAAAAACTATGTGAAAACAAGAACAACACTCGTATGTGTAACATTTTTGAGTAATTTTTTTGTTTGAGTTTTTTTCTAGTTTCCGCTCTATGTTTCTCTATGGTTTTGTGTTTTTGTAAAAAATTTATATTTTGCGTTTTTAATTTGTACATTGATTTCAATTTGAATTGAAGTAAGTAAGTCTTTAGAAAAATAAAGTCTGTTATAGAGTGAGTATAGAGTGTCTTTTTTTTCTTGGTCACTGGCTGTGTGTTTTGCAGCAGTTCCATGATTGTCAGTTATGTTTTTTCTGATGTTTTCTATCTGTAGTTTATTTTAATTCCTTGTTTGGGTGGGATTTCTGTATTTAACTTCAGGATTTATTTAGTTTTTATTATGCTTTTTGGTTTTTATATTATTTTTTCATTTACTGTTTTTTTTGTTGTTTTTTTTTGCTGCTTAATGTTTTCAATTATACTGCTGCTGTTGTTTTTCTTATTTTCGTTTTTGTATTGTTATACTTTTCTATTGTTGAAATTTACAAATCATTGTGGTTATTTGTTTTTTGCAATCTTTATTTATAATATGGCTGGCTGGTTGGCATTATAATTTTTGTCATGGGGAAATAGAGTTTTTGACAAATTTTGAGAAACAAAAGCAGTTATTCAATGGGTAATTAGTTTATAATACTGTTCCATTTGTTTATATTTTTTGTAATAGAAAGTAGATAAAAAGTATAGTCATGCAAGTCTGACCAAGTAAATTTTAGGTTTTTTTTTTTAAATTTTGATGTAAAATTATTTAAAGTAATTAGTTTAAATTCATACGTTATAAACCTTATCTATATATATTAGGGTGACAGCCGATTTTTTTTTAAGATTTCAAAGAGTGCCGGGTGGAATATTGTGACACTAGGTCTAAAAGATAAGTACTGAAAATTTGAGCCAAATCGGACAACGATTTCGGGACGCGCATCGAGGTCAAAAGTCAGATATATGTAAAATTTTACTATCTATATGAAATAAATTTGTAAAACTCCTTAACTTTTTGCATTATGTTACATAAATATGTAGATTTATTTATATTAATGAAAATTACAGTCAAAAAAATCTTTTTGAGATTAAACCTATATCACCTTTGGGTCAAATTGTATTATCGCTACAGTAAAACTTACAGCAAAAATGGAAATTAACCTTTAAAAGCACTTGGGGTCAAAATCACTTTATATTTGACTGTGGTTTTCGCGATTTTAAAAGTTTGGACCCCAAATTATATTATTGTTTATTTAAGACCTAAAGTATATTTTTCGCAAGTTTCGTTAAAATTTGTTCAAAAATGTATAATATTTCGCTATCTTTAATTTAGAAATTCCAAATATTGAAAAATTTTACCTTTGCCCTTCACCATTTAAGGGTTTAAGTTGTCCGATTACAGTAAAACTTTCAGAGTATATTAAAAATGATCTGAACTATAAGATTCTGTATGGGTTTTACTTAAAATTCGTAACAGTAAGGAAATTGCTCTCGTTCGCCAAAATATGGCCAAACAAATATTTTTTCCCGAAAATCACAAAATTTAAATCGTAGGTACGGAAAAACTGTAATAAATATTGACATAATTTTTTCATATTTTTATTCTCTATTATGATCTCAATAAATCCCAATGTGATGATCAAAAAATTCTGAAATTTGTTTAAGAAAATTTTTAAAAATTTGAAAATGGAGATTTGAAACTGCCGTTAAAAAAAATTAATTTTTTTGGCCATCCCTGCGAATAGGTTAACGGTATTCTACAAAGACAAAAACTCATACGAATGTAAATACGGATATATTTTAAGTAAAAATTAGCTTTTATTTTAATATTTCTTAAAATATGTTAATTTTGTTCCTAGATTTCTTGTTCAAGTGGCCTGAGACACGTTAATGGTCTGGGGAATTTTTAATAACTTTAAAATTTTTTAACCAATTTTTATCTTTTATATCTCACTAGCTAAAACCCGGTGTGCTTCGCTACCCGTATCGTAATGAAATAAAAAGTTTAGAGTTAAACAAATATATTTATTAAGTTATTAAAATCTACAGTTTTCCTTTTAAATTAATTCTTATTATATTATCTTATGATTTACAATATACTTATGTAGTTTATCTAAAATTAGTTTCTATTTTAATAAGTAGTACATTATTTGTTTCTTATTTATAACCTTAATGTTAAATATAGAAGTTTATAGAAAAACATTTTTTATTTAATGTTTGATATATATATTATTTTTATTAATTATTTTTTATTCTAATTTTTGGTTTTTCCTTCTGGTGCATATACATATGAGTCTGTGGGTTTTCCCACTCGCGAACATGCAACATAAAGCTGTCCATGTGAAAAACATGGATTTTCTAGATTTAGTTCACAAACTTGCAAAGACTGACCTTGAGCATTATTAATTGTCATTGCAAATGCTAGGCGAATAGGAAACTGCAATCGCTTAAAATCAAATGGCATTTCCGAAGTTATCATCGGAATACGTGGCAGCAATACATCTGATCCATTGTACTTTCCAGTTATAATTGTCGCCTCGATTAGATTGTTCATTCATTTCTTTACTATAAGTCGAGTGCCATTACAAAGTCGTGGTGGATCAATGTTTCTTAGTAAAATAATAGGAGCACCAATTTTCAACAGCAAGTCATGTGGTGGAAAGCCCGGTAAATCTAACGAATTTAAAAATTCGACTGGATAATTGACGACATCCTCAATATTTGTAACAGTGTCGATTGATTTATAAATTTTTAGATTACCATCGATGGTATTCAGAATGTTGCTGTTGATGGAGTTATCGTCTATATTTTTGGCTGCCAGTAACGCGACTTCACATACCCATTGCTTGTTTTTAAAATTTTGTCCGATATTGGGGAAAACGCAATTTATTAACTCTTCTATAGATTGCGTCATGCTGCAGAAGTCAGATGGAAATGTTATACATTTCATACATACATACAAACACACATTCACTTTTATATATAGATAAGGGTTTCAAATGTATACAAATTTTAACATTTACTTAATATTGTTGGTAGTCAGCGAATTTCTGTCCTAAATATTAATATTGATAGATGATATAGCTTTCCCTGTTTATAATTTGTCATCATATGTATGGGAGGTGCCACGCCCACTATTGATAGTCCGCCCATTCTTGAGCTAAATATTAATATTGATGGTAGAATAACCGTACCATATATCTTATGGTTTCCCATATATACATTTTTTTTAATTATCATCATATGGGAGGTGCCACGCCCTCTGTGGCTACTACTCCCATTTTTGTCGCAAATATTTAAACAAACAGTGGAATTGCTCATGCAAAATTTGAGGACAATAGCTATTATAGTTTCCTAAATATTTGATTTTTAAAATTAACTTTGTATGGGAGGTACCACGCCCACTTAAAATTTCAAAACAAAAAGTAGCCTATAGCTCCTTCCAGACATACATAAATATACTGTAAAAATTTCAAGCAAATCGGTTCAGCCGTTTAGCCGTCTATAGGTCCCAAACTAATAATAATAAACATACATACATACAGACACACATTCACTTTTATATATATAGATTAGAACGACAATTACGTACACATTTCGATTCTTTTACATTCGATTTCAAAAATAATTATTTAGTAGCAACATTTTTACGAAAACTGAAAAATTTGAATTTTTTCCGAATTTTAGCGATAATACAGTTGTTTAATATGAAAAATATTTTTTTGTCTGTAATTTTCATTAATATAAATAAATCTACATATTTATGTAACATAATGCAGAAAGTTAAGGAGTGTCACAAATTTATTTCATATAGATAGTAAAATTTTACATATATCTGACCTTTGACCTCGATGCGCGTCCCGAAATCGTTGTCCGATTTGGCTCAAATTTTCAGTACTTATCTCTTAGACCTAGTGTCACAATATTCCACCCGGCACTCTTCAAAAATCGAACTCAAATTTTTTTCCATACAACTGATTGTCACTCTAATATACACATATGGCCAAAATAATAAGTATATGAGTTCTTCCCGCATCTTGTGATGAATTAAAAATGTATATTTATTTTAAATGAATTATTATTTTTATATTTAGTTAGTTTATATTATGTTTAATATAAAACACAAACACTCACGCCCTAATAACATAAACTAAATTTTTTATGAGATGAAAAGTAAAGAAACTTCATAAAATCAGTGGTCAAAATAATAAGTACTTTGCTTAAATCCTTAAATTAAAAGTTATAGTTGAATATTATTTGTTTTATTTTTATTAGTTTTATTAATATCAAGTGTATCCTCTATTATTTTTAATAATTTTGTGTAATATTCTTGGTATACTGCTAATTAGTTTACGACAGGTATCCAAAGGTATTACATACCCTGTTTTTCTAATAAAATCTCAAAGTTGGTCTTTATTTTTAAATGTTTGCTTACTTATTCTGTGTTTCAACTACCCACAAAGGTTTTCACTGTAAGATCGGTCAAGAACTTTCTGAGTTGGAGGGTTTAAAATTTGACAGGTGCTTTTTCTCATCCATGTAACTTATTACCTATTGTTCTTAGCAAAATGTGTCGCAAATAGTTTAGATAGCAATTTCTTCAATCATTCAACAAAAAAATGTTTATAATAGTTGTAGTGATCACGTTTTAGGCAAACATACATCTTAAATTGCTAGGGATCATTGAAGCACGATTTCAAGGGTTGTAGAAAATGTATACTGTAGAGTTATTGTGTAATTCGATACGAATAAAAATATTTAAAATTCTAAAAAGCATTGATATCCGAACGGTTTTTTATTCGAAACGAATTACAAAATTCCCCCTGGTTCAGTTAATTGTTTAGTCATTCTTTTTGGTCGTCACAAACTGAAGCCCAAACACAATTTTTTCAGAACATTCTCAAATTCTGTATAAATAAAAGCATAGTGTAAGGGGTAAAATAAAACTAAGGAGCTGCCAACCAGATTGATACGTTTATAAAGACTAAAACTTACCCTGTGTTAATTTAGTTTTTATTTCAGCCTAAAGGTATGTTACACTTTTTTATAATTCTAACATCGAAGATGGGAGTATTAATTAATTTTTAAATCGTTAAAATAAACTTATTCCAAGTAAAATTGTATGCATTGATCACAATCTTTACAGGGACAGACAGCCAGCCAACCGATATCATTTAATCGACTCAGAAATTGATTCTGTGTAGATTTAGTACGAACGTATAATACCCAATAATTAGATAATAATTCCCACCTAAAATCCAACATTGTACTGAACTTAAGCAGATAAAATAGTTGAAAAAATTTTGATACATTTTTTATAAATCCTTGAAATTTTATTTGGTAAATAAAGACAATGATTACAATTAAAAATAGTCCAAATTTAAAGTTGATATAATTTTAGTTTACTTTACGTTTTAAATGTTATCTAAACAAAAATTATAATAATATTTTATTAAATAAAATGAAACAAAAATGAATTTAAGTCGAATATAATTTTTATAATTATTATAACTATGTATGCTATACATTGTATAGCTTTAAAGCCCATTAAATTTGGTGCTTTGGTTAAGCTTTACATGTAACTTATTCGTATGTCATGAAATCGACATCTGTAAAAGATTAATGTGGTTTTCGGGAGAGATTGTTATATTTAAGCTAGAAATTTAGTGGTTTGATTTCAGCTGCAGTATATGAAATTAATTTGCACTTTGTTATACCCTTCACCTTCGTGAGAAGGGTATATATAAATTTGTCATACCGTTTGTAATTTCCACAATATAATTTTCCGACCCTATAAAGTATATATATTCTGGATCCTTATAGATAGCGGAGTCGATTAAGCCATGTCCGCCTGTCTGTCCGTCTGTCTGTCTGTTGAAATCAACTTTCCGAAGCCCCCAAATAACCTACATACACGAATCATACATCAATATCTCCGGAATTCTTCCGGCTCGGTTGCTATTTAAAATCGGTCCACAAATGGCTGAGATATAAGTAGAAAACCAGGACAACCTCGATTTTTTACCTATTTTTTGACCTGTAACTGGATTACTAAGTCATTAATATTGACAATATGGATATCTAATGATAGATATTTAAAAGACCTTTGCAACTACGTAAATAAGACCATAGTAAGTTGGACCTACAATGGGTCAAAATCGGGAAAAAAATTTTAACTCGAATTTTTTTTTTCACCAAAAGTTTTTTTTGCAAAATATTAAAAAAAATTTTACATAAAAAATTTAAAAAAAAATTCGAAAATTTTTTTTTCCAAAAAAAATGAAAAAAAACAACTGGAAAAAAAATAAATTTTGTTTACCTAAAAATATTTAAAATTTTTATTTTGAAGTATAGTTTGGTGAAGGGTATATAAGATTCGACCCAGCCGAATATATCTCTCTTACTTGTTGTTTATTCAGTTTGCATTTGAGTTCATCTTTAGAATATCTATGCGAGTTAATATGGGACATATTGTAAATATCCGGTTTTCAAAAAAACATAAAGTAAAATTTCTGCTAACACGAAATGGAATAACATAGAATTTTCTTTAAGTGAAATTTTTTTATTCATAACTAGCGGATACCCGGCGTGTGCTATTACTAGGATATTCAATTAATCGGGTTTCTGATTTAATCGGTTAATCGAGCAAATAATTAATCGGGGTTTAGATTTAATCGGTTATTAATCGGTTAATTTTGAATTATTCGATTAACCGAGTAATTTCTATTTTAATTTTAAATTGAGAATAAAACAACGAATTTTGTGTACCTATTTAAGAATAAAACATAACAATTCAACAAAACCAAATAAGTAATAGCAAAACAAAAATTTGGTATCTGAGACCTTTTTTATGCACATGTGAGTTTTTTTTAGGATTTTAGGGAGATCTTCTGAAATAAGCTTTTTAAAAAAGAATATAATTGAAATGTTTTCCTTTTAAACGATTTTTTTTTCATTAGTTTTAATAAAACTTGACTTGGAAAGAACGCTCTCACTGATTAGATGTTGGAGAAATCAAAAGTAAGGCATGATAAAGAATATCCAATTTCTCATATAAAATCCTCATATATATATTTGGAGTCCTTTTTGTATTTTTTTTAGATTATGAATACTTTTAATAGTTTCTGATAAAAGACTCGTTTCAGTTATGTCTTTAGATTCATCTATTATCAAGTCGTCCTCCGACTCATTAGGACAAAGATAATCATAGTACATTCTAAAAAAAAGTTCATTTCCAAATTCCTTAGTTTAAATTTTTGTGCTATACTTCTAAAAAACGATTGCTAGAAGTTAATGTTCATGAGTTAATACATAAAATTAGTGTGCTTTAAACTATATTTCTATATAAAGTGCAAAAAAAAAAAAAAAATTTTCGGTTAATCGGCTAATCGACACAAATTAATCGGTTTATTTGTTATTTGAAAATCGACCAAAATTAGTCGGTTAACCGATTGGCGGTTAATCGATTGAATACCCTAGCTATTACGCTAAAAAAATAACACATTTTGTTAAAAAAAAGGAAAATTTTGTTTATTTTTTTTACTATTTCGAAACTTAAAATTTTTTGATACAGATTAACTCTTAGCTGGGAAATTCTGTTTTTTTTACAGAAGTATGAAAGATAGTGAAGCCCATGCAATTAAAAAAATCTTCCTAATGTCAAAGAGTATTGATATTGATTTTTTAATAAAAAAAAACTATTTAACACTTTCGTCGTATTTTCATTATTAACCACTCAGTTTTTGTTAATGTAGAAATATACATGTCTGAGTTGAAACCGAAAACTGAAACTAATATGTCGGATTTCGGTTTCGGCAGTTTAAAAAAAATCTATTTTCGAATTAGCAAGGACAATTTGTCCAGGAACCATTGTTTCGTTTTGGTACATTTCTTGTCCCTCTGTAGAAAAAAACGTATTTCATTTGATTTACAATATTAATGTACATACAAAATATTTTTGTAAAAAAAAGTACCAAAAAGTGGGATCAATTTGACCCATTATACGTTAAAATTTCAAAAAAAGTGCCAAAATACATTTTAAATTTTTTAAAAGAACTACAATTCGATTTAAATGTTGTTTCTGAGATATGGACTACAAAAAATTAATAAAACTCGGTTTTCGCCAGTATTATCCCCTTTAGAGTACAAAAATCAAAAAACTACCACACATTTTTCACTAATTTTTGGCATAAATTTATTAGTTCCGGAGATGTAGATAATCCGATTTAAACCATTTTTACCCATTTATACCCCCATAAAATTCGAATTTCCCAAAATCCCTTCTTAGTGGATCTACACATCGGAAAAAGTGTCTACATAGAAAATGTCAAGACATACAAATTTTTTGAAAATTGGTAAAAATATTTGTGTGGGAAAATTCGAAAATCGGTTTTACGAATAGACCGAATGGACCTAATATAGTATTTTAGGTGTCTAAAATCATTTTCAGAAAATTTGCTTTCCAATGAAACCGGTTTGGAGCTAATCGGTTGAATGGTTTCAGAGTCTATAACGGATATAGGTGGAAACATTTTATATTTATACACAACTAGCTTGACCCGTTGCGCTTCGCTACTCCTGTCGTAGTAAAAATCGGTTTAGCCGTTTAGTAATTATTGTTTAAGAACTAAAGTTACCAATTTTACCAGTTTTCCCCCCTGTTTATCCCTTTCTGGTAAAAGTATTGAAAAAAGTTATAGCCTAATGACGCTTCCAAGTAAGGATCTATATACGTTCCAAATTTCAATAAAATCGATTTAGCCGTTTAGGCATGACGCTCAAACAAACCAACAAATAAACAAACAAGCAAACTTACAGACATTTATATATTTACACCTATCCCTCGATTTGCACGATTGATGCGTTCCTGAAAAAATCGTGTAAATCGAAATGAAAAATGTTTGTATGAGAAATCGTGTAAATCGAAAAAAGACCCAAATACCAATAAATTAAAAAATTTTGTTTAGAAAATTAATTTATTTTAAAGTAAAGTAAATATGTTCCCCCATATTCATAAAAAAATTTCAAGTTAAACAATATTTTAAAGTAAAATTTCCATACAAAATTTGATTTGATTTTAAAACGTTGTTTTAATTTAAAAATTGTATTAGCTTTTGATAGAAAATTCTGCTGTGGCATTACTTTTTAAAATTGTACCGATTCGTTTGTATTGAAGACTTTATCAGGAATGTATTAATTGGCAGCAATAATTTCAGTACATTTTTCGGGATATTTTTTAGACACATCTATATCAGCAGAAGCTTGTTTAACTTTTAATTATAGATTATGCATGGAATGTCTTTGCTTAAATATTTCAAACCAACCATGACGTGATGGTAGCTGATCATTAAGATTTTTTGTAATAGCAATGGTATCAATTGGGATTCGCTTTTGAGTTTAATTTTCTATCCAGATCTTTAGTGGCTTTTCCATATATTCAATTGTAATGTCCCGAACGCATGAAGTTGTACTTAGGCTCATTTTGGTTCCAGCTGCTATACTTTTCCCTATTATGTTTTAATTTTTTATAGATAACAATTTTTGAGAATTGTGCAGAATATATTTACTGAAAAAAATTAAGTTTGGCTAAAATATTTAAAAAAGAATTGTTTAAATTGAGGTAATTTCCACATCCCTCGATTTAAAGGCAAACCAAAAAAATCGTGTAAAAGTGAAATCGTGTAAAAAAAGTATCGTGTAAATCGAGGGATAGGTGTATATGGATTAGTTCTTCTTTGTGTTGAATTTTATATCGACCTGTAATAGATTTCCAATAGCTTTGCATGATTTTCCGGAGCAAAACTTATGGCATATATGGAGATACATTCAATTAATGATCAATGAAAAATTATACAATGCACTTTTATTAGATTTCTGCCTAATTATCTGTGGACACTATCTTATTTCAAACATTTCTGACATTGGGGAAACAATGGGTCGATGTAACCATTTCCAATAAGGTTCTTAACTGCGTTAATAAAATAGATCAATACTCTTTCAGTTTGGTGATCTTCATTTATACCCTTCATCTTTTGTTTATACCCTTCACCACCACAAGTGGTGAATGAGGGTATATATAAGTTTGTCATTTCATGTGTAACATTGAGAAATATTTATCTGAGACCCAACAAAGTTTATATTTTACTGATCTTTATGAAATTATAATTGAGCCATGTCCGTCTGTCTGCCTGTCTGTGTGTCTGTGTAAAACACGCTCACGTCCAATATACACACACAAACTTAGTAGACTTTCCAAAAAAAATTTTATTATTGTCCTAAGCAACTTGGTATTGAAAATCAGCAAAATCGCTACAGTAGAACCAAAGTTATGAAAATGTGAGACAACCTAAAAAAAAATTGATAATAATAAATATCGCTATTGAGTTGAAATTAGACACAAATAATCCCCATGTATACAAAAGTCGCTGCACCGCTGCATTCTATGAAGATCGGTTCATAATTGTTTATAGCTCTCATGCAAGGACCACTTTCGAAAAACACATTAACCTGCATAAATAACTAAAAAATATCAATATCAAACCAAAATTTTACACAGATTTGTTATTTATGTTTTAAAATCATTTTAAAATGAGTTAAGTACTCATAAATCTCTTATAAATATATTTATAATGCTAAAATTCTACACAACTAATACTCTAAATACATATGTATGTATATATAATTATGTATATATGTATTAACTTATGTACTGTAGGTATGTCTTCTTTACAATTATTTGCACTTGCAATGAAATTATGTTGGATTTGTATAAAGAGGTGAGCAATGATAATAAGTGAATTAATTTGCATGCAAAACACATTTACTAATAAATACAATAACAATGGCACAACATGTTGTAAATTATCCATACAAATGTAAATACTTATGATTAAGTAAATACCCAGCAGTTAAGAAAGTAGTCAATGTATCCCTTATAAACAGTAATTGTAACTAATGTCTAATCACTTGGCTAACTTTAATTTATAAATATACTAGCTGACCCGACAGACGTTGTCCTGTCCATATATTAGAAAAAATGTTTGTGTTCGATTTGTGAATTTGTGAGAAGCTGTTTGAATTATGAAAAAATAGTAAAAAGAGACAAACAACGTACTTTTAAATGATAATTTTTATTTATGTAGGTTTGAGGTGTGTTTAAATTACATTTGATTTGAAAATATGTACAATATATGGTGTTATATTTACATTTTGATTGAAAGATCGATGTTCAGGAACCAATTAAAATAAAGAAATACTTTTTTCTGTTGCTTTGCAGTGATATCGTAGTTTCCTTCATTGCAATGCTTTATGATACACGACATTTTTAGTTTTGTTGCCTGGCGCGTAAATAAATAATGCTGATGGTGTTCCGACACGGGAACAGGCGACATACAATTGACCATGCGAGAAGCATGGATTTTCAAGGTTAATGCCGCAAACACGCAATGACTGCCCTTGAGATTTATTAATTGTCATAGCGAATGCAAGCCGTACCGGAAACTGCAATCGTTTAAAATCGAATGGCATGTCGGTCAGAGCCATTGGGATCCGTGGTATCAAAACGTCTTCTCCTTTGTACTTTCCTTTAAGTATTGTTGCTTCGATGACGTTGTTCATCAGGTTTTTTACCGCAAGTCGGGTGCCATTACAAAGACGTGGTTGGTTTATGTTTCGTAACATTATGATTACCGATCCGACTTTCAGTTGGAGATTGTGAGGCGGTAATCCGGGTAATTCCAGCGAGTTTAAAAACTCGGTTGGATAGTTGACAACATCATTTTGGGAAGTAACGGAATCCACCGATTTGTACGTCATCAATTCGACAGCAATTTCACCTTGAATCTTAAAATTCAATTCGTCGACATCAATGTTTTTCGCAGCCAATATAGCACGTTCGCTCAACCAATCATGATTTTTGTAATTTTGTGCAATGTTTGGAAATACCTTTCGGATTAGCTCGGATTTTGATTCGGTGAACTGACAGAAACCGGGGGGAAATTGAATGCAACCGGTCGAAATGTCAACCGGGATTTTGCCGTTGCCAATGTCCAGCAATTGTTTGGAAAATGCTTCTCCAGATTGATCGTTCTGCAGCTCGACACGCATGTTCACAGTCAATTTGAGTTTCTTGAAGTGTTTCCACAAAACGGACGACTTCAAACATGCATTAAGTTCATCGGCTGGCGTTGACCGTGGAATCACTGGCAATGTTTGCCGAAAATCCCCTGCCAACAGAATCATTGCACCACCAAAACGGCTTTGATTGTTTCGTAAATCTTGCAAAGTTTTATCTAATGCCTCCAAAGACTTTTTATGCGCCATTGTACACTCATCCCAAACGATTAGTTTGCTTTGCTGCAAAACTTTGGCCATTGCACTGTTCTTGGAAATGTTGCATGTTGGATTTTCATTGATGTGCAACTTCAATGGCAACTTGAGTGCTGAATGGGCAGTACGACCGCCTTCCAACAACGTAGCTGCAATTCCTGATGAAGCAAGTGCAAGTGCAATATCATTCTGCGAGCGTATCGTGGCCAAAATCAACGCAATCAAAAAAGTTTTTCCAGTTCCACCGGGAGCATCCAAAAAAAAAATTCCTCCAGTTCCATCTTTCACAACTTTCATAAGAGTGTCGTATGCATATTTTTGTTGTCGATTCAACAGTGGAACGTTTGTTCGTACTAATTCCTTCAAGGCATCGCAATCATATTGTATTTCGCGTCGCAACTCTTGATTAAATACGTCGTGCATCGGTCGATTGGTAGCTGCCATGCCTAACTCAGACAATACCTTGTTCGCCATCATCAAGCACATGTCCTCAATTAAAATCAAAGCCTCGTTGTAAATTTCCTCATTCAGTTGCAAATTTGGATTTGATGTTCTAATACGCACCTGATGCAAAATATCATCACACATGGCATCTTTGTATTTGCTCCATAAATCAGTCGGTTTGGATGGGCAGCATGTTGAAACAATTATCGAAAACAGTGTTCGTATTTGATGAGCATTTGATGAAAGCACAGCATCTTCGAGGGTGCATTCCCAATGAGCGTCATTCTCCAACAATCGCAAGCGTTGACATGCTTCTCTATACGTGTCACACAATTCACCATTTATAGTTCTCAAATCTTGGAATGATGTTGGGCCACGAACGTTGACTAATAGCAAACGCAAATAGAAACACTCATCGTTTCTTGGATGAACTGTGTAAATACGACCTAATGCGTTGGTGGAAAATAAATTGGGGAAACCTGGAACAGGATTTCCTTGTTTCCGTCGTTGAAATTTCTTTGTCGATTGATTCCAAGTATAATATCTTGGCATTTCGGAGTATAGTAACGTTCGGGCAAATTCATCGTTCCTGCACATTTCAAAAAATCTGGTCAATGTTGTAGGTGGCGGTCGATCAACTCGTTGTAATACATTCTCCTCAGTAAAGTACACTCTTTGACCATTTTCCAAATGTACGGCTAAATGAATAACAGAAGGATGTGTTTCATGAATGCTAAATGAAAAAATGCGCCAAATTGCTTCGTTACTACTAACATAGCGGCCCATTTGAAATTGAGTGACTTCATCGATGGAATTCTCCGCACTAACTCCAATCACAGCCATGTCACTACCTTTGGTCACATATTTGCAGATGTATTTGATGGATTTCACGGAATGGCAAGATTCGAAGTTGATATGTGCTTTGAATGTTTTGGAGAGTAGTGGCGAATACGGAACAATCCAACGGTTATCAATTTGAATGTCCTGCTGATTCACTTTCACCATTGTTGATCTTCCATTGTCAGCAATTGAACGGCGACGATACAGTGGGTAACCATCATTTCCGGTAATTGTTTCAGCTACTAATGGCCTTGGATAACGCTTCGAACATTTGCCGTCGACCATACACGGAGAAAGGATATTTAATGATCCACAGGGACCATGAATCATGTTTTTAGTAACAACCTCGTGCAAGCCTGGATCTTCTACTTCATCAGGAATTTCAGCTGATATCACATCATCGATTTCATTCGGTCTTATCTTCTCAATCAACCAAATGAGGATATGCGCGCGTGGTAGTCCGCGTTTTTGCCACTCTACTGAATACATCCAGCAGCGCGTCTCGCCGAACACGCGATACTTCACAATGAAATCCATCAGTGATTTTAATTTTTGTTTGAAGACTCTCGCGGTGACGTCATGGCGATCGATGGGTGATTGGCCAGGGAATAATTCTTGCCGAATTTCTATCCACTGTGGATTGCAAGTGAAAGTTATGAATAAATCTGCTGTACCGTAGTGTCGAACGTAGGTTATAGCATCCTGAGCATATTCATGCATATGGCGAGGACTTCCGACGTACGTTGCTGGGAGAATCGTCATCCGGCCGATATTGTGTGCGTTCCCGTCCACATTTATGGCATCTCGAAGGTGTATGTACTCTTCGGAACGCAGTTTTTTCTGGTTCAATCTAATGAATGTCAATCTTTCTGTTTCTATTTTTACATACATATCGACAGCATATTGGTGGAAAAGACGACGACATTTCAATATGTGATTGTCCTCATTTTCACGAACCATCAGTCGAAATGCATAATAGTTCATTGAACTTACTTTTTTGTTTGTTTCAGCGCCTGTACATTAATTTTCGCGTCAATAAAATTAATTGATCTTATAATAGAAAAAATATAGATTTGATATTCACCTGTAAGCGGATTTATCATTTTTATCGAGAAATGATAACCGTCTTCACCTTGCCAAAATATGATTGGATATTGTAACGCATCATATGATCGGTGAGTTTCGTACACACGCTGCTGCTGATTATTTCGTCGATGTAGAACGATATCACGTGATTCCAAATTTTCACCAACGACGACAATGGCGACATCATCAATTGTTGGTGCATTGAAACGTCTTGCGTGTTCTCCCGTAGGAGTCTTATCGGCTCTGATAACAATTTTGTGATTATCAGAGGGCATGCGGTCTAGTGCGGTTTTGAACAATGCAATCAATTGATTGTGTTGATGGAAAAAAGTTTGCAGTTGCTCAACAATTGGTCTTTTTACCGAACTGTTGTATGCACAACGCTGTTCTACTTCTTGTGGAGCATTGCCCATGAAGTAAATCTGCAGAAATTTATAGTCAGCACCCGGAACTGGCAAAAGCGAACCTGCTCGATGATATATTTGACCTTGAATCTGTAATGTTTAATTTACATAAGAAAACAAAATAAAATGCTGTAAGTGGTGAAATTACCTTGAAAGTAGGCATGAAATTATCCCGAATCACATTTGTTGCGCCAAATGAAGTCATTTGGAAACAATTGTTGTAGTTCTGGATTTGTGTTAGGAAATGCTTGGAATGAGCTCCTGTTCCAGAAACCAATGAGAGCAATGGCTCTGGTGGTGGAATCAACGGTGTCAATTTCACTTTGCCACTTGCGCAACACAATCCAGGAGTTTCATTTTTATATTTCAATGCCTTACAATGTGGGCACACAACGCTCATCGAACCAATAGCAACGGAATGGTCTGCACTGTAATCGACTGTCCTGTTGTAATGAAATGCAGCTCGATGAGTATTTAACGCAACATTTGTTTCTCTTCTTGCACGTACATTTGAATTAATTATCACTCGGTTGGATTCTATAGAACGATTGTGTCTCATTCGATGCATATCTACTTCGTTTGCATATTCTCTTTCTTCTTGTGTACGTGCAGAACGTGTTTGTGATAATCGATTTCGTTCAATTTCATTTCGCTCTTCGAGTTGTTCCGCAGTTTGATTAGATCGAAAATACGCTTGATTTGAAGCATTGCGAGTTCTGCGACCTAAATTGCTCCTTCTTATTGGCGGCATTACAATGCGATAGAATTTATTGACTTTGCTCTTACCTTTTAACCGTTTATAACTTCAAAACCCACAGTCTATAGTAGGTTAATCTATAAATTTGTTTGAGGTAACACGATTTAACTTATTTCAATTAATGAATTGATTGCAATGTACTTACAATGGAATCTTAATTCAAAAAAAAAACTTATCACCGTTAGTTAACTTTTTTAGAAACACTTTAAACTTTTTTTAATTCACAATTAACAATTGCACTTATTTTATTTTTCGTCCACCGATTAATTTGATTAACAATTTGACAATAAGCAGTCAATCAACATTTGCACAAATAAATTGGAATGTAAATAAAAAAGTAACGGTATTTTCGGACAAATCGCGAAACAATACAAAAGTAATAACAAATGAGTTATTTACAACATAAGAATATCCTAGCAAAAACTTTACTTACAAATAAGCCGAAAAATAAGGAGAATTTGACAAATCGGAGCAGCCGTTTTCCGATTTTAGATAAATCGAAAAAAGTGGGCGTAAAAGTGGGCGTGGTAAATTTTTCTTTCAGTAAAAACTTAAATTAGATTACTACGATCATTTAAATAAAAGATTAGCCATATCGGTGCAGCCGTTTTCCGATTTTAGATAAATGGAAAAAAGTGGGCGTAAAAGTGGGCGTGGTCAATTTTTCTTTCCGTAAAAACTTAAATTAGATTACTACGATCATTTAAATAAAAGATTAGCCATATCGGTGCAGCCGTTTTCCGATTTTAGATAAATGGAAAAAAGTGGGCGTAAAAGTGGGCGTGGTCAATTTTTCTTTCAGTAAAAACTTAAATTAGATTACTACGATCATTTAAATAAAAGATTAGCCATATCGGTGCAGCCGTTTTCCGATTTTAGATAAATGGAAAAAAGTGGGCGTAAAAGTGGGCGTGGTCAATTTTTCTTTCCGTAAAAACCTAAGTTGGACTATGACGAACATTTCAGTAAAAAAATTGTCCAAATCGGTCTAGCCGTTCTCAACTGATGCAATTACCAACGAACGACAATTGATTTTTATTTATATAGATTTTGGTTCATTTAATATGTACACTTAGTCGCAAAACTCTACATACGATATCGGCATTTCATTTAATTTGAAAATAATTTTAACCATAGAAAGAACTCTTCAACTAATAGAGATAACCTACACATGTAAGCGCTTTTTTTTGTAGATATTCATATTTTAAATTTCAGCTCATTCGGATGATAAATGGATTTTTGGCGATGTAAAAAAAAAGAATTGAGACCCGAGGTGACCAATTGGATGAAAAAGTTGGTTTTTCATTTCTAAATTTTAAAATTTTCTACTGTAAATAGTTTAAATGTAAAAACCGACAAATAATTGTCGGTTAGAAAACCACGAAACTCTACTTTATACATCCCATGTAATCTAGCATCAATACTACAGGCACTTAAGTAATCTAGAGCGTAGTCACTTTAAATGTTTATGTTGTACTGAATTTTTTATATAAATTGTGTTGATATATTCCTCATACAGCTTATTTGCTTTTTGCTTAAATATACTTACATCTCGTGTCACCTAGCTTGAATGCAATTGTCACTTAAGTGTCTAAAGTGTTAAAATAACTAATGACGTAGCTATGGAAGTAACTAGTTCCCACCCTAAATTATGGGTAAAATCACTAGTTAGGGACTGTCTCCTAGAACTGTTGGTATAAACAGTTGTATCTCATTCGTATGTATGTATATATGGAGGCGTGCACGCAGAAACACACACCCACACGTTAAGTGCATATTGTTACAATTACATTAAATAAACAAACAAATACACTCACACATATTATATAATTAAAGTAAATATGTACTGAATTTGACTCATGCTCTCAAAGCAACTCAATTATCCTTAATCATATGTGAAATGCATACTTTAAGGCGCACACATGCATTCAAGTGCAAGAGATGAACGAACGATTTATTGTGAATTTGCTTGCGATAATATGCCAAGCATTCCTATATACAAAATGAACGGCCTATAAATACATTTTAGATATATAATTTAAATATTATGGTTAAATGTCTACCAGTTTATATAAATAAGAGCCAGTATGTTGAGTGAAAATTTTACAATTGATGTTATTGTTACAATAATACTCGTAGAACACAAGCATATTTTTCTCAAACGTCATAGTCGCTCATGTTAGAGAAAGTGTGGAATGAAAGAAACGTTTTTTCCTTCAAGCATCTTGAGTTATAGGCAAAGGATCGATGTTTGAGTAGACTTTTAATTTAGAAGAGAAAAGTTCAAGTAGTAACCCAACAAACCAAATGACTTGAGAAAAATATTATAATAAGCTTACCAACACAAGCCTTCAGCTTGAAAAAGACTTTAGAATATACTGAAAAAGGTTATCGTAACAATTGTAGAAAAATCAAAACGAAATCCTCGTGAAAATATTATATATGCATGATTACTATAAGCTTATCCTTGTAATTGTAGAATAAGCTTACGAAAATAATATTGTATTAACTATTGTATAGAAAAGCTTATTCGTCTCAATATTTTTAAAAGCTTTTTTATATACCTTATTGTAATATAATTTGGTGTTAAAAAACAAAAATCTTTATTTTTTTCTTTTAATTTTATTTAACTACTAATATTATATTATTCATTATTTATTATTTATGTAGTTTTATTATTATTATAGTTTTTTCGTGGCTTAATGCGATTTTTAGCGAACTGGAAGTACGTTCGGGTGTCTTTAATAAATTGGTCCTTGTACGACCCACTGACAAAGCTGCATCTATGAAATGTAGAAATTTTATGATTATTTTTTTTTAATTAAAATGTTTTATTTAATTTACTTTTTATTGCTTTTGTTGTGCTTAGATTTCGAACACTTTTCTTGGTGTCACTACCTTTTCAGCATAGTTATTCACTTAATTCGTCCGTTAAAGTTTCCTCCAACAATTTTTTTATAAAACTTGGTGCCTTGGAAACCACTATCCGTTTATTTTCCTGAAAAATGGTTTTCATATACATAATTTATAGGCTGCAAATAGAACTTACAAAAGAAGGAAAGTTTACGCCGTTTTCTTGTAGACGTGTTTCAAAATCAATGAACACCTTCATTTCTTTTACTAGCACTTACACATTCAATATTATTTCCTCCAATTCACTTTTTTTATACCCTCCACCACCACAAGTGGTGAAAGAGGGTATATATAAGTTTGTCATTCCGTGTGTAACATTGAGAAATATTCATCTGAGACCCAACAAAGTATATATATTATTGATCCTTATGAAATTCTAAGTCGATTGAGCAATGTCCGTCTGTCTGTCTGTCCGTCTGTCTGTCCGTCTGTCTGTCTGTCTCTGTAAAACACTCTCACGTCCAAAATACATAAGAAAAATTAATGAAATGTATACCAAAATGTTTATAATTTTTCTAAGCAGTTTGGTATTGAAAATCAGCAAAATCGCATTGGTAGAACCAGGGTTATGGATCAAAATGTAAGACAACCTCCATTTTGATAACTGTCACATGCTTTTTGTGACTTTGGGTAAATTCATTGCAGAGAATACTATGAAATTTTTCACTAATTATTTATATGATAAAAGGACAATTCTGTTGAAAATGGAAAGAATCGGTCCATAATTTCTCGTAGCCCCCATACAAATTTCTTCCCGAAACATGGTGCTATGATATATAAATGCCCATAGAATTGCAGTATCCAAACAAAATTCAGCAAAACTATGTTTAGTGCAAACAGAAATCGCGAGACTAATTTTTTGTTTGGATCGGGCACTATTTGAACATAGCCCCCATATAAAGATTACTTCCGAAAATCATTTAAATACACTTAAATATATTATATATATCGGTATCAGGTTGAAATTGAACTTGCATAATCCCCATGTACATGAAAATCGCTGTAGGGAATTTCATGAAGATCGGCCCATAATTGGTTATAGCTCCCATATAAGGACCACTTCTAAAAAAAAACACATTAATATTCATAAATATCTGAAAAATATCGTTATCGAATTAAAATTTTACAGAGATCGGTAGTATTAATTCACAAATAATACTACTAGATTGTGTGAAGATCGGTTCATATTTGAGAATAGCTCCCATATAAGGTCCATTTCCGAAAAATACTTAAATACTTATAAATCTCTTATAAAATATTCTATCTGGTTAAATTTTGCAAATAAATATTTCCCACATATAAGAAAATCGATGTGTTGAATTTTATGAAGATCGGCAGATAATTGGTCATAGCTCTCATATAAGGACCACTTCCGAAAAACACATTAACTTCTTCTATAAATATTTTAAATATATGGATATCGAACTAAAATTATATACAGATCAATATATTGTATCCAAACAGTATACTACTGGGTTTTGTGAATATCGGTCCATATTTGACCATAGCACCATATTAGCTCCATTTCCGATAATCACAATAATACCCTTACAACTCTTGTAAATAATGTTATGGAGAAAAATATCAAGCAAAATAGGCCTCAAATACATAGAAATCACGTTAAAATATTTAAAAAATACATTATCGCATATATACACTCATATCGGTAAAAAATGTAACAGATATAAGTTTCAAGTAGATTTGGTGAGTATGGGTTCATAATTATATATATATAAGGCTCGCATCCGGAAAATTCATTAGAACAGAACAAAAATATACTTTTGAAGTTTGACTAAATATAGTTGTTTACCCTTGTTTATACTATTTTACTTCACTTGTGGTGAAAAAGGAAAATGTGGAGCCAACCGGTAATGTTAACCAATTATTAAGTATATAAATTGTTAAATAGTACATTTTGTTCCTATTATAAAATTATAGACTCTGTAGGAAATGGTAGGAATATGTAGTTATTTTAATTATAAATTGTTTAATTAGATAACATTTTTATATATTTGAAATAAAATATCTTCTGCGTAAACTAGTTTTTCTAACAATATATAAAATACTACTATATTACTATATTTTAAATAAACTTTTATTTTGTTTAAGAAAGTGGTTTTATTGAAGAAAGTACATAATTTATATATAGTCCAAAATGTGTATTATATCAGGATTCATATATAATCCATAAAGTGGCTTAAAAAAGAAATTCGGTTATAGTCCTAATTCGCTTATAGTCCACAAAAATTGTGCAACTGTATTTGTAGACTATAAGCAAAAACTACTGTATTACATTAACATTCTACCAATCTTCATAATCGGAGCTAAGTCCTAATAACAAACACTGAATATGGATATTAGAGTGTTTATACCAATGTAATTTCTATAATTTTCATCTAATTTAGGTGGAGGGTATTTAAGATTCGGCATAGTCGAATATAGCACTCTAACTTGTTTTAACATTGGTTCCTGGATTCATACAAAAATTAGCTAACAGGTTGTTATTTGGAACTCGAGTGCCAAGGTTTATATTGGACCAAATCCGGGTAAACAGTTTGGTACTATTATTAAAACATATTTTTTCTTGGCCACATTAACACAGATTTTAATCGTTTGAGACATGTCTGTAGCATAAACAATTTTAGCAAAATGGAATATTTTTAAATTTCAAACTTGAGGGGTGTTCAAGGAGGAAAAGGGAAATTGGTACTTTTCTCCTAATGGTACTTTTTTAATCTTTTAATTTATTTCACTTATCGACATTAAAGTTAGCTGATGTGTAGCTGAGTAAAGTTAGTGTTAGGAATAGGAGATAATATTTATGTACCAAAATGTGAGAACTGAACTATGAGTACTCTTTTTGAATTTTGTATAACAATGGACTTAGAAACATGAAATTAAGCATATATGGTCCTAAGTTAGTTTGAATTCTAGGGGGAGACTTTTTGGTACATTTTCTTTATACTAATGGTACTTTTAATAATTTCTTCACTAATGAACCTACTATATTACTATATTTTAAATAAACTTTTATTTTGTTTAAGAAAGTGGTTTTATTGAAGAAAGTGCATAATTTGTATATAGTCCAAAATGTGTATTATATCAGGATACATCTATAATCCATAAAGTGGCTTAAAAAGAAATTCGGTTATAGTCCTAATTCGCTTATAGTCCACAAAAATTGTTCAACTGTATTTGTAGTCTATAAGCGAAAACTACTGTATTACATTAACATTCTACCAATCTTCATAATCGGAGCTATGTCCCAATAACAAACACTGAATATGGATATTAGAGTGTTTATACCAATGTAATTTCTATAATTTTCATCTAACTTAGGTGGAGGGTATTTAAGATTCGGAATAGCCGAATATAGCACTCTAACTTGTTTATATTCTTCTTTTTACTTGTGGTGAATAAGGATAATGTTGATCCAATCGGGTAATGATAACCAATTATTAGGTACATATATAAATTGTTAAATGTCATACGTTATAATAGGAATAAATGACAAACGCTGTTCCAAATGGTAAGAATCTGTAGTTAAAGTATCTTCTGCTTAAACTAGTCTTTGTTAAAATTGTTATATTATTTCATATATTTATTTAATAGTATTTCAATAACATTGTTTTAATCCTCATAGTAGGAGCGCACTTCTAATAACAAATACTTCTACAACTCTCTTCATATTTAGGTGGAGGGTATTTAAGATTCGCCACGGCCGATTATATTACTCTTACTTGTTACATACAATGTGCTAACATATTTAAATTTAGACACATGATGTATTTCTACCCTAATTATAGTAGGAGAAAAGTTACCAACTAAACCCCCTGTCTATACTTGACATATATTTATCATAACAATTAATGACGTTTCTTGTTAAGACAAAATTGTCTGAGCAAAAGCACTAACAATTTTGAAGCAATAATACTAATAAATGGAGAACGTTTATCATGATAAAAAAATTTATCAGGTATAGGAATATTCAGGGAAAATTTATTACAGTGCAGAAAAAGTAATTTGTTTATGAAAATGTTATATTTTCGGTCACAGTGAAACTTTCTGTGGAAATGACAATATGTTTTGATCGGTAAAATGGCTGATTCTAAATTTTTTTTCGCTTTTAATATCAATTTTAAAACTAGGAAAATACTTTGCTGAAATACTATATTTCTCCACTTGATTAAAAGTCAACTAATTTATCTTTGATCGCGGAGAATACATTAATATTCAATTTTTAAAAACTATTGACATTTCACATTTCCCTTATACAGTAATGCTGGTCAAAAAGTACGTTTGTTTGAAAATCCATTATAAATCTTTGAAGAAATAAAAGTCATAAAAATTCATTGTAAGAAGAAAGATATTTAAAAATGAGACATTTACACAACATGATGTCAAAAACAAACAACATTGTTAAATCGAAAAAAAAAAATTGCAAATTGAGCGTTTAAATGACAATACATACATACAATTTCGGTTTTAGTTTCTGCCTTTACTTTGGTTACTTTTTTTCCCATCGTTTCAGACCATTTTTGTTTTCTTCTACTTGTATCTTCTTTATTTCTATGTAAACGTATTTTTCCATTTACATTCCATTGTAAACAATGTTGCTTAGAGCAAGAAATAAAAAATCATAAAAAAATGGAAAAAAATAAAACTTTGAATTACAATTGGGAGAGAAGAATATCGATAGGATAGGGAACAGAATGTCCATAACATATGAATACAATTTGCCAAAAAAAAAAAAAAAAAGGAAAGACATTTTAGCCGGCCATGGCAGAGGAATATTACAATGTAAAAAAAAAACAACAAAAAATATGTATGAAGAGAAAAACTTACTTCAACGATAAACAGTCCTTTTATTGGTTTTATTGCTAAACTATAGATGGGAAATAATCTTAAACTTTACAAACAACAATACAACAACAAAGAAAAACTAATTTTTTTTGTGAGCTTGGGAAATTTGAGTTTTTTTTCATCTAAAATAAATATAAATATTGAAACCTATTACATTTAGCCATCCCTATTCAGCCAGGGGACACCCACTTTTATGTATATTGATCAAATAAAATACAAACATTGTTAGATTGTAACGAGAAAATCTGCAAAACATTTTCTTTTCTAAACGTTTTGTAGTTTTCAAATTTGATTAGTCTTCCTTATTATTTGTTTATTTTAACAATATCAATTTTTCTATTAAACTTTTTTACAGTTTTTCATTCAGAAACTTCAACTGCATATGTTTATTGAGAAAAGTCTTAAAACGTTTTCAATATTATTGGAAGATTACATGTGGACTTTTATTTGGTAATTTTATAAAAATTATTGTACTCAATAAATGGTTTATAACGAATTTGGTAGGCAGAAATATGTCAGTTAAAATTACAGATATGTAGTAAAACATGGCAGTGGGTCTTTGATGTTGTGGGCTGTATGTTAGATGCAGAACCTGGCAATCTTGAATTTATTGCAAGTACAATGAACAGCCGAGACTACTTACAAATTTTAAAAGAGAATTTGAAAGTAAGTGCTGAAAATTTAGGTCTTGTAACTCCATGGGTTTTTCACCAAGACAATGACCCAAAGGACACCGTAAGAATTGTTAAGGAGTGGCAATTGTATAACGTGCTTAAGCTCTTAAATTGACCTCCGCAATCTCCAGACCTTAAGTTTCATGCTAAAGGAAATCACAAGACTAAATTTTTCGTGGATCGGTCCATATTCGACCATAGCCCCCATATAAAGTTCACTTCCGAAAATCACTTAAATAAGCATAAATTTCTTATAAATCTCGGTATCAAGTTGAAATTCCACATAAATAATCCCCATATATACCAAACTCGCTGTACCGAATTCTATGAAGATGTGCCCATAATTGGTTATATTCCCATATAAGGACCAACACATTTACCTGCATAAATATCTAAAAATTATCAATATCAAATTCAAATTTTACAGAGATCCGTTATTGATATTTTAAAATCATACTACAGGATTTTGTGAATATTGGTCCATATTTGACACACAGCTCCCATATAAGGTTCACTCCCGAAAATCACTAAAATAATCATAAATTTCTTACAAAATTTCACAGAAATTAGTTTCAAGTAGACAGAAATCATACTGCTTGATTTTGTGATTATGGGTTCATAATTATATAAAAGTCTAATATCCGGAAAATTCATTAAACGTGAATATATATTAAAATTTTGTGATACAACTCATGTCCATATGCAAATTTTAAAACTTTGTCTAAATATATCTGTATCCTCTTTTTATACCCTTCACCTTCGTGAGAAGGGTATATATAAATTTGTCATTCCGTTTGTAATTTCCTCAATATAATTTTCCGACCCTATAAAGTATATATATTATGGATTCTTATAGATAGCGGAGTCGATTTAGCCATGTCCTTCTGTCTGTCTGTTGAAATCAATTTTCTGAAGACCCCAGATATTTTCGGATCCAAATCTTCAATACTTCTGTCAGACATGCTTTCGAGAATCAGCAAAATCCGTCCATAAATAAAGGAGATATGAGCAAAAATCCGAGACAACCTCTGAAAATTTCATCAAAAAAAGACAATTTATTGCATGCTTTGACAAAAAAGCAACAAAACGTACATATGTTTGGATGTGTGTTGGCTTCATTGCTTTGCGTATTTTGTTTTTGTTTTTTTTTTTTGGTGTTTTGTTTCGTTTGGCGTTTTTATACCCTCCACCACCACAAGTGGTGAAAGTGGGTATATATAAGTTTGTCATTCCTTGTGTAACATTGAGAAATATTCATCTGGGACCCAACAAAGTATATATATTATTGATCCTTATGAAATTCTAAGTCGATTGAGCAATGTCCGTCTGTCTGTGTAAAATAATCTTTCATCCAAAATACATAAGCAAAATTAATGAAATGTATACCAAACTGTTTACCATTTTTCTAAGCAGTTTGGTATTGAAAATCAGCAAAATCGAATTGGTAGAACCAGGGTTATGGATCAAAATGTAAGACAACCTCCAAAAATTTTGTTTATTTTCACATGTTTTTTGTGACTTTGGGTAAATTCATTGCAGAGAACACCATGAAATTTTGCACTCATTATTTGTATGATAAAAGGACGAATTCTGTTGAAAATGGAAAGAATCGGTTCATAATTTCTCGTAGCCCCCATAAAAATTTCTTCCCGAAATATGGTGCTATGGTATATAAATGCCCTTAGAATTGCAGTATCCATACAAAATTCAGCACAACTAAGTTTCGTGCAAACAGAAATCGCGAGACCGGAAATTTTTGGACCGGACACTATTTGACTATAGCCCCCATATAAAGTTTACTTCCGAAAATCATTTAAATACACTTAAATATCTTATATATATCGGTATCAAGTTGAAACTCGACTTGCATAATCCCCATGCACATGAAAATTGCTGTAGGGAATTTCATGAAGATCGGCCCATAATTGGTTATAGCTCCCATATAAGGACCACTTCCAAAAAACACATTAATTTTCATAAATACCTCAAAAATATCGTTATCGAATTAAAATTTTACAGAGATCGGTAGTATTATTTCACAAATGATACTACTAGATTGTGTAAATATCGGTCCATATTTGACCATAGCTCCCATATAATGTCCATTTCCAAAAATTACTTAAATACTAATAAATCTCTTATAAAAGCTTCTATCTGGTTAAAACTTCATATAAATATTTCCCATATATATGAAAATCGATGTGATGAATTTTATAAAGATCGGCCAATAATTGGTCATAGCTCCCATATAAGGACAACTTCCGAAAAACACATTAACCTCTATAAATATTTTAAATATATCGATATCGAACTAAAATTGTATACAGATCAATATATTGTATTCAAACATTATACTACTGGGTTTTGTGAATATCGGTCCATATTTAACTTAGCACCCATATTAGCTTCATTTCCGATAATCACAATAATACCTATAAAACTCTTGTAAATAATGTTATGGAGAAAAATATCAAGCAAAATAGGCCTCAAATACATAGAAATCACGTTAAAATATTTAATTATATATTCCAAATAAGTCGCACATCCGAAAAATACATTATCGCATATATACACTCATATCGGTAAAAAAATTTATCAGATATAAGTTTCAAGTAGATTTGGTGACTATAATTATATATATTAGGCTCACATCCGGAAAATTCATTAGAACAGAACAAAAATATAATTTTGAAGTTTGACTAAATATATTTGTTTACCCTTTTTTTTACTCTTTTACTTCACTTGTGGTGAATAAGAAAAATGTTGAGCTAATCGGTAATGTTAACCAATTATTAAGTATATAAATTGTTAAATAGTACATTTTATTCCTATTATAAAATTATAGACTCTGTTGGAAATGGTAGGAATATGTAGTTATTTCAATTATAAATTGCTGAATTAGATAACAGTTTTATACATTTCAAGTAAAATATCTTCTGCGTAAACTAGTTTTTCAAACAATATATAAAATACTACAATATTTTAAATAAACTTTTATTTTGTTTAAAAGAAGTGTTTTTATTGAAGGAAGTACATAATTTGTATATAGTCCAAAATGTGTATTATATCAGGATTCATATATAATCCATAAAGTGGCCTAAAAATAAATTCGGTTATAGTCCTAATTCGCTTATGGTCCACAAAAATTGTGCAACTGTATTTGTAGACTATAAGCGAAAACTACTGTATTACATTAACATTCTACCAATCTTCATAATCGGAGTTAAGTCCCAATAACAAACACTGAATATGGATATTAGAGTGTTTATACCAATGTAATTTCTATAATTTTCATCTAATTTAGGTGGAGGGTATTTAAGTTTCGGTATAGCCGAATATAGCACTCTTACATGTTTTTTCTCAGATTTTTTATATTGATGAAATCTATAAACGTACCAGGTTTCATTTCGGTACGGCTTTTCAAAAGCGAGTTATGACTTTTTTCCGGCTAGATTGAGCATTTGCACCACTGTGGGTCGTGGTTGTTGTACAATTGTCCTCATGTAATGCAGACATCGACCCCATCGAAAATCTTTGGAGCTACCTCGATAATAAAGTGAGACAACACCATCTTTCCTCTAAGTAGGAATTGAAAAGAGTTCTCACTAAGGAATGGGAAAATATTGATCCCACTGTTTGCCGCAAACTAGTGGAAAGTATGCCTGAGAGATCATAAATGTTTATTCAAGCAAAAGGATTGCATACAAAGTATTGATTTTTATGGTATTGTTACTCTTTTAGCACACCATGTTAAATGTACGAGTTTGGCTTTTAAAGGATTTTTTTTGTTAATTCTTATTTACCGTGTTATTTAAATGGTTTTACTTTTATTTTACATATGAATTGAATAAAGAATTACATAAGCTACAAGCCTCCCAAACACACTTTTTATATAACTCTAACGGGTAAGCCGGAATTAAGAGATATATAAAAAATTTCATACTGTACGAGTTTGGCTTTGAGCCACTGTAAATTGAAATACATAATGAAACAAGTTAGAGTGCTATATTCGGCTATACATATAGTAGTATTTTATATATTGTTAGAAAAACTATTTTACGCAGAAGATTTTTTATCGATATGAGTGTATATATGCGTTAATGTATTTTTCGGATGTGCGACTTATTTCGAAGATATTGTAACGACAGGTTTTTCCACCTTACGCTGGGGTAGAGCTCGCGGCTCCCAGGGTTCGTTACAAAAATTTATTTTAAGCCAGGGGATTAAAAAGACAGTTTCTTTTTCTTATAACGTTATAAATCGTACTTTATTTTATACACTAACACAACACTTTATTATGACGTTAGCCACCGACAGACGTAGTACACTGTTACGAAGAGGGGGGCACGGCGATGACGGGGAAAGGCTTCCCGTAGTACTCTTTCACGGAGGTACGGCGATGACGGGGAAAGGCTTCCCGTAGTACTCTCTCACGGAGGTACGGCGATGACGGGGAAAGGCTTCCCGTAGTACTCTCTCACGGAGGTACGGTGATGACGGGGAAAGGCTTCCCGTAGTACTCTCTCACGGCGGTACGGCGATGACGGGGAAAGGCTTCCCGTAGTACTCTCTCACGGCGGTACGGCGATGACGGGGAAAGGCTTCCCGTAGTACTCTCTCACGGCGGTACGGCGATGACGGGGAAAGGCTTCCCGTATATACTCTCTACGTCTTAGGCCGCAGGGATTCTCTCCGTTGACCGCGGCACCACCACGGGCGTCAACAAGAGGGAGTACCGGAGTGGGAAGATGATTGAGTAAGCTGGGCACGGGTATAACCACAGAATCCCACCAATACTCAATTACCACAGTTTTATTAGGTGGCAGAGGTATAACCCCTTCTCCGACTAATAAAACCTTTAGTAAATCTCACCAGAAAAAAAGGCAAACTACGAGAGTGGGTATAACCGCTATTCTCGGAGTTTGAGATATTATTTAATTGTAAGAGGTATAACCCCTAAACAGCTAAATAAGATCTTACCTCTTCGCCGGCTGCTGGCTGACTGCCTGATTATTCACAAATGTTCTCCTTTTATAGGGCAGATCAACCATGCATACATACACAGTAGTTAAAACACAGCGGTGTAACTGTACCATGGTTGCAAACTAAGTGTACTGATATTTGTTTTGTTTTCCCTACTTACTACTAGGTGGCGTTACTTAAACTAAATACAAATAACGTTTAGACAAATTTAAATAGTAACCAATACAAACTAATGTTTATACAAATTTGAATACAAATTTGAATAAAAAAATAAAAAAAATATAATTCACTTATTTCTTAAATTACTGTGAGGCAAAAACAAGTGCCCACGACTTTTGCTCGTCACATTGCCTCTCTTCTCAAAAAAACAAACAAATGACCAATTACCAGATGTCGACGCTGTAACTTCCACTCCTGTTTATTGCGATTCGGTATTTAATGCCATCTTCCGCCTTTACAAATTTTAGCCTCTGGGACGGCTTGCGTCTCTTAAGAGTCACTTCAATGGCACGTGTCACCGCATTCGGTAGTTCTAGATGGTTCTGGTCACTTCCTTTAACAAAGTCTGTTGCACCAAAGATTCCATCTGCCGGAATTGGGGAACTATTTCCAACCGGTGTTGATGGCATAGTAACGGATGACTTGGATATTGGCGCATCAATTGATAGACCCGGCGATGAAGGCCATGTTGAAATCGGCGCTGTTGGAGTTGGTGACGTTGGTGCTTTACTCGGTGTCCGAGAACTTGACGGTGACGATGATGACGACGTTGTTGAAGACGGTGATGAAGATGATGATTTTGAAGAAGTTGACGATGATGAAGATGAGGATGACGATTTTGAAGAAGTTGATGATAATGAAGATGAGGATGCCGATTTTGAAGAAGTTGAAAGGGGAGTGGTCAGTTTTTCGAAACAGCTTACCCTTGGTGGTGTAACTTCTGTATTTTTCAATACAAACTTGGGTGGTGACTCTATTTTTTTCTTTTTATTTCAGTAGTAAGACTAGATTTAAATAAAATAGATAAGAAAGAAAAAAAACTATTAATTGGTTTAATCAGTGGGTACTACATTAAGTAAATAACATATAAGTTCAAATTGTATAAGGTTTTAATTCGCTAACGTGTGTCCTACGGGGTTCTCTATCTTTACAATTCTCTAGTTCTACTATTACGGGGGATACAAATCCTTTAATGAGGTATGGACCTCCAAATTTCGGGGCCAACTTGGCTGCGAAATTTTCACAAGCTTTAGACAGGGGATGTTGTCGCACCAACACGAGATCCCCAACCTTGGGTCTCCAAGACCGACGTCGTAGGTTATAATGACGCTGTTGATCTAGGGACGCGGACATGAGGTTTCGCCTCACTAATTCGAAGATTTCTTTCATCCCCTCAGCCCGTACATCGGGGTGTGGGTTATGAGCGCCGGTTCCTACCGTAACTTCGTCGTAGAGTGCTTTTGGTAACCGGGGTTCTCGTCCTTGGGTAAGGTATGCTGGAGAATAACCCGTGGCCTCCGATGTGCTGGTGTTTATTGCCAACATTATTTCGGGTAGGAAATCATCCCATTTGTTGTGTCGATTGTCAGCAAATTGTGCGAGCATTGTTTTTATGGTTCGATTTGCACGTTCCGTGGGGTTTTCCTGAGGGGTGTAAGGGGCAGTACATTGCTGTGTCACACCATATTCAGCCAAACATTTCCGGAAAATGTGTGATGTGAACTGCGTACCGTTGTCGGTAATAATTACCTTCGGCACCCCATATCTGGCAACGATACGTTCTCTAAATGCCTTCACGAGACTTTCAGATGTAGCCTTACGAAGCGGTACAAGCTCACACCATTTGGAAAACCTGTCTATGAACACAAGAAGCATCGTACAGCCATGCTTTGAACGGGGTAAAGGGCCTACAAAATCAGCGCATATTGTCGCCCACGGTTCCTCGGGAATTCGGGTCAGCATTTCGCCGGCAGGGCGTTGTTGGCTAACCTTATGACGTTGACACGATTCACACTTACGGACATATCGGCTAATGTCTCTAAACATTCCAGGCCAGTAATAACGAGCAGCAATCCTATTGCTTGTTTTGCGTATACCAAGGTGACCTGCCGCCGGTATGTCATGGTTTTCTTGTAGTACACGGCTTCTTAGAGGACTCGCAACACAAAGTTTCCATGGGTTAGAGTCATCATCGTTGAGACTACGTGGAAAATGACGATACAGTTGACCATTAATAATACTATAATCAGAGTATTTTTTTGGTGATTCCGCCACTTCTTTCTTGCGTTTTTCGAGCCAAGGGCACATATTCGAGATGGGGTCAGTGTTTATAACATTCAGGGTATCACACGGTTGACGAGATAGGGCATCGGCAACGACATTTTGTTTCCCCTTACGATACTGCACGGTAAAATTAAATTGTTGTAATTCGAGTGCCCACCGAGCTAGGCGTCCAGTAGGACTCTCGATTGAATTCAGCCACTTTAAAGACAGGTGATCTGTTATAATGATGAATTTATAACCTTCTAGGTAGGATCTCATTTTCCTTACACCCCATATTATGGCAAGACACTCCTTTTCAGTGGCAGAATAATTCTTTTCTGCTTTATTCAGGTGGCGGCTAGCATATGCAATGACTCTTTCAGCTCCGTCCAGCTCTTGTGTAAGGACAGCTCCGATTCCATAATCGCTGGCATCTGTCTGGAGGGTGAATGTTTGATTAAAGTCCGGACATGCTAGTACCGGTGCAGTTGTTAATTTCTCCTTCAGTAGATCGAACGCTGTCTGATGGGATTCTCCCCACTTCCAGTGTTTTCCCTTTTTTAATAATTGTGTGAGAGGGTGGGAGATCTTGGCGAAGTCTGGCACGAATCTTCGGTACCAGGAAGCAACTCCCAGGAAACGTCGGATTTCTTTTATATTTCGCGGAGGTTTCATTTCCTTTATGGCAGCTACCTTGTCCGGATCAGTATGAATACCATTTCCGCTGACGACGTGGCCGAGATACCTTGTTTCACGTTTGAAAAATTCGCACTTTTCGGGATTAATTTTTAAATTTGCAGCAATTAACCGGCGAAATACTTCCTTAAGATTTCCTAAATGTTCTTCAAGTGTTCTTCCGATAACTATGATGTCATCTAGATACGCAAAGGCGTAAGGTTCCATGTCTGGTCCAATAACGCTGTCTAGAGCTCTTTGGAATGTGGCAGGAGCGGAGTGCAAGCCAAATGGCATTACACGCCATTGATATAAACCACGGCCTGTTACGCCAAATGCCGTAAACTTCTTACTATTGGCTTCCAAAGGAATTTGCCAATAACCATCTTTTAGATCTAGACTACTAACGTAGTTTGCATTTCTAAGTCTGTTCAAAATTGTATCTATTCTAGGTAATGGATAAGCATCGGGTACTGACCTTAAATTTAGTTGACGGAAGTCCATGCATACTCTCCAGCTACCATTCTTCTTCTTAGCAAGGGTTATAGGGAAACTATAGGGGCTGGTGGAAGGTTCTATACATCCTTTGGCAATCAACATATTTACTTCCGCATCTATGATAGCTTGCATAGCAGGATTTCTTTGGGCATATCTGATTTTTATCGGGCGATCATCTTTCATAATTATTTTGTGTGTTGCTATATTTGAGAGCCCAGAAAGTGTACTGAATTTCGGCAGCTCGGTTTCCAGAAAAGATTTAATAACTTGCTGCTCTTCAGGACTATGTTCTGGAATAGTACGATATCCTCCATTTTCGGAATGGGTAATGAGTTCAAGCGGCTGTTCTCCGCTGTCAGAGGGTTCCGTTGAGGTACTTCTAAACTCACAATTCAAGCTCAATCCAGCACAATTTATCGTTGTATTAAAGGTTCGTAGAAACTCTAGGCCTAATATCATTTCTTCAAAAAAGTCTGGCATTATATAAAAAATGCACATTTTTGTTGTATTCCCGAAGGTGACACTAACTTGTACGCCTTCCGAAATTTGCTTTCGTGTTCCGTCTGCCAATATTACTTCCAGCTCTTCGTTTACCTTCTTGAGGTCACCTTCAAATTGGCTTATAAAATCGGCTCTTATAAAGTTTCTGGTTGCACCAGTATCTATTGTAGAGGTTATCAATTTGTTTTGTATTAAGATTGTCGCTGTTATACGATACTCTTCGCATCGTAGTGCTGTTTGATTTACTGAGGTGGGGTGGTTTGGAGGGACGTTGCGCCTCAGTTCCGTCGCCCTCCGAAAGGGTTTTCCGAATTTCTACCATTGTTGGGACATCTTCCAATGTCGTGACCATTAGCTCCGCAAGCTTGGCATCTAGGACGTTGTTGTCTGCTGGAAGCAGCTGCATTTAACCGGCTAGAAGGGTTGTCGTTGCTTTGCTGAGGCATGTGGCTAATGCTCTCTAAATCTTCGGCTAGCATTGTGAGTTCCGTTAGGGATGAAAAATCTTTCCTTTTAATATACAATTGGTAATCTGGATGGCAATTTCTAAATACCCTCTCCAATTTCTGGGCTTCCGACAGCTTAGAGTGCCTCATAAGATTTTGTAGGGAAAGAAGATAGTCCTTAAATTTTTCGTTTCGTCGTTGTGTGCGATTTTTAATCTCATCTTCTAATTTCTCGTAATATCTTGGGGGGAGAAAGAATTGGCTAAAATCGAGTTTAAAATCATTCCAACTAACCCAAGATTTGTTATTATTACGAAACCAGATAAGGGCACGATCTCGTAAGAATTCAGGCATTATTTTCGGCAATATGTTCAAGGACACACCGTACATACACGAGAGTTCTTCGGCACGTTCAATGAATTCTAATGGATCACGAGTTCCATCGAAATGTATGCCCCACTTCCTTATCTTTTCTATTTCTTCCACTCTGCACTCTGATTTCGCGCTTCCGACTGCTGTCTGACTTACACCACTTGTCTCTTCCGTCACCGGTGACTTAAAGAATGTATGCTGTTCCGGCGGTTTTAATAACTTTGCAGCAGGAGAAACTGCAAGTGATTCATGTTTCGTTTGAATTTCTATCAGGCGATTCATTTCATCTTCGTTGTGTTGTTCTCCACTAATGAATTTAGCCCAGCGTTTTCGAAGCTCCTCTACAGTACCGGCTGGATCAAGTTGAAATTCACTTAAGTAAGCTGCTAATTCATCCCGTTTAAGGGAGTAGGCCCATGAGGTTTTTAACATCACTACGCACTTTTATTCTTTTTTTTTTTATAAAAACAGTCCTTTATGTTAAAAAAAATGTTTTTTTTTTTTTTTTTTTTTTTTTTTCCCCGGATTATCTAATGCTTATACACAGTTCTTTTCACAGTTTATTTTTTTCAAAAATGTTTTATTATTAATGTTTTTTTCTTTTTTAGACACTTTTATTTAATGTCCCTGCTCGGGCGCCATTGTAACGACAGGTTTTTCCACCTTACGCTGGGGTAGAGCTCGCGGCTCCCAGGGTTCGTTACAAAAATTTATTTTAAGCCAGGGGATTAAAAAGACAGTTTCTTTTTCTTATAACGTTATAAATCGTACTTTATTTTATACACTAACACAACACTTTATTATGACGTTAGCCACCGACAGACGTAGTACACTGTTACGAAGAGGGGGGCACGGCGATGACGGGGAAAGGCTTCCCGTAGTACTCTTTCACGGAGGTACGGCGATGACGGGGAAAGGCTTCCCGTAGTACTCTCTCACGTAATTTAAGCCAGGGGATTAAAAAGACAGTTTCTTTTTCTTATAACGTTATAAATCGTACTTTATTTTATACACTAACACAACACTTTATTATGACGTTAGCCACCGACAGACGTAGTACACTGTTACGAAGAGGGGGGCACGGCGATGACGGGGAAAGGCTTCCCGTAGTACTCTTTCACGGAGGTACGGCGATGACGGGGAAAGGCTTCCCGTAGTACTCTCTCACGGAGGTACGGCGATGACGGGGAAAGGCTTCCCGTAGTACTCTCTCACGGAGGTACGGTGATGACGGGGAAAGGCTTCCCGTAGTACTCTCTCACGGCGGTACGGCGATGACGGGGAAAGGCTTCCCGTAGTACTCTCTCACGGCGGTACGGCGATGACGGGGAAAGGCTTCCCGTAGTACTCTCTCACGGCGGTACGGCGATGACGGGGAAAGGCTTCCCGTATATACTCTCTACGTCTTAGGCCGCAGGGATTCTCTCCGTTGACCGCGGCACCACCACGGGCGTCAACAAGAGGGAGTACCGGAGTGGGAAGATGATTGAGTAAGCTGGGCACGGGTATAACCACAGAATCCCACCAATACTCAATTACCACAGTTTTATTAGGTGGCAGAGGTATAACCCCTTCTCCGACTAATAAAACCTTTAGTAAATCTCACCAGAAAAAAAGGCAAACTACGAGAGTGGGTATAACCGCTATTCTCGGAGTTTGAGATATTATTTAATTGTAAGAGGTATAACCCCTAAACAGCTAAATAAGATCTTACCTCTTCGCCGGCTGCTGGCTGACTGCCTGATTATTCACAAATGTTCTCCTTTTATAGGGCAGATCAACCATGCATACATACACAGTAGTTAAAACACAGCGGTGTAACTGTACCATGGTTGCAAACTAAGTGTACTGATATTTGTTTTGTTTTCCCTACTTACTACTAGGTGGCGTTACTTAAACTAAATACAAATAACGTTTAGACAAATTTAAATAGTAACCAATACAAACTAATGTTTATACAAATTTGAATACAAATTTGAATAAAAAAATAAAAAAAATATAATTCACTTATTTCTTAAATTACTGTGAGGCAAAAACAAGTGCCCACGACTTTTGCTCGTAAATATTTAAACGTGATTTCTATGTATTTGAGGCCTATTTTGCTTGATATTTTCCTCCATAACATTATTTACAAGAGATTTATGGGTATTATTGTGATTATCGGAAATGGAGCTAATATGGGTACTATGGTGAAATATGGACAGATATTCATAAAACCTAGTAGTATAATGTTTGGATACAATATATTGATCTGTATACAATTTTAGTTCGATATCGATATATTTGAAATATTTATGGAGGATAATGTGTTTTTTGGAAGTGGTCCTTATATGGGAGCTATGACAAATTATCGGCTGATCTTCATAAAATACAACACATCGATTTTCGTATGTAATGGAAATATTTATTTGAAATTTTAACCAGATGGAAGCTTTTATAAGAGATTTATTAGTATTTAAGTAATTTTCGGAAATGGACCTTATATGGGAGCTATGGTCAAATATGAACCGATATTCACACAATCTAGTAGTATCATTTGTGAATTAATACTACCGATCTCTGTAAAATTTTAATTCGATAACGATATTTTTCAGATATTTATGAAAATTAATGTGTTTTTTGGAAGTGGTCCTTATATGGGAGCTATAACCAGATATGGGCCGATCTTCATGAAATTCCCTACAGCGATTTTCATGTGCATGGGGATTATGCAAGTTGAATTTCAACCTAATACCAATATG
The DNA here is from genome assembly GCA_942486065.2 of Calliphora vomitoria. NCBI lineage: Eukaryota > Metazoa > Arthropoda > Insecta > Diptera > Calliphoridae > Calliphora > Calliphora vomitoria. Next base: position 90,607,779 of record OW818029.2, read on the forward strand.
TATAAGATATTTAAGTGTATTTAAATGATTTTCGGAAGTAAACTTTATATGGGAGCTATAGTCAAATAGTGCCCGAACCGAAAAAAAAATTGGTTTCGCGATTTTTGTTTGCACGAAACTTAGTTGTGCTGAATTTTGTATGGATACTGCAATTCTATGGGCATTTATATACCATAGCACCATATTTCGGGAAGATGGACCGATTCTTTCCATTTTCAACAGAATTTGTGCTTTTATCACATAAATAATGAGTGCAAAATTTCATAGTATTCTCTGCAATGAATTTACCCAAAGTCACAAAAATCATGTGAAAATTATCAACATTTTTGGAGGTTGTCTTACATTCTGATCCATAAACCTGTTTCTACCAATTCGATTTTGCTGATTTTCAATACCAATCTGCTTAGAAAAATTATAAACATTTTGGTATACATTTCATTAACTTTGCTTATGTATTTTGGACGTGAGAGTGTTTTACACAGACAGACAGACAGACAGACAGACAGACAGACAGACAGACAGACAGATGGACAGACGGACAGACGGACAGACATTGCTCAATCGACTTAGAATTTCATAAGGATCAATAATATATATACTTTGTTGGGACTCAGATGAATATTTCTCAATGTTACACACGGAATGACAAACTTATATATACCCTCTTTCACCACTTGTGGTGAGTACCGCTTTCTTGAGTTAATTCACATTAATTTATTGTTTAATTCGTTTATATTTATGTAAACAATTTCCGATTTTAATAACTTTTTTTTTAATAAATATTTATTTTTGAAAAAAGTCAAACATAATTGAAATGTTTCGGTTTACGTATTCTATTGTCGGTTGGGAACACAGAATTTGTGAATTTATTAATTACTACAACTGAAAATATAGTTAAAGTTCAACTAATTTGAATACAAACACGTTTACGATTGCAACAACCAATATTTAGTAATAAGAGCTGAATTTAATTAGGTTGTGTCTGCCGATTTCCTTGAATTTAATTTAAACAATTACAAATTGATTACAATAACTGCTGTTACTATTGTAGTAACCAAAATTCCATTATAACTATGTTTTCACAGCAATAAATACGGAAAATCTGTTGAATTTATGAATTCTTAGTTATGATAAAAATATTTTTGTTACTTTTATAAAATTATCGTAATAGCAACCGTTTTCCAACCAATTTGTTTTCTGTGTGTATACAGTTTATTAATATTTATCATCTCACATACTATTACTCATACTTTTAAAATTCCATGGCTATCCTATCTGTGATGCAATTAGATATAAGGATTAAAAAAGATCAGATGTCTGATTATTTTCACATTAAATTCAGCTGAATAAAACATGTGCAAATATTTGCAAAATACACAATTAACAAAGAATGGCCACAGAAAATGATGACGATAAATTAACTTAATAAAAAATTCAATGAACACACTCAGTCATTAAGGATTTTCTTTTTTATTTCGCCAAAAGGTCCAACGGAACCAACGATGAGAAATAATAAAAGTAGACAAGTCCATATGATAAGATTTATGCGCGTTTTTTGTTAAAACTTACAGACTTACAGACAGGCATACTTATACTCATATATACATACCCACTTATAAATACATTGCAAATGAAGAGAGATTTTAACAGAAATTATAATGTATGCACAATAATTTATGCAAAAAAGCTGTTAAAATCATAGTATATTTAAGGATATCATTCTCATGCAAAAAAGGACATCAAAAAGGAAATGAAAACACATGAAAGTGCTAAAAAGCGAAAAACGTAGAATAGTAATTTTTAGAAAAAGGATTCAAATTTAATGCAATTGGGGTACAGAGATAACATAATTTCAGTGCAATAAATTTTGAATATTTTATATGAAATGCTAAGTGGAATTGAATATTATGGTGACAAAATACTTTGAAAAGCGTTTATAGCTCTTCAAATATAAGACAAATTTTATTTGTTTTTTACTTTTGACAAGTGATTTTGACAATAATCAAAAAATAATATTTTCATTTAAAACAAGTAAAAAAGTATAGACGATCAAGCCCGACCATACCCTACATAGAGCATATGAGTATAAACAGTTTGCTTTTAAATTTTTTTTTTTTTCGATGTTGTCTTGTATCGGGGCCCAGTGCGTTGCCCCTCAAAGTTGGTCACCTCGGGTCTCAATTTTTTTTAAAAAATCGCCAAAAATCTATTTATGATCGGAATGAGCTATAATTTAAAATATAAATAGTGCTTGAGAAGATCTACAAAAAGTACGCTTACATGTGTAGGTTATCTCTATTAGTTGAAAAGATATTTAGGTTTATTAATTTATTTTTTTTAATTTTGCTCGATCTTTTTATGGTTTTTTAGATGTGGCGGGCCTACGGAGGGTCGAATTTTTATTCCTAAAATATCACCTATATTGGTGATAAAATTCTTAATAAAATAAAAAAAATTTCTTAACAGTTATATTGTCCCTATAACAAGTTAATCGCATCCAAAGTTGGAACATATAAAAAGTGCCATATTTTTTAAGTTTTTTCCCAAAAAGGCCCATATATTTTTTCTTTTGTAGAAAAAAATTTTCTTCGGGGCTATATACAATTTTTATATGATCCAGAAAGAGAATTTAAGGCAAAAGCGTGTAAAGTAAATTTTGGCTCACTTATGCGAACGCAACACCCCCCAGATCTATCCAAACTTGGCCAATTTTTTAACAAAAATTTCAGATTTGAGTAAAAAATTCTAAAAAGGCAAAGCAGCGATCCTCAGAAAAACTTCATATTTGTATAATCCTATATGCTTTTTAAATATCTAAAAAGTTTTTTTACTATCACACGGTAAATAACGTCACAGTAGGCACTTTTCTAAAAAAACTCAGTTTTTGGAACACATTTTCCCCGGTTTAGGAATTTAGGTATTTTAAAATAAAAAATGTCAAAACTTATAATACCGTTGATTTAAGGACATTTGAATCTATATTAGTTCCAAATTCTGTTATGTTATCTGTAACCGTTAAAATTTTCATTAATCAAATTTTATATTTTTCTTCATGGAAAATCACCATATTATAATTTTTTTAGTTTTTAAGGTAAATGAGGTCCCAAAAATTTATAAAATTATTTAATTTTACCAAAATATCAATCTTCATGTCCTAAGGTTTTCAACAATAGCAAATACTTATATAAAAAGCCTTTACTTACCCCTCAGAAGTTCTACAAACCTTGCCCCCTTTGAAAAATGTGTACGTTTTTTCATACATTGCATGCAAATCGAGCAAAATTAATAAACCTAAATATCTTTTCAACTAATAGAGATAACCTACACGTGTAAGCGTATTTTTTGTAGATCTTCTCAAGCACTATTTATATTTCATAAATTTCAGCTCATTCCGATCATAAATAGATTTTTGGCGATTTTTAAAGAAAAATTGAACCCGAGGTGACCAACTTTGAGGGGCAACGCACTGGCCCCCATTAGCGCTAGGAAGCTGAACATCTGCAAATCAACTCGAAAATACCTCAGCTCCAGCCATATGCAATTTCGTAACAATATCTCAAATAGTTCCCGAGATACCGAATTATTTCCAAAAAAAACTTTTTTAAACCACTGTGCACCGTGAATTGTGTCAAATCCATTTGTTTTGATTATAATGAGCTATACTAGACGACATTTTTACTTATTTAAATTCAGAATTATTAAATTTTTTTTTAAAATCTATAATAAATTAAAACAAAATATTTTTAGTCATTTTATTCATCATAAAATTGTTCGAATTATTCGTTATTCGACAATTGTAATTTTTAAATTCTTCAAATACCTTATTATTCGTAAGAAATTGTTCAATTAACCGAAGAATTATCATTCGAATGGACACACTATTCTTTACTGAGAGTTTTAAAAATACTTAAAAATCAACAATGACTTTATTAATATTTAAAAAAAATTTCGTATAATTAAACTATTATAATATCCCATTAAAAACTTAAATTGCAAAGTAATGTGTTAAAATGCTACTATATTTACTCTTCACTGCTTATACATTGCCAGTGTAAATGCTTATTTGAACACGGTGATGTCATTTTAGGCAAGTAGTGAATACGTTCGTTTGCAAATAGCGACTTAAATAAGTACCCCCTTATTTATAATCAATTTTTAATTTTATAAAAAAGTTTATAAGTAAAACAAAATTTCCATAGAAAACTAGCTTTATAAGCCATTAATAAATGGTTGAATAAATTATATGTGATTATATGTCAGTCATTACCATACTACTGCCAAGTAATGCAGACGGTATGAAGTAGTGATTTGAAAGTAAGTTCGTCAGTAATTGCAAGTCATTATCAAGTTTTTGCTGGGTTTGTAATGTCTTGTAATTATTTAATAATTTACTATTCAATGTCCACTACATACCGTATGTATTACTTAGAAGTAGTCATATAATGTCTTATTTATTATCTGTCATATAACTTTGTACTTACTAGTCATTTGCATGAGCCCATTCTGTTTTTACTGATAACGGGTTCTGTGAGATTTAACTATCAATGGGTTACCTAAGTCATTAATTGTAACTATGTATTAATGAAATCATATATTTATAAGCGGTTGTGGGAAGAACTTGCCTCGAATGATACCACCGTGTTAAAATAATGATATAAAATGCTATTGTATATGAAATAAAGTACCACAATCAAGCTTTTTTTTTTCTTCTTCGACCAGCACTTAGGGGATGACCCCTATTCATGCAAAGCATTGTGTTGGAACTAGAAAAATAGGTTATGGGAGGGAGAAAAGAGGGAGTAGTGTTTGTGGACATTCGATTTGAACTTTCCCACATTGGAAATGGCAGGAAACACTTTAGCGGGAAGTTTGTTCCACATACGTACAGTACGGCTAAAGAACGAATTTTCCCTGTAAAGTGTTGTGCGGTCGACTGGCCAATCGACCACAAAGGGATGTGTTCTTGACGAAAAACGTGTATTATGTAAAAATCTGTGGGAATCAGGAACAACTTCGCTAATTTCATCAGAACATATTCCATTGTAGTACCGATAGAACAGTGAAACGCAGCCCACATTTGGACGGTGCTCCAGCGAATCATTAGAGTTGGACACCCTACTGTCACCAATAATCACCTTCGTTCTCTCCTGTACGCGGTCGAGCAGCTCCAAAATAGACTTTAAAGCACCGGCCCATACATGGAATTTGTATTCCATTTTCGGTCGGATATAGGTCGGATATAGGAGATCAGATGGAGTAAAGTAATTCCTACACCGTTTCAAAAAACCGAGACTTTTGAATGCTTCTTTCGACACTTGAAAAATGTGTTTAGACCAGCGGACATCACAGTGTATTTTCATGCCCAGAACATCAAGAGCGTCTGATTCCACAAACTAAAGTGAATTTAAAAACAAGTAAGAGTGCTATATTCGGCTATGCCGAATCTTATATACCCTTCACCTTTGTTGTGGATGCTTTAATTGCCCACTTTCAGCATATAGCATCATAAATATATCAAAAAAACTTTTAACAATTTTACATTTAATTGCTGACGAACAGATTATATTGTAGAAGTTACAAACGAAATGACAATCTTTTATATACCCTTCTCACGAAGGTGAAGGGTATAAAAACATCAAAGCCAAACGAAACGAAACAGCAAACAAAAAACAAAAACAAAATAAGCAAAGCAATGAAACCAGCACACATCCAAACATACGTTTTGTTGTTTTTTTTTGTCAAAGCATGCAATAAATTGTCTTTTTTTGATTAAATTTTCAGAGGTTGTCTTGGATTTTTGCTCATATCTCCGTTATTTATGGACGGATTTTGCTGATTTTAATTAAGAAACTTCTCGAAAGCATGTCTGACAGAATTATTGAAGATTTAGATCCCGAAGATAACTGGGGTCTTCAGAAAATTGATTTCAACAGACAGACAGACATGGCTTAATCGACTCCGCTATCTATAAGGATCCAGAATATATATACTTTATAGAGTCGGAAAATTATATTGTGGAAAAACGAATGCGAAGGGTATAATTATGAAGAACTTTAATTTCTGTATGACCATGAAAAACATGTATGCCAAATATTAACGAGCTCAGAACAGTAAAGATTCGAAAATAATTTTTTTTTTATCGAAATTTCGTCCTACCTTGATCAAATACATTGCTACGTCTATGTTATATACTTCTGTAAAAAAATGTTAATTTCAAAAAATGCCTCTCAAGTTTTGCCTTTTCAATATAAAGGTTACTTAGGGCAAATGAACTGATAAAACAACAACGGTAAAAATAAATGTATGTATATGCAAGAGACATGAGTGAAAAGAACTGGTTAAAAGCAAATGAAATATGCAAAATAAACAATGTTGAATACAATGCAAAGAATGCAGCAATGAAAAGAAAAACACACAAAAAAAGCATGTAAAAGAGTCATAAATACAATAAATGAAACAATGTACAAAATTAAAAAGACACACAGGCAAGTGTTTACTTTTAATTAATTATGTTGGTAATGATAATAATGAAAACTGCCAACATACATACAAAAACATATATACATACATATGTATGTACATTTTAACATAGCTATACATAAAATGAATACATACATATAAACAGTAATTTGGCGCCTGTAAGCAGGCTCTATAATTTTCTTGCTTTCTTAGTCATTTTAAATGATTGTGTGCGTGTGTGTGTGTGAGTGTTTCAACGAATGTATACATGTAACAAAAGAAACTGCAATAAATGTGTCTGTATTATTACATCCTTATTTATATACATATATGTATATGAGGCTAATCAAAAATCTTTTATAAAATATTTGTAAAGATAAAACTGCATCCTTTCAAGAGACACCACGCCTGTTAAAATCGAATGACGCATTACAAAGTTATTCAATCCTGAACATTGCTAATGTTGCACAAAAATGTCCGAGATGGGCTATATACGATATGGACCTGGTTTATACATCATAAAATGGGCATTTAAGAGTGGAATGTTCACTTCGAATTTAAATAAAATCAGAGATGATAAAAATCCGTCCTACTTCGATATAAAATGGAATTACCCTGTAAGTTAGTAAGCTTCGAAGCATATTTAAAATTTTCAACTTTTAAATGACCATAACTTTAAGATGTGCAGATTCATAGGTTCTTTTTCTATGATCTACAGACATGTATCACAGATTTTTCATTTTGAAACAAAATAAATACAAGCCATCTGAATTCAGTTTCAACGATTTTCCAAAATTGCTGATTTTCCTCATATACGTCTGTATGCATATGTAATATATTGAAGTGTATATATGAATATATGTAAATGTACAACATGGTTGCATTCATTGTATGTGGTAACTATAGTAATTATGTATTTTTTTTATGCATTTTTTGGGTTATGATGTATTCATTACATTTAACAGCTTGTGGTATGACAATACACTCACACTTTCTTACAGTTACACACACATTCATACATACATCCGTGTAAAGCACAGTGGTTATGAAAAGAAATGTTAATATTCAGAGAAAGAATTTGTAAACTGTCTTATTCGCACTTTATAGTTATTTAATTGTGAAAATGTATTTACACATTAAAAACTTCACGAATCAGTCTTAAAAATTCCAGAACCACCCTAGAAATGTTATTGAAAAAAAAAAAAAGTTTTGTTTTGGTTTCAAGTTCTAATTAACCCTAAACTTAGATGTTTTCTAGATGTTTGTTATTTTTAGACGGTCTTGAAGATGGAAGGTGAATAAAGCTACGTACACGCGGTTGTCAGATTTTACAATGTTGTCAGATCTGGCAATGTACTGCCAATGAAATATTATTAGCAAAAGGTAAATTGTCAGTTTAGACGATTGTAAGAAAACCTTACAATTTCATTGTCAGACAATTGGCAAACAATAAAATTATCTGCCAACAAAAACTGTCAGTTCACACGATTGCTTCACTTTTGTTTATTTTAAATACATATGCACAGTGTTGCCAATAGAAATAATTTATCTGAAAATTATGTCATTGCCATATGTATAAACTTCGCACATATGACAATAAAAAGTTTCTGACAATGATCTTACAATGATCTGGCAATGGCAACGTAAGGTGTTTATACGATTGCCACATGTCTGACAATAGTATTGTCTTACAATGTACTGACGATACTTTTTCTGACAACGTTGTAAGACAAAAATTGTAAGTTTACACGGTTGTTAGACATTTTCTGAACATTTTTCTGACAATATTGTATAATCTGACAAACGTGTGTACGTAGCTTAATGCTCAAAAGTGTTGGGCTGTAAGTAAATAATTGTTTTTTTTTTTTTTTAATGCAAGTATGCATTTTATATTAGCATATGGACATCTCCATTATAGCATGAAATTAATTACATTTGTTTGACAAAATGTTAAAAAAACAAGTTAGAGTGCTATATTCGGCTATGCCGAATCTTAAATACCCTCCATCTAAATGAGATGAAAATTATAGAAATTACATTAGTATAAATACTCTAATATCCATATTCAGTTTTTGTTATTGAGACTTAGCTCCGATTATGAAGATTGGTAGAATGTTAATGTAATACAGTAGTTTTCGCTTATAGTCTACAAATACAGTTGTACAATTTTTGTGGACTATGAGCGAATTAGGACTATAACCGAATTTCTTTTTAAGGCACTTTATGGATTATATATGAATCATGATATGTATGTACATTCTTCAATAAAACCACTTTTTTAAACAAAATAAAAGTTTATTTAAAATATAGTAGTTAAGTAGTATAGTAGTATTTTATGCATTGTTAGAAAAATTAGTTTACGCAGAAGATGTTTTATTTCAAATGTATAAAAATGTTATCTAATTCAGCAATTTATAATTGAAATAACTACATATTCCTACCATTTCCAACAGAGTCTATAATTTTATAATAGGAATAAAATGTACTATTTAACAATTGGTTCAACATTTTCCTTATTCACCACAAGTGAAGTAAAAGAGTATAAAAAGGGGTAAACAAATATATTTAGTCCAACTTCAAAAGTATATTTTTGTTCTGTTCTAATGAACTTTCCGGATGTGAGCCTTATATATATAATTACAAACCCATAGTCACCAAATCTACTTGAAACTTATTTCTGTTACATTTGTTACCGATATGAGTGTATATATATATGCGTTAATGTATTTTTCGGATGTGCGACTTATTTGGAAGATATAAGTAATTAAATATTTTAACGTGATTTCTATGTATTTGAGGCCTATTTTGCTTGATATTTTTCTCCATAACATTATTTACAAGAGTTTTATGGGTATTATTGTGATTATCGGAAATGGAGCTAATATGGGTGCTATGGTCAAATATGGACCGATATTCACAAAACCCAGTGATCTGTATACAATTTTAGTTCGATATCAATATATTTAAAATATTTGTGTTTTGCGGAAGTGGTCCTTATATGGGAGCTATGACCAATTATCGATCTTCATAAAATTCAACACATCGATTTTCGTATATATGGGAAATATTTATTTGAAATTTTAACCAGATAGAAGCTTTTATAATAGATTTATTAGTATTTAAGTAATTTTCGGAAATGGACCTTATATGCGAGCTATGGTCAAATATGAACCGATATTCTCACAATCTAGTAATATCATTTGTGAATTAATACTACCGATCTCTGTAAAATTTTAACTCGATGACGATATTTTTCAGATATTTATGAAAATTAATGTGTTTTTTGGAAGTGGTCCTTATATGGGAGCTATAACCAATTATGGGCCGATTTTCATGAAATTCCCTACAGCGATTTTCATGTGCATGGGGACTATGCAAGTTGAATTTCAACCTGATACCGATATATATAAGATATTTAAGTGTATTTAAATGATTTTCGGAAGTAAACTTTATATGGGGGCTATGGTCAAATAGGGCCCGATCCATATTTCGGGAAGAAATTTGTATGGGTGCTACGAGAAATTATGAACCGATTTTTTCCATTTTCAACAGAATTTGTTCATTTATCATATATATAACGAGTGCAAAATTTCATGGTATTCTCTTCAATAAATTTACCCAAAGTCACAAAAATCATCTGAAAATTATCAAAATTTTTTGAGGTTGTCTTACATTTTGATCCATAACCCTGGTTTTACCAATTTGATTTTGCTGATTTTCAATACCATACTGCTTAGAAAAATTATGTATAAACATTTTGGTATACATTTCATTAATTTTGCTTATGTATTTTGGACGTTAGAGTGTTTTACACAGACAGACAGACAGACAGACGGACATTGCTCAATCGACTTAGAATTTCATAAGGATCAATAATATATATACTTCGTTGGGTCTCAGATGAATATTTCTCAATGTTACACACGGAATGACAAACTTATATATACCCTCTTTCACCACTTGTGGTGGTGGAGGGTATAAAAATTATCAACCATTTTGGAGGTTGTCTTACATTTTGATCCATAACCTTGGTTCTACCATTTCGATTTTGCTGTTTTTCAACGCCAAACTGCTTAGAAAAATTATAAACATTTTGGTGTACATTTCATTAATTTTTCTTATATATTTTGGACGTGAGAGTGTTTTACACAGACAGACGGACATTGCTCAATCGACTTAAAATTTCATAATGATCAATAATAAATATACTTTGTTGGGTCTTAGATGAATATTTCTCAATGTTACACACGGAATGACAAACTTATATATACCCTCTTTCACCACTTGTGGTGGTGGATGGTATAAAAAGTGATCCTAACAGTAATTGCTTATTTGGAAAATATATAAATAAACTAATTTTCAATATCTCCCACTGTATAAACTTTAATTTCATACACATACAAGCTGTGAAAAATCTGAATCACGGTTTTTTATGACATTATCTTACCATATCACTTTTTTCTCACACTCACACTCTCACATTAATATTTCCTTTTTTATTACAATAAATACTACATCATTCGCATATTGAAATGTACTGTAACAAGTAAGAGTGTTATTTTCGGCTGTGTCGAATCTTATTTACCCAACACCAATATAACACTGGTAACCATTTTTCTGAGTATTTTATATCTGGTTTATCTGGTTCAGCCGAATTGGTTAATTTTATATTTTCTATTACTAGACAATATCAGTGGTAAATTTCATCTAGATTCTAGATTACATTTTAGTGTTATCGGCAACATGATAAGTGATATAGTGATGAAGTCGAAACAAAATATTTCATATTGATCCAGAAACTTATAGATTAATGTGTTTTCAAAAGTTGTCCTTATATGAACAATATTTCAATATGTTGCAAACACAATGACAAAATCAGTATACCCCACATCTTTTTATATGTGTGAGTGAGTGTGCACGTAAATTAACTAAAGTTAATGAATTGCTGAGATGCAACAGAAATCATACCAGAATAAATTAAGACACAATTCCTTTTATTTACATTATAGGAATAACTGTCGCAATAGTATGAGTCAGAAGATGCTTCAAATGTATGCGAAATTATACTCTTTCAGTTAAAGGATTTTAATTTTTAAATGGAAAAAAATCTCATCCTTTTTAAATCAAAATAAAAATTTAATATCTTTGTAAAATAAATTGTAGTCAGGAAAGAAAATCTCAACCTACTTGACTTACAATCATAATTAGTATTTTTATGCATACATATGTATGTAGTACGTGTAAAAGATTGCAAGATGTGAAATATTTATAACTGGTATAAATACCATATTTACCGACGTTAGAATTTTATATATTGTTAGCAAAAGAGTTTACGCAGAACATTATTTGGGAGCTCTTTTGAAAATTCTTTCTATTTATTGGCTTTAGAAACATCATGTGGACCATTCCCTCTACATGAATCAGGTTTTCTATCAACGGACATGTTCTCCCGATACTGTTTATTAATATTGGAATCAGTTTGACGGCAGACCTTTGATTGTTTGGCCAACTTTTTGTAGGACCAAGTTCAGCTAAAGTGACATATCCATAAACGATATGGATTGTTTCTGGTGGGTAAAATAACTACTTTCTAAAGTGTAGTACAAAATAAACGTTATTAAGTATATAAATGTTAAATGTCATACGTTATAATAGGAATAAAGGACAAACTCTGTTGATAATAGTAAGAATCTGTAGTTATTGCAATTATAAATTGCTGAATTAAAGAATATTTTTTACATTTGGGACAAAATATATTTTGTCTAAATTATATCAATCCTCATAATCGAAACTAAGTCCCAATAACAAACAATGAATATGAATATTTAAGTGTTTATACAATTTTTATATGATCCAGAAAATGAACTTAATGCAAAAGGGTGTAAAGTTAAATTTGGCTCACTTAAGCGGACACAACACCTCCCAGGTCTCTCCAAACTTGGCCAATTTGAAAAAAAAAATTTCAGTTTGAGTAAAAACTTTTAAAAAGGCAATCCAGCGATCCTCAAAAAAGCTCCATATTTGTATAATCGCATGATAAATAACGTCACAGTAGGCACTTTTCTAAAAAACTCAGTTTTTGGAACACATTTTCCCCGTTTTAGGAATTTCAGTATTTGAAAATAAAAAATTTTAAAAATTATAATGCAGTTGATTTTAGAACATTTGGGTCTTTATTAGTTCAACATTTTTTTATGATATCTTCAACCGTTAAAATTTTACATTAAATCAAATTATAAGTTTTTTATGTAAATTATGTATCAAAAAATAGTAAAATTACTTAGTTTTACTAAAATATCAATCTTTAAGTCCTAAGGTTTTCATTAATATCAAATACATACCTATATAAAAATCCTTTATTTACTTATTAGAAGTTCTACAAATCTTGCCCCCAATTACTCAGGCAGGGGCATTTAAGTGTTTACATAATAAAAAATTCCCCGGGAGTTTTTTCATAATGAATTTGAATAGGAAAAATGGGAAAAAAGCTCCCGGGGAATTATCATTCATAATTGCGCTGTATGTGTTGAGATAAATTTATGTCATTTATGTAAAGCAATTGGTTTTTAGGGTCATCCCCTTCTATCTTATGAAGCCGCATATCCTGCATTGAACATTTTGCAGTAATGATCAGCCTGCTGGTTCAAAGAGCTGAGCAATAACTTTAAGAACTTCTCTCATGGTATATGAAGATTTGAGCCTAATTTTATCAGTAGTAAAATAAAAACATCTGATACCGCATTCCAATTTAATACAAGTGTTTTTGTAGTACTTCATCATCAAAGTCAAAAATAACACTATGTGACAAAAAAAAAAAAAAAAAAAACTAAAGTAGAAATACCTGGAAAGTAATACTATTTTTCTGATAGGCTTTGTCGAGTACAATAAGAATATGTTTTTGAAATTTGCAAAACACCTCCAAAATCTTGAGTTACGAGTAAAAAATCGGTTTTTCATACCTTGAACGGATTTAAAAAGAAGAAACTGTGGCCTTTCCAATGGTAAATACATTATTTAAGTATTTTGACAAAATTTGTGTGCATTTCTTTAGCAAACATATTTTTGTTTTTGCATTGGTTTAAAAAATAAGTTTATTTATGCGTAAAACACAATATTGCTTTTAAAAAATCTGCTTCCCTACCGGATGTGTTGGGAGCTTTTTTGAAAATGCTTTCTATATTTTTTTGGCTTTAGAAACATCATGTAGACCATTCCTTCTACCTGAACCAGGTTTTCTATAACATTGGAAATAGTTTGATAGCAGACCTTTGATTGTTTGTCCAACTTTTTGTAGGAGATATAGATAAAAAATAGGCCAAAAATAGAGGTTGTCTCGGCTCATATCTCCGTTATTTATGGATGGATTTTGCTGATTTTAAATAGAAAACTTTTCGAAAGTATGTCTTACAGACTTATTGTGGATTTGGATCCCGAAGATATCTGGGGTCTTCAGAAAATTGATTTCAACAGACAGACAGACGGACATGGCTAAATCGACTCCGCTATCTGTAAGGATTCAGAATATATATACTTTATAGGGTCGGAAAATTATATTGTGGAAATTACAAACGGAATGACAAATTTATATATATATACCCTTCTCACGAAGGTGAAGGGTATAAAAAAACACCATTTCAAGAGCTACCAAATCGGTATACAGTATAAAGCCTAAATACATTATCACAAAGTCACATCTTTTTAGGTGACATCATGCTTTTTTAAATCAGATGTAGTGACCAGTAGCATGTTCAACACACACATTAGGTCATGTTATTCAAATTATATTAAAATTCAATTACATGCAATTTTAAAAGTATGTTTCTGGTTTTTAAATTACACTCATACGCACATTTTTTACATTCAAGAAATGATTTTCCCCATAGATAGGAATTAGCAGCAATACAATCAACTACAGCAATAATAATACGAAAACAATATGATCCCTTTTCTCGAAAAAAAAAAAAACATTGTTAACAAGAACATGCATGAATATTCTATTTGCCAGCAAGCAAGAATATACAATAAACACATTGAAACATGTAGTGCCAAAAGCATTTCAGGCGAAAGTGGATAGATATCCAAAAATAACCCTAAAAAAAAGGAAAAATGTGAGAAGAAAATGTAAAGGGCTGGTTGCTGGTAACAGCACACAGCAAAAAGTCATTTATTGCGGACATAAAATTAACAATTCGAGGAAGAATAGGCTAAGAAAAAAAAAAATGGAGTATTAAAGGACAAAGAAATATCTGAACTGTAACTGTAACATATTGAAACTGCTAAAAGGCTTTTTTTCGATAATAAATATAACCAATGAAAATAATACAACAACTATGTATGTGTATATGGGGCATTCTTTTACTTTTCTCTATAAATCTAAAACAAAATGATTTCTAAGAAAAGGGGAGAATGTAAAGACACTAGAAAAGAATTGCAATTAACAGTACTTATTAGCATTAGGGGAATTGTATATACCCTACATTTTGTGAGCGAAAAAAGTCGACACGAGTTCAATGGATCTGATGTTATCTACGGTATGGTTAACGCGACTAAAAATAAACTTGTCAAAAAAAGGCATTCGACGGATGATAAACTGTTAACTGAATGTGTAAATTTGATCAACAAATTTAGCAGTAAGTCGAGGGTGTCGAAACAACTAAATAATACTGTATGATATAAAGATAAAGGCTAAACTACCCAAGATTTACTATAAAGTACAAGGTGGTGTAAAAGTAATCCTCCTATCAGAAAATGCTATAAATTTTGCGATTGGCCCTTAATGTCAGTTCTGTTTTGACATTTGTGTAGTAAACACATGCGAAATACACGTTAATAAAGAATGTTACGCTACACTGCTCCAGAACGCGGAATATTGCTGACTATTTATTTGTCCAATAATCGGTCGGTGACTTTGGCACAACGTGAATTTCGTCGCAGATTTCCTGGCCGTCCAACGCCTACTGGTGAAACACTGCGACGTTTAGCCGCTCGCCTCGAAGAGACTGGCACAACACGAGATGCTGCCAGGCGTGGCAGACCCCGGAGTAGCCGTTCTGCAGAGAATATTGCTGCTGTAGCCGAGGATGTCATGGAAGCGCCGTCGACATCGACCAGACGACGTGCCACGCAAATGGGTATCAGTCGACGGTCTTTACAGCGAATTTTGGTACAAGATTTGAAGATGTTTCCGTACAAAGTCCAGACGGTGCATCAGCTGTTAGCTGCTGACCGCCAATCGCGTCTAACATACGCTCAAGCCATCCTTAATCACCGCCAAGAGGAAGATGATTTTTCATCAAAAATAATCATGAGTGATGAGGCCCATTTCCATCTTAGCGGTTACGTAAATAAGCAAAATTTACGCTTCTGGGGCACTGAAAATCCGCGTATAACCCACGAAGAGCCATTACACCCGCTCAAAGTCACTGTATGGTGTGCTGTTTTCGCTGGAGGAGTCATCGGACCTTTTTTCTTCGAAGACGTCGCGGGCCAAACGGTTACTGTGAATGGTGAGCGCTACAGAGCAATTATCAACGAGTGGTTCCAACAGGACGGTGCAACGGCACACACTGCACGTGCCACAACCATTTCCCGGGCGCCTAATCTCCCGTTTTGGCGATTTGCACTGGCCAGCAAGATCGCCTGATTTGACCGCTCCAGACTTCTTTTTGTGGAGTTTTTTAAAGTCGCGGGTTTATGTCAACAAGCCTCAGACTCTTGCAGCTCTTAAAGACAATATCCGTCAAGAATGTCAGGACCTATCGCCGGAGGTTTTGGCCAAAGTGATGGAAAATGCCATAAAAAGGGCTCAAATGACAATCAACTGTGGCGGCGGCCATTTACATGACATCATATTCTCGACTTGATGTAAAAAAAATCAAAAGATCAAATAAAAATAATCCACAAGAAGAATCAAAGTTCTTCATTTTTTTTTTTTAATTACAGCCAAAAAACATCGGAAGTTTACTTTTGCGCCACCTTGTACGTGCAACAAGCACTTTGAGGAGCTAATTTTGCATTTCGGACCTAACAAAACTGGACGCCCAGATCGTGCGATGTCACACCTCTGAATTTTTGTATTTGGAAATCATTCGTCTGTGAAAGATCTGGGCTATATCGACAGAAGAGCTTTTGAAAATTTTACTTGCCACGGACTTTCTAGTTCGTTTACCTTTCTTCTATTACATTTACCAAATGGTCTAATGAACATGGTCACATATGGGCAATTCCACGAGAAAAACAACCACGACTGAAAAAACAATAATCCTTAAACTGCAGATATACAATATAAGTAAAGCTCTTTCGATAAACATTTTTTAAAACAAGTATTATATATTTAGTAACATATCTATACTCAATTTGACTGAGAATGAGAATAATTTTGAAATTTTTACAGAATAATATGCACTTTTCCATATTTATAGTTATTAAATATTAACCATTCCTGACTACTAAACACTACGAATTTTAAAGCTATGTAACTTTATTGGATATTTTAAGATTTCTACATATAAAAATGTATTGTTTAAACTTTCAAAATAATTAATTTTAATGTCGTTTTGAAAAGTCTAAGATTGCGTCGAAAACTGAGCTCTCAATAAGCATGTAGTATGAAGTGAATTTGACTCTGATTGTTTTTTTGCTATTATCAAATTGGTTTTTGAAACCGAATATATATTTTCTATTTAGTTTTTTAGTTTTTGTATACATATATTTCCAGAATATATTGTTACGTTTTTAATTTCAAAAACTATGGTTTATTTCCTTTAAATAAACCGGATACTTTTGATTGCAAATAAAAGCAGTTTAGTAGTTTAAAATTTGTAACAACTCTTTATTTATTTAAATTTATACAACAACAGTTTAAATAGTCACTCAATGTTTTAATACACATTTATAAATTCACAGAAATACACACACTTTATACTGTACAAGTATACACTGGTAATGCAGTTGATGTCTTTACTTAAGGTACCCAGCAGTTCTAGGAGACAGTCCCGAACTAGTGATTTTACCCATCATTTAGGGTGGGAACTAGTTACTTCAATAGCTACGTGACTAGTTATTTTAACACGTGCATGTCTTAAGCAGGGGGTCAATTGACCCTTATTGACTAAAATGAGACTGTCTAATAGCTGGTCCAAAGTAGTCAACGCACTGGATTCACATACTGGTTAAATAACGTCAGTTACATTACTAGCTACCTAACTGGTAACTTGATCAGCTACATAACTATTTCTTTTAACATGTACGAGTGCTAATTGACCTCAAATAGTCCTCTAAGGCGGTCCAATAAACGATAGCTTGTAAACAAACCTTTCTTCGACAACTCTCCAATCACTGGGTAAAATAACTACTTTCTAAAGTTCGGTACAAAATAAACGCTTAAAGTGACTTCACTATAGGTTACTAAGAGACACTAATGTGACAATTGACTTCATGCTATGTTACATGGGATATCTGTATACTTAAGCAAAAATAAAAATTAACTGTATAAGAATTATATCAACATAATTTGTATAAAACCAGTTTGAACGAATTATCACACAACACGTTTAAAGTGACTACACTCCAGATTACTTAGAGACACTTAAGTAACAATTATCTTCACGCTAGATTACCTGGGATGTATAAAGTAACCAATTGTCTTCTCTCTGCACTACAAAGAGCACATACGTGTCAAATGACCAAAATATATAAGTTGGAGTCAGCCAAGTGATAAGACATTTGTGACGATTACTGTCTATAAGGGATACATTGACTACATGCTTAACTGCTGGGTAGTGTCACACATGACAAATATTTGATGAAAATATATTTGAATTCTTTTATTAATTTCAAATACTTATATTACTTAAGATGATTCAAAACACACAATTTAGTCTTATTTTATTTGATGCTGTTTGATCTTACAAATCATAGGAGTAAACACGTCAAACAATTTTGTGTTAAAAAAGTGGTGGCACTTTTTTGAGCAAATATTTGCCATACCTTTAATGATGCTTCAAATAAGACTGACTTGTTTGGTATTCTCACAGCCAATTTATATACACTGCATTACCATCTAGAAAGCTCTATTTCTACAATGATCTTTAAACTAGAATATTCGAATTCTAGAGCTTTCGATGTTAATCATTAATCATTTAGTGTTGCCATACTTACAAACAATGCCCAACTCAAAGCTTTTATTCAATGTTGTATGTTCTACAGCAATGTTAATAATACTCACAGATATATTAAAGTTTGAGAAGCACTGCTGTTTGAAAGGCAAGTTTAAACTAGTTATTAAAACATTTATATTTCAATTCAACTTCAATTTCGTAACAATATATTGTTTTACTATAAGAGAAAAATCTGTCACGTACGATATTAAATTTTATTTATTATAAAATCATTCAAAGATTATTTTTATTTAAATATGACGGATTGTAAAATAAAAATATTTGGTTTAGTGTAAGAAATTAAAAGAAAACTTAACGCCTCTCACAATTCGAAAATTTTCGCATATTTCTACATGTACCTCAAAATTACTTCCGTTTTATGTCACGTACGATATACGAATATATCTTTAAAGTTCACTTGAGCTAAACGCAATCGAAACCATTAGGAAACAGGCTCTATTCTCTATGAACAACACATGGGTTCATTTTTCAGATCTTACCAAAAGTCTCTAAATAATATGGACCGTCTGAGAAAACTATTTTCAGAACAAGGAATACTAGTTTATTTTAAAGAAAAAAATACTAAAGTTGTCTTATGTTTTTTCTCACAAATTCCAAGCGTTTCATTCTATAATTCCCATTTTCATTCCTTAATTGCAATTAAATTTATTTTTACAGTCTACCTTAATGGCTCTGAAAACTGTAATTTTGATGAATTCAAAATCGATTCCATCATAATTATATTTACACTTCGAAGTATTTGAAGCCATTCACTATCTAACCATTTTCAAGTTCAGAAAAATCTTCTCGCTGTCACAGTATGTCTCAAATTTAACAAAATAAATGTTTACAATAAAAGTTTTACAGCAATAACAATTATCAACCATTTTTGTAAGTTTTCTAGTAGTGACTTTATAATATTTACGAAATTTCGGTTTATAAATGCAACTAACAGTAACCTATTGAGAACAACGCCCGAGCACCAAGTATTTTAGGCATAATACCAATCAATACTATTTGTATTTTTGAAAAAAAAAAAACCAAATGTATGCGACCTTATCATTTTGACACGCACCTTATTATATTGGTGCTGGGTATAACTATACATACATGTAATGTAGGAAAAATCCAAAAAATTTATGATATTTTTAATTACAGACATTAAAGAAATTCAAAAAACTAAATTTTTCGTTATTAAACAAATAAAAGAAAAGACAATTTCAAATCAAAGAGTTGTAAAAAAGGAAATTACTACGTACCCTACTAACAATTACTATAAATAAAGTAAAGAAAAAATCAAGAAATAACCTGCCAATACCATGTATATTCCCAACAAACCAAATGACTTGAGAAAAATATTATAATATAAGCTTACCAACACAAGCCTTAAGCTTGAAAAAGACTTAACAATTTGAGGAAAAATCAAATGGGAACCATTGTGAAAATATTATATATGCATGATTACTATAAGCTTATCCTTGCTATTGTAGAATAAGCTTACGAAAATAATATTGTATTAACTATTGTATAGAAAAGCTTATTCTATTCATCTCAATATTTTTATAAGCTTTTTAATATAATTGTAAAATGATCTTCACAAATAATATTGTTACGTTTTAACCTTTTTAAAACGCTGGTTTATTTCCTTTAAATAAACCGGATACTTTTGATTGCAAATAAAAGCCGTTTAGTAGTGTAAAATTTTTAACAATTCTTTATTTACTTAAAAAGTAAAACAAAAACAGAACTAAATAGTCACTCAGCGATTTTATACACGTTTATAAATTCACAGAAATAAACACACATACTTTATAATGTACAAGTATACACTGGTAATGCAGTCGATATCTTTACTTAACGATGCTTCAAATTAGACTCACTCTTGTGGTGTTCTCAGGGCCAATTTATATACACTGCGTTACCATCTAGAAAGCTCTATTTCTACAATGATCTTAAAACTAGAATAAATCATCATTAATCATTTAGTGTAGCCATACTTACAAACAATGCTCAACTCAAAGCTTTTATTCAGTGTTGTATGTTTTGCCTACAGCAATGGTAATAATACCCACATATCTGTTAAAGTTTGAGAAGCACTGCTGTTGAGAGGCATTATACAAATTTAAACCGGCCGTTAAAACAGTTATATTTAAATTCAAATACAATTTTGCAACAATATATTATTTGGAGTTAAAAAATAAATTAATCTTTTCTGTTAATTTTATTTAACTATTAATATTATTATTCATTATTTATGATTTATGCATTTTTATGATTCTTATGCATTTTTTCGTAGCTTAATGCGATTTTCTGCAAGCTGGAAGAACGTACGGGTGTCTTTAAGACCCATTGACAAAGCTGCATCTATGAAATGTAGAAATTTTATGTTTATTTTCTTTTAATTAAAATGTTTTATTTAACTTACTTTTTATTGTTTTTGTTACTTTTTATTGTCATAGTTGTTCACCTAATTCGTCCGTTAAAAGTTTCCCCCAACAATTTTTTATAAAAGTTGGTGCCTTTTAAACCACTGTCAGTTTCTTTTTCCTGAAAAAAGGTATAAACCAATTGTTTTCATATACATAATTAATAGGCTACAAATAGAACTTACAAAAGAAGCAAAGTTTTCGCCGTTTTCTTGTAGACGTGTTTCAAAAGCAGTGAACACCTTAATTTCTTTCACTAGCACTTACACATTCAATATTATTTTCTGCAAAAGGATCACCAGCAGCGAAATCATCCTCCAATTCACTTTTTTTGTTTTTTATTATTTAAAAGAAGATCAACTACTTTTTTAATTTATCTTCTAAAACTTTTTATATATTTATTAGGCATTTTTATTATTGTTTTATTTATTATATTGTTACGAATGTGCAATGACGATTTGAATTCAACGGTCTGTAACGACTGCCTGCAGCATTCATCATGTTTGATGACACGTCCATCATTGACATTGTTTGTAAGTATGGCAACACTAAATGTTTGCGCTGCTGGCAATGACATCGAAAAGCTCTAGAAATCGAATGTACTAGTATGTCCGTTAAGAACATTGTAGATGATTCCCGATAGATGGCGCGTGTATAAATAGTGGCAGAGCTGGCAGTCGTGAGTAGAGTTTATCATTGGCGCTGTTAGAGTTAACATCAACTGTCTTGTGCATATAAGGTTGTACGTAATAAAGTTTGTGTGCATTTCTGCGAATTGATATACGTGTATAAAGATATTTAATTCTGTTGTTGTTGTACATTCTAAATAAATAAAGAGTTGTTACAATTTTAAACTACTAAAACTGCTTTTATTTGCAATCAAAAGTATCCGGTTTATTTAAAGGAAATAAACCAACCCCGTTTTTAAAAGGTAAAAACGTAACAATATTATTAACAATTATTTTGCATGTCCACTCGCTATGAAATTTACACTTTCAACAAGATTTGAGAATGTATTGAAAAAGATACGTCTTTTTCAATATTTTCTTTTCAATACTTTAGAAACAGTTAGGTATAATAAGAGTTTCTAAAGCTTTGTTAAAAACTGCTTGCGAATTCACATTTTATAAACATTCACATTTTATAAACATTAAATTAAATTAATAAAATTAAACTCACTATTTATATTTACAAGCTTATTCTCAAGTTGTATTGTAGTTTGTTTACTATATGGTATGCTGGGTTACGACAACTAACTGCTATTACAATACACACGTATTAAAGTATGTCCGTATGTCCCAGCAGTTCTAGGAGACAGTCCCGAACTAGTGATTTTACCCATCATTTAGGGTGGGAACTAGTTACTTCAATAGCTACGTGACTAGTTATTTTAACACGTGCATGTCCTAAGCAGGGGGTCAATTGAACCTTATTGACTACAATGAGACTGGCTAATAGCTGGTCCAAAGTAATCAACGCATTTGATTCACATAGTGGTTAAAAATCGTCAGTTACCTTACTAGCTACCTAACTGGTAACTTGATCAGCTACATAACTAGTTATTTTAACATGTACGAGTGCTGATTGAGCTCAAATAGTCAGCTAAAATACATATCATAGGCAGTCCAATAAACGGTAGCTTGTAAACAAACCTTTCTTCGACAACTCTCCAATGGATTGCTTCTGGTGGGTTAAATAACTAATTTCTAAAGTGCAGTACAAAATAAACGTTTAAAGTGACTTCACTATAGGTTACTAAGAGACACTAAAGTGACTATTGACTTCATGCTATGTTACATATGGGATATCAGTATACTTAAGCAAAAATAAAAATTAACTGTATGAGAATTATATCAACACAATTTGTATAAAACCAGTTTGAACGAATTATCACACAACACGTTTAAAGTGACTACACTCCAGATTACTTAGAGACACTTAAGTGAGAATTGTCTTCACGCTATATTACCTGGGATGTATAAAGTAACCAATTGTCTTATCTCTGCACTACAAAGAGCACATACATGTCAAATGACCAAAATATATAAATTGGAGTCAGCCAAGTGATAAGACATTTGCGACGATTACTATCTATAAGGGATACATTGACTACATGCTTAACTGCTGGGGCATATCTGTAAGTTTGTTCGTAATTTTTTATCTATTTTTTTTTTCTCTTACTAGTTGCATATGTTTGGTTGTGTTTTTTTCTATGAATATAAAAAGGAATCATACATCTAAGGAGTAAAATGAAGGAAAAAAGAAATCATAATACTTAACAAGATTTACATTTACTACTACTCACTCCAACCAACATACGAGTATCAATGTCCTGCAGCGTAAAGAAAAATACACAGAAAATGAACGAAAATATAAGGAATACTTATAAGAACTGTTACATTTAGTATTTAAGGGGTGGAATTTGGAATTATTTTCCTATTTTCCAACGAATTGAAGACTGAATTTATTTAGGTAAATGTAAATATTTATTCTTATAAAATAATAAACAATTGATGCACTATAAATAAAATGCTTAAATTTAAGCAGAAAAGTAACACAAATTCCTATAAAATTTACTTTCTCTGAATAAAAGTATATCACATAGAAATGAGTGTTGCTATGGTACATGCTATTTGTACACATTTTTATGCTGGTCACTTGTTTAGTTAAGAATTTATAAACCAAAATGTCTTATTATGCAATTTTTAGCCATTTTTGTCAATTTAAGAATTGAGGTATAAATAAGGCTTAAATTATTTCTTGTTTTATTAAAAGAAATTAAGAAATCATTCAGTCTTTTAAAAATTAATTCAGCATAACATAAATTAACATATTCAACAATGTTGACATAGAAATTACACAGAATTTTAAATATAAAGGATATATATTAATATAATATTAACACATATTTCATGAAGAGAATACAATTTAAATGATTTGAGGATATACGATTAAACAATAAACAGCAAAAACACATTCACTTATAGTTGAAGTGGGATAAACTGTTAAAATTACATTGTATAAAAGATTTAATTTATTTGATATTTTTGAATATTTTGTAACGTCTTCTAATATTCTTCCCATGGTTTTACATTGTATGTAAACAATGTAAAATATATTTACTTATGAGAGTAATAAAAAAATGGTTTGTGTCTTGGCTTATAGTACGGCAACTTTGTAAAGTACTTAAGTAAAATAAGATATGAAGGTAATCGTATTCTATGATAACCAGTTTTGTTAGTGAGGTATATTTAACTTCACCACGATAAAGCCTTTATGTACTTTAAGTGCAATAAATCGTTTCTTTTTACAATTTGCTCTTCAACCATTAAGACGTACATTAACTCAAATAATTATACACACATACAAATAATTTATAGTGAGAAATAAAAGTTTTAACACATTTAAAACACATCTTAAATTTGCTGTCGTGATTTATATAAATTTAAGTGAAACTTAAATAAATTCAAAGGTAAAATATAGAGTGACTTTTCTTTAATAAATTCTTGTAAGTAAAACACATTTTTTTTACATAGGATTTAATAACCTAATCTGAAGGATCACGTGAATTTAAAAAGTCAGGTTATCTTTATCTTAATCTTGCATTGTCTGAAATTGTTTTACATACAATGAATAAAGGTTTTGGGGTCCTAAAATTGTATGGTTTAATCTGTACCTAATTTCATGAGGAAGATTTTTACTTCATAATTGACCAAAAAAATTGTGTGCACGTAGTTTTTATCATCAGTGTAGCAAAAATAACCACGCATGATAGTGCGTTTTCAATTTAAAGTATAGTGACGCCACAACGCGATTGAGAAAGAATTCATTAAAATCAACTGTAAACTATAAATCCAAGCTCCACCGAAAAACCAGAAATATGTATGTACGTCTATATAATTGCGTCTTTAAAATAAAGGTAACCTGAAAAAAACCTATATGGCCAGCAATCAAGAATTCCATCAAGCGCTAGCTTGTATATTCATCGTTACACATTTTTTCCTGCTTAAATTCCAATCAACCATCCCAGTTTATTAAAAATTCTATAGTTTGCAATTGTTTAACAAAAATCCTTAAACATTTCGCAAAACTAAAAAAAACATATAAAACATAAAAAATATTTCTATCCAGTTAATTCATCACATTCAAAATAGTCCGTAAATGTATTCAACTAAACAAAATTCCTTTTATACCCTCCACCACCACAAGTGGTCAAAGAGGGTATATATAAGTTTGTCATTCCGTGTGTAACATTGAGAAATATTCATCTGAGACCCAACAAAGTATATACATTATTGATCCTTATGAAATTCTAAGTCGATTGAGCAATGTCCGTCTGTCTGTCCGTCTGTCTGTCTGTGTAAAACACTCTCACGTCCAAAATACATAAGCAAAAGTAATGAAATGTATACCAAAATGTTTATAATTTTTCTAAGCAGTTTGGTATTGAAAATCAGCAAAATCGAATTGGTAGAAACAAGGTTATGGATCAAAATGTAAGACAACCTCCAAAAATTTTGATAATTTTCACATGATTTTTTGTGACTTTGGGTAAATTTTGCACTCATTATTTATATGATAAAAGGAAAAATTCTGTTGAAAATGGAAAGAATCGGTCCATAATTTTTCGTAGACCCCATACAAATTTCTTCCCGAAATATGGTGCTATGGTATATAAATGCCCATAGAATTGCAGTATCCATACAAAATTCAGCACAACTAAGTTTCGTGCAAACAGAAATCGCGAGACCTATTTTTTTTTTGGATAGGCTACTATTTGACCATAGCCCCCATATAAAGTTTACTTCCGAAAATCATTTAAATACACTTAAATATCTTATATATATCGGTATCAGGTTGAAATTCGACATGCATAATCCCCATGCACATGGAAATCGCTGTAGGGAATTTCATGAAGATCGGCCCATAATTGGTTATAGCTCCCATATAAGGACCACTTCCAAAAAACACATTAATTTTCATAAATATCTGAAAAATATCGTTATCGTATTAAAATTTTACAGAGATCGGTAGTATTAATTCACAAATGATACTACTAGATTTTGTGAATATCGGTTCATATTTGACCATAGCTCCCATATAAGGACCACTTCCGAAAAACACATTAACCTCTATAAATATTTTAAATATATCGATATCGAACTAAAATTGTATACAGATCAGTATATTATATCCAAACATTATACTACTGCGTTTTATGAATATCGGTCCATATTTGACCATAGCACCCATATTAGCTCCATTTCCGATAATCACAATAATACCCATAAAACTCTTGTAAATAATGTTATGGAGAAAAATATCAAGCAAAATAGGTCTCAAATACATAGAAATCATTTTAAAATATTTAATTATGTCTTTCAAATAAGTCGCACATCCGAAAAATACATTAAAGCTTATATAAACTCATATTGGTAAAAAATGTAACAGATATAAGTTTCAAGTAGATTTGGTGACTATGGGTTCATAATCTATATATATAAAAGTCAATGTGTGTTTGTATGTATATTTGTTTGTTTGTTTGTTTGTTTGGACTTTATAGACGGCTAAACGGCTGAACCGATTTTCATGAAATCTTCACAATGTCTTCAATATGAATGTTTTGAACGAAAATGGGTGGACCACCGAATGTGGGTGTGGCACCCCCCATACGTAGTAAATACTAAAATCTGAAATTCTAAGAAACTATAACAGCTAAAATTACCAAATTAAATACAAGTAACTTTAACTTCAATACAAATGTTTTTAACAAAAATGGGCGGACCAACTAAAGTGGGTGTGGTACCTCCCATATGAAGTAAATACTAAATGTGATGTAAACTATAAGAGCTAGAGTTCCTAAATTTTGTACAAGTAACTTTAGTTTCAATATGAATATTTTGGATAAAAACGGGCGGTTCAGCAATAGTGGGCGTGACACCACTCATATGAAGTAAATACTAATATCCTAATATCTGGGAAACTATAACAGCTAAAATACCCAAATTTAGAACAAGTAACTTTAGATTTAATATAAATATTTTGGACAAAAATGGGTGGACCCGCAAAAGTGGGCGTGGTGCCTTCCATATAAATTAAATACCAAAATTTGCATATCATGGAAACTATAAAAGCTAGAGTTTCCAAATTTTCCACAAGTTACATTAGTTTCAACATGAATATTTTGGCCAAAAATGGGTGGACCTCCCATATGTAGTAAATACTAAAATCTGCGTACCAAGGAAACAGCTAGAGTTTCCAATTTTTTTACAAGTAATTTTAGTTTCACTTGAAATATTTTGGACTAAAATGGGCGGACCAGCAAAAGAGGGAGTGGTGCCTCCTATATGAATTAAATACTAAAATTTCCATATCAGGGAAACTATACATGTTAGAGTTTCCAAATTATGTACAAGTTACTTTAGTTTCAATATGAATATTTTGGCCAAAAATAGGTGGACCAGCAAAAGTGGGAGTGGCACCTCCCATATGTAGTAAATACTAAAATCTGCGTATGAAGGAAACTATAACAGATAGAGTTTACAAATTTTGTACAAGTAATTTAAGTTTCAGTAGAAATATTTTGGACGAAAATGAGCGGACCAGCAATTGTGGGCATGTCACCTCTTATATGCAGTAAATACTAAAATCTGCATATCAGGGAAAGTATACATGTTACAGTTTCCAAATTTTGTACAAGTAACTTTAGCTTCAATATGAATATTATGACCAAAAATAGGCGGACCAGCAAACGTGGGCGTGTCACTTCCCATATGTAGTATACACTAAAATCTGCGAATCAAGGAAGAGTTTCCAAATTTTGTACAAGTAATTTTAGTTTCAATAGAAATATTTTTGACAAAAAACTGCATATCTGGAAAACTATAACAGATATAGTCCTCATATTAAGTATCAATATGAATATTTTGGAATTTGACAGATCGAAAATAATGGAACTTCACCTAATATTGGAAAAAATTTAATACATAACTATACTATCAATATAAATATTTAAATTCCTATATCTTGAAAACTGTAGTAACTGAAGTACTAACATTTTGAAAGAATAACTTTACTATCAATATTATCTGTGCGATGCTAAATGGCTGGACTGATTTTTATGAAATTTTTACGTCTTCCTGTATGTCTGCAATAAACTATGAGATACTTTTTTCTTCGAAAAAATGAATTAAAAAAATATATCTTAGATAGATTATTCGTACCCAAATTGTATATGAACAACATTTAAATCCATATAAAAATTAATGTGTCGTGAAACTACAACATCTGAAGTCTTCAAATTTTGTCGGAGTTACTGTAGTAAGTATTCATACTAGGACCTTACATACGTGTAAGTGCTGAAAAAAACTAAGAATAAATTTATTTAAATACATACATACCTACATAAAGGAAATATAATTGATGACTTTATTATGTTATTGTTTAGTTTAAAAAGTGGGTAAATAAGGATAATAGTTAGATTTTTATTGGGCCATGAATGGATTTGTAAAAATAAACTGTAATATGTTTAATGTATCATATTAATATACCAAGTAGTAAAATTTGTACTACCTATTGTTAACATCAATGCAAAAACCTCTACAAAATTTTATGACCTCCGATCACCGCGAACAAAATTATGTCTTAAAGTTTAATTACCTGTAATGATTTTGACCTGAATGGAAAATTTGTTACCTTTGTTATTTGTGACACTCATCGAAGTTGGAATGATTGCTCCTATCCGGTCAGGAACCGATACACATGATGAAGATCTGCGACGAGAGACGGAATATAATCATAAAAATTTGGAAATTTTACTGGAAGAAAATTTACCAAATTTACAACAGGAGCAGAGAATGGTATACAACATCATATTGGAGGCAATAACAAACAAAAGTGGAGGACTGTATTTCATTGACGCTCCTGGAGGAACCGGAAAAACGTTTTTAATTTCATTGATATTGGCAAAAGTTCGATCGCAAAAAAATATAGCATTAGCTATTGCGTCATCCGGCATTGCTGCTACACTTTTAGATGGTGGTAGAACAGCGCATTCTGCACTGAAATTACCCTTGAAGCCTCAATTTTCTGAAGATTACACGTGTAACATAAATAAAAATTCTTCTATGGGTAAAGTTTTGCAACAATGTGAAATCATAGTGTGGGATGAATGCACCATGGCGCATAAGAAATCTTTGGAAGCCCTTGATCGCACTTTACGGGATTTAAGAAGCAATAATAACATATTTGGAGGTGCTTTAGTTCTATTAGCTGGTGATTTTCGGCAAACACTTCCTGTTATACCAAGATCAAGGCCAGCTGATGAGCTGAATGCATGTCTGAAATCGTCATACCTTTGGCAACATGTTCACACTCTAAATGATCTACTAATATGCGTGTTCAGTTGCAGGGTGATGATTCAGCTTCAACTTTTTCCAAACAATTACTTGATTTAGGTAATGGAACAATTCCAATGGATCCTATAACGAAGTATATAAAATTTCCATCTGATTTTTGCAAAATGACACAATCCATTGAAGAATTAATAGAATGTGTATTTCCCAATATCGGACAAAATTTTAAAAACAAGGAATGGTTATGTGAACGTGCGTTACTGGCAGCCAAAAATATTGACGTCAATTCCATCAACAGCAATATTCTAAACAAGATCGATGGGAATTTAAGAACATATAAATCGATCGACACAGTTCCAAATGTTGAGGATGTCGTCAATTATCCAGTTGAATTTTTAAATTCGTTAGATTTACCAGGCTTTCCACCACATGACTTACAGTTAAAAGTTGGTGTTCCCATTATTTTACTTAGGAACAGTAAAAAATTGATGAACAATCTAATCGAGGCGACCATTATAACTGGAAAGTTTATGGGAACAGATGTCTTGCTGCCACGTATTCCGATGACAACATCGGAAATGCCATTCGATTTCAAGCGCTTGCAATTTCCTATTCGCTTAGCATTTGCAATGACGATTAATAAAGCTCAATGTCAGTCCTTGCAAGTTTGTGGACTTAATTTAGAAAATCCATGTTTCTCACATGGACAGCTTTACGTCGCATGTTCGCGAGTGGGAAAACCTACAGATTTATATGTATACGCGCCAGAAGGAAAAACAAAAAATATTGTGTATCCCAAGGCATTAGAATAAGAATTATTTAATAAGAAAAAATTTTAATGTTACCATTTTATTACGATAAGTTTAACAAGTAAGAAATAAATAGTTCATTAATTTATTATTTTTAAATTGTATATATAGACTGAATATATTGTACATCAAAAAAATAGAATAAGAAATAATATTAAAGAAACAATGTATATTTTAATTACTAAATAAATATTTTTTTAAACCTTTACTTAATATGCATTTTACTTCGAGGGGGTAGCGAAGTGCACCGGGTATTAGCTAGTTATATGGGGCATTTCACGTCAAGTGAACCAACTTTTGAAATCGATGTCTTCCGATCGGGATGAAATTTGCACCAATGTTAGTTCTATTGGATAGTAATTCGGACACAATTTTTCAACAAGATCGGCCAAGAACTCTCTGAGTTATAGGAGGTCAAAATTTGACATTTTGGCCAAACAGGTGTTTTTTCTTATCCATATAACTTATTACCTATTGTTCTTAGCAAAATGTGTCCCAAATAGTTTAGATAGCTATTTATGCAATCTTCCGAAAAAAAAAATTAAAAAAAATTAATAAAATATTTTTGACTTTTTTTTAAAAAAATCAAAAACATTTTTGACTTTTTTTTCAAAATGGGCCCTTTTTATTTTTTTTTTTTATTTTTTTTAAGAAAGCTAAGCGACCTATATGGTCGCTTAGTGGGATGCGAGTGGGATATCTATCAAAAAAAATATTTTGTAACTCAAGATATGAATTTTTTTGACTTTTTTTGCAAAATCAAAAACTTTGTTGACTTTTTTTAAAAAAATGGACCCATTTTTTAATTTTTTTTTTTGCTCAGAAGAAAGCTTATGTGTTTTTCTTTAACACCTTTTTTGTCGCTTAGTGGGATGCGAGTGGGATATCTATCAAAAAAATGTTTTGTAACTCAAGACATAAAATTTTTTACTTTTTTTTTTTGCAAAATCAAAAAATTTTTTGACTTTTTTTCCAAAATGGACCCTTTTTTATTTCTTTATTTTTTTCTCAAAAGAAAGCTTAGGTCTTTTCCTTTAAAATCTTTATGGTCGCTTAGTGGGATGCGAGTGGGATAACTATAAAAATAAATGTTTTGTAACTCAAGACAAAGGTTTTTAAATTGATTTTTTTTCATATTTTCATATTTCAAACCTTAAAAAAAAACCACTACAACTAACCGATAATAGCCACTGGAGGGGTGCAATGTGAGGCCGACCGCTATTAATTTTCCGCCCCCAAAATTTGTCTGAGTTTTGCATCTTGCGGCTTTTTTATTCAATCCTATAGGTAGTTTTCAGCGCAATAATTTATATTCGTGAGCGATTTTTGGAAGTGGACCTTATATGGGAGCTATGTTAAATAAATTATGGACCGATCATCATGAAATTAGGTGGTGTTATTAATGTCTATATGAAAGTTATTTATGTTGCTTTTTATGTGTATACCAACATTTTTAGGAGATTTATGCTCGTTAAAGTGATTATCGGAAGCAGGTCTTATATGGGAGCTATGACTAATTATGGACCGATCATAATAAAATTTGGTGACATGAATTCCGTATATATAAAACTTATTTGGAGAAAAACTTGTGTAGATACCTATATAAATTAAACATTTGTGACCGATAAAGTCCACTTTCAGGAGGACATTTGTATGGGGGCTAGGTGAAATAATGGACCGATTTCAGCCAGTTTCAATAGGCTTGGTCCTTGGGCCGAACAAATTATATGTACAAAATTTTATCGAAATATCTTCAAAATTGCGACCTGTACTCTGCGCACAAGGTTTACATGGACAACCAGCCAGCCAGACGGACGGACGGACATCGTTTAGTCGACTCAGAAAGCGATTCTGAGTCGATCGGTATACTTTAAGGTGGGCTAGACTAATATTTTTGGGTATTACAAACATCTGCAAAAATTTAATATACCCTCGCCACTATGGTGGTGTAGGGTATAAAAAGTGATTTTTATTCCTGAGGTTAACATATTATGGGTATTACAGTATCGAGGCTATGAAATTTTAGTTAGGTTGTTACATACCATCGGAAAGGCTAATGTGTCTAGTTTCTCCGCGTAAGTTTAATTTTTAAGGTTTACACACAAATATGAAAAAAATCAAAATAGTGCATATCCTAAAAATTTAAAAACCTTTGTCTTGAGTTACAAAATATTTATTTTGATAGATATCCCACTCGCATCCCACTAAGCGACCATAAAGATTTTAAAGGAAAAGACCTAAGCTTTCTTTTGAGAAAAAAATAAAGAAATAAAAAAGGGTCCATTTTGGAAAAAAAGTCAAAAAATTTTTTGATTTTGCAAAAAAAAAAGTAAAAAATTTTATGTCTTGAGTTACAAAACATTTTTTTGATAGATATCCCACTCGCATCCCACTAAGCGACAAAAAAGGTGTTAAAGAAAAACACATAAGCTTTCTTCTGAGCAAAAAAAAAAAATTAAAAAATGGGTCCATTTTTTTAAAAAAGTCAACAAAGTTTTTGATTTTGCAAAAAAAGTCAAAAAAATTCATATCTTGAGTTACAAAATATTTTTTTTGATAGATATCCCACTCGCATCCCACTAAGCGACCATATAGGTCGCTTAGCTTTCTTAAAAAAAATAAAAAAAAAAAAATAAAAAGGGCCCATTTTGAAAAAAAAGTCAAAAATGTTTTTGATTTTTTTTAAAAAAAAGTCAAAAATATTTTATTAATTTTTTTTTAATTTTTTTTTTCGGAAGATTGCATAAATAGCTATCTAAACTATTTGGGACACATTTTGCTAAGAACAATAGGTAATAAGTTATATGGATAAGAAAAAACACCTGTTTGGCCAAAATGTCAAATTTTGACCTCCTATAACTCAGAGAGTTCTTGGCCGATCTTGTTGAAAAATTGTGTCCGAATTACTATCCAATAGAACTAACATTGGTGCAAATTTCATCCCGATCGGAAGACATCGATTTCAAAAGTTGGTTCACTTGACGTGAAATGCCCCATATATATAAGGCTCACATCCGGAAAAAATATACTTTTGAAGTTTGACTAAAAATATATTTGTTTACCCTTTTTTATACTCTTTTACTTCACTTGTGGTGAATAAGACAAATGTTGAGCCAATCGGTAATGTTAACCAATTATTAAGGATATAAATTGTTAAATAATACATTTTATTCCTATTATAAAATTATAGACTCTGTTGGAAATGGTAGGAATATGTAGTTATTTCAATTATAAATTGCTGAATTAGATAAAATTTTTATATATCTTAAAATAAATTGTCTTCTGCGTAAACTAGTTTTTCTAACAATATATAAAATACTACTATACTACTATATTTTAAATATACTTTTATTTTGTTTAAAAAAAGTGGTTTTATTGAAGAAAGTACATAATTTGTATATAGTACAAAATGTGTATGATATTGGGATTCATCTATAATCCATAAAGTGGCTTAAAAAGAAATTCGGTTATAGTCCTAATTCGCTTATAGTCCACAAAAATTGTGCAACTGTATTTGTAGACTATAAGCGAAAACTACTGTATTACATTACCATTCTACCAATCTTCATAATCGGAGCTAAGTCCCAATAACAAATACTGAATATGGATATTATAGTGTTTATACCAATGTAATTTCTATAATTTTCATGTAAGTTAGGTGGAGGGTATTTAAGATTCGGCATAGCCGAATATAGCACTCTAACTTGTTTTATTTAGAATTTTATCACCAATATAGGTTATATTTTAGAAAAAAAAATGCGACCCTCCGTAGTCCCCGCCACATCTAAAAAACTATGAAAAGATCGAACAAAATTTAAAAAAATAAATTAATAAACCTAAATATCTCTTCAACTAATAGAGATACAAATTTAAAATTTCAGCTCTTTCCGATCATAAATGGATTTTTGACGATTTTTGAAAAAAAATTGAGACCAGAGGTGACCAACTTT
Organism: Calliphora vomitoria; assembly: GCA_942486065.2. Taxonomy (NCBI): domain Eukaryota; kingdom Metazoa; phylum Arthropoda; class Insecta; order Diptera; family Calliphoridae; genus Calliphora; species Calliphora vomitoria. The sequence continues at coordinate 90,641,935 of OW818029.2, forward strand.
GAGGGGCAACGCACTGGCCCTCATTAGCGCTAGGAAACAGAACAAATGCAAAACAACTCGAAACTCCCTCAGCTCTAGCCATTTCGCAACAATAACTCCCAGAGTTCCCGATATACCGAATTATTTCCAAAAAAAAAAAAAAAAAAACGTTTCTAAACCACTGTGCGTCTTTAAATAAGTTTGAACATCTTCTACATTTGTTTTGTTCTTTAAAGGGATGATGGATCACATACTCCATTATCATAACCATTTTTCCAAAAGGCGGTGGATATTTTTTATAATATTGTAGGAGAGATCACTATCTAATACCAAGTATGCTCAATTGCCAATTGCGTTCGCCGTAAAAATGATCATGGTTTAGAAAAAATAGGTCAAAGAACTGATTTATTGTTATATGACTTACATTCAGATATAGTTTGTATGATTTCCGGTAGTATTTTTTTGAATTTTTTGTTATGTTTTGGATTTATTTTTTTAAATAATATGTAAAAACTTTCAAAGTAATAAATTTTGACAATCTCTACATTACTCGTTTAAAATAAGTAAGATTACACACTTTGTGTTTAAAGTTATGTTTTAAGCACAATATATGTAATTATAAATATAACATGTTTATTATATTATAAAAATGTTTATCAACATTCAAAATACTTAATTTTGAATGTATTTTTGCAATCAAAAGTATGTAATAAATCTGTATAAGCATATTGTGTCTAAATTTAAGCATTTTCTGTAATATTACGTGAAAACTTACTCACTTTAACGTAGTAATTATGCATGCATTTTTTAGAGTGTATCATAATACCATTGAGCACCCTATTCTTGATTATTTCTTGATTATTGAAAAGCATATTACCCGAATTTAAATATAAACCAACTAATTTAATATATTAAAAGAAATTTTCCTTTATCCTCTTGAACATCCGTCAAGTTTGAATTTTAAATTTGTATAGCATTTCCTATAGTATCAACTGATTTTGTTTCTATAACACTTAATATTTAACAAATTTTCACAAAACCGAAAAAAACCGAAACCGATGGGTTTTCAATTTTTTAAAACCGAAACCGCGGTTTTGAAATTCTTCGGTTTTTTGCAAATTCTAGTTTCGGTTTTCCTACTATACTTCAAAAAACTATTGCTAGAAGGGAATGTTCACGAGTTAAGAAATATAATTTGTGTGTTTAAAACTATATTTCTATATAAAGGGCAAAAAAAAAAAAAATGCGGTTAATCGACACAAATTAATCGGTTTATTTGTTATTTGAAAATCGTCAATTGTAAATTATTCGAACAGTTAACCGACCAAAATTAATCAATTAAACGATAATCTAGATTTTTTTACTTATTAAGACATTTCCTTAAGTTTATTAAAATGTTTTATTGAAAATTAATATAAAATCTCAATGTGTAAAATTTATAATATGCGTACTATCGCAAAATCCTTAAAATATTTTTATGTAAGTTTCTTTTTATGGCGTATGTGTTGTGCTAGTTTGTTTTTTAATAATCGCAAAATTTATGAAAAGTAATAATAATAACCCGCTGAGTATATAATTTATTCCCACTTCCATCATAGGATAATGCATGCCACACTCTCACACACGCAAACACACATCCATAAGAATATATTAATGTGTTTGTTTGTATGTATGTATATAAGTGTACTGGGTCCTTTGGCTGCTTACGAGTTTGAAGCGTATGCGTACGTAACGTAAGTGAAAGACATGTTTTCATTATTATCTCTGGAATTACAAATAAAATAAAAACAGAAAACAACAAACAAACATAAAAGCGCTTCGCAAATGTTTTTAATGGGCCACTGTGCCACTTTTGTGCGTGCATGCTGGGTATTCGTGAGATTCGCACTCTTTGAAAGCGAATCAAAAAAGAAACCAAAGGCTCACACACACATTTTACAACATTCCCAAGTGTATTACGCGTTATTCAGTATGACTTGTTTATTTCATTTCATTTCAGTTTTTTTTTTTGTTGTTCGTTCTTTCTTTCTTTCTGCATACAGCAGCAGCATTAAGTAATGCACGCAGCAAATTTATAATTCCACTTGTTTTGCAAAAAAAAAAAAGTAAGAAACGACAAAACAGAAAGAAGCATTTTAAATGTAAAATGTGTTTCAGTAGACAACAGAAAAGTAAAAAAAAAATCTGCATACTTCTTTAAAGTTGGGAAAAATGAAGTACAACTGAAACATCTTAAAGAATACAAAAGATGAAAGCTGAAAAGTTGAACTTAAAGAAAACGAGTTGTGACAATTCCATTAAAGGGGTGTTGCACTACTACAGTTTTTGTGTTCCAAGTATTAGTGTTTCCAAATACTAAGGACTGAGTTCATTCAATTGTATCAGCAGCGCTCTCTATTGGGGACAAATTGAAATAAATTTAAGTTTAGTGCAATAGTCGGATCTCTAACGCTGATGGAGGGGAAAATTTAATGCTTGAATGCAGTCTAAACAAAACCTGATACGAAAATAAAAAAAAAGTACAATGTAAATTCGGATAAAACCGAAAAATTAAAATAAAAATAAAAAATTATTTCACTCTTCTATATTCGATAATATTTGCTATATATGTTTTCCATGGCCATACAAAATTTACTAGGATGTTTTTAAATCATATATCATATTGACACTGATAGACTTGTTCTATTATCACCAAAGTAAGTTGCATTACGCTTGAACAACGTTGGGAAATATTGCAAACTTATTTGCAAAGTGAGTGCTGTGAAGCCTAAACTGTGCGTTTGTTGAAAAAAAAAAAATGAAATTTGACCGAAAGTTTATGCAAAAAGTTCGTGAGACTTACCTGTCAAAGGGTAAAATGAAATTACTCCCAATAACACCGGTCAACAAAAAAAATAAAAATTCTTGTGTTTCTATTATAATGCATAAATTCTATTGATAGACACCGAAAAACACCTAAATACCAAATCCTAGCTTCTAAAGTTTGTTTTTGTAAGTAAGTTTTGAAGATTTTTATCTAATTTGCGATCAGCAGTTGGCAGTACTTATATTACAAGTGTAGCAAAGTGCATATTTCTTGCATAAAGCGTAGTAGTGGGTGTTTATTAATTTATTGCAGCTGTTATAAACTTTATTGTGTATTACTGAATTAAAAAATAGCGACAAGACGGTGAAAAAATGATGTTGATTCATTTTGTTTTGTTTGTGGTGAATTTATGAAAAAAGAAGCAAAAATTTTTCTTTATCATCAAATTTAAAGCTTTGTGAAGCTTATGGAGCATATTTTAAACTTCAGATTCGAAATCAAGATAAAAACTGGGTACCTCATTTTGCCTGTATTAACTGCAAAAATACTTTAGAAGGTAAGAAACTAAAAATAAAAATTCAAAAAACTTTCGAACATATTAATATGTTTGTAACTTGAATACTTACTTTATGCGTAAAGTTTAAATTACACTAGTTGCTTTCGTAACTTCCAGTCTGGTATCGAGGAGAAAAACGACACATGAAATTTGGAGTGCCAAGACTATGGAGGGAACCTCGTGATCATTTGCAGGATTGTTATTTTTGTATCGTGAACCCATGTAAGCGTAGAGCTGGTAAAAATTCAGAAAAGATTTTTTACCCTGCCCTTCCTTCAACGTCGGCTCTAATACCCCACAGTGAAAATGGCCCCTTTCCGACTAGTTCAAAAATAAATAAATTCAGATGTCACAAATTTCAACAGACCCTTGTGTATCGCTTATGAACACCTGTGACAATGATTTTATAATAAAATCGCAAAATATTGAACCACATCTCATCGGCACTACAGAATTTAATGATTTGGTACGAGATCTGAACCTGCCCAAGAATAAAGTAGAGATTCTGGGTTCACGATTGAAACAGTGGAATTTGCTTGAAAATAATATAAATATAACTGGTCAAAGAGAGCGCCATAAAAGTTTTTCATGTTTTTTCACAAATCAGATTGGCGACTTTTTATCGATAGCTCTTCAAAAAGCTTGAAAGCCGTCCTTCTTCACAATGGAAACAAGTTTCCTAGTCTTCCCGTGGCACATTTTGTAATGCTTAAGGAAAATTACTACAGTGTAAAAATTGTACTAGAAAAATTAGAATATAAAGAATACAACTGGCCATTAATAGGAGACTTCAAAATGGTTGCTTTTTTGATGGGAATGCTTATGTGATAGTCGAGCTGATTCAGCACACAATCAGCAGCGTACATGGCCTGGTCGAGTCGAGTTTCATATAGGAAAACATAACGTCAAATGGGAACCAGTTGTAGATCCAAAAAGTATCGTAATGCCGCCATTGCATATCAAATTAGGCCTAGTGAAACAATTTGTGAAAGCATTGGATCAAAATTCTTGAGCTTTCGAATATTTAAAAGGATTCTTTCCCAAATTATCCGAAGCGAAGATAAAATCAGGAATCTTCGTAGGACCACAAATTAAAAAAAATAATGAACATTGATGAATTCACAATATTACTCAATACTATAGAAAAACAAGCCTCGAACAGTTTTAAAGAGGTAGTTAATGGTTTTCTCGGAAACAACAGAGCAGATAATTATAAAGATTTAATTGAAAAAATGCTTGAAAAAATAAAGTTCATATGTAGCATCTGCTCATCTGGACCAATTTAAGGATAATATAGGTGCCTACTCAGAAGAGCAAGGAGAGCGTTTTCACCAAGATGTTATGGACCTTAAACGGCGTTACCAAGGGCATTATAATGAAAATATGATGGGTGACTACATTTGGGGTTTAATACGAGAAAGTCCATACAAACATAGGAAAGTGACTAAAAATATTAATTTTTGAACTTGATTTTATTTTAGTTTCTATCTCTAAGCTATTATTTATAATTATTCTTGAATTAAATATACTATGAGTTAGGCAAAAGGTTTTTCTTTGTAAAATATAATAAAATTTTGAGAAAATCAGTCATTATTCTTAAAAATCGAAAAGTTTGTCTTATTTCCACAAAAACAAACTTTGACAAAAAAAGTTATTTTTCCCTTTATTTGAAACATAAAACAAACTAAAAAATTACATTTAGAAGTCAGACCCAAAAGTCGTGTCGACCGGTGTAATCGGCGGTTTCATAACTCTACAAATATTAGTCACAAAATATGCAAAATATCTCCCGAAATAAATGAAACAATTTCCAATCCGAAGTAATTTATTTACGTAATCTAACTCCCAGTGAAATAAGGACTACAAAAGTGAAATTATTCTGTATTTATGAATGCTTATAAAGATAGGTCAGAAAATGTGTCATTCATTGGCGGCCTTTGGTTGGACCAACTTTGATTACAAAACATTTTTTGCATTGCCGGGTGCAAAGATTTTTTCGCTGGGTTCGCGCAGAAAAGTTTTTTTACATTGCCGACCTTTGGACGAGCGCTAAGGTTTTCTCCTCTTGGGCGTATGAAAAACTGGCTTCGCTCAGAAAAGTTGGAAGTTTACCAAAGGCCGGCAGCTAAGGTGTTCTGCTCGAGGGTGTATCAAAAACTTGCTTTAATCAGAAAAGGCATTGCAGTATTTAAGCACACACAAGATGTTGTTGTTGATTAAAATTCTTTTTTCTTAGGCATGTGCAGTAATGACTAAAATTCTACTATTTAAAAGGAACGCAAGTGTGTGTATCTGTTTGTAGAAACTTAACGCGTGTGCATCAGCTATTTATACTAAAACTTTAAACCGAAGCGCATGGAAATGTTTGTACTAAAGTGATGAACGAAAATATCTTCAAGTTTATTCAGTTAGGAGTAAAATCTATTAAATACTACACAGTGCTTATAGAACTTTTTATTTTTGTAAGTTCCGTAACATGCGAGTCGTTTGAGCTATCTTAATGAAATCTCGCATTTTTAGAGTTGAGGTGTTTTAGAGTTGACTGACTTAAGCAGTGTGAATTTTGTTACTTCTGAAAGGTTGTGGGTGAATCCCCAAAGTAAAGACCGTCGTGTAAGTCCAAAAATATTCAAAATTTTGTAATTTTTTGCAAAAATTGTTAGTTCTTTCAATCAACAAGGTGACGCAAAAGTAATCCTCCTATCAGAAAATGCTATAAATTTTGCGATTGGCCCCTAATGTCAGTTCTGTTTTGACATTTGTGTAGTAAACACATGCGAAATACACGTTAATAAACAATGTTACGCTACACTGCTCCAGAACGCGGAATATTGCTGACTATTTATTTGACCAATAATCGGCAAAATTTATAGCATTTTCTGATAGGAGGATTACTTTTGCGCCACCTTGTATATACATACATATGTATGTATCGAATAATATCTAAATTAATATGTAAAAACTTTATTTACAAAATCTCTATCCGCCTAGTCGTGAAAAATAATCAAATTCAAAATTATGATATGATTATGGTAATTACGTACATTTTGACAAAAATTTAAATTTTTCTTTTAATTTTTTCTCCAAGATTTAAAAAACAAATTGTAATATTAATAACTACTTGTAATAAATTTTTAAATTGTTATAAACGTCAGGCAATTGTCGAATATAGTGATGTTTTTTAAACCAAAATTTTAAGTGTATCATTAAATTAAAAGATTCACATCGAGGTTTTTAAATTTCTTCACAAATTACAAAAATATATATATATTTTTTTTAAATAGATCTGGCATATAATTATTGTTAAAATAGTAAAATTTTTAGTAGCAGTTTATTCAATTGCACAAAAATTATTCTAAATTTAATGCTTTCATAAGTATTTTTGTTAAATATGTGGAAAACAAAAATACTTTCAATATTTTTGGGCTTACACGGTCTTTACTTTGGAGATCCACCCACAATCTTCCAGAAGTAACAAAATTCACACTGCTTAAATCAGTCAACTCTAAAACACCTCAACTCTAAAAATGCGAAATTTCATTAAGATACCTCAAACAACTCGCAAGTTACAGAACTTACAAAAATAAAAAGTTCTATAACCACTGTGTAGTATTTAATAGATTTTACTCCTAACTGAATAAACTTGAAGATATTTTCGTTCATCACTTTTGCACACAAATTCACATGCTTTTCGGTTTAAAGTTTTAGTATAAATAGCTGATGTACACGCGTAAAATTTCTGCAAACAGATACACACACTTGCGTTCCTTTTAAATACATAGTAGAATTTTAGTCATTACTGCGCATGCCTAAGAAAAAAGAATTTTAATCAACAACAACAACTGTCTTGTGTGTGCTTAAATACTGCTTTGTCAACCAAACAGTCACCTAATTTTTGGACATGCGCATTTAATTTCAAGTTTTGTTACAGTTTTGTTTACAGTTTTAGTATAAATACAAGCAGTATGTATACAGCGATATTTATACTGGTTTAGTGCACCAAACAGTCAACAGTAAAAATGGAATTTGCAAATTTAAAAAAAAAAAATTTTTTGGAAAAAATGCAAGTTTATTTAATTACGAAATTGATAACATACATACACAGTCTTACAAAAGTTTACATACGTTTGAAATTTTTCTATTTTTTTTGGAAAATATATAATTTTATTAAGAGTTGTAACTACGGTTTTGTTTAATGCACTTAAAAAATATAGTTCCATCATATTTTATAATATTTTGTTGGTATTTTAAATAAATAACAATAAAACACGAGTAATTGGTATCCTTTTAATGTTACATAAGTTTACATACTCTGCAAAATAATGATCTATCGTTAAAATTTCCGCTACAATTTTTATGATGCTTTGTGTAAAATCAGTGGTAGAAAGTTTACTTTCACTAAAAGTGATCACACTGGCAAAATAAAATCAAAAAGTATTTTTAGTGGAAGAAAATGGGCAAAGGCAAAGAAATTTCTGAGCCAATTCGAAAAACCTTCATTAAGTTGAGAAATGATGGCAAATCTTTTAATGAAATTGGAATTTTATTAAATCTAAAAGAAAAGGAAATTATGAAAGCAAAGCTCGTAGTGGGCGTCCCCGCATTCTCGACAAACGAACAGAACGGTCTATTATACGTTCCATTCAAGAAAATCTTAAGCTAAGTGCCGTCGAACTAAACCGGAAAATTAGAACAAATCTAGAAATTTCCGTTTCTGATCAGACTGTTCGCCGATGTATCAAGAGAAATGGGTACAATAGCAGAGTTGCCAGAAAAAAAAACATTACTTAGATCTGTGAATATCCAATAGCGCTTAGAATATGCCCAAAAGTGGGAAAATGCTCATTTAAATGACCCAACATTTTGGGAGAGGGTAATATTCACAGATCAATGTAAATTTATGGTTTTTGGAGGTGATGGACGAACAAAAGTTTGGCGAAAGCCTAATGCAGAGTTATTACCACAAAATGTTAATTGCACCGTAAAACATGGAGGCGGGTCAGTATGGTCTGGGGATGTATGCTGGCAAATGGTGTCGATAAGCTCAGGTTTATAGATGGTGCTATGGATAAGGCCATGTATATTGATATTTTAAAGGATAGCTACCTTCCCAGCGTCCAACTTCTAGATCTGGAGGACAACGCAATATTTCTCCAGGACAACGATCCGAAGCATTCATCAAAGTTAGTTAAGGAATGGCTTCTATATAACGTTAAAAACAAATTGGAACATCCCTCGCAGTCCCAACGCTCTTAATGTTATTGAACATTTATGGGATTACAGAATTTTTCACTAAATATTTATTAATAAAGATGAAATATATTAGGGGTATATAAACTTTTGTAAGACTGTATATACATATATCTATATTAATGTGTGTTTAGTAAATTGCAACAAATAAATTTGAACACATATTTAGCAATAATAAAAACTATATATTTTTTTCACTGGGCCAGTCTACTGTAAGTATATATAAATTTCTGGTTATTCCAACTGAATTATTTTTATACCCCCCACCACCATAAGTGGTGAAAGAGGGTATATATTAGTTTGTCATTCCGTGTGTAACATTGAGAAATATTCATCTGAGACCCAACAAAGTATATATATTATTGATCCTTATGAAATTTTAAGTCGATTGAGCAATGTCCGTCTGTCTGTCTGTGTAAAACACTCTCACGTCCAAAATACATAAGCAAAATTAATGAAATGTATACCAAAATGTTTATAATTTTTCTAAGCAGTTTGGTATTGAAAATCAGCAAAATTTTTATAATTTTCACATGATTTTTGTGACTTTGGGTAAATCCATTGCAGGGAATACCATGAAATTTAGCACTCATTATTTATATGATAAAAGGACAAATTCTGTTGAAAATGGAAAGAATCGTAGCCCCCATACAAATTTCTTCCCGAAATATGGAGCTACGGTATATAAATGCCCATAGAATTACAGTATCCGTACAAAATTCAGCACAACTAAGTTTCGTGCAAAGATAAATCGCGACACCAATTTTTTTTGGATCGGGCACTATTTTACCATAGCCCCCATATAAAGTTTACTTCCGAAAATACTTTTAATACACTTAAGTATCTTATATATAGCGGTATCAGGTTGAAATTCAACTTGCATAATCCCCATGCACATGAAAATCGTGAAGATCGGCCCATAATTGGTTATAGCTCCCATATAAGGACCACTTCTAAAAACCACATTAATTTTCATAAATATCTGAAAAATATCGCTATCGAATTAAAATTTTACACAGATCAGTATCATAATTCACAAATGATACTATTAGATTATGTGAATATCGGTTCATATTTGACCATAGCTCGCATAAGGTTCATTTCTGAAAATAACTTAAATACTAATAAATCTCTTATAAAAGCTTCTATCTGGTTAAAATTGCAAATAAATATTTCCCATATATACGAAAATCGTATAAAATAAAATTCAACACATAATTTTATGAAGATCGGCCGATAATTTGTCATAGCTCCCATATAAGGACCACTTCCGAAAAACACATTAACCTCTATAAATATTTTAAATATATGGATATCGAACTAAAATTGTATACAGATCAATATATTGTATCCAAACATTATACAACCGGGTTTTGTGAATATCGGTCCATATTTGACCATAGCACCCATATTAGCTCCATTTCCGATAATCACAAAAATACCCATAAAACTCTTGTAAATAATGTTATGGAGAAAAATATCAAGCCTCAAATACATAGAAATCACGTTAAAATATTTAATTATATCTTCCAAATAAATCGCACATCCAAAAAATACATTAACTCATATCGGTAAAAATTTAACTGATATAAGTTTCAAGTAGATTTGGTGACTATGGGTTCATAATTATATATAGAAGGCTCACATCCGGAAAATGCATTAGAACAGAATAAAAATATACTTTTGAAGTTTGACTAAATATATTTGTTTACCCTTTTTTATACTCATTTACTTCACTTTTGGTGAATAAGGAAAATGTTGAGCCAATCGGTAATGTAGACCAATTATTAAGTATATAAATTGTTAAATAGTACATTTTATTCCTATTATAAAATTATAGACTCTGTTGGAAATGGTAGGAATATGCAGTTATTTCAATTATAAATTGCTGAATTAGATAATATTTTTAAATATTTGAAATAAAATATCTTCTGCGTAAACTAGTTTTTCTAACGATATATAAAATACTACTATACTTTAAATAAACTATATTTTAAATAAACTTTTATTTTGTTTAAAAAAAGTGTTTTTATTGAATAAAGTACATAATTTGTATATATTCCAAAATATGTATTATATCAGGATTTGTCTATAATCCATAAAGTGTCTTAAAAATAAATTCGGTTATAGTCCTAATTCGCTTATAGTCCACAAAAATTGTGCAACTGTATTTGTAGATTATAAAGGAAAACTACCGTATTACATAAACATTCTACCAATCTTCATAATCGGTGCTAAGTCCCAATAAAAAAACACTGAATATGGATATTAGAGTGTTTATACCAATGTAATTTCTATAATTTTCATCTAATTTAGGTGGAGGATATTTAAGATTCGGCATAGCCGAATATAGCACTCTAAATTGTTTTTTACTGGGCCAATCTACTGTAAGTATATATAAATTTCTGGTTATTCCAACCGAATTATTTTTTAATTAATAGTTGTGATTACCATATAAACAGTAGTCTGAATCGAATTATGTGATAGTACATGCAACCGACAAAATTCGAATACGGTTATGAATACGAATCTGTTTTCTCGGTGTATTAAATTAATTGCGTTATAAAGCAAATAGAATAATAAAGAAAATCCTTTTTTTCTCCAAGTTATCTCATATACTTTAAAAGGTATTTAAGTTTATATTTTGAAATATTCGATTTTTACCATGACTTTATATTGTTTTCCGCCAATATCTTCCGTAATAGTTGTCATATATTTGTTATAAAAAAATATTTTTTAACAGGTATTGCATATGCTGCAGCTCGCTTTGAGCGAATCAGTTCCGTTCGGTACAGGTTTCCTGTGATGTTCTGGTCAGATTTCAGCATCTCGTAATAGATAGAACACTTTTGCTTCCACCAAATATAGAGAATTATCTTAGCGCCGTGGATATTTGGCTTTGATATGGATTTGGTTGGTTGGTCGGGCTTCACGTACGATCTCACGCATACAAAATCGTTCTTCAAGGTCTCTCAGCATCAATTCGTATGGTACCCAATTTCCCTGCTTTTGGATGAATCTTGCTGCTCGCAAAGACTTTGAAATTGCTGATTGAGAAGCTCTTTCTGAGTTTGACAACAATCTTCAAGGAGTAGTTCCTCCAATTCTTGGTCTTCAAACATTTATGTCTGGTCTGGGAGATCTTTGACTTTTTGTGTCAAATTCACCACTTTTGAACCGGACAAACCATCTATCGCACGTTGTAAAATTTTCACCGTAAACTTTCTGATTATTCTGCGAAAAATAAGAAAATTTTTACTAAATTTTTATTATCACGAGATCACCATACAATCGCTTATAATTGAGAATAATAGTATTTTTGATATATCCAATATTGTAAACATTATCCAATGCGGTTAGAAAGTTATGTACAATTAAAATTGAGCGATTTAAATTTTGAACCTCGATAAAAGAGACAAACCAAAGCGAATTTGTCATTTTTGAACAACCTCAAACTTTGTATTTATGGACATACATACCATTGTACCAAGTTTTAACAAATTTGAATGGGTAAGTTTCATTTATAAATCGAAATCATAGAGACATTTTAAGGCATTTGGACGATCGGTCAACCGGTCTTTCATGTAATAAAATACAAATTCTTTGTCATAACTTATACTGAAACTATCTGTAGTTCACTCAGTCTAGTCTATGAAATACTTCAAAGATACAGTTTGGATCTAGCTAACTTTTTCACTAATATTGATATTGAACTGGACTATATGAACGGTTTTCAAACGTTTGTATCTATTTATACTGACGTTAAAGCGAAATTAACACAAAAACATCAATAATCTAACATAATAAATGTACCACTTTAACTATTTCTCGGTAATATTTTTTCACCGAAACAACTAAATAACCTCAATAATGTTTCTTCATTTATTTTATACTTCAGCTGGTATGTTAAATTATCCCATTTCTATTAAAAAATATGGTGAAACAACCAAAAAACTTACATAAAATTCAATTTAATTTTAGTTGAACTTTATTTATTTGTTGCAACTTTATCAAAGTTTCTGTTGCATTGCAACAACAAAGGTTAACAAATTTTGTTTGTTAGCAACACAGTGACATTTTTTTCTCTTCCTTATTTTAATTCTTTACATGAAGACGAAAATTTTCCTTTAGCTCTAATTTTCGCAACTCTTTGTAAAACAATTTTACTTTTCATTACATTGCACAGTGGGTTCAATGGTACCCAAAGTGGAGATTAATTCATAGAAGTCGTAGTTTTAAAATATTAATATATTATTATAAGCATATAAAAACACAGCATTTTAGAAAAAAAAGTTAAAAAACTAATTTTTTAACCCGTTAAGCGTATTATTGTTTTTTTTTTTTTTTTGGAAAAAAAATACCTTAGTTTACAATATATGCTGTAACTTTGGAATGGAAAGCGATAAATTAATGAATAAAATTGGAAATTAAAGCATACTTAATGTGCTATTAAAAAATTTAATTAATATATTTATTATATGTATTTATGTTAGTACAAAATTAATTTAAAATCAAATTTTTGTTTTTTACAAAATTTTATAAATGTATAAATTTGTTTAAAAACAAGTTAGAGTGCTATATTCGGCTATGCCGAATCTTAAATACCCTCCACCTAAATTAGATTACATTGGTATAAACACTCTAATACCCATATTCAGTGTTTGTTATTGGGACTTAGCTCCGATTATGATGATTGGTAGAATGTTAATGCTTATAGTCTACAAATACAGTTGCACAATTTTAGTGGACTATAAGCGAATTAGGTCTATAACCGAATTTATTTTTAAGCCACTTTATGGATTATATATGAATGCTGATATAATATACATTTTGGACTATATAGAAATTATGTACTTTCTTCAATAAAACCACTTCTTTTAAACAAAATAAAAGTTTATTTAAAATATAGTAGTATAGTAGTATTTTATATATTGTTAGAAAAACTAGTTTACGCAGAAGATATTTTATTTCAAATGTATAACAATTTTATCTAATTCAGCAATTTATAATTGAAATAACTACATATTCCTACCATTTCCAATAGAGTCTATAATTTTATAATAGGAATAAAATGTACTATTTAACAATTTATATACATAATAATTGGTTAACATTACCGATTGGCTCAACATTTTCCTTAATCACCACAAGTGAAGTAAAAAAGTATACAAAAGGGTAAACAAATATATTTAGTCAAACTTCAAAAGTATATTTTTGTCCTGTTCTAATGAATTTTCCGGATGTGAGCCTTATATATATAATTATGAACCCATAGTCACCAAATCTACTTGAAACTTATTTCTGTTACATTTTTTACCGATATGAGTGTATATATGTGTTAATGTATTTTTCGGATATGCGACTTATTTGGGAGATATAATTAAATATTTTAACGAGATTTCTATGTATTTGAGGCCTATTTTGCTTGATATTTTTCTCCATAACATTATTTACAAGAGTTTTGTGGGTATTATTGTGATTATCGGAAATGGAGCTAATATGGGTGCTATGGTCAAATATGGACCAATATTCTTAAAACTGAGTAGTATAATATTTGGATACAAAAAAATGATCTGTATACAATTTTAGTTTAGATATCGATATATTTAAAATATTTATAGAGGTTAATGTGTTTTTCGGAAGTGGTCCTTATATGGGAGCTATGACCAATTATCAGTCGATCGTCATAAAATTCAACACATAGATTTTCATATATATCGGAAATATTTATTTGAAATTTTAACCAGATAGAAGCTTTTATAAGAGATTTATTAGTATTTAAGTAATTTTCGGAAATGAACCTTATATGGGAGCTATGGTCAAATATGAACCGATATTCACACAATCTAGCAGTATCATTTGTGAATTAATACTATCGATCCTGTAAAATTTTAATTCGATAACGATATTTTTCAGATATTTATGAAAATTAATGTGTTTTTTGGAAGTGGTCCTTATATGGGAGCTATAACCAATTATTGGCCGTTCTTCATGAAATTCCTTACAGCGGTTTTCATGTGCATTGGGATTATGCAAGTCGAATTTCAACCTGATACCTATATATATATAAGATATTTAAGTGTATTTAAGTGATTTTCGGAACTAATCTTTATATGGGGGCTATGGTCAAATAGTACCCGATCCAAAAAAAAAATTGGTTTCGCGATTTTTGTTTGCACGAAACTTAGTTGTGCTGAATTTTGTATGGATACTGCAATTCTATGGGCATTTATATACCATAGCACCATATTTCGGGAAGAAATTTGTATGGGGGCTACGAGAAATTATGTACCGATTCTTTCCATTTTCAGAATTTGTCCTTTTATCATATAATTAATGAGTGCAAAATTTCATAGTATTCTCTGCAATGAATTTACCCAAAGTCACAAAAATCATGTGAAAATTATCAAAATTTTTGGAGGTTGTCTTACATCTTGATCCATAGCCCAGGTTCTACCAATTCGATTTTACTGATTTTCAATACCAAACTGCTTAGAAAAATTATAAACATTTTGGAATACATTTCATTAATTTTGCTTATGTATTTTGGACGTGAGAGTGTTTTACACAGACAGACAGACAGACGGACAGGCGGACAGACAGACTGACACTGCTCAATCGACTTAGAATTTCATAAGGATCAATAATATATATACTTTGTTGGGTCTCAGATGAATATTTCTCAATGTTACACACGGAATGACAAACTTATATATACCCTCATTCACAAGTTGTGGTGGTGGAGGGTATAAAAATCACAAAAGAAAATCTTGTTACGAATGTGCAATAGCGATTTGAACATTCATCATGTTTATAAACACGTCCATCAGTAGAAGCTTCCACTTATCAACAATATTGATGGCATGCGGTTATTAGCATTGTTTATAAGTATGGCAACACCAAATGTTTAAGCGGCTCAAAAGCATTGTAAAAGATTCACGAAAGATGGCGTGTGTATAAATAGTGGCAGAGGTTGCAATCGTTAGTGAGTTGATAATAGGCGCTGTTAGAGTTAACATCAACTGCCTTGTACATTTAAGTTTGTACATTATAAAGTGTGTGTGCATTTCTGCAAATTGATAAACGTGTATAAAGATACTGAGTGACTATTTGAACTATTGTTGTTCAAAAACTGCTTTTATTTGCAATCAAAAGTATCCGATTTATTTAAAGGAAGTAGACCAACATTTTAAAAAGGTTAAAAACGTTACAATATTATAAATTTTCCTAATGTATAATCATAAATAAAGACACAGCTATAAAAAGCATGTAGAAAAACATTTTTTTAACCTGTTAGGCGTTTTTTTGGTTATCGGAAGAAGCATGATTCACAATTTCCGCTGTAACTTTGAAAACAAAATAAATTTAAAGAATAAGTTAATAATATGTATGCCTATTGGTATAAATTTGTATTCAGTTTTTGCTTGCACAAAATTTAGTAAAAGCAAAAAAATTAATCTGAAAAAATAAAAACTTTAAAACTTTTTGGGGAATCTTTGGTTTCGTTTTACTTTTTTAATAAAAACTGCATTAAAATATTTGTATTATTCTGCATTCTCAAATTCACCACAAATATCCCAATTATAATTATCATCATCATCATCACTATCTTCATCGTTATTGTTATTTACTGGTCTTGTTCAATAAATGACAAGCGGAGTTTTTGCACAAAAATTAAAATAGAGAAAAGAGCCGGGCATTGTCTGGACTTTTATTTATTTTAAATATAAGTTGATATCCTATACTTTTCTAAAATTTATAAAACTAATTCCAACTTTTACTAACTTAATACTTGTGGCCCATTAAATGCGGAAATTAATCCAATTTTGGATCTTTTTTAAAAAAATTATTAAAAATATTTACACATAATTTTTATAAAAAATAAAAAAATTGCTATATACTCTAATACCTGATGTTGAAGGTTCCATGATAAAATATTTACTTTTAATAGATTTAATACTAACAATAATCGCTTGAATTGTAAAAATTTTCAATTTTTTTAAAAACAGCAATAATTTACTAACTTTGAACGCTCACTGAAAAGAAAGTAAATAACTTAGTTGATTGATTTTTACAGCTAGTGATGTAGAATTTTATCTACTTTTACTTTATACCAAAATTTATTATAAAAACTTTATTTCTAAATTTCAATTAATCGCCAATTTGATACCATTTGAACCCAACGTGCATTGTGTGGAAGGCAATGCAGATTTTTCCTAAAGTACCATTAAAAATACGTTATTTTAATTAATAATACAGAAATTTTAAATAATGACTTTTATGCGTTTCTTAACTTTAATTAATTTTTTTTTTCTCTTTGAAAAATTTATTATATGGTGGCAGTACTTGAGTGTGTAATTTAATGGATTTTGTAGACTTTTGGGTTAAAGTAAAAGTTATCTTTATAGAAAAAAGTTGCACAGATGTGTCAGTACTAAAAGAATATATTTTGTATTGTTGAGTTTTCGAAAGTACACTTTATATAATTTACGAGTAATGGTATTTATTTCATAAACTCAGCTGTTTTAGGGAAATAAACTTAAATGTATATGTACATAAGTATGTAGATATTAAAAACTGATGCATGAAAAATATTGCTCTCTGAAAATAAAGTTTTATTTTTTTGTCTAATCCTAAAATTAATTAACTTAATTTAAATTTTAAATAATGAAATCTCTACATAGAATTGAAAAATTATACCATTTTTGTACCTATGTAGCCATGGTGCATCAAATCTATATAGTGGCTATTCAAGCCTTTTTTGACTGTTGACCTGTGTAATCTTTCATCATATACCTTCATCCCATTTTTTTTCCCGGCCCAAAACATTCACTTTCAAATTATATACCAATTATTACGGTTATAGCGAACTCTTGTTTATTACGAACCAGTTTTTAAGTTCCTTTTATAGTTACAGCTTACTCCCAAAAGTTCCTTTTATAGTTACTGCTTACTGGCAATACTTCAAAATCACCTGTTATATTTATTAATACCAAAATACGTAAATTGGGTTTTCCCCAGAAAAGAAAACTTAAAAAAACAAAAGCTAAACTAATTTATAATACACTAGCTGACCCGGTGCGATTCTCCCTTTGTGAATTAATACTAATTCAGGATAACATGTCTCTAGTTTCATGTTTATTAATTTATTACAAAAAGTACCATTCGAATAAAGAAAATGTACCAAAAAGTCTCCCCCTAGAATTCTCACTCACTTAGGACCATTTATGCTTAATTTCGTGTTTCTTAGTCCATTATTATAGAAAATTCAAAAAGTACCATTAGAATAAAGAAAAAGTACCATAAGTCCCCCATTTGTGGATTCCCACTCACTCGGGTCCATATAACCTTTATTTCATGTTTCTAGGTTCATTATTGGAGAAATTACAAAAAGTACCATTCGAATAAAGAAAAAGTACCAAAAAGTCTCCCCCTAAAATTCAAACTAACTTAGGACCATATATACTTAATTTCATGTTTCTAAGTCCATTGTTATAGAAAATTCAAAAAGTACCATTAGAAGAATAAAAAAGTACCAAAAAGCAGCCACTTGTGCATTCCACCCCACTCGACCCATGTAAAAGCTTTATTTCATGTTTCTAGGTTCATTATTGGAGAAATTACAAAAAGTACCATTCGAATAAAGAAAAGGTACCAAAAAGTCTCCCCCTAGAATTCTCACTCACTCAGGACCATATATGCTTAATTTCATATTTCTAGGTCCATTATTATAGAAAATTCAAAAAGTACCATTAGAACAATAAAAAAGTACTCATAGTTCAGTTCTTACATTTTGGTACATAAATATTATCTCCTATTCCTAACACTAACTTCACTCAGATACGTATCAGGTAACTTTAATGTCGATATGTGAAATAATTTAAAAGATTAAGAAAGTACCATTAGGAGAATAGTACAAATTTCCCTTTTCCTCCTTGAACACCGCTCAAGTTTGAAATTTAAAAATATTCCATTTTGCTAAAATTGTTTATGCTACAGAAATGTCTCAAACGATTAAAATCTGTGTTAATGTGGCCAAGAAAAAATATGTTTTAATAATAGTACCAAACTGTTTACCCGGATTTGGCCCAATATAAACCTTGGCACTCGAGTTCCAAGTAACAACCTGTTAGTTAATTTTTGTATGAATCCAGGAACCAATGTTAAAACAAGTTAGAGTGCTATATCTTAAATACCCTCCACCTAAATTAGACGAAAATTATAGAAGTTACATTAGCATAAACACTCTAATATCCATATTCAGTGTTTGTTATTGGGACTTAGCTCCGATTATGAAGATTGGTAGAATGTTAATGTAATACAGTAGTTTTCGCTTATAGTCTACAAATACAGTTGCACAATTTTTGTGGACTATAAGCGAATTTATTTTTAAGCTACTTTATGGATTATAGATGAATCCTGATATCATACACATCTTGGACTATACACAAATTATGTACTTTCTTCAATAAAAACACTTTTTTTAGAAAAACTAGTTGTATGAAATGTTATAAAAATGTTATTTAATTCAGCAATTTATAATTGAAATAACTACATATTCCTACCATTCCCAACAGAGTCTATAATTTTATAATAGAAATAAAATGATCTATTTAACAATTTATATACTTAATAATTGGTTAACATTACCGATTAGCTCAACATTTTCCTTATTCACCACAATTGAAGTAAAAGAGTATAAAAAAGGGTCAAACTTCAAAAGTCTGTTCTAATGAATTTTCCGGATGTGAGCCTTATATATGGGCAATTCCACGAGAATGACTACCACGACTGAAAATACAAAAAACTCTTTAAACTTTTTTCAAGATGATTTGAATAGAAGGAAACACTAAAATGTTACTTTACTATGTGAAAGTATTTAGAACTTACTACAACATTTAAAGTGCAAAAGTAATAGTTTAAACTGAATTTATTTAATATTTTAATTGGTATGTTTTTGTCTAAAATTGCGGTGAAAACTAAACTCCCAATTAGCATGTAGTATGAAATGAATTAGACTCTGATTGTTTTTTTGATATTATGAAATTGTTTATTAGAACCGAATATATATTTTCTATTTATTTTTTCAGTTTTTGTGTACATATATTTAAAAGAATATACATTGTTTTACTATAAGAGAAAAATCTGTCACGTACGATATTAAATTGTATTTATTATAAAATCACCTAAAGATAATTTTTATTTAAATATGACGGATTGTATAGGAAAAATATTTGGTTTAGTGTAAGAAATTAAAAGAAAACCTAACGTTTCTCACGATTCGCAAATTTTCGCATATTTCTACATGTACCTGAAAATGACTGAATGGAACATAAAGACCAAATTATTTTTCAATTACTCTTATTTTTGCAAAATCTATTCCACTCTATAGGCGCACAAATGTCACGTACGATGACATGGAATTGCCCATATATAATTATGAACCCATAGTCACCAAATCTACTTGAAACTTATTTCTGTTACTTTTTTTTACCGATATGAGTGTATATATGCGTTAATGTATTTTTTAAATATTTTAACGTGATTTATATGTATTTGAGGCCTATTTTGCTTGATATTTTTCTCCATAACATTATTTACAAGAGTTTTATGGGTATTATTGTGATTATTGTGATTATCGGAAATGGAGCTAATATGGGTGCTATGGTCAAATATGGACCGATATTCACAAAACCCAGTAGTATAATGTTTGGATACAATATATTGATCTCTATACAAATTTAGTTCGATATCCATATATTTAAAATATTTATAGAGGTTAATGTGTTTTTCGGAAGTGGTCCTTATATGGGAGCTATAACCAATAATGGGCCGATCTTCATGAAATTCCCTACAGCGATTTCCATGTGCATGGGGATTATGAAAGTTGAATTTCGACCTGATACCGATATATATAAGATATTTAATTGTATTTAAGTGAAATAGTGCCCGATCCAAAAAGAAATTGGTCTCGCGATTTCTGTTTACACAAAACTTACACTCTAAAACAGTTTTGCTGAAAATTAGGTCAATATTAGTAGGCAACACTTTACCGAATATTATAGACCTAAAATTACACAATTCCTTTTTTTAAACATTTTGTTAATTTTTCAACAAAATATGTTTAACATTGAACAAAAAATGTCTAATTCTTTCAAACACATTGTGTCTAGTTTTCCCACTTTTTACGTATCTATATGTTTGATTTTAATCATGTTCCTTAAATAAAAATACATATGTATATATTATTATTCAAACTTATATTTGCATTTAATTAAATTTATAAAAAGGAATAAGAAAAATAAACTTAACTAAATTGTCATTGAATTTTTTTATAATTACAACTTGTTCATTTATACTGGAATAAGAGTTTGTTGTGTTAATTATGTGTTATTAAAAATTAACTAAATAAATTTTAAGTTTTTTAGTGAAATATTAAATATTTGAAAAGAAATATTTATGAGAAATAAACTGTTATCCTATATTTTTTAGTGGACAGTTTGTATTTTTAAATTATTCCTACGTACTAAAGTAAATATTCGCCGCTTAAAATTTTAAGAAATATATATTAAAAAACAGCTATTAAAATAAAAATAAAAGATTTAATTCAAATAAGGTAAACGAGTTTGATCTTATCCACTAAAAAATTAATAAAAATTCTTTTTACATTTCCTAGACAATTTTATTTAGCTTATGTATTAAAGAATAAATTTTTCTTAAATTAGTTATATGAAGCTATTTGCCTCTCATTTGCGAAGGATAAAATCTAAAAAAATATCTCATTATGAATTCAAAGGTTTGAGATATACCTTTAGGATAGACGATGTTAAATATATAATAGTAACAAAGCAATTGCAAAACAAGGTTCAACAAATTAAAATTATTTTGGATGTGGATTTTTCTTCTATTGATGTTTCTACTATAAATAAACAAATATGAAATCATTATAGACGAGCATTTTCTTATTGATAATGGTACTTACCAACTATAGTTACCAACAGAGTTAATTCATGTATATCATTTTTAACCTCATCAAGTGTTGAACCAAACTGAAAGTTAAGCAAAAAAAGTTAATATAAGAGTTTTTAAATAATAACTTTAAGGAAATTTGTTTACCTTGTATTCTTTGAAAATAAGAGCATATTCCTCCTTAAAAAATTTCCAAATCGCTTTTATTATTAATTTTTCTTCAGCGTTTTGCTGAAGACCGAAAATTTTTTTTATTTTATCGGAAGATGTATAAAAGTTGTTTTTAAATACATCAATGTCCAGCTCCATCACTTCACTAAAGTGACAGTAAAGACAGTATTTTCGAAAAATCATTGGCCAATTGTTCAGAATGTCTTTGACGGAGGGAGGTTGCTCTGAATTGTTAAAAAAGTTTCTTTGAATTGTAAAACAATCGTTCATGTACTTTTTGACTGTTTCTTCTTCGTTGGCGGAAAGTTTATTTTTATGATGAATTGACAATAAAAATTGTTTCTTAGAATCGACTTCCATTACTTTTCGTGGCTCCATTTCATCTACACAATCTTTCCAGTAAAATAACAAGAATTCACTAAGCACCTTATCTGAATATGAGACTCCAAATTTTGTCTGCTCACCTTAGAAGAATGATATCGTGTAAAATGCACTGCATAAGAATTATAATTAGTAAAATATTTTCCGCATTTCGAATACAGACACTTAAATGCATTGTTTTTTTTTTTCATTTTTATAAGTATACAAATGCAAATGATATGTTTTTAAAGATTGAAACTTTATTTCACAAATTTGGCACACTAAAATTTTTTTTAACAATATTTTCTGATTAATTTTTATTGTCTAACTTAAGTGTATGGCTTTAGCTTCAAGGAAAACCAATTATTAATATTTTTTATACTTAAACCACGATAAAATTAGATTTTTTCCTCAGAGAAAATATGACGCAATGTGCTATTGAAATAAAAACTCTTTAATGCTTCTTCTTCTTTATAAAGCCTCTGTAATATATTATTTGTTGTATTTTTGGACAGATATGCTTAATATTAAACATTTTATTATTTTGGCATATTGAACATATTTTCAAACACAATTTGTTTAAAAATTAACAATTTTAATATAAAATTAGTATTTTTGTTTAAAATTAGACAAATTATGTTTCTTTCTCGCGCTTTTATCTGGTTTAACAACAAAATCGGTGTAATTTTAGACAACAAGAATTTTTCAACAGGAATTTAAACAAAATATGATGGTAATTTCGAGATAAAGTTTTAGAGTGTAGTTGTGCTGAATTTTGTATGGATACTCCAATTCTATGGGCATCTATATACCATAGCACCACATTTCGGGAAGAAATTTGTATAGGACCTACGAGAAATTATAATTTGTCCTTTTATCATATAAATAATGAGTGCAAAATTTCGTGGTATTTTCTACAATGAATTTACCTAAAGTCACAAAAATCATGTGAAAATTATCAAAATTTTTGGAGTTTGTCTTACATTTTGATCCATAACCATGGTTCTACCAATTCGATTTTGCTGATTTTCAATACCAAACTGCTTAGAAAAATTATAAACATTTTGGTATACATTTCATTAATTTTGCTTATGTATTTTGGACGTGGGAGTGTTTTACACAGACAGACAGACAGACGGACAGACAGACGGACATAGCTCAATCGACTTAGAGTTTCATAAGGATCAATAATATATATACTTTGTTGGGTCTCAGATGAATATTTCTCAATGTTACACACGGAATGACAAACTTATATATACCCTCTTTCACCACTTGTGGTGGTGGAGTGTATAAAAAATAACAAATTTATTGTGTTCACAAAAAAACTGTACGAAATATAAGTAATAACTAAATAGTTCATCTAAATAACACTAAGTACCAACAAACCTACTGGGTTTACAAATACCAAACAAATAAAATAAAACGAGAATTCCTAAAATCCTTTTTAATAAACTAACCAGCAGCTTACTTTATGAATTATTCGATTGCATTGGTATATTTGAACATGTTTACAAAATGTTGATCTCTAAATTCAGTAAATTGTCCCAAACACGCACTAGTTTTAAATAATGAATCCTTAGAGAGATGCAAGATATGTTGAGAAATATTCTCCAACTATTTATGTAGTGGAAGGCAGGAAGGCAGCAGGGCAAAGTAATAAAATCAAATACTTACCCGAAAAAGCAATGAGTTCAAAAATAACAATAATATTATACGAAAATAAAAGCAACTTGTAGCAACTCCTGACCTCACATTTAAATAAATAGCTAAGGTAGGAAGGAAGAAGACATGACTAGCACCGCACCATCATGCACATAATTCAACTAATTTATTATTTATACAAGTAAATTTTTCATAAAAGACTTTGTTTAAATAATTCGTAATCTTATATTTGTTTCTATTCATTCAAAATTTATTTGTATTTGTCCCCGTTGTTTTGCAGTGGCTTTTTATGTGATTAAGATGCTGCATGGTTCGCTGTAGTCTATTAAGTTTGTTGTTTTGTTTGATACAGAAGATTGTTATAACGAAATTGTTATAGGGAACTTTAATTCGACTGTATCCTAGCTGTACTTTCAATGAAGCTTTTTTATTTTTCTTCTTGGTGGAAGATTTTCCGTTGCAGTCAAGTATATGATTGTGGCAATCATTTCTATAATATATTACTCTTAAATTATGGTTATTATAATCTCAGAGCAAGACATTATGATACAAATATTTTATGAATTCCCATATCAGTTCTTATGGTGCATGGCCTTTACAATTCGACTCAGCCGGCATAATACGCATTTGTATGTTTTAATTTTATTCATTCCTGTCGTTTCCGCATGTTTACAGTTTATCTAGCAGCCTTTAGTTGCTTGAGGGGATTCTAGTTTCTTTTCTTTGTTTCTTTTTGCGCTCACAGATTGTTTTCCTTTTTTCATTTTTTTTTTTTTTTTTACGTAGAGTTAATAAATTGTCAATTACTTTTCATGTGAAGATTGTTATATTTTATGAGTTACACAAAAGAAGGAAGTAAAAAAAAAAATGAACAGAAACAAAAAGTTTTCCATTACCTTGCCATCAATTTACGAGGCATCCCAAAGACAAGAACCTTCAGATTTAAACTGCCGAAAAAAACCTACAGAATAAAAAGTTTATACGTGCAAAAGTAACATTTTGTTTGATGGCTTCTGTGGTTGCCTGGTACCTTTAGGGGGCAGTATTTTATTTGTTTTTTTTTTTTTTCTCTTTTTTGAGGCAACTAACTTATTTTATACATTTTATGTTAATGAATTTTTAATTTAATATAAGATTACCTTTGTGAGCGAAAAGAGCAAAAAAAAAAAAATCATAAAATGTTTGTAATAAAAAATGGTTTAATATATAATAAAAACATTAATAAGTTAAACTCTAACAAAAGTTTTAGGGTTTTGTCAAAAGACTGCTCAGAGAGCGGGGTTACTTAAATAATAATTTAACTTTATTAAAGTTGTTATTGAATATACTTAAGTAATAGGAAAATTCAAATGTATTATGTTTGTGATTTTAAATAATTTACTTTTAAGCTTCCACGAAATGTTTCTCCTAAATTTCATTAAAATTAAAAAAAACCAAATATTTTCTTAAAGAACTTTAGCAGAAACAATCAACTAATTTCGTACTCAAATGCAGCTATGTTTTAATTCATATATTAACTACACATGTAAGTATATTTTTTGTAGATCTTTTTAACAATTTACATTTTAAATTTCAGCTCATTCAGATCATAAATGGATTTTTGGCGATTTAAAAGAAAAAAAATTTAGACCCGAGGTGACCAACTTTAATGGTCCACGCACTAGCCCCCATTAGCGCTAGGAAGCTGATAAAATGCAAATCAGCTCGAGAACCATGTGTAATATCTCCAATAGTTACCGAGATACCGAATTATTCCAAAAAAAAAAAAAAAAAAAAAAAACGTTTCTGTGCGTTGTCGACAAGGTATTTCCATGTCAACCAACTACATAAATTGGCTGTGCGAACGTGCAATTTTAGCAACAAAGAATTATGATGTCAACAAGCTCAATAAACAAATTCAATTGAAACTGCCTGGCGAAACAATGAAATACAAAGCGATTGACAATGTAATGAACGAAGAACATTATAGTATTATTCTACTGAATTTTTGAATTCATTGGAACCAATCGGATTGCCACCACATGCATTAACATTGAAGGTTTTATTAGCGGAAACGCGCCAAAATTATGCAAATGGAACGGAAGATTGACCATCGAAAAATGTTATATAAATTTAAAAGAGGCAACAATCATCGGTGGCAGATTCAAAGAGGAAAACGTACTGATTCCACGCAACCCGATGATTTCCAACGTTTCCATTTCATCTTGCCGTTGCTATAACTATTAACAAAGCACAAGGCCAATCGTTGGCTATTGCTGGCTTACATTTGGAAAATTCATGTTTTTCACACGGTCAATTATATGTTTTTATACCCTCCACCACCACAAGTGGTGAAAGAGGGTATATATAAGATTGTCATTCCGTGTGTAACATTGAGATATAATCATCTGAGACCCAACAAAGTATATATATTACTAGCTAGATATAGATAGATTGATCCTTATGAAATTCGAAGTCGATTGAGCAATGTCCGTCTGTCTGTCTATGTAAAATACTCCCACGTCCAAAATACATTAGCAAAATTAATGAAATGTATGCCAAAATGTTTATAAGCAGTTTGGTATTGAAAATCAGCAAAATCGAATTGGTAAAATCAGAGTTATGGATCAAAATGTAAGACAACCTCCAAAAATGTTGATAATTTTTGACATGATTTTTATGACTTTGGGTAAATTCATTGTAGAGAATACCATGAAATTTTGCACTCATTATTTATATGATAAAAGGAAAAATTCTATTGAAAATGGAAAGAATCGGTCCATAATTTCTCGTAGCCCCCATACAAATTTTTTCCCGAAATATGGTGCTATGGTATATAAATGCCCATAGAATTGCAGTATCCATACAAAATTCAGCACAACTAAGTTTCGTGCAAACAGAAATCGCGAGACCAATTTTTTTTTGGATCCCCCATATAAAGTTTACTTCCGAAAATCATTTAAATACACTTAAACGATTAAACAGGTTGAAATTCAACTTGCATAATCCCCATGCACATGAAAATAGCTGTAGGGAATTTCATGAAGATCGGGCCATAATTGGTTATAGCTCCCATATAAGGACCACTTCCAAAAAACACATTAATTTTCATAAATATCTGAAAAATATCGTTATCGAATTAAAATTTTACAGAGATCGGTAGTATTAATTCACAAATGATACTACTAGATTGTGTGAATATTGGTTCTTATTGACCATAGCTCCCATATAAGGTCCATTTCCGAAAATTACTTAAGTACTAATAAATCTCTTATGAAAGCTTCTATCTGGTTAAAACTTCAAATAAATATTTCCCATATATACGAAAATCGATGTGTTGAATTTTATGCAGATCGGCCGATAAACACATTAACCTCTATAAATATTTTAAATATATGGATATCGAACTAAAATTGTATACAGATCAATATATTGTATCCAAACATTATACTACTGGGTTTTGTGAATATCTGTCCATATTTGACCATAGCACCCATATTAGCTCCATTTCCGATAATCACTATAATACCCATAAAACTCTTGTAAATAATGTTATGGAGAAAAATATCAAGCAAAATAGGCCTCAAATACATAGAAATCACGTTAAAATATTTAATTACTTATATCTTCCAAATAAGTCGCACATCCGAAAAATACATTATCGCAAATATACACTCATATCGGTAAAAAATGTAGCAGATATAAGTTTCAAGTAGATTTGGTGACTATGGGTTCATAATTATATATATAAGGTTCACATCCGGAAAATTCATTAGAACAGAACAAAAATATACTTTTGAAGTTTGACTAAAAGTGGCTTAAAAAGAAATTCGGTTATAGTCCTAATTAGCTTATAGTCCACAAAAATTGTGCAACTGTATTTGTAGACTATAAGCGAAAACTACTCTATTACATTAACATTCTACCAATCATCATAATCGGATCTAAGTCCCAATAACAAACACTGAATATGGATATTCGAGTGTTTATACCAATGTAATTTCTATAATTTTCATCTAATTTAGGTGGAGGGTATTTAAAATTCGGCATAGCCGAATGTAGCACTCTAACTTGTTTTTACTCCAAATAAAAAAGATAAGAAACATTGTAATCCCCTGGCCTTGAGATGAATTCAAAAGGCCAGGGATTATTTGCCTTAAATGCATACGTTTCCTTTTTGTTAATGGCATAACATGGCACTGAACTTATAGATATCAGCTACAACTCATCCGATTTCATCTGGCTACAGATAATAAGTGTGCGAAGTCTGGTCGGGGGAGTCCGTGTTTTAGTTTTGTCCGAAACTGTATATTAAAATCGAGATGCAATATAAAACAGATGCCAGCAATGCGGACCGGGTTCAGATAGTTTATGAATATAATGGAATCATTCAATTAGCAACAAATTTGGCCATCACAACGAATCTGAATATTGTAACTTTAAGAGGAAAACTTATATAGAAATTCCCGGCGAAAATTTCCAAAAAAAAAAAAAAATATTGCCGGGAATATTTTCCCGAGTACTGTATAATTTAAATATATAGATACTGTGATATCTTAAATTAGTACTACAACTTAATTCAAAATAGTTTAAAGTTTTTATAAGTGTTTGCTCATCTAACATTTAACCCATATTTGCAATAAAAAACGTTCTCTGTTTCATTAGTTATCTTAAAAAAAAACAACACAATGCATACATGCTTCTAATGTTTCTCTTAAATAACTAAAATATTTATCTTTCCGTTGCATTATCTCATTTGCCTACAAAACATATTAATGCCACTTAAAATATTTGATTATTATCTCCCACTATCTATTTCAATTGTTGACTTTTAAAAGTCCTAAATACTGAACAAACTTCATCTAAACCAATACCAAACTAAAATTGTTTATTAAAATTTAATAACTTAATAAGCAAAAGAAAAAAAACTACATATAAAATAAAGATAATACAAAAAAGTTTTAACATGTAAATTTTTTAGCAAATTTTTAAGCGGACATAGAATAAAAAAATGCAAGTTGGTTTAATACAAATTTTATGAATTACACACAGTCTTAGCTGTCTGCTCTGTTATTCTGGCATTTACTACATGATCTATGGTATAAGAAGAAGTAAAAAGCGTACGATAAAAATCTAAATAATTTAAACTATGAAAACCATTATTATTATGATGTACAAAGAACAAAAAAAAAAAATCCAGTACATTTTTCATGGCTAAATCGGTTGCCATGACACCCTAAACGTTTGATGATGAGTACTAAAGTATTTTAAGGATAGTATTAAAGAGTAAAATTATTTTTTAGATACATTTAATCAAATTGATTTAATGATGCACACAGAAAAAAGATTGGTTGGAAAACGGTTGCAACTATGGAAATATAGTAGAATAAATCAATATTCAGTTATAGTCATTGAAAATGGATAAATTCAACAGATTATCTTTATTTATAACTGAAAAATTATAATAGTAATAAAATTTAGGTTCCTATAATTGTATTATTAGTTATCATAATCAATTTGCTTCTGGTAAACATTATTTTAAGGAATTCGGCAGAGAGGACTGATGCTTTCAGTTACAATAACCAATAAATTCGGTCATAAAATCTAAAATTGTTGATTATAAAAATTATAAAATTTGTTTGACATTTTTCGAAAAATAAATAAAAAATTAAACAAAAATTAAAGAAAAATTATCTACACACACTTATAAGTAAAATGTTAATAAAAAAATAAAATTTATCACAACAGAGCGCAGTAACACTCGGTCATAGAATGGTAAGTAAGCCATTCGTGGGCAATTTGTGAAATATGAATTCCACTTTTTCACTGCATTTTTTTACAGTAAATTTTATAGACTAACACAAAATTGGCTAATTTTTGGTGATTTATCGGTAGACATGGGGTAAGGTAGACTTGATCGTACTCCCTCTTGTAAATAAAAAACAAAATTTACTTAATCCAACAAAACTGCTCTCCTTTCCAATGTTTACGAATGATTTCTGGTGTTTGGATAATCAAAATCATCCAGTTGGTGAATTCTTTACTAAAGCATTATACATTATACATACTTCCAAGTGGTTCTTCATGTTCTACTGTCTGGTAGTTAAATGTGTTACTGGTTCAAAAGAGATGAAAGGACGAATAACGGTAAGGAAATCATTCACTTATTTAATGATTTAATTATTTTGAAAATTCTCTTTAGCGTTATCATCAAGTATTTCTTTCGTAAAGCTCAATATCATTATAGTTCGTCGCCATTCGTCGTCAAGCCCCAGTGTTGATACGTGGTATAAACTGAATTATTTGGAAACATGTGTACCGGTGTCCATGTAGCTTTTGGAAATTTATATTTTGTTACCAGGAGCATGTATGTATAAAGAATGAACTGCAGCATTCAAGTCAATCAAGTGTTAAATGAATTATGACATAAAGAAATCATACAAATTTGTACGTCTTTTCATCTCTCACGTATAGTAAATTATTATAAATATTTATCTATATTACATAAATTGCAATAAATATATTATTTAGTATAATAAAAAAATATATTTTTTTCATTGGGCCCGTCTAATGTAAGTATATATAAATTGCTGGTTATTCCAACCGAATTATTTTTTAATTAACAGTTGTGATTACCATATAAACAGTAGTCTGAATCGAATTATGTGATAGTACATGCAACCGACTAAATTCGATTGGCGCCAAATTCGGTTGTGAATACGAATCTGTTTTCTCTGTGTGAGATTTAAAAACAGGTTTTATTTTAAAATCAGTTAAAAAAGTTCTTATTTGAACAAAATAAGGTATTTGGGACGAAACGTAAAATTTTTATCAACAAATTTATTTTTGTAACTTTACTCTTCTGATTTTGGTAATTTAAGTTTGGTTTTTTTATGTGTCCAAAGTTCATATTATACGTAAAGCAAAACTGTTATTGAACTTTAGAAGCTAATGAATCGTAGAATTTATATTTTTCTAGAAATCTGTTTCTCGTCAAAACAGGATATGTTATATAAAATCGTCCTTAGTTAAAGGATATAAAATTTTGACTTAAATATGAGCCATTTCACAATTAAAAACTGATACAAAACTCCGAATGGGACCATGGCACAGTGGGCCAAATGCTCAATCAGCCGGAAAAAATTCATAACTCGCTTTTGAAAAGCCGTACCGACATGAAACTTGGTACGTTTATAGATTTCATCAATATAAAAAATCTGAAAAAAAAAAATCTTTTTTTTTTTTTTTGCACGAATGTTTGTTTTTGTATGTACATTTTTTTTTGTGGGTTTGTTTGAACCCTATAGAAGGCGAAACGGATGGACCGATTTTCATGGAATTTTTACACCGTCTTTCTGTATGTGTGGAAGGAATTAAAGGCTACCTTTCATTAAAAATGTTACGAAAATGCGAAATGTTACGCCAAAATAAAAATACAGCTCCTTCCTTGTAATGGACATGTTAAACTCTAAATAAAATAAAAATCGTTGAGGCAAAAAGTTGCAGCTAGTTTTTTAAAGATTAGAAAACTAAATCTATATAGATGACGACAACATAAAAACTAAAGCTTAACTCTGTTAAATTACAATTTGAAATTCTAACAGAGTTTGGACATTGAACATTTTTGAGCATTTTTTTTCTAAACAAAACATATTTTCTGAAAATTTTAAACAGTCATTTTTGCTCTACCCTTTGTTATATTAATTAAACCAACAATTTTTTTTAATTGTTCTTATTATTTTCTGACGACAATTTCCCTTGCACTGTTAAATGTCTCTTGAGATATTAATTTTTTAACAAAGAAGCTATTACTTGTTTTTGAAGCAATGTATCAATGCTATTAAAAGAAAAAAAAATAAAATATGCCGTTATGTACTATGAACACTTGTCAACATATTACCATACAAAAAATTAGCTTTTGAAGCAATTAAAAAAATTACTTTTTTCCGGCTAGATTGAGCATTTGGACCACTGTGCATGGGTAGTTCTGGAATATATTTGAAAAATTGTATTTATGATTTTGTGCATATTTTTATAACTAATTGTCCAATTTTTAAAAACTTTGTCTGATATAAATCCTTCAACGTTTTTTGCTAATGTATTACTCAAAAACCTTTTTTTTATCAGAAAGAGTAAGGGGTCTTTGAAGAAGGATATCTCGAAATTCAATTTTGTTTCCATAAAAATTAGATCATACTATTAGGAAAAACATGGAAAATATTGTAAATGTGATTCTAAGGATGTCATAAGATAAAATTTAGTTTTCCAAAATTTATAAAACATATTAGAATCTTTTGATCTAGTATTGTGTGTATAACTTAACAAGTAAGAGTGATATATTCCGCTATGTCAAATTTTATATACCCTTCACCTTTGTTGTGTATACATTAATTGCTCACTTTCAGCGTATAGCATCCTAAATATATCAAGAAAACTTTTAAAAATTTTGCATTTAATTACTGACGAACAGATTATATTGTAGAAGTTACAAACGAAATGACAATCTTATATATACCCTTCTCACGAAGGTGAAGGGTATAAAAACAACAACGCCAAATGAAACGAAACACCAAAAAAAAAAAAACAAAAACAAAATACAAAGCAATGAAACTGACACACATCCAAACATACGTTTTGTTGCTTTTTTGTCAAAGTATGCAATAAACTGTCTTTTTTTGATGAAATTTTCAGAGGTTGTCTCGGATTTTTGCTCATATATCCGTTATTTGTGGACGGATTTTGCTGATTTTAAATAGGAAACTTCTTGAAAGCATGCCTGACAGAATTATTGAAGATTTGGATCCCGAAGATATCTGGGGTCTTCAGAAAATTAATTTCAACATACAGACAGGATCCGGAATATATATACTTTATAGGGTCGGAAAATTATACCCTTTTCACGGAGGTGAAGGGTTTTTATACCCTTCACCTCCGGATTCACAACAGATGCCGAATCTTTTGAATGCGGTTTGTGTCTTTAATAACTTATATGTAATTTTAAGGGTACATATCTGTCATTTATTATCACTTAGTTATTCAACATTATAGTGTAAAACATAAAAGTTTTTCTTGCTTCGAAAATGTCATTCGACATCATATGATGAGAGGTTTTGCTTTACCTCTTAAAGTTGAAAAAAGTGTCGCTGAAGCACACCGAAGCTTATGGTGAATGTATTCCATCGATTTCAACGTACGAGAGATGGTTTGTGCGGTTCAGAAGTGATGATTTTGATACAGAAGACAAAGATTGCGCAGGCCAGCCAATAAAGGCATCAAAATGGTCCTATATTTTATGAGCTGCTGAAATCTGGCCAGATCATCACAGGAAACCTGTGACGAATGCAACTGATTCATTTTAAGCAAGCATTGAAACCGTAATATTCCATCATGACAAAGCTAGGCCACATGTTGCAATACCTATTAAAAACTATTTAGAAATACATATTAGAATTACATATTCTTAACAAAAACAATACTTATAACTTACAAATGTATCAAAAAATGTACGTCATTTTAAAGCGTAATCAGAAACCAAACCCGTTAAAAAATGTAATAACTTCTGCATTTGAGGCTGTTTCTGACATTTTTAGACACAATTTGTAATGTACGCAGCAAGACCTATAACCCACGCTGGGTCGTTTTCCAAATTTTTTTCCATCGTAGCACCGTGTTATTATTCTATTATCTTATTCAGTCTATCTAAAATTAGTTTCTAATTATATCAATAATACATTATTTATTTCTTATTTGCTAAGCTTAATGTGAATTCTACACAGAAAAAAATAACAAAAGTTATTAAGCAATTAAAAAAAATTGTTGGCAACTGATTAAAATTTTCAACAAACTTTTTAATTAATTACTATAGATATTTATTAAATTTCTTTAGTTGTCTATCAACAATATAAATTGTTGAAAAGCAATGTGAAATTCAAAACAAATTCAGTAATGTATACTTTTCTTTTAAATAATTTTTAAATTTTGTAAGGAATATTTTATATACGTGATTTTAAACACCTTTACTTAAAAAAAAAAGATTATTGTCCACACCTTTTTAAAATTGGATTGTTTTTTTTTCAAACATAAGTTTGACATTATTGGAAAAAATTAAAAATATATTATTTTTGTGATTCTTGAACAGGAAATCAATTTGGAAAATAAAAATGGTAAACTCCATCAAATGCTTTTTGGTTCAAGTGAATTTTTTATCCATTTAAAAGAGTGTTCCTTTGTTGGTGAAAATAAAATTTTTGTATGTAATTTTAATGATTGTTTCCAAAAATTTTCCTTAAAAAAATCCTTTAAAAACATGTGATAAATCATTTTAAGGAATCAAACATAGTTCCTTCAAAAACAGTAGAAAATATACAGATTGATCGAAACATAACCGGTAAACATTCTTCTTCAAATATTATAGAAGACATTGATCCAGATCAAGCTGATAGCGACAAAGCTTTATACCATAAATATTTGCAAACTGTGCGAGATTCTGCAAGTATATTTATTTTGGCATTGCATTCATTTAAAAATATATCAAGAGCAGATGTAAATAAGATACGAGAAAACATAGAGGATAATATTTTAGCTCCAATCATTGAATTCCTTAAAAAATCGATGCCACAAATGTTATTTCAAGGCACAAGTACAATTTTAAATGATATAGCAGAACTATTTAAGGACAGTAAGACTGAATATAGATTCGAAAAGCGAATGATAGAAATGAATCTTATTTCAAATCCTTTATTTAAAATTGGAAACTCAAAAATCGCTACTGGTACAATAATGCCCTTAGATTTTCAATTTAAAAATATATTTAAAAATATATTTCAATCGAATGACTTCCTTGACGAAGTTTTAATCCACATGGAAAACACGAAACAAAGTAAAGGAATTAATAACTTCATACAAGGGGATTTATGGACTCAGAAAACAAGAATTCCATTTTTTATCTATGAAGACGACTTTGCAATCAATAACCCAATCGGTTCTAAAGCAACAAATAAGGTCATGTGTAACGTATACTATAGTTTCCCATGCCTTCCTGGCAAATCATCCAAATTAAACACTGTCTTCTTAGCATGTTCAATCAAATCTGCTGATATTAAAAGATTTGGTACTAATGAGTGCTTTAAGCCATTGGTAAATGCTTGAGGAATGGTAATATTACAATGGATGAATTGGACCTTTATTGGAGGAAGTGTTCAAACTATAGAATAAATAATATGAAAACCACCTTAGACATACTTAACGAATGGGCAGAATATAAAAAGCCTTCAGGATATCATTTGGTTTGTACCTACATATTTATATATTATCTTTATTTAGAATATTTATCAGTATCAACAAAATGCATTTTATTTACAGATCGATATAGATTTTTGCATTAAGTTTCCCAAAGCAAAAAACTTTGAAGTGAAATGGGCACAGTATTCCGAAAAGTTGTTCAACTTACTTCAAAGTAAAACTGTTAACTCTGCAGCTTTAACTACATTAGAGAAATCTAAATCTTGTAACGAAGGACATACAAAATTTAGGTGAAATATAATAATTGAAAAACTTTTATACAACTACAACTTTTTTTTTAGAATCTAAAATTTTCTCCATATTTTGGTTATTGCATCACTTACTACCACCATCATTAACAGTATTGGTAGATTCTAATGGATCAAAACGACGAAAGAAGTTTTCTGATGAAGATTCCCAGCATTCATTTGCGCTAATTGGGAAGACACAGGAAGAAATAGATGCAAAACTAAATTTGTTAAAAATTCAAAAGACCCACATACAACCCCTACTTTTGATAGTTGGAGAAGTTTGGGATGTTAAAACTGTTACTCTTTACTGCGATGATCAAATTAAATATCCATTTGTTAGGTTTTTAGCAGCAATAGATATATTATATAAGCTTATGTTATTGTATGATTTTTTTAATTAAAAATAAATAAAAATTAAAAACTAAATATAAATTGTACTTTATTTTACAGACTGTAACTTAGTAACAACATATTTTTTAAATATGATAAATTAATTGTTACAATTGTGATCACCATGTAACAATATAAATAATCTATATGACAAACTTATTGTTAAAAAGTAATGGTTCATTGTCAACAAATTTCTTTTTCAATATAATAAACTTTTTGTTAAACTATAAATATTAATTGCTAACAAATCTTTTACTCAGTATGACAAACTCGTTGTTAAAAAAAATTGTTGATTGTCAACTACTTTAAGTAACAAATATATTTACTGTATTTACAAAATTAGTTGTTGGTGCCTTTTCAATTAAAATTTTAATTGTATTTACGAATTCGGTGATTAATATGACAATTGTTTTGTCGTAATTTTTTTCTGTGTAATAAAAGAGAAAAGTTTAGAGCAAAAAATATTTTTATTTAATGTTTAGTATATACAATTTTTTAATGATATGTTATTTCTAATGCCTTAGGCTATACAATATTTTTAGTTTTTCCATCTAGTGCATAGACATATGAGTCTGTGAGTTCTCCCACTCGCGATCATGCAACATAAAGCTATCCATGTGAAAAACTTGCAAAGACCGACCTTGAGCTTTATCAATTGTCATTACAAATGCTAGGCAAATAGGAAACTGAAATCGCTTAAAATCAAATTATCATCGGAATACTTACGTGGCAGAAATATATCTGTCTCTTTATACTTTCCAGTTATAATGGTCGCCTCGATCAGATTGTTCATTAATTTCTTTACTGCAAATCGAGTGCCACTACAAAGACGTGGTGTATTTAAGTAATTCATATTGATGTTCGAATTACCCGTACAAAATTTATGAACCCTATCTCTTATACTTAGGGCCGTTTTCTCATTAGGTGATTATCTTTTATCCCAACGAAAAACTGCAGATTAAAGAAATTTGGTTTTTTCAATGTCTCATTTGCTTCTATTCTATCGCAAAGCTAACCCGACCTCATCTGCCAATTATTTATTTATCGTACAGATAAATAAATAACAGCTGACTGCTGTTCATAGTTTTTATGTGTTTGTGTTTTTGTAAACGAAATTAAATAGATTTTATAAAAAACGTTTAATAACATTAATTTAATGGAGGATGAACTCAAAGAACATGAGTTCGAAGTGAATGCTGAAAGAGTTTATCATGCCAGGCCTAACTACCTGGCAGACATGGAGGATAATGCATTTTTCAAAAGATTCCGGCTGTCGATGGCCACATTTAACAGCTGATTTATGTAAACATGTTGTCACTTGAAGGCAGGGTTCCCAACTTTCACATCTATTTTGAGAGGTATTGCCAACAGAAAATAATGTTTTTTGTCGGTATATTGAGAAAACCAAAATTTTTAACGGACAGTTTATCGGCCTAATAAATTTATGTCGACATTTATTAACAGACAGTTTGTCGATACATTGAGAAAACGGGCCTTAGTATCCTATGTATTCGATTTTTAAAATTTAATTCATATGTGAGGTGCTACGCCCAAAATTTATAAAAACGGCAGAAATGCTTGTGAAAAATTTAAGGACTCTAGCAATTATAGTTTCATAGATATTGTATTTTTTAATTTGGCTACTACTCCCATTTGTGCTTCAAATATTTATGCAAACCATGGAATTGCTCATGTACAATTTGACGACACCAGATATAGACACTAGACATATAGTTTCGTAGATATTTGATTTTTAAAATTTTCTGCAAATCGGGTCAGACAAATTAACATACAAACACACTTTAACTTTTCATGTCACGTGAACCAACTTTTGAAATCGATGTCTTCCAATTGGGATGAAATTTGCACCATGGTTAGTTCTATTAGCAATATAGTAATTCAGGCACAATTTTTCAGCAAGATCGGGCGAGAACTTTCTGAGTTAGAAGGGATCAAAATTAGACATTTTAGCCAAGCAGGTGTTTTTTCTTAGTGGGATGCAAGTGGGACATACAATTTTTGAGGCTGAATCATTAGATTGACAAATTCGGTTATCATAACGAAACTGTTTACTCTAAGCAGATTCTAACATCCAAAATTACCATAACCAAGTATAGAGTGTTTAATAAAAACATCAAGTTAACTTTTTTGGAATTTTCACTACTGCCTTTTTGCTCTCACCATAAAATTTCTAAAGAAAATAAATGAATGCAGTTTTCCCCGGCCAAGCTTTTTGTTCTCTGTTCAGTTCGCTTGTTTTGTTTTTACACACACAAAGATGACCAAAGGGTGTAATTTTAAAGTTTTCTTTATTTTTAATTTTCATCCAGTAGTTCGTCGTTTGTTTTTATGCGCCAATTTATACTTTGTGCAAATATTGTCCAAGCAGTGAGTTGCGAATGGGGAAAAAATATTAAAATTGTTAAAAAAAAAAAAAACAAAATTATGTTCTCGACTCCCTCTGGTGGATGAAGAAAAAAGTTTTTAAACATTTATACATACACATGGAGTTTGTATAAACAATAACGACGGCTACAGCAAAACAGCAGTAGCCGAAAATATCAACAGCAACATTAGCGAAAAAAAAAAACGTACAACAACGAATAACAAACTCTTCAATGGAGTAAATTCGCTCATGCAATCAGTTTAATGTTACATAAATACAAACAAACATACACACATACATACTAAATTCAATGTTGTCTGCTTGTTACAACACAGGCACACACCAACATGCAATTGTTGTCCATGGTGCTGCTGCAAGCGTTTAGTGTTGTTAACTTTAGCAATTGCCCAACAAACTTTATTTTGAATATTGAAGTCAAAATATTGGGAAACAAAGACAGCATCGACCATTGATTTTGTCATTCCGTTTGTAACATATCGAAATATGTGCCATAGAACCTAAAAGTATAAATATTCTAAGACGATCTACCCATGTCCATCCAGCTGTCCGTCTGTCTGTTGAAGGCTCGATAGGGCTTCGATTAGAAAAGTTTGGTTTTAAAAATGGGGGAAATAGGTTAATCAGAACCAGAGTTATATACCACCATGTGAGACAACCTCCAAAAAAATTGATATTTTTCACAAAAGTTTTCCTATTTTCTTTAAATATATTGCAGATAATCTGGCACACATTATTCTTATGGTAGAAGGACAAGCTCTGTTAAAAATGGTAAGAATCGGTCTGTGATAACTTCAAGCACGCATACAAACCTTCCTAGCATGATCAGGGGAAAGGGTGACGTAGTATTGTCTATAGCATCGACAGGAATAGCGGCAAATCTTTTGCCGCTATTCCTGAAGTCTCTTTAGCGGAGACTTCAACCTCAAATATAAGAGCAAATACAAATGATGCCCGCCCAACAAATTAAAAAAGCCAAACTTATAATATGGGACGAGGCAACAATAGCATCCACTCACGCACTTAATGTTGTTGACAATTTATTAAAAACATTACCTAAAAATCAAAATCCCTTTGTAGACAAGGTCTTGCTGTTTGGAGGTGATTTTCCCCAATGTTTGCCAGTAGTACCACATGCTCACAGGGCTGCTGTTGTACAAACTTCATTGAAGTACTCACTTCTCTGGTCAAACTTTAAAATTTTACCACTAAAAACCAACATCTGAGCGGTGGATAAGTCATGCAGAGATTGGCTTTCAAAAATGGGTAATGGAGAAGATATTATTGAAATTCCAAATGGTTCAAGACTCAATTGTAAAGGGCATTTTTGCCATTCTTTTCCCTAGAAACGATGAGGTTTGCAAATCAACGAGGAGGAGGTGTTAAACCTTTCAGAGTGCGAGCGTTTCACATACTTGAGTATTGACACAGTAAAATGTGATAGCATAGCCGAAACAGAAAACTATCCGGTCGAGTTTTTGAATAGCCTTTCACCATCTGGTATACCGGCTCATAAATAAAACCTCGAGGTCGGTGCTATTGTAATGCTTCTGCGGAATTTAAATACGAGGAGAGGACTCTGTAATGGAACAAGATTGTATGTGTCCAAACTTTCGAAAATCCTCATATGTGCAAATATCCTGACTGGCACTTCCGAAGGAAGTCCCGAATTTATCCCGAAGATTGACCTGGCTGCTATTAATCCAGACCTCCCATTCGTTTTGCGCAGAACATAAAGCACAAGGTCAGACGTTGGAAAAGGTGGGGATCTATCTGCCTAAATCAATTTTTAGCCATGGCCAAATGTATGTAGCATTTTCTAGAACAAAAGCCCTACATGATGTTAGTGAGATAGTGATTCATGAAGATGGGAAGCAGGGTACGCTTCGTAAGGGCAGTTCCACAGTATTCTCAAAGAATATTGTCTATAAAGAAATTTTTTGATTATTTTTTGTTAACTTATGAATTTTAGTTATTGCTTTTTGTTATGTATGATTCTGTCAATTAAGCATATTTGTTTGTAAATTAAATTGTTAAAGAAATAAAATTAAAAACCATTTTTTTTTCATGGACCAGCACTCAGGGGATGACCCCTACTCATGCAAAGCATTGTGTTGGAACTAAGAAAATAAGTTATGGGAGGGAGGATAGAGGGAGTAGTGTTTGTGGACATTTGATTTGAATTTTCCTATATTGAAAGTGACAGGAAAGACTTCAGGAGGAAGCTTATTCCACATACGGACAGTACGGCTAAAGAACGAATTTTCTCTGTAATGTATTGTGCGATCCACTGTCCAGTCGATAACGAATTGATGAGCCCTTGTCGAAGAATGTGTGCTGCGTAAAAAACTACGGGTTTCGGGAACAAGTTCCCTAATTTCAGCAGAGAACATACCATTGTAGTATCGGTAGAACAGTGAAACACAACCCACATTGCGACGATGCTCCAGGGAATCAATAGAGCTGGATACCCTACTGTCACCGATAAGAACCTTCGCCCTCTCCTGTACGCGGTCGAGTAACTCCAAAATAGACTTCGAAGCACCGGCCCACACATGAGAGTTGTATTCCATTTTCGGTCGGATATAAGTGGTGTAAATAGTAAGGAGATCAGATGGAGTGAAATAGAAAACCGAGGCACTTGAATGCTTCTTTCGACACTCGAAAAATGTGTTTTATCCAGCGGACATCGCACTGAATACTCATGCCTAGAACATCTGATTCCTTAATATTTATACCACCCATAAAAACAGATGGAGCAACATGATCTGTTGTGCTTTTGTGTGTTAACATACAACATTGAGTATTGCGTGCATTGAAATCGACTCTATTCGCACAACCCCAGTCAGAGATTATCATAAAATCTTGGTTAGGCGTATCATTCATGTTTAGCCTCATTGCCCCAATCTCCAACAGGCTTGGTCTATAATTGAACGCATATGAATGGCAAATGTTGCTGTCATCTGCAAAAGAGTAGATAGGGTTGGAAGTTTGACATAGAAGGTCGTTTATAAAGATAATAAATAGAGTAGGAGAGAGGACGGAGCCTTGCAGTACCCCTGAATTGATCTTGAACTCGTTTGATGAGATTCCATCTATAACAACTCGTATAGTGCGATCTCTGAGAAAGCTCGATATAAATCGAAAAACACATACATAAATATAGATATATGTATATCGATATATATAACAATCTCTTGTCGTTACCCAGCAGTTCTAGGAGACAGTCCCGAACTAGTGATTTTACCCATCATTTAGGGTGAGATCTAGTTACTTTAACACGTGCATGTCCTAAGTAGGGGATCAATTGACCCTTTTTGACTACAATGAGACTGTTTAATAGCTGGTCCAAAGTAGTCAACGCATTAGATTCACATACTGGTTAAATAGCGTCAGTTACTTTACTAGCTACCTAACTGGTTACTTGATCAGCTTCATAACTAGTTATACTAACATGTACGGGCGCTAATTGGTCTCAAATAGTCAGTTAAAAGACATATCAAGGCAGTCCAATAAACGATAGCTTCTAAACAAACCTTACCTCGACAACTCTTCAATGGATTGCTTCTGGTGGGTAAAATAACTACTTTCTAAAGTGTGGTACAAAATAAACTTTTAAAGTGACTTCACTATAGGTTACTAAGAGACACTAAAGTGACTATTGACTTCATGCTATATTACATGGGATATCAGTATATTAAAGCAAAAATAAAAATTAACTGTATGAGAATTATATCAACACAATTTGTAGAAAACCAGTTTGAACGAATTACTCACAAAACGTTTAAAGTATCTACACTTTAGATTACTTAGAGACACTTAAGTGACAATTGTCTTCACGCTGGATTACCTGGGATTTATAAAGTAACCAATTGTCTTCTCTCTGCACTAAAAAGAGCACATACGTGTCAAATGACCAAAATGTATAAATTGGAGTCAGCCAAGTGATAAAATATTTATGACAATTACTGTCTATAAGGGATACATTGACTACTTGCTTAACTTGAGTCAAAATAAGCATCAAAAGCACAATATTTTAAAAGGACGTAGCTCCCATATAACTCCCACATCCGAAAAATAAATTAACGCGCATAAATATAGATAGCAAATTTAACACAAATTTGTTTTTCGAGTATGAATAGATCTTACTACTGGATTTTCTGAACATCTATCCATAACTATACATAGCTCATCTATATGGCCCGCAAAATACATTAGTCTACACCAATAATATGGGTGGTATATTGATTATTTTTTTTTTAACCCATCGAATTATTGGTCGTAGATCCACAAAATTATATATATTCTGGTGGTGGGTATATAAAGTTCAGCACAGCCGAATATATCAAACTTACTTGTTTCAATTCAGTCGTTCACTCCAGGTCAAATATCATAACAATTATCCAACATTATGCCAGAACATATCGATGCACTAACATATAAGTTCCTGTTGTTCCTATAAGGAGCATAGGACTTCAACGATTGCGTCCCATTCCAGTTTATCTGTAACATTGAACTTTAGCAGGTTCCTCAGCAAGATGACAGCGACTTACATTCCATGATTTACATTCATTAAAAGCAACATATATCAGCATTGAACTTTAACAGGTTCGCAGCGACCCAGATCACAGCAAGATCACAGTGACCTACATTCCATGATATACGTTCATTAAAGGCAACAGAAATCTAGCCAGTAACTGGCTGTATTTCTATACAGAAATCTAGCCAGTAACTGGCTGTATTTCTATACAGAAATCTAGCCAGTAACTGGCTGTATTTCTATACAGAAATCTAGCCAGTAACTGGCTGTATTTCTATACAGAAATCTAGCCAGTAACTGGCTGTATTTCTATACAGAAATCTAGCCAGTAACTGGCTATATTTCTATACAGAAATCTAGCCAGTAACTGGCTGTATTTCTATACAGAAATCTAGCCAGTAACTGGCTGTATTTCTATACAGAAATCTAGCCAGTAACTGG
The DNA here is from genome assembly GCA_942486065.2 of Calliphora vomitoria. Classification (NCBI taxonomy): domain Eukaryota; kingdom Metazoa; phylum Arthropoda; class Insecta; order Diptera; family Calliphoridae; genus Calliphora; species Calliphora vomitoria. The sequence goes on from OW818029.2 coordinate 90,684,976, forward strand.
CTGTATTTCTATACAGAAATCTAGCCAGTAACTGGCTGTATTTCTATACAGAAATCTAGCCAGTAACTGGCTGTATTTCTATACAGAAATCTAGCCAGTAACTGGCTGTATTTCTATACAGAAATCTAGCCAGTAACTGGCTGTATTTCTATACAGAAATCTAGCCAGTAACTGGCTGTATTTCTATACAGAAATCTAGCCAGTAACTGGCTGTATTTCTGTACAGAAATCTAGCACAAGTCTATGGAGCATCTACAGTGTACTGAGTGTAAATCCGAGCAAAACTATTTACAAGAAGATTACTATTTTCATGCTACTCAAATTGCACGGTATTGTAATAACTCCTTTGAACAGTAAAAATGCCTGAGTATTATTTTTGACAATAAACTGTCCTGGAAACTCAACAATTTTGATAGGATACCAAAGCCATGACTGCAATATATGTCTGTCAGAAAGCCATGTACATGTGATGCTGAATAAAACCCAGGAACAACTGGATATTTTATGCGTTCACTAGACCTATACATTTTTATGTATTCTCTATCTGATCGAAAGCACTAGACTAGTTCCTTAATATTTACTCTCTTAGAAAGAGCCTTGCGAATGATATCGAAGAAGTCTTGCCTTACCTGATTTCTGTCTTGATAAACTTAATTCCTGTGGATTTATTGCCAAGGAAACTAGCAATGAGTATGGCATTTAAATTTAACATGATAGACGCACGGATCTTAAAGCTATGCTTATTCTGCTTTATTATACAAGAAACTTCTTTTCGAGAAACTTCGGTTTTTCAATCTTCATATAATGACAGGGGGGCCTTTTAGCAGGGGCCTTTGCTAATTCTATGTCATTATATGAAGATTGAAAAACCGAAGTTTCTCGAAAAGAAGTACCTTGAATAATAAAGCAGAATACATTTATACATTTTTTATAGACAATTCTAAAAGAGAAGCATTTCCTTTTAGTATTTTAAATGAGTATGCTATTCTTCAGGCTGAGATATCTAATATAAAAATGACAGTTAACTATTTAAGATATAATAGAATATCATATAGGGACATTTATATATATATATAAATGTCCCTATCTATAATAAAGCAAACCTAATCTCAAACTGCATAAAATAAGATAAAATTAAAGCTAATGACGCAACTCTGTTCTCCAACAATCGCAAGTTTGACCAGACTGAATATTTTGGAATATTTTATTGCCTGCCACATACCAACTACACCAGTCACCCCTGTTGGCATTGACCAGTTTTTCTTTTAGTTTTTACTTTTTTTTTGCTAAACTTTTTTCCCTCTCTTTTTGCATCATCATCATCGTCATCGCTCCATACACTATCGTGCAGCAGGAAAAAATGAAACAATGACTGAACCAGCAGCGCAACTTCAGTAAATGAAATGCCACCCACCATGGTAGCTTTGACGTTTAATTTGTGTTCATAAGTCATATTAAAGACAAAATAAAGTTTATTTATGGTTGTAATTTCGACAAGGAAAGCGTATTTAAAATTCAAAGAATACAAAATAAAATAAATGAACAAAATACGACAAGCATTGTGAAAATTGGCTTTTATCAGCACAACCAGCCAGCCATTCACACTGCAATATGCTTTTTTTTAAATTTATTTATTTTCATTTGCTGTTTTTTGTTTAAATTAAATGTTTCACATATTTTACTTTTTTAAGATTTTCTAGATTTTTCCAAAAAATTATGTTTATGTTAACATATTTTCAAGTATTTAACTTCTTGTGAAAAAATTAACTTACACATTTTTTAAGTAGATCATGCAGCAAAACCCACAACTATATTAATACTTTAAGCAATGCGTATTAAGAATTATATTTGAAATTCTTAAAAGCAATAATTAATTATTTATAAGTAGATCTGATCTGAATTAATTCGTTGACCAATTACAAACCTCAAACTGACCGCAATAAAGGTGTGTTTTTCTTCAGCTTGTTTGAGCTCGATATACATATGTATGCATGTAATATACAACCATAAATGCTTTTTGAATACATTTTTTATTGTATTTTGTATACGATGGTCGTTTTTAGAAAAAAAAAAAAAAAAAATTGGAATGAATTTTGTAATAAATGTTATTAATCGAACATGACTTTTTTATCCCACACTTTTTTCATTCAGAATAAGAACATGATTATAAATATTATAAAGTTGTACATAACGGAAATTTTTGCGGTTTTTACGTAAATTGTATGCTAATTTTAAATAAATTGCATTATAATTGTATTATCTAATGAATTATTTTATTATAATCATAATAAAACATATATAAAGCTACGTACACACGGTTGGCAGATTTTACTTGTTGTCAGATCTGGCAATGTGCTCGCAATGTATTGCCAATGAAATATTATTAGCAAAAGGTAAATTGTCAGTTTAGACGATTGTAAGAAAACCTTACAATTTCATTGTCAGACAATTGTCAAACAATAAATTTATCTGCCAGCAAAAATTGTCAGTTCACACGGTTGCTTCACTTTTGTTTATTTTAAATACATATGCACAGTGTTGCCAATAGAAATAATTTATCTGACAATGATGCCATTGTCAGATGCATAAACTTCGCACACATGACAATAAAAAGTTTCTGACAATGATCTTATAATTATCTGGCAATGGCAACGTAAGGTGTTTATACGATTGTCAGATGTCTGACAATAGTATTGTCTTATAATGTGCTGACAATACTTTTTCTGCCAACGTTGTTAGACAAAAATTTTAAGTTCACACGGTTGTTAGACATTTTCCGAAAATTTTTCTGACAATAATGTACAATCTGACAACCGTGTGTACGTAGCTTAAATATTACAGCAGTTATAAGGGTTTTAACGGATCTCAACTAAAATAAGTCTCCTGGGCCTGATGGTATACCAGCACTGGTCTTGAAACAGTGTTCTTCGACGCTAGCTCATCCATTAGCTAACCTTTTCAGCACTTTATATCGTGCCGGCAAATTTCCTGTATGTTGGAAGGTTGCTAATGTAGCGCCAATTCCTTAAAAAGGGAGACAACAATTTACTCAGCGACCGGCAGTATCGCTTTCGTAGAGAAGGCTCTACGGGAGACTTGCTAACCTTTCTATCGGAAAAATGGTGTCGTTCCATACACCATAACTCTGTTCCGTAGAGCAGGGAAAGAATACAGTGGGCTATCAAAAGCTTCGACCCGTTTAAATCCCCAGGGCCGGATGGTATTATTCCAGCTGATCTTCAGAAGAATGAAGAAATAGTTGTACCTTGGCTCATCAACATATACACAGCGTGTATCAGATGGTCCTATATTCCTACATGGTGGACGTGGTGTAGAGTAGTCTTCATTCCTAAAGGAGGTAAGGCGACTCACACTAAACCAAAGGATTACAGACCCATTAGTCTTGCATCCTTTTTGCTGAAAACCCTAGAAAGGGTGATTGACATATACCTGAGAATGACCATTCCGACGGAACTCATCTCTAAAGCCCAACAAGCCTACACTAAGGGCAGATCTGTGGAAACAGCTGTACATTCGTTAGTTGGCTCCATTGAAGAGTCGCTATCACACAAAGAGTACTCACTTGTTGCCTTCCTTGATATTGAAGGGGCTTTTAACAATGTCAGGCCCCACGCCATCCTATCTGCGATGGATGATCATGGGATTGATCTTTGTGTACGCCGATTAGTCGGAAAGATACTCGGCTATAGAGTCATATGTGCTACCTTAGGTGGCATAAGTGTTTCAAAATTGGCCAATCGTGGAACCTCACAGGATGGTGTACTCCACTTCTGTGGAATTTGGCTATGAATACCCTGTTGGTCAGGATTTATAGAAGTGCTTTTTTCTTTCTGTGTAGAGTTATATATATGTGTCGTATGAAATCTTCAAAATGCACACACTTGGATATTATCCAGCACAAGAGCCCACTATTTAGAGCTTTCGCATTTCCAGAGTATGTCTTAAAAGGATCTAGGATCTTCTAGATGATACAAAATTACACATAAAGCACACTGTAATTTCATAGAAACATCCGTGGCATAATGTGAATTTAAAGTACTAAACAATGGAACTATCTTTTCACATCTTTATTTATTTAGTGACAGGGCTGAAAAGTTACGAAAATAAGGTTAAAAAGTTACGAAAAATGTAACAAATGTAACCAAACGGCATCAGTGTTCTAAAATTAATTTTAAAATAAATCATTCTCCTAACTAACGACCATCGTATGTTTATTATTCTCAAAGTATCTTGTCAATATGACAGTTCATTTCATAATCGTATTTTATTATCAGTATATTTATGTCAGCTGGTTGATTATACGAATTCGTAGTAAGGTGGTTCACATATGGAAATTATAAATGTTTTTTCATGAGTCACGCTAAAGTAATAAAAACAGAACCTGTGATTTGTTTGGATTATTGCAATGAAAGTTTTGGTGGAAAAATTTCGAAAGTTTGTTTTGGATTCGAAATAACCATGGGAGTCATATAAAGGGAATTTTTAAAGGCACCCAGCTTTAATTTTGTTGGTATTTTGACAGTACTCACTAACACATATAATTCATTCATGCATCTTAACTAGTTTTCCGAGAGGCTAACTAAAAATTCCAATTTTTAATTGTAGGAACAATCCTAATAAAAATTATAGTTAACTACGCACATTAAATACATATGTATGTATGTATGCAAGTGTATGTGTTTGTATGTGTGTTCATTTAGTTGAGTGTAAGCGACATTCATTCATACATTCATGTCATTTAATGTAATCCTTAATTTATCTGTCATTATCTGTCATATTTATGCTGTTCCCGTTATTGCTTCAAGCTTTATATGCTGCCGTTAAGCTCTTTGAAATTTATGACCAAAGCTTTATAAAACGTAGTAAATTGAAATTAAATGAAATAAATTGGAAAAAATACACTAAACAATATAAACTATAGCAATATGTTTTCATTAACTTGCCCATGGAATATTGACAACATTTAATTTTCATATATGGGTTTCAGAACATGTATGTACGTGAATGTTTTATTTATTTTCTATATTGGCATGGCGTCTAATATTATGGAAATCCAAAATTTTGGAGAAACGTTGAAACTGAATTCAGATGGCTTGTATTACATTTGTAGTTCGAAATTAAAAAAATCAGTGACACATATCGGTATGAGTATGAGTACTATATTCGGCCGTGCCGAATCTTAAATACCCTCCACCTAAATATGATGAGAATTGTAGAAGTTACATTGGCATAAACACTTTAATATCCATATTCAATATTTGGTATTAGAAGTGCGCTCCTATTATGAGGATTAAGACAATGATATTGAAATACTATTAAATAAATATATGAAATAATATAACAATTGTTAGAAAGACTAGTTTAAGCAGAAGATACTTTAACTACAGATTCTTACCATTTTGAAAATAATTTGTCATTTATTCCTATTATAACGTATTACATTTAACAATTTATATATGTACCTTATAATTGGTTATCATTACCCGATTAATTCAACATTATCCTTATTCACCACAAGTGAAGAAAAAGAGTATAAAAAAAGGGTATACAAATATATTTAGACAAAATTCAAAATTTTGCATATGGAAATGAGTTATATCATAAAATTTTAATATATATTCTCGATTAATGAATTTTCCGGATATGTGTCTTATATATAATTATGAACTCATAGTCAAAAAATCCAGCAGTATGATTTCCGTCTATTTGTAACTAATTTCTGTTGAAGTTTTGATCGATTGTGGAACTAATAATGAAGCTATGACCTATTATGAGTCAATCGTCAAATTTTAGCATTATGAACATATTTATAAGAGATTTGTGAGTACTTAACTGATTTTCGGAAGTGGACCTTATATGGAAGCTACGGTCAAATATGGAGCGCTATTCACAAAATCGTGTAGTATGACTTCCAAGAATAAATTACGAATCTGTGTACAATTTTGGTTTGCCATTGATATTTTTTAGATATTTATGCAGGTTAACGTGTTTTTCGTAAGTGGTCCTTATATGAGAGCTATAAACAAATATGAACCGATCTTCATAGTATTCGGCGTAGCGACTTTTGTATATATGGGAATTATTTGTGTCGAATTTCAACTCAATAGCGATATTTATAAGATATTTATGCGTGTTTAAGTGATTTTCGAAAGTGATCTTGGTAAAATATGGTAAAATGGGGGCTATGGTAAAATATGGGCCGATCCACGAAAAATTTAGTCTTGTGATTTCTCTTAGCTCGAGACTTATTTTTGCTGAATTTTGTATGAATACTGCAATTCTGTAGGCATTTATAGACTATATAACCATATTTCCGCAAGAAATTTGTATGGAGGCTAGAAGAAATCATGGACCGATTCTTTAAATTTTCAACAGAGTTAGTCTTCTTATGATAAAAATAACCAAGTGTAAAATTTTATGGTATTATCTGCAATATATTTTCAGAAATAACAAAACATATATGAAAATTATCAATTTTTTTTTGTAGGTTGTCTCACATTTAGATTCATAACTTTGGACCGATTTAGCTGATTTTCAATACCAAACTGCTTAGGACAATAATAAAAATTTTTTTGAGAGTTTACAAAGTTTGTTTGTGTATTTTGGAAGTGAGCGTGTTTTACATAGACGAACAGATAGACGGACACACCTCAATCGACTTAGAATTACATAAGGATCAATAATATATATACTTTGTTGGCTCTTAGATGATTACTCCTCAATGTTACACACGGAATGACAAACTTATATATACCCTTATTCACCACTTATGGTGGTGGAGGGTATAAAAAGGGTAAACAAATATATTTAGTCAAACTTATAAAGTGTATTTTTGTTCCGTTCTAATGAGTTTTCCGGATGTGAGCCTTATATATATATACCATAGCACCATATTTCGGGAAGAAATTTGTATGGGGGCTACGAGAAATGATGGACCGATTCTTTCCATTTTCAACAGAATTTGTCCTTTTATCATATAAATAATGAGTGCAAAAGTTCGTGGTATTCTCTGCAATGGTGTACATTTTATTAATTTTGCTTATGTATTTTGGACGTGAGAGTGTTTTACACAGACAGACGGACAGACAGACGGACATTGCTCAATCGACTTAGAATTTCATAAGGATCAATAGTATATATACTTTGTTGGGTCTCAGATGAATATTTCTCAATGTTACACACGGAATGACAAACTTATATATACCCTCTTTCACCACTTGTGGTGGTGGAGGGTATAAAAAGGGTAAACAAATATATTTAGTCAAACATATAAAGTGTATTTTTGTTCCGTTCTAATGAGTTTTCCAGATGTGAGCCTTATATATATAATTATGAACCCATAGTCACCAAATCTACTCGAAACTTATATCACGTATACATTTTTACCGATATGAGTGTATATATGCGTTAGTGCGACTTATATAGAAGATATAATTAAATATTTTAGTTTTGTGGGTATTATTGTGATTATCGGAAATGGAGCTAATACGGGTGCTATGGTCAAATATGGACCGATATTCACAAAACCCAGTAGTATAATGTTTGGATACAATATATTGATCTCTATACAATTTTAGTTCGATATCCATATATTTAAAATATTGATAGAGGTTAATGTGTTTTTCGGAAGTGTTCCTTATATTGGAGCTATAACCAATTATGGGCCGATCTTCAAGAAATTCCCTACAGCGATTTTCATGTGCATGTGGATTTTTAAAGTTGAATTTCAACCTGATACCGATATATATAAGATATATAAGATATTTAAGTGTATTTAACTTATTTTCGGAAGTAAACTTTTATAAGATATTTAAGTGTATTTAAATTAGTTTCGGAAGTAAACTTTATATGGGGGCTATGGTCAAATAGTGCCCGATCCGAAAAAAAAAATTGGTCTCGCGATTTCTGTTTGCACGAAACTTAGTTGTGCTGAATTTTGTATGGATAATACAATTCTATGGGCATTTATATACCATAGCACCATATTTCGGGAAGAAATTAGTATGGGGGCTACGAGAAATTATGGACCGATTATTTCCATTTTCAACAGAATTTGTCCTTTTATCATATTAATAATGAGTGCTAAATTTCATGGTATTCTCTGCAATGAATTTACCCAAAGTGAAAATTATCAAAATTTTTTGGAGGTTGTCTTACATTTTGATCCATAACCCTGGTTCTACCAATTCGATTTTGCTGATTTTCAATACCAAACTGTTTAGAAAAATTGTAAACATTTTGATATACAATTTATTAATTTTGCTTATGTATTTTGGACGTGAGAGTGTTTTACACAGACAGACAGACGGACAGACGGACATTGCTCAATCGGCTTAGAATTTCATAAGGATCAATAATATATATACTTTGTTGGGTCTCAGATGAATATTTCTCACTTGTTGTGGTGGAGGGTATAATAAAGTATATTTTAAGAGAAATAAAGTCGTCTTTACTTAAGAGTGGACTTTAGGTCTACCATAGACAAGTTAAAGTATACTTCTGATGTTAAAGTCGACTGTAAATATAAAACTAGCTGAAGTTGTTTTTAACTCATTTAACAACAGCATCAGCTGTTGTTCGCCATGTAAAAAAGTTCGACAAAAAGTCAAAAATGTTTAAGTTGCTAGATATTGGCAGAGACTTTGCAATTATTGAATATTGAATCAATAAAATTAGTACCAAAATAGAATACATTTGATATTAATCTTTCCTGTTCTATTTTTCCACCACAAACTTTTTTCTTTATCTTCCCGGTTACATTTATTGTTTGTCACTTTTTGTTTTTTTTTTTAATTTTCTAAGTCATCTGTTCAGCGATGGCACTTGTCTATATTTTGTTGTATATTGTATGAAAACATTTTCTACATTTGAGGTGACACCCAGTTAAAGTCGGTTCAATTTAAAACATACTGTAATTTTGACTATAATTAGAAAATAATAAAAAGCGGGTTTTTATTTTAAAGTTGTTTTTAAAAAGAACCGACTTTATTGTTTGACTATGATTATGGGCCAATATGTATACCCAATAATAGATATTTCAAAGACCTTTGCAACGGCGTATATAACAACAAAGTATGTCGGGCAAGAGAAACTATTTTTGTCGACTATAGTAAAACACTTTGTGGACTATAGTAAAACAGATTTGCTATATGAGGTATAGCAGAACATTACTAAAGCCAACAATTTTAACATGCTATCGGCGTATAAAAAAAATGGTGATCGTGTCCTAAGCAAATGTTTTTGATTTTTCTCATATTTGCTGCTATTTTTTTAACCTATTTTCAAATGGGGCACACCTTTATTTAGACCCTAGAGTTTTGGGAAAGAAACATTGCTGTGTAAACATGATTTAATATAAAAGAAAAAAAAAAAAAACATAAATCAAAATTCTTATTTTGGTTTCATAAATAAAATTTGTTATGTGAAATAAATTAGAAAGTGGGGTATAATTTTGTTACTTTTTTTTATGTCATGGGCCATTGTAGCAAAGTTTCCACCTGTTTGTTTTTAACTTTTCACACATTTCGCGTGAAAATGAGTTTCATTTAGTCTTTGGGTTTATGTTCTGTTTTTGTTTTGCTAAACAGCGTTAAAAAATTAAGTACATGACAAAAACCAAGTAAAATGAGGCAAAAAGGTCCAACAAGCCAAAATAAGACAATAAAATGAAGCCATAACTGAGCCAAAGGAGCTGATGAAAAATATCACACACATACACTGACACACAAACACCTACACAAACATAAAAACCAAACAAAAAAAAAAAAAAAAAAAGAATCCACACACACCGTTAAAAGATTAAATTGTGTATTGGGGTTAAGTGATGTTAAACCAAGTTGCAAAATAACAAAAACATAAAAAAAATATGAGAAAAATACTGTAGCAACGACAACAACAATAACAATAAGAAATAAGTTTAGACAAATATTTTCACAAACAAAAGCATAAAAAAAAAACTTAGGAAACGCTTAACAAAGATTTGTGGCAAGAAACTTCCTTGTTTTCTTACGCCAACATTAAACTCATAAAGGCAGCAACAGCAAGCGGTAACAGCAACAGCAACAACAACAATAAAAGCAACAATATTGTTGTCGTTTAGTTTATCATTGTACTTTAAGCCATAAAATGAATGGGGCATACATAATTGGTTAGAATGTTTGCAACACATGGAGATGCCCCACATTTTTTGTGCATAATTAGTATTTTAGAAATTAACAGAGCCAATAATCGTAATCATCTTAATTATAAATCAAGATTAACAGTGTTTTCTTTTTTATAAATTGCTGCTCCAGACATGGACAGTTGTTCAATTTACACAACAAGATATAGAAATGTGTATTAAACCGACTCGACAGTCCCTCAAAATAAATTTAGTTCAATTTCAGACAATATTTTGAACTAACTGCTAGATCATATGATTAAATGGTACTTCTTTATATTTCTAATAATCTAACAATATATGAAATATATTAAAAACTTCTAAAATGATCTTCTCAATTTTTTATAACTTTAATAAATTTCATTTGATTTTTTAATTTTATAGGGTACTCAAAATTCGTAACAACCATTTTAAAAAACGTTCCACTTTTTTTTATATCCTCATGTTTAAAGTTCTAACACGAAATGTATACCTGTATAAAACATGTACACGAAAAGTTTAAGAGGACATGTGATATGGTAGCGTAGTTTGAATTTTAATTAAGCGTTAAATTTTTGTTTCAAAAGTTTTGCTTTCAAAATACATTTTGAGCATTTTTCAGGGTAAAAGATTGAAACAGAAGATGGACGATATCATATTTTAAGTGACAAAACGTTTAACGTTCCTTGTTGTTAAATAGCTATACTGCTATTAGTGTTTTTAAATTATTTTAATTAGAATTTAAAATGTTAATATAGGCAACTGAACAGTTATTATGAAATAAACGGTTTTGTCATTCCGTTTGTAACATATTGAAATATTGAATATTTTTTGTTAATCAGAAATATTACGTATTGATAATGGGCAAAATCCGTTAAGTAAAACGATATTGATGGACCAAAATGTGAGGCAAAATCCAAAAAAAAGTTAATTTTTCTCAGAAATGTTTTGCTATTTTTCAAATATTTTTAATATAACAAAAGGACAAACCCTGTTAGAAGTGGTAAAAATTGAAAAACAATTATTTTTTTCAATACATTATTAGCCTCCACAAAACTGAAATAGGATGGCAAAACAATAAATTTTAATTATATGCAGTGTTGCCAATTTATCCCTTTTCTGGCTAAATTCAGCCCTTTTCAATCTTGTTTAGCCTCAAAAAAATCAATTTAGCATTTATCCATTTTTTTAGCCCTTTATACCCTCCACCACCACAAGTGGTGAAAGAGGGTATATATAAGTTTGTCATTCCGTGTGTAACATTGAGAAATATTCATCTGAGACCCAACAAACTATATATATTATTGATCCTTCTGAAATTCTAAGTTGATTGAGCAATGTCCGTCTGTCTGTGTAAAACACGTCACGTCCATAATACATAAGCAACATTAATTAAATGTATACCAAAATCTTTATAATTTAGACCCTAATTTTATAAAACGAAACGACAAACATTAAAATAAAATTCTATGGAAAATATTAAAGTTTCAAACCCTTTCCCAGTATTCTTCATACAAATTGCTTACGCTTCCAAACGTTTCGTTTTATAAAATAAGGCCCTTAATTTCTAAGCAGTTTGGTATTGAAAATCAGCAAAATCGAATTCGTAGAACCAGGGTTATGGATCAAAATGTAAGACAACCTCCAAAAATTTTGATAATTTTCACATGATTTTTGTGACCTTGGGTAAATTCATTGCAGAGAATACCATGCAATTTTGCACTCATTATTTATATGATAAAAGGAAAAATTCTGTTGAAAATGGAAAGAATTGCTATGGTATATAAATGCCAATAGAATTGCAGTATCCGTACAAAATTCAGCACAACTAAGTTTCATGCAAAAAGAAATCGCGACACCAATTATTTTTTGGAGCAGGCACTATTTGACTATAGCCTCCATATAAAGTTTACTTCCGAAAATCATTTAAATGCACTTAAATATATCGGTATAATTTTGAAATTCAACTTGCATAATCCCCATGCACATGGAAATCGCTGTAGGGAATTTCATGAATATCGGCCCATAATTGGTTATAGTTCCCATATAAGGACCACTTCCAAAAAACACATAAATTTTCATTACTTAAATACCAATGAATCTCTTATAAAAGCTTCTATCTGGTTAAAATTTCAAATTAATATTTCCCATATATACGAAAATCAATGTGTTGAATTTTATGAAGATCGGCCTATAATTGGTCATAGCTCCCATATAAGGACCACTTCCGAAAAACACATTGACCTCTATAAATATTTTAAATATATGGATATCGAACTACTGGGTTTTCTGAATATCTGGCCACATTTGACCATAGCATCCATATTAGCTCCATTTCCGATAATCACAATAATACCCATAAAACTCTTGTAAATAATGTTATGGAGAAAAATATCAAGCAAAATAGGTGTCAAATACATAGAAATCTCGTTAAAATATTTAATTAAAGCTATTTAATTAAACTCATATCGGTAAAAAATGTAACAGATATAAGTTTCAAGTATATTTGTTGACTATGGGTTCATAATTATATATATAAGGCTCACATCCGGAAAATTCATTAGAACAGAACAAAAATATACTTTTGAAGTTTGACTAAATATATCTGTTTACCCTTTATTATATTCTTTTACTTATCTTCTGCGTAAACAAACACTGAATATGGATATTAGAGTGTTTATACCAATGTAATTTCTATAATTTGCATCTAATTTAGGTGGAGGGTATTTAAGATTCGGCATAGCCGAATATAGCACTCTAACTTGTTTTCTTTTCAATGTAAATAATTGTGGATTAAATTCCATTTTCTCATTTTTAAAGCTATAATAAAAATATGAATAATTTTTTTACTTTTAAAACTATTTTAAAACACTTTTGTAAAATTCTGTTACCAGTTGCATATCTTATGACCACCACTGTATATAAAAACAAGTGTTCAGGGTACGTTGGAGATGGTCAGTAAATGGTTTAAGTAAAGTTTGCACGAAAACGGCCCAGTGGTTCCGGAGATATGGAAATTTAGATTTTCCTATATATTCCCATACAAATATCAACAATTTTCCATATTATGATTTTTTATTGTCACTTGAAAAGTTATCAATCTATGTATCGAATACATATTATATATCAACGTGTAGGAAACAATGTCCTCTTTTCAAAAATATACAACATTTTTAAGAACTAAAAAAATTATAGAAGACTTTTTTCAAAAATATGGAAAAAGAAATGGTAGCTCATTTTTCCCACAATTCTTAACAGGTCTTAATTTTTTTAAAGCAGCTATGCGATTAGAGAAAATGTTGTCTAAAGTTGAAATTTTCATAAAAAATAGATCTACAACGGAAGTCTCTGAACCAAGCACAGTGGGGCAGAATTAAAATTTTTTGGAAATAAATCTGGCATTTCTTAACGGCTGGTCCGATCGGGATAAAATTTGAAATGTGAAATATTTTTGAAGAACGGAGTTTTAAAGTGGGATATTTTTGAATCTAGTTGAGATATTGACTTGAAATTTTGTAAGACCAAAAATTAACTTGTCTAACCAAAAAAAAATTAGTTTGGAATAAATGTGGATCAAATTGTTCCTAATATTTGCAATCCTATTAAAATTTTAATACAATTTTTAGTTTTAGAAACTCAGTAAATATGTAATAAAATCTTTATTTATTGACAAAGCTCAATGAAATTTTCAAAGTTTTTTAAACTTGTCATTCTAAATAACAAAGTGTAAAAAAACTTGTCAAAAAGTCAAAGGGCATCCTGCAATTCCTAAAAATTGGAGCAAAAATCCCAAAAATAGTATTTTTTACATTTTTGCCCATAGAGTCCACATTTTCTTTGGGGCTGGGAAAATACTTTGGGAGTAGATAGGGACACATTAAAGTTTCCAAATCTGCTTTCCGTTTTCTGATCCCAGCTTTGGGATTTTAGAACATGTGGTCCAAATTTGAATTTTTGATAAAAAATATGTCAAATTTCGAAGGGCGTAGGGCCGACATGTTCGAAAAACAAGACATGTATTTTACACCAGAATGTTCTGCATGAAGATACCTTACGGAAACATATAAATTTGTTATATGTTCTTAAATAAAGTTTTTTTTTTTTTTTTTAAGAAAACTGCCAAATTTTACTATTTTTTGAATTTTCAAATTGAAAATCGTTTGTTTTGGTATCCGTAATTGATATTGCCTTGAAAGCTTCTATATATTATTGATAATTTAGTTGTCTAACTAACAAGGTAAATTCGAGTCCATTCGATAAAAAGTAAGCCTTATATTTAATAAAAAGCGGACCAAGGTATGGCAAAATTTTAAGAGTTCAATTTTGAAATGCCTATAACTCGGAAATTATAAGAAATAAGTAGCACACGCAAGACCTAGCCAAGCGCTTTCCAAAAATATACAAATCTTTGAAATCGGATGGGAAACAAAAAAATGGCACGTATTTAAAAATTTTACATGTCGAAGGTACCCTAATTTGAGCCCACATAGTGCCGCCCCTGGAGCATTTGTAGGGACCATTTTAATAATTTAAACTCGAATAGTCTTTGGCTAACACCGCATCAAATTTTATCCCGATCGGACCAGCCGTTTAGAAATGCCAGATTTATTTCCAAAAAATGTTGCCCACTGTGCCACGTAATAATACGAATTTTGATATTATTTTGCATTTATAATCTTTCGTGTAATATTATCATTCAGAAAAATATAAATACATTGTTTATCTTTTTCTTACTTAGTACTTTTTTTGAAACTTTTGATTCAGTAAAGATTTTTAAACAATTCTTCCTTACGATGATTAATAGATTTGTTAATAATTCAAAAAGAAAATCGGGATAGAAGCAATGTTTTTTGTATATCTCATCGAGTAGATTCCATATATACAAAAATCTTTCAAATCGGATTGCAAACAATTTGGCATCATTTTTAATTTTTGATATACATAAGGTGCCCCACTTTGAGGCATTCAAATTCAAAATTCAAACCTTAAACTTATAAACACCTCCTTTATAGCCATAGGCAATTTTAAGCTATGCAATGTGTACCTGGTTTGCCACCGCATTGTTTGAATTTAAAGGTCGGCTCAGCTATTATTTTACTCAGATCAGCTGCTTGTGTATAGATATCATACTATTGGATTGTGTGACGATCAGTCCATAATTGGTATATTGATGCTTAGTTTCTTGATTATAATATAAAACAATTATATTACTATAGTATACTGACAAAGAATAACTTTCAGAAGAAGAAATACTTATATACCCTTATAAATCCAAAAATCACTAGCGAATCCAACCGAGGTTTTTGTCAACAATGGAACATTATCTTATGTTCTATTGGTAGTTATAAATACAGCGTATATTGTATTTTTGATGATTTTTTAAATTTCTCTTGTGATGCAAGATCCCCATGGTAGTAAAAGGGTTAACGAGCATAAAGAACACACTCAAATTGTATACAAAAGATGTTTTGCACGAGGAGTCCTTTTTGGGTGTCAAGTAGTGTAATATAAAAAAAAATAACATTAACGGTCCATCTAACTAAAGGTTCTCACTAGACCCAAAATATTCTGGGAAATATCTTGGTTTGGTATATTTTGAAATGTTTAACAAAAGCTTTTTTTCTCCGAATTGGTATATTTGCGAATGAGTATTATTGAATATTATATTAATTAATTATTACTCATACGCTATGTTAAAAATTCACAAACAAGCAAATAGAGAGAGAAGGATAAGAAAAATCGTTATTATGCATATCTATCTATCACAATGAAAAGAAACAATAAAGTTGTACTGCATTTACTTAATAAAAGGCCCCAACACCTCAGAACTATTACTACAAATACAAATTTGTATTGAAATCTATTTTAAACATTTTTACGGTAATATTTCATTATTACCATACAAACATAAGTAGCATGCTGAAGCCATATAAAACACTTCAAAATCTGTCATAACTTTGACTTATGGAAACTAATAAAAAGCAAAAAAAAAAAAAAAAAAACGCGCGTACAATGCGTGGCCAAGATGCACGGCAAAGATACGAGTAAAAATGACAAAAGAAGCTTAAAAACGACAACCGAGAAAAAACAAAAAAATAAAACGCAGCAATGTTTAACAATATCAATGCCAGCAAAAAACCCACAACAACAAACTAACCAGGCGATAAAACTCAAAATTACAATAGTCTATAGAGACAAAGCTCGGACTATTGAGGAAGATACTGGTGTCTTCCCAAATACAAATGGGGAAAACGAGCAATATGCGAAAGAATGACTTATAAAACAAATAAAAATAACAATAGTATACTATGAACGGCAAGAAAAAGTCTGTGGTGTTTTATGAAAGCCAAGTTCTAAAGCGATCATTTAAAAATGTTTGTGACTGTTTGATGACAGACAGGTTCTCCTGGTACTGTTTAATAACATTGGAAACAGTTTGACGGCAGACCTTTGAATGCTTGGCCAACTTTTTGTAGGACCAAGTTGGGTTTTGTTGAAAATATTTAATAATTTTAGTACGCACTTTTTTCTGGTCACTCATTTTAATCAGATTAACAACAAATGAGTATAATTGACATTAAACATAATAACTGACATGTTTTACAAAGGTAAATTGATCAAAAAAAATAAAAAAAAAAAAATCAAATAATACTTGGGTTAAAAGTTTTAATGAAAAACGTGTGTTAAGAATTTTACGATCTCACTCCTTATATAAGATAATTATTAACTACAAATTTGTTTGTACCCTTTACCACCATAAGTAGTGAATAAGTTTGTCATTCCGTGTGTAACATTGAGATATATTTATCTAAGACCCCACAAAGTATATATATTATTGATCCTTATGAAATTCTAAGTTTGAGCTACAAACAAACAAACAAATTTAGTAGGCTTTCAAAAACAATATTTTTTATTATTCTAAGCAATTTGATATTGAAAATCAGTAAAATCGGTATTTTAGATCCAGAGTTTGGAACAAAATGTGACGCAACCTCAAACCAATTTCGTAATTATACCCATCACCTTCGTGAGATGGGTATATATAAGTTTTTCATTCCGTTTGTAATTTCCACAATATAATTTTCCGACCCTATAAAGTATATATGTCTGTCTGTCTGTCTATCTGTCTGTCTGTCTGTCTGTCTGTCTGTCTGTCTGTCTGTCTGTCTGTCTGTCTGTCTGTCTGTCTGTCTGTCTGTCTGTCTGTCTGTCTGTCTGTCTGTCTGTCTGTCTGTCTGTCTGTCTGTCTGTCTGTCTGTCTGTCTGTCTGTCTGTCTGTCTGTCTGTCTGTCTGTCTGTCTGTCTGTCTGTCTGTCTGTCTGTCTGTCTGTCTGTCTGTCTGTCTGTCTGTCTGTATGTCTGTCTGTCTGTCTGTCTGTCTGTATGTCTGTTGAAATCAACTTTCTGAAGACCCCAGATATCTTCAGGATCCAAATCTTCAATAATTCTGTCAGACATGCTTTCGAGAAGTTTCCTATTTAAAATCAGCAAAATCCGTCCATAAATAACGGAGATATCAGCAAAAATCCGAGACAACCTCTATTTTTGGCCTATTTTTTTATCTATATCTCGATTACTAAATCATAAATATACACAATATGGATATCTAATGATAGGTATTTCAAAGTCCATTGCAATGATGTATATATGGCTATATAGTAAGTTGGACCTACAATGGGTCAAAATCTGGAAAAATATTTTTTAACCCGAATTTTTTTTCACAAAAACTTTTTTTTATCATAAATTGTTTTCAGTAATAAATTAAAAAAAAAAAAATTTTAAATTAGAAACATTTTTTTAAACAAATTGGAAAAAACTTTTTAAAAAATTTTAAAACACATACAAAAAAAATTTCTTTAATTTTATATATAACTAGCTTGACCCGGTGCGCTTCGCTACCCCTGTCGATGTAAAAATCGGTTCAGCCGTTTAGTAATTATTGTTTAAAAACTAAAGGTACCAATTTTACCCGTTTTTCCCCGTTTTTCCCCCTTTTTATCCATTTCTGGTCCAAGTATTGAAAAAATGTATAGCCTATTGACGCTTCCAAGTAAGGATCTATCTACGTTTCAAATTTCAATAAAATCGGTTCAGCCGTTTAGGCGTGATGCTCAAACAAACAAACAAACAAATAAACAAACAAACTTACAAAGACATTTATATATTTACTAGCTTGACCCGGTGTGCTTCGCTACCCCTGTCGATGTAAAAATCGGTTCAGCCGTTTAGTAATTATTGTTTAAAAACTAAAGGTACCAATTTTACCCGTTTCCCCCCCTTTTTATCCTTTTCTGGTCCAAGTATTGAAAAAATTTATAGCCTATTGACGCTTCCAAGTAAGAATCTATCTACGTTCCAAATTTCAATAAAATCGGTTCAGCCGTTTAGGCGTGATGCTCAAACAAACAAACAAACAAATAAACAAACAAATAAACAAACAAACTTACAAAGACATTTATATATTTATATAGATTGTATATATAGCCGAATATAGCTCTCTTAATTGTTTTCACATATTTTTGTTTATTTTGTGTAATTTATTGCAGATAATACTATCAATTTTTGCACTCGCCATTTGTATATTAAGAGGGCGAATTATGTTGAAAACGGTAAGAATAGGTCCATGATATCTCCTAGCCGCCATACAGATTTCTTCCTGAAATAGGGTACATACATAAATGCCCATAGAATTGCAGTATCTATACAAAATTCAGCACAACTAAGTTTCGTGCAAAGATATATCGCGAGTCCAGTTTTATTTTGGATCGGTCAGTTTATAATGTGAGACAGACGCATCCTGGATTTTAGTTTTTACCAAAACATTCGGACTGACTGAACCAGATTGTACTATCCCGGACCGACACCAAGCAATGAAGAGAGAGAGGGATTTTGTAGCCGCCCTAACTAAGGGAACAGACACTACCAAATTGAGGTCGTGGTCCTAAGCGACCGAAGGTGGTCATTTACAACACAGCCGCTCTTAACATAGTGGACAGACGCTGTGAGGTATGAGGGAGGGTAGTTCCTAGCTCACATCCTTAGGATGCTTAAGCCGCTGCACCGTGCCCGAGTATAATAAAATGTAAACAAGTCCTCTAACTTGTTTACTTTTTATTATTCATTGTCAAAAAATATTGTAATTTTTATTGTCACCAGCTGTATAAGCGCGCACGTGTAGGACGAAAGCAAGCCCATAGATGACATAAGAAAACACAAGACTTAAAATACAAAAACCCGCAATAATGCTCAATGGGACTCATACAACACGCTCAAAACTATGGTTATAAACGTGTCGTGTATTTCTTTAAGCTGTGTTATTTTCCATGAATTTCTTATTGTACGGTTGTGTTCCCTTGTTTGTTTTTTCTTTTTTCTTATTTCTTTCGCAACGAAAATTTATTGGCTTTAGACAAGTTATTGTATAGAATTTCAATCCTTTGGGGTCTTGTAACAATGATATCTATGTTTTTATGACCGCACTCACACAAACACATGCTTATAGATGACCCACACTATGTACATAAATAAATAAATGACATCTACACTTCGAGGTTATTATGAAAAGTTTTTTCAAGACTAACTGCAATGTTTTTAGAAGAAAAAGAGAAGATTGTTTAAAAACTGTTTTTTCAATTTCTTATTTTTCAAGACAAAAAAATATTTTTTTATTTTTTTTTTTACAAAAGGTTGTTAATAAATTCAATGAAACTATTTTAATATTCTAATTTTTTTAACAAGTATTTTATGGTAGAGTAGTAGTTGCTACAAGGTGGCGCAAAAGTAATCCTCCTATCAGAAAATGCTAAAAATTTTGCGATTGGCCCATAATGTCAGTTCTGTTTTGACATTTGTGTAGTAAACACATGCGAAATACACGTTAATAAACAATGTTACGCTACACTCCTCCAGAACGCGGAATATTGCTGACTATTTATTTGACCAATAATCGGTCGGTGACTTTGGCACAACGTGAATTTCGTCGCAGATTTCCTGGCCGTCCAACGCCTACTGGTGAAACACTGCGACGTTTAGCCGCTCGCCTCGAAGAGACTGACACAACACGTTCTGCGGAGAATATTGCTGCTGTAGCCGAGGATGTCATGGAAGCGCCGTCGACATCGACCAGACAACGTGCCACGCAAATGGCTATTAGTCGACGGTCTTTACAGCGAATTTTGGTACAAGATTTGAAGATGTTTCCGTACAAAGTCCAGACGGTGCATCAGCTGTTAGCTGCTGACCGCCAATCGCTTCTAACATACGCTCAAGCCATCCTTAATCACCACCAAGAGGAAGATGATTTTTCATCAAAAATAATCATGAGTGATGAGGCCCATTTCCATCTTAGCGGGTACATAAATAAGCAAAATTTACGCTTCTGGGGCACTGAAAATCCGCGTGTAACCCACGAAGAGCCATTATACCCGCTCAAAGTCACTGTATGGTGTGCAGTTTTCTTCGAAGACGTCGCGGGCAAAACGGTTACTGTGAATGGCTTTTTGAAGTCGCGGGTTTATGTCAACAAGCCTCAGGCTCTTGCAGCCATTTACATGACATCATATTCTCGACTTGATGTAAAAAAAATTAAAAGACCAAATAAAAATAATCCACAAGAAGAATCAAGGTTTTTCATTTTTTTTTTTTTAATTACAGCCAAAAAGCATCGGAAGTTTACTTTTGCGCCACCTTGTATTTGTCTGTGTCACTAGCTCTGTTCAATAACTAAAACTTGTTACTAGTTAGTAACAATTGCTACTGGAAAAGCGTTCATTAACGCAAAAAGCTTGCAAGTAGAGAAAAAATCAAGAGCGTATAAACTTTAGAGACTGTTCTCTCGTTGCAAACTATTACAAGTTCTATTTTGAACTCGTAATAGTTAGCAGCAGCTTATATTTCATATTTTTTGTGTTATTGTTTATTTATTTACAATTTTATTTTTTTGATAAAAAATTTAAAAAGAATAATTTTCAATAAAATTGAAGAAAATGTGAGAAAGGAATAAAATAAGAAAATTGTGTGTATAAATTTAGGATCCAGTGCAGGCCACCAAGATTTGTAAGATATTGGGACCAAATTGGATCCAATTGTTACTGGAAAAGCGTTCATTTACTTTTTACTATTTTTGAGAATTTAAGAGAGTAATTTTGTAAATTTTGATTTTATTCTCTCGTTGCAAGTATTTACTGGGAAAGTAAATGAACAGACCTACTATAATACGAATTTTGAGTATTTTTTATAAAAACATGTATCTAGTACATCCGTTTCAATTAATTTTAGTGGTAAATGTCACGTAGATTCTAGATTTAAATGTTATTGGAAACAAGATATGTATAGCACGCTACTGCGGTAAGTCCGAATAAAGTTTTTCATATATTTTGATTCAACATTTTTTCCGATTTTGCCCATTTTCAATACCAGACTTTTCTGATCAATAAAGGATATTTGGGAAAATTCCAATTCCATACGTCCTTCGCTTGAGTCTTTATTATGCCTTCAAAAGGCAGACGGACTCCCTTTGGCTCTTCCCTACTTTAGAATGAAGACTACAGCTGTGTCCCACCACGTAGTATGATTAAGTAAGTATGTTATTGTCCACCTATATTGGTGAAACATATATGGTTTAAAAGGTTATTTTCTCTAGATATGCACAATATAAAACATTTTTCAAAATTCTTTCCATAATAGTGATAAAAAGTGGTTGAATTTCGACCACCGGGTGATAATATATAATTTCAATAGACTTGACATAGGTGAGACTCGATTAACAGATTTTTAATGGATCCTACGAATACTAGCCGTTTTAAGGCCATTGGCCCAGATGTAATTTCTTAGCTTATTACGAATATACTAAATCTTTTCGTCAATAGCCTGTAAAATGAGTCGAGTGATCTTATGCTGAAGTCTGGGAGAAAAGTGAGCCAGGTAGTATCATACAGGTTAAGCTTCATCTTCTCTGCTGTCGCAAAAACTCGGTCAGTGGGCAATTATTCGACTCCAGTTTGGTCACCATCCATATAACCAATGAAGAAACATACAAAGCTGCCAAAATTCTGCCCTCAGGACCATTACGGGATGGCTACAGATGTCCTTGGAATACCATCTTCATGAGAAAATGAAAGTCTTACCGATCAAGCAACACAGCAGCTTGATTTCACTCCAGTTTCTTCTGGGATGTTGGAATATCACTGAGGCATGACAGACAAGATTGTCGCCTGTACGAAAACAATAAACAAGAGTAGTTCTGTATAGTTCCCATGCTGTCCTCAACACTTCACCTTTTGATCCTTGATCTCAACGATGCAGAACGCTAATCGACACTAAAACGCTAATCACAACACATGATCGAATATTCTCTTGTTTTTAAAAACAAAACTCTTAAGCCTGATCTCGTACAACACGTTTTTGAGCACACACACTGTAAATAGCACAGAGTTAAGGTGTGTATATATAAATATATGTATGTTTAAGTGTTTCCATCTGTTGTCTATACTTTATATACATACATACGTACATGAGTATCAAGTATATTTGTTTCTGTATTATCGATACTATGTGTTGCGGTCAATTGTCACTTGGCTCCCGTACTCTCAATGGCTCGTTTATTATCGGGTTGTTGTTAGTTCTGTTACAATTCAATAACACCCTCAAAAATAAATAAAAAGACAAGGGGAAACACTAAAAATAAAATTTCAAATTCAATTCTATTCTAAACCATTTTCGTTTGGTCTTTTGTGCTCATACACATAATTTCAAGTGTATAAGGAAAACATCTAATGGGATTTACGTGATAAAATATCATTTGATTCTTTTTTATTTTCGCTCGTTGTTGTGGATTGTATTTGTATTCCAATGTTTTCAATGACACCTACACATGCCGCACAAAATACCCGTAATCCAAATTGAGACCAAATACTCGTACAAGCAACGGTACATGATAAATTTTTAACAAATTCCATTGTAGTTTCTTGCTGTTTTCATTTTTATTTTATTTGTGCTTTTGAACATTTTCCACTGCTGAAAAGGAGAGTGTATTTTTATTTTAATTTATGTTAAAACCATTTACTTGGCGAAGAAGTTTCAGTGTATAACATAACACCAGACCAGTAACACAACAGGATGCTTAAGATTGTCCTCTTTAAATATTTATTTGAAATCAAATGGTTTTCAATGGAGATGTCAAAGTATTTGGTAAAAATGGTTAAAACTATTTTACTAAATGAATGTATTGGCTAGGAGAAGAAATAAGTTCCTTTTAAATTGCTATAATAATTATGTGTTTTCTTTGCAAGATAACAAGTTTGAAAGGACATTTCAGTAGCAGACGGTTCAAAATTTAAAATCCTATTTTAATAAAACCTTGGTATTATTAAAAATAGAGTATTTTTTTTTTTTTTTGGAAAATTTTGGGATTTTTTATATTTTAATCAAAAAAAAATTATCCAATAAATCATTTTGCAACAAATTCGAAATGAATTTTTTAATTATTAAAAATGTTCTGTATATAGAGAATTATACATAGAGTCGAGACACTCGGTATTGTCAAACTAAAAAACAACAAATTATTTGTCTGATACAACAACAAAATACATTGACTAACATGTATTTTGTTGTTGCAAGAGATAGGTTTTTGACAACAGACTTAGGTTTTTGACAATTCCGTCTCGTCTCTATGTTACCCTATGGTTCTGTATTTTTGAAAATAAAACACAATTTCCTACACTATGATGTCTTTTCCACTAGTCAAATTAATAGGTTCAATATCTACAATATACAAGAAACTTGCTGAGTCTCGCCGTAATATATATATTTATTGTAACTGCATTGCCGACTACTGCATTACCCAACATTCGTTGAATCTAATTACTGTATTTTGAAGCCATATGTATTAAGATTCCATATGTATTAACATTTTTCAATTCGATCTAAACTTTTTATATATCCGAGGAACCCTACATTGTGGCTGTTGGGTTCAGATTTAAAACTTATATTTTTTTGCATTCTGAGTAATAAGGAGTGAGATCGTAAAATTCTTAACACACGTTTTTCATTAAAGCTTTTAACCCAAGTATTATTTGATTTATTTTTTTGATCAAGTTACCTTTGTAAAACATTTCAGTTATTATGTTTAATGTCAATTATACTCATTTGATGTTAATCTGATTAAAATGAGTAAATATTGTCAACAAAACCCAACTTGGTCCTACAAAAAGTTGGCCAAGCATTCAAAGGTCTGCCGTCAAACTGTTTCCAATGTTATTAAACAGTACTGGGAGAACTTGTCCGTTGATAGAAAACCTGGTTCAGGTAGAAGGAATGGTCCACATAATATTTCTAAAGCCAAACAAATTGAAAGCATTTTCAAAAGAACTTCCAACACATCCGGTAGGAAAGCAGCTCGTTTAGCTCAGTGCTCGGACTATTTGGTACGAAAAGTTAAAGCTAATGCAGGTTTAAGAACATACAAGACTCAAAAAGTTTCTGAAAGGAACGCTGCTAAAAATTTAGAGGCCAAAAACAGAGCACGGAAATTGAAGTCAAGTTTTATAAAAAAAATTCTTGTTGCTTAATGGATGACGAAACGTATGTTCTGGCAGATTTTTCGCAACTTTCTGGTTAAAAATTTTATGTTGCTTATACTCGAGGGAATGCTGAAGAAAAGTGTAGGAACCAAAAGCAGACAAAAAGTTCTTGGTATAGCAAGCAATATGCAGTTGCGGTAAAAGAAGCCAATCATTTGTTACAACAAATAAAAAAAGCTGCTTCCATTCATAAGACTTCCTAATGGTTCCACTTATTTTTGGCCTCTTTGGCATCCTGTCACTATGGTAAGAAAGGCCTCGAGTGGTAAAAGAACAATAATGTGGTATTTGTTCCAAGAGAGGCAAATCCTCCAAACTGCTTGGAGCTAAGGCCAGTGGAGTGATATTGGGCTCTTGTTAAAAAAGAATTGAAGAGCACAGAAAAGGTGTATAAAAAAGTGGTCGATTTTAAACGGAGATGAACTACCTATACGAGCAAAGTGACAGAAAGCACTATAAAAACGTTAATGGAAGGGTTTTCGAAAAAGGTTAAAAATTTTATCATTAGTGATTAAAACTATAAACAAGTGGTGAAAGAGGGTATATATAAGTTTGTCATTCTGTGTGTAACATTGAGAAATATTCATCTGAGACTCAACAAAGTATATATCATAGGGTACAACTAGAGGCGCAACTGAGAGTAAGCTGAGAGTAATAATAATTACTCTCTTCACACGTACTCGTGATATGTGAATTCACCATACTTGTGAGAGAATTTAACACATCAAAATACTTTAAATTTTAACTTCGATTTCCCGACTAAATATAGACCGAACCGCTTTTTTACACTTCTACACAATTTTTGTCAAATGTTTTTAATACTTGCAGGACACTTTTATTTCCGAAACACTTTTATTTTGCTCAAATGAACAAATTTATTTTTTATTAATTTTTGACACTTACATTTATCTGTGTTAGAATTTATTTATAGAACAGAGTTTCAATTTTTGGTATTGAAAATTGAAGAAAATTTAAATAAATTAAAATTTATACATTTTTATAGAACTCTGTGTGTCTGGTGAAAATTAAAAAGGCACCAATACAACCTCAAAACTATGTACTAATACATTCTCATGACTTAGGTTTTTGACAACAGACTTAGGTTTTCTCCCTCTCAGTAACGCTTCTATGGATATATTATTCTATGGTATTATTCAACCTTATGAAATTCTAAGTCGATTGAGCAATGTCCGTCTGTCCGTCCGTCTGTCTGTGTAAAACACTCTCACGTCCAAAATACATAAGCAAAATTAATGAAATGTATACCAATATGTTTATAATTTTTCTGAGCAGTTTGGTATTGAAAATCAGCAAAATCGAATTGGTAGCACCAGGGTTATGGATCAAAATGTAAGACAACCTCCAAGAATTTTGATAATTTTCACTTGATTTTTTGTGACTTTCTGTGTATTATTTCTAGTAGCCCCCATACAAATTTCTTCCCGAAATATGGTGCTATGGTATATAAATGCCCATAAAATTGCCCATAAATTGGTTCGGGCACTATTTGTCCATAGCCCCAATATAAAGTTTACTTCCGAAAATCATTTAAATACACTTAAATATCTTATACATATCGGTATCATATCATATTGTCATATTTGACCATAGCTCCCATATAAGGTCCATTTCCGAAAATTACTTAAGTACTAATAAATCTCTTATAAAAGCTTCTATCTGGTTAAAACTTCAAATAAATATTTCCCATATATACGAAAATCGATGTGTTGAATTTTATGAAGATCGGCCGATAATTGGTCATAGCTCCCATATAAGGACCACTTCCGAAAAACACATTAACCTCTATAAATATTTTAATTATATCGATATCTAAACTAAAATTGTATACAGATAATTTTTTTGTATCCAAATATTATACTACTGGGTTTTGTGAATATCGGTTCATATTTGACAATAGCACCCATATTAGCTCCATTTCCGATAATCACAATAATACCCATAAAACTCTTGTAAATAATGTTATGGAGGAAAATATCAAGCAAAATAGGCCTCAAATACATAGAAATCTCGTTAAAATATTTAATTGTATCTCCCAAATAATTCGCACATCCGAAAAATACACTAACGCATATATACACTCATATCGGTAAAAATGTATAAGTGATATAAGTTTCAAGTAGATTTGGTGACTATGGGTTCATAATTATATATATAAGGCTCACATCCGGAAAACTCATTAGAACAGAACAAAAATATACCCTCCACCACTATAAGCGGTGAATAAGGGTATATATAAGTTTGTCATTCCGTGTGTAACATTGAGAAGTAATATTATTGTCCTAAGCAGTTTGGTATTAAAAATCAGCAAAATCGGTCCAAAGTTATGAATCTAAATGGGAGACAATCTACAAAAAAAAAAAATTTATAATTTTCATATATTTTTTGTTATTTCTGGAAATATATTGCAGATAATACCATAAAATTTTACACTTGGTTATTTTTATCATAAGAAGACTAACTCTGTTGAAAATTTAAAGAATCGGTCCATGATTTCTTCTAGCCCCCATACAAATTTCTTCCGGAAATATGGTGATGTAGTCTATAAATGCCTACAGAATTGCAGTATTCATACAAAATTCAGCAAAAATAAGTCTCGAGCTAAGAGAAATCACAAGACTAAATTTTTCGTGGATCGGACCATTTAAACCAAAGAATAAATGTGGGTTTGCGGTTTCGGTTTTAGGTCTTGAAAAACCGTGGTTTCGTTTTCGGTTAAAACCGAACAAGAAACTCTAATTTACATTATCTTAAAAAAATTCAGGTATTCTTTAGTTTTGGTTAGTACGTAGTATTTTAAAATTAATTCACATAATTTCCAATTAAACTCCCACATGCATTAAATCAATTACAATAAATTGAATATGATTTATTAAAGATATCATTGTAAGTTATTCATATCGCTACAATATATGGGAAATAAACAATGAATTTTGCTTCGTGACTAATTAGCATTTATGATTGAATTGTAACGGGTGTTATTTTTATTGGTACAGAAGGAAGGAAGGTTCGGTACATCAATTTTTATGAAAAAAAGGAGTAGTTACGTTGAATTTTAACCTGATGGAAGTATTTTTAAGAGATTTATGAATATTTAAGAGTTTTTTGGGGTAGGTCCTTATATGGGACCAATATGTTAAAATATGGACTGATATTTACAAAATCCGGTAGTATGATTTTGGGATACACATTACGGATATATGTAAAATGTTGGTTTAATATCAATAATTATTAGGTATTTATGAAGGTTAATGTATTTAGCGAATTTGGTTCTTACATGGGACCTATAACCAATTTTGGTCCGATCTTCATAAAATTCGGTACAGCGATTTTCATATGTATGGGAATTATATATGTCAAATTTCTACGAGATTTATGCGTATTTTAGTGATTTTCTGAAGAAGACTTTATATGGGGTCTATGGTCAAATATAGACCAATAAAAAAAAAAATGCATTTGCTCGAAACTTATTTTTGCTGAATTTTGTATGGACACGACTATTCTATAAGCATTTACAGTATTGGCCATAACTAAAGCACCCCCTCAATGGATTTTTTTCATATCATAATTTTTTGGATAAAAAAGGTTTTTTTGGGATGTAACAAAAGCACCCCCTTATAAGATGTTTAAAAATTTGACTATGCTACTGCATATTTGCAATGTCAGTTGACGGGACTCACAACAGATGCATTTAAAAATTCCAGAAGATAAAAATAAAGGAAGGCGTAGTCTGTATAATTTAAGTTCTATACAGTTTATTGTGAAAAAACAATGGATGGCAAGGAACAAGTAATCCAGTGAATTTAAAATTAAATTTATTGAAGACTGGAAGCCGGGCTTATCACGGCATGAATTGAATAAACAACATTCAATTAACAGAACAGTTATTTCCGGGCTGATTCCAATGATTTTGCAGAATGGTCGTATTTCACAGGGGCATTCTGGAGACGCCTGCGTAAAACCTCACGATATGATGATTCCTTGATCAAAGGAGCAATACAAAAAGATCCAACATCATCTGCTAGTCAAGTAAGAACAAGTTAAAGATTATGCGTTAGCGAAAGAACAATCCGTAGAAGAGGAGTAGAAGCAGGATTATTCAGCCGATGACCAGCAAAAAAACCGTTTATATCAGCTAAGAACAAGAAAGCTAGACTGGAGTTTGCCAAAGCCCACATTAACAGTAATGTTCTCTTACGAATCGAAATACAAATTAAAAAGTTCCGATGGAATAAGGCATGTACGCAGACGAAAAGGAGAAAGACTGAATCCTAAGTATTGCAAAAGAACAATTAAACATGGACAGGGGCAATGTAATGGCCTGGGGTTGCTTTTCTGGTCAAGGAATTGGGCCAATTCAAAAAGTTAATGGGATTATGGATCGGTTCATGTACCGTGATATATTGAAAGATGTAATGTTGCCTTATACTAGTGAAGAGATTCCACTTATAGGGAGGTTCCAACAGAGTAACGATCCTATGCACACCTCCAAATTTTGTAAGACTTGGCTACAGAGCAATAGGATTCAAGTTCTTCATTGGCCTGTACAATCTCCCGATCTCAATCCTATTGAGAACTCTTGTCATCCAAAACAAAGGATTTGCAACAAAATATAAATTAAAATATTTTTTATATCCATCAAGGGGTGCTTTAGTTTTGTCAGTTTTATTTTCCAGCTATAAATATCTTTTGATTTAATGTTACCTCTTATAGAAAGATTAACTTTAAAAGTATTTGTTTATCAATAGTAAATATATTAACAATTGAAAATAATACATAATAAAAATTTAAAACTTAGTTTTTATTCAAAAAAAATACAATATTAAAAAAATTCACTGAGGGGGTGCTTTAGTTATGACCAATACTGTATGTACTATATAACTATATTGCAGGAAGAAATCGTGGAACGATTCTTACCATTTTCAACAGTCTTTGTCCTTTTATCATATAACAATGAGTGAAAAATTGCATGGTGTTCTCTGCATTGTATTTGCCAGGGTATTCATTCGAATAATGATCGTTCGATTAATCGAATAATTATTCGAACAAATTAAAAATTACCATTTTCGAATATTAAATAATTCAAACAATTTTATTAATTTACTAAAGAATTATTTACTCATTTTAAAACCAGAATTAATGAACGACGTAAAAAAATTCTTAATACGTTTATATTGTACTTGAATTCAGGATCATGTCCAACTCAAGAGTTTGCTTGTCAATTGTTTTGTAGATTGTTCGGCAGGGAATCTAATCAGAATGATTCTGATGAAAATTTAATGATGGCCTTTGTTTTCGATTGTTGTTTAACATTATCAATACTTTAATTGTTAACATTAACGTAATTTTTTGTTTTTCTTTAACAACAAATTATTAAAAAACCTACATAAAACTTAATTCTTATTCGAATTATTCGTTTTATTCGAACAAGAGAAAAATCGAATAATTTTAATGCCCTAGTATTTTCCCAAAATAACAAAAACATTTTGAAAATAATCAAAATTTTTGGAGGTTGTCTTACATTTTGGTCCATATCTCTCTGGTTCTACAACTACGTTTTTGTTGATTTTCAATACGAAACTATTTCGAATTATTATAACCGACTTGGAATTTCACAAGGATCAATAATATATCTGTATGAATATTTATCAATGTTACACACGACTACTGATGGTGTAGGGTATAATAATATTTTAAGAAGTTATAAGAAACGTCATAACTATCACATAATAATACATGTATAATGTATATATTACCAACATTATAATTCAACACTAAAAAGTGTCAGCAAAAGCATACCCTTTAATTAATTTTTTTTTTCCATTTGAATGCTGAATATTGCTCAATAAAGCGTTTTTATGTTTCTATTTGGTTTCATTTATTTCCAATTCTAATTTCCATTTGTCTAACAGATGGAACAAATTCATGCATATAAATAAAACAATAATAAATAATAATTTATTTTGTTTTTGTTTTCTAATTTTGACAAAATCGCATACAAAGGTAAAAGGAGATAAACAGATGATATATGTAAGAATTTCATTCCTTCTTGATGGTTTCACCCAACGAATCATACAAAAAAAAAAAAAAAAAAAAAAAAAAAAAACCCACAATCCGCAAACAAAGAAACCAAATTAAATGCTAAAGTAAAAAACCAACAACACAGGCCAAAAATATAAATGAATAGATGGAATGCAAAAATAAACTAAGAATAAGTCCTCCTCTTTACCATCTCTTTTCACAATCAATTAATGAAGAAAAACAAAAGCGCTAAACATACGCTTCGTTAAATATTCAAACAATTCCACACTCATTCCAACCACTCGAATATTCAACCTACAATGTTCTTGAAACTTAGTCAGTTAACTGCACTTGTTCTTATCCTGGCTGGTTTTCCTATCCATCCCAGCATTCTAGTATATAAGTATCTACATTAGGGTGGCCCTTACTTTGCACTTTGATATTCCCATAATTTCCATTTTGGGGCATGTTTGGTGAATATCTTGGTGATCTCTCCACACCGGAGTTCCGGGGTGTATATTTCAGGAAAGAGTTTAATTTAAATTCGTTTAAATTCATTTAGCGTTTATTAAAAGGTGTTTTTCATGAACGATAGAACTTGAAATTCAAAAGATCAATGGCATGGCATAACATTTGAAAATGATTTCGGACATATGCCCACGGCAGCTGTTCTTTGCGAAGCGCATTCTGACGTGCAATTTCGGCCCACTTTTTCTAGCATTGCTGGCCATTTGTCACGAATAACACGAACAAGGCGTCAATTGTTTCTGGTTTATCAGTACGGCCCAGTGACTTGACGTGGCCCCACAGGAAATAATCCGCCTTAATTTTTTAAGGACCAAACGGTGAATTTTTCTGGATGTAATGGAGTCTTTAGTGTCTGTTGTGGATTACTCTCACTCCATATGAGACAATTTTCTTTATTAACAAACATGTTAAGCCAAAAATTAGTATCATCGCTGAACACAACTTTGCGATGAAACAGTCGTAAATAAATTGCGCGAATCGATGACTGGTTTTCAAAGTCAATTTGGATAATTTGGTAGCATTGCTCTATATGTCCATTTCCAATTGTTGCGGCAAAAATTAAAATTTTTAACTTTTGCTTTTTGATTTTTAGATTTCCTAACGGTAGATTTCTGTGAAAGTTTACATTTTTTAAATTGAATTTTCTAGCTGTTGAGTGGTAACAAATTTCAATAAAGAAAAAGTGATTTTTTTTTTTGAAAATAGATATAACTACTTGTACCGAAGCATGAGAGCTTATTGTAGCAAGTTTTATAACGATAGCGAATGTCAAAGACTTACACAATTGCTTACCCAAAATTTATTTATAGTGGAGCCCCAAGAAAACGCCAAACAAACGAAAAAAGTGCTATGAGAATATAAATTTCAATCTATTTTTTTTTTTGCAAATTTTTGGTGAGTTGGTGGGGTGGGGGGTTTATCAGAAAACATTTTTAAAATGCTAATTTTAGCAACAGCTGTCTCTACACAAAGTTTTATGATGCTAGGCTCCCTTAGAAATCATTTTGCCGCAATTTTGTTCGTTTGACAGTTAACCATTTCGCTCGTTTGACAGTTAACCATTTCGTAAGTTACATTTTTTGAAATTTCGTTTAAAAAAAATTTTAAATTTGACATTTGAAATATCCATGCAATTTTATGATTTTTTCTTGATATAAGTAATAATGAGTTTAAACTTCTATGGGTAAATAATTTAATTTATACCAGAAGTTCGAAATAATTAATTTTCAATTAAATTTTTAAAATCAAATTAAATATATTCTCTTAATCATTCCATACTTTTCAATACTTTAATATTATTTTTTTCTAAATAAAAACCAAACAACACGTTTTCGAATATTTCAATTGGTTAGGAGTTACCGAAAAGAGCTAAATTGTGCACATTATTTGATATAAGTAGGAACACCTAATCAAATTAGTAAAGTTATTACCACGACTGAATTTCAATAAAATCACACAATCTAGTAGTACCATTTGTGAATTAATACTACCGATCTCTGTAAAATTTTAATTCGATAACCATATTTTTCAGATATTTATGAAAATTAATGGATCACTTCCAAGTCCTTATATGGGAGCTATAACCAATTATGGGCCGATCTTCATGAAATTCCCTACAGCGATTTTTATGTGCATGGGGATTATGCAAGTCGAATTTCAACCTGATAGCGATATATATATGATATTTAAGTGTATTTAAGTGATTTTCGGAAGTAAACTTTATATGGGGGCTATGGTCAAATAGTGCCCGATCCAAAAAAAATTGGTATCGCGATTTCTGTTTGCACGAAACTTAGCTGTGCTGAATTTTGTATGGATACTGCAATTCTATGGGCATTTATATACCATAGCACCATATTTCGGGAAGAAATGTGTATGAGGGCTACGAGAAATTATGAACCGATTCTTTCCATTTTCAACAGAATTTGTCCTTTTTTAATATAACTAATGAGTGCAAAATTTCATAGTATTCTCTCCAATCAATTCACCCAAAGTCACAAAAATCATGTGAAAATTAACAACATTTTTGGATGTTGTCTTACATTTTGATCCATAACCCTGGTTTTTAGAATTCTATTTTGCTGATTTTCAATACCAAACTGCTTAGAAAAATTATAAACATTTTGGTATACATTTAATTAATTTTGCTTATGTTTTTTTGGACGTGAGAGTGTTTTACACAGACAGACAGACGGACATTGATCAATCGACTTAGAATTTCATAAGGATCAATAATATACTTTGTTGGGTCTTAGATGAATATTTCTCAATGTTACACACGGAATGACAAACTTATATATACCCTCTTTCACCACTTGTGGTGGTGGAGGGTGTAAAAAATTAAAAATCAGGATATTAGAGGGGTGTTCCCAAATTGACACAATGGCCACTTATGACTGAAATTTTGCTAAACAAGTTGTGTCAATGCAGAGTGTTTTTTTTTAGTTTTTTTGAACTCTTGTGACAGATGACACAACGCACACGATCAGGAATGTTTAGGAGTGTGATCAGCACCGTCAATTTTTTTTTTTTTTTAGAGCACCATCATTAACTTTTCCTACTGGTTCATAAGAGTCGCAATTGGTCGTCATTGTGCAAATACTGTTGTCCTTTCAGCGGACCAGTAATAACTCATTATCTTTTGTATTTTGCAGTGCACATTTTTTAGTGCGATTTTCTCAAATTATTCATGTGGTACGACCTAAATGACGCAAATCATTGAGTAACTCAAAACTTGTGCATTAATTATAAAAAATTATTTTGTGGTTGGCAGGATTCATGATCAATTTTGGTAGCAGCATTTATACAATTTATTACCCACCCAATGGCTCAGTAATAGGTGTAGTTGATTTACCACAATTAGTATTAAGCAGTAATAATATCCAGAGGAACTTGGTGCGACCCAGTTTTTATAACCAAACCGAACAGGTTTGCCTCGAATATACGGTTTGGCTGAATTGCGACCGTAATATTTCACCATGGATTCGTCGATAGAAATATATTCGTGGTAAACACCCCATTGGTTAAAATTTCTGATAAGAATATCTTTTTAGTATACTTGTGGCCATTGTACCCAAACTGGCACAGCATTATTTTATGCCTTCTAAGATTTTATACATTTGGAGTATGAAACTAAAAAATGCTTTTCAATGTTTCCCTGTTTATTGAATTTGATATTATAATACAAATAACGACTGTAAACCTTATACTATAACCTATAGATTATTGCAACAATAAAAATAAATTTAGTTAAATGGTTTGATTTAATATTTAATCAGAGCACTTTCCACTACTTAATAATGCAAAAATAAATTAACCAGTGTTAACAGTTTTTTTATACAGCCTTAATAATTAAGTGTTCCCAAATTGGCACATTGACCGACAATGGGTTAAATGACAACAAAAAATATAAAGAACATTTTACAATCTCAAACACAACGTAAACAAACAAATACTAATCAGCTGAATTGTGAAATTTTTTAATCTGAATTAATTAATTAATTAATTACTTCGAAGCTCTGCATTTAATTCTGAATTAAGATCTTAGCTTAAGAAGCTCTCCTCCAAACTTTATCCGATTTTGCTAAAATGTTCAGTATTTGGTTTTTAGATGATGCATATCGATAAAGTGACAAAAAATTGACCGCCCTAATATACATACATATGTATAATCATATATTGAAATAATATTTGCAGCTACTGCAGAAAAATAAAATGAAAGAAATCATGCTACATAAACAGAAAAAAATGAACAAGCTCGAGTACAAGCTGCAACAATAAATACAACGAAGCTTATTGTAAAAAGTAACAAGATGATAGAAAGATAGATATTCACAGAAAAAGAGTTGGCTGATGAATGGATGTAGGAGTTGGTTGGTTGTTTGGTTGGTTGCTGCACAAGTATAAATTGATTCAGTTTGGTTTGTTATAACTGGTTTCCTCCATCCGCATACTCGTATTCCTTATTGTACATATGTATAATGTATTTGTGTGATGCACACATTTATCATCAAAGAAAAATGTATCCATCCAACAACAGTATTAAAATGAATCGTTTATACTTTTAAATGTCAAGCAGGGCCGTTACTAGAAGCTTTTTAGATTTCTTCTTTTTATTTTGCTTTATAAGGAGCCCTTGTACTGGAGAGTTGTGAATATTTTATAAAATTTTTCTAATAAAACATTATGTGGAGTACGGGTGGGATTAGTAATATTTTTTATATGTATACGTTTTTCGAAACAATATGCATTGTATTAGAATTCTTTCAGAATACAAAATTTAAATGTGTCGATATGTTTCAGAGAGAAACAATTGTTAGTTTTTGTAATTAAAATCATAGAGTTACGACTGAAACGTCGGTACCGTGAAATAACTCCCAAAGGAAATATCTCCACACGAAAAAATGAAATAACACCCAACAAATTTTTCATACAACTTGTGACTTATTTCATTTTGAAACAACTCCTAACGCGTAGGGTGTTATTTCATAATTTTTTGTTGGGAGTTATTTCATAATGAAATAACTCCCAATGAAACAACTCCCAATGAAATTTTTGTTGGGTTTTATTTAATTTTACTTTGGGAATTAGGAGTAATTTCACTGCATTGGGAGTTATTTAATTTTTGTCATTTTTGAAGTGTATTAAAAACCGGCTTCGCATACTATAAACTTTTTGCATTGCGGGCCTTCGGCCGGGCGCTAGGTTTCCTCCTCTGGGGTGTATCAAAAACCGGCTTCGCTCAGAAAATATTATTTTTGCGCTGTTTCCCTTGTCATATCGCAACGATTTCTTACTCTTTTTAGAAATATTATAAAACCTTTCTGCAATGAAAGAAATCTTTTCTGAGCGAAGCCAGATTTTGATACACCCCAGAGGAGAAAACCTTAGCGCCCGGACGAAGGCCGGCAATGCAAAAAACTTTTCTGAGCGAAGCCAGTCTTTGATACACCCCAGAGGAGAAAACCGTAGCATCCGGCCAAAGGCCGGCAATGCAAAACAACTTTTCTGAGCAGTTTTTGATACAACCCAGAGGAGGAAACCTTTGCGCTACGCCATAGGCCCGCAATGCAAAACATTTTTGGCGAGCGAAGAATAATTCCATTGGGAGTTAGATTCTTCTTTCTTCTTTATTTACTCATCCGTTATTCGGATATTAGTGATCGTACAATTTAATGTTTATGAATATATGTATGAACTTTATATTTTGATGTTATGATAAAATGGTCAGCTGTCGGTTCTTAGCTCGCTATACCCTGTCCAGTCCTGGATGTTTTTCAGCCATGATGTTTCTTTTCTGCCTCTACCACGTCTTCCTTTAATTTTTCCTTTAAGGATTCGTTGTTAAATGTTGTATTTATTGTTTCTCAATATGTGAGATTGGAGACTCTGGCAGTCCATGGTATTTTCAGAACTCGACGGTATATCCACATTTCGAAGGCCTGCAATTTTCTTTCATCCGAGGCTTAAACTGTCCAAACTTCTACTCCATATAATAGTACAGCCCAATTGTAGCATTTTATGAAGCGTACCTTTGTTGCTACGTTGATGTCGTGACTTGTCAACACTTTGTTGTACTTAAAAAAAGACATCTCTCGCCATCTCTATGCGGCATTTAATTTCCCTTGATGGGTCCCACTGGTCATTTATTAGGACTCCCAGATATTTAAAACTCCATACTCGCTCGATTTCTGTATTTTGTATATTCAACGTTGCGTTGAGATGGGAATTTGATTTACTAATAACCATGTTTTTCGTCTTTTTCATATTGATTTATAATCCATACATCTCACTTATACGTGCAAGTTTTTCCAACAGCTTCTGTAAACCGGATATACTACCAGCGAGTAGTGTAGTATCAGCAGCATATTCTATATTATTGATGTATTTCCCATTTACTTTTATCCCTATATTTTCTCTTTCAAGTGTCTCTTGGAATATTTTTTATGGGGATAGTATGCAACCCTGTCTGACTCCTCTTGAGATGTCAATTTCGTCAGTTTCTTCCCCACAGACATCAATTCATGCCGACTGATTCCAATATAGGTTCGTAATGCAGCGTAGTTCCTTCTCATGAATTCCAATAGAGGTTAGAACTACCATTAGATTATCATGTTTGACCGTATTGAAAGCTTTCTCATAATTGACAAAACACATGAAAACATCTGTCTGGGCATCTTGACAGTTCTGAATTAAATTTGAACACAGAATAACGCTTCTCGTGTACCCATGCATTCCCTGAATCCAAATTGCGATTCCCCCATAGCAACTTCGCCATCGGTATAAATCCTTTTGTGAATAATTTTCAGAAAAATGTTTAATGCATCAGGCTAATTAGTCTGTATTCATTGCATTTCCTTGCATTACCTTTCTTTGGTATGACGATGAATGTTGATTTTAGCCAATCCTCTGGATAAAGACCCGTGTCGTATATATGATTAAATAGTTTGACTAGAAATTGTACGTTATTGCTGTCTATTAGTTTCAAAACTTCAGAGGGGATTTCGTCTGGACCTGTTGTTTTTTTGTCCTTTAAGGATTCGATAGTATATTCCATATTCCACTTCGTTTCCTGTTATTGGTGCTCCTGTCATTGGGGTATTCATACTAGGCTCAAAAGTCGATCTTCCATTATCAGTGAAAAGCTTTGCCACATAATCCTTCCAAATCTGTTTTTTGCCTGCCAAATCGAATACAGCTTCATTATTGTTATCGACTAGAGTTGTAGGTGATATTCTTCTATACACCCCCGTGGCTTCCTTTAGTTTTCTGTGACATTTTCGCCCGTACTTCCTTGTTCATCTCACAGTACTTCTCATAATCCTTATTCTTATGTTTACTTCTTTCTTTCCGTAGCTCTCGAATCTCGTCCGTAATCCATTCTTCTGTTCTTGTTGGCAGTTGATTTCCTAGGTTGTTCTTCGTTGTTGTGATTATAATTTCTTTAACATTGTGCCACAAATTATCCATGTCATCTTCGTTTATATCTTCGAGTTGAGTATTAATTCGGTTTTAATTGTCGAATAACTGCGAGTTTAGTGCGAATATTCGAAACTAAGAGATTATGATCTGATGAAACAGCTGCTCCTGGGTATGTTGAGCATTTTGTTACACAAGAGCAATGTCGTTTATTTATTAATATGTAGTTAGTTTGATTTCTAACAATGTTTCCTCCATTATCTTGTGGTGATTTCCATGTGTACAGTATTCTGTGGTGTAGGCGGAAAAGAGTGTTCGTTACCTTCATTCTATATTCATGGCAGAACTGCACGAGCCTGTCTCCTCTTTCATTTCTTTCGCCCAGACCATATGTAAAATTCTTCGACTTCACTGGCATTTCCATCACTTGTGATAGCGTAAACTTGAATAATGTTAATATTAAGCGGTTTCCCTATTATTTTTATTAGCATGGTCCTTTCAGACATTGGGATATATCCCGTGACACATGGGGCTATATGATTCTTAACAATGATGCCTACTCCCTTTCTGTGGATTCCGCTCTGGTTCCCTGAGTGGTACACCGTAACGTTTTCTGACCTAAATTCACCGCATTCCGTCCACCATGTTTCGCTGACACCTAATTCGACATTCCAAATTCCTATACCATGTTTCTGTTTTGCTTTACCTCCGGTGATTCTTAGCACCCTCTTTTGCCCTGAGACTGAGGGCCGTATGTTTCGTGTTGTATTGTTCATATTGTACGATTTTCAAGGGATGTTACTTCAGTGGTTTTCCGTTGCCTTCTGAAGGGTTTACAGTTTTCCTTCTAATTTTCAACAGCTCCTATGGAGTACAGACGCTGTTTGCAGTCGCCCAATATGAGAATAGACACTGCGATGTAATATGGCTATTGGTTATTTAATGGCGCCAATTGCTCGCCATGTCAACTAGAGCTTCAAACGACACTCAGAATTTTAATGGAATACTTTAACAATAGTGTTCCCCTGAGACCCTAGACTCTAATTCGCTGGATTGTCCGCCACTGCTTATTTAATTCGCAGCTGCCCTGCATACTACAGGGGTTCCCACTATCCGCAACCTGTGGAGGCGTCCCGTAGCACCCAGCTGTGTTTCCCGAGGGGGGAGGAGTTAGATTACATAAATAAATTGCTTCGGATTGGGAATTATTTCTTTTCTATTAGGATTTATTTCATTGGGAGTTATTTCTCTTTTTTTGAGACTAATATTTTTAAAATTTTGAAACCGCCGATTATTGGGAGTTATATCATTTTACCTCTTGGTAGTTATTTCATTTTTCAAGTTTGGGAATTATTTAAATTTTGATGGGATTTATTTCATTGGGAGTTATTTCATTTGGGAGTTATTTCACGGTACCTTAAACGCCCTCTCACTTTAGTTATCTACAATCATACTACGCTACTCATTTGTGAAAACTATATATTTGATATCTGATATACATACACTATTTATATTGGTGCAAATATGTATCCCAGCAGTTAAGCAAGTAGTCAATGTATGTATCCCTTATAAACAGTAATTGTCACTAAAGTCTGACACCAATTTATATATTTTGGGACACTTGACATGTATGTGCCCTTTGTAGTGTAGAGAGAAGTCAATTGGTTACCTTATACATCTCATGTAATCTAGCATGAATACAATTGTCACTTAAGGTTCTCTAAGTAGTGTAGAGTGTAGTCACTTTAAACGTAAATTTTGTACTCCACTTTTTTGTGAGTAATTCGTACAAACTGGTTTTATACAAATTGTGTTGATATATACTGACATCCCAAGTAACCTAAACTGAAATCAATTGTAACTTCAGTGTCTCTAAGTAACCTAGAGTGTAGTCACTTTTAACGTTGATTTTGTACTGCATTTTGAAAAGTAGTTATTTTACCCATATAGTGTGTAGAGTTGTCGTTTACAAGCAATCGGTTATGGGACTGTATATAAGACATCTTTTTAACTTACTATTTAAGGTCAATTAAATAACTATTTATGTAGCTTATTATGCAACCAGTTAGGTAGCTAGTAAGGAGTGCGTTGGACATGCACGTGTTAAAATAATTAGTCACATAGCTAAATATGTAACTAGTTGTCACCTTAAATCATAGGTAAAATTACTAGTTCGGGACAGTCTCCTAGAACTGCTGGATGCGGCATCAACCAGGCTTGCCAGTCTTGGGGATTTTCCCCCAAAGGGGCTTTCGGGGACAAACAATTTCGTTTGGGGCCTGTAATAAAATCTGTAACATTTAAAAGCAAAGTGATATTTGACACTGATAGTTTCTAGTAATTGAAAAATAAAATTAACCAAATCGGGAGAATCAGATAAATGTTTTCATAAGTACAAAATGCACAACAATCGGTATACATTCTATATTGGTGGTGGGTATTTTTGATTCGGATATATAAGATTCTTACTTGTATGTATGTATTCTCATTTTTTAATTAAAGTCATATTAAGTTTTTTTATTTAATTATTTTATTTACATTTAATGTAAATAAGTATTAAGTGTGAGCCTAACTAGAATGCAATAAATTATTTCCATTTTAATGCAATAAACTTTTTATATAAAAATGTGATACTCCTATATATAATAA
Organism: Calliphora vomitoria; assembly: GCA_942486065.2. Taxonomy (NCBI): domain Eukaryota; kingdom Metazoa; phylum Arthropoda; class Insecta; order Diptera; family Calliphoridae; genus Calliphora; species Calliphora vomitoria. Next base: position 90,725,848 of record OW818029.2, read on the forward strand.
TTGGACACTAAGATGAAAATAAATTGTGCAACGTTTTTCCCGAACGGTGATATCATATTCGATGAGTTTCAACTTTCAGATGATACGTTTGGGAGATATTTTCGATAGAAATTGTTTCCAGGGTTATGACTTATTTCATTTACTTAACAACATGTTTCACAACAACAACAAAATGTACAAAAACACGAAATTTACATACACATACGGCCTTGTGATTGAGATGATATAAATACACTGACACATATACAACAAACGTGCACTTGAAATACAAAAACAAGATGTACCCAAGTAGGGGAGATTCTACAATATATACAAATAAATACATACTAGACCGCTACAGGATTGTGTGGAGAAAAACTTTAAATTAGAGATCGTAGTTTCGCCTATAAATTTTTCTATTATTTGTTAACAAAGTTGTTAATAAACAAGTTAGAGTGCTATACCACCTTAATTAGATGAAAATTGTAGAAATTACATTGGTATAAACACTCTAATATCCATATTTGTTATTGGGACTTAGCTCCGATTATGAAGATTGTTAGAATGTTAATGTAATACAGTACACACAGAAAACGAATTGGTTGAAAAACGATTGCGATAATAATAATTCAATATGAATGACTAATAATTGATTCCAGTTATAAAAATTCTCTAATTGCAACTGATTTTCCATATCTATGAAATATAAAATATAATTGTGATGGAATTATGATTTCCACAATATAAAATTTTGTTACGAAAACCAATTTATACTTTTCGAAAATTTATTTTAAACATTTAAATAACACAACCGAATTTAACATGATATGTTAAGCATCTGTACTAAATATTGGTAGTTGTAATTATAAATTCAATTTAAATTCGAATTTAACAACTGAAAATTCGGTACATTTGATTTGACATTCTCAAATTAAATTAAATAAGCAAACAAACAATTGTTCAATATATTATTTAAATAATAAAATAAAACAAAAACTTAATTTTTGCCAAAGACAATGCTGTTTTCAACAATGAGAACGAGTTTAGATGCAGATAAGTTAATATAGGCTAAGGTAAGTAGGATTGTTTCCACCAATAAAGTATCCCAAATCTCATTGGTAAAATATACATATCTATGTTGCAGCTCTCAAAGCTGCCAAATATAAACGAGATGTTCAATGTCTTTTATTGAACTCATTGATATAAAGGTTCTCGAAAAAGGTAATAAAGTACCAATAAACGTATTGTCAAATATTCCCTCAGTATTTTTTACACTTTTAGATACTCGGCAGTCAATTTCAATCGAATTGTACGATAGTATATGCAACCGACAGAATTCGATTGGCGACAAATTCGGTTGTGACTACGAAACTGTTTTCTCTGTGTAGTTTTCGCTTATAGTCTACAAATACAGTTGCACAATTTTTGTGGACTATAAGCGAATTAGGTCTATAACCGAATTTCTTTTTAAGCCACTTTATGGATTATAGATGAATCCTGATATAATACACATTTTGGACTATATACAAATTATGTACTTTCTTCAATAAAAACACTTTTTTTAAACAAAATAAAAATATAGTAGTACATATAGTAGTATTTTATATATTGTTAGAAAAACTAGTTTACGAAGAAGATATTTTATTTAAAATGTATAAAATTGTTATCTAATTCAGCAATTTATAATTCAAATAACTACATATTCCTACCATTTCCAACAGAGTCTATAATTTTATAATAGGAATAAAATGTATTATTTAACAATTTACATCTCTTACCGATATGAGTGTATATATGCGTTAATGTATTTTTTGGACGTGCGACTTATTTGGAAGATATAATTAAATATTTTAACGTGATTTCTATGTATTTGAGGCCTATTTTGCTTGATATTTTTCTCCATAACATTATTTACAAGAGTTCTCTGGGTATTATTGCGATTATTGGAAATGGAGTTAATATATGTGCTATGGTCAAATATGGAACGATATTCACAAAACCCAGTAGTATAATGTTTGGATACAATATATTGATTGGTATACAATTTTAGTTCGATATCGATATATTTAAAATATTTATAGAGGTTAATGTGTTTTTCGGAAGTGGTCCTTATATGGGAGCTATGACCAATTATAGGCCGATCTTCATAAAACTCAACACATCGATTTTCGTATATAATGGAAATATTTATTTGAAATTTTAAAGATAGAAGCTTTTATAAGAGATTTATTAGTATTTAAGTAATTTTCGAAAATGGACCTTATATGGGATGTATGGTCAAATATGAACCGATATTCACACAATCTAGTAGTATCATTTGTGAATTAATACTACCGATGTCTGTAAAATTTTAATTCGATAACGTTATTTTTCAGATATTTATGAAAATTAATGTGTATTTTAGAAGTGGTCCTTATATGGGAGCTATAACCAATTATGGGCCGATCTTAATGAAATTCCCTACAGCGATTTTCATGTGCATGGGGATTATGCAATTTGAATTTCAACCTGATACCGGTATATATAAGATATTTAAGTGTATTTAAATGATTTTCGGAAGAAAACTTTATATGGGGGCTATAGTCAAATAGTGCCCGAACCAAAAAAAAATTGGTATCGCGATTTCTGTTTGCGCGAAACTTAGTTGTGCTGAGTTTTGTATGGATACTGAACATTTATATACCATAGCACCATATTTCGGGAAGAAATTTGTATGGGGGCTACGACAATTTTTGGACCGATTCTAACCATTTTTAACAGAATTTTTTCTTTTATCATATAAATAATGAGTGTAAAATTTCATGGTATTCTCTGCAATGAATTTACCCAAAGTCACAAAAATCATGTGAAAATTATCAAAATTTTTGGAGGTTGTCTTACATTTTGATCCATAACCCTGGTGCTACCAATTCGATTTTGCTGATTTTCAATACCAAACTGCTTAGACAAATTATAAACCTTTTGGTATACATTTCATTAATTTTGCTTATGTATTTTGGACGTGAGAGTGTTTTACACAGACAGACGGACTGACAGACGGACATTGCTCAATCGACTTAGAATTTCATAAGGATCAATAATATATATACTTTGTTGGGTCTCAGATGAATATTTCTCAATGTTACACACGGAATGACAAACTTATATATATCCTCTTTCGCCACTTGTGGTGGTGGAGGGTATAAAAACATTTTAATTGAATTCATCATATCATTCTCTAGTCTTGTTACTGGAGAATGATATTACTTGACACTGGAAGTCTGTTATTACACTTCCTTTCAACCTTAATCTCATAAAAAATGCTTTTATTGGGTATTATCAAAGTTCACACAAATTTATTTATTTGCAGCAGTCTAATGCATCAATCATTTCTATAGAAATTACTGAATTTACATGTATGCTTCGATTTTATACATAGTTTTGTAAGTGTTCAAATGTGTTCTTTCTGTGCATGTGCATTAATCAGTTGCTTGATAGTTTTCAATCTTAACATTCCTTACTCAGCTATTGCTACAATTTGTACTACGGGCACTAACTAACGTGTAATCAAAGGGATACCATTTATTTATCACAATGTCGATTACATTTTGTCAATGGATGCATTTGTGTATATATGTATGTCTTAGGATGTCCATTCGAATAATGTTTGTTCAAAAATTTCGTACGAGTAATTATTCTAAGAATTTTGAAATATAATTCGGAAATGTAGTTTTGTGTTTAAAAGTCTAATTCTTTCATAGGCTGTTAAGATTACACATAAAGATGTTTCGGGGCTATTATAATTGGTTTCTAGAAAACTATATAAAAGTACTTTTGAATTACATTATTATTGCCCAGAATGCTTTGCAAAAGTGGTTGCGAATCACTAGTTCGAATACGGTTATTCGAACAATTTTTCTTTGGAAAAAACCAAATAATGAAATTATTTGAATAATTTCGAATATGTGACCGAATGATTCATCCAGGATAAAATTTCTTATTCGTATTAAATATTTGTTTTACTTAAATAAAAGAAAAATCTTCTAATTTGGATACCCTAATTTGAAGGTATATAAAAATACTTGCAACGTTGTTTCATTCTAGATATTTGTCATAAAGGACTTGCTTCGTTTTATTTGCCCATATAAGATTGTTTCATATTCGTGTAATAAGAAGCATTGACTAGTTTAAAGTTAAGGGTTGACGTAAAGTTAAATCAGGAAAGTGTAGTATGTATAGCTAAACATATTTCTACAACAATAACCACTTACAATAAAATACATTTTTCATTGAGATAAACGTTACTGAGTTTCAAGAAATATTGCAGTTAATATAACGTTCAATGGTACAGAATGGCAGAATTTTGTGCATAAAAGGAATATTAAATCCAAGCTATTAAATTTTACTGCATTAGAGGTTTTAAATTATTTCTTAATATTATTCAATATGTTTATTAATATTTTAAAGTTTTTTTTGAAATTCAGGGAATCACCGCAATAGTGAATATCAAATTGAATTTCTTAACTTTAAAATGACGTCTAACATTTTCAGTTTATCTTATTTAATAATTATTTTTCGTTCAGAAGATTATTCAACTAACCGTCCGACAGCTGGATTTGAAGTCGATGGACACGAGCATGACAATCAATTTTCATAAACTACAATGCTGAAAACCGGTATAACGCACAGTGGGGCAGAATCAAAATTTTTTGGAAATAAATCTGGCATTTCTAAACGGATGGCCCGATCAGGATAAAATTTGACATGGGGGTAGCCAAGGAGTATTCGAGTTCAAGTTATTAAAATTTTATTCCGATCGGGCCATCCTTTTAGAAATGCCAGATTTATTTCCAAAAAAATTTGATTCTGCCCCACTGTGCACTGTGTAAGTAACAAACAAAATTGTTTAAATAATTATAATGTATTTTTTTTAATGATTATAATGTAATATAAAATTTTATCTTATATGGGAAGTGGGTGTCCAATTCTGCCCATTTCTACAGAAGCTGTGAAGTTAATCATATATTACTTGTACCAAAATGCGTGATTGTACCTTTATTTATTACCGAGATATGGAATTTTGATCAGCTAGAATGTCAAAACCTCACACTGTGCATGGGCCGGACTTTAACATAAAATGTTCCATTAAACAATAAAATATTAATTTTTGGTGCTTTTTTACGAAAAATTCACGTTTTTTATACCCTCCACCACCACAAGTGGTGAAAGAGGGTATATATAAGTTTGTCATTCCGTGTGTAACATTGAGAAATATTCATCTGAGACCCAACAAAGTATATATACTATTGATCCTTATGAAATTCTAAGTCGATTGAGCAATGTCCGTCTGTCTGTCTGTGTAAAACACTCTCACGTATAAAATACATAAGCAAAATTAAAGAAATGTATACCAGAATGTTTATCATTTTCCTAAGCAGTTTGGTATTGAAAATCAGCGAAATCGAATTGGTAGAACCAGGGTTATGGATCAAAATGTAAGACAACCTCTAAAAATTTTGATAATTTTCACATGATTTTTGTGACTTTGGGTAAATTCATTGCAGGGAATACCATGAAATTTAGCGCTCATTATTAATATGATAAAAGGACAAATTCTGTTGAAAATGGAAAGAATCGGTCCATAATTTCTCGTAGCCCCCATACAAATTTCTTGCCGAAATATGGTGCTATGGTATATAAATGCCCATAGAATTGCAGTATCCATACAAAATTTAGCACAACTAAGTTTCGTGCAAACAGAAATCGTGAGACCAATTTTTTTTTGGATCGGACACTATTTGACTATAGCCCCCATATAAAGATTACTTCTGAAAATCATTTAAATACACTTAATTATCTTATATATATCGATATCAGGTTGAAATTCAACTTGCATGATTCCCATGCATATAAAAATCGCTGTAGGGAATTTCATTAAGATCGGCCCATAATTGGTTATAGCTCCCATATAAGGACCACTTTCAAAAACACATTAGTTTTCATAAACATCTAAAAAATATCGTTATCGAATTAAAATTTTACATAGATCGGTAGTATTAATTCACTAATGATACTACTAGATTCTGTGAATATCGGTTCATATTTGACCATAGCTCCCATATAAGGAACATTTCCGAAAATTACTTAAATACTAATAAATCTCTTATAAAAGTTTCTATCTGGTTAAAATTTCAAATAAATATTTCCCATATATACAAAAATCGATGTGTTGAATTTTATGAAGATCGGCCGAAAATTGGTCATAGCTCCCATATAAGGACCACTTCCGAAAAACACATTTTAATATATCGATGTCGAACTAAAATTGTATACAGATCAATATATTGTATCCAAACATTATACTACTGGGTTTTGTGAAGATCGGTCCATATTTGACCATAGCACCCATATTAGCTCCATTTCCGATAATCACAATAATACCCATAAAACTCTTGTAAATAATGTTATGGAGAAAAATATCAAGCAAAATAGGCCTCAAATACATAGAAATCGCGTTAAAATATTTAATTATATCTTCCAAATAAGTCGCACATCCGCATATATACACTCATATCAGTAAAAAATGTAAGAGATATAAGTTTCAAGTAGATTTGGTGACTATGGGTTCATAATTATATGTATAAGGCTCACATCCGGAAAATTCGTTAGAACAGAACAAAAATATAAAAAAAGTTTGACTAAATATATTTGTTTACCCTTTTTTATACACTTTTACTTCACTTGTGGTGAATAAGGAAAATGTTGAGCCAATCGGTAATGTTAACCAATTATTAAGTATATAAATTGTTAAATAGTACATTTTATTCCTATTATAAAATTATAGACTCTGTTGGAAATGGTAGGAATGTGTAGTTATTTCAATTATGAATTGCTGAATTATATAACATTTTTATACATTTGAAATAAGATATCTTCTGCGTAAACTAGTTTTTCTAATAATATATATTACTATATTTTAAATAAACTTTTATTTTGTTAAAAAAAGTGGTTTTATTGAAGAAAGTACATAATTTGTATATAGTCCAAAATGTGTATTATATCAGGATTCATCTATAATCCATAAATTGGCTTGAAAATAATTTGGGTTGTAGTCCTAGTTCGCTTATAGTCCACAAAAACAGTGCAACTGTATTTGTAGACTATAAGCGAATACTACTGTATTACATTAACATTCTACCAATCTTCATAACCGGAGCTACGTCCCAATAACAAACACTGAATATGGATATTAGAGTGTTTATACCAATGTAATTTCTATAATTTTCATCTAATTTAGGTGGAGGGTATTTAAGATTCGGCATAGCCGAATATAGCACTCTAACTTGTTTTTCTTGAGTTCAATGATAAACGTATCTTTTCTGACGCTGAAAGGAACCTTGTTGACATTTTAACTAACACAATTGTCGATAGAGACATATGGTTCTAGGCTGACTACATGGTAGTAATATAAACACATACAAATATAGACATCTAGTTTCCAACATACATAAGAATTTCTATATAAAGATAGTTGTGGACAGGTAGCAGCTTTAAAAATAAATAGTTTTTCTACAGTCATCTCTAATGGTAATTTTTTACAATGTAACTGCAAAAAATACATGTGTTGCAAGCAACTCTCAACTCTGTTTCTCCATTCTCTGTATCTGAAAAAAAGTATTTTCGTCTTTAAAATGCATAGGTCCATTATACAGATAAGGACTACACAGGTGAAAATACACAGTAAAGGTTTGCATTTTTTTTCTCAGTGATAACTAATGTTGATTTAGTTAAAGATGTTTTTTTTTTTCTTTCGTCGGTCCTTTTTTGCTGGTTTCCTTATTCTATATTGTACATTATTACCTTAGAAACATTAAACACAGCCACATGTGCATGATTTTGTAAAGGGTTTTACAAAATGGAGGTTTTTAGGTTTCAAAATAAAAATTATTGTCAGAATAAAATTATATATATTCAAGTAGAGTTTGTGAAGTTTTTACAATGTTTTCTTTAATAAAAATTTACAGTATATTGACTGGATTATCGCAAAACAATTCGATCCATTCTGAATTAAAACCAACATCGAATATGTTGAAATGATAAATAAATATTAATATTCTTCCCTGCCGTAATTATGGCCTACAGTTTTGTTGCCTGTTGCAATAACTAATATTTTAATAACTTTCAATAACACCGATGTCCTTATTTCAACAGCCTTTCTGAAATGACACATAAAATGCAATATACACTATCAAAACATAGACTGTACACATTTGTTTGGAGAGCAAAAAGTGAATCTCTACTCTGTTACATAAAGTTGATGTTAAAAACACCAGTCGTACATACTACAACATAGTTATTTGGTATTTGTGCTTGACTGCTTTTTATATTTTAGTTCAATTAAGCTAAAATTCGTTGCAGACATTTTCTACGTTTGAATGTCTTCAGTGGATGAGAGTGTGTGTTTGAAAGTGGATTTGAGCATAGTGCAGCATTGGCAGTATATTATTTTCTTTTTGGGTTATTTAAGTGTTAGATTTCATCACATAAGCCTCAAGCATTCTTTATTCAACCCACTCACTTACACAGTTAGTCTGTCAGTCAGTCAGTCACTCACTCGTTCATTCATTCAGTCATTCAATTCAGTTCAATTTAGTTTTAGTTAGTTTGGAAATAAAAAGCCAGAGTATTCTTTAGTATGTGTAGCCACAACTTTACAAAATACTTGTATGGTACATATATACCTATACAATATATTCTAGTGCATATAAGTCGATTAAACACCCATTGGAATTTTATACTTCCGCTTTTAAAGAATTTATTAGTAAATGCAATTTATTGCAAAGATATTTCTATAGAATGGCTGAAAATTTTGAGTTTAAGTTGATTCATCATTTAAGTTAATTCTGCAAGATTGTGGTATGAGCTAATATACCCGCCGTTTTCTACTGTTCCAGCCACTTTAAAAACATGATCAAAACAGCAAAATTATCGAAGATACCACTTTTTTTTTAATTTTGTATACCTTAAGAGGGCCTTATGTGGACGCTATGACTAATTATGGACTGATCACCATGAAAATACGTCGTGTGATTTATGTCTATATAATGTTTACATGTACAGCCAACCAGCCAGACGGACGGGCGGACATCGTTTACTCGACTCTGAGTCGATCGGTATACTTTAAGGTGAATATTAGAAAATTATTTTTGTACGTTACAAACATCAGCAATAACCCAATATACCCTCCCCCAGTATGGTTGTGTAGGGTATTATTATTAGCGAGGCCTCAATCAGTACGACCCATAGGATCTTTTGTGCAGCCTTAAAGTTTCATCATGTCAGAGTTAGGCTGTGTATGGAGCCAATTATTCTATTAGATGAGAGATCAATTACATCCCCTGGGGCCATAAAATGCCTTCCGAGCCACCTTGTTCTGCGTATTGCCAGCATTGGGCAGTCGCCTAGAATATGTTCAGAGGTTTCAGCTTGAAGTTCACAAAACTGCTCATTCCCAACATTATCTAAAATAAATTGGTGATACCTAAAGCCACAGTGTCCTGTGAATAATCCAGTAAATAATCTTAATTTACTCTTTCCGAGCGATAGCAACAATTGCGATCTATTTTTGGATAGAATAATGAACCTTTTGTGCTGTCTAAGTCCTGGTAAATTGTTCCAAAACCGAAAGAATTCTGATTCAACCCTATAACGAATTCGTTCCATAGTGTATTCACATGGGATGCCAAAGAACGATTCAGGGCCTATGAATGGGCGTCGGACACTCCTATTGGCCAAATAATCAGCACGTTCATCACCAGCATGACTTTCATGACCAGGTACCTAGCACAAAGTAAGTTCATTGTGTGTGTGCCGAGTTCATTCAATGATGTCCAGCAGTCCATAACAACACCAGAACTTATTTCATATGGCTCTAAGAGCAACTTGGCTATTCAACATAACAAATATCCTATTATGCCTAACTCACCTTCTCAAACATTCGTTAGAGCATATAAGGATGGCGTAAATTTCCGCCTGAAATATAGATGGAAATGTACCTATTGGGATACCCCTTTGAAAATTGGGCCCATATATACCAGCCCTAGTGTCAGCATTAGCCGGTTTGGAACTATCGGTAAACCACACTTGATCGACATTATTCTGCCACCATGTCTGATTTAACCACACATCCGTTTCAGGTATATGGGCTTTAAAATTTCTATGTAACACCAGAGTCGTTGACATATAATCTGTTACTACAGTACTAGGATCATTCCCAAAGATACTTAGAATGCTCATGTGCCCAACCAGATTATCCGGCATTAAGCGGGATGCACTCCTATAGGCCTCCTCCATTACCAATAAGTGTAAGGGTGGGTTGTGTAGGATTGCACCCAGAGCATGAGTGGGGCAGGTCCACATGGACCCAGTAATAGAAATACAGATGAACCGATAGATCTGTCGATCTCGCAGTCACCTGTTCCACTATTTAGAGCAGTCTGCATCCTATCCAATATCGTAACGTCATCCCACCCAGTAACAGAAATTACTATGTCGTCGGCGTATATGGCTATATGTACGGAATCTAAGTTGTTAAGTTCTTTCAGTAGTTCATCGATAACCACAGTCCATAATATAGGTGATAATACGCCACCTTGTGTACATCCCCTGGTTCCCCGTATGGTTTTCGATGACTCTCCTAAGTCCAACTTAATAATCCTCGATGACAGCATTTTCAAAATTCATTTCCTTATAATTTGCGAAACCCCTTCTCTATACAGGCCCCCTGAATGTCAATAAACGCACAAAGTGATATGTAATTGGCACCTATGGCCTTCTCGATTAGCCTCGTTACATGATGAATAACCAGGTTGATAGGCAAACTGGAAACGGTGTATTGGATTCATCAAAAGATAGGTATCCCTTATATAACTATCAAATAATTTCTCCATCGTTTTCAGGAAAAACGAACTGGAACTAATTGGCCTGTACGACTTTGCCAGTTGTTCAGATTTGCCCCCAGCCTTGGGTATAAAGACCACTTTAACCTCACGCCAAGTCGTTGGCACATGAATAGCTTCCGGAAGATTATAGATTTTCTCGCAGTAGCTACGCCACATTGGTCTTTTTGATCTCCTGATTTCTCTATTGTATTCAGTAAGAGCCGTTTTATAGGTGATCCAGTCACCTGTATGTGTGGCCCTGTTGAATAGACGTCTTTTGTGCCACCAGGGTATATCGCTCTTCGGCTTCTTTGATTTTAACTGAGAACTAGATTCGAAGGCACTACGAATGTTCGAACTTAATTCATTTGTCTCAAATATTGAGTTCCTATTGAAATTTCCAGTGTAACCTAAGTGAATGCGAAATAGTTCATATTTTTGGGATTTCAAAATTTCGCTTCGTACGTCAAAGATTTTTTAATATCGAACATTATATATTGATGATCGGACATAGAAATATCATCAGAGACGTGCCATTTTTTATGGCATATGATAGGTTATCACTAGATAATGTGAGATCCAAAACCTCTTGTCTAATAATATTCCTAAAGGTGGGTTCATTACCCTTGTTTGCGATGTATGTATATTGTAGTTGCAAATGAATTCTTATAAAGACGCACCCTGTTTGTTGATGTCACTGCTTCCCCAAGCCATATGATGAGCATTAGCATTGCAGCAAATCCATACCAGATTTCTATTTTGGCAATATTCTACCAGTTTTGAGACCTCCGATGAAGACGCTATTATATCATCAACTGGCATGTAGACAAAGCCAATAACCACTTTGTGTTCGCCTACTATCGGTAGGATATTTGCCCGTATCGCCACAAGATACCCATGTAGGAATTCTAAAATGGTTAAAAATGTTAGATTATTGTCGCATTCGAATCATAAATAAGCTTACCATGATCACAATGGAGTCCCTTAATTACCCCTGAGTTGATCCATGGTTTCTGGATAAAACAGATATCCAGGAGGTCATTCCTCTGCGGAGGCACTAAAGCCTTTTCGTGGCATGTTTCCAGAGCTTCTCTTCACGTTTTTGGTGTTTGGCTTAGTTGCTGAAGATGTTATACCTTTTCTCGAACTGGTTGGTTCATCAGAGGACCTTTTTTGGACAATATTGTCCTCTTGGTCTTGACGAACCACTCCCGTTGAGTTGGGTACATCCTTCTTTTGCGTATCGGGCTTGGTGATTGTACCAAAACAAGAAGGTTGGTCTATTTGCATTTAAGGGCACTTAGTATTCTTTGTGTTAGAAGCTGTCTGACTTGTGTCTAATATTGTAATACACAGTTAATTAAGTGAAAGTAAAATTTTCCCAATGCGCATGTATTTTTAGTTTATCAATCTATTTTTACAAAATCAATCTAGTTATTCTCCAATGTCAATATAATTCACTATTTGAATCTGGAATTATAGGTCTACAATTGCCCCTTGGTCTTATTGGTATATAATCGGTACAACAACTTGTATGTGACTGCCCCATCTACATGATCGCAGTCTCAGGTTATTTGGCAGATTATGATATCATGATACATTTTTTATTTTTTTTTAAAAAGAGAAGTAACACTCAGGCAATTAATATGCCTATATATAATTGTGTTACTTTCTTTGGAAAGGGGATAGATTGTAGAAGGAAAGGTGGTGAAAGGAGGAGAAAGGCTTTTATTGACCTTTATTTATTTATTTATTTATTTTACTTCGGTGGCGTTTTAGTGTTATACCACCGAAGGAGGGCGCTGTGATAAATATTAGTTATTAGTAAACTAATAATTATTATAAACTGATGTTGTAGCTTGGCAGCGGCTGGGAATCGAACCCAGGCCGCAAATACCATAAATAAGCCACAGCACCCACTGATAAAATTGGGAGAAAGCCATGAAACGGAACTACAAAATTACAATACAAATTATGGAATTCAACTACTTTTTTTATGATTTTGTATGTTTTTAAAATCCCAAATCTAGCTGGACAAAATTATAGAAAAAATGTGTCTTCAGAATAAAGCGAAAAATATTTTTCGTAATACCTAACAACATGCTTTCGTACAGTGTAAAAGGGTTGTTTAATTGGGCGTTAAATTCTAAAAGGGAAAAGCTTGAAGTTTAATAAATGTATGCTTATTTGCTTTAGCATAAATACACATAATTAGAACGGAAACTCTACTATCAAAGACCTATCTCAGTTGTCAAGAACATAAGTGGTGAGAATATAAGTAGTAAAGAAAAACTACATGAAAACAAAAGCAACACTCGTGTGTGTGATTCTTTTGAGTAATTTTTTTGTTTGAGAGTTTTTCTAGTTTCCGCCCTATATATATTTCTCTATGCTTCAAATCGTATATTAACATAGAAATTTGGTTTTATTTAATTATACCCTCCCCCACCATAAGTGGTGAATGAGAGTATATATAAGTTTGTCATTCCGTGTATAACATTGAGAAGTAATCATCTAAGACCCAACAAATTATATATATTATTGATCCTTATGAAATTCTAAGTCGATTGAGCTATGTTCGTCTGTGTAAAACACGCTCACATCCAAAATACACAAACAAACTTAGTAAACTCTCAAGAAAAATGTTTATTATTGTCCTAAGCAATTTGGTACTGAAAATCAGCAAAATCGGTACATTAGGCCCAAAGTTATGAATCAAAATGTGAGACTACCTACAAAAAAATTTTTAATTTTTATATATTTTTTGTTATTTCTTGAAATATATTGCAGATAATACCATACAAAATTAGACTCGTTATCTTTATGGTAAAAGGACTAACTCTGTTGAAAATTAAAAGAATCGGTCCATTATTTTTCCTAGCCCCCATACAAATTTCTTCCCGAAATATGATGCTATAGTCTATAAATGCCTAAAGAATTGCAGTATCCATACAAAATTCAGCAAAAATAAGTTTCCTGCTGAGAGAAATCACAAGACTAAATTTTTCGTGGATCGGCCCATATTTGATCATAGCCCCCATATAAAGTTCTCTTCCGAAAATCACTTTAACACGCATAAATATCTTATAAATATCGCTATTGAGTTGAAATTCGACACAAATTATTCCCATATATACAAAAGTTGCTGTGCCCATTTCTATGAAGATCGGTTCATATTTCATTATAGCTCTCATATAAGGACCACATCCGAAGAACACATTAACCTGCATAAATATCTAAAAAATATCAATATCAAACCAAAATTAAATACAGATCCGTGATTTATATTTCAAATCCATACTATAGGATTTTGTGAATATCGGTCCATATTTGACCATAGCTCCCATATAAGGTCCACTTCCGAAAATCAGTTAATATCTTATAAATATTTTTATAATGCTAAAATACGACACACATAATACTCATATACGTAGAAACAACAAAACCGAATTTTATGAAGATTGGCCCACAATTGGTCATAGCTCCCATATAAGGACCTCTTCCGAAAAACACATTAACCTGCATAAATATCTAAAACATGTCGATATCAAAATTACACACAGATGAGTAACTTGTATTCAGTAATCATACTACAGGATTTTGTGAATATCGGTCCATATTTGACCACAGCTCCCATATAAGGTCCACTCCCGAAAATCCACTCCCGAAAATCCTCATAAATTTCTTATAAATATAGTTATCAAGTTGAAATTCGAAACCAAAAATTTCAATATATGTAAAAATCATTGTACAAAATTTTATGACGATCGGCCCATAATTGGTCGTGGCGTCCTTATAAGTACCACTTCCGGAAAACACATTAACCTATACAAGTATCTCAAAAAATATTTGTACTGAACCAAAATTGTACACCGATTAATAATTTGTATCCAAAAATTATATTACAAGATCTTTTTTAATATCGATCTATAATTCGATATAGTTGTCATATAAGGTCCACTCTGGTTAATAGCGATGCTTAAATTAAGTTTTATTAATTTTTTATTTATAAATTTTACAAAAAAAGCCCTCAAATACTTTGAAATCACTTTACAATATTATATGGCGATAGTCTCATAATACACAGATCAGTAATTTGAATCCAAAAATCATACTATTGAATTTTGTGAATATCGGTCCATAATTGGCAACAGCTCCCATATAAGTTCCACTTTCGATAATAACTATAATACCCATAAAACTCTTGTAAAGATGAAATTCAATTAAGATGCATAGAAATCACGTTAAAATATTATATGGCGATTGACGCCCCCAAAAATACATTAACGCATCTAAACGTTGATACCGATCAAAGATTCAGCAGAAATCATACTTTACTTTTTTTATTTTTTTACTATGGGTTCATAATTAAATATAAGAAACATATCCGGAAAATTCATTAATCGCCAATATATATTTATTAAAATTTTGTGATGTAACTCATTTCCATATGCAAAATTTTGAATTTTGTCTAAATATATTTGTATACCCTTTTGATATTATTTTTTTCAATTGTGGTGAATAAGGATAATGTTGATCCAATCGGGTAATGATAACCAATTATCAGGTACATATATAAATTGTTAAATGTCATACGTTATAATAGGAATAAATGACAAACTCTGTTCAAAATAATGAAAATCTGTGTTAAAGTATCTTCTGCTTAAACTAGTCTTTCTAACAATTGTTATATTATTTCATATATTTATTTAATAGTATTTCAATAACATTGTCTTAATCCTCATAATAGGAGCGCACTTCTAATAACAAATATTGAATATGTATATTAAAGTGTTTATGCCAATGTAACTTCTACAATTTTCGTCATATTTAGGTGGAGGGTATTTAAGATTCGGTACGGCCGAATATAGTACTCTTACTTGTTTTGGTTAAATTTTACATTATTGGTTATTCAAAGTTGGGTCACATAGCTTGCCAAAATAAAAAACTGGCTTCGGCGGTTTTATCTTTCTTTCAATCTCTAACAAATCTCATCCAACCCCTACATCCTTTTATTTAATTTCCAATTTTAAAGGAAATTATTTTATAGAAAATTTAAGACAGCATTTCTACAATTGAACTGTAGATAACAATAGTTTTATACCCAACACCAAGAAGATGGGAAGTATATTGATTTTGTCATTCCGTTTATAGCATATCGAAATATTGATTATAAAATTCTAAGACGATATAGCTATGTACGTCCGTCTGTCCATCTGTTTAAGGCACTATAGAGACTCGAAGAAAGGACTAAAATTTATAAAAGGAGAAGCTCTGATGAAAATGATAAGAATAGGTAAATGATTTTTACTAGTCCTAATAGAAAATGGCTCTATGGTACACAAATACCTATAAAATAGCCGTATCCATATAAAGAAGACTTCCATAACCACTTACTTAAGTAAATATAAATAAATCATTTATATAAATCATTTATATAATGAATAAATCACATATATATAAAAATCGATGTACCAAATTGTATGAAGATCCGCCCATAGCTAGTCATAGCTGCCATAGTAGGACAAAGCTCATAGCTCTCATATAAAATCATTTTCCGAGAATAACAATAACAACCATAAAATCGTTATCGATATGAAATTTAATAAAAAATAAGCATCAGATACATACGCACAATCTTTAGAGCTATAACCTTAATAGGTTATAGCTCCCACATAAGTCCCATATCCGAGAAATAAATTAACGCCCATAAATATCGATATTGATAAAATGTTTTACACAAATGTGTTTCAAGTATTAAGCATAAATCCTACTACAGCATTTTACTATTACACTGTGCTCGAAATTAACATTTTTTTTTCTGTCAAGCGGGGCACCTGATGTGTTAAACTAATTCAAGTACTCTGAATCCAGTGGTGCTAATCGTTTTCGAAAATGGAGGAGGTTGCACGGCATATATTCGCGTAAATCTTAACTAAAAAGACCGAAATTCCGCAATATGTTGTTTTAGAAATATTATTTTTTTTTTGGTAAAAAAAAAAATAATTTTTAAGCTAAATTTCGAAAAAAAAAATTGTATTTCTTAAACGACTCCGCAGATTAAAAAGGTTTTTCGAGTTACGCGAATATATGTCATGTAACCTCCTTAATTTTTGTAAGAACGGTATATCTCGAGTACAAGAGCTAAATTAATAAAACGGTTAGCACTAGGGATGCCAATCCCGAAATCCCGATCCCGAAAATCCCGGGATTTTTCGGGATCGGGATTTCCCGAATCCCGGGATTTGTGAAAAAAAATCCCGGGATTTTTCGGGATTAACAAATCCCGGAAAATTACGAGATTTTTGATATTTTTGGTACGAAATATGAGTGATCACAGATCGAGCACCTCATCTCGATTAAACACTTGTAAACAAAGTTATTAGGGAGCTTAGAATTTTTAAGTTTTTCGTATGAAAAATCGATCTTTGGTCAGAAATATGAGTGATCACATATCGAGCTTCTTTTCTCGATTAAACAAAGTTATTAAGGATTTTAGATTTTTGAGGTTTTCAGATAAAAAAAGTGATATTTTATTTTCAATATTAATATAGGGAGGAACAAACATTTTTGACAAAAATTGTGCGGTTTTAATTGCAAATAACTTTTAAACTGCCTTACCAAATTTTACACTGTTAGTCTCATAGTAATGTTCGCTTTCCTAAAAATGCTTTTACTATGAACTACCATATGTATTCAATACAGTTTTGTGTTTCTCACTGTTATAAAGTTCAGAATACGGGTATAAATATGAAATATCGTTTGTGTCAAATTTATTTTAATTCAATGCATTAGTTTTTTCTTTGATATATTTTTACATAAATATATTAACGAAAAAAAAATTGTTTTTATTGTTGAATTTTATATTTTTTGACGTTTAACTAAAATCCCGAAGTCCCGAAAAATCCCGAAATCCCGAAAAATCCCGGGATCCCGAAAAATCCCGGGGTCCCGAAAAATCCCGGGATCCCGGGATTTACATTTCTAAAATCCCGAATCCCGGGATTTGTAAAACCCAGTCCCGTTTGGCATCCCTAGTTAGCACCACTTGACAGTTTTTTCTGTCAAAAAAGCGGGACAATTTTAAAAATAGATGAAAAGTGGCGGGATTTTTAAAACTTACGGGGGACAAAAGTTGTATTCTTCCGAAATTGTAAATTTATGCAATAAATGTCTTAATCTTATAATAGAGTTAAATTAAAGAAAATTTCGTCCTAAAAAATACGTAACATGTTTTGTTACGTATTGTTTGCCACTTTAACTAGATTTGGAAATTTTCCATACAAAAAATATAAAGAAATATATTGGAAAATATTGGATGTATGACTAAAAGATGTGGTTTTTTTAAAAATTTTTAGCTTTTTGAAACATTTTTACAATATAAATTAATTTATTCAAAGTATTGGTCATTTCTGGCAACATATGGATTCCGATCCAAGAAAACTACTCATCTTTTTAGCTCAAGAACGAATCAAGCCAATATCGGATACGATGTTCTATAGGATTACTTACGCTTCGGGTTATCTATCGCAATGGATCCATTTTTCATGGTATGTAATGATTCGGAGCAAAAATGATTTTCATTTATAACGTTCAAGCAGCATTTTAGACATAAAAACGCGTCTTTCAAGGTCTCTCAGATTCAATTCGTAATTTCCCTGCTTTTGGATGAATCTTGCTGCCTGCAAACGTTTTGAAATAGCTGACTGAGTAGCTCCCAATAATTTTGCAAGCTCTTGTTGAGTTGGACAACAATCTTCATAGAGTAATGCCTCCAATTCTTCACCTGGGCGATCTTTGTCTTCCGTGTCAAAATCACCACTTCAGAACCGAACTACCATCTCTTGCACGATGGAACAGATTCAACACAAGCTTTTCTGAGCAATCGGCGTGCTTCAGCGGCACTTTTTTCAAATTAAAGAAATAAAGCAATACTTCCTCACATAATGCTTTGTTGGTACAAAATTCGACATTTTCGAAGCAAAAAAAAAAAAACTATAATCTGAAAAAAGTGCCGCTGAAGCACACCGATTGCTCAGCAAAGCTTGTGAGGAATGTGTTTCATCGTACGAGAGATGGTACTTCGGTTCTGAAGTGGTGATTTTGACACGGAAGTCAAAGATTCTTGGGCCAACATAATTGTATACACCAATTTTTTTCGAAATATCTTTAAAATTGCGACCTGCACTTTGCGCACAATGTTTACATAGACAGACGGACGGACGGACATCGTTTAATCGAACGTGAAAGTGATTCTGAGTCGATCGGTATACTTTAAGATGGGTGTTAGACTCATATTTTTTGGTGTTACAAACATCTGCACAAACGCATAATACCATCCCCACTATGGTGGTGTAGATTATACATTATATATATGTAGTAGATAAGGAGTAATTTTAGACGTTACAAACACGATTACAAGTCAAGTCCAGAACTTAAGATTTAAGTTTATAGGTAGAAGTTGAAGTTGAGTTGAAACCGAGTTTTAAATGATGGGAAATGAAAGGAAATGATTATCACTATAATTTTTCCTACAAGGATCTCCTACTTTGGCATCATCTTTTTACTCTTCTTGATCAAGCAAAAAAGAAAGATATAAATTAAATTTTGTTCTTTACTTCTACTATTACTAACATGGTAACTACTAATACGTACATACATAGATTTCCTGTTCCTTTCCTTTTACTTAGTTTTTTTTTGTTCATTTTGCCTGTTTGAAAATTCTCTATTTCTTATTTGGCTTTAACCTCATGTTGTAGGTATGTTTTCCCTTGTATATGGATGTTTTGTTCAAGTTTGGTGTATTTTACAGAATTTACATTTGTTTGTACAAACGGATTTCTGCTTCCCACCCCCAGAAAAAGGAAATATTTTACATTAACATGATTTTTCCATACTTATGTTCGTCTTTTTGCATTTACATTTAACCACCAGTAAAAATATTTCAGGAATATAATTGGTTTATCACTCTGTTTGTTTATGTGAATAGCTAAAGAAAAAGCCAAGTGTCTGCAATATAAAGGATTGAATTAAACAATCACATGAAATTAAAAAGGTATTTCATACAAATTTTTTTTAATATCAAAAATTTTATATGACGACAATACTGAGTATTAATATTTGTCAAAAACCTTATGTATCATAAGTCGTCTAAAGAAACATTTTATTAGATTTTAAAATAATACGAACAATTTTTTTGATTTACTATTGGTATTGCTATATTTTTTAAAACAATTCAAAAGTCTTTTATTTTCATATGTATCGGGTATGTAGTTATAAATACAAATAGGCAATCAATAAATGTGCCGAATCTTGTATACCCACTAACAATATTGTTACGAATGTGCAATAGCGATTTGAATTTAATGGTCTGTAACGACTGCCTGCAACATTCATCATGTTTATAAACACGTTCATTAGTAGAAGCTTCTACATATCAACAATGTTGATAGCATGCGGTTTATAAGTATGGCAACACTAAATGTTTAAGCTGCTAAGATTTACATCGAAAGCTCTAGAATTCGAATGTTCTAGTTGTCCGTTAAGATCATTGTAGAAGATTAACGAAAGATGGCGTGTGTATAAATAGTGGCAGAGGTTGCAGTCGTGAGCGCTGTTAGAGTTAACATCAACTGTCTTGTACATTTGAGAAGTGTGTATGCATTTCTGCGAATTGATAAACGTGTATAAAGACACTGAGTGACTATTTGAACTGTTGTTGTTGTAGATTTTAAATAAATAAATAAATAAATAAATAAAGAGTTGTTACAATTTTAAACTACTAAACGGCTTTTATTTGCAATCAAATGTATCCGGTTTATTTAAAAGAAATATACCAACGTTTTAAAAAGGTGAAAACGTAACAATATGTAGTTTTGGCCTTCTATGGGGTTTAGAATCAGTTATGATTCGAACTGTACATAATTTGTTATAGTGATTAGTTTAATGTTATATATCATTATATATAAATCATTTATTGACAACAAAATATTTTTCTGATACAGGAGTTATATGGGAGTAGGGCCAGTTATGGACCGATCCTCACAAAAAATAGTAGAAAGATTTAGGTTCATATAAATCTTGTTTATGTTAAATTACATCACAATATTAATTATTAAAAGACAATTATGAATGTTCAAGTCAGTTTCTGGTATAGGAACAAATGTTGCCCGATTTTCTCCATATTTTACAGTTTAATTTCAGAGTACTTAGAACTTATTTGTGAAATCGGCTAGGTGAAATCATGAACCCATATTGCCCATTTTCACTACCAAACAAATCTTAGTAAGTATTTGTGGATTTACACTCAATCATGGCAGACAGACGGAAGGACAAAGTTATATCGTCGTAGAATTTTATAAGGAATAGCAGTATGAATATATCTTTTTTCATGGTAGGTATAAAAACAAATAAATATTTTCAGAAAACAAGCAATAATTAAAAAAAACAAGTTAGAGTGCTATATTCGGCTATGCTGAATCTTAAATACCCTCCACCTAAATATGATGAGAGATGTAGAATTTACATTTGTTATTATGAGGATTAAGGCAATGTTATCGAAATACTATTAAATAAATATATGAAATAATATAACAATTGTAAGAAAGACTAGTTTAAGCAGAAGATACTTTAACTGCAGATTTTTACCATTTTGAATAGAGTTTGTCTTTTATTCATATTATAACGTATGACATTTAACAATTTATATATGTACCTAATAATTGGTTATCATTACCCGATTAGATCAACATTATACTTATTCACCACAAGTGAAGAAAAAGAATATAAAAAATGGTATACAAATATATTTAGACAATATTAAAAATTTTGCATATGGAAATGAGTTATATCACAAAATTTTAATATATATTCGCGATTAATGAATTTTCCGGATATGTGTCTTATATATAATTATGAACCCATAGTCAAAAATTCCAGCAGTATGATTTCTGTCTACTTGTAACTAATTTCTGTTGAATTTTTGATCGATATCAATGTTTATATGCGTTAATGTATTTTTGGGTTGTGGAACTTATTGGAAGCTATGACCTATTATGAATCAATCATTATAAAATAGTTTAACGTGATTTCTATGTGTTTTAATTGAATTTCATATTTACAAGAGTTTTATTGGTATTATAGTTATTACCGAAAGTGGAACTTATATGAGGGCTGTTGCGAATTATGGACCGATATTCATAAAATTCAGTAGTATGATTTTTGGATTCAAATTTTGGTTCAACATATTGGAGCTGACCTATTATGGGACTATCGCCATATAATATTGTAACGTGATTTCATAGTATTTGAGGGCTATTTTTGTAAAATTTATAAATAAAAAAATTAATAAAACTTAATTTAAACAAGGCTATTAACAAGTGTGTACCTTATATGACAACTATATTGAATTATGGACCGATTTTTAAAAAATCTTGAATACAAATTACTGATCGGTGTACAATTTTGGTTCAGTACAAATATTTTTTTTGGATATTTGTGTAGGTTAATGTGTTTTTCAGAAGTGGTACTTATATGGAGGCTATGACCAATTATTGGCCGATCATCATAAAATTTCGTACAATGATTTTTACATATATTGTAATTTTTGGATTCGAATTTCAACTTGATGACTATATTTGTAAGAAATTTATGAGGGTTTTAGTGATTTTCGGGTGTGGACCTTATATGGAGCTATGGTCAAATATGGATCGATATTCACAAACTACAGTAGTATGATTACTAGATACAAATTACTCATCTGTGTATAATTTTATTTTGATATCGATATGTTTTAGATATTTATACAGGTTAATGTGTTTTTCGGAAGTGGTCCTTATATGGGAGCTATGACCAATTATGGGCCAAACTTCATAAAATTTGGTACAGTTGTTGCTATCTATATGAGTTTTATGTATGTCGAATTTTAGCATTATTAAGATATTTATAAGAGATTTGTGAGTACTTAACTGATTTTCGGAAATGGACCTTAAATTGGAGCTACGGTCAAATATGGACCGATATTCACAAAATCCTGCAGTATGACTTCCATATATAAATAACGGATCTGTGTAAAATTTTGGTTTGATATTGATATTTTTTATATATTTATGCAGGTTAATGTGTTGTTCAGATGAGGTCCTTATATGAGAGCTATAAACATATATGAACCGATCTTCATAGAATTCGGTGCAGCGACTTTTGTATATATGGAGATTATTTGTGACGAATTTCAGCTCGATACAAGGTATTTATGCATGTTTAAGTGATTTTCGGAAGTGAACTTTATATGGGGGCTATGATCAAATATAGGCCTATCCACGAAAAATTCAGTCTTGTGATTTCTCTTAGTACGAAACTTATTTTTGCTGAATTTTGTATGGATACTGCAATTCTATGGGCATTTGTATACCATAGCACCATATTTCGGGAAGAAATTCGTATGGGGGCTAGGAGAAATTATGGACCGATTCTTACCATTTTCAACAAAATTTGTCGTTTTATCATATAAATAATGAGTGCAAAATTTCATGGTATTCTCTGCAATGAATTTACCCAAAGTCACAAAAATCATGTGAAAATTATCAAAATTTTTGGAGGTTGTCTTACACTTTGATCCATAGCTCTGGTTCTGCCAATTCGATTTTGCTGATTTTCAATACCAAACTGCTTAGAAAAATTATAAACATTTTGGTATATGTTTCACTAATTTTGCTTATGTATTTTGGACGTGAGAGTGTTTTACACAGACTGACAGATAGACGGACAGACGGACATTGCTCAATCTACTTTGAATTTCATAAGGATCAATAATATATATACCTTGTTGGGTCTCAGATGAATATTTCTCAATGTTACACACGGGATGACAAACTTATATATACCCTTATTCACCATTTGTGGTGGTGGAGGGTATAATAAATATTTGCAGAAAACTATCAATAATTAAAAAAAATAAAAAAATGTTTTGAATACTACCGTGTAAACAAAAAATGTTTTTTTCGCAATGATTTCTTGACAAATCGAATGGACTTAATAATGTTTTAAATTTGAAACACAGTATGGCCTTTGCAGTCATAGTAGACTGGAAATCCAATATTATATTACATATAACCAAGTACTAACTCCTTTATGTGGTAAATTTAATTCGTCTTAGTCTTATGTACTACTCCTAAGTAATATGTACTTACAAGAGCGTATTTTTTTTGTTGTTTCCTTGTACTCGTATTTGTGCTGTCTTGGCTTATTTATCTTGTAAATTTTTCATACCAAAGTAATTTTTTTTTATATTTACACACATGTTTGTCGATATTTTTAAAACGTATTTCAATTTGAGAACATCTAATTTATGTATTTTATATGGAAATCCCTTTCATGTTGATTTTATGGAAATTGTTTAGGGTTTTTTTAAATTAAACTTTTTTAAATTTTATCCCTATTACCAGATAAAATAAATATAATGAGGATTGTGTTATTAATGTTGCTACAAAGATAATAAATATTAGTCTATAAATTCGTTTTAGTAAAAATTAATTTTTTATGTATTAATATGAGGAAAATTAAAAATGTACGAAAGATTTCACTACATAAAGTTATGATCAATTAAAAGCTAGTTGAGTATATGGTAATTTATGCTGCTTCCCAAAACAGCATCCTTCACATATTTTGTTCTCATCATCTTTGTATTCAACATTTCTTGATTTTAATACCTCTTTCACATGTTTCATATTTTGGTGCCATATCTTTGAACTGTTGCTGGTGTTTGTAATATAATTACACTCGTTTTTAGTTACCACCTTTATTTCGAGTTCAAATAAGTTACCATTTCTATTACTACTAGCTTCAACTTTATCATCTCGCATAAAACTACATTTATTTTTATTGGATTTCATTACATATCCCTTATCCATGGCTGCTGTGTAGAAAATAAATTAACTTTCATCTCTGGTACAAAAACAACATTTTCTAAATATTTTTGTTTCCAGCCATCATCACTATTAATTAAGACATCAATATTTCTTTCGCCTACTACATTTAAAGTTGTTCCGTCTACAATTTTTATTTTGGATGGCTCTTCAAATTTACGATAATTAGAAAACCATTCTCTATGTGAGGCCATATGTTCAGAAGCTCCTGAATCTACCAGCCAAGATTCATCTTGTTTGGAAACACTTGATCTTCCACTCATGAAAGCATTGGATTTCGAATTATTTGACTTAACATTTTTCTTTTTCTTCCATAATGGACAATATTTTTTCCAATGACCTTCTTTATTACATTCAAAACATTTACCTGGCTTTTTGCTATCTTCACGTTGATTTTGATTTTTTGTTGTAAAAGCCTCAGCTACTTCCATATCTCTACTTAACCGTGATTGCTCTAATATGAGACGATTAGTATATAAAATCAAATATAATGCTGATAACACAGTTGAGCGATACAAAGCTCGCTTAGTAGCTAGAGGATTTACTCAAGAATATGGTCTAGACTACGAAAAATCTTTTAGTCCTGTGGTAAAGTATGACTCTGTTCGTCTTATGTTAGCAGTAGCAGTATCTGAAGGAATGGCTATAAAACAATTTGATATAAAGACTGCCTTTTTTGTACGGTGATTTAAATGAGCCAACCACCTGGATTGTTTGCCTATTGAAGAAAAGTCTTTATGGATTAAAACAAGTTCCAAGATGTTTTAATAAACAATTTTGTGAAATTCTGGACAAATTCAGCATGAAAGTAAGCAAGTCTGATACATGTGTCTTTATAAAAAATGTAAAAGGATCAAAGATTATATTAGCAATATACGTGGATGATGGGTTGTTAATATATTATGACGAAGAATCAAAATATTAAAATTAGCATTTTTAGATCTGATAATGGCAATAAATTCGTAAATAAAAATATGGATCAGTTACTCAAAAATTTTCGAATACATCATCAGAAGTCAGTATTTTATATCCCTGAACAGAATGGCGCTGCTGAAAGAGAAATTCGTATAATTGTTGAATTAGCAAGATGTATTTTACAAACTGAACATTTTAATAAATCTTTATGGGCAGAAGCTGTACATCATGTTGTATATGTATTAAATAGAACCGGCCCCAGATCAATCAAAAATAAATCCCCGTTTGAAGTATGGTTTAACAAAATTCCTAAAATTGAACATTTAAAGGTTTTTGGTACTCAAGTTTTTGCACATATTCCAAAACAGACACGAAAAAAATGGGATGCAAAAAGTAAGAAAGGTATTTTTGTCGGATTTGATTTAAATGTTAAAGGATACCGTATATTTTTTGAAAATAACAATGAAATCTTTTTTTATTCTTTAATAGCAATTTTCTTTCTCCAAATCCTTTTAGTAGTGTGACGAGCAAAAGTCGTGGGCACTTGTTTTTGCCTCACAGTAATTTAAGAAATAAATGAATTATATTTTTTTTTATTTTTTCTTATAAATTAGTTTTATTTGTTTCTATTTATTCAAATTTGTATAAACATTAGTTTGTATTGGTTACTATTTAAATTTGTCTAAACGTTATTTGTATTTAGTTTAAGTAACGCCACCTAGTAGTAAGTAGGGAAAACAAAACAAATATCAGTACACTTAGTTTGCAACCATGGTACAGTTACACCGCTGTGTATTAACTACTGTGTATGTATGCATGGTTGATCTGCCCTATAAAAGGAGAACATTTGTGAATAATCAGTCAGTCAGCCAGCAGCCGGCGAAGAGGTAAGATCTTATTTAGCTGTTTAGGGGTTATACCTCTTACAATTAAATAATATCTCAAACTCCGAGAATAGCGGTTATACCCACTCTCGTAGTTTGCCTTTTTTTCTGGTGAGATTTACTAAAGGTTTTATTAGTCGGAGAAGGGGTTATACCTCTGCCACCTAATAAAACTGTGGTAATTGAGTATTGGTGGGATTCTGTGGTTATACCCGTGCCCAGCTTACTCAATCATCTTCCCACTCCGGTACTCCCTCTTGTTGACGCCCGTGGTGGTGCCGCGGTCAACGGAGAGAATCCCTGCGGCCTAAGACGTAGAGAGTATATACGCCGTACCTCCGTGAGAGAGTACTACGGGAAGCCTTTCCCCGTCATCGCCGTACCTCCGTGAGAGAGTACTACGGGAAGCCTTTCCCCGTCATCGCCGTACCTCCGTGAGAGAGTACTACGGGAAGCCTTTCCCCGTCATCGCCGTACCTCCGTGAGAGAGTACTACGGGAAGCCTTTCCCCGTCATCGCCGTACCTCCGTGAGAGAGTACTACGGGAAGCCTTTCCCCGTCATCGCCGTACCTCCGTGAAAGAGTACTACGGGAAGCCTTTCCCCGTCATCGCCGTACCTCCGTGAAAGAGTACTACGGGAAGCCTGTCCCCGTCATCGCCGTACCTCCGTGAAAGAGTACTACGGGAAGCCTTTCTCCGTCATCGCCGTACCTCCGTGAAAGAGTACTACGGGAAGCCTTTCCCCGTCATCACCGTGCCCCCCCTCTTCGTAACAGTGTACTACGTCTGTCGGTGGCTAACGTCATAATAAAGTGTTGTGTTAGTGTATAAAATAAAGTACGATTTATAACGTTATAAGAAAAAGAAACTGTCTTTTTAATCCCCTGGCTTAAAATAAATTTTTGTAACGAACCCTGGGAGCCGCGAGCTCTACCCCAGCGTAAGGTGGAAAAACCTGTCGTTACAATGGCGCCCGAGCAGGGACATTAAATAAAAGTGTCTAAAAAAAGAAAAAAAAACATTAATAATAAAACATTTTTGAAAAAAATAAACTGTGAAAAGAACTGTGTGTAAGCATTAGATAATCCGGAAAAAAAAAAAACATTTTTTTTAATATAAAGGACTGTTTTTATAAAAAAAAAAGAATAAAAGTGCGTAGTGATGTTAAAAACCTCATGGGCCTACTCCCTTAAACGGGATGAATTAGCAGCTTACTTAAGTGAATTTCAACTTGATCCAGCCGGTACTGTAGAGGAGCTTCGAAAACGCTGGGCTAAATTCATTAGTGGAGAACAACACAGCGAAGATGAAATGAATCGCCTGATAGAAATTCAAACGAAACATGAATCACTTGCAGTTTCTCCTGCTGCAAAGTTATTAAAACCTCCGGAACAGCATACATTCTTTAAGTCACCGGTGAAGGAAGAGACAAGTGGTGTAAGTCAGACAGCAGTCGGAAGCGCGAAATCAGAGTGCAGAGTGGAAGAAATAGAAAAGATAAGGAAGTGGGGCATACATTTCGATGGAACTCGTGATCCATTAGAATTCATTGAACGTGCCGAAGAACTCTCGTGTATGTACGGTGTGTCCTTGAACATATTGCCGAAATTAATGCCTGAATTCTTACGAGATCGTGCCCTTATCTGGTTTCGTAATAATAACAAATCTTGGGTTAGTTGGAATGATTTTAAACTCGATTTTAGCCAATTCTTTCTCCCACCAAGATATTACGAGAAATTAGAAGATGAGATTCAAAATCGCACACAACGACGAAACGAAAAATTTAAGGACTATCTTCTGTCCCTACAAAATCTTATGAGGCACTCTAAGCTGTCGGAAGCCCAGAAATTGGAGAGGGTATTTAGAAATTGCCATCCAGATTACCAATGGTATATTAAAAGGAAAGATTTTTCATCCCTAACGGAACTCACAACGCTAGCCGAAGATTTAGAGATCATTAGCCACATGCCTCAGCAAAGCAACGACAACCCTTCTAGCCGGTTAAATGCAGCTGCTTCCAGCAGACAACAACGTCCTAGATGCCAAGCTTGCGGAGCTAATGGTCACGACATTGGAAGATGTCCCAACAATGGTAGGAATTCGGAAAACCCTTTCGGAGGGCGACGGAACTGAGGCGCAACGTCCCTCCAAACCACCCCACCTCAGTAAATCAAACAGCACTACGATGCGAAGAGTATCGTATAACAGCGACAATCTTAATACAAAACAAATTGATAACCTCTACAATAGATACTGGTGCAACCAGAAACTTTATAAGAGCCGATTTTATAAGCCAATTTGAAGGTGACCTCAAGAAGGTAAACGAAGAGCTGGAAGTAATATTGGCAGACGGGACACGAAAGCAAATTTCGGAAGGCGTACAAGTTAGTGTCACCTTCGGGAATACAACAAAAATGTGCATTTTTTATATAATGCCAGACTTTTTTGAAGAAATGATATTAGGCCTAGAGTTTCTACGAACCTTTAATATAACGATAAATTGTGCTGGATTGAGCTTGAATTGTGAGTCTAGAAGTACCTCAACGGAACCCTCTGACAGCGGAGAACAGCCGCTTGAACTCATTACCCATTCCGAAAATGGAGGATATCGTACTATTCCAGAACATAGTCCTGAAGAGCAGCAAGTTATTAAATCTTTTCTGGAAACCGAGCTGCCGAAATTCAGTACACTTTCTGGGCTCTCAAATATAGCAACACACAAAATAATTATGAAAGAAGATCGCCCGATAAAAATCAGATATGCCCAAAGAAATCCTGCTATGCAAGCTATCATAGATGCGGAAGTAAATATGTTGATTGCCAAAGGATGTATAGAACCTTCCACCAGCCCCTATAGTTTCCCTATAACCCTTGCTAAGAAGAAGAATGGTAACTGGAGAGTATGCATGGACTTCCGTCAACTAAATTTAAGGTCAGTACCCGATGCTTATCCATTACCTAGAATAGATACAATTTTGAACAGACTTAGAAATGCAAACTACGTTAGTAGTCTAGATCTAAAAGATGGTTATTGGCAAATTCCTTTGGAAGCCAATAGTAAGAAGTTTACGGCATTTGGCGTAACAGGCCGTGGTTTATATCAATGGCGTGTAATGCCATTTGGCTTGCACTCCGCTCCTGCCACATTCCAAAGAGCTCTAGACAGCGTTATTGGACCAGACATGGAACCTTACGCCTTTGCATATCTAGATGACATCATAGTTATCGGAAGAACACTTGAAGAACATTTAGGAAATCTTAAGGAAGTATTTCGCCGGTTAATTGCTGCAAATTTAAAAATTAATCCCGAAAAGTGCGAATTTTTCAAACGTGAAACAAGGTATCTCGGCCACGTCGTCAGCGGAAATGGTATTCATACTGATCCGGACAAGGTAGCTGCCATAAAGGAAATGAAACCTCCGCGAAATATAAAAGAAATCCGACGTTTCCTGGGAGTTGCTTCCTGGTACCGAAGATTCGTGCCAGACTTCGCCAAGATCTCCCACCCTCTCACACAATTATTAAAAAAGGGAAAACACTGGAAGTGGGGAGAATCCCATCAGACAGCGTTCGATCTACTGAAGGAGAAATTAACAACTGCACCGGTACTAGCATGTCCGGACTTTAATCAAACATTCACCCTCCAGACAGATGCCAGCGATTATGGAATCGGAGCTGTCCTTACACAAGAGCTGGACGGAGCTGAAAGAGTCATTGCATATGCTAGCCGCCACCTGAATAAAGCAGAAAAGAATTATTCTGCCACTGAAAAGGAGTGTCTTGCCATAATATGGGGTGTAAGGAAAATGAGATCCTACCTAGAAGGTTATAAATTCATCATTATAACAGATCACCTGTCTTTAAAGTGGCTGAATTCAATCGAGAGTCCTACTGGACGCCTAGCTCGGTGGGCACTCGAATTACAACAATTTAATTTTACCGTGCAGTATCGTAAGGGGAAACAAAATGTCGTTGCCGATGCCCTATCTCGTCAACCGTGTGATACCCTGAATGTTATAAACACTGACCCCATCTCGAATATGTGCCCTTGGCTCGAAAAACGCAAGAAAGAAGTGGCGGAATCACCAAAAAAATACTCTGATTATAGTATTATTAATGGTCAACTGTATCGTCATTTTCCACGTAGTCTCAACGATGATGACTCTAACCCATGGAAACTTTGTGTTGCGAGTCCTCTAAGAAGCCGTGTACTACAAGAAAACCATGACATACCGGCGGCAGGTCACCTTGGTATACGCAAAACAAGCAATAGGATTGCTGCTCGTTATTACTGGCCTGGAATGTTTAGAGACATTAGACGATATGTCCGTAAGTGTGAATCGTGTCAACGTCATAAGGTTAGCCAACAACGCCCTGCCGGCGAAATGCTGACCCGAATTCCCGAGGAACCGTGGGCGACAATATGCGCTGATTTTGTAGGCCCTTTACCCCGTTCAAAGCATGGCTGTACGATGCTTCTTGTGTTCATAGACAGGTTTTCCAAATGGTGTGAGCTTGTACCGCTTCGTAAGGCTACATCTGAAAGTCTCGTGAAGGCATTTAGAGAACGTATCGTTGCCAGATATGGGGTGCCGAAGGTAATTATTACCGACAACGGTACGCAGTTCACATCACACATTTTCCGGAAATGTTTGGCTGAATATGGTGTGACACAGCAATGTACTGCCCCTTACACCCCTCAGGAAAACCCCACGGAACGTGCAAATCGAACCATAAAAACAATGCTCGCACAATTTGCTGACAATCGACACAACAAATGGGATGATTTCCTACCCGAAATAATGTTGGCAATGAACACCAGCACATCGGAGGCCACGGGTTATTCTCCAGCATATGTACGGGCCGAGGGGATGAAAGAAATCTTCGAATTAGTGAGGCGAAACCTCATGTCCGCGTCCCTAGATCAGCAGCGTCATTATAACCTACGACGTCGGTCTTGGAGACCCAAGGTTGGGGATCTCGTGTTGGTGCGACAACATCCCTTGTCTAAAGCTTGTGAAAATTTCGCAGCCAAGTTGGCCCCGAAATTTGGAGGTCCATACCTCATTAAAGGATTTGTATCCCCCGTAATAGTAGAACTAGAGAATTGTAAAGATAGAGAACCCCGTAGGACACACGTTAGCGAATTAAAACCTTATACAATTTGAACCTATGTGTTATTTACTTAATGTAGTATCCACTGATTAAACCAATTAATAGTTTTTTTTTTCTTTCTTATCTATTTTATTTAAATCTAGTCTTACTACTGAAATAAAAAGAAAAAAAAATAGAGTCACCACCCAAGTTTGTATTGAAAAATACAGAAGTTACACCACCAAGGGTTAGCTGTTTCGAAAAACTGACCACTCCCCTTTCAGCATCTTCAAAATCGTCATCCTCATCTTCATCATCGTCAACTTCTTCAAAATCGTCATCCTCATCTTCATCACCGTCTTCAACAACGTCGTCATCATCGTCACCGTCAAGTTCTCGGACACCGAGTAAAGCTCCAACGTCACCAACTCCAACAGCGCCGATTTCAACATGGCCTTCATCGCCGGGTCTATCAATTGATGCGCCAATATCCAAGTCATCCGTTACTATGCCATCAACACCGGTTGGAAATAGTTCCCCAATTCCGGCAGATGGAATCTTTGGTGCAACAGACTTTGTTAAAGGAAGTGACCAGAACCATCTAGAACTACCGAATGCGGTGACACGTGCCATTGAAGAGGCTCTTAAGAGACGCAAGCCGTCCCAGAGGCTAAAATTTGTAAAGGCGGAAGATGGCATTAAATACCGAATCGCAATAAACAGGAGTGGAAGTTACAGCGTCGACATCTTGTAATTGGTCATTTGTTTGTTTTTTTTGAGAAGAGAGGCAATGTGACGAGCAAAAGTCGTGGGCACTTGTTTTTGCCTCACAGTAATTTAAGAAATAAATGAATTATATTTTTTTTTATTTTTTCTTATAAATTAGTTTTATTTGTTTCTATTTATTCAAATTTGTATAAACATTAGTTTGTATTGGTTACTATTTAAATTTGTCTAAACGTTATTTGTATTTAGTTTAAGTAACGCCACCTAGTAGTAAGTAGGGAAAACAAAACAAATATCAGTACACTTAGTTTGCAACCATGGTACAGTTACACCGCTGTGTATTAACTACTGTGTATGTATGCATGGTTGATCTGCCCTATAAAAGGAGAACATTTGTGAATAATCAGTCAGTCAGCCAGCAGCCGGCGAAGAGGTAAGATCTTATTTAGCTGTTTAGGGGTTATACCTCTTACAATTAAATAATATCTCAAACTCCGAGAATAGCGGTTATACCCACTCTCGTAGTTTGCCTTTTTTTCTGGTGAGATTTACTAAAGGTTTTATTAGTCGGAGAAGGGGTTATACCTCTGCCACCTAATAAAACTGTGGTAATTGAGTATTGGTGGGATTCTGTGGTTATACCCGTGCCCAGCTTACTCAATCATCTTCCCACTCCGGTACTCCCTCTTGTTGACGCCCGTGGTGGTGCCGCGGTCAACGGAGAGAATCCCTGCGGCCTAAGACGTAGAGAGTATATACGCCGTACCTCCGTGAGAGAGTACTACGGGAAGCCTTTCCCCGTCATCGCCGTACCTCCGTGAGAGAGTACTACGGGAAGCCTTTCCCCGTCATCGCCGTACCTCCGTGAGAGAGTACTACGGGAAGCCTTTCCCCGTCATCGCCGTACCTCCGTGAGAGAGTACTACGGGAAGCCTTTCCCCGTCATCGCCGTACCTCCGTGAGAGAGTACTACGGGAAGCCTTTCCCCGTCATCGCCGTACCTCCGTGAAAGAGTACTACGGGAAGCCTTTCCCCGTCATCGCCGTACCTCCGTGAAAGAGTACTACGGGAAGCCTGTCCCCGTCATCGCCGTACCTCCGTGAAAGAGTACTACGGGAAGCCTTTCTCCGTCATCGCCGTACCTCCGTGAAAGAGTACTACGGGAAGCCTTTCCCCGTCATCGCCGTGCCCCCCCTCTTCGTAACAGTGTACTACGTCTGTCGGTGGCTAACGTCATAATAAAGTGTTGTGTTAGTGTATAAAATAAAGTACGATTTATAACGTTATAAGAAAAAGAAACTGTCTTTTTAATCCCCTGGCTTAAAATAAATTTTTGTAACGAACCCTGGGAGCCGCGAGCTCTACCCCAGCGTAAGGTGGAAAAACCTGTCGTTACAGTAGTCTTGAAAAAGCAATTTATTTTATTCTTCTAGGCGTCTTGAAAATTTTCTCCAGAATTCTTGAACTAATTGTTAATCCTTCTTAGATTCTTGATACCTAAATAATACTTTTAAGCTTCAAAAATATATTTTCTTAGCAAGTTTCATATATAAACGTTTTTTATACCCTCCACCACCACAAGTGAAGAAAGAGGGTATATATAAGTTTGTCATTCCGTGTGTAACATTGAGAAATATTCATCTGAGACCCAACAAGGTATATATATTATTGATCCTTATGAAATTCAAAGTCGATTGAGCTATGTCCGTCTGTCTTCCCGTCTGTCCGTCTGTCTGTCTGTCTCTGTAAAACACTTTCACGTCCAAAATACATAACCAAAATTAATATAATGTATACCAAAATCTTTATAATTTTTCTAAGCAGTTTGGTATTGAAAATCAGCTAAATCGAATTGGTAGAACCAGGGTTATGGATCAAAATGTAAGACAACCTCCAACCTCCAAAAACTTTCACATGATTTTTGTGACTTTAGGTAAATTCATTGCAGAGAATACCACGAACTACTCATTATTTATATGATAAAAGGACAAATTCTGTTGAAAATGGAATGAATCGGTCCATAATTTATCTTAGCCTCCATGCAAATTTCTTCCCGAAATATGGTGCTATGGTATATAAATACCCACAGAATTGCAGTATCCATACAAAATTCAGCACAATTAAGTTTCGTGCAAACAGAAATCGCGAAACGAATACTTTTTTGGATCGGGCACTATTTGACCATATTTGACCATTCAACTTGCATAATCCCCATGCACATGAAAATCGCCGTAGGGAATTTCATGAAGATTGGGCCATAATTGGTTACAGCTCCCATATAAGGACCACTTCCAAAAAACACATTTATTTTCATAAATATCTCAAAAATATCGTTATCGAATAAAAATTTTACAGAGATCGGTAGTATTAATTCATAAATGATACTACTAGATTGTGTGAATATCGGTTCATATTTGACCATAGCTCCCATATAAGGTCCATTTCCGAAAATTACTCAAATACTAATAAATCTCTTATAAAAGCCTCTATCTGGTTAAAACTTCAAATAAATATTTCCCATAATTGAATTTTATGAAGATCGACCGATAATTGGTCATAGCTCCCATATAAGGACCACTTCCGAAAAACACATTAACCTCTATAAATATTTTAAATATATTTATATCGAACTAAAATTGTATACAGATCAATATATTGTATCCAAAAATTATACTACTGGGTTTTGTGAATATCGGTCCATATTTGACCATAGCACCCATATAGCTCCATTTCCGATAATCACTATAATACCCATAAAACTCTTGTAAGTAATGTAATGGAGAAAAATATCAAGCAAAATAGGCTCAAGTACATAAGAATCATGTTAAAATATTTAATTATATCTTCCAAATAAGTCGCACATCCGAAACATACATTAACGCATATATGTACACTCATGTCAGTAAAAAATGTAACAGATATAAGTTTCAAGTAGATTTGGTGACTATGGGTTCATAACTATATATATAAGGCTCATATCCGGAAAATTCATTAGAATAGAACAAAAATATACTTTTCAAGTTTGACTAAATATATTTGTTTACCCTTTTTTATACTCTTTTACTTCACTTGTGGAGAATAAGGAAAATGTTGAGCCAATCGGTAATGTTAACCAATTATTAAGTATATAAATTGTTAACTAGTACATTTTTTTCCAATTATAAAATTATAGACTCTGTTGGAAATTGTAGGAAGATGTAGTTATTTCAATTATAAATTGTTGAATTAGATAACATTTTTATACATTTGAAACAAAATATATTATGCGTAAACTAGTTTTTCTAACAATATATAAAATACTACTATACTACTTTATTTAAAATAAACTTTTATTTTGTTTAAAAAATGGTTTTATTGAAGAAATTACATAATTTGCATATAGTCCAAAATTTGTATTATATCAGAATTCATCTATAATCCATAAAGTGGCTTAAACAGAAATTCGGTTATAGTCCTATTTCGCTTATAGTCCACAAAAATTGTGCAACTGTATTTGTAGACTATAAGCGAAAACTACTGTATTACATTAACCTTTTTTCAATCTTCATAATCGGAGCTAAGTCCCAATAACAAACACTGAATATGGATATTAGAGTGTTTATACCAATGTCATTTCTATAATTTTCATCTAATTTAGGTGGAGGGTATTCAAGATTCGGCATAGCCGAATATAGCATTCTAACTTGTTTTTATATTAAACAGTATAAGTTCTATTTACAAGTATAAGTTTTTTCTGGCACCCTTTTTACAATCAGAAGATGTTTGTATTTGTACCTCTATTGGCATTATATAAATACTAATTAACAAAATATTTTCTAATTTAAATCAAAAATTTAAGTAATTACTTTTGTGTTCCAAAACTTTGCAAGGGCATTATTGTCTATTCTTTTTATTAAATTAATAAATAATCAAAATTTAATTACATACATATATTTCGTTTTTTTAACTTTTGTTAGATTTGATGCATTTAATTTTAATAACGGTATAAATACTGATATATTAGTTTTATTTCGGTATATCGATACCGATATACTTTAAAAACCGTTACCGATACTGAAATAATAATAAAATTAATACCGATGCCGTTATTCGTTTCGGTTGCCAAACTTGTAAATAACATATCTAAATACTTCAAATTACTTTAAATATCTTTTGCAATATTACAGAGCTTACAAACCAGAGTAAATAAATCAACTGCAGATATAGGTAAATACATATATATATTTGTTGGCTTAATTGAACAGGATGGATGGATAAAAAAAAGAAAATAAAAAAAGTTTCCATGTCTTGTTAGCAGATACATATGACAAATTTAATGCAAACAAATTATTATTTTTTTTTTTTTTGATGGCCGTTTTTGCAGACAAAGTCTGCTTTTTGTGAATTAAGCCTATACAGTGTGAAAAAAGTGTGTATATCAAAAAAGAAATAACAAGTTTGTTAAGTATACCCATATAGTAAATCCTATACCACAAGCAGAGAAAAAACATGGTTGAGGTAAACATAATCTAAGAGCAACATATTATGATAAGATTTATGATTGTAGTCCAAACATATTATGATCATTATTAGTATCATAAAATATCATAATATGTTCTGAAATAATCATACTATAATATAAATCAATCATAATATGACCCAAAATAATCATATTAATGATCCAATCCAATGAAATCATATTATGATCCAAAGTAATCATACTATTACTAAAATTTATTTTTGGAAATACAAAAGTTTATTTTAAGAGGTTTTAAGTTTAATGTAAGTACTAAATTCTCAATTCAAATATTATTGATAAATTGACTGAAATTTATTTTTATTCCTTCCCTTATTGTAAGTCCTTCATCATATATAAATGGTTGTCACAAACATATACTTGTTTACTGTAACCACATATATATGATTGATACAATCATGTGAATCGTTAATTAACCATATTATAGTTACCACAATCCTATAAGTAGTTAATGTGACTATAATATTTTTATAAAACCTGTAAAAATATTGAAATGGTTATAGTAAATATGCACAACTATATATTTTTCTGCGTGTATGTGAAATTTCATGACAATCTTATCAGCCAGTTAAAAATAGAAGATTTATTTCCAAAATATTTTGATTCTTCTTAACTATGCACTGTGTTGTGGTTATTTAAAGGAAAGAAAAAAATAGTTTACTACTTATTAAGTAACACCCAGAGTTTATTAAGCCGATATCAGTACAACTGAATATTGTTTTTGTGTATAATTTATTTATTATTAAAACACAATTTTTAATCGTTTTTTTGTTTTGAGCAATTTTGCCTTTTACTGTATTTGTGTTTAAGTTCTAACAAATATAAGAAATTTCAAATATTTTCAAAAAAGTTTTGATTAAATTAACATTTTTTGTATTACAAAATGTATTTTGTCCTTCACATTACATTACATTCTAATTCTAATATATTTCATACATATTATACTTTAAAAAATGTTTGTCTAAGAATTTTAATTTAAAAAACTTGCATTATAGAATTTGTTATTGTAAAATACTTGGTATGCTTTTGAATTTCTTTAACTTGAAGATTTTTATTATATATAGTCCAGCACAACTTTACAAAAGATGAAATTGGCATTACATATAATATAACAAAAAATAACAGTGATGAGTTGCATCTGTTAACATTGAGCAAAAAAATGCTCAATAAAAATGCTTCTGTAAGACAATCACAAAATAACAAATACATTTAGTTTAATTTTTCGACCTTTTTATACCCTCCACCACCACAAGTGGTGAAAGAGGGTATATATACGTTTGTCATTCCGTGTGTAACATTGAGAAATATTCATCTGAGACCCAACAAAGTATATATATTATTGATCCTTATGAAATTCTAAGTCGATTGAGCAATGTCCGTCTGTCTGTCCGTCTGTCTGTCTGTGTAAAACACTCTCACGTCCAAAATACAAAAGCAAAATTAATGAAATGCATACCAAAATGTTTATGATTTTTCTAAGCAGTTTGGTATTGAAAATCAGCAAAATCGAATTTGTAGAACCAGGGTTATGGATCAAAATGTAAGACAACCTCCAAAAATTTTGATAATTTTCACATGATTTTTTGTGACTTTGGGTAGATTCATTGCAGAGAATGCCATGAAATTTTACACTCATTATTTATATGATAAAAGGACAAATTATGTTGAAAATGGAAAGAATCGGTCCAAAATTTCTCGTAGCCCCCATACAAATTTATTCCCGAAATATGCTGCTATGGTATATAAATGCTCATAGAATTGCAGTATCCATACAAAATTCAACACAACTAAGTTTTGTGCAAACAGAAATCGCGAGACCAATTTTTTTTTGGATCGGGCACTATTTGACCATAGCCCCCATATAAAGTTTACTTCCGAAAATCACTTAAATACACTTAAATATCTTATATATATTGGTATTACGTTGAAATTCGACTTCCATAATCCCAATGCACATAAAAATCGCTGTAGGGAATTTCATGAAGATCGGCTCATAATTGGTTATAGCTCTCATATAAGGACCACTTCCAAAAAAACACATTAATTTTCATAAATATCTGAAAAATACCGTTATCAAATTGAAATTTTACAGAGATCGGTAGTATTAATTCACAAATGATACTACTAGATTGTGTGAATATCGGTTCATATTTGACCATAGCTCCCATATAAGGTCCATTTCCGAAAATTACTTAAATACTAATAAATATCTTATAAATGCTATCTGGTTAACATTTCAAATTAATATTTCCCATATATACGAAAATCGATGTGTTGAATTTTATGAAGATCGGCCGATAATTGGTCATAGCTCTAATATAAGGACCACTTCCGAAAAGCACTTTAACCTCCATAAATATTTTAAATATATCGATATCGAACTAAAATTGTATACAGATCAATATATTGTATCTAAACTGGGTTTTGTGTATATCGGTCCATATTTGACCATAGCACCCATATTAGCTCCATATCCGATAATCACAATAATACCAATAAAACTCTTGTAAATAATGTTATGGAGAAAATATCAAACAAAATAGGCCTCATATACATAGAAATTTCATTAAAATATTTAATTATATCTCCCAAATAAGTCGCACATCCGAAAAATACATTAACGCATATATACACTCATATCGGTAAAAAATGTAATAGAAATAAGTTTCAAGTAGATTTGGTGACTATGGTATATATATTATATTATAAGGTTCACATCCGGTAAATTCATTAGAACGGAACAAAAATATACTTTTAAAGTTTGACTAAATTTATTTGTTTACCCTCTTTTTAGCTCTTTTACTTCACTTGTGGTAAATAAGGAAAATGTTGAGCCAATCGGTAATGTTAACCAATTATTAAGTATATAAATTCTTAAATAGTACATTTTATTCCTATTATAAAATTATAGACTCTGTTGGAAATGGTAGGAATATGTAGTTATTTCAATTATAAATTGCTGAATTAGATAACATTTTTATATAATTGAAATAAAATATCTTCTGCGTAAACTAGATTTTCTAACAATATATAAAATACTACTATACTTTAAATAAACTTTTATATAGTCCAAAATGTGTATTATATCAGCATTCATCTATAATCCATAAAATGGCTTAAAAATTAATTCGGTTATAGTCCTAATTCGCTTATAGTCCACAAAAATTTTGCTGTAGGACTGTATTTGTAGACTATAAGGGAAAACTACTGTATTACATTAACATTCTACCAATCTTCATAATCGGAGCTAAGTCCAAATAACAAACACTGAATATGGATATTAGAGTGTTCATACCAATGTTATTTCTATAATTTTCATCTAATTTAGGTGGAGGGTATTTAAGATTCGGCATAGCCGAATATAGCACTCTAACTTGTTTTTTATTAATTTTAGTTTGAGCTTGAGGTCAGTTTTATTATATAATATTTGTTTTGTATTTCCAATATTTCGCTACTCTTTCTTTTGTGTTGCATTTTCAGGGAAAATTAACAATATAGACCTAAAAGACCTCCAATATTTCGCATAAGGTATAGTTGATTTATTGTAGCTTTTCACTGCTTTTCATAGAAAATCGTATAAGTTGTTAATGAAAAACGACCATAACTATTGAACCTATTGGAATGCCAATTTTTAGTCTTCACACAATAACCCTCTACTACACTTTTTGTCAGAACTTGAAAAGCGACCTAATGGGGGTTGTAGTACTAGTTGAGGACATCCAAAAACCGTTTTCAACGATTTTGAAACAAACTCAAAATTTTGAATTATTTTGAAAAAACTGTTTTAGGGTAGGTCGTAGTACTTTAGTACCTCTAACTCACACATTTTTAGACCGATTTCAAAATTTTATACAATTATAATGAGGCAAAGAATTAAGCTTTCATAAAATGTATATTCTAAGAAATTGGGTGAGTTTTCTTTTTTGTAATTTTTCAAATTTCGAAAAAAGTTTTTTGTTTTTTTTTATTCATATGCACTGGGGGAAAAATGTGTTTATGAAAAATTGAATAACTTTTACAATTTTCATCGGATTTGAAAAATTAAAACCACGTTTCGTTAAGAACTAAATTTTCTTTATAGACTAGTATACATTTTTATAAGCTTTCATATCAAAATAAGCAATGAAACGCTACTAAATTCAAAAAAGTTGATAAATTTTTTTTTTTTAAGATATTTTTAACAAAAACAATACTTACAACTTACAAATGTATAAAAAAATGCATGTCATGTTAAAGTGCAGTCAGTTTTCTTTTCAAGCCTGTTAAATAATTTAAAGTTGGACAAAAACTGACTGAGTTACAGGTCGATAAGTTGGCGAACATCAATGAAAACGGTTTTTTAGAATAAATTCTGAATTTGAGGGTGTTTCTGAAATTTGTTGACACAATTTGTAATGTACTCAGCAAGACCTATGATCCACGCTTTATAGTTTTCCAAGTTTCAGTTGAATATTTGATGTAAAAATATTGAGAATATAAAAAGTTCCGTTTTTGAGATATCCAAATGTAAAGAAAATTTTTCGATTTTGGAAGTCTTTGGCTAAGAAGATATGTATTTGTAAAGATAAAACAGGGACCTTTCAAATGACAGCAGCCTTGTTAAAATCAATTCTGAAAAATTGAAATACTTATTTCTGAGTACAAGACATGATTTGCATTTAAAAAAAATACGAGATAAAAAATTCAACCCAACTCGAAATAAAATATAATGATCCTATTTAAATATTCTAATGAAAATTATAGTAACTTCGGTTAGCATGGACTACCGTTTTGTATTTCATAAATTTTGGCCACAATATTGTGTACCAATAAATTAGCATATGTATTCTCTAATTGTTACTCATGAAAGCACATGTGCAATTGTCGTTTCATTGAACTCAACTGAACTCTGTAACTTTTTTTCTATTGAAAATTTTAAAATTAAGAAAAATCTTACCTAAAACGGATGTCTTGAATATCACTCGTAAACAAATTTAGCAGACCTTATTTTGAAATGTAATGAAACTTTTATTTAGCTTAAATATTGTATTTTACTTTTCAAAAAGAATTTAAAAAAAAAATAT
Organism: Calliphora vomitoria; assembly: GCA_942486065.2. Taxonomy (NCBI): domain Eukaryota; kingdom Metazoa; phylum Arthropoda; class Insecta; order Diptera; family Calliphoridae; genus Calliphora; species Calliphora vomitoria. The sequence continues at coordinate 90,767,867 of OW818029.2, forward strand.
CAAAAAACAAAAAAATTCAACGCATCCAAACATTGATTACTTTTTGCAAGAACTATTAAAAAACTTTAATGTCAATTAAACATCTCACTCTTTGATATCGTTATATTTTTGTTGTTTACATATTTTGTTTTAAAACTTGTTTTTGCAAATACCAGGGTTGTTGTTTATTGTATTCAATATTTTTTTTTTTAAAAAAAGGAGTTTTTTTTAAATTAAATCCCGCTAAAACAATGAAATCTGACACTGTGCATTGTACGGAGTTTAGCTAAAGATGGCCGGGATAGCAACAGTGGGTATGGGCCCTTCCATACAAAGTACTTAGTCAATTTTGAATATCTGGGTAATTAAAATTGCAAGATTCTTCAAACTCTGTCCGAAACGTCTTTTTATAATTTTACGTAATGTGTCTGTGACATAGAACTGGACATAATTATTATCGAATATCTGATGAACTGTATAAGAGAAATTCGTAGAACTTTGAAGCATTCATTTCGTTACCACAGTTACATAGTCGGCTGAAAATGTGCTGGATTGTATTAGTTATATTCGAATAGTTGGAGAACAATAGTTGTGAACGTGTCTAAGATTAGTACCACTGTACGAAGCTTAGCAAAAAATGTATATTGTAATTTTTGGTTTCGGATTTTAACTTGATGACTATATTTGTAAGAAATTTTTGAGGGTTTTAATGATTTTCGGGAGTGAACCTTATATGGAGCTATGGTCGAATATGGACCGATATTCACAAAATACTGTAGTATGACTTCCATATATAAATTAAACCTTAAAATAAAGTCGGACAAACGGACAGACAGACGGACATTGCTCAATCGACTTAGAATTTCATAAGGATCAGTAATATATATACTTTGTTGGGTCTTAGATGAATATTTCTCAAGGTTACACACGGAATGACAAACTTATATATACCCTCTTTCACCACTTGTGGTGGTGGAGGGTATAAAAACTGCACACAAAGTGAAGCAAGCATTTGCAAATATTTGTGCTCCTTTATAACACAAATCAAAAAAGGGGAATTCCACAAGTATTTATTACATATTTAATCTAAGTTGATTAAAGAAATAAAATAAAAAAGTGGAATCCCAAACTTGTTTTTTACATTAGCAGTTTATATGGACCTAACATTCGTAAGTTTTTTCTAACCTAACAGCAGGGTTAAGAAAATTGTCAAGTTTTTTGTGTGAAAAATATTTAATTTTTTCAAATATTTTTCAAGTTAAATTTCAACAAACAGAAAGAAGTGCTTATTGGGATGTTCGTTATATTTGAAATACAAGGTACGTATACTTAATATTCAATATAAATTTATCATCAATTATACGCCTTAGTGAATTTATTTTATTACCTCAATACAAAATGAAACGAAAAAGTAATAAAAACAACAAGGAAATAAACTTTCCATTAGCAAATGTTAGCAAATCATATTTCTTCCTTTTCTTCTCAACAATTGACAACTGATGAATTATAACATCAGTAGTAAGAAGTACACTTGCCACAATGGCAACCAAAGACACTACAACAACCACAACAACAATGCCAATAATAACAATCATTATGGTAATAATAACAACAATAGAAACAACAACTACATCAGCAACATCAGTCAGAAAACACAATTTACCATTAAATGTTGATTTGATTAACTTGTAGTAGTACTTGTACCCTACTCATGTCCAAACATATTATTTAACATTGTGATTATTAAGTTGTTGCCACAAATATTTCGAATACCGATTTAAACACTCATACTCAACCCTCTAAGTTAGTTGAAATGCGTTTTTATACTTTCCTGAAGGAGTGAGTATTGGCTACAGGGTTATAATTTAAAAATGTACATTAACTTGTTTATGGAATTTGTGGGGTGCGTGCTCAATAATCCAACTGTAAAGTACTTTATGAAATCGTCTTGTGCCGACTCTTATTGCCCACATCAAAAGATGTTGTACATCTGTCGATAAATATGTATATTTAAAGATTTTTTTTTTTTTTTTGTTTTGTTGTATATTCCCTTTATCTGTTGTAAATAAAAATTATCTTATAAATAGAAAAATAAAACTTTTTTTTCGTAGTATTTTGTAAAACAAAACATTATTTAAAATGTATTTATTATTTATTGAATACAACAGCAGAGCAAGAGTAATTTGGAGTACCGACTACTACCGCTGCTGTACATCCACACACCCTCGCATACAATAATAGTACTTTAGCATTATGAAAACGTAATGAGCTTTGAAAATATACGATAAAGTAATGGGAGTATCAAGTAATATTTTTAATATTTTCAATGTATGTAAATAAATACAGAATGTAAGACGAGAGCCATGAGTAGAAATAAAATAAATTTGGAAAGGAAAGCAAATCGTACAAACAATAGCAGCAATTTTAAACATTTTTTTCTATGTAATACTCCCACGCTACACTAGAGTGCGCTGGAAATGAAGTTTAACAAGAAATGTTTATTATAAGATAACCCAGTAAATAAGAAGAATAAAAGGAACACGGCAACGATGTAAAGTAATTTGAAGGATTTTTTGCAGGAGATCTTCTAGATTATTTATTGAATCATTAAGTGACAGGCGAAATACCTGAAGCTAGAAATATGCAATTTGGGGATATCTAAGTAGATTATTTGCACAAATGAATCCGGATATGGTGTTTAGTGGATAAAATGTGTAAAAACGGCTAAATTGGTACCTTCACGTCTTCTAAACTATTTTATATAGATGTAGGCATAAACATAAACTGTATTTTATATAAAAAACAAGTTAGAGTGCTATATTCGGCTATGCCGAATCTTAAATACCCTCCACCTATATTAGATGAAAATTATAAAAATAACAATGGTATAAACACTCTAATACCCATATTCAGTGTTTGTTTTTAGGACTTAGATCCGATTATGAAGATTGGTAGAATGTTAATGTAATACAGTAGTTTTCTCTTATAGTCTACAATTGCAGTTGCACAATCTTTGTGGACTATAAGCGAATTAGGACTATAAGCGAATTAGGACTATAACCGAATTTCTTTTTAAGCCACTTTATGGATTATAGACGAATCCTGTTATAATACACATTTTGGACTATATACAAATTATGTACTTTCTTCAATAAAACCACTTTTTTAAAACAAAATAAATGTTTATATATTGTTAGAAAAACTAGTTTACGCAGAAGATATTTTATTTCAAATGTATAAAAATGTTATCTAATTCAGAAATTTATAATTGAAATAACTTCATATTCCTACCATTTCCAACAGAGTCTATAATTTTATAATTGGAATAAAATGTACTATTGAACAATTTATGTACTTAATACAATATAATGATCTATATACAATTTTAGTTCGAGATCTATATATTTAAAATATTTATAGAGGTTAATGTGATTTTCGGAAGTGGAACTTCTATGACCAATTATCGGCCGATCTTCATAAAATTCAAAACATCGACTTTCGTATATATGGGAAATATTTATTTGAAATTTTAACCAGATAGAAGCTTTTATAAGAGATTTATTAGTATTTAAGTAATTTTCGAAAATGGACTTTATATGGAAGCTATAGTCAAATATGAACCGATATTCACACAATCTAGTAGTATCATTTGTGAATTATTACTACCGATCTCTGTAAAATTTTAATTCGATAACAATATTTTTCAGATATTTATGAAAATCAATGTGTTTTTTGGAAGTGATCCTTATATGAGAGCTATAACCAATTATAGGCCGATCTTGGGATCTTGCATGGGGATTATGCAAGTTGAATTTCAAGCTGATACCGATATATATAAGATATTTAAGTGTATTTAAATGATTTTCGGAAGTAAACTTTATATAGGGGCTATGGTCAAATAGTGCCCGATCCAGAAAAAAAATTGTTCTCGCGATTTTTGTTTGCACGAAACTTAGTTGTGCTGAATTTTGTATGGATACTGCAATTCTATGGGCATTTATGTACCATAGCACCATATTTCGGAAAGATATTTGTATGGGGGCTACGAGAAATTATTGACCGATGCTTTCCATTTTCAACAGAATTTTTCCTTTTATCATATAAATAATGAGTGCAAAATTTCATGGTATTCTCTGCAATGAATTTACCCAAAGTCACAAAAATCATGTGAAAATTACCAAAGTTTTTGGAGGTTGTCCTACATTTTGATCCATAACCCTGGTTCTACCAATTCGATTTTGCTGATTTTCAATACCAAACTGCTTAGAAAAATTATAAATATTTTGGTATATATTTCACTAATTTTGCTTATGTATTTTGGACGTGAGAGTGTTTTACACAGACAGACAGACAGACAGACAGACAGACGGACAGACGGACAGACGGACAGACGGACAGACGGACAGACGGACAGACGGGCAGACAGACAGACGTACATGGCTCAATCGACTTAGAATTTCATAAGGGTCAATAATATATATACCTTGTTCGGTCTCAGATGAATATTTCTCAATGTTATACACGGAATGACAAACTGGACTAAAACTAGACTACAAGTAGCAGTAGCAACAACGACCTAGTTAAAAAATTAATAAATACTCCGAGTCAATCAATTACTACTGCTACCTTCACATTTTAGTAGCAGTAGTTGAAGTAGTAGCAATAAAATACAAATTTAAAAGTAGCAGAGTTATTTGTTTTATATTACTACCTTAAAAAAGAAATAGTTTTAAAGTAGCAGAGTCATTTGTTTTCTTTTACTTCTGCTACTTTTAAATTTAGTAGTAATATAAGTAGCAGTTGACGTAGTAGAAGAAGTAGGAGTTAAATAGCAGTTGAAGTAGCAATAGTAGTCTAAACAAGTTAGAGTGCTATATTCGGCTATGCCGAATCTTAAATACCCTCCACCTAAATTAGATGAAAATTATAAAATAGTAGTTTTCGCTTATAGTCTACAAATACAGTTGCACAATTTTTGTGGACTATAAGCGAATTACGTCTATAACCGAATTTATTTTTAAGCCACTTTATGGATTATAGATGCATCCTGATATCAAACACATTTTGGACTATATACAAATTATGTACTTTCTTCAATAAAACCACTTTTTTTAATTAAAATATAGTAGTATTTTATATATTTTTAGAAAAACTAGTTTACGCAAAAGATGTTTTATTTCAAATACATAAAAATGTTAACTAAATGAGCAATTTTTAATTGAAATTACTACATATTCCTACCATTTCCAACAGAGTCTATAATTTTATAATAGGAATAAAATGTACTATTGAACAATATATATACTTGATAATTGGTTAACATTACCGATTGGCTCAACATTTTCCTTATTCACCACAAGTAAAGTAAAAGAGTTTAAACCAGGGTAAACAAATACATTTATTCAAACTTCAAAAGTATATTTTTGTTCTGTTCTAATGAATATCCCGGATGTGAGCCTTATATATATAATTATGAACCCATAGTTACCAAATCTACTTGAAACTTACATCTGTTACATTTTTTACCGATATGAGTGTATATATGCGTTAATGTATTTTTCGTATATGCGACTTATTTGGAAGATATAATTAAATATTTTAACGTGATTTCTATGTATTTGGGGCCTATTTTGCTTGATATTTTTCTCCATAACATTATTAACAAGTGTTTTATGGGTATTATTGTGATTATCGGAAATGAGCTAAAATGGGTGCTATAGTCAAATATGGACCGATATCCACAAATCCCAGTAGTATAATGTTTGGATACAATATATTGGTCTGTATACAATTTTAGTTCGATATCCATATATTTAAAATATTTATAGAGGTTAATGTGTTTTTCGGAAGTGGTCCTTATATGAGAGCTATGACCAATTATCGGCCGATCTTCATAAAATTCAACACATCGATTTTCGTATATATGGGAAACATTTATTTGAAATTTTAACCAAATAGAATCTTTTATAAGAGATTTATTAGTATTTAAGTAATTTTCGGAAATGGACCTTATATGGGAGCTATAGTCAAATATGAACCGATATTCACACAATCTGGTAGTATCATTTATGAATTAATACTAACGATCTCTGTAAAATTTTAATTCGACAACGATATTTTTCAGATATTTATGAAAATGAATGTGCTTTTTGATAGTGGTCCTTATATGGGAGCTATAACCAATTATGGGCCGATCTTCATGAAATTCCCTACAGCGATTTTCATGTGCATTGGGATTATGCAAGTCGAATTTCATCCTAATACCAATATATATAAGATATTTAAGTGTATTTAAATGATTTTCGGAAGTAAACTTTATATGGGGGCTAGGGTCAAATAGTGCCCGATCCAAAAAAAAAATTGGTTTCGCGATTTCTGTTTGCACGAAACTTAGTTGTGCTGAATTTTGTATGGATACTGCAATTTCATGGGCATTTATGTACCATAGCACCATATTTCGGGAAGAAATTTGTATGGGGGCTACGAGAAATTATGGACCGATTCTTTCCATTTTTAACAGAATTTTTCCTTTTATCATATAAATAATGAGTGCAAAATTTCATGGTATTCTCTGCAATGAATTTACCCAAAATCACAAAAAATCATGTGAAAATTATCAAAATTTTTGGAGGTTGTCTTACATTTTGATCCATAGCCTTGGTTCTACCAATTCGATTTTGCTGATTTTCAATACCAAACTGCTTAGAATTTCATTAATTTTGCTTATGTATTTTGGACGTGAGAGTGTTTTACACAGACAGACAGACAGACAGACAGACGGACAGACGTACATGGCTCAATCGACTTAGAATTTCATAAGGATCAATAATATATACACCTTGTTCGGTCTCAGATGAATATTTCTCAATGTTATACACGGAATGACAAACTGGACTAAAACTAGACTACAAGTAGCAGTAGCAACAACAACCTAGTTAAAAAATTAATGAATACTCCGAGTCAATCAATTACTACTGCTACCTTCACATTTTAGTAGCAGTAGTTGAAGTAGTAGCAATAAAATACAAATTTAAAAGTAGCAGAGTTATTTGTTTTATATTACTACCTTAAAAAAGAAATAGTTTTAAAGTAGCAGAGTCATTTGTTTTCTTTTACTTCTGCTACTTTTAAATTTAGTGGTAATATAAGTAGCAGTTGACGTAGTAGAAGAAGTAGGAGTTAAATAGCAGTTGAAGTAGCAATAGAAGTAGTCTAAATAGATAAATACTACTACTACTGAACATTTTTTGAAGTAGTAATTTTAACAATAGTTAAAAATGTTTTAGTAGCTTTTTAAACACTCGTTAAAATTATAAAATAAAACTTTCTCCCCAATATTCATAAAAAAATTTAAATTTAATTAATGTTTTAAAGCAAATTTTCCATACAAAATTTGATTTTCAAAACGTTGTTTAAATTGAAAAAATGTTTATGAATAAGGCCTTACCCCCTGTCTATACCTGATAAATTTGTATCATGACAAACGTCAAAATGGTTATCAAGATAAAAAATTATCAGGTATAGTCTCCATTTATTAGTATAATTGCTTCGTTATGACAAAATTGTTATTGCTTTTGTTCAGACAATTTTGTCTTGGCAACAGACGTCATTAATTGTTATGGAAAATATTTGTCAAGTATAGACAGGGTGTTATGACTTCAACAAAATATAATTATTAAGACTTAAAATTTTGCTTAAAAATTTTTGAAAAATGAAATTTTGACCCTGGATTATGCTACGAAGACAAATAAATCAGAAAAGTGCTAGAATGTAAGAAGTAAAATAAATGTATACTCAACATTCGTGAACCTAGTGATTTCTTTGGTGCTAAGTAACCGTCAGAGCATGCGAACGAAAAGTCTGACAAGCACTCCAAAATTGGTACCAGCATGGATATATTCTTTTGAACTTTTGACCGTTCCGCGAATTTAAGCAATAATTCAGAAAATGAGCATAGCAGACAAATGAGGAGATACAGGCAAAAAAAGAAATGCAAGGCACAATAATTTTGAGTAGGCCAGCTCATAGAAGTCCACACTCAAAATTTGTTCCACATTTTTCTTTTTTCTTCTTCTTTTTTATATGAGTGAATTTTTCGTAAAAAAAAATTTAAAACGTAATTTTAGTATTAGTTGGAAGATATTTAAAATTAGGCGTAACATAAACATAATATATTAAACAATAAATTGTATGCTGGGTTAGCAAATAGTAGAAAATTGTATGTTTATTTTAAAAATTTCATGACATTTCCATGTCGCTGAATCAAAACAAAGAAACATTTTAGCATAAAATATTATAATTCTACATGTTTATGAATTCTCTTAGGTACATTAGGATGGCATCGAAAAACACAAATTGCTGATGATCTTAACAGCAATAAAAGTTAATGAAGATTTGAGTTGCTATTTAAATATGAATTTTGTGTTTGTGAAAGAAGGCTAAATATAAAACATCGAAATTATCCGCTAAATAAGTTTAGCCTAATGTACATGAGTATGTTTATGTTTGCAATAAGAATACAAAAACAAATCATAAAAAACTGTTTCTTTCCATTATTTATTTTTGATATAAATACAATTCAAAAAGGTATACATATACTTGACACAATTTTTTTGTTTGGGCTTTTTATAAGTTATGAATTTTTATGTTAAAATATGCTAATATGCTATGTTATTTATCATGTATGCATATGTAAATGTTTAGTGCTCTGACTTATTTTTAATTAAAACAATATGTGTATAAAATTTTGTAATGATAAATTATTAAATTATATATATTGTAATTTCAACACACATCATAATGACTCTATTGTCCTTAAATTTAATTATAATTCAATAAGTGACAAATGGAAACTCAATATCTGCTTATTATTTATATTCAATAGCGTTTTGTGAATATAAGAAAAAATCCTCAAATTTGTATTGAATTCATACCTCGTTAGTTTATAAATATTTACATTTGCCAGTACGAGCTTATGTATGAGTGTAACTGTCTGTCTTTATATCTACTTGTTTCTATTTTATGCATATACATATATGCATGTAAGAATGTGTAATTTTAAATATTTCATTGTTATTTTCTTTATAACGTTTCGTTTTTAGTTTTTCTGTTTAAAAGATTCACATTTGCATATTTTGTTTTTATTCATGGCTCTTTAATTCTTTTGAAATTTTCTTAACGCTTCGTTACGTTTTCTTTTACCGATCAGATTGTCATTTGTTTCGTATATACAGCTAATAAAGCGAGGAGATTTTTACATAAAACACAAGTAACAGAGCTAAATTCGGTTGTGCCGAATCTTATATACCTTTCACCAAAGTATACAAACATATTTAGGTACATTGCCTTTACTCATGCAAAACTCTTCATATAGCAGCAACAACTACAAGAACAAATCATAATATCATATCAGATGCAATTGCAAAACATCCCATGAGACTTACTCTCGAAAAATCAAAACGCGTTATATATTTGAAAAATCAATTAAAGTAAAGCAAAATTGCTACTCATATACATACGTGCATTTATTTTAATAATGTCCATAATTAAGTATATGCATTATTTGCAAACTAATTTATATTATTAATTTTTTCTCAAATTGATAATGTGAATATAATTATTTCGTTTATTACTCGTATTATTTTTTATTTTTGGCTTGCGATGCCATTAAATGTTATTTTATATTGTATTTTAATAACTAAATTGCTGCTGTACAAGATGTAATGATAACACGTATTGTATTACATTAGGAGTATAACCAAATCTTAGCTTAGGTCTATTCCCTTAAGAAATTTTTGGTCTCTTAGTGGGATAAGAGTGCGATATATATCAAAATAAAAAGAAATTTTAAGAAAGAGCCCATTTAGGAAAAAAAGTTCGATTTTGCAAAAAAAAAAACTCAAAAATTGTATGACTTGGGTTACAAAATTTTTATTTTGATAGATATCCCACTAGCGACCAAATAGGTCTTCAAGGAAAATATCTAAGCTTTCTTTTGGGACAAAAAAAGGGCCAATTTTGAAAAAAAAATTACAAAAAATTTTTATTTTTAATTTTTTTTCCGAAAGATTGAAGAAATAGCTATCTTAACTATTTGGGACACATTTTGCTAAGAACAATAGGTAATAAGTTATATGTATGAGAAGAAACACCTGCTTGGCCAAAATGTCAAATTTTGACCCTCTCTAACTCAGAAAGTTCTCGACCGATCTTGTTGAAAAATTGTGTCTGAATTACTATCGACGTTGTGCTTCTTATTCAAGGGAAGTTTCTTCCCACAATAAGTGAACTCATGGAATCAGCTCTCAGCGTTCTACTATCATGGGCCAGAGAAAACGGGCTCGGTCTCAACCCTGCCAAAACCGAACTGGTTCTTTTCACCAGGAGATACAAAATCCCAGAATTCAGACAACCACGACTGGATGGTACTTTTCTAAAGATTTCAAGCGAAGCCAAATATCTTGGCATAATTTTGGACTCTAAGCTCTCTTGGAAACGTAATGCTGAGAGTCGAATGAAGAAGGCACTATGTGCCTTCTACATATGTAAGAAAACCTTTGGGAAGAGATGGGGTCTTAAACCATTAATTGTACACTGGATGTACACCGCGGTCATAAGACCTATTTTGACCTATGGGGCTCTTGTTTGGTGGAGAGCGGTGGACACCAAGACTCACCTCTCTACTCTAAACAAGGTACAAAGACTTGGATGTCTTGAAATTATGAATTCCACCCCTCAAGCCAGTCTAGAGACTGGCTTGAGGGGTGATGCTAAAGAGATGCTAAATATAACTCCCCTTGATATATGACTCAAACAGTCGAGCGGACTGAAGCATGATCGTATTGGTCACGGCACCATCCTACAGAAGATAGGCAGGCCATTCATTGGGCAAGAAACGGATTACTTGGTATCTACACCGAATTTTTATAGGACGTTTAGGATCAAGATACCGAAAAGGGATGACTGGGCCGCGAACACTGTCCTAAGGGACGACGTGATCTCAGTCTACACTGATGGTTCAAAGACAGAAAGAGGCACGAGCTCGGGAATTTTCTCCGATGAACCGGACCTTTTGCTGTCTCTTCGATTACCGGATACCTGCACGGTTTTCCAAGCTGAGATATATGCCATCGATGCAGCCGCGAGAAGAATCCGGGAACTGAATCTCGAAAATTCGATTATACATATTTACTTGGACAGCCTTGCTTTAATCAAGGCTCTTAACTCAAACTTTATTAAGTCTAAATGTCTTCTCAACTGCATCCAATCACTGGCACAACTGACACAACATCACGTCGAGTTGATATGGGTCCCAGGACATGAGGGCATCCGGGGAGATGAAGTATCCGACGAATGCGCAACGAACGGGTCGTTCCTGGACGTATCTCTTGCGCAAAGGGATATTCACAATCCCTTGGTGAACGTATCAAAATTGATAAATGAATGGGCTTTGAGTGAGACGGAACTCAGGTGGTCAAATATCATCACTTTTGTCTCTTAGTAGGAATTCGATCAGGCTTCTTACGGGTATAATCACTGGGCACTGTATGATTGGACGCATGTCAGAACGTATGGGTTACCCACGTTATAGCTATTGTAGAAGTTGTTTGGATGAGGAGGAGGAAGAATCGGTACAACACCTTCTATGTGACTACCCAGCCTTACAAGAGCATAGACTACTACATCTTTTCCATGATCTGGACTGTCTCAGAGATGTGCCAAATCATAGAATTAGACACATTGGTACTTACTGTAAAAAAAAGCCTACAAAGGGTTTTTGGTAAATTTCAAATTCATAGTTAAGATCTACAATGTTGTCAAACAAATTTTACTCCAGGTCCCTAATCTGAAAATCCAAGTTCCTACAAAATCCCAAATTTTGCCCACAAAATTGTATAATTAAAGAAATACGGTTGAAAATAATGGGAATAACTTATTTTAAAAACTCTATTGTGCAGTAGGGCGAGAGGGGAGGGAGTTGAGTTATTAGTAAGAGCCAATCTATAATAGAGATTATAAATATTCCGTTTGTACGATTCGTCACATTTGGCTACATTCAGCATGAGCAAGAAATTTGTGTCAATGTTTTAAGTAAAGTTTGCAAAATATTGAGTTACCTGGTAAAATTATTGGATAATGCTCATAATATGGAAGATGTGATTGTAAAACTGAGTTTTAGTCGATAAGTGGATTTAGAGATTTGATATTTATATTCGTCATGGTTTAAATTTTTATTGGCACACACGTAAACATTTTTATAAATTTTTCAAAGAATCTAAAGACGTAACATATAACACGTAGGGCTTTGCTATATAGGCGATTCCACGAGAATGACAACAGCGACTGAAAAAAAAACCTTGAAACTTCTTTTCTAGATGAGAAAACACTAAAATTTAATTATGTGAAGGTATTTAGAGCTTAATTAAACATTTTAAGGACAAAAATGATAGTTTAAACTCAGCATATTTCATTTTTTAATTCAATTAGTAGTTTTAGGCTAAGATGGCGGCGAAAATCAAGCGCCAATTAGCACGTAGTATGAAATGAATTTGATTGTTATTGTTGTTTTGCTGTTATCACCTTGTTTTTTGAAACCGAATTTATATTTTTTAGTTTTTGTATACATAAATTTACAGAATATATATTGTTTTACTGTAAAAGCAAAGTCTGTCGCATATGGTATGTCACGTACGATATTAAATTGAGATTATTAATAAAGATTGTTTTTTTTTAAAATATGACGGATTGTAATCAAAACATATTTGGTTTAGTGTGAGAAATTATAAGAAATAATAGCGCCTCTCAAGATTCGCATATTTTTACATGTACCTAAAAATTAATTCCTTTTTATGTCACGTACGATATAAACTTATTTTGCTCGATATTTTGGATAATAATGTTTCGAATGTACTTATTATTATTTTTTTTAAATATAGTATCCTCTGAGTGAAACATAACGACCAAATTATTTGTCAGATACTCTTATTTTTGCAAAATCTATTTCACTCTATAGGCGTACCATATGAAGATAACCTGTTTAGGACATAATTTAGTTTTCTTCGGACTTTCTAGTGTTTTTAGAGGATTTTGTTTTGGCCATTCCAAGGATGGTTTGTTTATCCACGATGGTCCATGCCACCACAGGGAATTATGTATGAGACCTTGGGAACTACAGCCGCGTGTACCAAGATCTGCAGGATTGTCATGAGTTGGAACGTGTTTCCAAGTTACTATCTTCTATAAATATTTCACATATATCGATATCGTACTTAAATTGTATACAGATCAATATATTGTATCCGAAAATCATACTACTGGGTTTTGTAAATATCGGTCCATATGTGACCATAGCACCCATATTTGATACATTTCCGATAATCACAATAATACTCATAAAACTCTTGTAAATAAAGTTATTGAGATAAAATTCAAGCAAAATAGGCCTCAAATACATAGAAATCACTTTGAAGTATTCAATGACTATCGGTCCATAATAGGTTATATCTCCCATACAAGTCCTACATCCGAAAAATTCATATCGGTAAAAAATGTAGATAGCGCAGTCGATATAGCCATGTCCGTCTGTATGTTGAAATCAACTTTCCATAGTTTCTAAATAACTTACATACATGGTTCATACATGAATATATCGGGAATTCTTCCGGCTTGGTTACTACCAAAAATCGAGAAAGTCGGCCCAAAATGGCTGAGATGTAAGGAAAAAACCGGGACAACCTCTATTGTTGGCCTATTTTCGATATATATCTCGATTATTAAGTCATTAATATAGACACTATGGATATCTATTGATAGATATTTCAAAGTCCATTGCAACGATGTATAAAAGGCTATAGTAAGTTGGACCTACAATGGGTCAAAATCAGGAATAATATTTTTTAACCCGAATTGTTTTTCACAAAAAAAATTTTTTGTCATACATTTTTTTCACTAATAAATAAATTTTTTTTTTTTAAATCTAAGAAAAATTTTTTAAAAAAAATTGAAAAACAATTACGAAAAAAAATTTGTTTGATTTTTTTTAAATTTTATTTTAAAATATAATTTGGTGAAGGGTATATAAGATTCGCCACAGCGGAATATAGCTCTCTTACTTGTTCTTTATAATATTTTTCTTCACTTGTGGCGAATAAGGAAAATGTTGAGCCAATCGGTAATGTTAACCAATTATTAAGTATAAATATTTGGTGAATTCACAAGGTCTCTTATCAGTCATAATGTCCTAATATATGACGACTCGGCGGCTCGACTTAACCGACTCTTAGGCTTTCGGCGTTGGCCTCTGCTGGTTGGTTACGATAACACAATAAACATAGCATAGTAAGTTGTATTATTTTAGGACATTTTTTCTTGAAAATCAATAAAAACCATTGTGAAATATTGGGACATTAATTATGACAATATGACATGAGAAGAGACCTTGTGAATTGACCAATTGTTAAATAGCTCATTTTATTCCTATTATAGAATTATAGACTCTGTTGGAAATAGTAGGAATAAGAAGCTATTTCAATTATAAATTGCTGAATTAGATAAAATGTTTATACATTTGAAATAAAATATCTTCTGCTTAAACTAGTTTTTCTAACAATATATAAAATACTATTACATTAACATTGTACCAATCTTCAGAATCGGAGCTAAGTCCCAAACATCATATTTAGGTGAAGGGTATTTAAGATTCGGCATAGCAAAATAATGTAATGTCCGATGCCTTGTCGAAAAATGTTGTATCCTCCCAAATATAATTTTGTTTAATAAACTAAAAAGTAGAAATCCCCAAAAGTAGGAGTTAAAATGCTAAATTATCACCAATTTTTGTAAAAACCCCCAAATTCCTCCTCCTACGATATTTTGTCATCAAATAAATCTTTAAATCCCTTCATGTAGCTACTCCGAATGTCTCTGAGTATAAGAGCGTAAAGTATATCAAATATCACTCAACCGTAATAAAGGATACTGTGAATTCCTTAATTTAAATTAAACAAATATTTTCGTATTTATGTCACATAATTGTGAATAAATATTGACTAAGTAAATAAATACAAAGTTGCCGATTAATGTCTTTTGTATATCTTCATGATGGTTTCATTTAAATTAACTATGTAAGTGTGTATGTTTGAATGAGTGCACAGAAAAAGGGCGAAGGAAGAAAAATTAAAACTGTTTTATTAACTGCTAATTATGATGTGCTGCAATTGCCACACAATGGTTTTATTTTTGTGGTTAAAATGTCATGGCATGCGATGTTCGGGTACGTTAACATATCAACCACAATTGTGCACATATTTGTAAATGACATGGTAAAATTTATAGAATACATACATACATACGAGTGCAATTCATATACGTATGCACGTACGTACTACATACTTTAAGTGCAACGCAGTGTAATGCAGTGAACAATTCGTATTCGGTTGTGTATAAATAGAACAAAAAAAAAAAAAAAAAAAAAACAGTAAGAATACTTTATTCAGCCGTGCCGAATCTTAAATACCCTCAACCTAAATAAGATGATATAACAATTCTTAGAAAGACAACTTTACGCAGTAGATATTTTATTTCAAATGTAAAAAATTGTATCTAATTCAGCAATTTATAATTGAAATAAATACAGATTCTTACCATTTTCAACAGAGTTTGTCATTCATTACTATTATAATATATGATATATAACAATTTATATACTTAATAATTGGTTAACTTTAAGCGTTTGGCTCAAAATGTTTCCTTATTAACATCAAGTAAAGAAACAGAGTATAAATAAGTTAGAGTGCTACATTCGGCTATGCCGAATCTTTAATACCCTCCACCTAAATTAGTTGAAAATTATAGAAATTATATTGGTATAAACACTATAATATCCATATTCAGTGTTTGTTATTGGGACTTAGCTCCGATTATGAAGATTGGTAGATTGTTAATGTAATACAGTAGTTTTCGCTTATAATCTATAAATAAAGTTGCACAACTTTTGTGGACTATAAGCGAATTAGGACTATTACCGAATTCCTTTTTAAGCCACTTTATGGATTATAGATAAATCCTGATATAATACACATTTTGGACTATATACAAATTATGTACTTTCTTCAATAAAACCACTTTTTTAAACAAAATAAAAGTTTATTTAAAATATAGTAGTAGAGTAGTATTTTATATATTGTTAGAAAAACTAGTTTACGCAGAAGATTTGTTACCGATATGAGTGCATATATCCGTTAATGTATTTTTCGGATGTGCGACTTATTTGGAAGATATAATTAAATAGTTTAAGGTGATTTCTATGTATTTGAGGCCTATTTTGCTTGATATTTTTTTCCATAATATTATTTACAAGAGTTTTATAGGTATAGGTAGGATAATGTTTGGATACAATATATTGATCTGTATACAATGTTAGTTCGATATCGATATATTTAAAATATTTATAGAGGTTAATGTGTTTTTCGGAAGTGGTCCTTATATGGGAGCTATGACCAATAATCGGCCGATCTTCATAAAATTCAACACATCGATTTTCGTTTGAAATTTTAACCAGATATAAGCTTTTATAAGAGATTTATTAGTATTTAAGTAATTTTCGGAAATGGAAATGGGAGCTATGGTCAAATATGAACCGATATTCACACAATCTATTAGTATCATTTGTGGATTAATACTACCGATCTCTGTAAAATTTTAATTCGATAACGATATTTTTCAGATATTTATGAAAATTAATGTGTTTTTTGGAAGTGGTCCTTATATGGGAGCTATAACAAATTATGGGCCGATCTTCATGAAATTCCCTACAGCGATTTTCATGTGCATAGGGATTATGCAACTTGAATTATATATATGATACCGATATATATAAGATATTTAAGTGTATTTAAATGATTTTCGGAAGTAAACTTTATATGGGGGCTATGGTCAAATAGTGCCCGTTCCAAAAAAAAAAATTGGTCTTGCGATTTCTGTTTGCACGAAACTTAGTTGTGCTGAATTTTGTATGGATACTGCAATTCTATGGGCATTTATATACCACAGCACCATATTTCGGGAAGAAATTTGTATGGAGGCTACGAGAAATTATGGACTGATTCTTTCCATTTTCAACAGAATTTCTCCTTTTATCATATAAATAATGAGTGCAAAATTTCATGGTATTCTCTGCAATGAATTTACCCAAAGTCACAAAAATCATGTGGAAATTATCAAAATTTTTGGAGGTTGTCTTACATTCTGATCCATAACCCTGTTTCTACCAATTTGATTTTGCTGATTTTCGATAATAAACTGCTTAGAAAAATTATAAACATTTTGGTATACACTTCATTAATTTTGCTTATGTATTTTAGACGTAAGGGTCTTTTACACAGACAGACAGACGGACAGACGGACGGACATTGCTCAATCGACTTAAAATTTCATAAAGATCAATAATATATATACTTTGTTGGGTCTCAGATGAATATTTCTCAATGTTACACACGGAATGACAAACTTATATAGACCCTCTTTCACCACTTGTGCAAGTTCAAAGTTTTGCATATGGTAATGAGTTATATCGCACAATTTTAATATATATTCGCGTTTAATGAATTTTCCGGATATGATATTTTAACGTGATTTCATCTTTACAATAGTTTTAGGAGTATTATAGTGTCACTTCAATAGTTGGAACATGATTTCTAAGTATTTGAGGGCTATTTTTGCAGAATTTCATTTGAACAACGCTATTATCAAGAGTGGTCCTTATACGGGAGCTATGGCGAATTATAGACCGATTCTTGGATATAAATTACTGATTGATGTAAAATTTTGGTTCAGTACATATATGGAGGCTATGACCAATAATGATCGTCATAAATTTGGTACAGCGATTTGTATATATATTGAAATTTTATATTTCAAATTTCAACTTGATGACTATATTTGTAAGAAATTTATGAGGGTTTTAGTGATTTCTGGGATTGGACCTTATATGGAAGCTATGGTCAAATATGGACCGATATTCACAAAATCCAGTAGTATGATTATTGGATACAAATTACTGATCTCTGTATAATTTCATTTTGATATCGATATGTTTTAGATATTTATTAAGGTAAATATCTTTTTCGGAAATGATCCTACTATGGGAAAACTTCATAAAATTCGGTACAGTGATTTCTATGTATATGAGTATTATTTGTGTAGAATTTTAGCACGATAAAGATATTTATAAGAGATTTATGAGTACTTAACTGATTTTCGGAAGTGGACTTTATATAGGAGCTATGGTCAAATATGGACCGATATTCTCAAAATCCTATACTGTAAGTTCTAAATATAAATTACGGATCTGTGTAAAATGTTGGTTTGATATTGATATTTTTTAGATATTTATACAGGTTTTACGGAAGTGGTCCTTATATGACAACTATTAGCAATTCTGAGCGGTTCTTCATGGAATTCGGTGCAGCGACTTTTGTATATATGGGGATAACTTATGACGAATTTCAACATAATGGCAATATTCATAAGATATTTATGCTTATTTAAGTGATTTTCGGAAGTGATGTTTATATGGGGGGTATGGTCAAAAAAAATTGGTTTTGTGATTTCTTTTAGCACGGAACTTATTTCTGCTGAATTTTGTATAGATACTGCAATTCTGTAGGCATTTGTAGACCATAGTTCCATATTTCGGGAATAAATTTGTATGGGGGCTAGGAGAAATCATGGACCGATTCTTATAATTATACCCTTCACCTTCGTAAGAAGGGTATACATAAGTTTGTCATTCCGTTTGTAATTTCCACAATATAATTTTTCGATCCTATAAAGTATATATATTCTGGATCCTTATAGATAGCGGAGTCGATTAAGCCATGTCCGTCTGTCTGTCTGTTGAAATCAATTTTCTGAAGACCCCAAATAACTTACAAACTTGATTCATAAATCAATATATCGGGAATTCTTCCAACTCGGTTGCTATTTAAAACCGAGAAAATCGGTCCCCAAATGGCTGAGATATAAGGAAAAAACCAACCTAGATTTTTGATTTTTGTTTTTGATCTATATCTTAAAATTTCATAAGGATCAAGAAAATATATACTTTGTTGTTTCTTAGATGAATATATCTCAATGTTTCACACGAAATGACAAACTTATATATACCCTCATTCACCACATATGGTGATGGAGGGTATAACAACAGACATACCATTGTTTCAAAACAGAAATGGGAGTATGTAAATTGGCTGGAATTTGTTTTGCATTTTAGGTTTATAGTAGTAAATACGGAAAAGGAACAGTAAATAAGGACTGAAATAAGTCAGCACTATCTACATTCTCTGCTTTGTTATTGTACATGTAAAAGAAGAAAGTCAAATATGAAGACGATAAATATGTCGAACATATGTTGTTTTGTTAATATTTACTATAATAATATATCTACGTATGTATGATTAATATATGTATATTTTAACTTCCTGTTAAAAAAAGTGGTAATAAATCTGAATCTTCTAAACTATTTTTTGGTACGAACTACCTAAGAAATTGACATAGGCTTTAAGAATATGAAATGTCTGAGCACGATATTGAAATACAAGGAGGGTTACAAGATATCAAAGTAGACCACCTCTGGGTAGGAAAACTTTGTACAGGTTATACCTTGTACAAATATGGATAAATGTTAATGAATGAAGCATTGTTATAAATTATGTGGGAAAGTAAAGAAATACTTATTTATATCACTAAACTATCTTCTAGATATTTAAGTTTAAATTTTGATATTTTTTCTAAAAATATTTTCTTCTTATTTATATCACTAAACTATCTTCTAGATATTTAAGTTTAAATTTTGATATTTTTTCTAAAAATATTTTCTTCTTTTTAATAAATGCCAAATTTTGCAAATATCTCAATCCGCCTAGACGTGACAATGGCTAAATTTTGACATAAATGTAGATTATTATACCCTCCATCATCATAAGTGGTAAATGAGGGTATATATAAGTTTGTCATTTCGTGCTTAACATTGGGAAATATTCATCTGAGAACCAACAAAGTATATATATTATTGATCCTTATGAAATTCTAAGTCGATTGAGCCATGTCCGTGTGTGTCCGTCTGTGTAAAACACTCTCACGTCCAAAATAGACAAACAAAATTAGCAGACTTGAAAAAAAATGTTTACTGTAGTTTGGTATTGAAAATCAGCAAAATCGGTATAGTAGAAAAGGAGTTATGAACCAAATTGTGAGACAACCTAAAAAAAATTGATAATTTTCTTATATTTTTTGTTATTTGTGTAAATATATTGCAGATAATTCCATAAAACATTACACACGTTATTTTTATGATAAAAGGACTAACACTAGTGAAAATTAAAAGAATCGGTTCGTGATTACTCCTAGCCCCCATACAAATATCTTTCCGAAATATGGAGCTATGGTCTATAAATGCCTACAGAATTACAGTATCCATACAAAAATAAACAGAAATAATTTTAGTGCTAAAAGATATCACAACATCATTTTTTTATGGATCGGCCCATATTTGACCACAGCTCCATATAAAGTTCACTTCCGAAAATCACTTAAATAAGCATAAATATATTATAAATATCGCTATTAAGTTGAAATTCGTCATAAAGTATTCCCATATATACCAAAATTGTTGTACCTAATACTATGAAGATCGGCTCATAATTGGTAATAGCTTCCATATAAGCACCACTTCCTAAAAACACATTAACCTGCATAAATATCTAAAAAATATCATTATCAAACCAAAATTTTACACAGATCTGTAATTAATATTTAAAATTCATACTATAGGATTTTGTGAATATCGGTCCATATTTGACCATAGGTTCCATATATGGCCCACTTCCGAAAATCAGTTAAGTACTCATAAATCTCTTATACATATATTTTTCATGTCAAAATTCTATACAAATAATACCCATATACATAGAAATCGCTGTACCAAATTTTACGATGATCGGCCCATAATTGGTCATAGAACCACTTCCAGAAAACACATTAACCTACACAAATATCAACAGAAAAAAATTCGTGCTGAACCAAAATTATACACTAATCAGTAATTTGTATTCAATAATCATACTACAAGATTTTTTAAATATCGGTCCATAAGTCGCCATAGTTCCCATATAATATCAAGAAATCGTACTACTGAATTTTGTTAAAGGTCTATAATTGGCCATAGCTCCCATTGTAACAATTGTTGTATTATTTCAATTTGCATGTCATCATATTTAGGTGAAGAGTATTTTACAAATTATAACAAAAATATTTATTAGAATTAAGCTGGTTATTAAAAAGGTTTATTAGAGAAAATATCAATTTAAAAATGTCCTATTAGTCATTTTTGTAGCCACTTCTAAAAATATTACACAGTTTTTAAAACAACCTTGAGAAATATTAAAAATAATTACGGTCTTTGATTATTTTTCGCGACTAGCCAGATTAAGATATTAATTGTCATTTTGGAGTTTAAAATAAGAGGATGTTTTTAGAAAAATATTTAGACAATCAAGGTAGAAAATTAAAATTTCAAAACTTAAATATCTTTAAAACTGTAGTAGGGTTCCTACGCAGCCAAATTTTCCCAGGAATTCCCAGGAATATTTTTTTAGAAATTTCTTTCGTTAATTTTTTTTTATAAGTTTTTTTCCTAAAGTTACTATTTTCAGATTCATTGTGATGGCCAAATTTGTTGCTAATTGAATGATTCCATACATCCATAAAATTTTTGGTTCTAGCAACAGATAGTCAGTTGGCAAAGAAGCATTACAGTTGAACTAACCGAATTTTTTTTTACTCTACTACAATTCGATTTTTAAGAATGAATCTATATTGTATGTTTTATTGAAGTGCCTAACATTACAATTTCTAAGGATATTCATATTTAGAGAAAATAATAATAATATTGTTTAAATTTGTTTATATACAAGCTGATTATATCACATGTTTTCCAAATTTAAGTTTTTTAGTAAAATGGTACATTCGATTACTTTATCACATGGTAGATCAACTGATGGGTACTCTTTAAAGAAAAAAAAAAATACCATACATTAGCGGACTTCAGATCAGACCTTGCGGAGGCATTATGCTCCTATAAAACTTATGACGGAAATAAAAGAGAAAGACCATCAACCAGTCATATAGAAAGAAAGATAGTTGCTAAAAAAAACACCGAGATCTGTCCCGACGCAAGATGGTATAGGCCATAATGAAAATAGATGCGATTCTAAAAACAGATGCAAGCTTCCAGGTTGCAAAGGATTTTCAAGGATTGAGTGCATCAAATGCATGATTGCTTTGTGCCACAACAAAAGTCTAAATTTCATAATTTTGTAATCGGATCAGTAGTTTAGAAGATTCGTATTTATTAGCATTTTTTTCGATCGACCCCGCTGCGTGTTGATAAAAACTTGCTTTAGGGCGTAATTTTATAAAACGAAGTGTGTAGAAACGTAAGCAATTTGTATGAATATTACTAGAAAAAAGGTTTTAGACTTGAATATTTTCCACACAAAATTTGTTTAACGTTTGTCGTTGGGTTTTATAAAAGGAGGCCCTTAATTTGAAATAGTTTTATTTGTTTTCATGCATTATTTGTGTAAGTACTAATTTGACTTTTATAAGTCCTCTATAGTTATTTATTTCTTATGTCATTTTATATATCGACTAGATTGACCCGGTGCGCTTCGCTACCCCTGTCGATGTAAAAATCGGTTCAGCCGTTTAGTAATTATTGTTTAAAAACTAAAGGTACCAATTTTACCCGTTTTCCCCCCCTTTTATCCCTTTCTGGTCCAAGTATTGAAAATTTATAGCCTATTGACGCTTCCAAGTAAGGATCTATCTACGTTCCAAATTTCAATAAAATCGGTTCAGCCGTTTAGGCGTGATGCTCAAACAAACAAACAAACAAACAAACAAACAAACAAACAAACAAACAAACAAACAAACAAACAAACAAACAAACAAACAAACAAACAAACAAACAAACAAACAAACAAACAAACAAATAAACAAACTTACAAAGATATTTATATATTTATATAGATATTTATATAGATTAAACTATTAAATTAACATTGCATTCTCCCTTTAATTATTTGGGATTCATTCAATTTAGTGAATACCATTATAGTAATAAACAAATCCCACATCTGTTCTAAACTAAACAAAATATTTTTAAACAAATCGAAAAATCACTAAAAACGTTTAAAGTTAATGAAATGGTTGTTCTGGTGGTTTGTTTTAAGTGTGAAAGTCCAAATGTGTGGTTCAATGCTCTGTTGAATGTGTAATGGAAAAAAATTCTATACATACACAAACTTGCCTACTAAACCTACTAAACATACATACACACAGGCACAGGCATATTCGAAATTTTTAAAGTGAATTTACAAACGGTTTCATTCAAAACATTCATGTAATTGTTTGGTTTTGAAAAGATGACATATTGTCAGCAGATGTGGTCAACTGTATTTCATGTTCACACAGACAGAGATATTGAATGCAGAGTTTCGTACATAAACTTCTGTTGTATGACGGAATATTTTACAATATTTTCCGTTAAATTGCCACTACTTTTGTATGATTGTGATGATTTTGCACAAAAATGTTGTTGGTTTTTTGTTTTTTGCTGAAGAATAATAAATCAGCCAGATAAATTTGGCTTATTTTAAGTTTACTAAAACAGAATAAATTTTTTTTGGAAGGCATATGGATGGCTTGCTATAATCATACAAACGGATTTCTTTTGTGCGACTTTTAAAAATGAATGTTGTTAGAAATTTAAATCTAGCTATATTTAAATTTCTAATCGATAAGTATTTATGGACCTACATTAAGCATTAAGCGATTAAAACTTCGAATATAACAAATTTGTCCATGTACAAAAATTAATTAAAAAAGTGCAAATATTGATCAGCAGTGAAGTGAATATTAACCCTTGGAAAAAAGTGGTAATAAATTTATATTGTTACGAATGTGCAATGACGATTTGAATTTAACAGTCTGTAACGACTGCCTGCAGCATTCATCATATTTGAAGGCACGTCCATCATTGACATTGTTTGTAAGTATGGCAACACTAAATGTTTGGGCTACTGGCAATGACATCGAAGGCTCTGGAATTCGAATGTACTAGTATGTCCTTTAAGAGCATTGTAGAAGATTCCCGATAGATGGCGTGTGTATAAATAGTGGCAGAGACTGCAGTCGTGAGTTGAGTTGATGATTGTCGCTGTTAGAGTTAACATCAGCTGTCGTGCACATTTGAGCTTGACATTATAAAGTGTGTGTGTGTGCATTTCTGCGAATTAATAAACGTTTAAAAAGACACTGAGTGACTATTTGGATTGTTGTTGGTGTACATTTTAAATAAATAAAGAGTTGTTACAATTTTAAACTACTAAAACTGCTTTTATTTGCAATCAAAAGTATCCGGTTTATTTAAAGAAAATAAACCCCGTTTTTAAAAGGTAAAAACGTAACAATATATTTTAAGCAATAGGTCCGTGGGGGGTGGGGTCTTTCAAAGAGGTGCACTTGTGCGTAAAGCTTTCTGTCTGCCACTTGGGGGTGGCAAGAAGCGAATTCCTCTTTTCTTGAATTTCCCAAGCAGCTCACTACTTCCGGTTTAATACCAAGTATCCCCCGGAAATGTCGCCCAAGCTCCCGTCTGCGGCAGCTAAAGTGAGAAGACGTTCAATTGAGTAACCTGAATGGCATGTCAACATCACTGCGTCTCAGGTAATTAGGTGTTTTTACTGAAACTCAATTGTTACTAACCTGCCTAGAGGTTGTTGGCAGCCCCAACACTAGGATCGGAGAAGGTGGTCCAATCAGTCGCTTTGTCCTAAACCTACATTATTAACGAAACCACAACTAATATTGATTATAACCAACTCCTAGATCCATCTAAACTGGCCCAAGTATGCAGATAATTTGTCAACTATAATCTGCTGCTCTTAGGACTGTGCGAAACTAGACGGCCAGAATCAGGAGAACTCAATACCTCCTATAATCTCAAACTCATCTACTCCGGCAAGCCAGGTGACCAGCCAAGATCAAGCGGTGTCGGTTTTCTTCTATCGAAAGAAGCGTTTGATGCAATGATCGGCTGGAAGCCGTATGGAGACCGAATAATATCAGCAAGATTTCGTACAAGAGCCCGAAATCTGACCTGTGTGCAGTGTTATTCACCGACTGAGACATCAGAAACAACACAAAAGGAAATGTTTTATAGCCACTTAAATAGAGTCCTATCCGCAATTCCCCGCGGTGATATCGTTATAATGATGGGCGACTTTAATGCACAGATAGGCCCTGACAACACAGGACGAGAGCAAATTATGGATAAACACGCAATTGGAAGGATGACAGAAAACGGTAGGCACTTCACTGAACCATGCGGCAATGCCCATCTTGTGATTGGGGGAACCTTATTCCCTCATAGGAAAGTGCACAAGATAACGTGGGTATCGCCTGACAATGAGACGAAAAACCAAATCGACCACATAGCCATCAGCAGGACCTGGCGCAGTAGCCTTCTGGATGTGCGATCTAAAAGGGGGACTGATTGCAACTCGAACCATCATCTAGTTGTTGGAAGCTTACGGCTTAGGGTTGCTGCCATCCGTAAACCTGAATCTACAGCGCGAAAGTATGATATAGCTAAGTTGAAGAATCCGCAAACTCTTAACAACTATAGGGAGGAGTTAAGAGCTGGACTAGCTATACAACAATCTCATTCTTCCTCTGAGTGGCCAACAATTAGAGGTAACTTTGTTGATGGAGCGAGTAATCATATTGGTCTCAAGGTACCTAAGAAAGCCCATTGGATGTCTGATGCCACCTGGAACTTAATTCTTGAAAGAAAGTCCCAAAAGGAAAAATTAAACGCAACCAAGACATTTGGTGAGAAATCCTCGCTAAGAATATATACGCACATTATGACAAGGTGGCGTAGCGCCCGCAATGATAAGCGAATGTAGTATAATAAACTGGCATCAGATGCACAAAAAACCTCTGCGGACCATAGATCCAAGGATCTTTATCGCATCACCAAGAAACTAACTAGAAGAAACTTTACGAACACCAGACCGGTGAGAAACGCCGAAGGCAAAAGACCAACTGGAAATATGGAAATAGCATTATTCCAATATGCTTTCCTTAACAACCTCTGACCACCAAGAGATATGCACCTGTGTTTCCCATGAAATAAGGCAAAATATCTCCATTGAATGCCTAGATATCGCAGAAGTTATGGATGCTGTAAATCACCTAAAAACGAATAAGCCCCCTGGAGCCGACAACATATCGGCCGAGATGCTTAAAGCCGACCCCCATACTACAGCGAACATATTGCTTCCCCTTATTCAGAACTTCTGGTTTACACATGAACTTGATCCAAGTTTGAAAGAAGGTTTTATAGTAAATATCCCCAAAAAGGGTGACCTGACAAACTGCAAAAACTGGCGGGGCATTACCATCCTTAGTGCAGTGAATAAGATCATAGCGCAAATCATTAACCGGAGAATATCCGACACTGTACTAAGTGATCTAAGGCCCGAACAAGCTGGCTTCCCGTCTACGAATAATTATAGAGCAATCTACAGACGGTAAAGCTCTCCGCTTTACCGTCTGCTTATCGACTTTGAAGAAGCATTTGATACGCTGAATCAAAACTCAATATGGAGCGTTCTTGCTGGCAAAGGGGTCCCACCCAAGATCATAAGCCTTACTGAAAGTCTATATCGTGATGTTAAATGTCGTGTTGTCCACAATAACGCTTTGAGCAGTAGTTTTTATGTTGTAGCTGATGTTCGCCAGGGCTGCGTGCTGTCTCCTTTGCTTTTTAATATCGTGCTAGATGTTATAGTTTGTAATGCTACTCAAGCTAATAGAGGCCTCGAGTATGCGGATGATATATGCCTTCTTTCACACTGCTATAAAGATATGGCATCTAAACTTAAATGCATTGAAACAGAGGCCATAAAAGCTAATCTAAGCATAAACGTAAGCAAGAGTAAGGTAATGCGATGTAATACAGTAAACACCAACAAGTTTCGTATAGGGAACAATGAAATTGAAGGAGTCTCGTCATTTTGCTACCTAGGCAGCATCTTAACAAACACAGGTGGCTCCAGCAAAGATGTAGCGTACCGAATCTCAAAAGCTAACCAAGCATTGGGTACCCTTCGGTCAGTATGTCTCGGTCTCTTTAACTCTTGTGTCAAGTATGTGCTGCTTTATGCATGCGAGACGTGGAGTACGACAGGACACGACTTAAACTCCCTACAAGTGTTTGTTAATCGATGTCTCCGAAGAATATCCGGAACTCTGGAGACAAACAAATCAGCGGCCAGTCCATATTGATATATTGAACCGCAAATGGCGCTGGATTGGTCACACGCTGCGCAGGCCTTCAGATGACACAGCTAAAATTGCCATTGACTGGAACCCACAGGGTAGGTCACGAAGAGTAGGCAGACCGTTGCACACATGGCGTCGGCAACTGAACATCGAAGTCAGCCGTAGTGATCTAAGCTGGAGAGAAGTAAAACAAATATCATCAAACCGAATGGAATGGATTCGTTGTGGCCCTTTGTTCCCAATAGGAACCACAGGACATAATATATATATATAATACGTCCGATTGCAAACTAATGTACGAATGAATCGTAAACATTCAAAATTGTATTGGAAAAAAGTATAACAAACATGATTGGTCTTGTAATGTTGCCTTTATAATAAAATTTATTTTGGCCTCTTTATTATAATCGTTACATGATGCCAGAAGATCGTAAAAAATCTTCTAGAAAATATTTTCTTTTATAAAACTTAATGTTGTCAAGTTCGCGTGAACTAGATTTTTAAGCCGAATTGATTAAAACTATTTTATCTGATAACCCTTTTAAAGGCTTCATTCATTTTCATGCCATTTAATAGAAGTTCCTATGTAGAAATTCTATAAAGCATTACGCGGCAGTACTCCTTATAGGTCGTTCATAGGCAAATAGAGAAATTTTATTTGTGTGCATGTGTGGGTAAAAAAATAAAATATCCGCAACACACCTGCTTCGTTGAAATGCTGTCAAGCAACTGAATAAAATATTTGTATTTTTATGCTCTATTGTTTACAATCGGGTTTTGCACGTGTAAATTGACGAAAATCTTCGTAACCTTAACAATAAGAACGCGCACCACTGTTATAGACCTTCAACGGAAGATCTTCTAATATGCCTTCATAAGTAGACCTTCTATCAGCCCTCTAACACAAACGAGTATAACCTTGGCTACCAATTACACGCCTTGTAAAATTGAAACGAGTTTGCAATGCGGCTTTGTGTCCTTGTGTCTGCAAGATAAGGCCTTTAGGAAGGCTGCATATTTTTCCGGCTACACAGTGCTTTATAGTGTTTTCACACTGAGTGGTTTTAATGCAAAAGTTGGTTTTATCGTTAAAACCATTAGTAAAACCTGGTTTTACCATACAAAATTATTATGTTAAAACCATCTTAAAACATTTTTTGAATTGGTTTTAAGTAGGTTTTATGAAATACAACCTTGTTTTCTATGTACTAAATACAGTGCTACCAACATGAAAATGTTGAAAACAGCTGATAAAAGAAAACAAAAAAATATAAAAACGAATAAAGCCGTTGGCAAAGAGTAAACCTTAAACAAATTAAATAATGAAAGCAACAGCAACAATAAAAAAATACAAGAGAAAAATAAGCTTTTGAACAGAACACAACAAAAAGGTTTTATTGAAATGTGGGAGGTAAAAATAGAGTTTGACCAATAAATGTTAAAACCAGATTTATGAAAACTTATAGTGTGAACGCAAAATCAGCTAATTATGGTTTTAACGTTAAAACCTGGTTTTAACTTTAGGTGTGAAAACACTATTAGATACGTTTTTGGAAATGATTCGGTATCTCGGGAACTATTGCAGATATTGTGACGAAACATCACATGGTTGGAGTTGAATTAAAGTGCGTACTGTAACGTTATTTACCGTGTGATAGTAAAAAAAGCTTTGTTTGTGTTTAAATAACATATAGGGTTATACAAATATGGAGCTTTTTTGCAGAGCGGTGCTTTGCAAAATGAGCAAAATTAAAAAAAATTAATAAATAAATAAACCTAAATATCGCTTACACTTGTAAGCGTATTTTTGTAGATCTTATCAAGGACTATTTATATTTTTCAGCTCATTATTTCAGCTCATTCAAATCCTAAGTGGATTTTTGGCGATTTTTTTAAAAAAATTATACCAGAGTTGACCAACTTTGAGGGGCTTTGCACTGGTCCCCATTAGCGCTAGGAAGCACAGCAACTGCAACTTGAAGACACCTCAGCTCAAACCGTGTGAAATTTCGTAGCAATATCTCCAAAAGTTCCCGAGATACCGAATTATTTACCAAAAAACGTTTCTAAACCACTGTGCGCTGGGATGTTATTAAACAAGTAGAAAAATAAAGAAAATGGTGCATAGGTGAAGCGAAGACATTAGTCCAAAAATATCTATATATTCAGACAGGGAGTATAATTAAAAAACAAGGAGACCTAGAAAAAAAAAATTCGCACAAATAGTTATTGCTACTAGCTAACTTTTTTATAAAAAAAAAGGTTGAAGTGGTAAAAAGTTTAATGTCAAAATATATTAAACCAATATACATAGATACACAGAAAAAAAAAAAACTGATATCAACCGAATTTGTTGCCAATCGAATAATTCTACCTAAGTGACCGAATTTTACAGTTGTGGCTACAAAATTTTGAAAGGGGTAATAAAAGTTTGGTTATTTTTACCGAAATTCTTCTTTGTCAACTGACTTTCTGTTGATAGAACCGAAAAATTCTATGTGTGCAACCGAATCGTTCGATTGGCAACAAATTCGGTTGCTATCACGAATCTGTTTTCTCTGTGTAGATGTATGAGTTCAGTGGCATCCAAACATGGGTATTTCAGAATCTTATTACAAACATAACATTTCAAAAGTTTAATAGTTTGTGTAGTTAACTCATGCAAACTGGATACATATTATAGTTTATTTTATTTGTGTATGATAATAATTTAAAGGCAGACAAACATATAATTTAATTGTTATAGTTGCTCAAATCTGAAACATGAAGCCGTAAATAATAGAAAACTAATTTAACAATAATTCTGAGAAATACAAGTCTATAAGTATTAACTAAAGCTTAATAAAACCATATAAAGAAATACAAACTCCTAAAAGTATTAAATTACAATGTATGCATATAATGTTAATAGCCAGGGCTGAGATTTCCATGCACTAAAAAAGCGAAAATATGCGCCATAAATCGAAAAATATGCTTAACAATATGCAGAAATGAGCACTAAAAACTTAAATAGCATAATTTTAAAAACACAAAATATTTGAAATTTTTATACAAGTTTAGGAAAATAAAAAAAACATCATTAATAACATTGTGCTACACCAAAAATACAACAATTCAGTTTTATTTGAGTCCATAGAGTTCGGAAATACTTACGGCCGTAACTGTAACGAAAAATTAGCGACTGCGTATACATGGCACCCAACGATCTGCTAACTAGCAAATAGATTAGGCTTAGCAGAGAGTTAGCAAAGAGTTTATTTCTAATGAACTAGCTGAACTCGGTTCGCGTTGCTGGCCCTTAGAAAACATATTTTGTATATTGCATCTCGATTTTAATATACAGTGTCGTACAAAACTAAAGTACGGACCTGATCGAACTTCGCACCCGTAACAATTATTATCTGTGGTCATGTGACAAAGTTGTAGCAGATATCTACAAGTACAGTGCCATGCTATGCCCTTAAAAAAAGAAACGAATATAGTTAAAGCAAATGAGACATTATATTTATGAATTAATTTTAAGGCCAGGGGATACAAAGATTCCTTTTTTAATTTTTTTTATCTTCGCCTTCAAATCTGCCACCGATGATTGTTGCCACAATTAAATTTGTTGATAATTTTGGCGCGTTTAAGTTGCGGAGAAGCATTATCGGTCATCCAATGTTAATACATGTAGTTGGTGTCATTCCAGCTGCTTCCAATAAATTCACAAACTCAGTAGGATAATTGACGGCTTGTTGTTCGTTCATTACTGTGTCAATCGATTTGTAGTTCATTCTTTCGCCAGGCAGAATTTGCTCATTGAGCTTGTTGACATCAGCCAATCCGAATTTGAATAGTTGGTTGTAAGACTTGGGAATATTTTGTCGACAATGGCTTGAATATTGATTTGCATTTGGCAGAAGTTCGGCGGGAACAAAATCTCATTTGTATCGAGATCAATTAGAGTTTTTCCATTTCCGATGTCCAACAATTTTTTGAAGAGTGTTTCGGCAGAGAGATCTTGCAGCACAAGCATAATCGCTGATAGCGTTCGGCTTCCATAGCTTTATTTCCAGTGAAATGAATTTGAAAGAACTTCCCATCATCATTGGGAAGCGGGAGCAACTATCCAATTCTGTGGTAGATTTGCCCTTTAACTTTAATGGTGGGGCTATTAGTTGCCCTGAAGGAAGTCATTTGAAATCATGAGCTCTATTTTCGAATATTTTGAAGGAAGTGCTTGGGAATCGGAGCAGCACCAGAAATGTAACTTAGAAGTAGCACTCAATAATTGGTGGCAGAACTACTTTACCGTTCGAACAGCACAGTCCCGAAAGATTCCTTAAGGAAATGTATGCAAGGTTAGTTCATTGCGGCAATCAGTACGTTCTTTTGATTCCTGTTGTCATCATGATGACTTGGCGCAATGAACTAACCTTGCATACATTTCCCTAAGGAATCCTTCGGGACTGTGCTGTTCGAACGGTAAAGTAGTTCTGCCATCAATTATTGAGTGCTACTTCTAAGTTAAATTTCTGGTGCTGCTCCGATTCCCAAGCACTTCCTTCAAAACATTCGAAAATAGAGCTCATGATTTCAATGAAATGAAATTCTGCCAACTTTAAATAAATTATTACTTTTGATTTGCTGTTGGGGTGTCTCTGCAGCTCTCGATGAAGATTCACTGCGACGCATTTGTTGAAGCCGTGTTACGCGTTGTCTTTCCGTTTCTGCGGCTCTAGACGTAGATGCCCTTTCTCGATTTTCTTCAAGACGTGATTCGCTTTTTCTTTCTGTTTCCGCGTCTCTAGACGTAGATGCCCTTTCCCGATTTTTCTGAAGACGTGATTCGCGTTCCGCAGCAGTTTGAGCTACTTTTCTTTATCTGATAATCCGTGATTTGGTTGTGCTTTTACCAATGCCTGTTTTTTTTTTGGTGGCGCTTTTGTAAATTTTCCCTTAAAATAATTTGAAAACAATTTTGTTCTTGCAAAAAATTCCAAAACACTTGTTACTTACTAAGTTGATTTAACCTATAGCTTTTTAACTGATCAAAACAAAACTGCAATTAACGCAAAGCAAATTAACGCAAATAAAAACAAATTTTATTTGAACAAAATCGTTATTTGTATGAGTTCACCTTTATTTTTTATTAAAAGTGGAATGCGGAGAGTTATTCAAAATATTTTTACGAAATAGATTTCAGATGGAAATTTCTTATTCATGCCCCTAATATGCAAGAGTAAACAAAATTGTTTATCATAGATTGATAATATAAAAGAACATTTATAGTATAATGTTGTACCTTATTAAATACACTTTTTTTTCCAAAATTCTTTTGTGTGACAACAATCACTGACCTTGAAAGCATTTTATGTCATTAGCTAGGCCATACAGAAGATACCCTGAAAATTTCATCCAAATCGATCCAGCCGTTTTTGAGTCCATACGGAACATATTTACACACATCCATTTTTATATATAGATAGATTTCAATTATATAAAATTGATTGATTTGATTAACATTTTTTTGAAATTGAATTTTTTGAAATTTACAATTACTTGTTGAAATAAAATTTTAATTGAAAATTATTTCAAGAAAATGTATATATATATTAGACTTTATTTAATTAATAATATCATTTTGACGATTGAAGCACATTCAAATAAATTTTTAATTCATATATGTAATCAATTTCCTAATTAATTAAACTACCATTTAAAAAAAAAAATTTTAAAATTTTAAATTTGCAAAATCCATTTTTACTGTTGACTGTTTGGTGCACTAAACCAATATAAATATCGCTGTATGCATACAGCTTGTATTTATAGTAAAACTGTGAACAAAATTTCCAAAAAAAACTTGAAATGAATGCGCATGTCCAAAAATTAGGTGACTTTTTCGTTGACAAAGCAATACTTAAGCACATAAGCACAAGACAGTTGTTGTTGATTAAAATTCTTGTTTTCTTAGGCATGCGCAGTAATGACTAAAATTCTACTATTTAAAAGGAACGCAAGTGTGTGTATCTGCAGACATTTTACGGGTGTGCATCAGCTATTTATACTAAAACATTAAACCGCAGCGCATGGGAATTTTTGTACTAAAGTGATGAACGAAAATATCTACAAGTTTATTCAGTTAGGTGTAAAATCTATTAAATACTACACAGTGGCTAGAGAACTTTTTATGTTTGTAAGTTCTGTAACTTGTGAATCGTTTGAGGTATCTTAATGAAATTTCGCATTTTTAGAGCTGAGGTGTTTTAGAGTTGACTGACGTAAGCAGTGTGAATGTTGGTACTTCTGGGAGGTTGTGGGTGGATCTACAAAGTAAAGACCGTGTAAGCCCAAAAATGTTAAAAATTTTGCAATTTTTTGCAAAATTGTAAAGTATTTTAATTTATGTATATGGGGCATTTCACGTCAAGTGAACCAACTTTTGAAATCGATGTCTTCCGATCGGGATGAAATTTGCACCAATGTTAGCTCTATTGGATAGTAATTCGGACACAATTTTTCAACAAGATCGGTCAAGAACTCTCTGAGTTATAGGAGGTCAAAATTTGACATTTTGGCCAAACAGGTGTTTTTTCTTATCCATATAACTTATTACCTATTGTTCTTAGCAAAATGTGACCCAAATAGTTTAGATAGCTATTTATGCAATCTTTGGAAAAAAAAATTAAAAAAAATTAATAAAATATTTTTGACTTTTTTTTTAAAAAATCAAAAACATTTTTGACTTTTTTTTCAAAATGGGCCCTTTTTATTTTTTTTTTTTTTAAGAAAGCTTAGGTCTTTTCCTAAGCGACCTATATGGTCGCTTAGTGGGATGCGAGTGGGATATCTATCAAAAAAAATATTTTGTAACTCAAGATATAAAATTTTTGACTTTTTTTTGCAAAATCAAAAACTTTGTTGACTTTTTTTAAAAAAATTGACCCATTTTTTAATTTTTTTTTTTTTGCTCAGAAGAATGCGTATGTGTTTTCCTTTAACACCTTTTTTGTCGCTTAGTGGGATGCGAGTGGGATATCTATCAAAAAAATGTTTTGTAACTCAAGACATACAATTTTTTACTTTTTTTTTGCAAAATCAAAAACTTTTTTGACTTTTTTTTCCAAAATGGACCCATTTTTTAATTTTTTTTTTGCTCAGAAGAAAGCTTAGGTCTTTTCCTTTCAAATCTTTTTGGTCGCTTAGTGGGATGCGAGTGGGATATCTATCAAAATAGATATTTTGTAACTCAAGACAAAGGTTTTTAAATTTTTAGCATATGCACTATTTTGATTTTTTTCGTATTTGTGCATAAACCTTAAAAATTAAACTTACGCAGAGAAACTAGACACATTAGCCTTTCCGATGGTATGTTACATACCTAACTAGAATTTCATAGCCTCGATACTGTAATACCCATAATATGTTAACCTCAGGAATAAAAATAAATTTTTATACCCTACACCACCATAGTGGCGAGGGTATATTGGATTTGTGGTATATTGGATTTTGCACAAAAATATTAGTCTAGCCAACCTTAAAGTATACCGATCGACTCAGAATCGCTTTCTGAGTCGACTAAACGATGTCCGTCCGTCCGTCTGGCTGGCTGGTTGTCCATGTAAACCTTGTGCGCAGAGTACAGGTCGCAATTTTGAAGATATTTCGATAAAATTTGGAACATATAATTTGCTCGGACCAAGCCTGTTGAAACTGGCTGAAATCGGTCCATTATTTTACCTAGCCCCCATACAAATGTCCTCCCGAAAGTGGACTTTATCGGTCACAAATGTTCAATTTATATAGGTATCTACACAAGTTTTTCTCCAAATAAGTTTTATATATACGGAATTCATGTCACCAAATTTTATTATGATCCGTCCATAATTAGTCATAGCTCCCATGTAAGGCCTGCTTCCGATAATCAGTTTAACGAGCATAAATCTCCTAAAAATGTTGGTATACACATAAAATGCAACATAAATAAATTTTATATAGACATTAATCACACCACCCAATTTCATGGTGATCGGTCCATAATTTGACATAGCTCCCATATAAGGTCCACTTCCAAAAATCAATCACGAATATAAATTATTGCGCTGAAAACTACCTATAGGATTAACTAAAAAAGCCGCAAGATACAAAACTCAGACAAATTTTGGGGGTGGAAAATTAATAGCGGTCGGCCTCACATTGCACCCCTCCAGTGGCTGTTATCGGTCAGTTGTGGTGGTTTTTATTTTTAAGGTTTTAGAAACACTTACACACAAATATGAAAAAAATCAATTTAAAAACCTTTGTCTTGAGTTACAAAATATTTATTTTGATAGATATCCCACTCGCATCCCACTAAGCGACAAAAAAGATTTTAAACGAAAAGATCTAAGCTTTTTTTTGAGAAAAAAAAAATAAATAAAAAAGGGTCCATTTTGGAAAAAAAAGTCAAAAAAATGTTTGATTTTGCAAAAAAAAAGTAAAAAATTGTATGTCTTGAGTTACAAAACATTTTTTTGATAGATATCCCACTCGCATCCCACTAAGCGACAAAAAAGGTGTTAAAGGAAAACTCATAAGCTTTCTTCTGAGCAAAAAAAAAAATTAAAAAATGTGTCCATTTTTTTAAAAAAAGTCAACAAAGTTTCTGATTTTACAAAAAAAAGTCAAAAATGTTATATCTTGAGTTACAAAATATTTTTTTGATAGATATCCCACTCGCATCCCACTAAGCGACCATATAGGTCGCTTAGGAAAAGACCTAAGCTTTCTTAAAAAAATAAAAAAAAAAATAAAAAGGGCCCATTTTGAAAAAAAAGTCAAAAATGTTTTTGATTTTTAAAAAAAAAGTCAAAAATATTTTATTAATTTTTTTTAATTTTTTTTTTCCAAAGATTGCATAAATAGCTATTTAAACTATTTGGGACACATTTTGCTAAGAACAATAGGTAATAAGTTATATGGATTAGAAAAAACACCTGTTTGGCCAAAATGTCAAATTTTGACCTCCTATAACTCAGAGAGTTCTTGACCGATCTTGTTGAAAAATTGTGTCCGAATTACTATCCAATAGAACTAACATTGGTGCAAATTTCATCCCGATCGGAAGACATCGATTTCAAAAGTTGGTTCACTTGACGTGAAATGCCCCATATATGTATCAATATAAACCTAAACCAATATGTAAAAACTTTTTTTCCAAAATCTTTATCCGCCTAGTTGTGAAAAATAATCAAATTCAAAATTATGATATGATTATGCTTTTCATTTAAATTTTTCACCAAGATTTAAAAAACAAATTGCAATACATATTAATAAGAACTGGCTTCAAAAATTACTTATAATAAATTTTTAAATTGTTATAAACGTCAGGCAATTGTTGAATATAATGATCTTTTTATACCCTCCACCACCACAAGTGGTGAATAAGTTTGTCATGCCGCATGTAACATTCAGATATATTCATCTGAGGCCAAACAGAGTATATATATATTATTGATCCTTATGAAATTCTAAGTCGATTGAGCCATGCCCATCTAACATCCAACATACACAAACAAACTTACAGTAAAATGTTTACTATTGTCCTAAGCTGTTTGGTATTGAAAATCAGCAAAATCTTTATAGTAGAACCAAAGTTAAAAATCAAATTGATAATTTTCAAATATTTTTTGTTATTTGTAATATACTGCAGATACCATATAATTTCACACTCGTTACTTTTACGATAAAAGGACTAACTCTGTTGAAAATTATAAAAATAGGTCCATGATTTCTCCTATCCACCATACAAATTTCCTCCCGAAATATTGAGCTATGGTCTATAAAAGTCCTACAGAATTGCAGTATCCATACAAAATTCAGCAAAGATAATTTTCGTGCTAAAAGAAATCACACGGCTAATTTTGATGTGGATCGGCCTATATTTGACTATAAACGCCATATAAAAATCACTTAAACACGCATAAATATCTTATAAATATCGATATTGAGTTGAAATTCGACAAAATAATCCCCACATATAGAAAAGTCGCAGCAACGCATTTTATGAACATCGGTTAATAATTGTTTATAGCTCTCATATAAGGACCACTTTCGAAAAACACATTAACCAGCATAAATATCTAAAAAATATCAATATCAAAACAAAATTTTACACAGATTCGTAATTTATATTTAGACTCATAGTATAGGTTTTTGTGAACAACGGTCCATATTTGACTATAGCTTCCATATAAGGTCCACTTCCGAAAATCAGTTAAGCACTCATAAATCTCCTATAAATATGTACCTTTATCATGCTAAAATTTCACAATTGATTTTGGGTTACTGACAACAAACATGCATTTGCATCAAAATCTCAGCTCAGCTAAATTGTTCAAGTAGAACAATTTCAATATTTGTAACATAGAAATGTGTAACACAAAGTCTAGTTTGTAATTTATAAAGCTGCACAGTTTACTTATTTTGCATGAATATTTAGGTAGAGTGTTCTACGTTAGTAGAGATACGTTTTATTTTGGAGAACATTTTTATAAAAATTCTCTGTATATACATAACTAATTGGTACATTCAAACTAATTAGCATAAAATCACTAGGGAGATCTCCAAATGATCATATATAGAAGAAAATTGAATTGCTTAACATAAGATTATATCAAATCTATCCAAGATAATGCTTCACGTACTGTTGAGAATGCTGTAAACAATGGTATTGGAATAGGTCTAAGGGCTTACAGGATTGAATAAATTGTGAACACATGTTGTACAGAGTGTCCAAAAAACCGGTTTCCGGTTTTATAGAAAACAGTGTTTTACAAAAAAAGCCGGTTTCGGTTTTCTCATTCTAAAAAAACCGGTTTCGATTTTGTCATTCTAAAAACCGGTTAAACGGTTTTATATTAATTATTTTTAAAATGAAAAATGACAATTTAATCTTTAAATTAGAAATTTCTAATATTGAAAAATTGTACCGTTGACCTTCACGGTTTAAGGTTTTTTGACATACCTGCGAATAGATTAAGGGTATCCTACGAAGACAAAAACTCATATACAAGTAAATATGGATATTGTTACGTTTTGAACTTTTAAAAACGGGGTTTATTTCCTTTAAATAAACCGGATACTTTTGATCGCAGAAATGCACACACACACCCTACAACTTAGAAGCTCAAATGAACACGACAGTTGATGTTAAGTCCAACAGCGCTAATCATAAACTCACTGACTACAGCAACCGCAGTCACAATTTATACACACTGCCATCTTCATGTGAGTAGCCTTGATTGTTCTTAACGATCAAGAAACGTATGTTCGAATTCTAGAGCTTTCTATGTTATTGTATGCAGCTTACACATATAGTGTTGCCACACTTAAAAAAATGCTTATCAACGGCATGCTATCAACATTGTTGATAAGTAGAAGCTTCTACTGATGGACGTGTTTATAAACATGATGAATGTTTACAGGCAGTCGTTAAATTCAAATCGTTTTTTGCAAATTCGTAACAATATATTTTAAGTAAAAATGAGCTTTTATTTAAATACTTCTCAAAATATATTAATTTCTTTAATTTAAATTGCAAAAGTAATTTTTTAATGGCTAAATTTTTACAGAAACTGAAAAATATTCATTTTTCCCCCTTGTAAATGCACCACAAAACTTCAGTGGGCTTCCGGCACGCCTTAACCCCAACCGATTTACTTAAACAATTTTTCAAGATGATTTTTTTACCAATGTTCACTAAACTGGTGGGTGAGAATGGCAAAAATCTGACTTTCATTTATTAAGGGCCACCCTAGTATGTATATCTTGTAATTATTTAAAAAAATATTGTAATTATTTTATTCTTTAAAAATATACAGTTTATTTTTGTAGCGGTATAATAAAATTACAGTTAATTAACTAAAATATTTAAATTGCTTAAATATTATCCATTTATGCATATATAAAAACTAATTACCATTGATTTATTACTAAAAATAACATTTTGTTAAAAATTTAATTTTAAATAAAATAATAAACCCTAAAATGAACTTAAATAAATTTCAAGATTATCCTGCATGCATGTGCGAAAGTATAAATTTTAAACAAAATTAGAAATTTGTACTAAAAAAAAGTAGGGAAGAGTACAAGTACCTGAGAAATAAAAGAACTAAATCAAATGTTAGTGCCAAGAAAAGATTTACTGCCATTTGGCAAACACTCCCCCAAACGTAATATTTTCTATATTTTATTTTTCATTTGTTTTTTTTTTAGATTTTCTAAAGGAAAAATGTATTTTAAGAATAAAAGTACACATGTAAGTGAGTGTGTGTATAATGCCAGCTTGATAATTCTTTTATGTTTTTAACTTTTGTCTCCTGTACAACTTTTTTATTTTGGCAGTTTTTTTTGTTCGATTTAATGCAAAAGCTGTCTGTAGTAAAAACTAGAGAAAAAAGGTGATAAAGAAAAGATAATGTTGCAGGGTAGAGTAACGTATGACATGCTATAACTTGACTAAAATATGTTACCTGTACTTTTTTTCTATTTTTTTTTGTTTGCTTAAATACACTCCTGCACACAGATACAAATAAATATTTTCATGAACACATGCTGTTACTAACTACCCAGCAGTTAAGCAAGTAGTCAATTTATCCCTTATACTTAGACTGCAATCGTCACAAATGACTTATTACTTGGCTGACTCCAATTTATATATTTTGGTCATTTGACACGTATGTGCTCTTTGTAGTGCAGAGATAAGACAATTGATTACTTTATACATCCCAGATAATCTAGCGTGAAGACAATTGTCTCTTAAGTGTCTGTAAGTAATCTGGAGTGTAGTCACTTTAAACTTTTTGTGAGTAAATCGTTCAAACTGGTTTTATTCAAATTGTGTTGACATAATTCTTATACAGTTTATCTTTATTTGTACTTAAGTATTCTGATATCCCTTGTAACATAGCATGAAGTCAATTATAGTGTATCTTAGTAACCTATAGTGAAGTCACTTTAAACGTTTATTTTGTACTGCACTTTAGAAAGTAGTTATTTTACACACCAGAATCAATCCATTGGAGAGTTGTCGAAAAAAGGTTTGATTACAAGCAATCGTTTATTGGACTGCCTATGATATGTCTTTTTAGCTGACTATTTGAGGTCAACTAGCACCCGTACATGTTAAAATAACTAGTTATGTAGCTGATCAAGTTACCAGTTAGGTAGCTAGTAAGGTAACTGACGCTATTTAACCAGTATGTGAATCCAATACGTTGACTACTTTGGATCAGCTAATAGACAACAGGAGCATTGCAATACGGCCTTCAGGCTTAACGCCTGCAATGCATGGAATTACAGATCCTATGGACATGCTTGCATAATAGGAAGTATACGCAATCTTCCTGATCATATTGATTACTGCACTCCCAAGCCCTTCCTCCTGAGGAACTTCGGTTTCTCAATCCCATCCAATATGGAAGCTGTCGATGGTCTCCCTGCTGATGAGATGAGGCTATCCATCTATACGAATGGGTCTAAAAAGGGGGATAGAGTGGGCGGTGGTGTATACATCCCTGAATTTGGAGTAAGAATGTCTTTTAGACTTCCAGATGGATGCAGCATTCTTCAGGCCGAAGTATCGGCTATTAAAAGAGCGGCCAACTGGCTCAGATATTACAGTGTATCTGGTAGGGATATCCGTATATATACTGACAGTAAAGCCGCAATTAAGTCCCTCATAGGTGTTTATACAACATCAAGTATGGTCCAGGAATGCCGGGCATCCTTAAATGAGATGGCGTGACATTCGACAGTTGTACTCACATGGGTACGTGGACACAGGGACAATGAAGGCAATTGTATTGCCGATCACTTGGCAGGATTAGCAGCCCTTCTGTCGGAAGACAATATAGACTCCCTCTGCGGAATTCCGCTGTCAACTTGCAAGAAAGGTATACATGACATATATTAAGAACTTGCCCAAACGAGGTGGGGTAATGAGTCCACCTGTACTATCACGAGAATGATATGGCCTGCGCTGGACTGCACATGCACGTCATATCTACTTCGACTACAATGAATACGACTAAGCAATATGGTGGGGATGATCACCGGACATTGCACTTTCGGTCCCCATGCTGCAAGACTTGGGTTACCTTATAACGACTTCTGTAGAAGTTGTCAGAATGAGGAAGAGGAAGAAACTATTCTACACTTCTTTTGTAATTGTCCGGCACTTGGTGATCTACGGGCCAGACTTTTAGGTGAGAGATCCCTTGGTATCCTCTCCGGGCTATCAGTGAAGGAATTAAGGTGCATAGACGCCTTTATTAGGGAAAGCAGGTGGATGATAAGACCGGACTTGCAAATTGCACCTCATGACGACCCGACAACTGTCCCATGATAGTCTGCGTTACTTGACTCTCAACACCTAATCCTCTTACTCCTCCAATTTCTCCTTTTTCCTCTTCCTTAATAAATCTATAGAATTCCTTTCCTCTCTGTGTTTTTCATCTTCTTTCAGGTACCACAAAGAGAACGTTTATTGGACCCAAGTGAGCTGTACAAACGAAGATTTTGGACGGCTGCCTGATAACCTAACCTAATAGACAGTCTCATTGTAGTCAAACAGGGTCAATTGACCCCCTGCTTAGGACATGCACGTGTTAAAATAACTATTCACATAGGCTTTGAACTAACCCTAAATTATGGGTAAAATCACTGCTGGGTTGTAGTAACCATATGAATAAATATCATGGTGTAAGTGTACATGTGTTATGCCACAATTACTACGAGGGTGGTCTGCTGTATTTCTAAAAGCCCCTGTGACATTTCTTTTTTTATATTTTCAATTGTTGTTCTTCCATACATACTATATTGTATTCCCTGTTATTGTTGTATCCTTAACTCAAAGCATTTTTTAGTTGACCCCAGTTTATATATTTTAGATTTGTTTTATGGCGTGTATGACTGTTGGTTGGTGCATGTAAACGTATGTTGGCACAAAGGACACGTATTTCACTAGTTTTTCCAAACATTTTCATACATAATGAACTAGAAAGTGCAAAAGTTTAAATGTACGAGCATAAAATATACTTTATTTGAGAATCACCATTTTTGTACTTTGTTTTTTGGATTCTTTTTTATTTACTACTGCCAGCCATTATATGAGAATTTCTTTATTATAAGAGTTAGCTTTACTTAAAGGATTTGAATCTTTCATTAATTCTTGAATCATTAGTCAGAACTATATTTGGTAGGGGTAAATTTGTTTAATTTTCGTAGAATATTTTAATCCTTAAATGTC
Source organism: Calliphora vomitoria (assembly GCA_942486065.2). Taxonomy (NCBI): domain Eukaryota; kingdom Metazoa; phylum Arthropoda; class Insecta; order Diptera; family Calliphoridae; genus Calliphora; species Calliphora vomitoria. The sequence continues at coordinate 90,810,528 of OW818029.2, forward strand.
CTTTCTGAAAGGAATTTTCTTGATTTTCTCGAGGAGATAAAGGGTTAAGATCTTCAACAAAAATGATCCCCATAAAACTCCTCAATATAACTTTGATAATAAGAATTCTCTCAGACATTAACTTACAACAATTTTTTTTCAGTTAGTAACTACTCTTGCAATTCAGCAAACTCTTAGTAACCTAGACGTTGAAGAATATATCAACGACAGGTTAGTAACCATGTTGAAATTAAGAATAATTATAGCAAATCTCTGTAAGTCCAAGTAAGTTGGAAGAGGCACACATCAGGGCTGTGTAATCTCTCAACTACTATGGCTTATCGTTATTAACTCGATTTTCATTGATCTAGACAGAAAAGAGATAAAGGTTGTCGCTTATGCGGACGATTTGGTGATATTCGTATCAGGATTGCTTCCGGATGTGATCAGTGATATTAAGTCTACTACTTTAGGGTTGCTCGACAAATGGGCCACGGCAAGTGTTCTTGGGGTGAATCCATGCAAAACAGAACTTTTCACGACAAAGCTTCAAACTTCTTCAAACTAAATTATCATGGAAACTGAATACTCAACATAGAGTTAAGAAGGTAATGGTGGCCTAAGTAATACAACTGTCGTAAGATGTTTGGTAGAAAATGGAGACTTAGTCCCAGCATAGTTAAATGGATGTATAAGGTTATATTACGTCCAATTCTTACTTATGGATCTCATGTATGGTGGTGTGCAACTAGAAGGAAATATGTCGTAGACCAACTATATAAAGTCCAGAGATCAGCCTGCATTGGTATAACTGGTGCACTAAGACCTAGTCCGTCAAAGACACTGAACACTATACTGCACCTTCACACAATGGCCACCACTGCCTGCAGCGCAGCGAAGCTTCACGCATCTGATTGTTGGAGACCGACAACATATGGGCACGCGGGGATTCTGGGCCTACTGCCATCGATCGTTTCCCAACCTTCTAACTATACTACTCCATACACAGATTTCGATAGGGTGTTCAAGGTCTCAATTCCCTCCAGGAGTGAATGGGATAGGTGTACAATACGCTCATAATATTCCCGGGAATATAGGTATTTTTGTCGACAGTCAGGCGGCACTTCTTTCACTAAAGGCCTACACAACTTCATCTTCATTAGTCAGGCAATGTAAGAATTCTCTGTCAAGGCTAGATCGTCTATCTGACATTACTTTGGTTTGGGTCCCTGCGCATAGAGACCAGAATGGAATCTGCTTTAGATATCTCCAATGCGGTTTCAGTAGCAATTCCACTGGGGACTATTAACGGTATCATCTTCAGACAATTTCTTACAAAGGCTGAGAATAGATGGCATAATTTACAAATGTAGGGTAGCCAAGTTGATGTAGCCATCTTTTACCGAAAAACTTACTATGCAACTGATAACCAGGAATAGAAGGGATATATGAAGGTTGCTATGCCATTAGATTAAGGTTACTTTTGCAAACTACATGGCATGTTTTCTAATAAATATTTAATTAATAAGTTTTTATTTAATTAATTATTTTTATTTAATATATAAAATATTGATCTGTTATAACACATATGTATATAAATAATTTATCATATTTTAATATTATAAGATTTCTAGGAAATCCGACTTCTTCAACATATTAAATTCATTCATAACACTGATTTTGAATGTGTGTGTTTAGTGTAATCATATTTTTTTTTATTTTTTTTTATTTTTTCATCACCATGTAAGTTAATATACCTATGTATATTATTGTTATTGTCGCTACCAGTACAAATAAATAGTATGTACTCGCATCGTATTTTATTGTAAAAACAAATTTTTCCCTTTAGTGCTTATAATACGACTAATGTTCATTGAATGTAACCAACTGTATGTATTCGAAATGTTCCCCCGGTGCAAAAATAAAATAGCGTAAAAATGTTATAATGTTTTTCACTTGATTTATTATTTAACTGCTAAACAAAGAATAGAAAAACGCCATACATACACACATCCATACATACATACAGTTAAGCAAAACAAAAAAAGGGAAACGGAAACGTGCTTAATCATATTAGAGTGCTACTTGCTGCTCGTATTTCAGTTGTAACGTAAACATATTTCCTCATATACTTAGCAAGTGTGTTTGTACAATATGTACGATGTATATATGTATGAATGTATGTTTTTGCAACTTTACTAATATTAATGTGTTAGAAAAAGAAGTACAATAAAAACTAATACACATATACATAGGGATCTACTCAACATACACTGCGTGTCACAACTGTAAACGCAGTATTGGTACATTTCTCTACTCTCAAATGCGCATTTTATAAGCCAAGTCTATATCGTTTGTGGTTCATATTTTATAGCCCTCTAAATTTTGGACATCTCGGAAATTTTTGTGAAAAACCAGCAATGTTCAAGATAGAATACCTTTGGAATGCGTCATTTGATATTAAATCAGTTTTGTCTCTATAAATATATTAGCAAAATGACCTTCAAAACAGAAAATATATTTTAATTTAATTATAACCTTCACCTTCGTGAGAAGGGTACAGGTATATAAGTTTGTCATTCTGTTTGTAATTTCCACAATATAATCTTCCGACCCTATAAAGTATATATATCCTGGATCCTTTTAGATAGCAGAGTCAATTAAGCTATGTCCTTCTACCTGTCTGTCTGTCTGTCTGTGTGTCTGTCTGTCTATCTGTCTGCTTTCAAGAAGTGTGTTGGTGACATTGCGTTTTTATACCCTCCACCACAAGAAGTGGTGAAAGAGGGTATATATAAGTTTGTCATTCCGTGTGTAATATTAAGAAATATTCATCTGAGACCCAACAAAGTATATATATTATTGATCCATATGAAATTCTAAGTCGATTGAACAATGTCCGTCTGTCTGTCTGTGTAAAACACTCTCACGTCCAAAATACATAAAAAAATTAATTAAATGTACACAAAAATGTTTATAATTTTTCTATGCACTTTGGTATTGAAAATCAGCAAAATCGAATCAGTAGAACCAGGGTTATGGATCAAAATGTAAGACAACCTCCAAAAGTTTTGATAATTTTCACATGATTTTTGTGACTTTGGGTAAATTCATTACAGAGAATGCCATGAAATTTTGCACTCATTATTTATATAATAAAAGGACAAATTCTGTTGGAAATAGAAAGAATCGGTCCATAATTTCTCGCAGCTCATATACAAATTTCTTTCCGGAATATGGTGCTATGGTATATAAATGCCTACAGAATCGCAGTATCCATACAAAATTCAGCAAAAATAAGTTTCGTGCTAAAAGAAATCACAAGACTGAATTTTTCGTGGATCGGTCCATATTTGATCATAGCCCCCATATAAAGTTCACTTCTTAAAATCACTTAAACATTCATAAATACCTTATAAATATCGCTATTGAGTTGAAATTCGACACAAATAATCTCCATATATACAAAAGTCGCTGCACCGAATTCTATGAAGATCGGTTCATATTTGTTTATAGCTCTCATATAAGGACCTCATCCGAACAACACATTAACCTGCATAAATATCTAAAAAATATCAATATCAAACCAAAATTTTACACAGATCCGTAATTTATATATGGAAGTCATACTTCAGGATTTTGTGAATATCGGTCAATATTTGACCGTAACTCCAATTTAAGGTCCATTTCCGAAAATCAGTTAAGTACTCACAAATCTCTTATAAATATCTTAATAATGCTAAAATTCGACATACATAAAACTCATATACATAGCAACAACTGTACCAAATTTTATGAAGTTTGGCCCATAATTGGTCATAGCTCCCATATAAGGACCACTTCCGAAAAACACATTAACCTGTATAAATATCTAAAACATATCGATATCAAAATAAAATTATACACAGATGAGTAATTTGTATCTAGTAATCATACTAATGTAGTTTGTGAATATCGGTCCATATTTGACTATAGCTCCATATAAGATCCACTCCCGAATATCACTAAAACCCTCATAAATTTCATACAAATATAGTCATCAAGTTGAAATTCGAATCCAAAAATTACAATATATGTAAAAATCATTGTACGAAATTTTATGATGATCGGCCAATAATTGGTCATAACCTCCATATAAATACCACTTCTGGGAAACACATTAACCCACACAAATATCCGAAAAAAATATTTGTACTGAACCAAAATTGTACACCGATCAGTAATTTGTATTCAAGAATAATATTACAAGATTTTTTAAATATCGGTCCATAATTCGATATAGTTGTCATATAAGGTCCACATTTGTTAATAGCGTTGTTTAAATTAAGTTTTATTAAGTTTTATTAATTTTTTTATTTATAAATTTTACAAAAATAGCCCTCAAATACTTTGAAGTCACGTTACAGTATTATATGGCGATAGTTCCATAATAGGTCAGCTCCAATATGTTGAGCCAAAATTTGAATCCAAAAATCATACTACTAAATTTTATGAATATAGGTCCATAATTGGCAACAGCCAATTATATATAAGTTCCTCTTTCGGTAATAGCTATAATACCCATAAAACTCTTGTAAAGATGAAATTCAATTAAAATACATAGAAATCACGTTAAACTATTTTATGATGATTGACTCATAATAGGTCATAGCTTCCAATTAGTTCCACAACCCAAAAATACATTAACGCATATAAACATTGATATCGATCAAAAATTCAACAGAAATTAGTTACAAGTAGACAGAAATCGTACTGCTGGAATTTTTGACTATGGGTTCATAATTATATATAAGACACATATCCGGAAAATTCATTAATCGCGAATATATATTAAAATTTTGTGATATAACTCATTTCCATATGCAAAATTTTGAATTTTGTCTGAAAATATTTGTATACCCATTTTTATATTCTTTTTCCTCACTTGTGGTGAATAAGGATAATGACAAACTCTATTCGAAATGGTAAGAATCTGCAGTTAAAGTATCTTCTGCTTAAACTAGTCTTTCTGACAATTTTTATATTATTTCTTATATTTATTTAATAGTATTTCGATAACATTGTGTTAATCCTCATAATAACAAATATTGAATATGGATATTAAAGTGTTTATGCCAATGTAAATTCTACGTCTCTCATCATATTTAGGTGGAGGGTATTTAAGATTCGGCACGGCCGAATATAGTACTCTTACTTGTTTTTTATCTATTGTTGTATTATTAGCCGTTATCTTAAGTAAATCACGTTAAAACTGGCAGATGGCATAAATGAAAACTAAATAATATAATTTTATTGAAATGCAAAATCCTCTATCTTATCATTCTCATACACACACATTGAAAATTTAGAGAAAAAAACCCTCTGTCTTTCATAAAGTCCATAATAATGCAAAATATTAAAAACCAATTATATGTGAGATTCGTTAATTGCTTTAAAAAAATACTGTAGAATACCGAATTTTAATAACTCAAGTAATACGCGAAAAAACAGTTTTTTGGCTCTCCTGAAAAGTGGTGTTTTTTAGAGGGTTTTAGAGGGTTTTGAATATAGGCCCTCGATATATAGATTTCAAAAACTTCAAAACAAAATCTACTAAATTTTCGGTTGAGAACTCCAAATCAGATTTTCTATTGAAAGGTAATATAACGAGCTTACCATCTTAATGCAACACATTCCTATTAAAGTGACTCTTAATGGTTTCATTGGATCCAAGATCAATATATATTTTTTTTTTTATAAAAAATTAAACAATATTTTTTTTAACTTTTTCAGCCACGGTTTTATGTGTATAAGTTTAAAATAAAAACAATTGCATTTATACTTTAATCAAGGTTAGTTTATTATGAAAAATTAGAAAAAATGAATCAAAACATAAAAAAGCCAACACATTCCAGAGTTTTTGTGGAATGGGGTAGTTAGTTTATTAACCACCATGGAGGTTGGCATTAAAAATAATTATGATACAAATTTTCGTAGCTTATAATTTTGTTTGAAAGCTAATCATTATGAGTAAATTTTCTGACAAAACGAAACGAAATAGCAAAGTAATACTAAATTCGATGAACAACAAACACTTTGTGCTTTTTTATTGAATGCGTGAAAGTCTCTTAGAAAAACTGCGGCTTACAATATTTTCAAAGGAATATAAGTATTAATCTAACCAGAGTACTCTGACGCAAAGCTCTGTAAAAAAACCTAAACGATGACTTAAAAATATTTAATTGTTTAGCAAAATGCCAATAGATGCCAATAAACAATGTTTTAAAGACTATAGAAAAGTGAACACTAAACCGCAAAACTGTATTACAATAAAACGTATTACTATTCTATAAAATGTTTATCCAAAATATTTCCTTAAGTTTGAATAAACCAATGAATAAGATGCGTTTATAGTTGTGACACGCAGTGTATGAGAGTGTGTTTGAAAAAATACAAATCTCAAACATATACGCTTAAATACAATACGATTTTATTTCTTTTGCATTTTAATCATAATCCTTTTATCATTATTAAAATAAACTAAAAGTTATGAGCTTGTATAAAAATTTGGTTAATGTTTATTTACCTCAATTTGCTTTATGGTACTCAGCTTAGCTTTCACATATTTATAGTCTGATTATCTTTTTGATATAGAACTACAATTTGTCGAATCAAAATATAATATATAATGGAAATACATCTTCCATTTCTCTATCTGTACTTATAGAGATGACATTTCACATAGGCATAGCACAGGATTGTTTGAGTTGAATTTGAATTTTCGTATTACAATGTTTTTATACGTTTCTGAACATAGAATAAAATATACTGAGAGACAAAAAACCTATGTATTTCAACAACAAAATACAGTGATTTTTTTACTCTCAGTTGCCCCTATATTATAAACGGAAAAACAAAATCTATATATCCCCTATATTTTTGTAGTGTGTGTTAAAAAATAAGGATCTTTGAAAGTATCAACCAGATTTAAATCGTTCTCGTATGCAGTATTGCATCGCTTAATGTTTATCTATTGTAGTATGTCCAAGAAATAATCGAATTTATATTCCATAAGGTGCGGGAACATTTATACTTTTCTTACCACTGAAGTGCTGTCTCAGTAGATCACCCTTACATATTGTTACGTTTTAACCTTTTTAAAAACGGGATTTATTTCCTTTAAATAAACCGGATACTTTTGATTGCAAATAAAAGCAGTTTTAGTAGTTTAAAATTGTAACAACTCTTTATGTATTTAGAATGTACAATAACAACAGAATGAAATAGTCACTCAGTGTCTTTATACACTTATATAAATTCGCAGAAATACACACACTTTATAATGTACAAGTATACACTGGCAGTGCAGTTGATGTCTTTACTTAACGATGCTTCAAATCAGACTGATCTGTGGTGTTCTCACGGCCAATTTATATACACTGTATTACCATCTAGAAAGCTCTATTTCTACAATGATCTTTAAACTAGAATAGTCGCATACTAGAGCTTTCGATGTTAGGCATTAATCATTTAGTGTTTCCATACTTACATACAATGCACAACTCAAAGCTTTTATTCAATGTTGTATGTTCTATAGCAAGGTTAATAATACCCACATATTTGTTAAAGTTTGAGAAGCACTGCTGTTGAGAGGCATTGTACAACTTTAAACTAGCCGTTAAAACAGTAATATTTAAATTCAAGTACAATTTCGTAACACTGCCCCCCGCTTAAGCCTGTTCGTTCAGAATAGGCATAGATTCACTTCTCCATAGGCAGCTAGTCGTTCTAGATGTACGACCTTCATTTTAGATCTCGGGCTCTTTTCTTTCTGTATTCTGTACACCACGTCGTTTACTTGCTTAATCACCTTGTATGGTCCATCCCAATGGGTTTGTAGTTTGGGAGACAGTCCTTTCTTACGTTGTGGGTTATACAGTAGTACAAGCTGGCCTTCGTTAAATCCTTTAGAATTCACTGCTCGATTGTATCTGGCTTTCATTTTGTTGCTGGTCATTTTTATTCGTCTGCGTACAAATTCATGAAGTTCGTTAAGGTCATCTTGCTCTTGGGAAGTGTTTTCATTATTTGTTGATGAGGGTTTAATACCGAATTCTAAATCGCCAGGCAACTTGAGTTCTGTCCCGAAGACAATTTTTGCAGGTGTTCGAGAGATGACAACCCACCCAATAAAAACGTTGTTTTAACTTTTCTAGGGAACCACTATGGAATTCTTTCATTACTTCGTTTATTTTTGAGAATGGTACCACAATTAGATGCGTCACCGTTTTACCGTCAGTACTTTCCCATATGCGGTGTAAGCAGCCATTTAACAACTGTAGACTATTCCATAGGGCCCAATATGATTTCATCAGTGGACTTTCGGCTGATATTTCATTGCGGCCTGGGGTTCTATCTTCTTCTTTTGCCGATAATATTTTCGCCAGTATGGGATCATTTCTCTGCGCTACACACCAATCTTCACTGGACTCTATATGCATTAGTCGAACGTCGATGGCACATTCCTTTTCCTCGGCTTTTGCGAAATGCTTGCATCCCACGTTGCAAGGTCGTCGTGAGAGAGCGTCCGCATTGCCGTGCTTCAAACCCTTCCGGTGCTCGATGCTAAACACATAGCTCTGAAGCCGCTCAATCCTACGAGCCAGTTGCTCTTCAGGTTGTTTAAATTGCAGCAACCACCTGAGGACAGAATAATCGTTTCTCAGTTGGAAGTGCTGACCATACAGATACTTGTGGAAATGCTCTAATACTGCCACTCTAATACTGCCAGGAGTTCGCGTCGCGTTACGCAGTAATTTCTCTCAGGCTTGGGAAGTATTCGGCTGTAGTAGCCTATGACCTTTTCCGTCCCGTTGTTCACCTGCGAAAGCACACCTCCTATTCCGTGTCCACTCGCGTCGCTATCTAGCACAAACTTCGCCCCAGGGATGGGATATGACAAAATTGGTGCTGTACACAACAATTCCTTTAACTGCAGGAATACCTGTTCTTGAGAATCATTCCACAGGAACGGTCGCGACTTCTGGGTTAGCTCATGTAAGCTTGCGGCAACACTGGCAAAATTCGGTACAAATCGTCGGTAATACGTACAAGGGCCTAGAAAACTGCGTAATTCGTGAAGATTTTTCGGACGAGGCCAGTCATTTACGGTAGTTTATCTTCATCTGTTGATATTCCGTCTGCTGTTACGCGATGCCCTAAATACTTAACTTCTTTCTGGAACAATGCACATTTCTTTATACTAAGTTTTAGTCCACCGCAGATATTCGTTTAAGGACTTCTTCGAGGTTCTTCAGGTGTTCATCGAAAGACTTCCTCATGACAATTATGTCATCGAGGTACACCAAGCATGTCTTCCAGTGAAGTCCTTTCAACACATGTTCCATGTGGCTGGAGCATTGCAGAGTCCAAAGGGCATCACGTTGAACTGCCATAACCCATCACTCGCACTAAATGCAGTTTTCTCCTTGTCTTTCTCTGAAATCTCTACCTGCCAGTAACCACTTTGCAAGTCCAATGTGTGCTAGCTAATGTGTCCAGCGTGTCGATCAATTCTTTCTTTGTGACGTCGTTCAGCTTTCTATAATCGACGAAAAATCTAGTGCTGCCATCTTTCTTCTTAACTAAAACAACAGGCGAGCTCCAAGGACTTGAAGATGGTTCGATTACTCCATTCCGCTCCATTTCATTAACCAGCTCCTTCACCTCGCTTCGTTTTGCTAAAGGAATACTTCTGGGCGCCTGTTTTATTGGCCTCGTTTCGCAAGTATTTATTTGATGCATTACAATTGCCGTTCTACCTTGGCTTTGACTTTTTAAGGCGAAGACAGAGGTATGTTTCTGCAGAAGTTGTTAAGCCTTATTTCTGTCAGGCGGAGATAAACCTTCTACCCATTTCCCCACATATTCCGCTAGTAGCTCGTGTTCTTTGGTGGACTTATTGGCAGGTTCGGTGTTTTCCTCGCAATTGATTACTGCCTCTGCTGAAGCGTATTGACCTATTTCTGAATTTGGCTTAACGACTTTTTCATAGCTGGACATGTTAAGCACTCTTACAGGAACTATTATTTTGTTGTAGGGTTTAACGAGGGCTTTTGCTGTTATAAGATCACTTTTTATTTCTGCTGGTTCTACCACCCACAAGCTGTTGTCCTCACAATCTCCGTCCATACGTGCTCATACTAAAGTTTCTGACTGTGGTGGTAGTTTCTGATGCTCGACAGTAACTAGCTTTCTTACTTGAGTCCTATTTTCACATCCAATGTCAAGGGGTATTTCTACATTACGTCAAATCATAACTTTTTGCCCCATATGGAATTTAATGCCGTGACTAATCATGAAATCAGCACGAATGATTACTTCGTCCACAATGTCGGCAACAATAAAAAAATGATTGACGCTAACGTTGGCAATGGTTAATTTCACATTTACTTTACCATAGACAGTGGCCGGCTCCCCCGTAGTTGTGCGCAGACTTACCCCACATAATGGTTCAATTGTTTTCTTGACTAAATCGGGCCTGACAATAGAATGCGATGCTCCGGTGTCTATAGTAAAAATGTGCTTCTGGCCGTTGATGTAAGATTGCTATTTTTCTGCTGCATTACGGATAGAGTTGGGCATAATCGTTCTTTTTACTGATTGTTCATTTTTGTTCAGAACAAATAAATGAATAAGTTTGTTCTTTTTGTTCAGGTGTTAATTTTTAGTCGGCGGTGTTTTGCTGAACTAAGGTATTGAATAATTTCACAGTGAATGTATTTACAGATAGATGACAATTGCTTTTGGAAACAAATTTTTTTTAATAATGATTAAAACATTTTTAATAATGCAATACCGAAATGTGAAACGAACAAAAATAATAATAATAACACTGAACCCCTTCACATTATTCAATTGACTGAATTGTTCAATTGAACTTGTTCGTCCATGAACAACCCACCTCTAGAATAGTTATTTCTCTCAAAAATATTTATTAAGAAGTTGCCAAAATATTACAAGTTTTAAAAACTACATTTCATTACCTTGTGAGGACGCAAAGTCAAATAATCGTTTTACATCACACCTAATATATTTTCAATAATTTTATTTTATTTTTATTTATTTACAATGTTCTTTTTATTTAACAAACAAAAACTGAATTATAATAAAATCTTTGTTTTGTGTTTGTCCGTTAATTTAAATTTGTTGTTACGCCATCTATGTGTCAATTATTAACTACAACTCTACCAACAGAGTTGTAGAAAACAGTACTCATAGTCAACCGTGGCTAGTAGTCAACAGTGTGTATGTCTATGTATGTGTGTGTCTGTGTAATTGTACTATGTGTATAAAAGGCAGGCACAAACCACAGAACAAGATCAGTTGGTTTTGGGCTGTTTAATGGGTAATATGTTTGTTTGACTATTATCTATAGTAAAAAAGAAAAACACTTGGTAGAGTTTGTATGGCCTGCCTTTTGTTTACTTGATAATTAGTGTTGTTCCCTACCACGCGTACGGTTTTAGAGAAAGTATATTTAAATTTAATAAAAAGTTTTATAACGTAATATGAAAAAAATATATTGTGTTATTATTTTAATAAATTCTGATAACGACCCTGGACAACGTTGAGCTACCCCAGCGTTGAGGAGAAATTCCGTCGTTACAGTGGCGCCCGAGCAGGGACTTTAAAAAAAAAATGATCTCTACAAAAAGACATTGAAAAAAAAAAAGTCATATTGTGAAAAATAATGTTGTGTATAAATTGTGCGTGTTACTAAGTGTGAAATAAAAACGGAACTTTTGCTAAAGAAAAGATTCATAAATATTAAATAATAGTTAATCGGGCTTCAATAAATGGATTATCGCAAAATAAAAAAAAAAAATTAACTAATATACGGATAATATTTATGATATTAGCAAAATATCCATATTACGTCAACTGTGTTTATGTCGTGTTCGTCATAAATAAATTTATATTTAACGCGCTTCGGAAAAAAAAAAAAAAAGTTAATCGGGTCGAAAATTTTAAAAATAAATCTAAATTTATAATCGCGGAAATGCACTGTAATACGCGTTGCACATTAAACATTTGCTCACAAATCTCTACGAAATAATTGAAAAAAAAATATATATATTTGTTTATGTCGTGTTTGTCATAAATGTAAATAAATTTATATTTAACGCGTATCGAAAAACAAATCGGGTCGGAAAATATAAATATAAATTTATCATCGCGGAAAGGTTTTACTCAATAGAAGAAAAAAAAAATTAATAATAATTGTGAATCATGTTAAAAATTTCCTGGGCCTACACATTACGCAAGGATGACTTGGTATCCTACTTGGACGAGTTTGGAATTCAACCGGCTGGCAGCGTGGACGAGATGAGAAGGCAGATGGCACAATTTATTGGTAGCCCACACTCTCCTGACCAATTACATCGTTTACTAGAATTGCAGGCAAAGTATGAAAATTCCTCAGGTAACTCTCCAAATCCAACAGTGTCACCATCGAAAGCTCCCAGATTATTAATAAACGGAGAATCGAGCCCACTAAAAATGGAATCTGGTACGTCATCAAATATTAATGCCAGGAAAACAGATGGATACGATACAACCGTACATAAAGTGGAAAATAGGGAAACTGCATTAATCAACACGATTGATTTAGTTCGAAAATGGGGTATACGTTATGATGGAGGAAAGGATCCCCTCATATTCATTGAAAGATTAGAGGAAATGTCGGAACTATACGGTGTCGATAAAAATTTCTTACCAAGAACTATGCCAGAGTTATGTAAGGAAAAGGCATCGATATGGTTCCGAAATAACAACAAACATTGGAACACATGGGACTCTTTCAAATCAGATTTTTTAAAATTTTTCCTTACTTCTAGATATTTTGAAAAGCTGGAAGATGATATCCGAAGAAGATGTCAACGATCTCGGGAAACTTTTAAAGATTATGTCCTGGCTCTGCAGAATTTAATGCGACATGCAGAGATGACAGAGGAACAAAAATTGGAGCGGATTTATCGTAATGCGCATCCCAACTATTTGTTATATATTCATCGAAGGGATTTTACCAACTTGAAGGAACTGCTATCCCTCGCCGATGATTTCGAAAGTATACCCACGACAAATAATCCACCAATAAATCCCCAACCCCCTCGATATGAACAACATCGGATGATGACTAATCAAACGCCCAACAATTATAATTCCATCGAAAGGAATTTAAACCAATCTGGTCAACATCGCCAAAATTCTAGGAATGAGGAAATTCTAGAAAATGCGATCCAACACCCATCACCACCTTTGGAATTAATAAATCTGAGATGTGATGAAAACCGAATAAGTGTAATTACTAAAATTGGAGTGAAAACCATAAACGCTACCATTGACACTGGAGCCACTAGCAGTTATATTAATGAAAATATGGCTGAAACTGTTTTCGCAGCTTATCCAAAAATTACCACCAACCTTGAGGTCATACTAGCCGATGGATCCACCAACCGAATATGGAGTGCTATTGAGAGCCCTGTGAAAATTGGTCAGGTGTTACACAACATAATGTTCCTGATTATGCCTACAGCCATAGAAGAGATGATCATCGGTCTAAATCTACTTAAAATCTTCAAAACTACGATGTCATTTAGTAACCTATCTCTATGTTTGGATGATACCTCATCTGGAGCCGACCCAACGTGTATGGTTATGCAAACCCAACCTGGTTGTTCCGGAAATCCGTCACCAACATCAACAGAAGAAATTGAGATAACACATACCCAACATGAGGAACAAGAAGTTGTACCTAATCCGGTAAGTGTATCCATTTCAATGACAGACGGGACTACTAATAATGACAAAGACGCAGAAAATCAAGAAACAATTAATGCATTTATCGAAGAGGAATTGCAGAAATTTAGAGATATTCACGGCCCTACGAATCTAACGGAGCATAAGATAGTCATGAAGGATGACCGTCCCATAAAAACAAGATACTCAAATCGCAACCCGGCGATGCAGTCAATAATTGATGCGGAAATCAATAAATTACTCGCGAAAGGATATATAGAACCCTCTACTAGTCCATATAGTTTTCCCATCACACTAGCCAAGAAGAAGAATGGCTCATGGAGACTTTGTATGGATTTTCGTCAACTTAATAATCGTTCGATCACCGATGCTTACCCTCTACCGCGTATTAATCATATTCTGGACCGATTAAGAGAAGCAAAATACATCAGCTGTATCGACTTGGAAAACGGTTATTGGCAGATACCAATGGCTGAAAATAGCAGAAAATATACAGCATTCACCGTACCTGGCCGTGGTCTATACCAATGGAGAGTCATGCCATTCGGACTACATTCAGCGCCAGCCACATTTCAACGAACCCTTGATTACGTTATTGGTGCAGAGATGGAACCTCATGCATTCGCGTATTTGGACGACATCATCGTTACGAGTCGTACCTTTAAACAACATATTCAGCACTTAAAAGAAGTATTTCATCGATTGAGAAGAGCAAAATTGGTATTAAATTCCGAAAAATGTGAGTTCTTCAAAAGGGAAATTAAATACCTTGGTCATGTCGTGTGCGGAGAAGGTATCAAAACCGATCCCGACAAAATTGCAGCTATCATCAAAATACCAACCCCGAAAAATGTGAAGGATGTACGAAGATTTCTGGGAATCACCTCCTGGTACAGACGCTTTGTTCCAGACTTCGCAAAAATTTCACAACCATTAACATTTTTATTGAAAAAGGGAAGACATTTTAAGTGGGGTCCGGAACAACATAAAGCTTTCGGAGACTTGAAATGCAAACTCACCGAATCCCCTATATTAGCTTGCCCAGATTTTTCGAAATCGTTTCAACTACAAACCGATGCCAGCGATTACGGACTTGGAGCAGTACTCACCCAGGAGATAGACGGGTCGGAACGAGTAATTGCCTACGCAAGTCGTCACTTAAATCAAGCGGAGAAAAACTATACCACTACAGAGAAGGAATGCCTCGCCATCGTATGGGGAATACGTAAAATGAAAATGTATTTAGAAGGATATACATTTGTGGTAATCACCGACCATTTGTCGTTAAAATGGTTAAATTCGATTGAATCACCAACAGGCAGACTAGCCCGCTGGGCTTTAGAACTCCAGCAATATCAGTTCACAATCCAGTATAGAAAAGGATCTCAAAATGTGGTTGCCGATGCTTTATCTCGACAACCTTTAGAAACTTTTCAACGTATGGTAACCAGTGAAAAATCAATAGAATGCCCGTGGTTAAAACGAAAAATTAAAGATGTCAAAGAGAATCCCGAAAAATACTCAGATTATTTAATAATAAACAATTCTCTTTACAGACATTTTCCAAGAAACCATTGTGATGAAGATTGTCATCCATGGAAACTTTGTGTGGGAACGAATCTCAGAGAACGTGTATTGAAGGAAAATCATGATGATGCAACAGCCGGCCACCTCGGAATCCGGAAAACAATTAATCGCGTTTGTAATCGCTACTATTGGCCAGGCCTATTCAGAGACATCAGTCGTTATGTGAGAAAATGTTCATCGTGTCAAAAATATAAAATCAGCCAACAAAAGCCAGCAGGAGAAATGTTAGTCAGAATACCAGAGGAACCATGGGCTACCATTTGTCTCGATTTTGTTGGACCATTACCACGTACTAAACACGGAAACACCATGTTACTCGTTATCATCGATCGATTTTCAAAATGGACGGAAATCATACCCCTACGTAAAGCAACATCGGAAAACCTAATAAAAGCATTCAGAGAACGTGTATTATCTAGGTTCGGAGTACCCAAAATAGCTATCACAGATAATGGCTCACAATTCACAAGTAGAGTGTTTCAAAAATACTTGGAAGAAATTGGTGTTACGCAACAATTAACTGCACCCTACACACCACAACAAAATCCTACGGAACGCGTCAACAGAACAATAAAAACGATGATATCGCAGCTATCGAAGAACAAACACACCATTTGGGATGAACTTCTTCCTGAAATAACCTTAGCCATAAATACAAGCTGTTCTGAATCAACCGGTTATTCACCAGCATACATTGTACAAGGTCGAGAACCTCGGTTACCAAGTGCACTATACGATGCAGTAACCATAGGCTCAGGTGCTCCAACACTAAACCCTAAGGAGAGAGCAGTACAATTAAAAGAAATCTTCAGGATAGTAAGAAGTAATCTAGCCAAGGCTTCACAGGATCAAAAACGACATTATAACCTGAGACGTCGTGTATGGAAGCCGCAAATAGGAGAACAAGTATTGGTCCGTCAACATCAGCTTTCGAAAGCTGTAGACCAATTCACAGCTAAACTTGCACCCAAGTTCGATGGTCCTTATGAGATAATTGAAATCCCATCCAAAGTCATTGTAAAACTAAAGGGTCGCAAGAACAATAATATTATAACCGCCTATATTGGCGATATTAAACAATATATTTAATATAATTTTTAAACATATATATCACCATTTATATTTTTTTTATAACATTGTTCTAATAATTGTTTCATCTTATTAATAGAATAATGGATAAAATGACAGACGAAAGAAAGTTTCAACAAACCCGCGAAAATCTGAGGAGGCGATTATTAGAAGAAAGAGATCTCCAAAGACGAGCAATACTATTACCAACCCTACCGGACCAACCCTCTACTTCTAGAAGTGTCCCTTACATCCCAAGGGCAGAGAGATTTCTTCGATGCATAGTCCGTCCACACATCACTGTGTCAAACATAAACCGGCCAACAACCACATCATCTATGTCTCCTAGGCATTTGGTTACTAATGATATACCAGAAGACAACAACGTATATTTACCACGCCGTACAACGGGGCCTAGTTCAATAGTGGCCATAGTCAGCCCAGTACGTAATACAATCCAACAACACAGCCAACGGTATTTCCCCATCAGCCATAGCCGAACTGATGCCACGAATCAACGAGGTCTTAACCAGGGTATCCCATAGAACAAGTATCCTATTTACTCTGGATGACAACAGCTTGTATCGGGTACAAATTCGCCCCCCTAAACGAGTAATAATAAAATTTGTCACCCGACGAGGGGAGGACGTGTGAGGACGCAAAGTCAAATAATCGTTTTACATCACACCTAATATATTTTCAATAATTTTATTTTATTTTTATTTATTTACAATGTTCTTTTTATTTAACAAACAAAAACTGAATTATAATAAAATCTTTGTTTTGTGTTTGTCCGTTAATTTAAATTTGTTGTTACGCCATCTATGTGTCAATTATTAACTACAACTCTACCAACAGAGTTGTAGAAAACAGTACTCATAGTCAACCGTGGCTAGTAGTCAACAGTGTGTATGTCTATGTATGTGTGTGTCTGTGTAATTGTACTATGTGTATAAAAGGCAGGCACAAACCACAGAACAAGATCAGTTGGTTTTGGGCTGTTTAATGGGTAATATGTTTGTTTGACTATTATCTATAGTAAAAAAGAAAAACACTTGGTAGAGTTTGTATGGCCTGCCTTTTGTTTACTTGATAATTAGTGTTGTTCCCTACCACGCGTACGGTTTTAGAGAAAGTATATTTAAATTTAATAAAAAGTTTTATAACGTAATATGAAAAAAATATATTGTGTTATTATTTTAATAAATTCTGATAACGACCCTGGACAACGTTGAGCTACCCCAGCGTTGAGGAGAAATTCCGTCGTTACAACCTTTCCATTGATATATAAAACATTATATCCAATTCTTTATTATACTTTAAAATAATGCATGCAATTTACACACCTTCTAAAAAATTCTCTACTATTTTGTTCAAAACAAAGACTGCTTACTATGCACTTCTCATTTTTTCATGTACCCTGTATTGTATATGTTTCTCTTTGGTTTATTGTTGTTTTTGACAGTTGCATGTGCGAATATTTAAAGTGAGCTTAAGTAAACATGTATTAACCTAACAATGAACAATTTGAAGACCTTATGGGCGTTCATAAATTAGCAATTGTAAGGTTCATAGACTCCATGTCATAGAATTTTCATTTAAAAAAAAATAATTTTTCACAAAAATTTATTTTTTTACTAAAAAATTAATTTTTTACTAAAAAATTAAGAAATCGATTTTCACAAAAAAAAAAAAATATATATATTTTTTTCAATAAAAACAATATTTTTACTAACAAATATTAATTTCACTAAAAAATTGATTTTTAATTTTTTTTTTTTTAGTAAATTTTTTTTTTTTTTTTTGTAAAAATCTTTTTTTTAATAAAAATTTAATTTTTAAGTTAAAAATTACTTTTTTAGAAAAAAATTTCTTTTTTAGTAAAAATTACTTGTTTAGTAAAAAATTTTTTTTTTAGAAAAAAATGTCTTTTTTAGTAAAAAATTACTTTTTTAGCAAAAAATTACTTTTTTAGTAAAAAATTAATTTTTTACTAAAAAATTAAGAACTCGATTTTCACAAAAAAAAAAAAAAATATATATTTTTTTCAATAAAAACAATATTTTAACTAACAAATATTAATTTCACTAAAAAATTGATTTTTTAGTCAAAAATTTTATTTTTTATTCAAAAAATTGATTTTTTTTTTTTTTTTGTAAAAATCTTTTTTTTTAGTAAAAAAATTTTTTTTTTAGTAAAAAATTACTTTTTTGGTAAAAACTTACTTTTTTGGTAAAAAATTACTTTTTTGGTAAAAAATTACTATTTTGGTAAAAATTACTTTTTTAGTAAAAAATTACTTTTTTAATAAAAAATTACTTTTTTAGTAAAAAATTACTTTTTTAGTAAAAAATTACTTTTTTAGTAAAAAATTACTTTTTTAGTAAAAAATTACTTTTTTAGTAAAAAAAATTTTTTTTAGTAAAAAAATAAATTTTTGGTAAAAAAAAAAAATTTTTTTAAAATTATTTTTTTTTTAAATGAAAATTCTATGCCATGTAGTCTATGAACCTAACACTTGGAAATTTATGAACGCGCAATAGGTGAATGTTAGGTTAATAAAAGTTTACTTAAGCTCACTTTAAATATTCGCACATGCAACTGTCAAAAACAACAATAAACCAAAGAGAAACAGATAAAATACTGGGTACATGAAAAAATGAGAAGTGCATAGTAAGCAGTCTTTGATTTGAACAAAATAGTAGAGAGTTTTTCACAAGGTGTGTGAATTGCATGCATTATGTTAAAGTATAATAAAGAATTGGATATAATGTTTTATATATCAATGGAAAGGTAATGAAATGTAGTTTTTAAAACTTGTAATACTTTGGTAACTTCTTAATAATTTTTAAATGCTAATGAATAAAATGTAAAATAAATATTTTTGAGAGAAATAACTATTCTAGAGTTGGGTTATTCATGAACGAACAAGTTAAATTGAACAATGTGAATGGGTTCAGTCTTATTGTTCTTTTATTCTCTTTGTTAGTTTGACATTTCTGTATTGCATTATTAAATATGTTTTCATCATTATTAAAAAAATTTGTTTCCAAAAGCAGTTGTCATCTATCAGTAAATACTACATTCACTGAGCAAAATACCTGAACGAAGAGAACAAACTTATTCATTTATTTGTTCTGAAAAAAAATGAACAATCAGTAAAAAGAACGACTATGCCCAACTCTAATTACGGATATGGAGATTGTGGGGCCCTCAGATGTGGCAGCTAGCTCTTGCCCCATAGTTTGAAGGTGATTCTTGTGATGATTGAGGATTCGCCTGTTGGTCGTTCCTTGGTGGAGAAACAGATCTGGTTCGTTTTCTCGGTGCTTTGCAGTTTCGCTGAATATGACCAGATTTACCGCAGTTATAGCATTTGATTTTGGCTTTACCTTGTTTTTCATTAAAAGCCTCCAAAACCTTTTTTAATTCGTCGACTATATTTCTCTAATTTTCAGCAATAACTTCGATATTTCGCACCTTGCAAATTTGCGACTTAGAAATTATTTTCGCTGTTTCTTGTGCCAACGCGAATGAAATGGTTTAGGCGTGGCAAAAGCTGCATGTTTTATTTTTGGATCGCGAATACCATTAACAAATGCCTCTATCCTGATATGGTCCAAAAATGGGTTGTTTTCCCCTGGATAAGTAAGCTGTAGCAAACGCTCGATTTCCAACGCAAAATCTTGTAGTGTCTCATTGGCCTTCTGCACTCTGCCACGCAATTCCATTCGGTATAATTCTTTTTTATGTTCGCCACCGTACTTACGTTGTAGCGCCTCCATTATGCCATCATAACAATTTCTGTTGCTCGCTGGCACTCTTTCAAGAACTACCGCTGCATTTCCTTTTAAGGCCAAAATCAACTCGATAGCTTTTTCTTCGTCGTTCCACATGTTTCTAATAGCAACCGTATCAAATTGGAACTTGAACACATTAAATGGTGTGGTGCCATCAAAACTAGGCGCCTTTATTCTACTAGACTTTCTGAAATAATTCGATTCTGTTCGTCTTGTCATTGAAGATTATTTATTTTCATTTCCAGATCAAGTAATTTATTATCAACATCTTGTGATTGTTTTTCTAGACCACTCTCCAGGTCGGACACCTTTTTGTCAATTGAATCCACTTATTATGTCATGATAACAATTTCTGTTGCTCGCTGGCACACTTTCAAGAACTACCGCTGCATTTCCTTTTAAGGCCAAAATCAACTCGATAGCTTTTTCTTCGTCGTTCCACATGTTTCTAATAGCAACCGTATCAAATTGGAACTTGAACACATTAAATGGTGTGGTGCCATCAAAACTAGGGGCCTTTATTCTACTAGACGTTTCTGAAATAATTCGATTCTGTTCGTCTTGTCATTGAAGATTATTTATTTTCATTTCCAGATCAAGTAATTTATTATCAACATCTTGTGATTGTTTTTCTAGACCAGTCTCCAGGTCGGACACCTTTTTGTCAATTGAATCAACTCGACTGTTTATAACTTCTGAAATTTGCTGAAATTTCTAGTATGTTGCTCTAGAAGTTTCTTGAAATTTCGCTTCCATATCGACTAACAGCTTTTCATTGTTGGCTATAGAAGTTTCTTGCAATCTCATTTCCATTATTTTATTTTCTCGTTAACTTCAGCAAGAAGTGTCTCGTTATTGACCTTAGAAGTTTCTTGAACTTCAGCAAATTTTTCGTTTGTTTCTTGGAATTTGATATCCAATTTTTCCATCATAGCGGCCAACATTGTGTTTAAGCCCATGTTGCTTGTTGCTGCACGGGTACAGACTTCTACTTCTTCTTTATACTCAAACTCGTAAGTTCCGATGTCAATGTCACGCCGCTTGAATTCATCGATCAGCCTCTTTTGCAATTCCGCTTTATTTCCAGCTGTAGGTAACTCCAACTTACTCAATTCTTTCTTGAGTTGTTCAACTTTTAGTTCCTTAAACTTCATGCTTTTAATTTTGAAATCCCACTTCTGACTCCAATTGTTACGTTTTTACCTTTCTAAAAACGGGGTTTATTTCCTTTAAATAAACAGGATACTTTTGATTCCAAATAAAAACAGTTTTAGTAGTTTAAAATTGTAACAACTCTTTATTTATTTAGAATGTACAACAACAACAGAATTAAATAGTCACTCAGTGTATTTATACACGTATATAAATTCGCAGAAATACACACACTTTATAATGTACAAGTATACACTGGCAATGCAGTTGATGTCTTTACTTAACGATGCTTCAAATCAGACTGATCTGTGGTGTTCTCACGGCCAATTTATATACACTGTATTACCATCAGTGGGGGAAATGGAAAAAAAAAGTGGAAATAAATCTGTAACTTCTAAACAGATAGCCCGATTTTAATAAAATTTCCCATGGTTATAGAGGAGGTGTTGATATGTTTAATTTGGGCTTATAACACCGAGGGGGGACCGAGCCACAATGCCCCAAATTCGGGCACCTCGGGTATATCAAAAATTAAAAATGATGCCAAATTTTTGCTAACCGATTTGAAAGATTTTAATATATATGGAATCTACTCAAAGAGATCTACAATAAATGTTGCTTTAGTCATATATTATCTCTTATAGTTTACGAGTTATTTGCATTTGAAAAGTAAAATTTTATTTTTATACCTACGTTTGTCTGCTTTTTTGCTGATAATGGATCCATTTCTTTCTCTATTTTCTTAAAATACTTTTTTTACAACAAATTTATTTATAATAATAAAAAAAATTATTTAAAAACCTTTACTGAGTCAAAAGTTATGTGTATTCAAACTTAAAAAAAATATAAAAGTAGTTTTTTCTTAATTTTTTTTTCCTAAAAAGTACTTACATTAATTTTAAATTTTACAGAAAATAAGAAAAAGATGATTAATGTATTTATATATTTCTGAAAGATAACATTACCGAAAGTATTATAAAAGCATAATATCAAAATTCATATTATGGTGTGGTCCAGAGCCTTCCGATGTAGACCTATTTTTTATGTAAATTTCAACTTTAGACAACATTTTCTCAAATCGCAATTGGGTGGTAGATTCATTGCATTAATTAAACCGTCATCACTTTTTAGTTCCTCAAATGAGTGACACGTTATCTAAAAGCAAAAGTGCTTTTTGCGACAACTTACTTTTACTAATTGCGGAAAATTAACTTACGTGGGGAACAAATTGTGATGGAACCAGTTCTTGAATATAAATGATGTCATGCAAACGTTATTACTAAAGTTATATATTACAGGATTATTGAAACGCATTTAAAGGCGCGTGAGTTTTTCGATTTTCCAACACCCAACAATTTCAGTTTGTCTGTGCCATTCATATTTGAACAGGGCCAAAAAGTTACTTGCTCTTTACATATTTTACTTCCGGCCGCTGTTTTCTCATAACATGTGAGTAACATAAGAGTGTGATTTTGATGAATCCTCAATCCATACAAAATTCATCAGAAATAACTTTCGTTCTAAGAGAAATCACAACACCGAAATTCTTTGTGGATCGGCCCATACTGGGCCATAGCTCCCATATAAGGTCCACTACCGAAAATCTCTAAAATCCCAATAAATTACTTACAAATATAGTTATCAAGTTGAAATTCGGAACAAAATATTTCAATATATATAAAAATCGATGTACCAAATGTTATGATGAACGGCCCATAATTGGTCATAACCTCCATATAAGAACCACTTCCTGAAAACATATTAATCTACACAAATATCGAAAAAAAAATATGTACTGAACTAAATTTTACACCGATCAGTAATTTGTATTCAAGAATCGTACTACAAGATTTGTTTAATATTGGTCCATAATTCGCCATTTCTCCCATATAAGGACTACTCTTGATAGTAACGATAATAGCCCTCAAATACTTCGGAATCACGTTACAATAATAGGTCATAGCTTCCATATATTGAACCAAAATAATACACTGATCAGTAATTTGTATTCAAAAATCAAATTACTGAATTTTGTGAATATTGGTCCATAATTGGCCACAGCTCCCATATAAGTTCCACTTCACTTACAAAATTACTCTGCACTTTATCAATAACATACAAATGTTATGGTATTTAACATCATATTTCACACAGAGAAAAGAGATTCGTATTCACAACCGAATTTGTCGCCAATCGAATTTTGTCCGTTGCATGTACTATAACATAATTCGATTCAGATTAAAAAATAATTCGGTTGGAATAACCAGCAATTTATATATAATTACATTAGACTGGCCCAATGAAAAAAATTTTTTTTTGTTATTACTAAATATGTGTTATAATTTGTTTATTGGAATTTATGTAACAAACATTAATATATATATAAATATATACAATAATTTACCATACATGAGAAGAAAAGACTTTAAAATTTGATTTACTTGAATGCTGCAGTTCATTCTTTATACATATGTACATTCTCCGATATTTCCAAAAGCTACATGGATACCGGTACACATATTACCAAACAATTCAGATTATACCACGTATCAACATTGAGGCTTGACGACCATAATGATATTGATATTTACGAAATAAATGCTTGATGATAATGCTAAAAATAATTTACAAGATTATGAAAAAATAAGTGAAAGATTGTACCTATTTTGCAAATTCATAATTTCCTTACCGTTATTCATCCTTTTATCTCTTTTGAACCAGTCAGACTATGTATAACGACCTGTATAATGAAGTATTCTTCAACTGGATCATTTTGATTATCACATCACCAGAAATCATTGGTATACATGGGAAAGACATGAGAGTTTGTTGGACAAAGTATTTGTTCCTTTTAACTCCTACAAGTAGCATAGGACCGAGCATGGACTAAGTAAATTTTTTTATTATTTACCTTACCCCAGATCTACCGATAAATCATCAAAAATTGGCGAATTTTGTATTAGTTTTTCCATCAAATCTTCTGTAAAAAAAAACAGTGAAAGAAGTGAAATTCATATATCATAAATTACCCACTAATGGCTTACTTACCGTCCTAAGACCGAGTGTTACTGTTCAAGTGAATCTTCAATCATCTATTTATATTTTCATTTATATTTTTCTATTTGCTGGAATATTTTGTGTTCTTAAATATTATTTCAATTAATTTAATTTTTTTTAGTTGTCAGAAGCTCATAACCATTTCATTATTGCATTCGGTAGAGAACATAGAATTAATTTGTATTGTAATAAATTATTCAGTTAGAGTAATTGATAGTTATTTCAGTTGGGAGCTATTAAACCAAAAGAAAATTTAGTTTAAAATTTCAGTTTATTTTACAAATATTTCCTTACTTTTAACAAAAGATCTCATATGAAAACAATATTCATTGTTATTAGCGCTTTCTAGCGCATATTGAGGTGCTGCACGGCGCGTTTTGAACATAAATAGTTGAGATCAATGCCCATTTTGCTAGAATTTTCAGCATTTAGTTTTTAGATATCAAGGAATATTTGTAGACTTTGGTATCATTTAAAATTGCTAAATAAAGGTTATCCTGCTGACCAAATTTAAATATTGGTCAGATTTTCTCATCTAAATTATCGTACGTGTTGTAAGTATGTAATCTAACCCGTTTTTAAAACAATATAAATAAAAATAAAACTTAAACATAAGAGAATAATAATTTGCATATTCACACTCATACGTATGTATATATTTTTGTGTAAATGTTAGTATTTTTCTATTTGTATATTGTACGTGTTCTGTGTATATTGTTGTTACGTAATTTGCATTTTTTATATATTTTTATTTCTTATTTTCCATTTATTTGCCAACAATTGTTTAGTTTTTTTTTTCTATTTTTCTTACAAATTTTAAGAACCCTAGTTATGGTATAAATATGTTTGCAAATGTGTGTTAAAGTATTGTGCATGTATGCATACAAATACGTAGACGTATGCATATATTTGCATACTCTGACAAAAATACTTACAATTGTAAGTGAAAAACATGTACAACATATTTATTAACACTTAACATTTTTTTTTATTATTATCTCAAAAACTAAGAATATTATGGATAAGAAAATTTGTAAAACTCTTATTAAGTTTTCATATAAAAATTTTAAATCATCCAATATTGTTTTCTACAACTTTTTTAAATTTGGGCATAAATGTAGATAAACCAAACATTACAGATTTTTCGTCCACTTTGGTGAACCAATACAGCATGTGGTCAGCGGCCTATAATATCCAAGCCGATATAGCCAAGGTATGGTATCCTATTCACATTGACCACGCCTGAGGGCCAAACCTTAACCATGCCACCAACACCGCACAGTGGTTTAGAAACGTTTTTTTTTTTTTTTGGAAATAATTCGGTATCTCAGGAACTATTGGAGATATTGTTACGAAATTTCACATGGTAGGAGCTGAGGTGTTTTTGAGTTTATTTACATTTGTTAAGCTTCTTAGCGCTAATGGGGGCCAGTGCGTGGCCCCTCAAACTTAGTCACTTCGGGTATAAAATTTTTAAAAAAAATCCCCAAAAATCCATTTATGATTCGAATGATTTGAAATTTAAAATGTAAATAGTCCTTGAGAAGATCTACATAAAACACGGTTGCATGTGTAGGTTATCTCCACTAGTTGAAGAGAGATTTAGGTTTATTGATTTATTTTTTTTAATTTTGCTCGATCTTTTTATGGTTTTTTAGATATGGTGGGCCTCCGGAGGGTCAAAATTTATTTTCAAAGTATCAGCTATATTGGCGATAAAATTCTAAATAAAATAAAAAAACTTGCTAACAGTTATCTCGTCCCTATAAAAAGTTACACGCATCCAAATTTGGAACATGTGAAAAGGATGGAAATCATTTTTGCTCGGAAGATGGAAATCATTTTTGCTCGGATTCTCACTCAGTTCACTGACAATACTCCATTGACTTAGTATTTTGAGTGCCATTTCAATTCGTTGTGATATTGTGCCCAGATGAATCCCTGAAATTGCCACCGCTATGTCATCCGCATAGGCGACAGTTTTTTAATTCAAGGAATTCAGTTTCCTGAGCAGACAGTTTGTGGCCATGTTTCACAAATGTGGATATAAAACACCCCTTGGCGAGTGGAAAGTTACATTGATGATTTACAGACAGACATCTTTAAATCAATCAGAATGGGATACTTAACGGCTCCATGTTATAGACTATAATTTTCTAACAATGGAAACATTAGCACTAAAACTTAACACATTCTCCACCTATTTTGTGCTATAGATTGTAAAACACTATAATCGATAATTTGTCCATTGGCTATCACTTGCAGCGTAATTGAAACGTGCATTTTTTATTTGCTTTTTATATGGGGAAAATTTTAAAATTCAATTGAAATTTTTTTTATTGTATTTATTAATTTTCTATTCAATACATTTCTATATGTATATGCAAATAATATGCGTAGGCATTTATGAGTATTCATTATTATAAATGAAAATTATCATAATTATTAATTTTCACTATTATGAAAAAATTTCAGCTGTTACTTAATATTTGTTAAATATTTAACAATAGAATTATTTGAATGTTTTCATAAATAATTGCATGGTAGGTTTTTTCATAATTGTTGCATTGAAACATTAAAATTTATTATTTTCAAATTTAAACTGCACTAATTTTGTCATGTACATTATAAAAGTAAATGCATATGCGGTACTTCATTTGACTAGGAATTTAGTCAAATGAAACTATTGTACATTACTCATAAATTTTTTAATAGTATCGAATATGTTGAATAACATTACCTAAACTATTTTCCTTATTTTTAGGTATTTGATTATATCTTTAATTCTGTTTATTGCTAATTTTAAACAACCGGATATGGGATAACTGATTTATTTTACACTGTGCCATGCGTATTATTAATTTCGAAATTTTAGTAATTATTTCGAACTTTTAATTTGTTAGTAATAATCAAATATATTCGCGCTTGAGTTTAATTTTACTATATTATAATTCAGAGAATACCTTGAATATGTAATTTAGAATTTAGATTAATAACACAAATGGCACGGTGAAAAAAAAGTCAGTTATCCCATCTCCGTTTGTTTCAAATTTTCAGAAAACAGAATCAACACAAGGAGGAAAAAGAAAACAAAATCATAAAGTATTGTGGGTTCCCTTACTTCCTCAAATATCCAACCAAGTTTTAAAACTTGCTGGAATTACCATCATTACCACATCACAATCTCCAACTAAAAGTTGAATCGGTAATCATAATGAACGAAACATAAACCAACCATGTATTTCTAGTGGCACCCGACTAAAAAACCTGATGAATAACGTCATCTAAGCAACAATACTTAAAGGAGAGTACAAAGGACAAGACGTTTTGATACTACGGATCCCAATGGCTCCAACCTTTATGCCATTCGATTTTAAACGATTGCATTTTCCGGTACGGTTTGCATTGGCAATAACAATTAACAAATCATTGCGTGTTTGCGGCATTAACCTTGAAAATCCATGCTTCTCACATAATCAATCAGCATTCTTTGTTTGCATTGAACGAAATTATGATATCACAGCAAAGCAATCGGAAAAAGTAATTACTTTAATTGGTAGACGTAGAATATCATACGATTCATTGTATTGTACATATTATACATATGAATAAAAATTATCATTCAAAAATATAAATTCACAAATCGAACATAAACATTTTTTTTTTAATTTGGACAGTACAACGTTTATCGGGTCAGCTAGTTTATTATAAAATATGATATGTATTGTGCAAAAGTAACCTTTATCTTATGACATCTAAAATCTACGATTCATTAGCTTTAATATGAAATCAAAAATTATCAAAGCTGACTAACAGTTCTAAAGTTATTTACAGTTTTACTTTACGTATTTTGCACGTATCTATTAAAACATATTAACTTTAAACCTAAGTTTATAAAAACCAAAGATAATTTCAAAATTCTGTATCGAAATTTTTTGAGTCGTAACTTGGTTAGGTTAGATTTCCAGACAGCAGCAATGTGAAAAAGAAGAGCAGCTCACGTGGGTCCAGGCAATTGGTCCGATTGTGTTACCTGAAAGTAGAGATACAGAAAAAGAAGGACAGAATATATATGAAAAAGAGAAGGGGACCGTCAATATGTGATTAAAGATTGATTACGAGTGAAGAGGAAGAGATACGAAAAAGAGAAAGAGAGAGGAGATTGTTAATTGGTCACTCCGTGGAGATTCCCATATCTGGTCTGGTTAGCCAATTACTATTTCTTATAAAGGCATTAATGCCCCCAAGTCTCAAATTCAAGAGCTCAGAAAGACTAATTAGGGAACAATGTCCCATGTTCTAATGCCGGACAGTGACAAAGAAGATTCAAAATTGTCTCATCCTCCTGCTAGTTTTGACAACTTCAGCAGAAGCCGTTGTAGAGCAAGACAAGTCTCCTCGCGTAGTTGCCAAAAGTGCAGTGACCGGTAATTGTGAGCACAGTGACCACTCAATTGTGAGCGTGTCAAGCCAAGAAGATATGTTGTTCATCCGAGATTCAGTCGGGGCCATATCATTCAGGTAATAGTACAGACCCCGTCTTGTCTGAGCAAGCTCATACACAGACAAGACACATTCGTGATAGCAACCGCATTTGTTGCCAATCGAATGATTCTACCATAGTGACCGAATTTTACAGTTGTGGCTACAATATTTTAGAAGGGGTAACAAAAGTATGATTGTCGCAACCAAAATTCTTCTTTATCGACTGACTTTCTGTTAATAGAACCGACAAATTCTATGTGTGTAACCGAATCATTCGATTGACAACAAATTCGGTTGCTAATACGAATCCGTTTTCTCTGTGTAGTAGAAGTTACTAATGTGAAGCTTGCATTTGGATAACGGAATCCAACATAAAAAGTCTATATCTCCTTCAGGCAGCATGGCGCCTTTTTTCGTCAAATTATCAGCAACATAGTTGTCTGTTCACGTACCCACTTAAGTACGACTGTTGAATGTCTCGCCATCCTATTTAAGAATACCCGGCATTCCTGGACAAAATTAGGTATTGTATATACACCTGTTAGAGATTTTATTGCGGCCTGACTGTCAGTATATGTAAGAATATCCTTGCCTGATATCTGCCAGTTACCCGCCCTTTTTATGGCTGATATTTCAGCCTGAATAATGCTACATTCATTTGGAAGTCTAAAAGAAGTCCTGAATGAAGACACCTACGCCAACTCGATCTCCCTTCCTAGAACCGTCCGTATAGACTGACAGACCCGTTGTGTAGTTTAAAGGTCCGACACAACGGATCTCTATATATTAGCCGATTTAAAATTTGGAAAATATTGTTTTAGACACAGTTCATTTTCCTGACTAGTTTGGTTTAAGGTATCATATGTTCTGCTTTGTCCTATAATTTATCTTACCTGTTGTTGTCAGCTTTTTTCTATTTTTGATTATTAAAATATTTGACCATTATTGTTTACAGTCAAGAACGATGCAGGTATAAGTAAAATAAATACTTCCAAAATAAAATTAAATTGCATTTTCGTACACAAAAATTAGGCGTTTCAAGAGAAAATATTTTTCTGTTTTACTAGTTTTTGCTAGAAATTTTATTCCTACTAAAAATAGTACAATGAAATATTGTTATGTTTGGAATTTTGACGAATTTCTAAACAAATAATTCGTCAACGAACTCTAAGTTAGTGCATTCAATGTTTTGATTTCATGCTCCACTATGTATTATCTCGAAATCTTCGAAACTGATTGTAATTTGTGGAATGCACAAAATCTTAATCGAATTAAGACCGGCTCTTCATAATCCTTTCTAGTGCTAGTTGACAGCTCTAAAATAAGTATATTCGAAGAGAAATGTGGTTATGGGTGACACACACAATGACACAAATATGCTAAGTATTCGCTCCACCCATTTCACACAACTTATATAATTTTCAAAACACTGATTTGTATGATTCAAGGTCAATATAAAGGACATTATTTTTTTTAATCTTCAATTATTTTTGTTAGTTACTGCAGTGTCATTTAAATAAATACTTTTATAAACATAAAATCATAATGATTACAATTTTAAATTATTGATCTATAGTCATTAAAATAATAATAAAATTTAAAATTACATACATATATTTATAAGGGATGTAAAGTTTTATATCGTTATACAGAACATAATCAATGTCTACTTTTACAATCAGTTTGCAAATGTTGTAACAGCGCTAATTTAAGGATCTATTAACGACGAATAATAACAAAATTATACAAAACAAGTTAGAGTGCTATATTCGGTTATGCCGAATCTTAAATACCCTCCACCTAAATTAGATGAAAATTATAGAAATTACATTGGTATAAACACTCTAACATCCATATTCAGTGTTTGTTATTGGGACTTAGGTCCGATTATGAAGATTGGTAGAATGTTAATATAATACAGTAGTTTTCGCTTATAGTATACAGATACAGTTGCACAAATTTTGTGGACTATAACCGAATTTATTTTTAAGCCACTTTATGGATTATAAATGAATTCTGATATAATACACATTTTGGACTATATACAAATTATGCACTTTCTTCAATAAAACCACTTCTTTTAAACAAACAAAAAGTTTATTTAAAATAAAATATAGTAGTATTTTATATATTGTAAGAAAAACTAGTTTACGCAGAAGATATTTTATTTCAAATGTATAAAAATGTTATATAATTCAGCAATTTAGAATTAAAATAACTACATATTCCTACCATTTCCAACAGAGTCTATAATTTTATAATAGGAATAAAATGTACTATTTAACAATTTATATACTTAGTAATTGGTTAACATTACCGATTGGCTCAACATTTTCCTTATTCACCACAAGTGAAGTAATAGAGTATAAAAAAGATCAAACAAATATATTTAGTCAAACTTCCAAAGTGTATTTTTGTTCTGTTCTAATGAATTTTCCGGATGTAAGCCTTATATATATATAATTATGAACCCATAGTCACCAAAACTACTTGAAACTTATACATGTTACATTTTTTACCGATATGAGTGTATATATGCGATAATGTATTTTTCGGATGTGCGACTTATTTGGAAGATATAAGTAATTAAATATTTTAAGGTGATTTCGATGTATTTGAGGCCTATTTTGCTTGATATTTTTCTCCATAACATTATTTACAAGAGTTTTATGGGTATTATTGTGATTATCGGAAATGGAGCTAATATGGGTGCAATGGTCAAATATGGACCGATATTCATAAAACCCAGTAGTATAATGTTTGGATACAATATATTGATCTGTATACAATTTTATTTCGATATCGATATATTTAAAATATTTATATAGATTAATGTGTTTTTCGTAAGTGGTCCTTATATAGGAACTATGACCAATTATAGGCCGATCTTCATAAAATTCAACACATCGATTATTGTATATATGGGAAATATTTATTTGAAGTTTTAACCAGATAGAATCTTTTATAAGAGATTTATAGTATTATTGTAATTATCGGAAATGGACCTTATATGGGAGCTATGGTCAAATATGGACCGATATTCACACAATCTATTAGTATCATTTGTGGATTAATACTACCGATCTCTGTAAAATTTTAATTCGATAACGATATTTTTCAAATATTTATGAAAATTTATGTGTTTTTTGGAAGTGGTCCTTATATGGGAGCTATAACCAATTATGGACCGATCTTCATGAAATTCCCTACAGTATTTTTATGTACATGAGGATTATGCAAGTTGAATTTCTACTTGATACCGATATATATAAGATATTTAAGTGTATTTAAATGATTTCCGGAAGTAAACTTTATATGGGGGCTATGGTCAAATAGTGCACGATCCAAAAAAAAAAAAAATTCGTCTCGCGATTTTTGTTTGCAGGAAACTTAGTTGTGCTGAATTTTGTATGGATACTGCAATTCTATGGGCATTTACATACCATAGCACCATATTTTGGGAAGAAATTTGTATGGGGGTTACGAGAAATTATGGACCGATTCTTTCCATTTTCAACTTTATTTGTCCTTTTATCATATAAATAATGAGTGCAAAATTGCATGGTATTCTCTGCAATTAATTTACCCAAAGTCACAAAAATCATGTGAAAATTATCAAAATTTTTGGAGGTTGTCTTACATTTTGATCCATTACCCCGGGTTCTACCAATTCGATTTTGCTGATTTGCAATACCAAACTGATTAGAAAAATTATAAACATTTTGGTATACATTTCATTAATTTTGCTTATGTATTTTGGACGTGAGAGTGTTTTACACAGACAGACAGACGAACAGACAGACGGACATTGCTCAATCGACTTAGAATTTCACAAGAATTTCAATAATATATATACTTTGTTTGGTCTCAAACTTATATATATACCCTCTTTCACCACTTGTGGTGGTGGATAAAAATATATAGGGTTCTAGTTGATGGTTCTTCATCGTTAGTTTTAGAAAAATTGTATGATCCAAAAGTTTTTGTGGCATAAAATTTTAAAAATCTATTTCCACTAAGATTTGGTTATACTCCTAATGTACTACAATACGTATTATCATTACATCTTGTACACAAGCAATTTAGTTATTAAAATACAATATAAAATAACATTTAATGGCATCGCAAGCAAAAAATATATAATAATACGAGTAATAAACGAAATAATTATATTCACATTATCAATTTGAGAAAAAATTTATTATATAAATTAGTATTGCAAATAATGCGTATACTTAATTATGGACATTATTTAAATAAATGCACATATGTAAGTATATGAGTAGCAATTTTGCTTTACTTTAATTGATTTTTCAAATGTAACGCGTTTTGATTTTACGAGAGTAAAATATGAAAAATAATATTATTATGGGATTCAAATGGTCTGATATTAAGTCTTATGTATTTTCATAATGTCCTAGTATATTTAGATAGTTTAAACAAATGTTTGTTGTGCTTTAAGCAAAAAAAGTGTTATTTTATGACAAAACAATTGTTCAATTCACAAGGTCTCTTATTTGTCATATTGTCCTAATATTTTACGACTCGGCAGCTCGGCATAACCGACTCTTAGGCGTTCGGCGCAGGTCTCTGCGGGTTGGTTACGATAACACAATAAACATAGCATAGTTGTATTATTTTAGGAAATATTTTTGCTTGAAAGGCAATAACAACATTTTCAAACCATTGTGACATGATAGGAGAACTTGTAAATTGACCAAATAAACACAGTTCAAAAAGTCTTACTATTTTAAAACATGTTTGTTTGAAGCACAACAACAATATGATTTGGACAGAACCAAAAACGACATTGATGACTGCTATTTTTGTGTTGTTAAACTACAGGGTATGAGTAAAAAGCAAAGACTGGCCTCTGATAGAAAACATGACAGTTGGAAAACAATATGTTATAAACCCGCCTTTGGTTTCCAGAGATAAGACAATTTTGCCTCCATTACATATCAAATTGGGAGTTAGGAAGCAGTATGAGAAAGTAATAGATAGAACTGATCCATGTTTTGCCTTTCTTTAAAGAAAGTTTCTAGGTTTGAGTACAGAAAATCTAAAATCTGGCATTTCTGATGGCCCACAAATAAAACTTTTAATGAATGATGATGATTTCATACATTCAATGAAGGATTAAGAAGCAGAGGCTCAGAAATCTTTTGTTTTAGGAAATCAGAAGGCTGAAAATTACAAGTAATTAGCAGTAATAATGCAGTATTAAAGTATACTATCTACACAGTTATTTAGACAATTTTCCTGAAAATCTTGGATCGTATAGCAAAGAACAAGTAGAACGTTTCCATCAAGATTTAAAAGTGATGGAAGATAGATACCAAGGTCGCTTGGGTGAACATATGATGCCAGATAACTGTTGGAGTATTACATGGTAGTGTCCTAAGGACATCCATCGTAGAAAATCTAAAAAAGTATACCAAATTCCTTGTAGATCTGTTTATATGTATAAGTAACAAAAAAAGTAAACACTCAATCAATATATGAATATGGTCGATAAATTTTTAGATCTGGGAATTTTACTGGATTCCAAGCTAAATTTTATTTCACATATAACAATGACAGCAAATAAAGCCAGAGGTGTACTAGGATTTATGAAACGTTGGGCTAAGGAGTTTAATGACCCTTATGCCACTAAATCTCTATACACATCCCTGGTAAGGCCTATCCTGGAATACGGATCCGTAATATGGGACCCTATATATAAAAAGCATTCAGATGCTATTGAATCTGTACAAAAGCAGTTCCTGCTCTTTTGTCTTCGTGGATTAAACTTCAACCCAATAAATCTACCTTCATATTCTGCAAGATTGGCTTTAATTAAACTTCCAACCCTGAAGAGCCGAAGATCAATGTTAAACATTTCATTTATTTGCAACATAATCAATGGTAGTGTAAGTTCCGGTTTTTTAATCCAAAATATCTCATTTAATGTGCCTCAACGACCATCACGTCATTTTGTTCCTTTATCAGTGAAATTTATTAGAGCGAACTTTGCCAATGCTGATCCAATAAGGAGAATGTGTATAGAATTTAATAAATTTTACATGTTAATTGATTTTTCATTAAGTAACAATATAATTAAAAACAACATTATTGCTTATTTGAATTCTTAATTTTTAAAATAAGTTATATTATTACGTTTGTAAAAATAATTGTTAATTGCCTGCAAGGATTATTTTCCATAGGCTAATAAATAATAAAATAAAAAAAAAAAAAATAAAACGATTCATTAACTTTTAACGATCCGACAATCGCAATATAAGATGACAATTTTTGTTGTTTGCAGTAGCGATTATGTGATTCCCTAACTTATTTTAAACAATAATAAAATACCTTTGATATCAAATGGCAACTGTGTCGAAAAAGCGAAAAACACAAAGGGGAACAGAAAACAAGTAAGAGTATTATATTCGGCCGTGCCGAATCTTAAATACCCTCCACCTAAATATGATGAGAATTGTAGAAATTACATTGGCATAAACACTTTAATATCCATATTCAATATCTGTTATTAGAACTGCGCTCCTATTATGAGGATTAAGACAATGTTATTGAAATACTATTAAATAAATATATAAAATAATATAACAATTGTAACAAAGACTAGTTTAACTAGAAGATACTTTAACTACAGGTTTTTATCATTTTGAAAAGAGTTTGTCGTTTATTCCTATTATAACGTATTACATTTAACAATTTATATATGTACCTAATAATTGGTTATCATTACCCGATTGGATCAACATTATCCTTATTCACCACAAGTGAAGAAACAGAATATAAAAAAGGGTATACAAATATATTTAGACAAAATTCAAAATTTTGCATATGGAAATGAGTTATATCACAAAATTTTAATATATAATCTCGATTAATGAATTTTCCGGATATGTGTCTTATATATAATTATGAACCCATAGTCAAAAAATCCAGCAGAATGTTGGTCTGGTTTTTAATTAGTCGCGAATACCGAGCTTGCATTGTAATACTTTTGGAATTTTCTAAAATAATGGACCTAGAAAAATGAAACGAAATAGGAATCAGATGGCATAGAAGGATTATATATTTTGAAAATTATGTACAAATGTTATTTGTTAATCAAATAATTTGATAAGTTAAGATAAATGACACTTTTTTATATTTTATTAGGAAACTATTGTATTATCCTGTTTTTTTGTAGAAAATATTGTCATACATAATAATACACAAATATTCGTATACATAGTAACACACAAACAAATGATGGAGTTAGAGGGGAGTTGTTAGCCTCCCCACTATATTGGTGTAGGGTATAAAAACAGGAATTCAACCTGCATCTATGGGAAGATAGAAGAATTATTACTTTTAACTGTTCGCTGTTTTAAAAATCTTAATCGATGTTGTCTAATGTTTATGATATTATAAAAATACTTCACAATATAAAAATATTCTACATTTTTAGTATAATTTATTAAAAGATTTGTAAAGCAAATAGGAGTTTTTGATTATTAAAACATGTTGCCAGCAGTGTTATGTACAAAATTAAAAACCAATTGAAATATTAATGAAACCAAATATATAAAAGTATATAAAACACAAAAAATTGTTATACCTACCTAAATATGTCCGTTATAGACTCAACCATCCAACCGATTATGTTCATTCGGTCCATTTTCGAATTTTTCCATACAATATTTATTCCCAATTTTGAACATTTGAAAATTTGTATGTCTTAAAATTTTGTATGCAGGCACCTCTCCCGATGTGTAGATCTACTAAGAATTTTTGTGAATTCGAATTTTTAGGGAATAAAAACGGGTTCGGAGCTAATAAAAGCAGCACCAAAAATCCAACTTAATCTGAATTTATGCATACAATGAGTGAACTAAAAATTTAACTATTTAACGTTTTTGAGCGTACATGTAATAATTATATGCCAGATCTATTCCAATAAATATATATATTTTCTATAATTTGTAAAAAAATTTGTAAATTTTTTAATTTAATGATACACTTAGAATTTCGTTAAAAAAAAAAAATCACTATATTGTAAAATTGCCTGATATTTATAACAATTTAAAAATATATTAAAAGTAATTTTCGAAGCCAGTTCTTATTAATATTACTTTTTTTTAAATCTTGGAGAAAAATTAAGAAATAGTTTAATTTCTTCAATACGTATGAAATTACCATAATCATTTCTTAATTTTGATTTTGATTATTTTTCACGACTAGGCGGATAAAGATTTTGGAAAAAAATGTTTACATATTAGTTTAGATTTTATTCGATACATATGTATATAGATTAAAAGAACTTACAATTTTTACAAAATATTAAAAAATTTTGAATAATTTTGGACTTACAACCTCCCAGATGTACCTAAATTCACACTGTTGAAGCCAGTGAACTCTAAAACACCTCAACTCTAAACACGCGAAATTTCATTAAGATACCTCAAACGATTCGCATGTTACAGAACCTACAAAAATAAAAATTTCTATAACCACTGTGTAGTATATAATAGATTTTACTCACAACTGAATAAACTTGAAGATATTTTCGTTCATCATTTTAGTACAAAAATTCCAATGCGCTGCGGTTTAATGTTTTAGTATAAATAGCTGATGCACACCCGTACAATTTCTGCAAACAGATACACACACTTGCGTTCCAAGGCGTATTAACAAGGTGAGTGCATAAGATCAGCTGTTTCTTAATTCGCCGTGGTTTAATGTAAGTCTTCTTTCAAACTATATTTATGTTTACATTTGTTATTGTAAATAACATAGTAATATTTTAATTCGCCTTGATTTTGGCATTTGTTCTACATTTTAACAAAAACAAAATGCCTGTTGTTTTTGCATTGTTGTATTTGTTGCCGGGACGCACTCACCTTGTTAATACGCCTTGTTGCGTTCCTTTTAAATAATAGAATTTTAGTCATTACTGCGCATGCCTAAGAAAATAAGAATTTTAATCAACAACAACTACTGTCTTGTGCTTATGTGCTTAAGTACTGCTTTGTTAACGAAAAAGTCACCTAATTTTTGGACATGCACATTCAATTTCAAGTTTTGTTGAATATTTCGTTTACAGTTTTAGTATAAATACAAGCTGTATGCATACAGCGATATTTATATTGTTTTAGTGCACCAAACAGTCAACAGTAAAAATGGAATTTGCAAATTTAAAAAAGAAATTTTTTTAAAAAAAAAGGAATTTTATTTAATTACGAAATTAATTATATCAATTAAAAATTTATTTGAATTTGCTTCAATCATCAAAATGATATTGATTAAATTAAATCTATTACATTTTATTGAAATAATGTTGAATTAAAATTTTATTTAAAGAAGTAATTTCAGACACAATTTTTATCATATCAATCACTTTTATGATTAAAATCTATTTATATATATAGAAATGGATGTGTTTATTGTTACAATTTACAAAAAAAAAAAATATTTTTATAGTTCTAATCACTAATGATGAAATTTTGAACCTTTTTCGAAAACCCTTCCATTATGGTTTTTATAGTGGTTTATGTCACTTTGTTCGAACAGATTGTCCATCTTCGTTTAAAATCTATCACAGTTTTGGACACCTTTTTTGTCCTCTTCAATTCTCTTTAAACAAAAGCCCAATATCTCTCCACTGGACTCAGCTCCAGCCAGTTTGGAGGAATTGCCTCTCTTGGTACAAATACCACATTATTGTTCTTGTACCGCTCAAGACTTTTCTTACCATAGTGACAGGTTCCAAATCAGGCCAAAAATAAGTGGACACATTAAGAAGTCTTATGAATGAAAACATCCTTTTTTTTAAACATTCCTTGATGTAAATTTCGGTATTTATAGAGCCCTTTGTAACAAATGTTTGGATTTTTTGCAGCAACTGCATATTGCTTGCCATACCAAGAAGTTTTTGGGAAATTTTGTCTGCTTTTGGGTCCTAAACTTTTCTTCAACATTCCCTCGAGCATCTGCAACATAAAGAAATTGACGCAGAAGTTGCGAAAAATTTTCCGTACGTACATTTCGTCATCCATTATGCAACAGGAATATTTTTTGTATAAAATTTGACTTCAATTTCCGTGCGCTGTCTTTGGACTCTAAATTATTAACAGGGTTACTGCCAGGAACTTTTTGAGCTTTGTATGTTTTTAAACCTGCATTGGCTTTAACTTTTCGTACCAAATAGTCCGAGTACTGACCTAACCGAGCTGCTTTCCTACCGGAGGTATTGGGGCTCTTTTGAAAATGCTTTCTATTTTTTTGGCTTTAGAAACATCATGCGGACCATTCCTTCTACCTGAACAAGGTTTTATATAAACGGACAAGT
Organism: Calliphora vomitoria; assembly: GCA_942486065.2. Lineage (NCBI taxonomy): Eukaryota > Metazoa > Arthropoda > Insecta > Diptera > Calliphoridae > Calliphora > Calliphora vomitoria. The sequence goes on from OW818029.2 coordinate 90,849,798, forward strand.
TCTCCCGGTACTGATTAATAACATTGGAAAAAGTTTGACGGCAGACCTTTGATTGTTTGACATTAAGCATGCTTTACAAGGGTAACTTGATAAAAAACAAGTTAGAGTGCTATATTCGGCTATGCCGAATCTTAAATACCCTCCACCTAAATTAGAAATTACATTGGTATAAACACTGTAATATCCATATTCAGTATTTGTTATTGGGACTTAGCTCCGATTATGAAGATTGGTAGAATGTTAATGTAATACAGTAGTTTTCGCTTTTAGTCTACAAATACAGTTGCATAATTTTTGTGGACTATAAGCGAATTAGGACTATAAACGAATTTCTTTTTAAGCCACTTTATGTATTACAGATGAACCCTGATATAATACACATTTTGGACTATATACAAATTATGTACTTTCTTCAATAAAACCACTTCTTTAAACAAAATAAAATTTCAAATATAGTAATATAGTAGTATTTTTTTTATGTTGTTAGAAAATCTAGTTTACGCAGAAGATATTTTATTTCAAATGTATAAAAATGTTATCTAAATCAGCAATTTATAATTGAAATAACTACATATTCCAACCATTTCCAACAGAGTCTATAATTTTATAATATGAATAAAATGTACTATTTAACAATTTATATACTTAATTTGGTGAAAGGAAATCGGATAGGGTTGAACCCTTTTTGAATAGAAGGAGGACAAGATGGGACGAGCATCAACGTTATCTATCTGAACTCCTTCCCCAACCTCCCTTAATAAATAATATTGGGGACATTGTAAGGGCTGTAAACACGCTCACAAATTCCATAAAGGACGCCACTGCACTCACTTGTGCCCCCTCTGTAAGAAGAGGTAACGGACGACCACCATGGTGGTCACCGGAAATAGCGGACTCCAGAGTGAGAAGCCGTAGACTTTTCAATGAGGCTAAAAGATCAGGAGACTGGTCATCCTACAAGTCATCGTTGAATAAATTTAAAAATCTGGTCAGAAGGGCGAAACGGAAGACATGGAGGGACTTCTGTAGCGGCGTCGAAAGTTCCTCTGAGACAAGCCGTTTGCGCAAGATTCTGTCCAAATCACCAACCGTTCAAGGCTATATCCAAAAGCAAGACGGTAAATGGACCACAAGTGGACATGAGACACTTGAAGTGCTCATGGACACTCACTTTCCGGGAAGTCTCCCAGTAAACGCGGCATGTGAATCCCAACCGCATGATAGAATCTTATCCTCAATTAGGATTAACGAGGACAATGTACTCTGGGCCATTCGGAGTTTTGATCCATACAAATCCCCAGGCCCTGATGGCATCATACCGGCTGACCTGCAATACAATGCAGAAATAGTCACACCATGGCTGATTGTAATCTTTCAAGCCTGTCTCTCATGGTCCTATATACCTGACAGTTGGACCGAATGCAATGTGACTTTCATCCCGAAGGGTGGAAAGGCCTCACATACCAAGGCAAAGGACTTTAGGCCAATAAGTCTATCATCCTTTCTGCTAAAAACCCTGGAAAGAATTATCGACACCCATATTAGAATGTCAGTAAACAAGGGATTATTATCTACCTCTCAACATGCATACACCAAGGGGAAATCAGTTGAGACGGCACTCCACTCACTAGTGGGACATATCGAGAAATCCATCGAATACCGCAATTACACACTTGTGGCCTTTCTTGATATAGAAGGAGCCTTCAACAACGTAAAATCTGCAACCATCATATCGGCCCTAGCTTTACTAGGACTCGATCAATCTATAGTTAGGTTCATTAGGTACCTCCTAAGTTACAGGATCATTCGCTCCAGAATTGGAACGACTACGATCTCTAGATCTGCCAACAGAGGCACTCCCCAAGGGGGCGTCCTTTCTCCACTTCTGTGGAATCTGGCGTTAAATTGTCTGCTTATGAAATTAGATTCCCAGAACTTTAAGACTGTTGCCTATGCGGATGACGTTGCGGTTGCAGTTTCAGGGATTCATCTGGGCACGATATCGCAAAGACTGGAAATGGCACTAGGAACATTGAATCGATGGAGTATCGATAGTGGTTTAAGTGTAAATCCCAGCAAGACTGAACTAGTACTGTTCACTCAACGGAATAAAATTCCTAACTTCAAGTTGCCCCGACTTAACGGAACCGAATTGTCACTCTCGGACAATGCAAGGTACCTGGGCATCATACTCGACAGGAAATTATCCTGGAAACTCAATACAGAGGCAAGAGCGGCTAAAGCCATCACGGCTATGTATGTCTGCAAAAAGGCCATAGGCACGAGATGGGGTATTAGACCCTGGAACATGAATTGGCTAGTTGATACGGTTACTAAACCTATATTATTCTATGGGGCCTCTGTCTGGTGGGGGGCAATGGATAGGGCCTCAAATCGTATACTCTTTGATAGGGTATTAAGAAGCATGGCAATCCTGATAACAGGAGCAATGCGAACTACCGCGACGAAGTCGCTATTCACTCTACTCAACTGGATACCAGTAGATCTTATGGCCAGAAAATTGGCATTGAATACGGCCTTCAGGCTAAACGCCAGCAATGCATGGAATTACAGACACTATGGACATGCTTGCATAATAGGAAGTATACGCAATCTTCCTGATCATATTGATTACTGCACTCCCAAGCCCTTCCTCCTGAGGAACTTCGGTTTCTCAATCCCATCCAATATGGAAGCTGTCGATGGTAACCCTGTTGATGGGATGAGGCTATCCATCTATACGGATGGGTCCAAAAAGGGGGACAGGGTGGGTGGTGGTGTATACATCCCTGAATTTGGAGTAAGAATGTCTTTTAGGCTTCCAGATGGTTGCAACATTCTTCAGGCCGAAGTATCGGCTATTAAAAGAGCGGCCAACTGGCTCAGATATTACAGAGTATCTGGTAGGGATATTCGTATATATACTGACAGTAAACCCGCAATTAAGTCCCTGATAGGTGTTTATACAACATCAAATATGGTCCAGGAATGCCGGGCATCCTTAAATGAGATGGCGAGACATTCGACAGTTGTACTCACATGGGTACGTGGACACAGGGACAATGAAGGCAATTGTATTGCCGATCACTTGGCAGGATTAGGAGCCCTTCTATCAGGAGATGATATAGACTCCCTCTGCGGAATCCCGCTGTCAACTTGCAAGAAACGTATACATGACATATACTACGAACTTGCCCAAACTAGGTGGGGCAATGAATCCACTTGTACTATCACGAGGACGATATGGCCTGTGCTGGACTGTACACGCACGTCGTATCTACTTAGATTACAACGAATGAGATTACGCAATATGGTGGCGATGATCACCGGACATTGCACTTTCGGTCCCCATGCTGCGAGACTTGGGTTACCTTATAACGACTTCTGTAGAAGTTGTCAAAATGAGGAAGAGGAAGAAACTATTCTACACTTCTTTTGTAACTGTCCGGCACTTGGTGATCTAAGAGCCAGACTTTTAGGTGAGAGATTTCTTGATACCCTCTCCGGGCTATCAGTGAAGAATTTAAGGTGTATAGACGCCTTTATTAGGGAAAGCAGGTGGTTGATGAGACCGGACTTGCAAATTGCACCTCATGAAGACACGATAACTGTCTCATGATGGTCCGCGTCATTGAATCTCAATACCTTCTCCTCTTACTCCTTCGATTTCTATTCTTTTCTTCTCGTGCTTGACAATCTTTAGAACGCCTATCATCTCCTTCTATCTCTTTTCCCTTTTCCTTTATCTCCTTTCAGGTACCACAAAGGGAACGTTTATTGGACCCAAGTGAGCTGTACAAAGAAGATTTTGGACGGCTGCCTGATAACCTAACCTAACCTAACCTAATAATTGGTTAATATTACCGATTGGCTCAACATTTTCCTTATTCACCACAAGTGAAGTAAAAGAGTATAAAAAGGGTAAACAAATATATTTAGTCAAACTTCAAAAGTATATTTTTGTCCTGTTCTAATGAATTTTCCGGATGTGAGCCTTATATATATAATTATGAACCCATAGTCACCAAATCTACTTGAAACTTTTATCTGTTACATTTTTTACCGATATGAGTGTATATATGCGTTAATGTATTTTTTGGATGTACGACTTATTTGGAAGATATAATTAAATATTTTAACGTGATTTCTATGTATTTGAGGCCTATTTTGCTTGATATTTTTTTCTCCATAACATTATTTACAAGAGTTTTATGGGTATTATTTGGATTATCGGAAATGGAGCTAATATGGGTGCTATGGTCAAATATGGACCGATATTCACAAAACCCAGTAGTATAATGTTTGGATACAATATATTGATCTGTATACAATTTTAGTTCGATATCGATATATTTAAAATTTTATCCAATAGTTTTATTCGACCTTTTGATTATAATTAAATAAAAAGATTTCTCGAGCTCGAGGTCAATAATTTTCAATAGATTATTTATTTCCAATATTTCGATATCCTACGGATATCATTATCAAGGAATGAGTAACAATTATATTTGTACAAGACGTCTAAACATCTTCACATTTAATATTGCACTTATAGAGGTTAATGTGTTTTTCGGAAGTGGTCCTTATACGGGAGCTATGTCCAATTATCGACCGATCTTCATAAAATTCAACACATCGATTTTCGTATATATGGGAAATATTTATTTGAAATTTTAACCAGATAGAATCTTTTATAAGAGATTTATTAGTATTTAAGTAATTTTCGGAAATGGACCTTATATGGGAGCTATGGTCAAATATAAATCGGTATTCACACATTCTAGTAGTATCATTTGTGAATTAATACTACCGATATCTGTAAAATTTTAATTCGATAACGATATTTTTCAGCTAATCATGAAAATTAATGTGTTTTTTTGGAAGTGTTCCTTATATGGGAGCTATAACCAATTATGGGCCGATCTTCATGAAATTCCCTACAGCGATTTTCATGTGCATGGGGATTATGCAAGTTCAACTTGCATAATATATAAGATATTTAAGTGTATTTAAGTGATTTTCGGAAGTAAACTTTATATGGGGGCCAGGGTCAAATAGTGCCCGATCCAAAAAAAAATTGGTCTCGCGATTTCTGTTTGCACGAAACTTAGTTGTGCTGAATTTTGTATGGATACTGCAATTATATGGACATTTATATACCATAGCACCATATTTCGGGAAGAAATTTGTATGGGGGCTACGAGAAATTATGGACCGATTCTTTCTATTTTCAACAGAATTTGTCCTTGTTTCATATAAATAATGAGTGAAAAATTTCATGGTATTCTCTGCAATGAATTTACCCTAAAGTCACAAAAATCATGTGAAAATTATCAAAATTTTTGGAGGTTGTCCTACATTTTTATCCATAGCGCTGGTTCTACCAATTCGATTTTGCTGATTTTCAATACCAAACTGCTTAGAAAAATTATAAACATTTTGGTATACATTTCATTAATTTTGCTTATGTATTTTGAACGTGAGAGTGTTTTACGCAGACAGACAGACAGACGGACAGACGGACAGACAGACGGACATTGCTCAATCGACTTAGAATTGCATAAGGATCAATAATATATATACTTTGATGGGTCTCAGATGAAGATTTCTCAATGTAACACACGGAATGACAAACGTACATATATACCCTCTTTCACCACTTGTGGTGGTGGAGGGTATAAAAACTAAATAATACTTGCGTTAAGAGTTTTAATGAAAAACGTGTGTTAAGAATTTTACCATCTCAGTCCTTATGAGTCAATCGTCATATAATATTTTAACGTGATTTTTATGTATTTTAATTGAATTTCATATTTACAAGAGTTTTATGGGTATTATAGTTATTATCGAAAGTGGAATTTATATGGGAACTGTTGCCAATTATGGACCGATATTCACAAAATTCAGTAGTATGATTTTTGGATTCAAATTACTGATCTGCGTATTATTTTTGTTCAATATATGGGAGCTGACCTAGTATGGGACTATCGCCTTATAATTAATAAAAATTTAATAAAACTTAATTTAAACAACGCTATTAGCAAGAGTGGACCTTATATGACAACTATATCGTATTATGGACCGATATTTAAAAAATCTTGTAATATGATTCTTGGATACAAATTACTGATCGGTGTTCAATTTTGGTTCAGTACAAATTTTTTTTTGGATATTTGTGTAGGTTAATGTGTTTTCCGAAAGTGGTTCTTATATGGAGGCTATGGCCAATTATGGGCCGATCATCATAAAATTTGTACAATGATTTTTACATATATTGTAATTTTTGGTTGCGAATTTCAACTTTATAACTATATTTGTAAGAAATTGATGAGGATTTTAGTGATTTTCGGGAGTGGACCTTCTATGGGAGCTATGGTCAAATATGGACCGATATTCATAAAATACAATAGTATTAGTTTTGGATAAAATATATTGATCTCTATACGATTTTAATTCGATATCGATATATTTAAAATCTATATAGAGGCTAATTTGTCGATGTTGTTGATGATCGGCCGGCTTGAGTTCTTGTGTTTGCTGAACTTTATAAGCCTTAAGATGTAATGAGAACGACGAGGAATGGACAAACCTGGGTTTTCTTCAACACTTTGGGCTACAGCAGCAATATTCTTAGTTGTTCTTGAGCGACGTGCACGAGTTTTATTCTTCACATCACTAACTTGTCCCAACAGCTTGAATTTGTCCATCAATTTCTGTATTGCGGTCCGACAAGTTGTTTCACTGCGACCCAAAAATGCTTTAGTTTTGCGAACTATGACTGCAAGATTTTCAAATATTAAGGTGGGAAATGGGTAAATACTGATAAAATCGGTATCTCTACATCTCCGGAAAAATAAAACTAGCACAAAAAATCCAACATAATCTGAATTTATGCAAAAAATATTTAGACAGGTGTATGGTACTTTTTGATGGTTGTACTTTTAAGAGGATAAAACGAGCGAAAATCCAGTAAATTTAAATGGAATGTTGTCCTTCTAGTGTGGTACTTTTTGAATCATAATGGTTTGTCAATAAATTTCGAAAGTGAATTTTTTTAGTAAAAAGAGAGTAGTCAATAATGAAAATTCGACGGAAGTGTTAAATAGTTTTTTTTTAAATCATTATCAATACGCGATTTGACATTTAAGAATAATTTAAAATTCCTGTGATTTCTGATTTTTAAGAAACTTTGTTCGTTCTTCTGTAAAAAATCAGAATTTCTCAGATGATAGTTAAATTGTCCCAAAAACTTAAAAATAAGGAAAAGAGATGTATATGGAAGACATTTAATATGCCTTCGTAAAAAAACAAAATTCCTTTTTTTCAACAAATAAACAAAATGTGTTTATTCTTTTAGCGTAGTAGCACACGCCGGGTATAAGCTCGTTTTTAATAAAGCTGGATGACTTAAATGTCTGTTAATATTGCTTATTGAATGTTTGTAGCAATGTTTTTTTTGTAACATTTTTCTATAAAGAAACCAAAGAACAATTAATTTATAAAATCAGTTCATTTTCTACGTTTCAAAGTGGATTGTTTTTTTTACCGCCAATTATAAATATGTTTTCTTAATAAATTCTATTTCAATATGTTTTGTGGTATTCAAGTATTTTCATTGAAAATGTTAATTAGATATGTCCATTTTTTTTTCTAGTATACTAATAACAGTTCTCTCATATATTTTTTCTGAGTATTTAAAATAAATTAAATTATATTCCCATGCCATTTTTTTGCAATTTCCTAGCAACGAGCTTAAAAAAAGATAATTTTTTTTATAATTTGTTATTCAATAATAATCATAATTTAATTTTTAAATACCTATAGCTTAGGATGTAAAACTGCTAAGTTTATTATACCCTTCACCTTCGTGAGAAGGGTATATATAAGTTTGTCATTCCGTTTGTAATTTCCACAATATAATTTTCCGATCGTACAAAGTATATATATTCTGGATCATTATAGATAGCGGAGTCGATTTAGCCATGTCTGTCTTTCTGTCTGTCCGTCTGTCTGTTGAAATCAATTTTCTGAAGACCCCAGATATCTTCGGGATCCAAATCTTCATAGATGGATATCTAATCATAAATATTTGGATATCTAATCATAGATATTTCAAAGTCCATATATATAAGGCTATAGAAAGTTGGACCTACAATGGGTCCAAATCGGGAAAAATATTTTTTAACCCGATTTTTTTTTTTCACAAAAAACATTCTTTTGTCATAAATTTTTTTCACTAAAAAATTAAAAAAAAATAATTTTTTTAAAAAATTGGAGAAAACTTTTAAAAAATTAATTCGAAAAAAAAACAAAATTTAAAAAATTAAAAAAAAAAAAAAATGTTAAAGTATAATTTGGTGAAGGGTATATAAGATTCAGCACAGCCGAATATAGCTCTCTTACTTGTTTTAACATATTTTACTCCCAGTAACACGAAGTCTGGTTATGTGTTAACTAATAGTTATACTGACAGTTTACATATAAAATAATTTTAACCGACAGTGTAACTATTAGTTAACACATAACCAGGCTTCGTGTTAATGGGGGTTAGAGAATAGTCCTAACAAAGTGTATTTTTCAATTAGTTAATTAAGCTTTTATTTAAATTTTCATGAAAATTGAACTTAGCGACTTTGTTTTCTATTCTATCAATATTTTCTTTTTATACCCTCCACCACCACAAGTGGAGAAAGAGGGTATATATAAGTTTGTCATTCCGTGTGTAACATTGATAAATATTCATCTGAGACCCAATAAAGTACATATATTATTGATCCTTATGAAATTCTAAGTCGATTGAGCAATGTCCGTCTGTCTGTCTGTCTGTCTGTCTGTCTGTGTAAAACACTCTCACGTCCAAAATACATAAGCAAAATAAATGAAATGTATTTCAAAATGTTTATACTTTTTCTAAGCAGTTTGGTATTGAAAATCAGCAACATCGAAGTGGTAGAACCAGGGTTATGGATCAAAATATAAGACAACCTCCAAAAATTTTGATAATTTTCACATGATTTTTGTGATTTTTGGTAAATTCATTGCAGAGAATACCATGGAATTTTGCACTCATTATTATGATAAAAGGACAAATTCTGTTGAAAATGGAAAGAATCGGTCCATAATTTATCCAAATTTCTTCCCGAAATATGGTGTTATGGTATATAAATGCAGTATCCATACAAAATTCAGCACAACTAAATTTTGTGCAAACGGAAATCGCGAGACCAATTTTTTTTTGGATCGGGCACTATTTGACCATAGCCCCCATATAAAGTTTACTTCAGAAAACAACTTAAATACACTTAAATATCTTATATATATCGCTATCAGGTTGAAATTCAAATTGCATAATCCCCATGCACATGAAAATTTCTGTAGGGAATTTCAGGAAGATCGACCTATAATTGGTTATAGCTCTCATATAAGGACCACTTCCAAAAAGCACATTAATTTTCATAAATATCTGAAAAATATCGTTATCGAATTAAAATTTTACAGAGACCGGTAGTATTAATTCACAAAAGATATTACCAGATTGTGTCAATATCGGTTCATATTTGACCATAGCTCCCATATAAGGTCCATTTCCGAAAATTACTTAAATACTAATAAATTTCTTATAAAAGCTTCAATCTGGTTACAATTTCAAATAAATATTTCTTATAAATACGAAAATCGATGTGTTGAATTTTATGAAGATCGGCCGATTATTGGTCATAGCTCCCATATAAGGACCACTTCCGAAAAACACATTAACCTCTATAAATATTTTAAATATATCGATATCGAAATAAAATTGTATACAGATCAATATATTGTATCAAAAAATTACACTACTGAGTTTTGTGAATATCGGTCCATATTTGACCATAGCACCCATTTTTCCTCCATTTCCGATAATCACAATAATACCCATAAAAGTCTTGTAAATAATGTTATGGAGAAAAATATCAAGCAAAATAGGTCTCAAATACAAAGAAATCATGTTAAAATATTTAATTATATCTCCCAAATAAGTCACACATCCGAAAAATACATTAACGCATATATATCATATCGATAAAAAATGTAACAGAAATAAGTTTCGAGTAGATTTGGTGACTATGGGTTTATGATTATATATAGTTAGAAGGCTCACATCCGGAAAATTCATTAGACCAGAACAAAAATATTTACCCTGTTTTAAACTCTTTTACTTCACTTGTGGTGAATAAGGAAAATGTTGAGCCATTCGGTAATGTTAACGAATTATTAAGTATATAAATTGTTAAATAGTGCATTTTATTCCTATTATAAAATTATATACTCTGTTGGAAATGGTAGGAATATGTAGTTATTTCAATAATAAATTGCTGAATTAGATAACATTTTTATACATTTTAAATAAAATATCTTCTGCGTAAACAAGTTTTTCTAACAATATATAAAATACTACTAAGTGTACTACTATATTTTAAAAAAACTTTTATTTTGTTTAAAAAAATGGTTTGGTTAAAGAAATTACATAATTTTTATATAGTCCAAAGTGTGTATTATATCAGGATTCATGTGTAATCCATAAAGTGACTTAAAAAGGAATTCGGTTATAGTCCTAATTCGCTTATAGTCCACAAAAATTGTGCAACTGCATTTGTAGACTATGAGCGAAAACTGTATTACATTAACATTCTACCAATCTTCATATTCGGAGCTAACACTGAATCTGGATATTAGAGTGTTTATACCAATGTATTATTTATAATTTTCATCTAATTTAGGTGGAGGGTATTTAAGATTCGGCATAGCCGAATATAGTACCCTAACTTGTTTTATGTATATACTTATCCTCAAAATATTTATTGTAAATTGTAAAGCTGATAAATGCGGTTTAATAATTTGCCAATTAATTGTTGCTGCTATTTCATACTCAATAAATGTAATTATGTTCTCGTTTAAACATTTTAATATTGCATTTTATTATTCAGAACCTATTAATTGTTCTAAACATTTTGTAAATTAAATGTCAAAAAATCAACATTTAACATACGCTAACAATTTCTAGTGAAAACATATTGTACACAGAATGGGGGGGGGGTGTTTATGGGTCAGACATGTGGTGTCGTTTTAAAATAAAAACAAATAAGAAAATATGGTCGGTCAGCCCGACCATATAACATCCTGTACTGATTAAATGATCAAAAAAATTTTTCTTTTAAAATTTATTTTCGTGAGTGATTTTCGGAAGTGAGCCTTATATAAGAGCTGTGAGGAATTATGGACTGATCACCATAAGATTAGGCCATGTGATTTATAACTATTTCAAACTTTTTTTTGCTAAATTATATTTGGATTACAACATTTTTAAGATATTTATGCTCGTTGAAGTGATTTTAGGAAGTGGGGATTATATTTGAGCTATGACTAATTATGGACCGGTCATCATTAAATTAGGTGACATGACTCCCTTAGAGCGAAATTTGTGTAGATACCTATAAAAACTAAATATTTATGACCAATAAAGTCCTATTTCGGGAGGATATTTGCATGGGGGCTAGGTGATATAATGGACCGATTTCAGCCAGGTGCTGAAGTTGATCGAATTATGTCATGGACAGACGTACAGACGGACATCGTTTAGTCGACTCAGACTATTCGGTGTCGATCGGTATACTTTAAGGTGGATGTTAGTATAATATATCTTTGGGCGTTACAAACAAACAAACGCATAATACCTTCTATGGTGATGTAGGGTATAATAATAGATGTATATGTTATTATATACAAAGGTATTTTAACAATTTTAACGTGAATGAACAATTTAATAAGGTTACAATAATAGTTTTAGGTACATTGCGATTGGGGAGAATGTCCCAAAAAATTGTGTTTTCGAATTTGCTGTATTCAATCCATGTCATGGTTAGTTCTACACTTTTTGGCTATACCCATTACAGAAATATTTTTAATTTTGGGCTAAGCAAACAGATATAATCCTAAGCTGTTTATCATAAAGAAACTTGTATTTTGTCAAAAACAAAATTTTCATAAAAAATTTGGTATATAAAGCAAACATTTTGTGTTTAGTGTTTTTACTAATTATTTTCAATATAATCGTTTAATTTTTATATAAAACATTTGATGTTTAGAGAGACTATATCTATAAAATGCAAAATGCGTCATTTGATAATAAGAATTTGAAGCTGAAAGACAAACAAATTAAAAATTAATGGAATTTAACTCATAAAAAGAATATAAGAAAATAAAAAGGAATTTATTGTTGTTAATTTTGATGAAGGCGTTATTTACTAGGTATTTATAGAAAAGGGTAAATATAAAGTATTTTAATTTTGATGCATTCCTATATTTTTTGAAATTTGTGCAGCAAAACGTGTCTATGAATTTCCATCGAATGTGGAAATTAATATTTTAAACAACAACTTTATAGTAAAGCCGGATTATAATAACATTTCAAGTTCACACTCAACGTGTAATTCCAATTTAGATGATATATTTTTACTCGAGTTTACAGCACATAAAGTGAACCTGCCGGAAACTCCATCGTCTGACGACACAATACATACGTATTTTCAAGAAGTACCATTTAATGGAAACAACACTGAACTACAAATGCACTCTCAATATGTAATTGTTAATGAAGGGAACACATATTTAACTACGCAACAAATGTTGGCAGATTTGTATGTACCTATTATTGTTCTGTTGAACTATAAGTATAGTAAAAAAGTACATAAGAAATCAGTTTTCTAAAAATAATTAATAGAAATAATATTGCTAATTTAATCAAGAATATCAGTAAATTGTAGTTTTTTAATTCTGTTTTTTGGTAGATATGATCTGACCTATGTATTTTGGAAATAGTATTTTTTACTAATTTTTGTATGGGAACCCCCCAGGGGGTTCCAGGGTGTGTGCCGGTGGCATGGGTGGATCGGCCTTCCAAAGTTAGTGGCGGTCAGTCATACATTTGGACTCGATTAATACACTTTAAATGGGTCAAAGACGGATTTTTAAAAATTTTACCATTGGGTCAAAATAAGGAACATCAGAATTCATTTTAGAGGCATGGTTCCTTGGGCAAAGTTTCTTATTTTGATCCCTAGAATACGATTTTCCTTGTCACTTGGGCGATTATTTTGCGTCCCTACAAATCGACCCGCCCTAGTGTGCAGCGACAAACCGCGTTATTGGCGGATCCTTATTTCCACACAAAACCGCTTATAAAGTAACACGGGTATCTCCAGATCGCGTAACTGAGAATCAGATTGATCATATAACAATCCGCCGAAAATGTTGCGGTTCCCTTCTGGACGTAAGTTGCAAACGAGGTACTGACATTGCAAGTGACCACCATCTAGTGGTGGCAGGTATGCCCATCAAATTATGTGCAGTAAATTATAATGTCCCAACAATCCAGAAAACATCATTAAACCAGCGTTAAAACTGGTAAAATACTAAACGCATTATTACTGATGCTGCCAAAGTTCATATTGGGTATAAATATCATATACGTAAGCAGTGGATATCTGACGAAACATGGTCACTGATAACAATGAGAAAATACCTAAAAACCCCCCTCAACTCTGCCAAAACACTAAACGTGAAAGCTAATCTTCATTCGCAGCATACTGCTGCACAGTGGGGCAGAATCAACATTTTTTGGAAATAAATCTGGCATTTTTAAACGCATGGGTTATCCGTGATAAAATTTGACGTTGAGGTAGCCAATGGACCTAAATGGACCCTACAAATGATCCAGGCGCGGCGCTATGGAGGCTCAAAGTACCTTCGACATGTAAAATTTTTAAACACGTGCCATTTTTTTGTTTCCCATCCGATTTCAAAGATTTTTATTTATCTCTTACAATTTATAAGCATTTCAAAATTGAAGTTTTCAAATTTTGCCATACCTTGGTCCGCTTTTTTAAAAATATAGGCCGTAGTTTTGAACCGAATGGATTTTTTCATTAGTTAGATAACTAAAATATCAATAATATGCAAATAATTTCAGAGCAATATCAATTACGAGTCCGAAAATAACGATTTTCAATTTAAAAATTCAAAAATTTGTAGATTTTTGCTGTTTTTTTGGGCGAAAAGGTGACTTAACTCTTTTTTTATTAAAGATATCTTTACGGAGAACATTTTGGTATAAAAAACATGTAATATTTTTCGAATATGTCGCCCCTACGCCCTTCGGAATTTGACCTATTTTTTTTATCAAAATTTTAACTTTGGACCACATGTTCTAAAATCCCAAACCTGGGATATGAAAACGTAAAGCAGCTTTGGAAACCTTGATGTGATTCCTATTTATTTTTAAAACATTTTCCCAGCCCCAATGGAAATGTAGAACCTGTGGGCAAAATTGTAAAAAATACCATTTTGGGGATTTTTACTCCAATTTTCAGGAATTATCGGATTCCCTTTGACCTTCTGACAAGTTTTTTTACACTTTGTTATTTAGAATGAAAAATTTAATAAACCCTGCAAATTTCGTTTAGTTTTGTTAATAAATGAAGATTTTATTACATATTACATATTTATTGAGCTCTAAAACAAAATTTTTTATTAAAATTTTGATAGGATTGCAAATATTAGGAACAATTTGGTTCACATTTTTTCCGAACTATTTTTTTTTTTTGTTTAGATAAGTTAATTTCTGATATTACAAACAAAATTTCAAGTCAATATCTCAATTATATTCAAAAATATGCCACTTGAAAACTCCGTCCTTCAAAAATATTGCACTCACGGTGTGCTGTAGAGCGACTGATAAAACGCAGCGTACGCAATGATAAACGTACTTGGGTAAATAACATAGCGACAGAGGCTCAAGTGGCAGCCGATACAAATCGCAACGGAGATCTCTCATTAAAAATATTATAATTAAACCTAGCGTATCTGGAAGACCAATAAGAAATGACGATGGTATAACATCCAAAGATGAATAGCGTGATTTATAGGCGTATAATTATTCTTCAATGCTATCTCCGGGGCCAAACTATGATCCAATATGTAAGTGTACTACCCACGATAACGTATTAAATATCTCCACCACAACTCCATCGTTATCTGATATTGTATGCGTAATGAATACGCTCAAAAACAACAAGAGCCCAGGAAATGATAACATATCCCTAAAATTCTCAAAATAGATCCTTATACTAGCGCACAAATCCTTTTGTAATTAGTAGAATGTATCTGGATTAACGCAAACGTTCCCGAAGAGCTTAAAGAAGTCATAATAGTACTTAGCACTACCCAAGAAATTAGATTTAACTAGAATTGGTGAACAAAATAATAATCCACATAATAACAATAATGCTCTCTAATACTATAACGTCACTACTCAGAATGCAACAAGCTGGCTTTCGTCCGAATAAATCATGTATTGACAACGTCAATACACTTAGAATCATAGTCGGTCGAATGGCGATCGCCTCTATATCTAATATTCATTGACTTCGAGAAAGCATTCGATACTCTTAATCACTATGTGATTTATGAAAGCCCTTAAATGTAAAGGAGTCCCAAAAATAATTATTCAGCTCATTACGAGCATGTACATTAAAGCAAGGGGTTATATGATGTCACCACTAATATTAAATAATGTTTTAGATATTGTTATGAACCAGGCTATGTCGGATAACAGAAGGATCGTATGGGGACTTCGGAACCGGTTAGATGATCTCGAATATGCTGATAATATTTGCCTTCTCTCTCATCGGTACTCTGATATGACTATCAAACTGCAACGCCTCACATAGCTTGCTAAGAACACTGGTCTCAAGATAAACATTGACAAAACTAAAGTGATGTGAATTAACACACATGTCGCAAATATCTCTGTAATTGATAATGAAACTTTGGAGGAGGTTGATTCAATCTGTTACCTTGGCGCTATTATCACAACATCTGGCGGCTCAGATGCAGATATTGCCAATCGAATAAAAAATGCGACGTAATCCTATGGCCAACTTAATAAGATATGGTATTCACGAACTCTATCTTGCCGTGTCAAAATAAATCTATTTAACTCAAATTTTTGATCTATATCACTTTATGGCTGCGAAACATGGAATGCTGCCCCTCGTGATATGAATGCCCTTCAAATTTTTACGAGCAAATGCTTTAGAAGAATTCTGCGAGTTTTTTAGCCGCAGACTATGTCAAACAGCAGATTATGGCATCTAACGAACCATACAAAGGCGAAAATGGAACTGGATAGGTCACACCATACGAAACCCAAGCTCAGCTATTGCTAGAACTGTTATTGAGTGAAACCCGAAAGACAGCCGCAGAAGAGGACGTCCAGCTCATACGTGAACAGATCCAGATGGAAAAACTTTGTTAAGACGCTATGATCCTTGTAGAAACGACGGCAGAATATACATATATATAATGTATCAATTGATACAAATCTCAAGATACTTTGTTTTATTGAAATAATATATACTGACCATATAACAGGTGGCCCAAAAGTAATCCTCCTATCAGAAAATGCCATAAATTTTGCGATTGGCCCCTAATGTCACATGCGAAATACACGTTAATAAACAATGTTACGCTACACTGCTCTAGAACGCGGAATATTGCTGACTATTTTTTTGACCAATAATCGGCAAAATTTATAGCATTTTCTGATAGGAGGATTACTTTTGAGCCACCTTGTACTTTTGACAGATTTTATAATTCACTTTTTTGATATTTTTGTTTATACTTATAAGGATTCTTATCTGAACAACGTTTGGGCAACAATTTGTTTCCCCAATACAGAACAAAACGTAAGTGACCTTATAATTTTTACACTCACCTTATACACATATAAGTAAGTAGGTATGTGCTTAAGCATGTTATCCAATAATGTCAGAATAAATTATATGGTCACAAAAAACCTGGTAAGGACTAAAAGGAATAATCATGATTATTAGCTAAAATTATAAATTTAATTCATTGCATTTCACTGAAAAAAAGTTTTACCGCAATTTGAAATAAAATAATTGAAAACTAACAAAAGTAAAAAGCATAATATTGCATCAGTTAAAGAGAGTGTGTAACGATAATGCGCTTTTTTATTTTTTATTTTTTTTTTTTCACTAAAAATTCAACCACAATAAATTTTACATGCTGAACATACTTTCTCACATTTATATACATTGTAACAGACTGGCTGACCCAGGTTAGCCTTTTTGTCTAACATTAAATATAGACTAACATGTGTGCAGACCAACAATACTCGCATATACCAGTATGTATAGATATACACTGGAATATTTTATACATCCCAGGAAACAGTGCATATTGAGTTAACTTTTCATTGATAAGGGTTGAATAAAATATTGGGAGAGATGGGAGAGACTTGGATATTGACGATCACTATGGGTTACTGGCCTCTAGGTGCACACGCTAAAAGGTTACGGCTCACAAAAATACTTTTCATGGACAAAGATGAAAATGAGACATGTGAAAAACTTCTTTGTCATTCTCTGACATTTGGGGACTTAAGACGTAGTAAACCTGTATATTTTGTGATGGAGAGATATTTTCTTGAATTTTTCTCTAGTTTTAACGTTGAGAAATTTAATGCTTAAGTTAAAATTTTAATTTTTTATAGCATTTAGTATGAAAATTAAGATTTTTTTGTTTTTTGAATCAGCTTTATACATACAATAGTTAGTTTAGGTTCCATGAGCAGCTGCTCCTAAAGCAGCTCACTTGGGTCCATTCAAATCTGATCCCATTGTGTTACCCAAGGGTTAGTCATCAGGGTATTTGCAATACTACTTTTGACTCCAAATTAAACCAACCAGATTCCCGGATGAAGGCATAGATTCGTCTCAGATTCATCCTTGATAGCTCGTCCAAACATGATAGGAATGGAGATCCGAGGATACGTTCTCTCAGGTTTGTCAGAGCCGGACATTGGCAGAAAAGGTGATACACAGTCTCTTTCTCTTCTTCATTATGGCAGCTTCTACAGTAATCATTGTACCGTAGGCCCATTCTTCTAGCATGTGTCCCGATTAAACAGTGTCCTGTAATAAAGGAGACAATTAGCCTTATTTGCTCACGACGGTAATCTATAAGTAGATTCGTCCTGCTGGCATCATATACGGGCCAAGTCCACCTATTTTTTTCAGTCTCATATAGTTTCTGTTGAACAGCCATCTTGCTTTCTCACTCATCATCGCACCTCTTTTGGCCAAATTATCTGCTATACAATTATGTGGTATTCTTCGGTTAACCTAGATGTCGTAAAGACACCCGCTATTCAGTTAATGGCAGCCTTGCTGTCAGTAAATATACATATATCACCAGATATTCGATAATACCTCAGCCAGTTGGATGCATGTTTAATGGCAGTAATTTCCGCCTGAAGAACAGTGCAGAAGTTAGGTAGCCTAAAGAAGGATTTTATCCCAAAGTTTTCAATGTAGAAACCTCCACCGACCCTGTTACTCCTGTTAGAGCCATCAGTGTATATTCGTATGACATCAGCAGGGGGGAAGAGTCCGCGTTGTCATAAATCCCTATTCGGGATCATAATATGGAAATGCCTATAGAAAAAAGGTTTTGCGATGCAGTAATCGACATTACCATGTATGTGCGCATAGTAATTCAGTATCCTAGAGTGTCCAAGATCCTTACCAGACCACGAACAACCAGCATTTAGTCTCACAGCAGAGTTGAGAGCCATTTGTATCACCATCAAATCTACTGGTAACCAGTTAAGAATAGTAAAAAGTGCCTTAGAGGAGGTAGACCTTATAGCGCCTGTAATCAGTATCGCGATAGTCCTTGGAACTCGTTCAACGGCCTTCCGGTGAGTAGCATTATCCAGAGCCTGCCACCACACCAATACTCCATAGAACAAGATGGGTTTAACGACTGCTTTAAAGATCCAAATGATACCTTTTGGCATAATACCCCAGTTAGTGCCAATTGCCTTTTTGCAGGAGTAAATGGCCACATAGGCCTCATTAATTATGTTCTGAATGTTTAGATTTCAGGACAGTCTCTTATCCAGTATGATGCCAAGATATTTCGCATTATCGCTGATCTCAAGACTGATTCCATTTAGTCTAGGTGGTCTAAAGTCATCGATCTTATACCTCCTAGTGAAGAGAACCAATTCCGTTTTTTGGGGGTTCACACTAAGTCCACTTGATATACTCCACTCACTCAGTGTACTTAATGCCGATTCCATACAACTAGATATTGTATCCAGAAATTTACCAGATATAAACACTGCAACATCGTCAGCATACGCGACTGTTTTAATCCTTCTGTTGTCCATCCTGACCAACAGGGTATTCATAGCCAAATTCCACAGAAGTATAGATAGTACACCACACGATTGGCCACTTTTGAAACACTTATGCCACCTAGGGTAACACATATGACTCTATAGCCGAGTATCTTTCTGACTAATCGGCGTACACAAAGATAAATCCCATCCACTGCAGATAGGATGGCGTCGGGCCTTACATTGTTAAAAGCCCCTTCAATATCAACAAAGGCAACAAGTGAGTACTCTTTATGTGATACCGACTCTTCAATGGAGCCAACTAACGAATGTAGAGCTGTTTCCATAGATCTGCCATAAAATAGTTATAAGCAGATACAAACATTTATAATTTATTTTCGTGAATGATTATCGGAAGAGGACCTTATATTGGAGCTATGACTAATTATGGACCTATTACCATGAAATTAGGTCGTGTGATTTATGTCTATATGAAAGTTATTTCTGTTGAATTTTAAGTTTATACCAACAGTTTTAAGAGATTTATGTTGGTTAAAGTGACTTTCGGATGCGAGCCTTATATGGGAGCTATGACTAATTATGGACCTATCGTCATAAAATTAGGTGACATTAATTCCGTGTAAATAAAACTTATTTGGAGCGAAACTTGTGTCGATACCTAAATAAATTAATCATTTACGACTGATATGTTATACTTGTTTACTATAACCATATATATGATTGATACAACCATATTATGGTTACCAGAATCATGTAAATAGTTACTGTAACTATAATATTGATATGATATTGAATGATAAAAGTGCGATTTAGACATAGATAGTTTGAAGAATCTTGCAATTATAGTTCACAAAATATTTATTGCACATAAAATTAAAAACAACAAACAAAATACAAAAAAAAAATGTTTTTTTTTATTTTTCTTGTTTTTAACCAAATATAAAACAATGTTTTTATATACAAGTGTCATATTTTCTTGATGATGCTTATAATAATTTCTTAAAATACATTTACAAAACAATGTTATAAAACAATAAATATTATTTGCAGCTTCCCAATAGTCTATCCAAGATTAGTTCAGCAAGAAAAAAACCAAACGATTTTTAAAATTTGTAGAACATTTAAATAATCGACACAATGTCCGTATACCTGTGCAAGATTAGTATAGTAATAGTATAGTAATAAAATAGTTTATAAAAGTTTTTCTAAATCTAAGCATTATTTATCGAAATTTAATTATAATACAAAAATATTAACTGGGTTTATTAAACAAGAAAATTAACACCAGGTGACGTTAAAACATTGCTATTTTTTTTTTTTTTTTGCACAACAACATTTTTGTGGTCAGCACTTGTGTGTTCATAACTTTTTATGAGCAGCTCGTTATATTCTAATTATTTAAAAAAGAATAAAGCAAAAATACAAAAAAACACATTAAACCTTACCCTAATCTATGTAGTTAAATAATAATAATTAGTGCGGAAAAAATTTAAATTAATGAATATCATATTGCAGAAACGGTTGTTAAGGCAAAGAGAAAGATTCGAATGTTTATTTTACTTTTCTGAGAAAACTCTAATAAGACTTAATAATTAGTGGGGTTAAGATTTTTTAAAACATTAATTTTTGTGTAGTTAAAACATGTGTAATAAAAATAATAAAATATTCAAATACTTATATACATATTGAAAATACATTTTGTTTAGTAACTTATTACCAGAGCAACTAAAAATATGCTATAAAAAGTATTTTATTTGCATAAAATATGCACTTAAAAACGAACAAGTTAGAGTTCTATATTCGGCTATGCCGAATCTTAAATACCCTCCACCTAAATTAGATGAAAATTATAGAAATTACATTGGTTTAACACTCTAATATCCATATTGAGTGTTTGTTATTGGGACTTAGCTCCGATTATGAAGATTGGTAAAATGTTAATGTAATACAGTAGTTTTCGCTTGTAGTCTACTAGTACAGTTGCACAATTTTTGTGAACTATAAGCGAATTATGACTATAACCGAATTTATTTTTAAGCCACTTTATGGATTATAGATGAATCCTGATACACATTTTGGACTACATTCAAATTATGTACTTTCTTCAATAAAACCACTTTTTTAAACAAAATAAAACTTTATTTAAAATATAGCAGTATAGTAGTATTTTATATATTATTAAAAAAAACTAGTTTAAGCAGAAGATATTTTATTTCAAATGTATAAAAATTTTTCTAAATCAGCAATTTATAATTGAAATAACTACATATTCTTACCATTTTCAACAGATTCTATAATTTTATAATAGGAATAAAATGTACTATTTAACAATTTATATACTTAATAATTGGTTAACATTACCGATTGGCTCAACGTTTTCCTTATTCACCAATAGTTGAGTAAAAGAGTGTAAAAAAGGGTAAACAAATATATTTAGTCAAACTTCAAAAGTATATTTTCGTTCCGTTCTAATGAATTTTCCAGATTTGAGCCTTATATATATAATTATGAACCCATAGTCACCAAATCTACTTGAAGCTTTTATCTGTTACATTTTTTAACGATATGAGTGTATATATGAGTTAATGTTTTTTTTTTGATGTGCAACTTATTTGGAAGATATAATTAAATATATTAACGTGAGTTCTATGTATTTGAGGCCTATTTTGCTTGATATTTTTCTCCATAACATTATTTACAAGAATTTTATGGGTATTATCATCGGAAATGGAGCTAATATGGGTGCTATGGTCAAATATGGACCGATATTCACAAAACCCAAAAGTATAATGTTTGAATACAATCTATTGATCTGTATACAATTTTAGTTCGATATCGAGATATTTAAAATATTTATAGAGGTTAATGTGGTTTTCGGAAGTGGTCCTTATATGGGAGCTATGACCAATCATCGGCCGATCTTCATAAAATTCAACACATTGATTTTCGTATATAATGTAAATATTTATTTGAAATTTTAACCAGATTGAAGCTTTTATAAGAGATTTATTAGTATTTAAGTAATTTTCGGAAATGGACCTTACATGGGAGCTATGGTCAAATATGAATTCACACAATCTAGTAGTATCATTTGTGAATTAATACTACCGATCAGTGTAAAATTTTAATTCGATAACGATATTTTTCAGATATTTATGAAAATTAATATGGTTTTTAGAAGTTGGTCCTTATATGGGAGCTATAACTAATTATGGGTCGATCTTCATGAAATTCCCTACAGCGATGTTCATGTGCATGAAGATTATGCAGGTTAAATTTCAACCTGATACCGATATATATATAAGATATTTAAGTGTATTTAAATGATTTTCGGAAGTAAAGTTTATATGGGGGCTATGGTCAAATAGTGCCCGATCCAAAAAAAAAATTGGTCTCGCGATTTCTGTTTGCACGAAACATAGTTGTGCTGAATCTTGTATGGATACTGCAATTCTATGGGCATTTATATACCTTAGCACCATATTTCGGGAAGAAATTTGTATGGGGGCTACGAGAAATTATGGACCGATTGTTTCTATTTTTAACAGAATTTTTCATATCAATAATGAGTGCAAAATTTCATGGTATTCTCTGCAATGAATTTACCCAAAGTCACAAAAAATCATGTAAATTATCAAAATTTTTGGAGGTTGTCTTACATTTTGATCCATAACCCTGGTTCTACCAATTCGATTTTGCTGATTTTCAATACCAAACTGCTTAGAAAAATTATAAACATTTTGGTATGCATTTCATTAAGTTTGCTTATGTATTTTGGACGTGAGAGTGTTTTACACAGACAGACAGACAGACGGACAGACGGACAGACGGACAGACGGACAGACGGACAGACGGACAGACAGACGGACATTGCTCAATCGACTTAGAATTTCATAAGGATCAATAATATATAGTTGGGTCTCAAATGAATATTTCTCAATGTTACACACGGAATGACCAACGTATATATACCCTCTTACACCACTTGTGGTGGTGGAGGGTATAATATTAACTTTTCATTAAGTTGTTTCACATTTTGGTCCACAACTCTTTGTCAAGTTGACCAATTTTGCCAATTTTCAATACCAAACATTTCTAATCAACAAAACATACAGCTAAAATTAAAGCATAATTCCAATGTGATATGCAAACAATTTATATGAACAAGGAATTAACTTGATAAACTAAATGTTGATAAATCAAATGTTTGTATATTTGAGGGGTTTGTTCACCATCTATTCAATTAACAATATATTAAAATCTAAGGATGCAGTGTCATAACAATATTTTTTGGACAATCCTATACGTGTTTAACTTGAATGCATTTTTTTATGAAATTATTTATATTCACAATATTTCGAATTAAATTTTGTTAAAACCACAAAATGCACTCTTGAGTGTAGAATTGATAAATGTCAGCAGTGATTTTGACACGTTGTCATTTCATCAAAATAAAAGTGATTGTCAGTTTCTGGGCTATTTACAAATAATCAGGGCAAGGATTTCTATGCAAATGCATGTTTGTAGTCAGTAACTCAAAATCAATTTTGACAATTTATCTATTCGAATCGAAGAATTTGCAACAAAATGGCATCGATTTGTTGTTGCATATTTTTGCATATTTTGTTATAAATGCATATTTTGCATATTTTTATTTTAAATGCATATATTTAGCATATTTTTCCATTTTATTGCATATTTAATTTTCATTTGGACATATTTTTATATCAGTGTCCACTGTACATACATATATTTGGCAACTCTATTTAGTGTTGTAAAAATAGTAAATATATTGACACTAGAATTATATTGTTGAAAGAAAAAGTCAACTTTTCAAATTTTCGATTTTTTAGCTTGTCGACTTTTCGAAAAATTTTTTATATCGACTTTTCGACTTTGTTCTCTTTGTGACACATAATATTAAAGCCAATTAGCATTTCTGTGCTCAAATTATATCTTTATTTCTGATTATATGACTAAACTACAGGGATTCAATTCGCTGAATGCACAAGTAAAATTAATTGATGATGCTGCCAATAAAATTAATAATGTAAACGGAGAAATTTCTCACCAAATTAAAACAAAACTAAAGAATATATTACAGAAAAATACTGGATTTTATATAATAAAAACATTTTTTGACAATTAGATAGCAATTTTAATGAAGAAAATCAAATTGAAAATGAATATTCTCCAATTGAACTGTCTTCATTTAAATATGCACCTTTAACTTCTGTTGACGTTGAGCGTACATTTTCAATGTATTAAAGCTGTTTTCATCCGAACAGACAAAGTTTTATTTTTGGAAATTTAAAAAAAAAAATTATTTGTTTATACAAATAGAAATCTAAATAAAGTAATTTTGTAACATGAAAATAAATAACTGACTGATTTTTTTTAATATAATTATTGTATAATTTACATACATACATGAATTTTCTTATTTTTACTTTGAAAAAATATATTTAAAACCTTTTATGTTCCTTTTTATGTACATATATGTATATTGAAAATGTGACCTGAAATTTATATCTCTCTTTTATTAATAAATATATTTCAAATAAAAAACTTGTTTTTATTGCATATTTTTGTCATTTTTAGTGCATATTTTCTCTCTTTATAGTGCATATTATAAGCGCATATTTTTAATTTTTTAGTGCATGAAAATCCTTGCCTTGCAAATAATATTCATATAAATATTTTCATTAAGAAATCAATAATTTAATCTTAATATACATATGTATGTATGTATAAAACACTACTCAGTGGTGTTGATCGAAAAAAAGTGGTAATAAATCAGAAGCTTATAAACTGACCACCCTATTGGAACACACTTGTACTAATCTGGACAGTTTTCAATGAGTGAAAATTTGTTGGAAGACAAGTGGGAAAGTAAAGAAATTACTTTTCATTTCACTAAGTTATCTCCTATAGTTTAAATGATATTTAAGCTTAACTTTACGTATGCAACGTATACAAGTATCTCAATGCGCCTCAAACACTTTCATATATTTTATGTTTACATGCATTTCTTTCAAAGCTACCCAGCAAAAGCTTTACTTACTTAGTAAGCTTGGAGCAAACTGAAAACTACTTATTATTTGACTGAATAACTAGTTATTTTTGTTCGAGATTTAAAAAAATTCATGGGTCCTACTTATAAATGTACTTACATTCAGCTCAGTTATAAGTAGTTACATTCACAACAAGAATGTGTAGCTAAAAATTTTTTTTTTTAAAATTGGCCAAGTTTGGTTAAGTCTGATGGATGTTGTGTCCGCTTAACTGAGCCAAAATTTACTTAACACGCTTTTGCATTACATTCTCCTTTTGGATCATATAAAAATTGTAAATAGTCCTGAAGAAAATTTTTTTCTACAAAAGAAAAAAATATATGGGCCTTCTTGGGAACAAATTTAAAAAATACGGCTCTTTTTACATTATCCAACTTTGGATGCGTGTAATTTTTTATAGGGACAAGATAACTGTAAGCAAGTTGTTTCTATTTTATTTAGAATTTTATCACCAATATAGGTGGTATTTTAGAAAAAAAATCGACTCTCCGTAGGCCCGCCACATCTAAAAAACCATAAAAAAATCGAGCAAAATTAAAAAAAATAAATAAACCTAAATATCTTTTCAAATGATAGAGATAACCTACACATGTAAGCATATTTTTGGTAGATCTTCTTATGAACTATTTATATTTTAAATTTCAGCTCATTCCGATAATAAGTGGATTTTTGGCGATTTTTTAAAAAAAAAGTGAGACCCAAGGTGACCAACTTTGAGGGACAACGCACTGGCCCCCGTTAGCGCTAGGAAGTTGAACGACTGGAAATCAACTAGAAAATACCTCAGCTTCTACCATGTGAAATTTTGTAACAATATCTCAAATAGTTGCCAAGATGCCGAATTATTTCCAAAAAAAAACGTTTCTAAACCACTTTATGTTGGTTTAAAGTTTAAAATAAATTTAAAAAAAAATAAAGCTATGCTGATTCTCATAGACGTATGATTAATATTATTTATTACCTACATCACATTTATATTTATCATACGCTCTATAAACAAAATTTATACAAAATACATACATCATGTAAAGTGCCATATATGGTGATGTTTTGAAATTTTTGTATGGGGACACCCTCAGTTTACACGGGGTGTGCCACTAGCATGGATTTTATTTTGTAAAGACATTCGATACATTTAGACTCGATTGGGGCACTTTAAATGGGTCAAAGTGGAATTTTTCAAAATTTTATTTTTGGGTAAAAATAAGAAACATCAGAATTCATTTTAGAGGTATGGTTCCTTGGGCAAAGTTTCTTATTTTTATCCCTAGAGTACGATTTTACTTGTCACTTGGGCGATTTTTAAATCGACCCGCCCTATATATTATAAATCGATACAATATTACATAATTTAGTGACTTTCGATCCATAATTATATATACACTCAAAACAGTTTTACATTAACTGATTTGATTAGTTTATTTAAAAAGATTTCTGTTAAGTTAAAAATCAATGAAAAATTTGTTATTTTGTAAAGACATTAGATTTTTAACTTTTTACACATGTTGTTCAAAAAACAAACTACTAGATACATAATTATGAATTATGACGTTGTTGCAGCAATTGAGCGATATAGGATCTGATATGAATATTTCTCAGTGTTACACACGGAATGGCAAACTTCTTTTCACCACTTTTGGTGGTGAAGGGCATCAAAATATTTAAATTAAAAAAAAAAAAATATATATATATATATATATATATACCCAAACAAATTTTTCATTGTTTTATTAATAAAAATGTTTATAACATAGGGTAGAACTAGAGGCATAACTGAGAGTAAGCTTTGAGTAAAAATAATTACCCTACCAAATTTTCTGGCTGACACAACAACAAAACGTATTTTACATATATTTTGTTATTACAAGACTTAGGTTTTTGACAATAGACTTAGGGTTTTTGTTTTTTCTATGTATATTTTTTTCTATGGCTTAAAATTTGTTTGAATTTCAAAAAATTAATTGTATAAATAGTATAATTTTTTTGATTTTATGAATTTAGAGTCCCCTTCTGAATTTAGTGATAGAATACTTTTTTTTGTGTAATATTAACAAAGTTTTTCGAATCAACCTAATGCACATAAGTATGTGCAACACAATTTATGTAAATGTTTGAGGTAAAAAAATTTCTTTATGCTCATATAATCAATATTTTATTTTGTGATACTAGTATTTTCCTTTAATATTTATTTTATTTAAGTTTTAAGTTTATTTTATGACAATATAACTAAATACGTATTCGAGTAGTAATAATATTTTATTTATTATATTTTATTTCTGGTTCTAGTCGTATGCGTTTGCATACATATGAGGAAAATCAAAATTTTTTAAGAATCGTTGAAACTGAAGTCAGGTGGTTTGTATATCTTTAGTGTTTCGAAATGACTATAGAAAAAAACCTCTGAATCAGAAATCTTTGGATACTAATCTTTAACGTTGAAAATTTTAAAATATGCTTTGAAACTGAAATTTCGATTCCATTTTCAAAATATATCTTAACCATTCCGTTAATGAATTCATTATGAATTAATTCATAGGCTAAATGCCTTTGTGTGGTCCATATATATTGAAATCATTCATAGAATTTATTCCTTATTGTACCTTAAAAGGTTTCTTTAATTTAAATCCAAACTTTTTCTTCAAGTCACATCTTTTTAAAAAAGTCTTAAGTCAATTTTTTACTAATCATTTTGTAAATTATTAAAAGCAATTTACAAAGCGAATATGTATTTAATATGAATAAAGAAAAATTAAATCTTTCTAAGGTTGAATAAATTCTGTTATGAATTAATCCCATTATACATTTATTAATCATTGAATTTAAATAAAAGTCTTTAAATGAAGCTATAGAATTAGATATTGAGAATGGATTTATGGAATGAGGGGCTGACATGTTTTAATTCCCAACTAAGTTTTTTTGTGAATTACACTATGCAACAAATGAAGACTTTTGGAAAAGCACACGATCATGTCAGTATAGGTTCGACTCTACTACCAAAGGGTGGTGAAACCGCATACTCAGATTGTTCATTTTTGTGACCAATTTTTTTTTATGGGACCCAAATTTTTAACTTTATATGGCAATAATTTAAATAATAGTCCGCCAAACAAATTTTGTTAACATTTTTTCCCAAAAAATAGCTTTTTCGTGCACTTTTTTTTAAAAAATATAGGAAGAAAAATATTTTTTTTTTCACTTTTTTATAACTTCCAGGGACTCCTAATTTTTCACTCACAATATTTTGCAAAGTTGTAGCTACGGTAAAGTTGAACAACTCTTGTAAACATATGAATGCAATCTGAACATATCTAGGCAAATTATACCTTAAAAATGTTCGGTTTTTTTAATATTTTTTGACGCTAAAACAAAGATTTTTTTTGTTAAAAAAGTATGTTCGAGTGTACACTTCTCTATTGTGCTGCAGTAACGAAGAGTGTGCAAATCATTATCGGTGTAATCCGGGCCCATCACGTTACCCAATCTTGATCACGCAAGTCCGGCTTGATGCATGATAAGAAAAAACGTTAACATTTTTGAAAGTTGGCAAGGTTTGTGGAGCTTCTGAAGAGTAAATATAAGCTTTTTGTATAAGGTTTTGATATCGATGGAAACCTTACGACTTGACGATTGACATTTGAGTGAAATTAAATAACTTTGTGTTTTTTGGACGTAATTTACCTAAAAAACTAAAAAGATTTTAATATGGAAATTTTCCATAAAAAAATATAAACTTTGAATTAACGTTAAAATTTATCACAATAAAATTAGGAAGTAATATAGATCTAAATGCTCTTAAATCCATGGCATCACCACTGTTGTCATTCATTGATTCCAAACAACGAAATTTCTAAAATGGGGAAAAAGTGTTCCAAAAACTGAGTTTTATAAAAGTGCCCACTTTGACGTTATTCATAGTGTGAAAGTATGTATGTATATAAACAACATATAGGGCTATAAAATTATTTATGTGCTGTTTTTCTAATCCAAGCGAATACTTTGAGTGAAAATTCAACATGTGTTTTGTTATTGTAACAAAAACAAAATACATGTAAAATTTCCACTGAAAGCACTCGCTTGCTATAGAAAAACAGCACATTAAAGTTTTTGAGGATCGGTGTTTTGCATTTTTAGAATTTTTTACTCAATAAAATTTTGTTTCAAAATTGGCTAAGCTTGGATAGGGCTGAAGGGACAATGTCCGCTTAAATGAGTCAAATTATATTTTATACGTTTTTGTATTACGTTCTTTTTCCAGATAGTAAAAAATTGTATATAGTCCCGAAGAAAAGTTTTTTTCTATAAAAGAAAAAAAATGGGGACTTTTTTGTGAAAAAACTTGAAAAATACACGCACACAAAGTTGAAATATATTATAAAAAAGTTAGAGTGCTATATTCGGCTATGCCGAATCTTAAATACCCTCCTACTAAATTAGATGAAAATTATGGAAATTACATTGGTATAAAACTCTAATAACCATATTCAGTGTTTGTTATTGGGACTTAGCTCCGATTATGAAGATTGGTAGAATGTTAATGTAATACAGTAGTTTTCGCTTATAGTCTACAAATACTGTTGCACAATTTTTGTGGACTATGAGCGAATTAGGACTATAACCGAATTTCTTTTTAAGCCACTTTATGGATTATATATGAATCCTGGTATAATACACATTTTGGACTATATACGAATTATGTACTTTCTTCAGTAAAAACACTTCTTTTAAACAAAATCAAAGTTTATTTAAAATATAGTAGTATAATAGTATTTTATATATTGTTAGAAAAACTAGTTTACGCATAAAATATTTTATTTCAAATGTATAAAAATTGTATCTAATTCAGCAATTTATAATTGAAATAACTACATATTCCTACCATTTCCAACAGAGTCTATAATTTTATAATTGAATTAAAATACACTATTTAACAATTTATATACTTAATATTTGGTTAACATAACCGATTGGCTCAACATTTTCCTTATTCACCATAAGTGAAGTAAAAGAGTATAAAAAAGTGTAAACAAATATATTTAGTCAAACTTCAAAAGTATATTTTTGTTCTGTTCTAATGAATTTTCCGGATGAGAGCCTTATATATATAATTATGAACCCATAGTTACCAAATCTACTTGAAACTTATTTCTGTTACATTTTTTTCCGATCTGAGTGTATATATTTTAACGTGATTTCTATATACTTGAGGCCTATTTTGCTTGATATTTTTCTCCATAACATTATTTACAAGTGTTTTATGGGAGCTAATATGGGTACTATGGTCAAATATGGACCGATATTCACAAAACCCAGTAATATGATTTTTGGATACAATATATTGATCTGTATACAATTTAAGTTCGATATCCATATATTTAAAATATTTATAGATGTTAATGTGTTTTTCGGAAGTGGTCCTTATATGGGAGCCATGACAAATTATCGGCCGATCTTCATAAAAATTCATCGATTTTCATATATATGGGAAATATTTACTTAAAATTTTAACGTCAAAGAAGCTTTTATAAGAGATTTATTAGTATTTAAATAATTTTCGGAAATGGACCTTATATGGGAGCTATGGTCAAATATGAGCCGATATTCACACAATCTAGTAGTATCATTTGTGAATTAATACTACCGATCTCTGTAAAATTTTAATTCGATAACCATATTTTTCAGATATTTATGAAAATTAATGTGTTTTTTGGAAGTGGTCCTTATATGCGAGCTATAACCAATTATGGGCCGATCTTCATGAAATTCCCTACAGCGATTTTGCATGGGGATTATGCAAGTTGAATTTCAACCTGATACCGATATATATAAGTTATTTAAGTGTATTTAAATGATTTTCGAAAGTAAACTTTATATGGGGGCTATAGTCAAATAGTGCCCGATCCAAAAAAAAAAAATTGGTCTCGCGATTTCTGTTTGCACGAAACTGAATTTGTATGGATACTGCAATTCTATGGGCATTTATATACCATAGCACCATATTTCGGGAAGAAATTTATATGGGGGCTACGAGAAATTATGGACAGATTCTTTCCATTTTCAACAGAATTTGACCTTTTATCATATAAATAATGAGTGCAAAATTTCATGGTGTTCTCTGCAATGAATTTACCCAAAGTCACAAAAATCATGTGAAAATTATGTGAGAGTGTTTTACACAGACAGACAGACGGACAGACGGAGATTGCTCAATCGACTTAGAATTTCATAAGGATCAATAATATATATACTTTGTTGGATCTCAGATGAATATTTCTCAATGTTACACACGGAATGACAAACTTATATATTCCCTCTTTCACCACTTGTGGTGGTAGAGTGTATAAAAAATGCTTCAACTTTGGATGGGTGTAACTCTTTATAGAGACGAGATAATTTTTATCAGTTTTGTTTTATTTTCTTTAGAATTTTATCACAAAAAAACGTCATAATTAAAAATAAAATTTCGATCTTCTGTATGCCCCACAGTGGGCAGAATCAAAATTTTTTGGAAATAAATTTGGAATTTCTTAACGGCTGGTCCGATCGGGATAAAATTTAACGTGGGCATAGCCAAGGAGTATGAAATTATTAAAATGCGCCATGTTCTAAAATACGCCCTATTTTTTTCAAAAAGCGGACCAAGGTATGGCACAATTTTTAAATTTCAATTTTGAAATGCCTATAACTAGGAAATTGTAATAGATAAATAGCACACACAAGCATGTTTTTTCAAGACCTAGTTGAGCGCTTTCTAAAAATATAAAAATCTTTGAAAGCGTATAAGAAACAAAAAAATGGCACGTGTTTAAACATTTCACATGTCGAAGGTACCCTACTTTGAGCCCCCATAGTGCCGCGCCTGGAGCAAGTGTAGAGTTCATTTTAATAAATTAATTTCGAATTCTCCTTGGCTACGTTGACATCAAATTTTGTACCGATCGGGCTATTCGTTTAGAAATGCCAGATTTATTTCCAAAAATTTTTGATTCTGTCCCACTGTGTGCCCATCATATATAAAATAAGAAAAAAACATCGAGCAAAATTTAAAAAAAAAAATTAACCTAAATATCTCTTGAACTAAAAGTGATACCTACAGATATAAGCATATTTTTTGTAGACCTTCTCAAGGACTATATATATTTTAAATGTCAACTCATTCGGATCATGAATGGATTTAAGTGTGAGACTTTGAGTGATCACCCAGTGATCCCCATTCCGCCTACGAAGCTGAACAACTGTAAATCAACTCCAAAATACCTCAGCCAAGTAAATAATATAGCACAACATAGAAGTGTGGACTTGATCATACCATTTTAACAAAAAAATCTTTGTTTTAGCGCTTTATTTTCACAAATTTAATTGAAATTTCATCTTTAAACCAACATAAAATTTTCGCAAGCAGTTTTAGTATGCCTAACTATCATATTATGTGTATAGGAAAAAATATTAAAAATATGTTTTTTCTTTGAATTATCCAAAATTTTTGATTTTCCTCATACATATGTACATTTATGTAAAGTAAATGTACTATAATGATATATAACTATGTAAATATGTATGTATGTCTATATAATATACACAGAGTTATGCATACGCATATGTGTATGTTTGTAGTACACACACAAGCAAATGTTTAAATAACTATATTAATAAAAAAGCATAAAATAATGACAGCAACAATTTATAACAACTGTTTTTGACATTTGTGGTGCAAAGTAATAAAATTTAATTTCATTATACTTAAAACTTACTCGATAAAAACAGATATAAATGAAATTCAATGAAGTAAGGTGAAAAAAGAGAGACAAGCATTAAAAAAAAAGAGAAATGATTAATAAAAACTAATTAAAAACATTTTAGTTGAAATTTAATTAATTTAAAAATGTAATATATTAAAAAATGACACTATCAGATGCATAAACAGTATGACAATGTGTCAATAGAACAATGTAAATGGCAATATTGTTGGTAAAAATATCTTTCGATAAATCTTAATATAGGGCAGCATAATTGTAAAGTACATTTTCCCAATGAGGAAATGGTCATAGTTTGGGAATTTTGATTCCCATTATCCAATGTGAACTTAATCTAAAGAATTCTTCAAGTCCTTTAATAATGTAATTGTCTTCTTTCCTTCAATTCTCATTAATCTATATCTATATATATACAAGGTGGCGCAAAAGTAAACTTCCGATGTTTTTTGGCTGTAATTAAAAAAAAAAAACAAAAATTAAAAACTTTGATTCTTCTTGTGGATTATTTTTATTTGGTCTTTTAATTTTTTTACATCAAGTCGAGAATATGATGTCATGTAAATGGCCGCCGCCACAGTTGATTGTTATTTGAGCCCTTTTTATGGCATTTTCCATCACTTCGGCCAAAACTTCCGGCGATAGGTCCTCACATTCTTGACGGATATTGTCTTTAAGAGCTGCAAGAGTCTGAGGCTTGTTGACATAAACCCGCGACTTCAAAAAGCCCCACAAAAAGAAGTCTGGAGCGGTCAAATCAGGCGATTTTGCAAATCGTCAAAACGGGAGATTAGGCGCCCGGGAAATGCATCCTTCAGCATATCGGTTGTGGCACATGCAGTGTGTGCCGTTGCACCATCCTGTTGGAACCACATGTTTTTCAATCCCAATTCATCAAGTTGCGGCAAAAAGAACTCGTTGATCATTGCTCTGTAGCGCTCACCGTTCACAGTAACCGTTTGGCCCGCAACGTCTTCGAAGAAAAAGTATACAGTGACTTTGAGCAGGTGTACAGTGACTTTGAGCAGGTGTAATGGCTCTTCATGGGTTACACGCGGATCTTCAGTGCCCCAGAAGCGTAAATTTTCTGAAATCTGCGACGAAATTCACGTTGTGCCAAAGTCACCGACCGATTATTGATCAAATAAATAGTCAGCAATATTCCGCGTTCTGGAGCAGTGTAGCGTAACATTGTTTATTAATGTGTATTTCGCATGTGCTTACTACACAAATGTCAAAACAGAACTGACAATAGGGGCCAATCGCAAAATTTATAGCATTTTCTGATAGGAGGATTACTTTTGCGCCACCTTGTATATAAAAATGAAATGTTGCATGTATGTAATGAAAAAATCATCCAAATCGCTCCAGCCGTTCTTACGTGATGCCATTACATACATGGACCATTTCATTTTTATATATATATAGATGAGTGATAGCAATTACTTACCGGAAGAATTTCACAAGCCGATCTTACAGCAAAATGACCAAGGAGCTACAATTAAAGCTGGAGCCAGCTGATATGCCAGTATTTTAAGATCGGGTTATCAAAAGCCCAGTGTCCCCCAAAATATGGGAGGGTTGGAAAACCTTATGCAAGCACTTACTGAGAATATTTCCTCTCTTAATCAAAATATGACTAACTTCACGTCATCCATGCAAACCACAATACAAGAGCTTCTGAGAGCACAGAACCAAATGATTCAAATTCTATTAACAGGAAAATTAATTTTTTAAAAATATGTTTCTGGAATGCAAATTGTTTAAACCAGCACAAATCGCAAATTTCCCGTTTTATGTTAAATAAAAGCATCGATGTGATGTTAATTTCGGAGACACATGTTACAAATAGATATAATTTTAATATATCAGGTTACTCATTCTATTACACATACCATTCGGATGGTAAGGCACATGGCGGTACCGGTATCATAGTTAGAAACCGATTGAGACACTATGCCCTAGATGCGTTTTCAAAGGATTATATGCAAGCAACATCTATTCGCCTTGAATACCCAGCTGAAGAATTAACTCTGAGCTCTATGTATTGCCCGCCACGTTTTTCGATGACCTAGGAAAAATTTGAAGAATTCTTTATAACACTAGGAGATCGGTTTCTGGTATGTGGAGACTACAATGCCAAACACACATATTGGGTTTCGCGATTGGTGACACACAGAGGTAGACAGCTGTATAAAGCTCTAGTTGATCGCAAAAATTGCTTAGATTTCGTGTCTCCTGGACACCCAACTTATTGGCCAACTGATCCTAGAAAAATTCCTGATCTGATAGATTTCACCCTATGTAGAAATATTTGTCGAAATACAGTATCCACAGCAATATCCTATGATCTATCTTCTGACCATTCTCCTGTAATTATTACTTATTGTGAGAGACCCAACAACCCAAGATCTCCTAAGGACTCTTTGTGTTTTAAAACAAATTGGGTAAAATATAGGAAATATATCAGCAGTCATATCCACACAAATCCTAATTTACAGTGTGAGGAAGACATAAATAAAACCGTCAATGACTTCACGTCATTGATAATTTCGGCTCTGGAACACTCTAGGTGCCAAATCCCTCTAAAAACTAATACGCCTATTTAAAATTCGGATATTGAATGGAATCATAATAGATCACCTGCTGCAAAGCAGAGGCTGTCCACAGCATTACGAAAACTGAAAAGAGCCCTTCATTTAGAAGAGGATCGCATAAACGAAAATTATATTAAAAGTTTGACGAGCACAAAATACACAAATTTCTCTCTTTGAAAGGTGACGAAGAACATTAAGCCACCGGTAGATGCACAAAGCGCTTTAAGAAAAGCTGACGGAACCTGGGCAAGAAGTGCTATAGAAAAAGCCACAGCAACATTTAAGTGAAGTATTTCAACCTAATTCCACGGCCCAATTCGATATTGGTCCTGAGGATGTTAGTAGAGTAATAAGAAATAAATTGAACTTGAAAAAATCACCGGGATATGATTTAATAACTCCATCATTGATTAAGAACCTACCAAATGTGGCAATAATTGTGCTTTCTATATTGTTTAATGCGATCTTGAAACTTGGAATTTATCCAAAAAATTGGGTAAAGATTTAACCCTGCCATCTTCTTATAGACCTATTAGCCTACCCCCTTGTTTGTCGAAGCTGTTCGAGAAAACATTCCAGGAAAAGATCATACCTTTTTTGAATGATGGAAATATTATCCCAGTACACCAATTTGGTTTCCGTAAACATCATGGCACCATTGAACAAGTCAATCGCTTAACTGGAGAGATTAGAAAATCTTTTGAATTAAAGAAATATTGTTCTGCCGTCTTTTTTATATGTTGCCCAAGCTTTTGACAAGGTATGGCATAAAGGTCTAGTATATAAAATCAAATGTTTACTACCACTATGTACTCATAAGTTGCTGGAATCTTATCTATCGAATAGACTTTTCAGAGTTAAGTTTAATGATTATGTGACAAGAGAATACAAGATTAGAGCTGGCGTTCCACAGGGAAGTTTACTAGGACCTACGTTATATTTGATTTACACCTCTGACTTGCCTACGTGCGATTAATTAACAATCTCTACATTTGCGGATGATACCGCCATTATTAGTTCACACGAAAACCCACGCATAGCATCTAGGCAACTACAAAATTATCTCGTACGTGTGGAGACATGGTTGAAAAACTGGCGAATAAAGGTGAATGAGCTGAAAAATAAACATGTTACGTTAGCTTTAAGGAGAGGAAATTGGTCACCTGTCACACTCAACAACGTTAATATACCGCAGTCTGATTATGTCACCTACCTTGGTATTCATCTTGATAGACGGCTTACTTGGCGCCGTCACATAGAAACCAAGAGACTTCACATGAAGCTAAAAGCCTCTAGCTTTCATTGGTTAATCAGTGATCAATCAAAATTAAGCCTTGAAAATAAAGTCATCCTGTATAAGTCCATGAGAAATATATTGTTAAGCTGCAAAACCATTCCAATACGCTTGCAAGACAACCTTTGCAGATCCAAACCCGATCCAGGCTCCGTAGAGCAGATCTACCACCCCGCTAAGATGTGTGCCAGTTAACCATGATGTCACTCTTGTTGGAGAGCAACTAGTTTTAATTTTAGTTTTCAGATTTAAATACTTATTATTAGGCCTATAAAAGGCAGATTCAATAAATTAATAAAAGCGTTAAAAAAAACCGTTCTTGGTTCAGTGCTGGTTGATTTATCCAAAACTTGAAACAAATGCCGAAACGGAAGTTCGTTGAAGTGTAGAAGGCAAAGGAATCAATGCAATGGTATTTTTAACAGCAATTCGAATCGTCGTATAATACCACCGTGTGGCCCAGTGTTTGTTGGCTCACCATCAGTGATAAAAACTGAATTTTTCAGATATGGCGGCAAAATTTTAGATGTGGTCACCAATATTTCGCTAGCCTAGTTAAATACACATAACATATTTGCAATTTATTTTACGCCATATAATTCAAAACTTTTATTGTTATAATTTGCTGAAATACCCCTGTGACTTTTTATAATATTAATAATTCTAATGATTCGAATTATCACTGTTAGTATTATTTATGAAGAATTGTCCAAAAGATAATAAAAAAAATATATATATACGTGTGTATGACATATGGATACTAAATTTATAATATGACACAAAAAAAAAAAGAGAAAAATAATTGGATACAAATAATAAAATGTAATTCATACATTCCATTGCGATTGCAATATTCGATTAATGTTAATGACAATTAAAAAAATATATTAATACATTAAATACTTATCTTAATAGCATTAACATACATATTTACCATAATGAATATTGTTTTAACCAGAGACCGTAAATGTTATGAGTTTTATAAAAATAAATCATATTTCAAAAATTAAATGTATGTATTTGATTTTAATTTTATTGCTTAGACAAATCAAAATTGCGTTTATAATTTTTTAAAACAAAATTCATAAACAATGACCAGAAACTTATTTTTAAAATAAAAATAGAAACGTTTTTTTTATAATAATTATGATACGATTTTTATTTCCTAAATAAATGAAATAAAAAGTAGTATAGGACAAATGGTTAAGGCATTTTAGGAAATATATGAAGAAAGCTTTTTAAAACTATAACGCAATTTTTTAAAATTCCTCAGGAAAACTAAGGATAAATAACACCAAAAAATGGCTTGACTAGATTTTATTCATCATGTCTATCTAAGTACAAACATTTTTTTTAAATGTTTAAGTAAAATTATAAATTTTGTTAGACGTTTCTCTATATAATTAATGATACCTCCAAAAGGGATAGACCGATGTTATTAAAATATACTTAGAAAAGTTGAAATTTATATAACCTTTAATCCGTTAATATGTTCGGCTCAGTAGTTTAGGAGTTATAATAACAAATTGAGATTTACATAACCTTTAATCCGTTAATATATTGCGTTTCAATGGGCTCAGTAGTTTCAGAGTTATAATAACAAATTGAAGTCAAAAGTATACTTTTTATGTGAAAATAGCAATTTCTTTTGTTTTAAAATTCATGAAAAATCGAAAGTGGCAGAAATTGTGAGATATCGATCTTAAAAATCGATGGATTCTTTTTGAATTTATTCACAATTAACGAAAATGAGTGAATATTTTCGTAAATTTGTTCCACATGTTGTGTTTGTTTAACCCAAGGAGGTACAACCAGGTCTGTGCAGACCTTTTGCATATAAAAGTGTTAGAGACAAATCCTTTCATGACTTCCTGGAGCAATATTCTTCGGACACAATGATCAAAAAATCAAACCGATTCACAGTGGTCCAAATGCTCAACCTATCCGGAAAAAAAGTAATTTTTTTAAATGTTTCAAAAGCAAATTTTTTGTATCGTAATATGTTGACAAGTGTCCATAGTACATAACGGCATATTTTTTTTTCTTTAAATAGCTACACTAGCATTGATACATTGCTTCAAAAACAAGTAATTGCTTCTTTGTTAAAAAATTAATATCTCAAGTGACATTTAACAGTGCAAGGAAAATTGTCGTCAAAAAATAATAAGAACAATTAAAAAAAAAAATTGTTGGTGTAATTAATATAACAAAGGTAAGAGTAAAAATTACTGTTTAAATTTTTCAGAAAATATGTTTTGTTTAGAGAAAAAATGCAATTATGTACATGTGTGCTTTAAATGTAAAATTTTTGTTCAATGTCCAAATTCTATTAGAATGTCAAATGGTAATTTAACAGAGTTAAGCTTAAGTTTTTATATTGTTGTCATCTATATAGACTTGGCTTTCTAATGTTTAAAAAATTAGCTGCCACTTTTTGCCTCAACGATTTTTATTTCAGTTAGAGTTTAACATGTCCATTACAAGGAAGGAGCAGTATTTTTATTTTTAAGGTTGGAGTGGCATTTCGCCCACTTCAAAGTTTTTAATGAAAGGTAGTCTTTAATTCGTTCCACACATGCACAAAGACGGTGTGAAAATTTCAGGGAAATCGGTCCAGCCATTTCGCCGTCTATATGGTTCAAACAAACCCACAAAGAAAAAATTTACATGCAAAAACACACATTCATGTTCAAAAAAAAAAAAAATTTTTTTTTCTCAGATTGTTTATATTGATGAAATCTATAAACGTACCAAGTTTTATGTCGGTACGGCTTTTAAAAAACGAGTTATGACTTGTGGATCCGATTTCGGCATAATCCAGATTTTCAAATATTTTGGTTCAAACGTCATAACCAGGTCCGTGCAGACCCATGAATACTTTGTACGTTAAGAAAAATTAAAAAAGGAAACTTTACATATGGTAGCTCTTTTCTATGTATAATGTAAAGGGATTCACACATTAATAATGCATATACATTAAGGTGACAGCCGATTTTTTTTTTAGATTTCAAAGAGTGCCGGGTGGAATATTGTGACACTAGGTCTAAAAGATAAGTACTGAAAATTTGAGCCAAATCAGACAACGATTTCGGGACGCGCATCGAGGTCAAAGGTCAGATATATGCAAAATTTTACTATTTATATGAAATAAATTTGTGAAACTCCTTAACTTTCCGCATTATGTTACATAAATATGTAGATTTATTGATATTAATGAAAATTACAGTAAGAAAACTCTTTTTGAGATTTAACCTATATCTCCTTTGGGTCAAATTGACCAACAAACTGTTATCGCTAAAATTCGGAAAAAATGCTTATTTTTCAGTTTTTGGAAAAATTTAGCTACTAAATATTTATTTTTGCAATCGAATGCAAAAGAATCGAAATGTGTATGTAATTGTCGTTGTAATGAGATATAAAATACAAAAATTGGTTAACAAATTTTAAAGTTATTAAAAATTCTCCAGACCATTAACTTGTCTCAGGCCACTTGTACAAGAGATGTAGGAACAAAATTAACATATTTTAAGAAATATTAAAATAAAAGCTAATTTTTATATGATAAAGATTATCCAATTTCTCAGTTCTTTGTTACCATTGGAGTCCTTTTGAGATTTTTAGATTTTGAATACTTTTAATAGTTTCGTTAAGTTCTGATACAAGACTCGTTTCAGTAATGTCTTCCTTCGACTCATTAGGACAAAGTTCATCATGGAACATTCTAGAAAAAGGTCATTTCCAAATGTCTTAGTTTCAGATTTTGAGCTGTACTTAAAAAAACTATTGCTAGAAGGGAATGTTCATGAGTTGCGACATAAAATTTGTGTATTTGTAACTATATTTCTATATAAACTACAGAAAAAAAATCGGTGGATAATCGGTTAATCGACACAAATTAATCGGTTTATTTGTTATTTGAAAATCGGCAATTTTAAATTATTCGAACAGTTAAC
Source organism: Calliphora vomitoria (assembly GCA_942486065.2). NCBI lineage: Eukaryota > Metazoa > Arthropoda > Insecta > Diptera > Calliphoridae > Calliphora > Calliphora vomitoria. The sequence continues at coordinate 90,890,728 of OW818029.2, forward strand.
CGACCAAAATTAATCGGTTAACCGATACGCTAGATCAAGCTGGGAATTGTTAGAAAATTCCGAGTCAAAATGTTTATGATATGACAAATTCATACGTACTAGTAAACGTAATAACTGTTTAAGATCGGGCATGTTAAATGCAACATCAACAGTTTTATTTTTCATTTAAATTGTGTTGTACTATTTCTCGTCCATTAATAGGTCCTGCTACATGCTCTTGAAATATACAAAGTTTGTTGATTAACTCATTATTTCATTTATTTCTCTGTTTGTATGTGTATATCAATTTATGAATCATTAAAACTACTTGCAACTAGTTACTGCCACTGCCTACATGACTATTATTTTTGTAAACATTACAAATGAATTTTTATTACTCTTACAACAGCCAAAGTTATTATTGCAGTACTAAATAGTATTTAACACATATACAACATACTATATATACAATGCAATAAAATACGAAATAAAAACAAAAATAACTCACAAAATTATCATACTCGTATTTAGCATTTAAGTATCTTTATATATGTATATTTATAATAAGAGCAGAGTGTAGAGGGAAGCGCTAAAAAGTATGAGTGAAAATCTTTATGTGTTTCATTTTTTGTTTTTGTTTTGTAAATTTTCATATTTTCATTATCATAAGTTTACCCAGAGGGTTTAATTTTCTTTCTCTTGTTTTTGTTGCACGGTTGTTTTTAAAATTAAGATGCAAATGTTGGTTATTAGAAGTTCTAGAGCACTTTTACTGCTTCCTACACGTACTTACTCCGCCACTTCCATTTTTACTACTAATGCTGCCGCAATTACTACAACTAGCGATGATAAAGACGATGATATCTAGTGATGATGACGACGATTACTTATTATAATGTTGTGTTGTGTTTTTTTGTTTCTCATTTTATTCCACTTTAAATCACCATAAACATTGTTGCAAAATGTACCGCCTCGTTAACAAGCATGAATATTTTTTTGTTTAATAAGTTTCCAAAATTAACGAATTAGTTTTATGCAAAATGATTAAGCGTAATTAAAAACCATAAACAGCAGAAAATTATTAAAATATTGTAATATTTTTTATATAATTTACACTCACTGTAATTTGAGTTTATTTTGTTTTTTTTTTGTAATACATCTTCGGCAATGGATGTCCAAATATTTTTCTATATATTTCTTAAAGATTTTTTAAATAATTTGTAATATTTCTACATATTTTATCTTATCTGAATTCAAAAATGACTTTGACATTAACGATTTCAGGGTTAGTGTTGTCCAGTTCTAGTAAAACTTTAGCAGCGTATTCAAAAATGTCTGGGCTATGATATTCAAAAAAACTATGACAAAAAAAAATCTTGCTTACAGTTCTCATTCCTATAAAAATTACACGCATCCAAAGTTGGAACATGTAAAAAGGACCGTTTTTTTATAGAAAAACATTTTCTTCAGGACTATATAAATTTTTATACGATCTGGAAAGAGAACTTAAAGCTTACTCACTTTTTCAAAAATCTAAAAATTAAATATGCTTTGTATTTTGAAACTTTCTTTTATTATTTGCATTCATTTAAAAATATTTTCAATTATTTGAGAGTATGGAACGGCAAAATGTTTTGCAAGTTTTCTTATGGTAGGAAAAAATTAAAATAAAAAAAATAAAATGTCGACTTTTGTGGTTAGTCCGAATTCATAATTATACCCTACACCACCATAGTGGGGAGGGTATATTGGATATGTGCAGATGTTTGTAACGCCCAAAAATATTAGTCTAACACCCACCTTAAAGTATACCGATCGACTCAGAATCACTTTCTGCGTCTATTAAACGATGTCCGTCCGTCCGTCTGGCTGGCTGGTTGTCCATGTAAACCTTGTGCGCAGAGTACAGGTCGCAATCTTGAAGATATTTCGATAAAATTTGCTACATATAATTTTTTCTGACAAGGGACCAAGCCTATTGAAACTGAAATCGGTTCATTATTTCACCTAGCCCCAATACAAATGTCCTCCCGAAATTGGACTTTATCGGTCATAAATGTTTAATGTACAGTTGTGGACATGCAATTAAGTTATTAATGCAAGTTATTTTTTAAGTGTAAAAAACTTATTTATTTTTTTATATTTATATTGCAATTTTTATGCAAAAAAAAGTTCCGTTAGGATTATTTGTAAATATAAGAATTTTTGTAATTTTAGTGCTTTGCTTTATTAATAGTCAATCATTTCTTGAAACCTCAACAAAATTTAGGTGGACATTTAATTAAGTCATTTTAATTTTAAAAGGTAAATGGATATAATAAAAAGGTAAATTGTTGTAAAAATGGATCTAATGGACAGTTTAAATATTTTAGCACCCTCCCCCATTACGTCGTTCGATTTTTCTAAATAATGGGTAAAAATAAAATGTTTCCAAAATGTTGCTTCTATCGCCAAAGTGGCACAAACATTAGGATTATCCCGGGACAAAATTGTTAACGCAATTTCGCATTATAAAAAATATTAAACTTTTAACAATTTAAAAAGAAAACAACAGCGAAAAACAACCGAAGCTGAAGACCAGATTTTGGTCAGAATGAGTAAAGCTGACCCATTTTTGACATCCACTCAAATTAGATCTCTGATGGAATCAAAATATGGTGTTCAAATAACGGCAAGAACTGTAAGAAGACGATTGGCCGAAAATAACCTTCATGGTCGCATAGCATGTCGAAAGCCAAACGTGTCAAAGAAGAATATTAAGAAACGTCTGCAGTTTGCCAAAAATCATGTCAATAAAGATTAAAATTTTTGGAAAATGATAGTCTGGAGCGAAGAATCCAAATTTAATGTGTTTGGAAATGATGGTAGGCCATATGTACGACGACCAATAAATGCTGAATTGAATCCCAACTATACGAAAAAAACGGTTAAGCACGGCGGATCATCGGTGATGGTTTGGGGGTGTTTTTCCTCGTCTGGTGTGGGTCGATTAATTAAAATAGTGGGTAAAATGACCGGTGAAATGTATAAGAACATATTAGAAAATAACCTTAATGGCGACTATGCTAAAAATTTATCACCAGGGTGGACGTTTCAACAAGATAACGACCCGAAACATAAATCTCGGGTCGTTAAGTCTTGGTTGGATGAAAATCAAATAAATGTTCTTGAGTGGCCACCACAAAGTCCCGATTTAAACCCCATAGAAAATCTATGGGGAATCATAAAACGAGCCGTTTCGGACAGAAAGCCCATAAACCAACGTTCACTTTGGGATATTATTCAAGAAGAATGGAATAATATTACTCCACAACAGTGCAACGATTTAGTAAAAATAATGCCAAATAGATGTGTGGAAGTAATTCGCCAGAAACGATTTCCTACTAAATATTAGTTGTTAAAAATATATTTAATTTAAAATATTTTAATTTAATGATATTTTTCAAACAATTTTGAAATAACTTAATTGTGTGTCCACACCAAATTAGAGATATAAATATTATTTAGTACATAAAATTATTAGAAGTGAATAAATTGAATTTGTTTTGTTATAATATAGTAGAATAAGTTTAAAATTTAATAAAAATGAAGTTGTTTTTGTTTACTTTTTATTAAATAAGCTTTTTTATCAACTGCAATATCAGAGACATTAAATGACTTAATTCAATGTCCACAAGTGTATTTATGTATCTACACAAGTTTTTCTCCAAATAAGTTTTATAAATACAGAATTCATGTCACCAAATTTTATTATGATCTCTTAGAAATGTCGGTATACACATAAAACGCAACATAAATAACTTTCATATAGACATTAATCACACCACTTAATTTCATGGTGATCGGTCCATAATTGGTCATAGCTCCCATATAAGGCCCACTTCCGAAAATCGATCACGAATATAAATTATTGAAATTTAATTAAGTCCATGTTTTTTCTGCATTATGGAAATTTTTATTTGTAGAAATTTTGCATTCAATCGTTATTAAAAAACTCTCCAAAAAGTTCTAAAGGAAATTTTAATTAACACTTTATGGAAGTTATCCTTTTTGTAGCTCTATTCAGGTAATATCTGAACCTTTTTTTAAATATTAGTAAGAAATGTATTTTTAAAATGTACATATATTTGACTTGATTCCATGAATGTCTTTCACGCGAACGAATTTGGCAAGGTTAAGGATGGTGCCATTAAAAAAATCAACATTTTTTCATACCCCAAATGATACAAAATTTTGTGATTTTCCATATACTTTAATAAAAATACATACATTCATACATTAATATATAGACTTACAAACATTCTACAGTACATAATAAGACAATTATACAAATTTAAATATTTAACAGAAGTAAAACTAAAATGCTGCTTTGTTTTGTTTAAACACACAAGAAAAAAACAAACAAACAAACGTTAAAGGCTTGATTGGAATCTTAATGAATAAAACCTTTTGATAATGGACATGGTCATGGGGATGACAAAGATGATGGAGCTAAACTCAGTGTGTTCTATGTATATGTAAAGGACTTAATATATCTGTCAATAAACGTACAAAGACTGTGAACAGCAATAGCAACAACTACAACTACACAAATATATGTAAAGAACATTGAATGGTAGTGTAAGAAAATACATATTTAAATAAAATTACATTTTGTTTACTTGCCACTACAACAATAGCTAACATAAACAATAAAGACCAACCAAACTACAGCAACAATAACACAAACAGTATGAATAAACTAAATTTGCATAAAAATTTTTCCGAAAAGAGAAAGAAAACAACTCCTTTTAAGTTTAAGAATGGAAAATGCCACAAGTCAAGGCATGTCAATATAATACAATGGAATAGAATACAATCCAGAGAAGTACACAGATAAAGTGTTATGTTTAACCTGTTCATATACACACAATCATGTACGAGGCTGGATTGCGAATAAGTAAGAAAATGAGCAAAATCATTATTCTTTCAAAATTTCAATATTTTATATGGGAGCTATGAAAAATTATGGACCGATCACCATGAAATTTGGTCATGTGATTAATGTCTATATGAAAGTTATTTATGTTGCATTTTATGCGTATACCAACATTTTAAGGAGATTTATGCACGTTAAAGTGATTATCGGAAGCAGATCTTATATGGGAGCTATGACTAATTATGGACCGATCATAATAAAATTTGGTGGCATAAATTCGGTGTATATAAAATTTATTTGGAGGAAAACTTGTGTAGATACCTATATAAATTAAACATTTATGACCGATAAAGTCCAATTTCGGGAGAACATTTGTATGGGGGCTAGGTGAAATACTGGACCGATTTCAGCCAATTTGAATGGGCTTGGTCCTCGAGCAGAAAAAATAATATGTACTAAATTTTATCGACATATCTTCAAAATTGCGACCTGTTTAATTGACTCAGATTCTGAGTCGATCGGTATACTTTAAGGTGGGTGTTAGACTAATATTTTTGGGCGTTACAAACATCTGCACAAATCCATTATACCCTCCCCACTATGGTGGTCTAGGGTATAAAAACAAATGTTTAATAACAAGAGCTTTTGATAACTCAGTAATATTTTTGATGGTGAAGATTCTTTCTTGTTCCACAAAAGCAGAAATATATTTAGGCACCTTATCCAAAGTACTATGCTGCATCCAGACTAGACTGTCAATATACTAAATAAAATTTGACATCATGGAAACCTTTTTGTAAAAATATAAATACACCTATCCCTCGATTTACACGATTTCACTTTTACACGATTTTTTTTTGGTTTTGGTTTACATCGACGGATTTTTTATTTGTAATATTTTTAGAAATAATTATTTTTTTCAGAAAATTATCAAAAATAGTTATTCATAAAAAAATTAAAACATAATCAGAAAAGTGTAGCAGCTGGAACTAAAACGAGCCTAAGTACAACTTTATACGTTCGGGACATTTCAATTGAAAATATGAAAAAGGCACTAATGATCTGGATAGAAAATCGAACTCAAAAGCGAATTCTAATAGATACCAATGCTACTACAAGGTGGCGCAAAACTAAACTTCCGATGTTTTTTGGCTGTAATTAAAAAAAAAAAAAAAAAAAAATGAAAAACTTTGATTCTTCTTGTGGATTATTTTTATTTGGTCTTTTAATTTTTTTTTACATCAAGTCGAGAATATGATGTCATGTAAATGGCCATTACTTTGGCCAAAACTGCCGGCGATAGGTCCTCACATTCTTGACGGATATTGTCTTTAAGAGCTGCAAGAGTCTGAGGCTTGTTGACATAAACCCGCGACTTCAAAAAGCCCCACAAAAAGAAGTCTGGAGCGGTCAAATCAGGCGATCTTGCTGGCCAGTGCAAATCACCAAAACGGGAGATTAGGCGCCCCGGAAAATGCATCCTTCAGCATATCGGTTGTGGCACGTGCAGTGTGTGCCGTTGCACCGTTCTGTTGGAACCACATGTTTTCCAATCCCAATTCATCAAGTTGCGGCAAAATCATTGCTCTGTAGTGCTCACAATTCACAGTAACCGTTTGGCCCGCGACGTCTTCGAAGAAAAAAGATCCGATGACTCCTCCAGCGATAACAGCACATCATACAGTGACTTTGAGCGGGTGTAATGTATCTTCGTGGGTTACACGCGGATCTTCAGTGCTCCAGAAGCGTAAATTTTGCTTATTTACGTACCCGCTAAGATGGAAATGGGCCTCATCTTTCATGATTATTTTTGATGAAAAACCATCTTCCTCTTGGTGGTGATTAAGGATGGCTTGAGCGTATGTTAGACGCGATTAACGGTCAGCAGCTAACAGCTGATGCACCGTCTGGACTTTGTACGGAAACACCTTCAAATCTTGTACCAAAATTCGCTGTAAAGACCGTCGGCTGATACCCATTTGCGTGGCACATCGTCTGGTCGATGTCGACGGCGCTTCCATGACATCCTCGGTTACAGCAGCAATATTCTCTGCATAACGGCTACTCCGGGGTCTGCCACGCCTGGCAGCATCTCGTGTTGTGCCAGTCTCTTCGAGGCGAGCGGCTAAACGTCGCAGTGTTTCAACAGTAGGCGTTGGACGGCCAGGAAATCTGCGACGAAATTCACGTTGTGCCAAAGTCACCTAACGATTATTGGTCAAATAAATAGTCAACAATATTCCGCGTTCTGGAGCAGTGTAGCGTAACATTGTTTATTAACGTGTATTTCACATGTGTTTACTACACAAATGTCAAAACAGAACTGGCATTAGGGGCCAATCGCAAAATTCATAGGATTTTCTGATAGGAGGATTACTTTTGCGCCACCTTGTACAAATAAAGTTTTATGAAAAACTTAATACCATCTACATCATCAACTACAAAAAGACATATTTTTCGACAAGTCGTGGTTATTTTGAAAAATTTAAGCAAATACATTCCTTACATAATCTAAAATTAAAAGGTGATTAAATTAAATTAAATTTGCTGAAATTATTGCTGCCAATACATTACATATCAATGTAGACGAATCGGGTCGACTGTTTTGGTGTCTGGTTTTTAGTGTCTGGCTTCATAATGTTTTCGTTCCAGATGTAAGATGGTATTTAAACAAAAAGGGATTGCCATTTAATGTGCTTCTAGCAATTGAAAACGCTCCTCGATATCCACAAGACTTGCAACATGAGAATGATCAAGTTATATTTCTACCAAAAAATATGATTTCTTTGTTGCAGCCCTTAGATCAGGGAATAATTTCGACTTTTAAAGCATTATATATCATGCAATCGTTCAGGTATATTTTAGATCAATTCGAGTTCAGTTCCATTTATTCTGTTTTATTAATTGCTTTAAATACAATGTATTGATTTTAATTATTTTTCATATATTGTACATAGTTTAATTTACTTTAAAATAAATGAATTTTCTAAACAAAATTTAAAATTTATTGGCATTTGGGTCTTTTTTTCGATTTACACGATTTCTCTTACAAAAATATTCCACTTCGATTTACACGATTTTTTCGGGAACGCATCTATCGTGTAAATCGAGGGATAGGAGTAGTGTTTTTTTAAATCGGTTGTCTGCAGAAGATCTTTCCGCTGCATTTGTTTCAAATTCGAGCAGATAAGAATCTCTGGTGCGATTCGAGTCTGTGATGCTTTGATTTTAAAATTGAGAAAATCGCTACCTAACTCTGTTCGATTGGTCGCTCAGACAGCCACAAATTATTGATCCAAATCTCTTATATCCACATAAATATGTATACATATAATAGACGGAGACCTCTTGAGACTGCTCTACAAGGTCATCTAAGAGGAACTAAGGGAATCACATTAGATTTTTGATGCAGAATTGAAAACGGTGAATTTCGCAAACTTATTCTATGCCAATAGGAAAGTACTGTATAAGTCATATGGTCCTAAATTGTTGATCTAAATTTCTAATTTCAGTATTGGTACTAGAGATGCTAGTCGGGACTGATTTTTAAAAATAAATATTTAAAATATTTTATAAAAAATATTGGTACGTAGCACAGTGGGGCAGAATCAAAATTTTTCGGAAATAAATCTGGCATTTCTAAACGGCTGATCCGATCGGGACAAAATTTGACGTAAGCGTAGCCAAGGAGCATTAAGTTATTAAAATGGACCCTACAAATGCTCCAGGGGCTCCGCTATGGGGGTTCAAATTAGAGTACCTTCGACATGTAACATTTTTAAACGCGTGCCATGTTACCCTCGACTTACATTTTATGTATGTACTTTCTTATGTTGCACTTCATAAATTTGATTTTTTAGTATCTTTTTTTCTTCTTTAAGTATTTTTTAGTAAAAATTCTTAGTAAACATTTACCATCACGTCAGTGACTTTATCCTTAGTTAAAGGTTGAAAATTAAATGCGTAGGTTTCATATTTATTTGCGTTACGCATTGTCTTTTCAATATTTCCACTTTTAAGCCGAAAGGATATTCAACTTCACAAAAGCCCTAAAAACAAAGGAAGCACAGCAACAAATTACCATTTTGCAATCGATTAATTAACTCACGCCATTCTTGAAGTTTCCAAAAAATGTATTTCCGTTAAGGCTGTAAGTATGTAGATTATCTAAATGATTGTATTTAAATTAATATTTGTCTTAACTACTAATTGCATGGGATCCTACCAAGTCGATGCTTGCTGGTTATTGCCTTTCAGCAAGGATACATCCTTAACTGTAGGAATTAGTATTATTTTAAATTGTACAAAAAGAAAAACAAAAACACATACACGTAAGAGTTCGAGTACAAGTGAGAGTACATGTACAATTACGAGTAGTATTACATAGATCTAAATCTACATGTTGTATAATACAAACAAAAACACATAAATACAACAAACAATCACAAAGATGAAGAATTTTATTAAGTTAGGATGCCTTAAAACCTTGTTAGCTTTTAGCAAGGGGAATATTTTAATTTATTTTGAACTTCATCAAGAAATTTTAATATTTACTCATTTACTTATACTTACTTCTAAAGACATCTATTTACTTATGAAGCATATTTTTTTATTCTGTATGAAAAAAAAACAACAACAACAAAAGAATTTCTGTTGCCTGGTATGTAGCTAATGGAAATGTCAAATGTTTAACCATATTCTATATTACTGAATGGAACTGAACGCTGATGAATTGGACTGAAGTGAAAGAGATTCAGTAATGAAGTCATGAACAAATCTACATAATTAAGGTGTTCATTCAAGCCCTAAACTATTCCTCTTAACCTTTGAATTTTAACAATTCGACTTAAATTGAGATTTTTATGATTTTAATTAAGTTTTTATGCCATTGGACAGTGGGGTCGATTGAACAAAAAGTGGTAATAAATATGTATATTTTTAACTAATATTTCCGATTGTAAAATAATGTACAAACGAATTGTGGGGGAGGACATAAGCTTTCAAAATGTGAAATACTTATATGCCCCCACTATTAAATAAAATTGAGGGAAGGTGAGATACAGGGTGTCAAAGTCAACAACCACCTCTGGTTTACAAAACTCTATACAGCTCGTAACTTGTACAACATGTAACTTGTTATAGAGCAAATTGGAAAATAAAGACAACAATTTTGATTTCTCTTAGTTAACTATAGCTAATATTAAAAATATATTTAGGTTTCGATTTTGAAATTTTCGTTTTCTTCCTTAACTCAATTTTTTTTTAATATATCTCAAAGATATCGTTTTTATAGTCCTTTCTGTCACTTTGCTCGAACAGGTTGTCCATCTCCGTTTAAAATCTACCACACTTTTGGACACCTTTTTTATGCTCTTCAATTCTATTTTAACATGAGCCCAATATCTCTCCACAGGACTCAGCTCCAGGCAGTTTGGAGGAATTGCCTCTCTTGGTACAAATACCACATTATTGTTCTTGTACCACTCAAGACCTTTCTTACCATAGTGAGAGATGCCAAATCAGGCCAAAAATAAGTGGACACATTATGAAGTCTTATGAATCTTTGGTATTTATAGAGCCCGTTGTAACAAATGATTGGCTTATTTTGCCGCAACTGCATATTGCTTGCCATACCACGAACTTTTTGGGAAATTTAGTCTGCTTTTGGGTCCTAAACTTTTCTTTAACATTCCCTCGAGCATCAGCAACATAAAATCTGCCAGAACATACGTTTCGTGATCCATTATGCAGCAGGAATATTTTTTTTTATAAAATTTGACTTCAATTTCCGTGCTCTGTTTTTGGCCTCTAAATTTTTAGCAGCGTTCCTGTCAGGAACATTTTGAGCCTTGTGCGTTTTTAAACCTGCATTAGCTTTAACTTTTCGTACCAAATAGTCCGAGCACTGAGCTAATCGTGGTGCTTTCCTACCGTATGTGTTGGGAGCTCTTTTGAAAATGCTTTCTATATTTTTGGCTTTAGAAACATCATGTGGACCATTCCTTCTACCTGAACCAGGTTTTCTGTCAACGAACAAGTTCTCCCGGTACTGTTTAATAACATTGGAAACAGTTTGACGGCAGACCTTTGAATGCTTGGCCAACTTTTTGTAGGACCAAGTTGGGTTTTGTTGAAAATATTTAATAAGTTTAGTACGCACTTTTTTCTGGTCACTCATTTCAATCAGATTAACAACAAATGAATATAATTGACATTAAACATAATAACTGACATGTTTTACAATGGTATCTTGATCAAAAAGTAAAAATCAAACAATACTTGGGTTAAAAGTTTTAATGAAAAACGTGTGTTAAGAATTTTACGATCTCACTCCTTAAAACAAAAAACTATAATTTTGTGAAAATGAGCGAATTCAGTTAATTGTGAATAAATTTGAAAAGAATCAATCGATTGTTATGGTTAATATCTCATTTTATTGCTATTATTTGTGGCTTTGAGATAAACCAATAAACCGGAACAATATTTGCCGTTTTTGATTTTTCATGAGTTTTTTAAAACAAACTAATTTGCTTTTTTCACGTAAAAAATATTTTTTTTCTTCAATTTGTTATTATAACGCCGAAACTACTTAGCCGATTAAAACGCAATATATAAACGGATTAAAGGCTAAGTATTCGAAACTTTTCTAAGTTTATTTTAATAACATCGGACTAAATCTTTTCGAGTTATCATTAATTATGTAGAGAAACGTCTAAAAAATTTCATAATTTTACTTAAAAATTAACATAAAATTTATAATTTTGACCATATTTGTACTACTGGAATCACAATACATTAAAGGTGTGTAGTGCTTTAAATCGTGTCTAAACTTATTTAGCTTTTGTTGTCCTCTGTTATATCTAGGTCGTTAAATCTAAGAATCTAGCTATGTTCTTTCGTCTGTCTGTTGTTGATATGATAGTGTATCGAGGGAAAGATGTAAGAGGATGCAATTTCTCAGAAATGTACTTTGGTAATCAGAAATTAGGCAAATTTCTGATATTTTTTCTTTAAATATATTGCAGATAATACCATGAAATTGCATTCACGTTATTCTCATAACAAAAGGACAAACAGAAAGAATTGGACCATGATTTCACCTAGTAATATCCATGAAAAATTCAGCAAAAACAAGTCTCATGTAAAAAGAATTCACAATACTATATTTTTCGCGGATCGGTTAATATTTGACTATAGCTCATATATAAAGTTCACTTACGAATTTTACGAATATCGGCTAATAACTAATCATAGATTCTTTATAATGACCACTTCAGAAAAACACACTAACCTATTTTAAATTTAACATTATTTTAATAAAACATAAAACAAAGTCACCGTCTTAACCTTGCGAATTCGCGAGCCTTGCCGCTTTCCAGTTTATCGATGCGAAACAAACTCTTTGAACCCAAAATACCCAGTGTCTGCGGATTTCATTGTGACGATCGTTGTAGTTGGGCTTGATGGCTTCCACAACCTTTCTGAAGTTGGCCTTGTTGTTAGCTTTGACGTTGACCGAGACGTGCTTTACCCGTGGCAATGCAGTATGGGACACTGATTTTGCGGCACAAGGCAGGCAAGAACAATACCAACTCAATGGGATCAATATCATGAGCGATGACGACCAATTGAGCTTTGTTTTGAGTGAGTATGTTTTAACACTTTCTTCAGATATGTGATATTTAATATTTGCATCATAATATTTGCAGACATACTTCTCCACCTGCGCCTATCCGCGTTAGTGTCAGTTTAACAGTGTAGTGTGCTTTAACAATTGCTCCTACTAAGTTTGAAGACTCTCACTATTCCTATAGAGCAGTGGGAGCCGGACCTCTCCCCCTGCTCCTTTTGGACATACAGGAAGATACTGCACAAATTATATACAAACACATTAAGGGTCCTCATGTGAACGCTTAAATGCCTCGCAAACTGTGCAGTCTGTGCATTTTTGCACTTTCGCAAATGAACTGTCAAAAATTGTATGGGAATTCTTTTGCACAATTCCGATAAGTTTGCGCGACAATTTAGGCTGGCAAACTCAAAATTTATTGCGCATTTGATGAATCAGCTGCTTTTGTTTATTTTTATTTTCAGTGGTTCAAAGCCAAACTCGTACACCTAACTTTTTATTTTTTAATATTTAAACGCATCTTATTTAAAAATGATCCATGAAAACAATGTATGGAGGGTTTATTGGGTAAATTGTCCTCTATCGGATGGATATTTAAACAAAGGAATTATGTTAGATCATAAGAAATTATGGGTGGTTTAATTAAATATCTAATTAAAAAACATAAAAGCCAAACTCGTACAGCGAACCATATTTAAGAAAATAATATCTATGCTTTGTGCCTTTGGATGTAAAGTGAGCCAAAATTAAAAACCATCAAATAATTTCATTAAATTATAGAGTTTTATCCAAAAAATATCCATTTGGAAGACAAAACGGACAAACAACCGAAGAAACCCGAAAGCTTGCTGTAAAGCTTTCGGGGTATGGAAAATCTCTTCGTGAAATTCCCAGAATTCTGGGATGAAGTCATTCTACTATCCAATACATTCTAAACCGATACAGGACTTCAAAACAAATAAAAAATAAAACCAAAAAAGCACACAATAAAATATTCAGTGAAGCTGAAGAAAGACATATTGTCAGAGCGTGTAAAAAGGATATCTTTCCACGCTCTTCCTAACTTTAGTCCATTGCGGAAACCACTACGGGAAAAAAAGCTTGCGCCCAAACCATCCGGAATATACTCGATATAGTGAAATTGAATGGTAGAATGGCTGAAAAAATGCCTTGCTTTGCAAGAGATATATAAAGGACTGCTCAAACTTCGCCAAACTACACAAGTCAAAGGACTTTTCTTTTTGGTAAGATGTGTTGTTCACAGACGAAAGAAAATTTAACATATTTGGGGCTAATGGATAACCATATTTATGGCGAAAGGCTAATGAGGAGCTCTTACCAAAACGTATTAAATCTACTGTAAAGCATGGTGGTGGATCGGTGATGGTTTAAGGGTTTTTCCTGGCAGCTGGTCCAAGTTCTCTTCGTTTCATCGAAGGCATAATGGACCAAAAAATGTATTTAGAAATTTTAAAATTGGAATTGCCATTATCAAAGCAAAAAACAATTACAACTTCTACCAGGATAACGACCATAAGCATAAAGCTTACAATGTCAGGTCGTGGTTATTGTACAATTGTCCGCATGTAATGGAGACTCCTGTCCAGAGCTCTACATCAACCCCATCGAAAATCTTTGGAGCAACCTCGATAATAAAGTAAGACAACACCATATTTCCTCTAAATAGGTATTGAAAAAAGTTCTTACTGAGGAATGAAAAAATATTGAAAATTTCATTGAGTTTTGTCAATAAATAAAGATTTTATTGCATATTACACTAGAAATGAGAAATATTATTGAATAACGGAGTTTTAAAGTGGGATATTTTTGAATCTAATTAAGCTATTTACTTGAACTTTTTTCTGTAAGACCAACAATTAACTTGTCTAAACAAAAAATATTATTTCGGAAAAAATTTGGACCAAATTATTCCTAATATTTGCAATCCTATTAAAATTTTGATACAATTTTTAGTTTTAGAAACTCAGTAAAAATGTAATCTGCAATAAAATCTTTATTTATTGACAAAACTCAATGAAATTTTCAACGTTTTTTAAGCTTGTCATTCTTAATAATAAATTGTAAAAAACTTGTCAAAAGGTCAAAGGGCATCCCGCAATTCTAAAAGTTGGAGCGAAAATCCCAAAAATGGAATTTTTTACAATTTTGCCCATAGGGTCCATATTTCCTTTGGGGCTAAGAAAATACTTTAGCAATAAATAGGGATCACATTAGAGTTTCCAAATCTGTTTTCCATTTTCTGATCGCAGCTTTAGGATTTTAGAACATGTGGCCCAAACTTGTCACGACGATTTTCAATTTAAACGATTTTCAATTTAAAAATTAGAAAAATAGTAGATTTTTGCTGTTTTTGGGGAGAAAGGGTGACTTAACTCTTTTTTAATTAAAAAAAACTTTCTTTAAGAACATGTAACAATTTTATGTTTTTCTGTAAGGCATCTTTACGTAGAACATTTTGGCATAAAAACATGTCCTAGTTTTCGAATATGTCACCCCTACGCCTTTTGGAATTTCACATATTTTTATCAAAATTTCAAATTGGAGCCACATGTTCTAAAATCCCAAAGCTGAGATCAGAAAACGGAAAGCAGCTTTGCAAACCCAGATGTGTTCCCAATTTATCCCCAAAGTATTTTTCTAGCTCTGAAGGAACTGTAGACACTATGAGAAAAAATGTAAAAAAAACAATTTTTGGTATTTCAGCTCCAATTTTTAGAAATTACGAAATTATTTTGACCTCTTGACAAGTTTTTTTTACACTTTGTTATTAGAATGACAAGTTTAAAAAACTTTGAAAATTTCATTGAGTTTTTTCAATAAATAAAGATTTTATTACATATTTATTGAGTTTCTAAAACTAAAATTTGTATACAAATTTCAATAGGATTGCAAATATTAGGACCAATTTGATCCACATTTACGTTAATTTTTGGTCTTAAAACTCAAACTTACTAATACATTCTCACCACTTAGGTTTTTGACAATTGAATTAGGTCTTTGACGGGAGAGTTTCCGATCTATGTATATTTATCTATGGCTAGAACATAAGCAAAATTTTCCAAACTATGTTTACCATTGTTTGTCCAAAGATTTCACTTTCATTAGAAACTTAAATTTATACAATTTTTAAAACTTTTTTAAGCATTTGTTGAATTTATTTTTGTTTGACATTTTTATCAAATATTGTTAAAAATTGCACAAAATTTAAAAAGTGGGTTCATGAAACACGTCGCGCAAATTTGCACAAATGGGAAACTTAAGCGTTTAAAGAGTACCCTTATTATTATTTTTTTTTAACTTTCGTTTTCATTAATTTTGAACGAAATGTCTGACTTTGGGTCAGAATTGGGTCATTTGAAATTGGGCCAGTATATACAGATTTATTAACACTTTTATAATCGATCCCACTGTGTATTGCTTTTCAGACGTGTAGGCTAATTTCACAAAATATGTCATAATAAATAATTAAATATTTGTGGTATATTTTCTAAAAGTTGTTTTAGTTTAATTATAATGTCAATTAAATCTTATATACCACCCTCCAAACATTGTATAGAAAATATAGTAATATTAATTAAACATTTTACAAATGATTGACCCAAAGTAATGAAACTGTCAGGTTGCTTTATGATTTTTCTAAAATGTTTAATGTTCTTGTGTTTCCAAACTCCTACGCTTTTCAAAGGGTTAAAGAAATTTTATGTAAATTGTTGTCATACGCTTACAATAACTGCTTCAAATATTGTTACGACTACAAGAACCCTTCATTGGAAAAGTAATAAAAGTACTTGTGATTGTACTTATCGCTAGATGAACATCTCAAACATAATGAATATTCAAATTAGATAAGTGCCCATACCATAAATCAATAGCAAAACGTTAAATGAAATTCAACCCAACCTCTGCTAGCGCCACTTCTAAAACACCCAGACTTATGATGTACCAACACCAAAAATTTACAAGAAAACTAAATAATTGTCATGCCACCTTGTCATAACACAGAGTAAATGTACTCTTCGCTCATAAATACATCCATCCATCCATCTATCCATCACTCAAATATATTTGATCTATTGCCAAACACATATCTTGGATGGCTGACAATGTGTCTTATACACATTCTCAGTCTGTGTGTATGTCGCTGTCTGTCTGTCTGTCTGTCTGTCCGTATGTCTCATGTCCTTTCATTACTCTGCTGCATACCCTACATTTTGCTATGTGCTTTACTTTATGTGTATTTATAAGCTTCATCGCTCTTTTGAGAGCTTCAAGTATTAATCGCGTAAATTATTCTGTAAATTGTCACTTAAAATAGATGAGTTTTAACACCATGTCTTTACACTCATGCCATGAATTCATGGTTTCCAGTGAGAGTGAGTGTGTACCTTCGTATGGAAATCATCAACGTAAACACCAATGCTGTCAGATTAGCGAATTTTCTCCTTAATTTGGGAATTTTTTTTCGAAATTGGGAACGAAAATTTAGTTTTGGGGATAATGGGATTTGATGGGGATATAATACTATATTTTTGTATATATTCAAAAGTATATAAGTATATCCTGGGTCTTAATAAGATTCTTAGACGTTCTAGCTATGACCGTCCGTCTGTCTGCCTGTTAAAAACACTGAAATTATCCACAAATACTCTCTGTTAACAATTGAAAATGGGAAATATGAGTCCTTGATTTCACCCATACAAAGGTCCTTCCGGAATACTGTTTGAGCAGTCACAAAAATATGTTGAATCGGCAATCTGCGACAATCCTGATAAAATCTACACAAATTAGTTCTAAGTATTCCGAAATTATACTCTAAAGTATGGCGAAAATCGGGCAACATAGAACTAATTCAAGAACTATAATGGATGAAAAATATGTAGAGACGAAGGGTTTACTGATCTAATATAGTACTAATTCAATACGTGAGCAAATGGTTATATACAAGCTTTCAAACTCATGCTTTCATTATTAGGTTAGGTTTCCAAGCAGCCGCGAAGTTGAAGAGTAGAAGAACAGCTCACGTGGGTCCAAGCAATGATCCCTTTGTGTTACCTGAAATTAGAGGTTAGAAAGAAAGAGGGGCAGATTGAAATGAAAAGAAAGAAATTACTAATTTGTAGCTTGCACTTGGATAGCGGAATCCCACATAGGAAGTCTACGTGGGATTCCCAGTTGCCTGTAGTATCTCCGTGTCCCCGTACCCCCTCGAGTACGACTGTTGAATGTCTCGCCATCCTGTTTAAGGATGCCCGGCATTCCTGGACCAAATTAGATGATGAGTATACACCTGTTATATATTTTATTGCGGCCTGACTGTAAGTATATATACGAATATCCCTGCCTGATATCTTGTTATAACTGAGCCAGTTAGCCGGCCTTTTGATGGCTGATATTTCAGCCTGAATTATGCTACATTCATTTGGAAGTATAAAAGATAACCTAATGTCGAATTCCCGAATGTAGACACCTACGCCAACTCGATCTGCTTTAATAGAACCGTCTGTATAGACTGAGAGACCCGTTGCTTCAAGTAAAGTTCCGTCCATTGCTTCCGTATTATACGGAATTGAGAAACCGAAGTTTCTCGCCAAGAAGGGCCCAGAAATGCAATAATTGATATTATCCGAAAGAGTCTGGATGCTAGCTTTTATGCTGACGTGACCGTATGGAGCATGTTTCCACGCCCCAATCGCGTTTAGCCTAAAGGCAGAGGTAAATGCCATTTTTCTTGCCATTAGATCCACGGGGATCCAGTTCAATATAGTAAAGAGCGACTTTGTTGTGGTCGTTCTTAGAGCTCATGTTAGCAGGATTGCCATTCTTCTCATAACCCTCTCGAATAGCATGCAAATTGAGCCATTGTCCAATTCCTTCTACCAGACAGAAACTCGGCTTAATAACCGTATCACATATTCAGCTAACGAACTGGGGTCTAATACCCCATTGCGTACCTATCGCTTTCTTACAGACATACATAGCCGTCAAGGCTTTCAACGTCCTTGAAAGGGTATTGGGTTTCCAGCATAGTTTACTATCCAGAATAACTCCTAAGTATTTTGCATTATCCGATAGTGTTAGCTCAACACCATTTAATCGGGGAAGCGAGAAATGAGGAATCTTGTACTTTCTTGTGAATAGTACAAGTTCGGTTTTGCTTGGATTAACACTCAATCCACTGTCTGTACTCCACCGACTTAGTACACTGAGTGCATATTCCAGACGTTGTGATATCGTGCCCAAATGGATCCCAGAGACTGGCACTGCGACTGCTTTCATTATTATAAATTGTAAAATTTTTTACAAAAAATAAAAAAAGCAATTGAAATCTTCAAATTTAATTTTTTATTATTAATATAAGACTGTTAACATATTGATTTGTTTAATTTCTCAAACTGGTTGTTTAAACCATAGAGAATTATACATAGAGACGAGACACTCAGATTTGTCAAACAAAAATACAACAAATTATATGTCTGCTACAACAACAAAATACATTGAATAGCATGTATTTTGTTGTTGCAAGAGTTAGGTTTTTGACAACAGACTTAGGTTTTTGACAATTACGTCTCGTCTCTATGTTATCCTATGGTTTAAACCATAGATAATAGATATAGGGCGGAAATTCTCCAGTCAAATACCTAACTCAGGTGTCAAAAACCAAAGTGGTGAGAATGTATTAGTAAAAAAAACCTATGTAAAAACTAAAACCGTAGAGAAATATACATAGAGCAGAAACTCTCCTATCAAAGACCTAACTCAGTTGTCAAAAACCTAAGTGCTGAGAATGTATTTGTAAAAAAAAAAACTATGGGAAAAAAAACCACACTCGTATGTGTGATTATTTGGAGTAAAATTTTCGTTTTAGTTTTTTTCTAGTTTCCGCTCTTGTTGTTTCTCTATGACTAAAACAACACTCGTATTTGTGATTATTTTGAGTAATTTTTTCTAGTTGCCGCTCTATGTTTCTCTATGTTTTAAACTTATTGTGGAGATTTAACAATTTTGAGTAACAAAAATATTTTTTGTGCCTACAAAACCGATTGTATTAATTAAAACAATTATCATTTAATTACTTAATATAAAACAATTCTTGAACATTTTTTACTGGGGATTTTAAGGAATAAGAAAAATTGAGTTTTGGTTTTTGTTTTGGAGATAAGAAACTAACAAAATCTGGTTACCCTGGAAAACACCTACTCCCTTTGAGCAACATGATGATTATTTTCTCTTACTAGTTTTCTCCATAAGCATTATAGAATTAAAAATACAATAATAAATTTCATGATATGAATTTTGTTTACTTCACATCATCTCATCTTTGCAAGCAGAACTTTTACTGGTGCTCTTGTTACCTTATCTAAATTAGCTTGATGTGTTTTGGGTACTCTAACAGTTTTGAAGTGAATTTTGTTTATCATGTCAATGGTAACGGAATTTAATTTTGTTAATTCATTATTGTTTTAGCAATTCTGATGTCTTCGGTTTGTCTTTTATTGAGGTTCAAAGATCTAATTTTATATAAGAACCCTGCAGGTCAATGAACTATTTCCGCCACGTCGAATTAGTTAGCCAGTGAGAACTACTACTAGTGAATTTTCTAACTACAAGCAACATTATTTACTGGTTAATTTAACATGGGCATGTCTGCAGGTGGTCAATTGGCAGACTCTGCTTCACAATTCACTATTAAATTCAGTAGATCCCAGCATTTGAGAAAAAAATAAAATAACAATTTTTCAGAGAGCGGAATTAAACTCATAATCCTCGTTTTGTAGTTCAATGCGCTAATCACTAAGCCACAGAGTTCTTATTTATACTGCTCTCTAGTTGTTATTAAGAATTGCATATGGAAGAGGAGGAAAATACCAACGGCCTCATTCCACTTTTTTTATCTTAGTTTCAATATATTGTCTTAAAAATCCTTTTCTTCCAAATACAGAATATTGAACAAAAAAATTGTCCTCGCACTTAAAGATATAGTAATTATGAATTTTATATATATTTTTAATCACATTTATTGAAAATCTCTGGAAAACGAAAGATGGATTCTTGAGACATCCTTTGGTCAAGGACAATTTTCTGTGCTGGTACATGAAAAAATCATTTTTTCAGACGAAGCCCATTTTTATGTGTCAGGGTATGTCAACAAGCATTTGGACTTCGTCATTTATAATTGCCGAACCTTTCTCTTCGTAATACAATACAAATCTGAATCATCTTCATCTAAATTTTTAGTTTTAGAAAACAAAAATTCTTGATGAAAAAGCCTTTATAATATGTATAATTAGTAAACGCAAGTTTTAAAAAAACGTCAGAATTTTTTAATCATCTCATTGAGATTTATTGAGAATATAATAGGGAATAAAAATATATTAAATTATGAAAATATCTCCTATAGTTTTTCCGTACCTACGATTTAAATTTTGAAGGTCAAAGGTAAAATTTTTCGATATTTGGAATTTCTAATTTAAAGATGGCGAAATGTTATTTATTTTTGGGCCGATTTGGATGAAACTTAAGAAAAATGTAACATGAAGTCTAGTATTTCTGCATGTCTGCTGTAGGTCTTAACCCCAACCGATTTATCTAAAATTTTGAGAAGGTCCCTGGGGATCTTTTTAATTTTCAAAGTGAAATTACTACTTGATGGTCCATGGGAAGTATACCCGCCCCCCACATGTATTCCAAGGACATTTTATCTAGAATCGTTTAAAATTAAAGCCATCCGACCAATAGTTTAGTTTCTATTTAGATTTAAATGTGTTTAGTACGGGAACGTGTGTAAAGGTCCGCTAGGACCTTGTACTGAAATTTCAAGAAATCGTTAATAAATGCACTGTCTTTTGGCTTGTTTTATTGTTGGAACACATCACAAACATGTTCCTTGAATTTTAGTTACTTTTTGGATTATATTATTGTGCCTTTCCTTGAAACATAATAAACTTTCCGTCCCTTTCTAAATTTTTGTTACTTTTTATACCCTCCACCACCACAAGTGTGCATATATAAGTTTGTCATTCCGTGTGTAACATTGAGAAATATTCATCTGAGACCTAACAAAGTATATATATTATTGATCCTTATGATATTCTAAGTCGATTGAGCAATGTCCGTCTGTCTGTCCGTCTGTCCGTCTGTCCGTCTATCTGTCTGTCTATGTAAAACACTCTCACGTCCAAAATACATAAGCAAAATCAGTGAAGCATATACCAAAATGTTTATAATTTTTCTTAGCAGTTTGGTATTGAAAATCAGCAAAATCGAATTGGTAGAACCAGGGTTATGGATCAAAATGTAAGACAACCTCCAAAAATTATGATAATTTTCATATGATTTTTGTGACTTTTGGTAAATTCATTGCAGAGAATACCACGAAATTTTGCACTCATTATTTATATGATAAAACGACAAATTCTGTTGAAAATACAAATTTCTTCCCAAAATATGGTGCTATGGTATATAAATGCCCATAGAATTGCAGTATCCATACAAAATTCAGCACATCTAAGTTTCGTGCAAACAAAAATCGCAAGACCAATTTTTGTTTGGATCCGGCACTATTTGACCATAGCCCCCATATAAAGTTTACTTCCGAAAATCACTTAAATACACTTAAATATCTTATATATATCGGTATCAGGTTGAAATTCGATTTTCATAATCCCCATGCACATGAAATTTGCTGTAGGGAATTTCACGAAGATCGGCCCATAATTGGTTATAGCTCCCACATAAGGACACTTCCAAAAAATACATTAATTTTCATAAATATCTGAAAAATATCGTTGTCGAATTAAAATTTTACAGAGATCGGTAGTATTAATTCACAAATGATACTACTAGATTGTGTGAATATCGGTTCATATTTGACCATAGCTCCCATATAAGGTCCATTTCCGAAAATTACTTAAATACTAATAAATCTCTTATAAAAGATTCTATCTGGTTAAAATTTCAAATAAATATTTCCCTGTTTTAAACTTTTTTACTTCACTTGTGGTGAATAAGAAAAATGTTGAGACAATCGGTTATGTTAACCAATTATCAAGTACATATATATTTTTAAATAGTAAATTTTATTCCTATTATAAAATTATAGACTCTGTTGGAAATGGTAGGAATATGTAGTTATTTAAATTATAAATTGATGAATTAGATAACATTTTTATATATTTGAAATAAAATATCTTCTGCTTAAACTAGATTTTCTAACAATATATAAAATACTACTATAATAGTTAACTACTATATTTTAAACAAACTTTTATTTTGTTTAAAAAAATGTGGTTTTATTGAAGAAAGTACATAATTTGCATATAGTCCAAAATGTGTACTATATCAGGATTCATTTATAATCCATAAAGTGGCTTACAATTATATTCGGTTATAGTACTAATTCGCTTATAGTCCACAAAAATTGTGCAACTGTATTTGTAGACTATAAGCGAAAACTACTGTATTACATTAACATTCTACCAATCTTCATAATCGGAGCTAAGTCCCAATAACAAACACTGAATATGGATATTAGAGTGTTTATACCAATGTAATTTCTATAATTTTCATCTAATTTAGGTGGAGGATTATTCAAAATTGCTGATTTCGAATCTGAGATTGACAAATTAAATCTGAAAATGCCTAATTAAACTGAAAGTTTTTCATTTAACACGTTTCTGATGGTTTAAACCCGGCCAAATTTGTCCAAATTTTTTAAAAGCTTATCAAAAATTCATTTTTTTAAGAAATATTATAACATTAAAGGTTATGTCAGAGTATGAGTTTTTTCGCCAAAAATAATTTTTTTTACAAAATCTTTTTCTTAAACTATTAGCACTTACTATCACTTATGTTTTACATATTTAAATTTTTGTTTGTTTTTAACTATTTAAATAAACTTAAAAATTCGACCTAGTTGCACTGTATATACTGCTTTCAACACTTTTCTCACAAACAATAACTTTGACCACTTGCTAAGCAGTTGTCATTAATTTTTTACACAAACCAAACTTGCCGTTATTTGCTTTAATATTTTCTTTATCAAATACCAACAACAAAAAATGCATTCTTGAAAGTGC
Source organism: Calliphora vomitoria (assembly GCA_942486065.2). Lineage (NCBI taxonomy): Eukaryota > Metazoa > Arthropoda > Insecta > Diptera > Calliphoridae > Calliphora > Calliphora vomitoria. The sequence goes on from OW818029.2 coordinate 90,914,351, forward strand.
AAAACATGATTTTTTGCCTAAAGAATGGGTGAAATTATCTATAGTGCATTAGCAACAAATCACAACGAAACTGTTGTAGATGTGTAAAATAATATTAGAAGATTAAGAAGAAAACTTAGAAATAAATCACCCAAATTTCCCGGCAAAAATGTCCCATGGATTTCTAGAAAAATATTCCCGGGAATTCTCTGAACATTTTTCACGAATAGGAACCCTACACGCAGAAAAAAAATGTAGTTGGGCATTGTTACTGTAACCATTTCAAAATTTTTAACAATATTATAGTCACAGTAACTATTTATATGATTGTGGTAACAATAATATGGTGAATTTACGATTCACATGAATATTTCAACCATATATATGGTTACAGTAAACATATATATGTTTGTGACAGTAACAATGCCCAACTATATTTTTTTTCTGCGTGTAGTTTCGTCCCATTCCCTGAAAATTAAATAAAATCGCCATAAAAATTTAGGTAAATTTTCATATGAGATTATTTGACAAATTTGAGATTATTTGTTTAAGGTTTTAAAGAAACAAATAATTGAGTTGTACAATATTAATAATAAGTAGTATTATATTTTAAAGGATTGGCTGTGAAATTAAGCCGAGATAATACTTTTCACACTCTAACCAGCTGAATGCAATTTAATTTAAATTATGCTGCTGTAGGTTTATTTAAGGTCTACTTATTCGTATATAAAACTGTGCTTTTGTACTCCTTTTTTTTCTCTTTTTTAAGCATTATTTTAGCTCGTAAAACAATTTTCTTAATGATACTTCACATTTAAGATGTAAATACATAAAAAACATTACATAGTACTTATGTGTATGTAATTTTTACATACATATGTACTTACTTAACTTGTATTTTAATGTGGGAATTTAATTTATGTTTGAAAGTTGAAAAGAAAGTCTCTTCAAAAATACTCTTTTAATACCATTATGGTAAATGTGGATATTTCTTATCATTTTCTTGGGTATATATGTAATGGATTTACATGAAACTCTATGTTGATTTAGCTATGTCCGCCTGGAAAATTTGTTTACTTTTAAATTTAGAAACCGTTGTAAGATATTTCATATTGAAAATAAACAAAATCGGTTTGGTACAAAGTGTACTTACATACATACTTACATAGTTAGCCAACAAATAGAATGAGTGGAAACAAATCGGTAAAAAAGTTAAATTATTTTTCTACAAACTAATTTATGAAGTAATATATAAGCCAAGTTCAAAGACCTTGTTCGTCTCCAGTTCCTCTTGATTACGATCATACAATGGTTTAGAAACGTTTTTTTTTTGAAATAATTCGGTATATCGGGAACAATTGGAGATATCGTAATGAAATTTCAGAAGGTTAGTGCTGAGGTTGATTCGATTTTATTTACAGTTGTTCAGCTTTCTAGGTGGAATGAGGTCTACTGGCTGGCCCTTCAATTGTGGTCACCTAGGGTCTCTCATTTTTTAAAAAATTGACAAAAATCCAAAAATCTATATAAAACACAAAATATGTTTCTACCTATATCCGTTATAGATCCTGAAACTATCCAACCAATTACCTCCAAACTGGTATCATTGGAAAGGAAATTTTCTGAGGATGGTTTTAGACACCTAAAATTTTACATTAGGTATATGCGGTCCATTCGTAATGCCGATTTTCGAATTTTCCCAGGCCAAAAAAAAAAAAAAAACATCCATTGTCAATATTTGATTAAAGCTAAAAGAAATTTGTCAAGTATTTATCGCAAATATTTCCAGTATAAGTCTGAATTCAATGATGAAACTATTGCACAGTCAAAAGAAAAAGTAATTTAAAATAATTACAATTTAAAAATGGAGTAACAATTTTTATATTCAACTAATTATTATGAAATTCAAAATTTTATTTAGAAAAGTTAATTTATAAGGAAATCATATAATTGCAAAGCATATCACTGTGTCCTTAACCCATTTCATGCAGCAACACGTTTAAAAAGGCCTCTTCATGCAGCAATTGCCAAAACTGTGTTATAATTGGTGAGTTTTCCCATCTTGATTTTTATTAAATGTTTTACAATTATCACTAAATATTCTACTATATAGTACTAAGAATTTATAGCTTTAACATAAATAGTTAATTTTTGTTATTTTTTAAGTAAAAAGTTTCAAAGGATATCTGTTGATTAAATTACTTTTTTTTCATTCTTGTTTTTTTTTTTCTTTTTCGGCTCTGTGGGAAAAGATATTTGCAAAAAGAAAAAAAATCACTTGCTCTTTTTATTTTTTTTCCATTTCATTGTAAATTTATTCACCACAGAGAGAGATAGAGAGAGAGAGTAAATCGAATAACCATTAACAAGGCGAATTTAGTACAGGTAACGTTAAAAAGCCAGCTTACTATTTGTTGCTCGATATGTTTTTTCACTTCTATCTGCCCGGCTGATTGCAAGCAAATTCATTGGCTCCCATTAATATTTCTAATTATTGAGAGCAAAATCAAATCGAGGATGTAGTCTCTAAAGAAGTGAAGTAATTTTCAAGAATGTAAAATTGGTACCTTTAGTTTTTAAACAATAATTACTAAACGGCTGAACCGATTTTTACATCGACAGGGGTAGCGAAGCGCACCGGGTCAAGCTAGTAATTAAATATTTTAACGTGATTTCTATGTATTTGAGGCCTATTTGGCTTGATATTTTTCTCCATAACATTATTAACAAGTGTTTTATGGGTATTATTGTGATTATCGGAAATGAGCTAAAATGGGTGCTATAGTCAAATATGGACCGATATCCACAAATCCCAGTAGTATAATGTTTGGATACAATATATTGGTCTGTATACAATTTTAGTTCGATATCCATATATTTAAAATATTTATAGAGGTTAATGTGTTTTTCGGAAGTGGTCCTTATATGAGAGCTATGACCAATTATCGGCCGATCTTCATAAAATTCAACACATCGATTTTCGTATATATGGGAAACATTTATTTGAAATTTTAACCAAATAGAATCTTTTATAAGAGATTTATTAGTATTTAAGTAATTTTCGGAAATGGACCTTATATGGGAGCTATAGTCAAATATGAACCGATATTCACACAATCTGGTAGTATCATTTATGAATTAATACTAACGATCTCTGTAAAATTTTAATTCGACAACGATATTTTTCAGATATTTATGAAAATGAATGTGCTTTTTGATAGTGGTCCTTATATGGGAGCTATAACCAATTATGGGCCGATCTTCATGAAATTCCCTACAGCGATTTTCATGTGCATTGGGATTATGCAAGTCGAATTTCATCCTAATACCAATATATATAAGATATTTAAGTGTATTTAAATGATTTTCGGAAGTAAACTTTATATGGGGGCTAGGGTCAAATAGTGCCCGATCCAAAAAAAAATTGGTTTCGCGATTTCTGTTTGCACGAAACTTAGTTGTACTGAATTTTGTATGGATACTGCAATTTCATGGGCATTTATGTACCATAGCACCATATTTCGGGAAGAAATTTGTATGGGGGCTACGAGAAATTATGGACCGATTCTTTCCATTTTTAACAGAATTTTTCCTTTTATCATATAAATAATGAGTGCAAAATTTCATGGTATTCTCTGCAATGAATTTACCCAAAATCACAAAAAATCATGTGAAAATTATCAAAATTTTTGGAGGTTGTCTTACATTTTGATCCATAGCCTTGGTTCTACCAATTCGATTTTGCTGATTTTCAATACCAAACTGCTTAGAAAAATTATAAACATTTTTGAATACATTTCATTAATTTTGCTTATGTATTTTGGACGTGAGAGTGTTTTACACAGACAGACAGACAGACAGACGGACAGACGGACAGACGGACAGACGGACAGACGGACAGACGGACAGACAGACGGACATTGCTCAATCGACTTAGAATTTCACAAGGATCAATAATATATATACTTTGTTGGGTCTCAGATGAATATTTCTCAATGTTACACACGGAATGACAAACGTATATATACCCTCTTTCACCACTTGTGGTGGTGGAGGGTATAAAAACTTGCTAACAGTTATCAAGTCCCTATAAAAAGTTACACGCATCCAAAGTTGGAACATGTGAAAAGGACCGTATTTTTTAAGTTTTTTCCCAAAAAAGTCCATACATTTTGTCTTTTGTAGAAAAAAATTTTCTTCGAAACTATATACAATTTTTATATGATGCGGAAAGAGAACTTAATGCAAAAGCGTGTAAAGTAAAACTTTTCTCAATTAAGCGGTTATAGCATCCCTCAGATCTATCCAAACTTGACCAATTTAAAAAAAAATAATTCAGTTTGAGTACAAAATTCTAAAAAGGCAAAGCAGAGATCCTCAAAAACGCTATACATTTGTATAACCCTATATGTTTCTTAAATGCTAACAATGATGTTTTACTATCACACTGTAAATAATGTCACAGTAGGCACTTTTCTAAAAAAACTTAGTTTTTGGAACACATTTTCCCCGTTTTAGGAATTTCGGTATTTGAAAATAAAAAATGTCAAAACTTATAACAGCATTGACTTTAGGACAGTTCAGTCTATACTAGTTCCAAATTTTGTTGTGATAGCTTTAACAGTTAAAATTTTACATTAATTCAAATTTTATATTTTTCATCATGGAAAATCACCATATTTTTTAATTTTTTTAGTTTTTAAGGTAAATTATGTCAAAAAAATCAATAAAATTACTCAATTTTACTCAAATATCAAATCTTAAAGTCCTAAGGTTTTCAAATTTCTACGTTTTTTCATACATTTCATAACATATCAAATGTAAATTCTGAATTCAAACATATGCTGACTTAACAGATAGTTTGGTGCATGAAATGTATTGAAAAATTTTTCAAAGGGAGCAAGGTCTGTGGAACTTCTGAGGAGTAAATAAAGGTTTTTTAAATAAATATTTTCTATTGTTAAAAACCTTAGGACATGAAAATTGATATTTCAGTAAAATTGAATAATTTCATAAAGTGTTGGGACGTCATTTACTTTAAAAACTTAAAAAATTATTATTATGATTTTCCATGAAGAAAAAATGTAGAATTTGAATTAATGTAAAATCTAAACTGTTAAAGATATTATAACAGAATTTGGAACTAATATAGACTCAGTTATTCTTAAATCAACGACATTATAATTTTTTACATTCCTTAATTTCAAATACCAAAATTCCTAAAATGGGGAAAATGTGTTCCAAAAACTGAGTTTTTTTTAGAAAAGTGCCTACTTTGACGTTATTTACCGTTTGATAGTAAAAAAAACTTTGCAGATATTTAAGAAACATATAGATTTATGCAAGTATGAAGCTGTTTCGTGGATCGGTGCTTTGTCTTTTTAGAATTTTTTACTCAAATCTAAAATTTTTTTAATAATTGTCCAAGTTTGGATAGGTCTGGGGGATGCTGTAACCGCTTAATTGAGAAAAATTTTACTTTACACGCTTTTGCATTAAGCTTTCTTTCCGCATCATATAAAAATTGTATAGGGACAAGATAACTGTTAGCAAGTTTTTTTCATTTGATTTAGAATTTTATCGCCAATATAGCTGATGCTTTGAAAATAAATTTTGACCCTCCGCAGGCCCGCCACATCTAAAAAATCATAAAAAGATCGAGCAAAATAAAATAAAATAAATAAATAAACCTAAATATCTCTTCAACTAGTGGAGATAACCTACACATGTATGCATATTTTTTGTAGACCTTCTCAAGGGCTATTCATATTTTAAATTTCAGATCATTCGAATCATAAATGGATTTTTGGGGATTGTTTTTTTAAAATTTGATACCCGAGGTGACTAACTTTGAGGCGCCAAGCACTGGCCCCCATTAGCGCTAAGAAGCTTAACAAATGTAAATCAACTCGAAAACACCTCAGCACCTACCATGTGAAATTTCGTAACAATATTTACAATAGTTCCTGAGATACCAAATTATTTCCAAAAAAAAAAACCTTGTTAAACCACTGTGCACCGCTCACATACATTTCTCAAGCACAGTCAGCTGCCATCACTATTAATAAATGACTTTGTTAAGTCAGCAATAGCTCTTAGTAAGTGCTAGTGGCCCGCAGTTTGCCACTAGCACAAACATCAGTATTTTAATCAAAACGGAAAGTATATTTTGGGTTTTAAACCACATCCACTGCGTTCTCACGACAAGTCTAGGGTCTTACTGGCACTGTTCCAGATAAGTCCCTGGTCAGCTGTGAGTTTAAATAAATAAACTTTTTCCAGAAGTTTATCCGGAGTTCCGCTTTAACCCCATATCTCCCCGCTAAGCATAACACCAAGGTGTGCAAATAGTAAAACATGATCATAAGAGCCGAAAACACGGTAAATCGTAAAGGTGTTGTTAAGACCGATTGCATTTGCAATTTTAAAAAATAAGACAAAAAAGTAAAATTTAATCAAAAAGATCGATACATGATATTAACATTTGAAAATGATTTCGGGTCAACGCGGGTGTGTTTGACGAAGCGCATTATGAACGTCCAATTTTGGGCCACTTTTTTGAGTATTGCTGGCCGTATGTCACGAACAACACGAACAATGCTGGCCTCCAAGACGTCAATTGTTGCTGGTTTATTAGCATAAACCTTGAGAATTCTTGTGGCCCCACAGAAAAAAATCGAGAGGTGTTATATAACATAAATAGTTAATTTTTGTTATTTTTTAAGTAAAAAGTTTCAAAGGATATCTGTTGATTAAATTACTTTTTTTTCATTCTTGTTTTTTTTTTTCTTTTTCGGCTCTGTGGGAAAAGATATTTGCAAAAAGAAAAAAAATCACTTGCTCTTTTTATTTTTTTTTCCATTTCATTGTAAATTTATTCACCACAGAGAGAGATAGAGAGAGAGAGTAAATCGAATAACCATTAACAAGGCGAATTTAGTACAGGTAACGTTAAAAAGCCAGCTTACTATTTGTTGCTCGATATTGTGGCATTTTTTTTGTACATATATTTTTAGTTTTCAATATTTGTTTTGATAATAATGTGTTGTTACTTTTACATTCAATTGATATCAATACAGTACTTCTTATCGTTATATCTTTGCACATTTTAACACACTTATATTTGATATATTTTGAGAGTCATGAGAATTTGCGAGCTTTTAGGTAAGTGAGAAATATACAATGGTTTACTTAATTGATTACGACTGACGATTTTTGGTTCTTTTTGGATTTACCTCATTTGAATAAGATCAAGAAGATCACGGAAAGTTGTAATTAAAGTTAAAAAAAATTATTTTTTTAAACTGAATACAAATTATCTTTTTTTATTAAAATAAACAATTTAATAAAAGTTCAATAAGAAACATAAATCTTGATATAGATTTATAATTTAAAATAGTTTTAATACGAAAAGAAGACAGTGAGATTGAGATAATGCCAAGTGTCATAATTAAGTGCATATATTATCATCAAAAAAATATTTATCGACCAAAATGCATATTAAAAAGCAGCATTATATTCATAATTATCATTTTTTAAAATCATTACTAATAATGATCATTACACTAAAATAAATAATTATAAATTTAAATGACCTACAAACGTCATTAATAAAAACTGTATAATAATAAACTCTGAAATCGAATGAAATTCAGAATATGAAAAAAATAAAAATCGTCAAAGTTAGCGGTACTTTCTTAATATCATCATCATTACAAAATATTAAAAGTGAGAACAGAAGTGTAATTCCAACATCAATATAATACTCATCAATTGTGACGTCAGCAATATACAAGAGACATCAACCGATCACCAATTCGCTCTAAAGAGTTTCATCATTATTAATGATCATTAGTTAATATGTTAATTAAATATTATTAATATTTTAGCATTACTAACATTAAATATAATGAAATTGTTAGCTAAGTATGTTAAAGTTAAATGAATATTTTACAGTGCTAATTTTTTTTTATATGTAAGAGAAAATGAGTGTAAAATTTAAGAGATAAAAAAAAAAAGAAGAAAACTGATTTTTAAATAATTAAATACCTCACTAATATAAAATATAATTATATAAATTTAATATATAGTTATTGTTAATAATAATTTTATTTTGAAATTTGAAATGTTAAAAGAATTACTAATCCTAGCATGTTTGAATTTACAATGTAAATTCTTTACAGAGCTTGTATTTTGGTTTAAAAACTGAATTAAAGTTCTTGTAAAGTTTTTTTTTTTATGAAATAATACTAATTAAATCAATTGAAAATATTTGTTAGACAGATACACTAATTATATTTTTTTTTATTCCAATAGAACACATACGATTACGAATGAATTGAGCTCAAGACATCGTTGCCGTAACAAAAAGAAAAGCATCACAGTCTTTTGATTTATTTTATTTACAATCCTTTTTTTTTGAGGATAATAAACTGTAAGTTTGTGAAATTAAACATGCATTCGCTAACAAATAAGATAAACTTAATTATATACTAATATTACCTTAATATTTACAAAAATTTCAATATTGTACACAAGTACTGTCGAATTTAAACATATATATTTTTATTTTGATATAATTTATTTAAAGTCCTTTTTTTTACAATTAGTTATTTAATGTTTAAGAGTTTATTTTTTAATAAAAGAATTGTATTATAAAGCTAAAAATGCATTAGAAGTCATAATCGGAAATTGTGGGTTACAAGGTAATATGGATAAATAGATAATTTTGAGTGATACATTTTGGGAATGACTAAAAATTATTATGGACACAGGGTCATTTGACTGTGATGGGTGGGAACAATTTTAGTGTCTTTTGCGATGAAACCATCAATCGTATACTGAATACAAACAAACATATCTAATCTTTTTTAAACTTAATTTTAAAACTATATTTTGTGGAATGAAATTTTTAAAATATTCTGTTGCCTATGCAATTAGCTTTGATTTGGTCAAGAACCACCCCAAAACCGGCGAGCTTAGCCCTTTTCAAACATTCCACGCATGACCATATCATAAGCAACAACAACAAGCAATAATGACACAAGACCGGCAATTTGGTAACAATATGTTTTTTCACTTCTATCTGCCCGGCTGATTGCAAGCAAATTCATTGGCTCCCATTAATATTTCTAATTATTGAGAGCAAAATCAAATCGAGGATGTAGTCTCTAAAGAAGTGAAGTAATTTTCAAGAATGTTATGTAGAGACCAAGTTACCTGATCTAATTTACGTATCTATATAAATATATAAATGTCTTTGTAAGTTTGTTTGTTTATTTGTTTGTTTGTTTGTTTGTTTGTTTGTTTGTTTGTTTGAGCATCACGCCTAAACGGCTGAACCGATTTTATTGAAATTTGGGACGTAGATAGATACTTACTTGGAAGCGTCAATAGGCTATAAATTTTTTCAATACTTGGACCAATAATTACAATAATTACTAAACGGCTGAACCGATTTTTACATCGACAGGGGTAGCGAAGCGCACCGGGTCAAGCTAGTACATAATATATTTAATAAATATCTAATTGAATATTTATTAAGTATACGTGTGGGTACTTTGTATACATTTAAATTAACCAGCCAATGCACAGTGGTTTAGAAAAGTTTTTTTTTTTTTTGGAAATAATTCTGTATCTCGGTGACTATTTGAGATATTACTACGAAATTTCACATGGTTGGAGCTGAGATATTTTCGAGTTGATTTGCAGTAGTTCAGCTTCCGAGCGATAATGGGGGCCAATGCGTTGCCCCTCAAATTTGGTCACCTCGGGTCACAATTTAAAATAAAAAATCGCCAAAATTTAATTTACGACTGGAATAGGGTTATACAAATATGAAGTTTTTTCGAGGATCAGTGCTTTGCCTTTTTAGAATTTTTTACTCAAATCTGATTTTTCTTTTAAAAATTGGCCAAGTTTGGATAGGTCTGGAGGTGTTGTGTCCGCTTAAGTGAGCCAAAATTAACTTTACACGCTTTTGCATTAAATTCTCTTTCCGGGTCGTATAAATATTGTATATAGTCCCGAAGAAAATTTGTTTCTACAAAAGAAAAAATATATGGGCCTTTTTGCCAAAAAAAATTTTAAAAATACGACACTTTTTTCATGTTCCAACTTTGGATGCGTTTAACTTTTTATGGGGAAGAGATAATTGTTAGAAAGCTATTTTTATTTTATTTAGAATTTTATCAACAATATAGGTGATGTATAAGAAAATTCGACCCTCCGTAAGCCCGCCACATCTAAAAAACCATAAAAAGATCAAGTAGAATTAAAAAAATAAATAAATAAACCTAAATATCTCTTTAACTAATAGAGATAACCTACACATCGTCGTCCCGAAGTTATCTTCACGTAACTGCCAAACATTTTTTTTTTGGAAATCGAATTTAAAGTTTCTACGATTTATATAAAATAATTCAGTCGAAAAAAGTGGTTCGATATTTTTGTATGATGTAGTCCTTGAAATTCTACATTGATTAGTGTAAAAATTTCCAAAGTCATGGAGGAAATTTTTCAGGTTATAAGCATTTTTAGCTCCAAACTAAATTTGTCATTTTGTTGTATACGACATTTTTTTCGAAATATTTGTTAATTTATGACACATGCGTGAAAATGTACTGATAAAAACTGCGCTCATTTTTTTCTCCAAAATTATCTTCATAACCCATATACTTGCAGTATGCTAAATTAACATTAATTAGTAAGCAATTAAACAAACTACCAATCTTTATTTTTGTGGTCTCTCGGAAAGGAAATGGCTAGTTCTAAAGTGTGTTTTTTTAAACCCGAAAGAATTAAAATTGTAAAAAATAACACAAAAAAGTAAATTTTAATCAAACAAAATTTTTATTCAAAAAATCAATACATGGCATTAACATTTGAAAATGATTTCGGGCATATGGTTGTTTTTGATGAAGCGTATTATGGACGTCCAATTATGGGCCACTTTTTTCGAGCATTGTGACATTGAATTGATGGTATGACATGAATAACATGAACTATTTTGGCCTCCAATGCGTAAATTGTTGCTGGTTTATCAGCATACTTCAAGTGGCACCGCAGGAAATAATCGAGACGTGTTAAATCGCATGATATTGGAGGCCAACTGACAGGTTCATTTCTCGAAATCAAGTTATCGCTTAATTTAGATTTGAATATATATCGATGGTTGTGGTCGCCGTATGACACGTAGCACTATCCTGTTTAAACCACATCTCGCCCAGCTAAATGTTATCCATATTTTCAAACAAAAAATCATTGATCATGCGAGCTCCGGCTTAATTTTGAACAAATAAGGTTTGATGATGCCACCAACATGTAAGCCGCACCAAATGTTGCATTTTTCTTGAAGTAATAATGATAGTGTTTGGTATGGATTGGTCTCACTCCATATGCGCCAAAAATGCGTCATTGCTGAACGCAATTTTTCGATAAAGCAGTCGTCTATAAGTTTCGCGAATCAATGATTGATTTTCAAAGTAAATTTGGTAGCGTTGTTCAACCGTCAATTTACTTATAATGATTTGCCAGAGTGAGCGCAGTATGACAGACAGTTCGTTTGAGGGTTAAAACCATTTGCAAGTTCTTTCGAGCTTAAAAAACCCTTTATTATTAAAATTTTGGAAAGTGTATTGCAAGATTTTATAATATTGAGCATATCATTCTTAGGAGCAACTACTGTGTGCCGCAAAACAGAAATAAAATTTCCTTGACATTTTGTAAAGAAGTAACTTGAAAACAATTGTTCAAAAATGTTCAGAGCCGGGACATTAGCAAATTCAAGAGGTTTACACTGTACATAGTGCAATAGACCGACTCCTAAAATTAAGTTTCGATAACAAAATTAATCCAAAAAGCTCACTTTAAAAATTCTATAAAATTCTATAAGTGAAGTCGAATTTCAATCATCAGGTTTTAAAAAACGAGCTAGAAATGGAGTTTTCCCAAATTCAGATACAATTTTTGAAAAAGAATTAAGAATTAAATATTTATCAAGACAAAAATAAAGATATTGAACGCCTATATGTATACCTTCCAGATAATGATGTTAAATTATTTTCTGATCTATTAATGTAAATTTGTAATATTCAGCTAAATTTTTAATACGAAATTTTAAACTCGAGTGATATATTTTGAGTTATTATGTTCTTTTTTCTATTTCTTAGTTTATTACAATAATATTGTTAATAATCATTATAGATTCTATGCTGTATAATTCATGAACATAGGACGAATCGAAATGCCTATTATAATAAAAATAACATAATTTTAATTTTTTTTTTAATTTGTCATATATTTTAATCACATACGTGAAGATAACACAAGATTTTTATATTTTCAAAATTTCATACACTTTTTATTGTATATCCACAAAAATGACACATACGGTATTATAACACATTAATTTTTTAACAAAAATGGATATACAACAAAATAGCTCCACAATATCTCAGAAATTATAAGAGATATAGACCTGGGGATCAAACAGATCGATAGATCTAAGAATTTTACCCCAGAAAATGGTCTTAACTCATTTTTTTTGATTTTGTGATATACGTGAAGATAACTTCGGGACGACGACATGTAAGCATATATTTTACATGTGCACTATTTAGCTCATTCCGATCATAAATGGATTTTAGGTGACTTAAAAAAAAAAATTGAGACCCGAGGTGACCAACTTTAGGGGGTAACGTACTGGCCCACATTAGTGCTAAGAAGCTGAACCACCGCAATTCATCTCGAAAATATCTCATCTCCAACAGTGTGAAATTTCGTAGCAACTGGTGACCTGTATGTCTGTGAGACCGGGTATGTTAAAAAAATCGAATAACTTTATTTTCATTTATTGTTTTTAAAAAAATTTTTGATTTTTATATTGAAGTAAATATCTTTTTTTATTGCCAAAGAGCATACATTTTGTGTATGCTCTTTGGCAATACAGTGCGTTAGGCCGGCATCACCATTTATCAAAGTCAAATTTGCGTCACCATTGGCAGGTTAACTTTAACCTTCGCTTTACCAAAGACGGTTTTTTTATTTTTAATATGTCTGATTTCTAATATATCTGAGACACCCCAATTTGGGGCCTAAAACTTAAGCTCTACAACACCTCCTCTATAGTCGTGGGAAATTTTATTAAAATCGAATTAATGGTTTAGAAGTTACAGATTTATATGCACTTTTTTATTTTCATTTCCCCCACTGTGACCCAAAAGCTCGGTTTTAGGTTCTCGAACAACCATGATATGAGATTCTTTAACCATTCTCTGGTGAAGTTTACTGTTAATCTTCATCATTTGCAAAGATTCATCTATTCTGCCTTTCTTTCCTTTCGAAAAAGCCCAAACATAATCAAGTTTCTTAAAAGGCTCAATAAAATTTTATCATATTTAAAAAAAAATATATAAAATACGAAAGCAAAATTTTCGCGTTAAAAATGGGAAACTTGATTTTGATTTTAGACCCATGGTTTCTTCGGCAATCCTTCTTAGAATTCATCGTGGATTACGATTTCGATAACCGCTTGGTAGAGAACAAAATTGACCCACTCTAATGTCCATTGTTGATATATTCAATTTCATTATGAGCGATGCTGTTAAAGAATTCTTTGTTTTTCAAACAAAAATGTCGATGCTGTGTATAAAAAATGGAATTCTGAAAACACAGAGAACTTGGAGACTAATTACAGATGAGGGGTTATTAGGATTTTTTAGAATTTAGCTTATAATGGGTGCCCATAATACTCCTAAGGAGCTGTGGGGAAAAATGTATAACCAATATATCATGCAAACATGTAGCGGAACAGGTTCGCGGAAATGTTACGGTTCCTTCACTTTGACTGGTACGCCACAAGAGTGGCCCGACAGGAAAAAGGTAAAGCTATAGACCAGAATGCTGATTTCGAGGACGATGAAACTCCAGAAAGGAATGCAACTGGGAGTATTAAAACGCAAATGTCATATTTGTTACCTACATAAACAAATGAAAACACACGTCAAGTTTGCGTTAAATGCAAGAAGCCCATTTGTGCAGAACATAGAGCACTGGGGTTAAAGAGCGGCATTAATTAATTTTTGTCATGTCTTCTGAGCTGCCTGATTTTTCCAATAATATCTTTAACAGTTCCCGAGATATAGAATTATTTCCAACAAAAAAAAAAAAAAACGTTTCTGAGCCACTGTGCAGTGTCTGTCAAACCAAATGTGACAACTGCTATTATGGTTCGTCATCGTAATTGTATTATAACATAAATAAAAATTTTAAAAATGAATACATTTGAAAATTTCTTTTGTTCTATGTTTTTATTAAATTCTACAGAATTATAAAATTTATTCAGTGAGTCTGAATTTTATTTAAATCGAAACAAAATTAAAGAAATAAAACCGAAAAGGTCATATTTTTTACAAAGTACTAAAATGTAGCTAAAATTTTCGCATATAAGACAAAACATTTTTTTGTTTCGTTAAATCTTTGTATATCAAATAACAAAAAAAAAAAAAAAGTATTTTAATTTCTCAATTTGCTTTGAAATTTTATCCTTTCGCTTAACATTGTTCTTTAACCTAAATCACTAAAGCATTATTATTGTATGTTAACAAAACATAGAAATGTTAACCAACACAAGACTCTCACAAAAATACCGAATACAAAAACATAGAAAATGTTACTCTCTTTTTAAATTGCTGCACAAGTATCTGCACATACATTAACTTACGGCAAATAACAACAAAACCAAGATATGAAAGTTAATTCTGCACAAAATTGTAATAGTTATGAGTTGATGTAATAAATGTTCATAAAGTCTCATAAGAGGTGCGCCCCAAAATTGTTTCCCATTTTTATTAACTTGGTCTAAGAATAATGAGTTCTCCCTGAAATAAAAGCGGAAATACCAAACTGAAGTAAGTACTTGACAACTGTAAAATGCGTTGAACAAGGGAACAAAAAGTATTTTACTCTTTTTTAGGTATTTAAAAAAATACCACAAATAAACTTGGCATTTAAACGAAAGATTATAGTGAAATATATTGTGCAAAGTTTAAATAATAAATAAAGAAATTTTGTTGTTTTTTAAGAGTGCAAAATTATTATGTATTTAAAATTTCCCTGACGTCTGTATAAAATAAGAAAAAAAAATAAATAAAATATATAAATAAGCAGTTTAAATACCCTCCATATAAACATTATGATAATTAAGAAACTAGATTGGTATAAACATTAGAATTTCCAAACTCAGTATTTGCGATTGGAGCTAAGCTCTGATTATATGGATATTTTATATCTTGTTAGAAAGACAATTCATAACTAGAGTTTTTTTTTACAATTTTCTACCGCGTTTAACCTTTTACAATACTCGTATGAATAACGTATACTAAGTATTTAACAATTATCAGTTTATATATTTAATAAGTTGTTTAGATTACCGATATTACACAACATTTTTCCTTATTCACCACAAATAAAGGAAAATAGTATACTAAATATATTTAGACAAACTTCAGAAGTATTATTTTGTTCTGACTCCTTTTTGCATATGGAAATGAGTTATATCAAGCCTTAACATTGAACAAATTGCTTTTAATGAATTTATGGTCGTGGGCTTATATAGAATATATTATGAACCGAAAGTCACAAAATCCAGTAGATTGGTTTATGTATACTTGAGACTAATTTCTGTTAAATATGTAAATATTTTATCGATATCGATGTTTATGTGCGTTAATGTATTTTTCGGATATATCTCTTATAAAGCTTTGGCCTATTATGGACCAATCTCGCTGGTATAATATCCCCAGAGATTTTTCCATTTGTTTAACATCTGAAAAGAATGCTAGGTACATAGTTCGAAATAAATGTATTGTGTTAAGCCTGAGGGCTAATTACTGCAGTCGATCATGGTCGAATACTTATTCGAACGTGCGAGTTAATTTAATTCTGGGATTCTCTTATTCGATATCGAATAAAATGTATAGAAAATTATAGTGATTGTCCTCGATAACGAACGAGTATTTATTTCGATTACGAATACAAGAATTTGCCCCTGTTTTTTGTGAATGCAGTTGTGTAGATGACAGAAGTACGGTTTTGAAATGTGTAGAACCAACAAAGTATATATATTATTGATCCTTATAAAGTTCTTTGTCGATTAAGCCATGTCTATGTAAAACACGCTCACGTCAAAAAAAAAAAAAAAAAACAAACCAAATTGGTAGACCTGAAAAAAATTATTTATTGTTGTTCTAAGCAGTTTGGTATTGAAAATCAGCAAAATCGGTTCAGTAGACCCAGAGTTATGAACCAAAATGTGGTACAACCTAAAAAAAAATTGAAAAATTTTACATAATTAATATAACAAAGGTAAGAGTAAAAATTACTGTTTAAATTTTTCAGAAAATATGTTTTCTTTAGAAAAAAATGCAATTATGTACATGCGAGTTTTAATTGTGAAATTTTTGTTCAATATCCAAATTCTATTAGAATTTCAAATGGTAATTTAACAGAGTTAAGCTTTAGTTTTTATGCTGTCGTCATCTATATAGGTGTAGCTTTCTAATGTTTAAAAAATTAGCTGCCACTTAATGCCTCAACGATTTTTATTTCATTTAGAGTTTAATATGGCCATTACAAAGAAGGAGCTGTATTTTTATTTTTAAGGTTGGCGTGGCATTTCGCCCACTTCAAATTTCTTAATAAAAGGTAGCCTTCAAGGCCAAATGTACCATAGAATTGGATCATTGCTCCCGCTTCCCAATGATGATGCGAAGTTCCTTCAAATTTATTTCACTGGAAATGAAGCTACAGAAGTCGAACGCTATCAACGAACATGCGTTTGCATTTGCTGCAATACCCTTCTGCCGAAACATTCTCAAAACAATTGTGTGGAACATGCAATTTTGGCACCGACAAATTATGATGTTAACAAGCTCAATAAACAAATACAATTGAAACTGCCTGGCGAAACAATAAAATGCAAATCGATTGACACAGTAATGAACGAAGAACAAGCCGTCGATAATCCTACTGAATTTTTGAATTCATTGGAACCAGCCGGACATGTGGTGGCACATGTATTAAAATTGAAGGTTGGATCACCGACTTTGTCCGACACTGTATATTAAAATCGAGATCGAGATGCAATATAAAACAGATGTTTTCTAAGGGCCAGCAACGCGGACCGGGTTCAGCTAGTTATTAATAAATTTAAAAGCCCCAAAATAACAATAACGAAACCAAATTATAATGTAGAAGAAATATATGATTTTATTTCTGAAGGAACTAGAGGAAAATACTTGCAGATTTGTTAAAGTATTTGGAAACGGTTTTGGCAATGTGAAAGATGTCGGAAACAAAATTCATTTCAGAATTACCATAAATGCAATAGTATTCTTAAGAAGCTATTTAAAATAAACACAAATTTTTCACTAAGGTACTGTTTTCTTACCAGTATGCAAAATAGGGCTATATTTTGCAAATATCAAAATGGACCTAGCATAGTCGAATAGACCATTGAAAGTTATTTAAAAAAATGGTATTACTACAAAACGCCGTAAACTTTGGAGATAATTTTTTATTTTTTTTTTATTAAAAAAAGCACATAATTGTTTTTATAAATGTATATATGTATATTTACGTTTCTTATATTATTCGGAATTTAGATTTTTATCAAAATCCCGAACAACAGGATTTTCAAAAATCAATCCCGATTGGCATCTCTAATATACATACACACGTTTATATTCGCAGAAATACACTTAAACACTTAAATAAAACACTGGTAATGTACAACAATACACTAGTAATACAGTTGATGATTATTCGAACAGCGCGCTGTTGATCCTTTTGCAGAAAATAATATTAAATGCGTAAGTGCTAGTGAAAGAAATGAAGCTGTTCATTAATTTTGAAATACGTGTACAAGAAAACGGCGAGAATCTTGCTTCTTTTGTAAGTTCTATTTGCAGCCTATAAATTATGTACATGAAAACAATTTTTTATATAACTTTTTCAGGAAAAGGAACCGATAATGTTTTCCAAGGCACCAAGTTTTATAAAAAATTCTTGGAGGAAACTTTTAACGGACAAATTAGGTGAACAACTATGCTGAAAAGGTACTGACACCAAGAAA
Source organism: Calliphora vomitoria (assembly GCA_942486065.2). Classification (NCBI taxonomy): domain Eukaryota; kingdom Metazoa; phylum Arthropoda; class Insecta; order Diptera; family Calliphoridae; genus Calliphora; species Calliphora vomitoria. Next base: position 90,932,463 of record OW818029.2, read on the forward strand.
AGTGTTCGAAATCTATGCACAACAAAAGTAATAAGAAGTAAGTTAAATAAAACATTTTAATTAAAAGAAAATTATCATAAAATTTCTACATTTCATAAATTTTTTTTCAGATTGTTTATCTTGATGAAATCTATAAACAACCAAGTTTCATGTCGGTAAGGCTTTTAAAAAGCGAGTTATGACTTTTTTCCGGCTAGATTGAGCATTTGGACCACTATGTGACGGGCGGACATATTTGTTATCCATCCATAATACAGTATTCACATCGACAACATATACTGAGGTCATGTATTCTACGCAAAATCATTTCTGCTCTTGGTTCATTTCACAGCTTACATAAAAGCAAATCATGATCAACAAGAAATATCACAAAAAAATAGTACCTCTCATTGTGCCCAAACCATAAATTCCTCTGTCTCGTAAAGAGACTAACGGCGGGATCGATTTGTAAAAGTTACCAAAATACAGGATGTGATGCACGAAATTAGGAATCTCCAAACATTTATGGTAGCTCTATAAAAATGATATTATCTTCGGATCCATTGTAAATTTAAAAACGGTAGACAAAACTGTTTGAATCACAAAGCACGAACAATTTGATCCCCCTTTTACGCGGCTTATTGGGCAAGCATTTTCTTTCGGATATGGTGTTTCGTCTTTGGAACATAAGTGTCATCGCTATCAATACTTTCATCTGTGCTGTGTTCAGAACTCTACAGAATCGATGAACTTGAGAAATTGTTCATTAGAAATTTGCTCCAAATTGATATTTTTCGTATAAAGTTGTTTAGTAGTATCCATCTTTAACACAATAATAAAATAATAGGATGCACATAATAGAACCATAAGCAAACAATAGATTTTTATGCACAAAAGGTGAAAACAAGAATGTAAGAGAGGAAAACATTTTTGTACACACAAACCTGCAAGACCGCCTTGAGGAGGCTTTAACTATTTCGCACAGTGGTCCAAATGCTCAATCTAGCCGGAAAAAAGCCATAACTCGCTTTTGAAAAGCCATAACTCGCTTTTGAAAAGCCGTACCGACATGAAACTTGGTACGTTTATAGATTTCAACAATATAAAAATTTTTTGTTTGTGGATGAATGTGTGTTTTTGAATGCAAATTTTCTCTTTGTGGGCTTGTTTGAAGCCTATAGACGGCGAAACGGCTGGACCGATTTCCCCGAAATTTTCACACCGTATTACTGTATGTGTGAAAGGAATTAAAGGCTACCTTTCATTCAGGAGGAAGCTTATTCCACATACGGACAGTTCGGCTAAAGAACGAATTTTCTCTGTAATGTGCTGTGCGATCCACTGTCCAGTCGACAAGGAATTGATGAGCCCTTGCCGAAGAACGTGTGTTGCGTAAAAAACTACGGCTTTCGGGAACAAGTTCCCTAATTTCAGCAGAGCACATACCATTGTAGTATCGGTAGAACAGTGAAACACAACCCACATTGCGACGATGTTCCAGTGAGTCAATAGAGCTGGATACCCTACTGTCACCGATAAGCACCTTCGCACTCTCCTGTACGCGGTCGAGTAACTCCAAAATAGACTTTGAGGCACCGGCCTACACATGAGAGTTGTATTCCATTTTTGGTCGGATATAAGTGGTGTAAATAGTAAGGAGATCAGATGGAGTGAAGAATGTCTTACACCGTTTTAGAAAACCAAGGCACTTGAATGCTTCTTTCGACAATCGAAAAATGTGTTTTGTCCAGCGGACATCGCACTGAATACTCATGCCTAGAACATCAAAAGCTTCTGATTCCTTAATATTTACACCACCCATAAAAACAGATGGAGCAACATGATCTGTTGTGCGTTTGTGTGTTAACATACAGCATTGAGTCTTGCGTGCATTGAAATCGACTCTATTCGCACAACCCCATTCAGAGATTGTCACAAGATCTTGGTTAAGCGTATCATTCATGTTTTGCCTCATTGCCCCAATCTCCGACAGGCTTGGTCTATAATTGAATGCATATGAATGGCAAATGTTGCTGTTATCTGCAAAATAGTAGATAGGGTTGGAAGTTTGACGTAGAAGGTCGTTTATAAAGATAAGAAATAGAGTAGGAGAAAAGACGGAGCCTTGTGGTACCCCTGAATTGATCTTGAAATCGTTTGATGAGATTCCATCTATAATAACTCGTATAGTGCGATCTCTGAGAAAGCTCGATATAAATCGAGAGAAGTTATTATCGACACCAAAAGCAATAAGTTTTGCTAAAGGCGCACCATGCCATACTCTATCAAACGCTTTAGAAATATCTAGAGCCACCACTTTGCTTTCGCCAAAACGATGTATGGAACGACACCATTTTTCCGATAGGAAGGCTAGCAAGTCTCCCGTAGAGCGTCCTCTACGAAAGCCATACTGCCGATCGCTGAGTAAATTATTGGACTCTAAATATTTCACAAGATGTTAGTTAATCATACTCTCCATAACTTTGGAAAGTGCAGAACAGATTGCTATTGGGCGATAATTATCAATGACTTTTTACCGGCTAGATTGATCATTTGGACCACTGTGTTTCGTTTTTAAACCAAACATTTTATAACTTAAACATAAAATGTTATCTACTTTCCGTAAGATTTTGAAGTCGATCATTTTATTCTAAATGCGAAATAATTTTCCATGCTAATTTGTTGACGTTATGCACTTGATTGATCATAGCTGACAAACGACTTGTCAGAATATATTGGGAAGTATAACAAATGTAAAAAAGTGTTGTCTAAAGACAGTAAAAAAATGTCATATTAAAGCGTCGTACAAGTCACATTGCTGTCTAGGTTAAATGTACGACTTTAGAATATTTAATATATTTTACAATAAGAAATTTTTTAAATTTAAATATTAAAAAATTATCTTGCTTGTTTGGTCCTTGTCCTTGCAACTGCATCAATGCTTTTTGAGGGGTAGTCCGAGTCGACTTTTATGCTTACTTAGCACCCAGTGACCCATTAATCAGCAGCCAGCATCCGTCTTTCTGTTACGATTTACAAGTTACATACATAGCTACATAGTTAGCTAGAACTACATTCAAACGAAATTCTCATCTCAATTTTGGTAGCGAATATACCCTATCAAACACCATAGTACATTTGAAAGCCATTCGTTCTCGAGGTTACCCCTGCGTAACTCACTTCTCTAGTGGACTATAAATTTATACAATATTTAAATATCGAAATTTTAAAAAAAGAAATACAGTCATATAAATATAATATTATATATTACTGTAGAAGAAATATAAAAAAGATTCAGTATTTAGAGTAGATTTACTTAACTTAGGTCACATTAATCAATATGAATCTTTTAAATTTTAAAAAGGCAATTAATTAAAGTATTTGTGTTTTATCTCAAATGAAAAATATTTGTATAACTCTGACATTCTTCTTAACCAAACTGTATCTACTTAAAATTGGTTAGAAATTTAACCAAAAAGACATAAATACAGTATTACTTAATGAATAGCACATACTTACTTACTAGGGATGCCAGTTTTATTTCTACAAAAGGCGAAAAAAAATTTCAAAATACACCCGTATTATTTTTATGTACTTAAAAAAAAATTTTTGAAAAATTTTATCAGTTTTGCCGCATAATCAACATATTTATGGCTGGCATGGTAAAATAATCAAGCGACATTGTCCATTTCCAATACCAAACAAGTCTTATTAACAGAGAGTATTTGCGGAAAATTTCAGCCAGCTAGCTCCTTTCGCGTTTTCAACAGACAGATTGATATACGGACGGACATAGTCAGAACGTGTTAGAATCTTATGACTATCCAGAATATATATGGGGGACTTCATGTCAAGTGAATCAACTTTTGCAATCGATGTCTTCTGGGATGAAATTTGCACCAAGATTAGTTCTATTGAAAAGTAATTCAGACACAATTTTTCAATAAAATCGGTCGAGAAGTTTCTGAGTTAGAGGCATTGTTCTATTGTTCTTAGCAAAGTTTGTCCCAACAAAAAAAAAATAAAAAATTTTAAAATTTTTTTTCGAAATCAAAAATGTTTTTGACTTTTTTTCAAAATGTGCCCTTTTTTCTCAAAAAAAGCTTAGATATTTTCCTTGAAGACATATTTGGTCTCTTAGTGGGATATGATTTTCGCGCAAAAAGGTAAAATTGAACCCTGAAGAAAGGAGATAGAGGGTTAAGATCTTCCACAAAAATAATCCCCAAAAAATTCGACAATATAACTCTGACAATAAGAAATCTCTCAGACATTTACTTACAACATTTTTTTCCGTTAGTATAATGTTCCCTTCGATCAAAAAATGAAAACTTTGACCCACTGTAAAAAAAAATCAGATCAGCTGGGCTATAAGTTTATTCTACAAAAATAATGACATGTTCCATATAATACAAGGTGGCGCAAAAGTAATCCTCCTATCAGAAAATGCTATAAATTTTGCGAGACCCCTAATGTCAGTTCTGTTTTGACATTTGTGTAGTAAACACATGCGAAATACACGTTAATAAACAATGTTACGCTACACTGCTCCAGAACGCGGAATATTGCTGACTATTTATTTGACCAATAATCGGTCGGTGACTTTGGCACAACGTGAATTTCGTCGCAGATTTCCTGGCCTTCCAACGCCTACTAGTGAAACACTGCGACGTTTAGCCGCTCGCCTCGAAGAGACTGGCACAACACGAGATGCTGCCAGGCATGGCAGACCTTGGAGTAGCCGTTCTGTAGCCGAGGATGTCATGGAAGCGCCGTCGACATCGACCAGACGACCCACAGTACTCTGTTTCATAGACAAAAGTCAAAAATAAATTTTTCTTCCAAATTTTAATAAAATGTATATAATTTGAAAGCTAAGAAGACATCTAATATACGTATTCAAAAATTATATTGATATGGCTATATTTGTTATCGAGAGAAGGCTCTAAAGTCAGAAAAATTTTCAGGGAAACGAAAGTGCTTTTGAAGATAAATTTACAAAAAATATTATAAAAATTTAGGTTTTTGGAAAAAAGTTGTCTGGTTTAATATTTTAAATAACTATGTATACAGTCAAGAAAAAGAAAAATTCTTGTCGTGAAATTTCACTCTTAGAATGTTTTTACATAGCTTAAAAAAGTGCATATTAAAAATGAAAAAATATTACACTTTGGTGGAAAATATAAACAAAGTGTGTAAAATGTAGTATTTTTTCCTTATTGTTTTTTATAGTTAATACTTTTATTTATTTAAAATAAAAATAAAATTAACGGAATTTTTGCCGCAATTTTGAAAAAAATTATTTTTAATAAATGATTATTATTGTTCATTTTAGTATAAAATGTTAATAATTTCCCACATTGAAAATTATATTAAATCATTTAAATTATAATACCAATTGAACAATTTATGTATTTCGAATTTTGAATAAATTTTCATAAAAAATTACGCTTTTTTTATGTTATTTTCAATGATTGGTTCATCGATTAAACGATGTCCGTCCGTCTGGCTGTCCATGTAAACATTGTGCGCGAAGCACAGGTCGCAATTTTTAAGATATTTCAATAAAATTTGGTGCTTATATTTTTTTCGGCCCAAGGACCACGCCTATTGAAACTGGCTGAAATCGCTCCATTATTTCACCTAGCCCCCATACAAATATCCTCCCGAAATTGGACTTTATCGGTCATATATGTTTTATTTATATAGGTATATACACAAGTTTTGCTCCAAATAAGTTTTATATATACGGAATTTATGTCACTATATTTTATTATGATCAGTTCATAATTAGTCATAGCTCCCATATAAGACCCGATCCGAAAATCACTTTAACGTGCCTAAATCTCCTAAAAATGTTGGTATATACATAAAACTCAACATAAATTTCATATAGACATAAATCACACGACCTAATTTCATGCTGATCGGTCCATAATTAGTCATAGCTCCCATATAAGGCCCACTTCCGTAAATCACTCACGAATATAAATTATTGAAATTTTAAAAGAAAAATGTTTTTGCTCATTTATTTAATATTGGGTATTATATGGTCGGGCTTGACCGACTATACTTTCTTACTTGTTTTAAAACATTTAATTATACATTAAGAAATAAAAATCACTGAATATGAATTTTTAATTTGCCATATTAAATTTTAGCAAGTTTGAAACTAAAACGGTTACTCACGTACATTATTTAATTTAATGTAATTATTTGAAAAATATATATTTCCAATAAACAAGAATTTTTATAATTACTAACATTTATTCTCCAATAGAAAATTGGATAAATGAAGTGAATTTTCGAAAGAATATTAAAATGGTATTTATATTTGTATAAAATCGTCAAACGAATTTTACATAAACTAGACTTATATGGAAGCAAAAGGAGTCCTTGTCCTTAAAATTAAATTTGGCACACATAAACCCTTAATTCTAGAGATAACTGAAAATGGGTTAGACATTTTAATCAATATTTTAGCTAAAATGTTGTTTTTAATATTAAGGATATATGGCAGGTAGGCAAGTCCTTCATCCGATTTTAATGAAAATTTGTATTTTCTTTTACAATGCAAAACGGTACTTGTGTACCAAATTCTACATCTCTACGAAAGCTCCTTCTACTTTTGTCCATTCGTTATATGGGGACAAAGCACTGTGCGACGTGCCACGCAAATGGGTATCAGTCGACGGTCTTTACAACGAATTTTGGTACAAGATTTGAAGATGTTTCCGTACAAAGTCCAGACGGTGCATCAGCTGTTAGCTGCTGACCGCCAATGCGTCTAACATACGCTCAAGCCATCCTTAATCAGCACCAAGAGGAAGATGATTTTTCACAAAAATAATCATGAGTGGTGAGGCCCATTTCCATCTTAGCGGGTACGTAAATAAGCAAAATTTACGCTTCTGGGGCACTGAAAATCCGCGTGTAACCCACGAAGAGCCATTACACCCGCTCAAAGTCACTATATGGTGTGCTATTTTCGCTGTAGGAGTCATCGGACCTTTTTTCTTCGAAGACGTCGCGGGCCAAACGGTTACTGTGAATGGTGAGCGCTACAGAGCAATGATCAACGAGTTCTTTTTGCCGCAACTTGATGAATTGGGATTGGAAAACATGTGGTTCCAACAGGACGGTGCAACGGCACACACTGCACGTGCCACAACCGATATGCTGAAGGATGCATTTCCCGGGCGCCTAATCTCCCGTTTTGGTGATTTGCACTGGCCAGCAAGATCGCCTGATTTGACCGCTCCAGACTTCTTTTTGTGGGGCTTTTTGAAGTCGCGGGTTTATGTCAACAACCCTCAGACTCTTGCAGCTCTTAAAGACAATATCCGTCAAGAATGTGAGGACCTATCGCCGGAAGTTTTGGCCAAAGTGATGGAAAATGCCATAATAAGGGCTCAAATGACAATCAACTGTGGCGGCGGCCATTTACATGACATCATATTCTCGACTTGATGTAAAAAAAACTAAAAGACCAATTACAGCCAAAAAACATCGGAAGTTTACTTTTGCGCCACCTTGTATTATGCTGTGCGTTTTCAAAATACGACCTATAGTTTGACAACACGATTTACATTGGTTTAAAAATATCTGCGGGACACTTTTTGTGTACACGAAGTCACTCAAAAACTTTTTTTTTTAATTTACATCAATTTCATTTAATTGTTTTGTTGAATTTTTTATATATTTTCAACATACATAAATGTATTATTTTTTTCAATTTAATAATTATTTAATGTTACAAAATGAAGTTGATTCAAAATTAACTATTCGTTAATAACTTAATGTTAAGTAACTAAGTACGACAACCGCGCGGACGCGGCATTCACTGGCTAAAAACAAGATAATCCCGCGAAAATATAGACATTTGGCAACACTAAAACGTACATACATTTGAAGTCAAGATATGTAGATAAGAAAATAATTTGAACTATAAATAGTAATTAAAGTATAAAAACCACTAAATAAATCTAACTTTATAACAAAAAGTAAAGGAATTATAAGAAAATAATATCCAAATGTTAAATATCATTAGACTGACATCAACAGGTGTAGACCAGACAAACGTTTGCCAAGTGAAAAACCGCAAAATATATTCAGGTTGTAAATGATATTGTTGGTTAAACTACACAAAACACCTTTGCTTTCATTCTTTCAATGCATAACTATTCATTCATTTAAATTAAATATCCAAAAGAAACTATTACACTTTCATAGACATTGTGTATGTGCTGAAATTGGGTTATTTAATAATAAAATAATAAAAAAGAAAACACATTTACCATAAATGAAAGCCAAATTTTCATTGTAGAAAATTTACTCTAATAAATTAAATTGGGTTTTGCCAAATAGCTTTTTTTGCTACTTTTGAAACTATTTGTTAGTTCTTTTTTTTTTTTTTTTTTTTGTATCCATTTCGATTATTTGTTTCTTTTTTTTATGATGCTGCTGAAATAGCAACAGCAACAACATCATCAATATCAGCAATACAACTAAAGTTGATGACCATTTTTATAAACTCAACGGTCCTAAAAACATTCAAAGAATTTATTTTTGCCAAAATGCTCATAAATTATAAAAACTTGGCGAAAAGTTTTGAATTTAACACAAACATTAGAGGAAATGTGTCTAAAATTTACCGAAATTTTGTATTTGCTAGACAAGCTTTACAAACGTGTGCATGTGTGTATTTGTTTGTTTGTATAGAAGTGTGACTGATAGACAAAACACCAAAAAAAAAATAATAAAATAAAAGAAAGAAAACAAATTTAAAATAAACTACTTACTACGGCTACTATCTATGAGATATTTGTAAACTTTAATATGGCTCCTTGTTATCTGATGTAACAATTTTTTGTTGTTGCTATTATTACGAGTATTATTGCTGATTCTTAATGTAGTTTTCCTTGCTCTTTTTTGTTTTGCTCATTTTGTCAATTTTACCAACTAGCAATAAACTTGGTCATGTGTTACATTAAAAATTGCCCCAAAACTTAAATACATACACACACAGTCAATTTTTAATACTAACACAATCTCTCACATACTAACTAAGTTGTTTTGTTAAATATACGCAAAAGACAAACCTCTAAAAACCCCTTTAAAATGAATAGCAACAACGACAGCAAAAAAAGAAATAAAATCACACACAAATAATTTCATTCTATTTTCGTATAAAATTGTGTGTATGGGAGTGCAAATACGCACACACACACACCTTCATATATCCATGTATGTATACATAGTGGCACCCTATAAATCCTTTAAGCTATTTAAACGCTTCTTAAATACTAGTAGCTGTTTGGTTTTATATACGAGTACAAACCAAGCACGTTTACACAATAAAATCTTTGTACAATTTTATTATATGCATGCAACTAGACTCTGTCTATAGTTTTCGCAACGCACAGTGGGGCCAAATATCAAAATAAATGATAATAATGAGCCACAGTTTTATAGATTTGTTTTAAGAATTTTTGAAATAAAGTATTTCAATATGAAAATTCGTTTGTTTTAACCCTCGGAGGTATAGAAATTTGTTGGTGCTAAACGGTATAACCAGGTCTGTGCAGACCTATGTTGGATTTGTATGGAAATACATAGTTAGTTGTCCTAAAAGTGTGTGTAAATTTGTTTTATGCTAGAAAAAACTAAAAATTAACAACAGAAACATATTTTAATACATCTTAGGTATCTACATACGCTATTTTATTTTAAAGGTAACAAAACAAATATTATGTACGGTATTCAAGGCACGAATACCTGGCATGTGAATGCTCTAAACAAACTGGTTTTTTGCAATACATTCAATGAAACCGTGTTTTTCGCAGCTTTTTGTCCAATTTATAACAAAGTGAGTACGATGGTCTACTTGAAGAGGATACGGCATGGGCTGGTTGATCATCAATAGGCGGGCCTGCAGCTACCTGCAAAATAAATTGAAAAATTACTTTAAAATTTTAATTTAATAAATAAATAAATTAAATGCTTACCTCTACACCGAAGAACGCCATTGATTTTTTGACGTGTGTCCACTACGGATTTGTACTTATTGTAATCCAATATTTCAAATGGCTTCTGCACTGTTTTCGATGAGTCACTGTATCATTTGGAATTGTTTGAAGGGAGGCGTTGAGAGAATTTAAGTTTTTGATTGTTGGATTCTTAATGATTTATCGACGTTATACTTTCTTTGGGCTTTATGCGCTCTTCTGATGGCTGATACTTTCAAACGAATTGTGTCAATTAAAAGGTGATGGTCACTGCCGCAGTCGGCGCCACGCTTGTTGTGGACATCTAGCAAAGACCCTCTCCATATCCGGCTAATGGGGGAGATCCAAGTACCCTTGTGCACATTTTTGTGAGGGAATAGCGTCCTACCAATGACCAAGTTGTTATTCATGCATGCTTCCAGGAAGAGCTCGCCATTTTCGGTCATTCTACCAAGACCTTGTCGCCCCATTGCCCTCTCAAGACCAGTATTTACAGGACCTACTTGGACTTTGAAGTAGCCTGTCAGAAGCATTATGTCTCCGCGGTTTATAGCTGTAGTTACCCTAGTTAAGATGCCGTAAAAATCCTCTTTCACCGTCGGTTCTGCAATATCGGTAGGTACATAACAGTATCCCATTGCCATTGGTATATTTAGGACACTACTGACAGACAAGGATTAACGAGAAAATAGGAATGTGGGATAATTGACAAAGATGACAGACGATTTGATGAGAGTACTAGCTGAGTATGTTTTACTTTGTCGAGTGAACGATAAGTATTAGTTGTGATGTCGAACTGAAATTGTTATAAATTAAAAAAAATAATATTGAGTTCGATTTGTGAATTTGTGAGAAGCTGTTGTGTAAAAATTGTAAAATAGAGAAAAAAAACGTATTTTTGAATGATAACTTTTCTTCATATATGTAGGTTTGGGGTATGTTTGATTTACATTTGATTTGTAAATATGTACAATGAATCTTATGGAGTTCTGTTTACGTTTTGATTGAAAGATCAGTGTTCAGTTAACCAATTTAAATAAGGAAATACTTTTTTCGATGGCTTTGCTGTGATATCATAATTTCGTTCATTGCAATGCTCTATTATACACGAAATTTTTGTTTTGTTGTCTGGGGAGTAAACAAATAAGTGGTTGGTTTATATATCGACATTCAGTTGGTTGGATATTGTGAGGTGGTAATCCGGATAATTCCAGCGAGTTTAAAAACTCGGTTGGATAGTTGATATCATGTTGGGAAGTAATCGGGAATCCACCGATTTGTACATCATCAATTAGACAGCAATTTCACTTTGAAACTAAACATTTAATTCGTGGACATCAATATTTATCACAGCCAAAATAGCAAGTTCACTCAACTAATCTTGATTTTTGTATTTATGTGCAGTGTTTTGAAACACCGGATCGGATAAGTACGGATTTTGATTCGGTGAACTGCCAGATAACGACGGGAAATCGAATGCTGCCAGTCGAAATGTCAATCGGGATTTTGCAGTTACCAATGTCCAGCAATTGTTGGGAAAATACTTTTCCAGATTGATGGTCCTGCAGCTATATACGCATGTTCACAGTCAGTTTGAGTTTCTTGACGTGTTTCCAAAAAACGGACGACTTCAAACATGCATTAAATTCATCGGCTTGGGTTGACCGTGGAATCATTGGCAATATTTGCCAAAAATCACCTGCCAACAAAATCACCGCACCACCAAACTGGCTTTGATTGTTTCGTAAATCTTGCAACGTTTTGTCTAATGCCTCCAAAGACTTTTTATGCGCCATTGTACAATCTTCCCAAACGATCAGTTTGCTTTGCTGAAAAACTTCTGCATTCTACAAGAGTATCGTTGCCAAAATCAACGCTATCAAAATAGCTTTTCCAGTTCCATCTTTCATAACTTTCATAAGCGTCGTACGTATATTTTTGTTGCTGATTCAACAGTGGAACGCTTGTTCCATAGCACATGGCATCTTTGTATTTGCTCCAGAAATCAGTCGGTTTGGATGGGAGGCATGTAGAGATAATTATCGAAAACAATGTTCATATTTGATGAGAAAAGCACAGCATCTTCGAGGGTGTATTCGCAATGACTGTCATTATCCAACAATTGCAAGCGTTGAAACGCTTCTCTATACGTGTCACGCAATACACCATTTCTGGTTCGCAAATCTTGGAGTGATGTTGCACCACGAACGTTGACTAATAGCAAACGTTAATACAGACAATCATCGTTTCTTGGATGGACTGTGTAAATGCGACCTAATGTGTCGGTGGAAAATAATTGGGAAACCTGGAACTGGATTTCCTTATTGCAGCCTGTGAAATTTCTTTGACGATTGATTCCAAATATAATATCTTGGCATTTCGGAATATAGCAGCGTGCGGACAAGTTCATCATTCCGGCACATTTAAAAAATCTGGTCAATATTGTAGATGGCGGTCAATCAATTCGTTTTAATACATGACAAAAAAATGTTCCGCACTAACTCCAATCAAAGCTATTTCACTGCCTTTGGTCACATATTTGCAGATGTATTTGGTAAGTGGGTGTGGACAATTTTTATACCCTACACCACCATAGTGGGGAGGGTATATTGGATTTGTGCAGATGTTTGTAACGCCCAAAAATATTAGTCTAACACCCACCTTAAAGTATACCGATCGACTTAGAATCACTTTCTGAGTCGATTAAACGATGTCCGTCCGTCCGTCTGGCTGGCTGGCTGGTTGTCCATGTAAACCTTGTGCGCAGAGTACAGGTCGCAGTCTTGAAGATATTTCGATCACATTTGGTACATATCATTTTTTCTGCCCAGGGACCAAGCCTATTGAAACTGGCTGAAATCGGTCCATTATTTCACCTAGCCCCCATACAAATTACCTCCCGAAATTGGACTTTATCGTTCATAAATGTTTAATTTATATATGTATCTACACAAGTTTTTCTCCAAATAAGATTTATATATACAGAATTCATGTCACCAAATTTTATTACGATCGGTCCATAATTAGTCATAGCTCCCATAGAAGGCCTCCTTCCGATAATCACTTTAACGAGCATAAATCTCTTAAAAATGTTGGTATACACATAAAATGCAACATAAATAACTTTCATATAGACATTAATCACACCACTTAATTTCATGGTAATCGGTCCATAATTGGTCATAGTTCCCATATAAGGCCCACTTCCAAAAATCGTTCACGAATATAAGTTATTGAAATTTTGAAAGAAAAATGTTTTTGCTCTTTTACTTAGTGTAGGGTATTATATGGTCGGGCTTGACCGACCATACTTTCTTACTTGTTCTTTTTGTAAAAATTTTTGTTGGACTATTGCGAACATTTAAAAAAAAATAGACAAATCCGTCCAGGCATTCTGCGATTTTATATTTATCGACAATTTTTTTTTTCTTTCAGCAAAAACTAATATTGGATTATCACAAATATTTAAAAAAAAGCCGAATAGGTGCAGCCATTTTCCGATAGCCAAAAAAACCCATTTACATAAATAAATGTCTTATAAGTATCGAAATCGAAAATTTCACACAAATCAAATCATAATATTAAAGTTTTTTGCGATCAGCCAATAATTTGCCATAGTTTTCACTAATAATCCATTTTCGAGAATAACAATAATTATTACAAAACTCTTGAGAGGAAATTGTAGCAAAATAAACCTCAAATACATAGATATCAACGCACAATATTTTATGAAAAATACATCAACGCGCATAAATATCGATTTTGATGAACAATTTAATATAAATTAGTTTCATACATGCATAAAACTTACTAATCGATTTTGTGACTATAATATACCATAGCTCCTCTAGAGGAAGGCCAACATCTGCAAAATACATTACTCTATACCAAAAATAGATTATGTCATTTTATTCGTTTAGTGTGATATGACTACAAAAGTTACATTTGAAGGTAGAGTTTTTGCAGATTAATGAATTATTGTTGTTCTTAAAGTAGTCACTTTTATACTTGTAAAATCCTTTAAATTATTAGTGATAAAGTAATTTGCACTTTCACAAGTGTGTAATAAATGCAAAACCACATGATATTTTAGGAAGATTCTTAATGGAAAAACCTCTTCACATTTGTATTAGTTCACAACATGATCATGCTGTTAAATATCTTTATAATAAATAAAAGAAGCAGTCACACTGTGCTCTATTATCGTTATGCTAGCTTTTTTCCAACTTGCACGTGAATTAGTTGGTTTTGCTTTTATTTTTCTTACTTTTTCGAGTAGTATCTACTAGTGTCGCATGTATGTATAAATACATATATGGGCAAGTGTGTGTGTGTGTAAGGTTTTATACTCCTATATTTTATTGCAAATGTACAAATACACATTCACATAAATGCATACACACACAAACAAACAAACTTACTTGCGTATTGTATGTGTTTGTTATTTAGCCTTAATGTTTATTTGCTTTTTGCCTGCTTATTGTTGTTTGTCTACACAAATATACATTTATGTAGTTTATACTCACACACACACACACACACGCTGACACATATAATACAAACGTAAGTACATGTAGTCATACCATTGTTACACACTAACTACTTCCGGTAATAAGATTTTTCTTTCAACAAACTAACACATACACATACGTGTATGTACATATGTTCTTGTAGTTGTAGTATTTTACTATTTTCCTGGTGTGTGTTATTGTTTATTTTTTGTGATTATATTTTTCTCAGTTTGCATTATTGTGTGTCTTTTTTTTCTACTTACACTTGGCACACTTAACATTGTTAATAAAATATCGTAAATTTACTTAATGTTGGTTGTTTTTCAAAACAATAGACTTTTTAAGTATTTGGAGGCAAGTGTGTTCGTTTGTATGTTTTAAGTAGTGCCACAGGCCGTATGATTTATTTCAGGATTAAATTTTTTTCCAGAAGCCAAACACAAACACTTTTTCTTGGAATGAAAATAAAACTCCTTTAGTATAAGACTTTCTTTTTGCATTCATGTCCTTGCAGATAGCGGGGTTTTTGTTTACTTTTTGTGTTTAAAGATCCTTAATCATTTTATAACTTTATACAAAAAATCTTAGGCATGATTTAAAGAATTTAATTACACTTACAATTTTAAACAAATGAAGCTCAGAAAATGCTTATAATAAGAAATTATTTAAGCAGATTTAAAAACAAGAAACGATAAACATTTATTCATATTTATTACCTATAAATTTATGTGAATAAACAAACATATTTATCTCAAAGAAATTTAATGATATACTACTACGTTTTTGGATTTACGGCTATATTTTGTTCAAAAGTCCTGATGTTACCTTTTGATAAACTTCATCATTAATGACGAAGGTATAGAATGAGGTACATATTATACGGTTCTTGAAAAAAAAATACTGCGAAGTTGTAGTACTAAAACTAAAGTTATACTGTTTATTTTAAGTTTTAAATAGCGCTTTGAAATATTTAGCTCACAAAAGTTTTGACAAAAAAAAAACGGAATAGTTGAGGGATAATTGAATATTTAAAATACTTGTCGATTTTCTACGACAAATTACTATGTAAAGTAGGTTTTCATTAACGCGGTTGGGGTACTAATAGAGAGAATGTAAAATTCGTCATCACTAAGTATCTGTAAAACTTATTGTTATTTGTTGTTTAATTTTTTGCTACACTCTTTCAAACTCAATATTTGTTTACACAAGTGGTGAAAGAGGGTATATATAAGTTTGTCATTCCGTGTGTAACATTGAGAAATATTCATCTGAGACCCAACAAAGTATATATATTATTGATCCTTATGAAATTCTAAGTCGATTGAGCAATGTCCGTCTGTCTGTCCGTCTGTCTGTCTGTCTGTGTACAACACTCTCACGTCCAAAATACATAAGCAAAATTAATGAAATGTATACCAAAATGTTTAAAATTTTTCTAATCAGGTTGGTATTGAAAATCAGCAAAATCGACGACCTCCAAAAATTTTGATAATTTCCATACGATTTTTTGTGACTTTGGGTAAATTCATTGCAGAGAATACCATGAAATTTTTCACTCATTATTTATATGATAAAAGGAAAAATTCTGTTAAATATGGAAAGAATCGGTCCATAATTTCTCGTAGCCCCCATACAAATTTCTTCCCGAAATGTGGTGCTATGGTGTATAAATGCCCATAGAATTGCAGTATTCATACAAAATTCAGCACAACTAAGTTTCGTGCAAACAAAAATCGCGAGACCAATTTTTGTTTGGATCGGGCACTATTTGACCATAGCCCCCATATAAAGTTTACTTCCGAAAATCATTTAAATACACTTAAATATCTTATATATATCGGTATCTGGTTGAAATTCGACTTGCATAATCCCCATGCACATGAAAATTGCTGTAGGGAATTTCATGAAGATCGGCCCATAATTGGTTATAGCTCCCATATAAGGACTACTTCCAAAAAAACACATTAATTTTCATAAATATCTGAAAAATATCGTTATCGAATTACAATTTTACAGAGATCGGTAGTATTAATTCACAAATGATACTACTAGATTGTGTGAATATCAGTTCTTATTTGACCATAGCTCCCATAGAAGGTCCATTTCCGAAAATTACTTAAATACTAATAAATCTCTTATAAAAGCCTCTGTCTGGTTAAAATTTCAAATAAATATTTCCCATATATACGAAAATCTATGTGTTGAATTTTATGAAGATCGCCCGATAATTGGTCATAGCTCCCATATAAGGACCACTTCCGAAAAACACACAAACCTCTATAAATATTATAAATATATCGATATCGAACTAAAATTGTATACAGATCAATATATTGTATCCAAAAATTATGCTACTGGGTTTTGTGAATATCGGGCCATATTTGACCATAGCACCCACATTAGCTCCATTTCCGATAATTACAATAATACCCAAAATATTTTCTGCTTAGACTAGATTTTCTTACAATATATTAAATACTTCTATACTATTTAACTACTATGTTTTAAACAAACTTTTATTTTGTTTAAAAAAAGTGGTTTTATTGAAGAAAGTACATAATTTGCATATAGTCCAAAATGTGTACTATAGCAGGATTCATCTATAATCCATAAAGTGGCTTTAAATTCGGTTATAGTCCTAATTCGCTTATAGTCCACAAAAATTGTGCAACTGTATTTGTAGATTATAAGCGAAAACTACTGTATTACATTAACATTCTACCAATCTTCATAATCGGAGCTAAGTCCCAATAACAAACACTGAATATGGATATTAGGGTGTTTATGCCAATGTAATTTCTATAATTTTTTCATATAATTCAGGTGGAGAGTATTTAAGATTCGGCATAGTCGAATATAGCACTCTAACTTGTTTTTTTCATAATTTTTGCTCAGATTAATATTTTGCAAACTGAATGCAAATTTGTTTGATACTTCAATGTCTTTTGTTTAAGTCATTATAGGAATTTTTTATCGATATCAATGTTTATAAGCGCTAATGTATTTCTGGTTTGTGGTACTTATATGGGAGCTATGACCTATTTTGATTCGATTGTCATAAAATATTTAAACGTTATTTCTATGTATTTTAATTGTATTTAATCTTCATGCGATTTGTGGATGTATTGAAATTTTTTGTTTCGAATTTCAACTTGATTATTATTTATTTAAATTAATGATCTGTGTATAATTTCATTTTGATATCGATATGTTTAAGATATTTATTAAGGTAAATATCTTTCTCGGAAATAGTCCTTATATGGGAGATATATCCAATTATGGGCCAAACTTAATAATATTCGGTACAGTAGTTTCTAAGTATATGATTATTATTTGTGTGGAATTTTAGGATGATAAAGATATTTATAAGAGATTAATGAGTACTTAACTGATTTTCGAAAGGTAACCTTATATGGGAGCTATGGTCAAATATAAACTGATATTCACAAAATTCTGTACTATCAGTTCTAAATATAAATTACGGATCTGTGTAAAATTTTGTTTTGATATTTTTTAGATATATATGCGGATTAATGTGATTTTAGGATGTGATCCTTATATGGGAGCTATAAACAATTATGAACGGATCTTCATTGAATTCTGTGCAGCGACCTTTGTATACCTTGTGTCGAATTTCAAGTCAATAGCGATACTTATAAGAACTTTATATTGGGACTATGATCAAATATTGGCCGATCCACGAAAAGTTTAGTCTTGTGATTTATTTTAGCACGAAACTTGTTTTTGCTGAATTTTGTATGAATGCTGCAATTCTGCAGGCATTTATAGACCATAGATCCATATTTCGGGAAACAATTTGTGTGGGGGCTAGTAGAAATCATGGACCAATTCTTACAATTTTCAACGGGGTTAGTTCTTTTACCATAAAAAGAATGAGTGTAAAATTTTATGGTATTATCTGCAGTATATTTACACAAATAACAAAAAATATGTGAAAATTATGAATTTTGTTTAGAATGTCTCACATTTAGGTTCATAACTTTGGTCCTACCGATTTTGCTGATTTTCAATAGCAAACTGCTTAGGACAATAATACACAGTTTTTTTGAAGTTTACTAAGTTTGTTTGTGTTTTTTAGACGTGAGCGTGTTTTACACAGACGGACAGACAGACGGACATAGCTCAGTCGTCTTAGAATTTCATAAGGATCACTAATATATATACTTTATTGGGTCTTAGATGATTACTTCTCAATGATACACACTGAATGACAAATTTATATATTCACCACTTATGGTGGTGGAGGGTATAAAAAAAAGCATCTCACCTCGTTCATCCTTTTATTATATTTCCAATTTTAAAGGAAGAGATTTTGGAGAAAATTTACTACAAAATCTCTACTAAATAAATTTCAATGTAGATAACAATACTTCTTAAACTAGTTTTTGATAATTGTTTTTATTTTATGATATTGACAGTTAAAATATATTTTTTAATTTATAAGTTGTTTATATCTAGACCTTACTGTAACTCGAAAAGTATGTACTATAGAGCTTTTTAAACATAATTTTCACAGCGGGAGGTTGCAAATCCATATGCAAAAAGCACTGAATAATTTTGTCCAGCTCGAACTAAATTTAAAACCACAGTGCTTGGGTCAATAATTAAGGAGATTTTTCAAGTTTGGTTTAAAAATGTTTATTTGGGAAGTACTAGTAATCACAAAATCCTTTTAGCTGATAATATTTTATGTAAAAACTCAAACCAAATCCATTTAAATATCATTACTAAAGATAAACCAAACTCTTTACTGTTTTAATATGTTTAAAAAATATAAAACTAACATTACAATTTTCCATAACTAAGTAAACACCCTGCACCCTATGTATGTATAGATATAAACAGTTTAAATTTAACAAATTTCGGCACAGGACCACAAAAACATATCATTACTATTGGTGGGATAAAATAAGGCTCCCAATAACAAAAATTTTGCATAAAACAACATAAAAAGGACACAAATAAAAATCATATTAACTGCTGATAAGAACATATTTATGCTGACAAAGATACAAACAGCAAGCTGGGCCTAATAACAGTGATGTTGCTTTAATGTGTGCATGTATGTGTGTATGTATGGACGTTTTTGCTGATGATGTCGATGATAATGACAATGGCGATATTGTTTGTTTGTTTGTTGGCTGGTTGGTTCGTTCATTGTCAACAACATGACAATGACGATGGTGATGGTTGATGATGACAATGAGTCAATGGCCAACAAAATAACAAACAAAATATTGTCACTCATTATATGACACAAACATGCAGATACACACACCACTCA
This sequence comes from Calliphora vomitoria, assembly GCA_942486065.2. NCBI lineage: Eukaryota > Metazoa > Arthropoda > Insecta > Diptera > Calliphoridae > Calliphora > Calliphora vomitoria. The sequence continues at coordinate 90,952,265 of OW818029.2, forward strand.
CTTGCATGCACACATACACAACCTCATAAATACACATAAAAGGAGGACTCAGAACAACAACAAAATGTACCTATAAACAAATATTTTGCCGCCGTGATACGGTTACATGAATTTCAGAGTTTATTGTACTTTTAGAATATTCTGGCTGTGAACTCAACAAAATAACCTTAAAAACTCGGTTTAGTACTCACACATACATACGTATATACAACAATAAACATTTTATACTTTTAAATATAAAACAAGTTAAAGTGCTATATTCGGCTGTGACGAATCTTAAATACCCTTCACCTAAATATTATGAGAATTACAGAAACTACACTGCACAGTGGGGCAGAATCGAAATTTTTTGGAAATAAATCTGGCATTTCTAAACGGCTGCTCTGATCAGGATAAAATGGATGTAGCCAAGGAGTATTCAAGCTTAAGTTATTAAAATGGATCCTATAAATTCACCAGGGGCGGCGCTATGGGGCCTCAAATTAGGGTACCTTCGACATGTAAAATTTTTAATCACGTGCCATTTTTTTGTTTCCTATCAAAGATTTATATATTTTTGGAAAGCGCTTGGCCAGATCTTGAAAATCTTGAAAATATGCTGGCGTGTGCTATTTATCTCTTATAATTTCCGAGTTATAGGCATTTTAAAGTTGAACTTTTAAAATTTTTCCATAACTTGGTCCGTTTTTTTTTAAATATAGGGCTTACTTTTGGACTCGAATTTCTGTTGTTAGTTAGAAAACTAAATTACCAATAACACACAAAAGATTTCAGGGCAATATCAATTATGGATCCAAAAATAAACTATTTTCAATTTAAAACTTAAAAAAATAGTGAATTTTTGCAGTTTTTTGGACGAAAAGGTGACTTAACTCTTTTTTTATTAAAAAAAACTTTATTTAAGAACATATAACAGTTTTATGTGGGTCCGTAAGGTATCTTTACGGAGAATATCCTGGTATAAAATACATGTCTTGTTTTTCGAATATGTCGGCCCTACGCCCTTCGGAATTTTACCTATTTTTTATCACAATTTCAACTTTGGGCCACATGTTCTAAAATCCCAAAGCTGGGATCAGAAAACGGAAAGCCTTCTTTAGAAACCTTGATGTGCTCCCTATTTAGTCCCAAAGTATTTTCTCAGCCCTAAAGGAAATGTGGACCCTATTGTCAAAATTATAAAAAATACCATTTTTGGGTTTTTTTGCTCCAATTTTTAGGAATTGCGGGATGCCCTTTGAACTTTTGACAAGTTTTTTTACACTTTATTATTTAAAATGACATGTTTAAAAAACGTTAAACATTTCATTGAGTTTTGTCAATAAATAAAGATTTTATTGCATATTACTTATTTACTGAGTTTCTAAAACTAAAAATTGTATCAAAATTTTAATAGGATTGCAAATATTAGGAACAATTTGATCCACATTTATTCCGAACTAACTTTTTTTGCTTAGACAAGTTAATTTTTGGTCTTACAAAAATTGTATAGAAATTTTACATGTTGAAGGTACCCTAATTTGAGCCCCCATAGCGCCGCCCCTGGAACATTAATAGGATCCATTTCAATAACTTAAACTTGAGTACTCCTTGGCTACATCCGTGTCCAATTTTATCCCGATCGGAGCAGTCGTTTAGAAATGCCAGATTTATTTCCACAAAATTTCGATTCTGCCCCACTGTGCACTGGTAAAAATATTTAGTGTTTGTTATTCGGACTTAGCGCTGATTATATGGAATTGGACAACGTGTTAGTTAGTTAGTTTGTATGATTCAATATTAATATTTTCTTATGCAGAATATAATTAATTTCAAAACTTTAATTAATAACACTATCAATTGAACAAGACAAATATGAAGGGTGTTTTAGCAAAAAATAAAACTTCAATTGTTTGTATGCGCTCTTGGCTTAACCAGTTTAATGATCACAATAAGAATGCCAGAATATAAATTATTTGTTACACATGAAGTTAATGTCTTGCAAGTAAATAAGAACAGTTACAAATTATAAGAAAAAGAAGAAAGTAAAAGTGACAAATATCTAAATAACCAGACTTGTATATAAAGGAATGAATTGTTGAGTAGTAAATAATGACAATTAAAGGAATTAATTGATTACTTGGAATTATTAACAAGAATAATATGAATTTCAAACCTAAAATAATGATTATGCAATTGTGATCGAACATACTCCGCCCCATTGAAAGGCCTCTTTTAATCGGTTTCGTCAAGTGGTAAGGGAGCAATTTTGTGGATGGATCTTCGAAAAATGCCTTTAGTACTTCGTTTGAACATCCGCAACTCGGACTTTTCCGTTACGACCAGGAATTGTTTTCACAACACGAGCGAGAAGTTAAATTATCTTCATGAACGATGACGAGTCTTCCTTCTTCAATGTTGGCACATGAATTGAACCATTTTGACTTTCGTTGTAATGTTAGGACTTAGTCACGTACCCACTGCAACCAAAATTGTTGCTTTAAATATGTGACAAGTTGCCAACGCTTTAAGTAGTTGATGTTTTTGTAATGGTCTAAGCTTTCGTCGGGAAGAACGAGCAACGATGTGCCAATTAGCATATGGCCTGGAGTCAGCGCCTCTCCATCATTTGGGTCGTCAGATCTCGGAGCCAAAGGGCGTGAGTTCAGTATAGCTTCAACTTCGATAAGAATAGTTTTCAATTTTTCATAAGTGACACCGGTGTTTGGCATGTCTTTTATATTTTTTTTGTGGATTTCACTGCCGATTCCCAAAGACCACCGAAATGTGGACATCGAGGTGGAATAAATGAGAAATGGAATCCGGTCACTTCGCTGTAGTCCATCATTGTTGGTGTTGTCTTTATCGAAGAAACGTTGCTTAAATTTGTTAAGCTTTGACTGAGCACGAACAAAGTTTAAAGCGTTGTCGCAATACAAGCATTGAGGTATTCCACGTCTACCTATAAACCTTTTAAGGCATAAAATAAAGGAATTAGTCGATAAATCCGAAACAATCTCGATATGAATGGTAAAATAGAGGAGGTCTTCCTCGGATCCTGTAGGATGTATAGAAAGGGCCGCAAAAGTCTACTCCAGAAACTAGAAACGGACGAGTACCATTAAGTCGGTCGGCTGGAAGGTCACCCAAAATTTGTTGCAAAAGTCGAGGTTTATATTTAAAACAGTGGATACAATTTCGATCTCGAGCGTTGATGACCCAAATTTACTGAGGAAGTATTCCAAGAAGGGCTTTTGATGCTGCGTGTAAGTGCTTCAACGATGGTTTTTTGGAAGCAGTGCTGGAAATTTGGTGTCGTGCGGTAAAGATGAATTTGCTGGCCTACCACCAACTCTTAGAATCGATAATGTTTTTTATAACTAGGAGCATTCTGTAGAAATGGCGATAATTTTTGCAAAGTGGGAGATAAAATCTTGCCCCTTTGAATATTATATAATTCATCTTTGAATGGCGTTTGCTGAACGTCATGTGCTACCTTCCAAAATGTCAGTTGTAGTTCTTCAGATGTTACATACAAATTTTTTTTTGATTTGTGGAATAAGCGATGAATATATGATTGATTTGCGATGTATCATTTTTGTGGCAGATCTTCCCTCCTCCCTTTAGGGGTCAATTTGACCCTTATTTCGAGAAAATCAAAAAAAGTCCTTTCAAAACAGACATTTAAGGATTAAAATATTATTCTATGAAAATTTTTTCCAATTCCAATACCTGCCACTACCAAACAAATTGTAAAAAATATAAGCTTTTTGGGAGGTTGTGTCTTACTTTGGTTCATAGTTCTCGATCTAATAAACCGATTTTTCTGATTTTCTATTCCCTGTATAAATATTGTTGATAGTGGTTGTATATTTTGAATGTGATAGTGTTTTTGGATCTCAGATGAACATTTCTCAATGTTACACACGGAATGATAAACTTATATATACCCTATATCACCACTTTTGGTGGTGGAGGGTATACAAATATTCATTCATTCACAGATACAGATGCAGGCTCCCAGTTACTGATATATAACCTTTTTTAATTTTTTTTTTTCTTTTTGTATAAACAGAAAAGTTTACGTGCAAATTTATTTTGGGCAACAAACAAACAAATAAACCGACCAGCCAAGCAAAACTTCAAGTGAAAGGGAAAAAAATGCACAGAAAAAAAGTGAAAAAAATAAAATGATTTTTACTTTTGATTTAATAGTATTTTTCTACCATTTGCAAGTGTCTGTTATATGTTTAATAAAATTTTATTTTTTGCTTTGGTTTGTTTGGTTTTAATACATATATTTTGCTTCTTTTTTTAGTGGCGTACTTTTTGAGTAAATTTGGTTGGTTATTTAATGGAACTTGTAAAAACGGTCGCTGGTTATAAAGCATTTATATTGCTACCAAAAGTCTATACATACCACACAGCCTATGCCTGGTGGTATTTCTGGTAGTATGTGTGAAGATTTGAGGTAAATATTGATTTTTTTTTACAAATTTATAGTTGAATCACACAATCAGACTGGGAGACAGTTGCCAAGGGTTTATATTGACTATAGAAAAGTTTTGCACAGTGGTTTTTATAATATTAATAAATTGGTTGTTAAATTGTTTTAAAAGGCAAACGGATGGACTTACCTCACCATATGATACCATATACGAGCACATTTTATTAAATAACAGGGTTTTTTTTGACCCATAGTACTATTTATACTATTTTTCTTTAAAGTTATAATGCGGTTAACAGTCCCTCAAAGTTCTATTCAAAGATTTTTTACTGTTGAAATAATTTACGCATATTTTCTTAGTGTACTCAATATGTTTAAAAAGCTAAAAAATTAAATGCTACCTAAATAATGTTTTAAAATTAGCAAAATTATTTTTAATTTCATCTACAAAAATTTCTTAAAATTACAAAAAGTTTGACTCGCATAGATCGCTAGTTCATTATGCGTGACAACGCGTATCTTCGGCAGTAAATATATAATGTCAAATCAACTAATGCTAGCTAAGAAAAATTCTGGATCATTATAGATAGCGGAGTCGATTAAGCCATGTCCGTCTGTCTTTGGTATGGCAAGCAATATGCAGTTGCGGCAAAAAAGGCAAACATTTGTTACAAAGGGCTCTATAAATACCGAAATTTACATCAAGGGATGTTTAAAAAAAAGTAGGTTTCCATTCATAGAACTTCTTAGTGTGTCCACTTATTTTTGGCCTGATTTGGCACCCTGTCACTATGGTAAGAAAGGTCTTGAGTAGTAAAAGAACAATAATGTGGTATTTGTACCAAGAGAGACAAATTCTCCAAACTGCCTGGAGCTAAGGCCAGTGGAGAGGTATTGGGCTCTTGTTAAAAGAGAATTGAAGAGCACAAAAAAAGTGTCCAAAAGTGTGGTAGATTTTAAACGATAAAAACCATAATGGAAGGGAACATTATACTAACTGGAAAAAATTGTGTAGGTTAGTGTCTGACAGAATTCTTATTGTAAGCGTTATATTGTGGAATTGTATGGGGATCATTTTTATGGAAGACCTTAACCCTATACCACCTCTCTTTAGGGGTAAATTTCACCTCTTTTTTCGAGAAAATAAAAACAAAACCTTTCAAAAAGGATATTTAAGTATTCGAATATTCTACGAATATTTTCCGTAAAATTTCAGTGAGGGTCACCAAAAATACCAAAGTTGTAAATAAAGCTCATTGCGCTTAATTAGTAATAGCGCCAACTCGGGTCTCACATTTCTTAAAAAATCGCCAAAAATTTACTTCCGAATGAGCTGATAAGGACTGAGATCGAAAAATTCTTAACATACATATATGTTAATAAAAACGAAACCACTAAACTTACAGTTTTGATTTTTTTTATTTGATTGAAATTATTATTACAATTCTAATCACTAGTGATGAAATTTTGAACTTTTTTCGGAAACCCTTCCATTATGGTTTTTATAGTGATTTCTGTCACTTTGTTCGAACAGGTTGCCCATCTCCGTTTAAAATCTACCAGAGCCCAATACCTCTCCAGTGGCCTTAGCTCCAGACAGTTTGGAGAATTCGTCTCTCTTGGTACAAATACCACATTATTGTTCTTTTTTACTACTCAAGACCTTTCTTACCATAGTGACAGGGTTCCAAATCTGGCCAAAAATAAGTGGACACTACGAAGTTTTTCTTATTCTTAATGCCACTTTTTGAACTTTCTGTATTCATGAATGTTGAAACGTGGAATTAGATACTTATGAGCAAAAATTGGAACAGCCAGGCTTATGTTTCAGTTGATTTTAGTTAGGTAGGTAGAGTCATATTCCGGTAAGGAATTTGTATCGAGGCTGAAAGAAATCATGGACCTTTATCAAAGAACATTGTGTGAAAAATTTCAAAACATTTTTAAAAAATATCAACTTTGTTGGAGGGGGTCTCACATTTTTGTCCATAACTCTAGTTGTACTAGACCGATTTTGCCCATTTTAAATACCAAACATATCTGCTCCACATACAGTATTTTGAGAGAATTTTATACCCCTACGTCCTTCCCTCGTGTCAACAACATACGGACGGTCATAGTCTTAGAATTTTATAAGGACCTAGAATATACAGTGGCGGCCAGCTATTTAGGAACAAATATTTGAATTTGTTTGATCTACTGAATTTTAAGTGCTTTAGTGCCAAAACTAAAGGACCTATGGGTGTGAGATTTAGTATTACTGTTTTTAGTTGCTCAAAAATGTTTAGAAAAATCGGTACAATATATATGGACAAAGATATGCGGAAATACGTAGACCAGCCTCAGTGAACTTCCGCTGTTAATAACATGATACGGCCGAAACAAGTGGAACTAAAAATACGAAATTTGGTCTGAATATAATAATAATAAAAATAAAATTTTATAAAAGTTAGAAAATATGTTTATGTAAAAAAAAAAATTTTGTAAAGTTGTAAAAAAACCGTATGATTTCTTGCTGAATATGTATGACACAGCTGAATAAAATGCACTTGTGTGTTAAAACAATGCTTTTGCATATACATTCGTGGATATATTTGAAAAATTAATTGAGAATTTCATGGAATATAGCACAGAATGTTGTCCCTAATTAGCCGGCCACCACTGAATATACTTGTTGGTGCTACGACCAATGTTTCGATAGTTACAAACGCATTGAAAAAACCAATTTAACGCCCATCTCATTAAAAAAAAATAAAATTAATTAAATTAAAATTTTACTAATATTTTTACTTAAACATCTTCATAATTTTCCAATAAAATGATTGATATGTAGATAGGCGGTTTTGCATTTTGGAACGACATAAAATAGGTTTTTTTGTGTGTGTGTCTGTTTATGCGATGTAAGAATTTGTTAGTATTTGTAAATGTATAAATACCCAGCAGTTATAGGAGACAGTCCCGAACTATTGATTTTACCCATCATTTAGGGTGGGAACTAGTTACTTCAATAGCTATGTGACTAGTTATTTTAACACACAGTGACAATTGTATTCACGCTAGATTACTTGGGATGTATAAAGTAACCAATTGTCTTCTCTCTGCACTATACAGATCACATACGTGTCAAATGACCAAAATGTATAAATTGGAGGCAGCCAAGTGATCAGACATTAGTGACTATTACTGTCTATAAGGGACACAGCAGTTAAGCAAGTAGTCAATGTATCCCTTATAGACAGTAATCGTCACAAATGTCTTATCACTCCAATTTATACATTTTGGTCATTTGAGACGTATGTGCTCTGTGTACTGTAGAGAGAAGACAATTGGTTACTTTATACATCTCAGGTAATCTAGCGTGAAGACAATTCTCACTTAAGTGTCCCTAAGTAACCTATAGTGAAATCACTTTAAAGGATTTGTGAGCAATTCGTTCAAACTGGTTTTATGCTAATTGTGTTGATATAATTCTCATACAGTTTATATTTATTTTTGCTTAAGTATACTGATATCCTATGTCACTTTAGTGTCTCTTAGTAATCTAGAGTGAAGTCACTTTAAAGGTTTATTTTGTACTGTACTTTATGAAGTAGCTATTTTGGCCACCAGAAGCAATCCATTGGTGAGTTGTCGATGAAAGGTTTGTTTACAAGCAATCGTTTATTGGACTGCCTATGATATGTCTTTTTAGCTGACTGTTTGAGGTCAATTAGCACCTGTCCATGTTAAAATCACTAGTTATGTAGCTGATCAACTTACCAGTTAGGTAGCTAGTTAGGTAACTGACGCTATTCAACCAGTATGTGAATCGAATGTGTTGACTACTTTGGACCAGCTATCTCATTGTAGTCAAAAAGAGTCAATTGATCCTCTACTTAGGACATGTACGTGTTAAAATAACTAGTCACGTAGCTATTGAATTAACTAGTTCCCATCCTAAATGATGGGTAAAATCACTAGTTCGGGACTGTCTCCTAGAACTGCTGGGGATACATTGACTACTTGCTTAACTGCTGGATATGTAAACATCAAAAATTTCTATAGTTGTCAGAACCATAAACAACAGCCCAATTGCGAATAAGAGTTGTGCATGAATGTTGGTTGCTTCTCATCAATATTTAAATACTTTCAAAATACGTTAAAACTTTTTTTTTTACTTTGCAACGGTCATTGTTTCATTAATTAAATTTTTGTCATTGAAATGATTTTGAATACAATAAAAAAAACATTTTGTTTAAAAAACAAGTTAGAGTGCTATATTCGGCTATGCCGAATCTTAAATACCCTCCACCTAAATTAGATGAAAATTATAGAAATTAAATTGGTATAAACACTCTAATATTCATATTCAGTGTTTGTTATTGAGATTTAGCTCCGATTATAAAGATTGTTAGAATGTTAATGTAATACGGTAGTTTTCGTTTATAATCTACAAATACAGTTGCACAATTTTTGTGGACTATAAGCGAATTTATTTTTAGGCCACTTTTTGGACTATCTACAAATTATGCACTTTCTTCAATAAAACCACTTCTTTTAAACAAAATAAAAGTTTTTTTTAAAATACAACAAATAAATACATTTAGTCAAACTTCAAAAGTATAATTTTGTTCTGTTCTAGAATTTTCCGGATGTGAGCCTTATATACATATATAATTATGAACCCATAGTCACCAAATCTACTTGAAACTTATATCTGTTACATTCTTTACCGATATGAGTGTATATATGCGTTAATGTATTTTTTGGATGTGCGACTATTTGGAAGATATAATTGAATATTTTACCGTGATTTCTATGTATTTGAGGTCTTTTTTGCTTGATATTTTTCTCCATAACATTATTTACAAGAGTTTTATGGGTATTATTGCGATTGTCGGAAATGGAGCTAATATGGGTGCTATGGTCAAATATGGACCGATATTCACAAAACCCAGTAGCATAATGTTTGGATACAATATATTGATCTGCAGTTCGATATCCATATATTTAAAATATTTATAGAGGTTAATGTGTTTTTCGGAAGTGGTCCTTATATGGGAGCTATGACCAATTATCGGCCGATCTTTATAAAATTCAACACATCGATTTTCGTATATATGGGAAATATTTATTTGAAATTTTAACCAGATAGAAGCTTTTATAAGAGATTAATTAGTATTTAAGTAATTTTCGGAAATGAACCTTATATGGGAGCTATGGTCAAATATGAGCCGATATTCACACAATCAAGTAGTATCATTTGTGAATTAATACTACTGATCTCTGCAAAATTTTAATTCGATAACAATATTTTTGAGGTATTTATGAAAATTAATGTGTTTTTTGGAAGTGGGCCTTATATGGGAGCTATAACCAATTATGGGCTGATCTTCATGAAATTCCCTACAGCGATTTTCATGTGCATGGGGATTACGCAATTTGAATTTCAACCAGATACCGATATATATAAGAAATTTAAGTGTATTTAAATGATTTTCGGAAGTAAACTTTATATGGGGGCTATGGTCAAATAGTGCCCGATCCAAAAAAAAAATTGGTCTCGCGATTTCTGTTTACACAAAACTTAGTTGTGCTGAATTTTGTATGGATACTGCAATTCTATGGGCATTTATATACCATAGCACCATATTTCAGGAAGAAATTTGTATGGGGGCTACGAGAAATTATGGACCGATTCTTTCCATATTCAACAGAATTTGTCATTTTATCATATCAATAATGAGTGCAAAATTTCATGGTATTCTCTGCAATGAATTTACCCAAAGTCACAAAAAATCATGTGAAAATTATCAAAATTTTTGGAGGTTGTCTTACATTTTGATCCATAACCCTGGTTCTACCAATTAGATATTGCTGATTTTCAATACCAAACTGCGTAGAAAAATTGTAAACGTTTTGGAATACATTTCATTAATTTTGCTTATGTATTTTGGACGTGAGAGTGTTTTACACAGACAGACAGACAGACGGACAGACGGACAGACAGACGGACATTGCTCAATCGACTTAGAATTTCATAAGGATCAATAATATATATACTTTGTTGGGTCTCAGATGAATATTTCTCAATGTTACACACGGAATGACAAACTTATATATACCCTCTTTCACCACTTGTGGTGGTGGAGGGTATAAAAAAAAGTTATTTTAAAAAAGTTTTATATTTAATATTCACTTTCTTAAATTTTTTACAGATTGTTGTTATTTTGTCTGTTGGTCATTAACAAACATTTAATTGTATCCTTTATCGTGGGCTCGCTTATAGTCTAGTGTTCTTTTCCGTTTTCTTTGAAAATAAAAGGGTAGACTTTCATATTTTTTATGTTCATATTTCCTTGAAAACAAATGGAACTTTTTTGTTTTATTTTTTTTTTTTTTGTATATGTTGTTATTCCTTAAGTAAAGTGACCTTTTGCTAATTTATAAAATTAGCATAAAAATTTATACAAATTATGTAAATTTATTTATGTCTATAAAACATTTAAAAAATGACATGAATTAATAATTTAATTAATTCCATTAGACTTTCGTTTTAAGCCTTTGTGTAATGCAAATGGGTAATTAAAAATAATTAAATCCTATAAAATTACAAATTAATTGAAGTAGCGCAATAAGGACCCTTACAAGTGTATAGCGTTATATTCGAAAATTACCTTTACACTTTTATATGTATTAACAAGTGTTAGCGAAGGATCATAAAGAAGCTAAATGATTTTAATTGTATTTAATATTATTTTGTATGCATCTGCATCAAATTAACGGTGATATTTTTAGGTGGCTTTAAATAATCTACATAAATTAACTTAATGGATTGTAAGTATATGTTGTAATGTTTTTTGGGTAATAATAATTTTATTCATATATAGCCATTAAGAATCCCTGGATTATATTACAGTTTACAAGCTATTTCTCAAACATAATGGTCATAATTGCTTTTGGTTGTTTCCTACCTATATTCGACCTCATTTGTATGGTGAGTGGAAGGGTTTGCATTGTTAACTAAGTATATATGTATATGGATATTCAAAATAATTTCTATGTAGATATTAAAGTATTCAAAAACTCGTCACCGGTTTTCGGTTTAACCGAAAATGTTATTGTCTTACATTTGCGTTTTATTTACGTATATCGGTCATAGACATGATTTTAAAAACAAATATTGTGGGCCACACTTTTAAAAGTCGCAGAATCATAAAGTATACAAATGTCGCAACGACGAAACCAATATCTGCAAATTATAAAATTCCTACAGTAAGCAAGTGTGCTTTAGAAGCTACAGAATATTTGGAAGAGAAAGATTACCTTCCACACAAATCAAAATCGCTAGATAGACATTTTGTATCGAACGCAGATTTTGTCGATCTAAAACAAGATTTACATTTGTCTAAACGACAATCTGAAATTCTTGGGTTAAGTTTGAAGCAATGGAACTTGGTAGAAAAAGATTTTCGTGTAAAATCTTCTAGAAAAAGTGAACGGATCTCTTTATTTATAGATACTTTTAAAAATGATGAAAGTGATGAAAGTAATCTTGTGTATTGCACTGATATACCTAAACTATTTTCTGCATTTAATCAAGACTATAAGGCAGACGAATGGCGACATTTTATTTATGGTTCATGCAAAAGTAAGTATTTTGCAAATAGTAGGTTTTAATAAATTTTTTTTTTTATATTAAATCTTAAATGGTATATCTAGGCATCAAAGCAGTGATATTGCATAATAAAACCAGTGCTATATTCGGCTATGCCGAATCTTAAATTAAATGAAAATTATAGAAATTACATTGGTATAAACACTCTAATATCCATATTCAGTGTTTGTTATTGGGACTTAGCTCCGATTATGAAGATTGGTAGATTGTTAATGTAATACAGTAGTTTTCGCTTATAATCTACAAATACAGTTGCACAATTTTTGTGGGCTATGAGCGAATTAGGACTATAACCGAATTTATTTTTAAGCCACTTTATGAATTATAGATGAATCCTGATATAATACACATTTTGAACTATATAAAAGTTTATTTAAAGTATAGTAGTATAGTAGTATTTTATATATTGTTAGAAAAACTAGTTTACGCATAAGATATTTTATTTCAAATGTATAAAAATGTTATCTAATTCAGCAATTTATAATTGAAATAACTACATATTCCTACCATTTCCAACAGAGTCTATAATTTTATAATAGGAATAAAATGTACTATTTAACAATTTATATACTTAACAATTGGTTAACATTACCGATTGGCTCAACATTTTCCTTATTCACCACAAGTGAAGTAAAATAGTATAAAAAAGAGTAAACAAATATATTTAGTCAAACTTTGAAAGTATATTTTTGTTCTGTTCTAATGAATTTTCCTGATGTGGGCCTTATATTTATAATTATGAACCCATAGTCACCAAATCTACTTGAAACTTATAACTGTTAAATTTTTTACCGATGTGAGTGTATATATGCGTTAATGTATGTTTCGGATGTGCGAATTATTTGGAAGATATAATTAAAAATATTGTATTTGAGGTCTTTTTTGCTTGATATTTTTCTCCATAACATTATTTACAAGAGTTTTATGGGTATTATTGTGATTATCGGAAATGGAGCTAATATGGGTGCTATGGTTAAATATGGACCGATATTCACAAAACTCAGTAGTATAATGTTTGGATACAATATATTGATCTGTATACAATTTTAGTTCGATATCCATAAAATATTAAATATTTGTTTTTCGGAAGTGGTCCTTATATGGGAGCTATGGCCAATTATCGGCCGATCTTTATAAAATTCAACACATCGATTTTCGTATATATGGGAAATATTTGCTTGAAATTTTAACCAGATGCAAGTTTTTATAAGAGATTTATTAGTATTTAAGTAATTTTCGGAAATGGTCTATGGTCAGATATGAACCGATATTCACACAATCTAGAAGTATCATTTGTGAATTAATACTACCGATCTCTGTAAAATATTAATTCGATAACGATATTTTTCAGGTATTTATGAAAATTAATGTGTTTTTTTGGAAGTGGTCCTTATATGGGAGCTATAACCAATTATGGGCCGATCTTCATGAAACTCCCTACAGCGATTTTCATGTGCATGGGGACTATGCAAGTTGAATTTCAACCTAATACCGATATATATAAGATATTTATGTGTATTTAAATGATTTTCGAAAGTAAACTTTATATGGTCAAATAGTGCCCGATCCAAAAAAATTGGTCTAGCGATTTCTGTTTGCACGAAACTTAGTTGTGCTGAATTTTGTATGGATACTGCAATTCTATGGGCATTTATATACCATAGCACCATATTTCGGGAAGAAATTTGTAGGGGGGCTACGAGAAATTATGGACCGATTCTTTCCATTTTCAACAGAATTTCTCCTTTTATCATATAAATAATGAGTGCAAAATTTCATGGTATTCTCTGCAATGAATTTACCCAAAGTCACAAAAAATCATGTGAAAATTATCAAAATTTTTGGAGGTTGTCTTACATTTTGATCCATAACCCTGGTTCTACCAATTCGATTTTGCTGATTTTCAATACCAAACTGCCTAGGAAAATTGTTAACATTTTGGAATACATTTCATTAATTTTGCTTATGTATTTTGGACGTGAGAGTGTTTTACACAGACAGACAGACAGACGGACAGACGGACAGACGGACAGACGGACAGACGGACAGACAGACGGACATTGCTCAATCGACTTAGAATTTCATAAGGATCAATAATATATATACTTTGTTGGGTCTCAGATGAATATTTCTCAATGTTACAACGGAATGACAAACTTATATATACCCTCTTTCACCACTTGTGGTGGTGGAGGGTATAATACACTACCATCTGTTCCAATCGCATATGCAACTAGAACAAAAGTATCCTACGATATGATGGAAAAAATACTAAAGAACATCAAATATTCAATGCATAAAAATCATCGCTAATTTTAAAGTTTTGACAATTTTATCCTGTATGTAGCCACCTTACACAAAATATCCATGCTATCTTTGTGAATGGGATAGCCGTGCCCCAAATCGAAATGATCGCAAAATATGGCCACCACGTGAGTCTATTCAAATGGGTAGGAAAAACATTTTAAACGTCCCGCTAATTAAAACTGATGATATAATTTTGCCTCCGCTGCACCTTAAGTTAGGTTATATGAAAGAATTTTTTAAAAAGCTTTATATAAACGGTGAAGCTTTTCCAAAAATTAAGTGAAGGCAAACTAAAAGGAGGTGTTTATCAATATCATCCCAAGCCTTTTATTGCGTTTTTACTTGTTTTGATAAATTTTAAGTATTTTCATTGGACCTCAAATTCGAAAAATTATGAAAGATGACGAGTTTTTAAATAAGCTAAGTTAAATTGAAAAACGCGCATGGAAGAGTTTTGTGTCGCTTTGTAAAAATTTTCTTGAAAATAAAAGAAGCCATGACTATGCGCTATGCTTAATGAATTTTTGAGTGCCTATGGTGAAATGGGCTGCAACATGTCTATAAAAATTCTTTTCCTGCATTTGCATTTGGACTTCTTTCCACATAATCTGGGGCAGTTCAGCGACGAACATGGCGAACGTTTTCACCAAGAAATGCTCACAATAAAAAAACGTTTCCAAGGAAAAAACATAAGGAAACTACTTTCCGAATATTGCTGGTCACTTTTACGGCAAACTGATGATAACGAGTTAAAAAGAAAGCCCTTAAGCAAACATTTCTAAGTAAAATGTCTAGAAATTATATTTTTTCAAAAATTTTGTTTTAGTACAATCTTTAATAACTTTGTCAATTTCCAATGGATTTTTAAAAGCAATATTGCGTTTTATGCATAAATAAACTTATTTTTTAAATCAATGCATAAATAGTACGGTCTCTTTATAAAATGCTATGTAAAATCTTCTTCAAAGTTGGAAAATGGTGAAAAAATAAAAACAAAAATATGTTTGCCTAAGAAATGCACACAAATTTTGTCAAAATGCTTAAATAATATATATACCATTGGAAATCCCATAGTTTCGTCTTTTTAAATCCGTTTAAAAAATTAAAATCGGTTGAGAATCAGCTTAGTAAATAGCTTATAAGAGCTTAAAGGTATGAAAACCCGGTTTTTTACCCGTAACTCAAGATTTTGGAGGTGTTTTGCAAATTTCAAAAACATATTCATATTGTAATCGATAAAGCCTATTTTCAGGTATTTCTACATTAGTTTTGTTTTTGGCTCATAGTGAAATATACCTATTTAGCCCTGCTTTTATTGGTGTATGACCAATGATTCTATATGTTACAAATGGAATGATATAATCAATATAAAAAGAAATTTATTTTGTTATAGGGTAATGTATTTTCCGGATAGGGTAATGGATATATGTATAATTATGGATCGATTGCCACAAATTCCATCAGCAAAATATTTCTGTTCATTTTCTTATCAGTATCGATATTTATAATGAATTATTCAGATGTAAGCCTTATATGGCAGTTTTACCTCTTAAGGTATTTGAATCTTATTTTCGTTAAATATCGTCTTAATTACGATGTTTACAAGTGTTTTGATACGGTTGCTATTAGAAACATGTGGAACGACGAAGAAAAAGCTATCGAGTTGATTTCGGCCTTAAAAGGAAATGCAGCGGTAGTTCTTGAAAGTGTGCCAGCGAGCAACAGAAATTGTTATGATGACATAATAGAGGCGCTACAACGTAAGTACGGTGGCGAACATAAAAAAGAATTATACCGAACGGAATTGCATGGCAGAGTGCAGAAGGCCAATGAGACACTACAAGATTTTGCATTGGATATCGAACGTTTGCTACAGCTTACATATCTAGGGGAAAACAACTCATTTTTGGACCATATCAAGATAGAGCCATTTGTTAATGGCATTCGTGATCCAGAAATAAAACATGCAGTTTGTGCCACGCCTAAACCATCATTTGCTGAAACCGTTTCATTCGCGTTGGCACAAAAAACAGCAAAAATAATTTCAAAGTCACTTCGAAATATCGAAGTTATTGCTGAAAACGAGAGAAATATAGTCGACGAATTAAAAAAGGTTTTGGAGGCGATTAATGAGAAACAAGGTAAAGCCAACATCAAATGCTATAACTGCGGTAAATCTGGTCATATTCAGCGAAACTGCGAAGCACCGGGAAAACGAACCAGATCTGTTTCTCCACCAAGGAACGACCAACAGGCGAATCATCAATCATCACAAGAATCACCTTTAAACTAAAACGAGCTAGCACTATGGGGCAAGAGCTAGCTCCCACATCTGAGGGCCCCACAATCTCCATATCCGTAATTAGAGTTGGGCATAGTCGTTCTTTTTACTGATTGTTCATTTTTGTTCAAAACAAATAAATGAATAAGTTTGTTCTTTTTGTTTAGGTGTTAATTTTTAGTCTGCGGTGTTTTGCTGAAATAAGTTACTAAATAATTTATCAGTGAATGTATTTACTGATAGATGACAACTGCTTTTGGAAGGACATTTTTTTAATAATGATGAAAACATTTTTAATAATGCAATACAGAAATGTCAAACTAACAAAGAGAATAAAAGAACAATAAGACTAAACTCCTTCACATTGTTCAATTAACTGAATTGTTTAATTGAACTTGTTCATTCATGAACATCCTAACTCTAGAATAGTTATTTCTCTCAAAAATGTTTACTTTACATTTTATTCATTAGCATCTAAAAATTATTAAGAAGTTGCCAAAATATTACAAGTTTCAAAAACTACATTTCATTACCTTTCCATTGGTATATAAAACATTATGTATAATTATTTATTATACTTTAAAATAATGCATGAAATTCACACACCTTGTGAAAAATTCTCTACTATTTTGTTCAAATCAAAGACTGCTTACTATGCACTTCTCTTTTTTTCATGTACCCTGTATTGTATCTGTTTCTCTTTGGTTTATTGTTGTTTTAGATAGTTGCATGTGCGAATATTTAAAGTGAGCTTAAGTAAACTTGTATTAACCTAACATTCAACTAATGATGACCTTATGCTTGTTCATAAATTTGCAATTGTTAGGTTCATAGACTCCATGGCGTAGAATTTTCATTTAAAAAAAAAATAATTTTTCACAAAATTTTTTTTTTAACAAAAATTTATTTTTTTTCAACAAAAATTTATTTTTTTACAAAAATTTATTTTTTTACAAAAAAAGTAATTTTTTACTAAAAAAGTAATTTTTTACTAAAAAAGTAATTTTTTACTAAAAAAGTAATTTTTTACTAAAAAAGTAATTTTTTACTAAAAAAGTAATTTTTTACTAAAAAAGTAATTTTTTACTAAAAAAGTAATTTTTTACTAAAAAAGTAATTTTTTACTAAAAAGTAATTTTTTACTAAAAAAGTAATTTTTTACTAAAAAAGTAATTTTTTACTAATAAAGTAATTTTTTACTAAAAAAAAAATTTTACAAAAAATAAAAATTTTTACTAAAAAAAGAAATTGTTTACTAAAAAATTAATTTTTTACTGAAATTACAAATATGTATTTTTATGCTTTGAAATTATATTTGGAATATGCGCAACGGTGCTTTTGCAATCATTTCGATAACGGAAGTAGAGCTGAAAAGATACTTTAGTGATAAAGGATCTTGGCGGTAACGGTCACCAACATTGGAAAAATCAATGCTTAGTGAATAATAAATTTTTGGTGAAAAATCAATTTTTTGAATAAAAAAAATTTCTTTTTTGTAAAAGATTACTTTTTTAGTAAAAAAATAAATTTTTGTAAAAAAATACATTTTTGTGAAAATTTTTTTTTTTAATGAAAATTCTATGCCATGGAGTCTATGAACCTAACAATTGCAAATTTATGAACGCGCATAAGGTCATCATTAGTTGAATGTTAGGTTAATACAAGTTTACTTAAGCTCACTTTAAATATTCGCACATGCAACTATCAAAAACAACAATAAACCATAGAGAAACAGATACAATACAGGGTACATGAAAAAATTAGAAGTCCATAGTAAGCAGTCTTTGATTTGAACAAAATAGTAGAGAATTTTTCACAAGGTGTGTGAATTGCATGCATTATATTAAAGTATAATAAAAATTATACATAATGTTTTATATATCAATGGAAAGGTAATGAAATGTAGTTTTTAAAACTTGTAATATTTTGGCAACTTCTTAATAATTTTTAGATGCTAATGAATAAAATGTAAAATAAATATTTTTGAGAGAAATAACTATTCTAGAGTTGGGTTG
Organism: Calliphora vomitoria; assembly: GCA_942486065.2. Classification (NCBI taxonomy): domain Eukaryota; kingdom Metazoa; phylum Arthropoda; class Insecta; order Diptera; family Calliphoridae; genus Calliphora; species Calliphora vomitoria. Next base: position 90,970,951 of record OW818029.2, read on the forward strand.
TTCATGAACGAACAAGTTCAATTGAAGAATTCAGTCAATTGAATAATGTGAAGGGGTTCAGCGTTATTATTCTTTTTGTTCGTATCACATTTCGGTATTGCATTATTAAAAATGTTTTTATCATTATTAAAAAATTTGTTTCCAAAAGCAGTTGTCATCAATCAGTAAATACATTCACTGAGAAATTATTCATTACCTTAGTTCAGCAGACTAAAAATTAACAACTGAACAAAAAGAACAAACTTATTCATTTATTTGTTCTGAACAAAAATGAACAATCAGTAAAAAGAACGATTATGCCCAACTCTATCCGTAATGCAGCAGAAAAATAGCAATATTACTGCCTGTGGGTACATCAACGGCCAGAAGCACATTTTTACTATAGACACCGGAGCATCGCATTCTATTGTCAGGCCCGATTTAGTCAAGAAAACAATTGAACCGTTATGTGGAGTAAGTCTCCGCACAGCTACGGGGGAGCCGGCCACTGTCTATGGTAAAGTAAATGTGAAATTAACCATTGCCAACGTTAGCGTCAATCATGTTTTTATTGTTGCCGACATTGTGGACGAAGTAATCATTTATGATTAGTCACGGCATTAAGTTGTATACGGGGAAAAAAGTTATGATTTGGCGAAATGTAGAAATACCCCTTGACATTGGATATGAAAATAGGACTCAAGTAAGAAAGCTAGTTACCGTCGAGCATCAGAAACTACCACCACAGTCAGAAACTTTAGTATGGACACGTATGGACGGAGATTGTAAGGACAACAGTTTGTGGGTGGTAGAACCAACAGAAATAAAAAGTGATCTTATAACAGCAAAAGCCCTCTTTAAACCCTACAACAAAATAATAGTTCCTGCAAGAGTGCTTAACATGTCCAGCTATGGAAAAGTCGTTAAGCCAAATTCTGAAAAAGGTCAATGCGCTTCAGCAGAGGCAGTAATCAATTGCGAGGAAAACCCAGAACCTGCTAATAAGTCCACCAAAGAACACGAGCTACTAGCGGAATATGTGGGGAAATTGGTAGAAGGTTTATCTTCGCCTGACAGATATAAGGCTAAACAACTTCTGCAGAAACACACCTTCATCTTCGCCTTAAAAGGTCAAAGCCAAGGTAGAACGGCAATTGTAAACCATCAAATAAATACTTGCGAAGCGAGGCCAATAAAGCAGGCGCCCAGAAGTATTCCTTTAGCAAAACGAAGCGAGGTGAAGGAGCTGGTTAATGAAATGGAGCGGAATGGAGTAATCGAACCATCTCGACTGTTGCTTTAGTTAAGAAGAAAGATGGCAGCACAAGATTTTGCATCGATTATAGAAAGCTGAACGACGTCACAAAGAAAGACAGCTACCCGCTACCAAGAATTGACGATACGCTGGACACATTAGCTGGAACAAAATGGTTCTCCACATTGGACTTGCAAAGTGGTTGCTGTCGGGTAGAGATTTCAGAGAAAGACAAGGAGAAAACTGCATTTAGCGCGAGTGATGGGTTATGGCAGTTCAATGTGATGCCATTTGGACTCTGGAATGCTCCAGCCACATTCGAGCGTTTAATGGAACATGTGTTGAAAGGACTTCACTGGAAGACATGCCTGGTGTACCTCGATGACATAATTGTCATGGGAAAGTCTTTCGATGAACACCTGAAGAACCTTGAAGAAGTCCTTAAACGAATATCTGCGGCTGGACTAAAACTTAGTGTAAAGAAATGTGCATTGTTCCAAAAAGAAGTTAAGTATCGCGTAACAGCAGACGGAATATCAGCAGATGAAGATAAAATATGAGCCGTAAAGGACTGGCCTCGTCCGAAAAATCTTCACGAAGTACGCAGTTTTCTAGGCCTTTGTACGTACTACCGACGATTTGTACCGAATTTTGCCAGTGTTGCCGCAAGCTTACATGAGCTAACCCAGAAGTCGCTACCGTTCTGTGGAGTGATTCTCAAGAACAGGCATTCCAGCAGTTAAAGGAATTGTTGTGGGGCGAAGTTTGTGCTAGATAGCGACGCGAGTGGATACGGAATAGGAGGTGTTCTTTCGCAGGTGATCAATGGGACTGAGAGAGCCTGAGAGAAATTACTGCGTAACGCGACGCGAACTCCTGGCAGTATTAGAGTGTGTGAAGCATTTCCACAAGTATCTGTATGGTCAGCACTTCCAACTGAGAACCGATCATTCTGCCCTCAGGTGGTTGCTGCAATTTAAACAACCTGAAGGGCAACTGGCTCGTAGGATTGAGCGGCTTCAGAGCTATGAGTTTAGCATCGAGCACCGGAAGGGTTTGAAGCACGGCAATGCGGACGCTCTCTCACGACGACCTTGCAACGTGGGATGCAAGCATTTCGCAAAAGCCGAGGAAAAGGAATGTGCCATCGACGTTCGACTAATGCATATAGAGTCCAGTGAAGATTGGTGTGTAGCGCAGAGAAATGACCCCATACTGGCGAAAATAATATCGGCAAAAGAAGAAGATAGAACCCCAGGCCGCAATGAAATATCAGCCGAAAGTCCACTGATGAAATCATATTGGGTCCTGTGGAATAGTCTACAGTTGTTAAATAGCTGCTTATACCGCATATGGGAAAGTGCTGACGGTAAAACGGTGACGAATCTAATTGTGGTACCATCCTCAAAAATAAACGAAGTAATGAAAGAATTCCATGACGGTTCCAGTGGTGGTCATCTTGGGGTGACAAAAACCCTAGAAAAGTTAAAACAACGTTTTTTTAGATGGGTTGTCAGCAAGCAGTAGCCGATTGGGTAGCCAATTGTCCGCAATGCATAGCAGCGAAGGGCCCTGTAAGAATAAGTTGTGGATAACTTAAGTAGTACAACTCAGGTGCGCCATTCGAGCGGATTGCAATGGATGTAGCAGGTCCTTTCCCTGTCAGTGATGCCGGAAACCGTTACGTTCTAGTGGTTATGGATTATTTCAGCAAATGGCCAGAGGTATATGCCATACCCAACCAGGAAGCTAAAACGGTTATAAGCGTATTTCTGAACAACTGGGTGTGCCGCTATGGTGTTCCACTGGAGTTGCACTCGAATCAGGGTAGAAATTTTGAATCTGCCGTATTCAAGGAAATGTGCGATTTATACGGAATAAGAAAAACCAGAACAACGCCATTGCATCCACAATCTGATGGCATGGTCGAAAGATTCAATCCGCTCTGGAGGAATATTTAAGGAAAGTGGTCAGTGCACACCAGAAGGACTGGGATGAACACATACCGAAATTATTATTGGCATACAGATCATCTGTTCACGACTCAACCTCTCGAACACCTGCAAAAATTGTCTTCGGGACAGAACTCAAGTTGCCTGGTGATTTAGAATTCGGTATTAAACCCTCATCAACAAATAATGAAAACACTTCCCAAGAGTAAGATGACCTTAACGAACTTCATGAATTTGTACGCAGATGAATAAAAATGACCAGCGACAAAATGAAAGCCAGATACGATCGAGCAGTGAATTCTAAAGGACTTAACGAAGGCCAGCTTGTACTGCTGTATAACTCACAACGTAAGAAGGGACTGTCTCCCAAACTACAAACCCATTGGGATGGACCATACAAGGTGATTAAAAAATTAAACGACGTGGTGTACAGAATACAGAAAGATAAGAGCCCGAGATCTAAAATGAAGGTCGTACATCTAGAACGACTAGCTGCCTATGGGAGAAGTGAATTATGCCTATTCTGGACGAACAGGCTTAAGCAGGGGGCAGTGTTACGAAACTGTACTTGAATTTAAATAGAACTATTTTAACGGCTGGTTTAAAGTTGTATAATGCCTCTCAACAGCAGTGCTTCTCAAACTTTAACAAATGTGTGGGTATTATTAACATTGCTATAGAACATACGACATTGAATAAAAGCTTTGAGTTGTGCATTTTTTTAAGAATTAGAAAACATATAAAAGACTTTTTTCTAAAATATGGGAATAAAAAATGGGGTCTGCCACGCCTGGCAGCATCTCGTGTTGTGCCAGTCTCTTCGAGGCGAGCGGCTAAACGACGCAGTGTTTCACCAGTAGGCGTTAAACGGCCAGGAAATCTGCGACGAAATTCACGTTGTGCTAAAGTCACCGACCGATTATTGGTCAATTAAATAGTCAGCAATATTCCGCGTTCTGGAGCAGTGTAGCGTAACATTGTTTATTAACGTGTATTTCGCATGTGTTTACTTCACAAATGTCAAAACAGAACTGACATTAGGGGCCAATCGCAAAATGTATAGCATTTTCTGAAAGGAGGATTACTTCTGCGCCACCTTGTATATATTGGTTGTCATTTATGGGCTTGTTTTGCCAAAACACCATAGCATTCAACAAAAACGACATGTGTTCGCTGAATAGACCCTGGAGCAGTTAGAAATTGACCATAATTTTCATCAGAAAATTATCTTCAGCGATGAGGCACATTTCTGGATGAATGAGTATGTCAACAAACTAAATAATATCCAAGAGTGTCCAATGCATCCCGAAAAAGTCAATGTTTGGTGTGCATTTTGAGCTGACGGCGTCATCGGTGGCCAGGCCATCAGCGTTAACGGCGTGAGCTATAGGTCGATGATTATCAACTTCTTTTGCCCTGGATTGGATTATCTGGACACTAACGATATGTGGTGTCAACAAGACGGCACTACATGCCACACAGATGATGCCACATTAGTCATATCATGTAGGTGATGTGAACTGGCCATCAACATTTTTATACCCTCCACCACCACAAGTGGTGAAAGAGGTATATATAAGTTTGTCATTCCGTGTGTAACATTGAGAAATATTCATCTGAGACCCAACAAAGTATATATGTACATATATTATTGATCCTTATGAAATTCTAAGTCGATTGAGCAATGTCTGTCTGTCTGTCTGTCTGTCTGTCTGTCTGTCTGTCTGTCTGTCTGTCTGTCTGTCTGTCTGTCTGTCTGTCTGTCTGTCTGTCTGTCTGTCTGTCCGTCTGTCTGTCTGTCTGTCTGTCTGTCTGTGTAAAACACTCTCACGTCCAAAATACATAAGCAAAATTAATGAAATGTATACCAAAATGTTCACAAATTTTTTAAGCAGTTTGGTATTGAAAATCAGAAAAATTGAATTGGTAGAACCAGGGCTATGGATCAAAATGTAAGACAACCTCCAAAAATGTTGATCATTTTCACATGATTTTTGTGACTTTGGGAAATTCATTGCAGGGAATACCATGAAATTTAGCACTTATTTTTAACATGATAAGAGGAAAAATTCTGTTAAAAATGGAAAGCATCGGTCCGTAATTTCTTGTAGACCCATACAAATTTCTTCCCGAAATATGGTGCTATGGTATATAAATTCCCATAGAATTGCAGTATACATACAAAATTCAGCACAACTAAGTTTCGTGCAAACAGAAATCGCGAGACCAATTCTTTTTTTGGATCGGGCACTATTTGACCATAGCCCCATATAAAGTTTACTTCCAAAAATCATTTAAATACACTTAATTATCTTATATATATCGGTATCTGGTTGAAATTCAACTTACATGATCCCCATGCACATAAAAATCGCTATAGGGAATTTCATGAAGATCGTCCCATAATTGGTTATAGCTTCCATATATGGACCACTTCCAAAAAACACATTAATTTCGAAAGAAAAATATCGTTATCGAATTAAAATTTTACACAGATCGATAGTATTAATTCACAAATGATACTACTAGATTCTGTGAATATCGGTTCATATTTGACCATACCTCCCATAATTACTTAAATACTAATAAATCTCTTATAAAAGCTTCTATCTGGTTAAAATTTCAAATAAATATTTCCCATATATACGAAAATTGATGTGTTGAATTTTATAAAGATCGGCCGACAATTGGTCATAGCTCCCATATAAGGACCACTTCCGAGAAACACATTAACCTCTGTAAATATTTTAAATGTATTTTTATCGAACTAAAGTTGTATACAGATAATTTTTTTGTATCCAAAAATTATACTACTGGGTTTTGTGAATATCGGTCCATATTTGACCATAGCACCCATATTAGCTCCATTTCCGATAATCACAATAATACCCATAAAACTCTTGTACATAATGTTATGGAGAAAAATATCAAGCAAAATAGACCTCAAATACATAGAAATCTCGTTAAAATATTTAATTGTACCTCCCAAATAAGTCGCACATCCGAAAAATACATTAACGCATATATACACTCATTATCGGTAAAAAATGTAACAGATATAAGTTTCAAGTAGATTTGGTGACTATGGGTTCATAATTATATATATATAAGGCTCACATCCGGAAAATTCATTAGAACAGAACAAAACTATACTTTTGAAGTTTGACTAAATATATTTGTTTAACCTTTTTTATACTCTTTTACTTCACTTGTGGTGAATAAGTTGAGCCAATCGGTAATGTTAACCAATTATTAAGGATATAAATTGTTAAATAGTACATTTTATTCCTGTTGGAAATGGTAGGAATATGTATTATAAATTGCAGAATTAGATAACATTTTTATTTTTTTTATATAATTAGATACAATATTTAAAATACTACTATACCACTATATTTTAAATAAACTTATATTTTGTTTAAAAAAAGTGGTTTTATTGAAGAAAGTACATAATTTGTATATAGTCCAAAATGTGTACTATATCAGGATTCATCTATAATCCATAAATTGGCTTGAAAATAATTTTGGTTATAGTCCTAATTCGCTTATAGTCCACAAAAATTGTGCAACTGTATTAGTGGATTATAAGCGAAAACTACTGTATTACATTAACATTCTACCAATCTTCATATTCGGAGCTAAGTCCCAATAACAAACACTGAATATGGATATTAGAGTGTTTATACCACACGTTGTTAAATATTATCTTAAGTTACAACGTACATTTAAATAGACTAGGCCTTATATTCTGGTCCATTTCCAATATCTTCAAATATATGAAGGAATTTACAGAATTAAAAAAGCCTAATAATGCCGGAATACAAATTCGTTTACAGTAATTTTTATTTTTTTAGGAAAGCTTAACAAAACTTAAAAATATTATTTTACTGTATTAATTCTCTCTAATAATAATAATAATAATAATTGTATGTTATTTATAATACATATGAACCTATTAATTTGTTAAATCCATTCAATAATATGAAACAACCTGTAGCAATTGATAAATAAAACATTTGAAAAATATATTTCTTACAATACAAACCCATCTATCTCTACGTTTTATTTATACAAAATGAATATTTTTGTAGAAAAAACCCTCTATCTTTAATAAAATTGCCAGAAATGCAAACACTTAAAACATATTATACATACGAGTATGTAGAATTTAGTATACTTATTGTTGAAAAAATAATTAAATATTTCTTAGCTAAATAAACAGTTTTTTTTTTGCTCTCTTGAAATTTCATGTTTTCTAAGATAGAGATTTTTTAATTTACTGGATTTTAAGTTAAAAGCAAGTGTAATTCAAGCTTTGAATTATAGTCAAGCAATTAAAATATATTTAGTTGTAATACACTTTTTTTTTTTGGAAAATTTTTTTTTTTTTTTCAAATATTCTTCAAGTTTAAAAAATAATTGTATTTGCACTCAAGTCAAATTCCAACAAAATGTTCAAGTGCCTGAATTTTTGGCTCTTAGGTGCTTATTGGGAATGTATTGTTTTTATATTTAAAAAGTATATTGAAAATTATGTAAAATAATGTTTCATATCATAACATAATAAAATTATTACTAGTATTTTATTTTCATTCCACTTATAGTTTTATAATTATTTTCTTTTTTTGGATCTACAGAAGGGACTCTGCCAAGCTCTCACATGCATGTATGTTTTTGTGTTGTGCTTTATTATTTGGTCATCTGGGAGAGAAAATAGAATAAAATTTTAAAGGGCAGACAACACAAAAAGTGTTTCATGGAAGGTGGAAATCATGCAGCAAATATAAACAAGTAAGAATGTATAGTCGGTCAAGCCCGACCATATGATACCCTAAATTCCAAAATTTCAATAATTTATTTTCGTGAATTATTTTCTGAAGTGGGCCTTATATGGAAGTTATGACTAATTAAGGGCCCATCGCCATTAGTGGGCCTTATATGGGAGCTATAAATCATTTATGACCGATAAAGTGAAATAACAGACCGATTTCAGTTTCAATAGGCTGCAACCTGTACTTTGCGCAAAATGTTTACATGGACAGCCAGTCGTTTAATCGAGTCAGAAAGTGGTTCTGAGTCGATCGATGTACTTTTGAGGACTAATATTTTTTGACGTTACAAGCATCAGCACAAACGCATAATACCCTCACGACTATGGTGGTGTGGTAAAAGAATAATAAAACTATTGTAATATAAATATGACGATGTAGATGAAAATGATGATGATTTTTGTATTCAAGAGATGTGGGTGTTAAAAATCACAGCTGCATAAAGAAATGAAATTTATGTAAGAAGCATATTTTTGTGCTATGATGCCTTTTACACGTGTAAATCTACATTAAAAATGTAAATTTGTCTGTTTCTCTTTTTATTTGTGTAAAATGGAAAATTCCTGCTCAATCGACGAGGGAAACTAGAAAGTTCTAAAAAACACACAAATCTGAGGAAGAAAGAAACGAGGAACAACAAAGAACATGCAGGCCCCATGTGATATAGAATGATATTCTGACACATATGTATGCTTATATGTATGTATGTATGTTAACACATACTACTAAAGCACAAACGTCTTAAAATATAAGCATTCGTTCAAAGTATGTAACATATATTGATAGTTATACATTAGGGGGCCCCTATATTTGAGTTTTTTTGATTTTCGGTATTCACAAAATTCTCTGTCATCTAAAAACCAAATGCTCAACATTTTTGCATAATTGAATAACGTTCTAAGGTTTGAGATTTTATTTGATGTTTCGAGTTTAGGATCAAAGTAGAAATATTATCAAAAACTATATCTGTGGACTTTTGACAAAACAACTTAAGTGTCATTTTAAAAATGTTCAGGAGTGCTCAAAATCTCTAGAATTGCTCGATAATTATTTTATAATTTGACTTTAAAGAATTTCGAGAACTTTTTATAATTCTTTGAGACAAATAATAAAGTTCTTCAAGGACAAATAATAAAATAATTATCCATAAATTCAACAGCTTTAAAATTACACTTAAATTGTTTTGTCCAAAGTTCACAGATATATAACTTGATAACAAAACAAGTAAGAGTACTATATTTAGCCGTGCCGAATCTTATATACCCTCCACCAAAATATGATGAGAATTGTAGAAGTAACATTGCCATAAACACTTTAATATTCATATTTAATATTATGAGGATTGAAACAATGTTATTGAAATACTATTAAATAAATATATGAAATAATATAACAATTGTAAGAAAGACTAGTTTAAACAGAAGATACTTTAACTGCAGATTCTTACCATTTTGAATAGAGTTTGTCATTTATTCATATTATAACGTATGACATTTAACAATTTATATATGTACCTAATAATTGGTTATCATTATCCGATTGGATCTACATTATCCTTATTCACCACAAGTGAAGAAAAATAATATAAACAAGTTAGAGTGCTATATTCGGCTATGCCGAATCCTAAATACACTCCACCTAAATTAGATGAAAATTTTAGAAATTGCATTGGTATAAACACTCTAATATCCATATTCAGTGTTTGTTATTGGGACTTAGCTCCGAATATGAAGATTGGTAGAATGTTAATGTAATACAGTAGTTTTCGTTTATAGCGAATTAGGACTATAACCGAAATTCTTTTCAAGCCAATTTATGGATTATAGATGAATCCTAATATCATACACATTTTGGACTATATACAAATGATGTACTTTCTTCAATAAAACCACTTTTTTTTAACAAAATAAAAGTTTATTTAAAATATAGTAGTATAGTAGTATTTTATATATTGTTAGAAAAACTAGTTTACGCAGAAGATATTTTATTTAAAATGTATAAAAATGTTATCTAATTCAGCAATTTATAATTGAAATAACTACATATTCCTACCATTTCCAACAGAGTCTATAATTTTATAATAGGAATAAAATGTACTATTTAACAATTTATATACTTAATAATTGGTTAACATTACCGATTGGCTCAACATTTTCCTTATTCACCACAAGTGAAGTAAAAGTGTATAAAAAAGAGTAAACAAATATATTTAGTCAAACTTCAAAAGTATATTTTTGTTCTATTCTAATGAATTTTCCGGATGTGAGCCTCATATATATAATTATGAACCCATAGTCACCAAATCTACTTGAAACTTATATCTGTTACATTTTTTACCGATATGAGTGCATATATGCGTTGATGTATTTTTCGGATGTGCGACTTATTTGGAAGATATAATTAAATATTTCAACGTGATTTCTATGTATTTAAGGCCTATTTTGCTTGATATTTTTCTCCATAACATTATTTACAAGAGTTTTATGGGTATTATTGTGATTATCGGAAATGGAGCTAATATGGGTGATATGGTCAAATATGAACCGATATTCGCAAAACCCAGTAGTTTAATGTTTGGATACAATATATTGATCTGAATACAATTTTAGTTCGATATCGATATATTTAAAATATTTATATAGGTTAATGTGTTTTTCGGAAGTGGTCCTTATATGGGAGCTGTGACCAATTGTCGGCCGATCTTTATAAAATTCAACACATCGATTTTCGTATATATGGGAAATATTTATTTGAAGTTTCAACCAGATAGAATCTTTTATAAGAGATTTATTAGTATTTAAGTAATTTTCGGAAATGGACTTTATATGGGAGCTAAGGTCAATTAAGAACCGATATATGTATATATGGGAAATATTTATTTGAAATTTTAACCAGATAGAAGCTTTATAAGAGATTTGTTAGTATTTAAGTAATTTTCGGAAATGGACCTTATATGGGAGCTATGGTCATATATGAACCGATATTCACAGAATATAGTAGTATCATTTGTGAATTAATACTACCGATCTCTGTAAAATTTTAATTCGATAACGATATTTTTCAGGTATTTATGAAAATTAATGTGTTTTTTGGAAGTGGTTCTTATATCGGAGCTATAACCAATTATGGGCCGAGTTTCATGAAATTCCCTACAGCGATGTTTATGTGCATGGGGATCATGCAAGTTGAATTTCTACCTGATACCGATATATATAAGATAATTAAGTGTATTTAAGTGATTTTCGGAAGGAAACTTATGGTCAAATAGTGCCCGATCCAAAAAAAAAAATCATCTCGCGATTTCTGTTTGCACGAAACTTAGTTGTGCTGAATTTTGTATGGATACTGCAATTCTATGGGCATTTATATACCATAGCACCATATTTCGGGAAGAAATTTGTATAGGGGCTACGAGAAATTATGGACCGATTATTTCCATTTTCAACAGAATTTGTCCTTTTATCATATAAATAATGATAATAATGATGCAATAAATTTACCCAAAGTCACAAAAATCATGTGAAAATTATCAAAATTTTTGGAGGTTGTCTTACATTTTGATCCATGACCCTGGTTCTACCAATTCGATTTTGCTGATTTTCAATGCCAAACTGCTTAGAAAAATTATAAACATTTTGGTATATATTTCAATAATTTTGCTTATGTATTTTGGACGTGAGAGTGTTTTACACAGACAGACAGACGGACAGACAGACGGACATTGCTCAATCGACTTAGAATTTCATAAGGATCAATAATATATATACTTTGTTGGGTCTCAGATGAATATTTCTCAATGTTACACACGGAATGACAAACTTATATATACCCTCTTTAACCACTTGTGGTGGTGGAGGGTATAAAAAAGGTATACAAATATATTTAGACAAAATTCAAAATTTTGCATTTGGAAATGAGTTATATCACAAAATTTTAATATATATTCGCGATTAATGAATTTTCCGGATATGTGTCTTCTTATACATCATAATGAACCCATAGTCAAAAATTCCAGCAGTATGATTTCTGTCTACTTGTAACAAATTTCTGTTGAATTTTTGATCGATATCAGGGTTTATATGCGTTAATGTATTTTTGGGTTGTGGAACTAATATGGAAGCTATGACCTATTAAGAGTCAATCGTCATAAAATATTTTAACGTGATTTCTATGTATTTTAATTGAATTTCATCTTTACAAGAGTTTTATGGGTATTATAGTTATTATCGCAAGTGGAACTTATATAGGAACCTGTTGCCAATTATGGACCAATATTCACAAAATTCAAATTTCGATTCTTTTAAACTAAATTGCAAAATTTTTACAAAAACTGAAAAAATTGCATTTTTTCTCCTTGTAAATGCACCTCAAAACATCAGCGTCGTTGCGGCACCAGTTAACGTTATCCTATCATCTTAATATTTTATATAACGTATTTCTACAATACATAGAATAATTCTAGTGGGGTGAGGGACGGCCTGTACCTATAAAATTTGTTTTGTCCAGACAATCTTGGAGCACTCTAATGACCATATATGTTTAATTTTATATCATGTTCATTGGTGAAGAAAATACAAATTGTACCATTCGAATAAAGTCTCCCCCTAGAATTCTCACTCACTTAGGACAATGTATGATTAATCATGTTTCTAAGTCCATTGTTATAGAAAATTCAAAGAAGAACCAGTAGAATAAAGAAAAAGTACCATGAACTATCCCCTTGAATTTTCACTCACCTAGGACCATATACGCTTAATTTCATATTTCTATGTCCACTATCTCGGGTCCATATAAGCTTTACTTCATGTTTCTACGTGCATTAATGAATAAACTACAAAAATTACGATTCGAATAAAGAAAAAGTACCATAAAGTCTCCCCCTAGAATTCTCACTCACTTAGGACCATATATGCTCAATATAGAGCATACAATTTGCACTGTGGCTGAAAAAGTTAGAGTTAAGAATAAATAATAAAAATTGTAAGATCAGTTTTAGTCCTTGTGAACATCCAAAAGCGAAAATTCTAAAATGAGCGCCACCCTAGTACATATAAAAACATAAACTTGTTAAGTAATTGTAAAGTTTATTTCATGTAAATGTGTGTGTGTAGTTTTCCATGTTTTTTTTTTTCTTTCCTATCTGAGAGTGTGTATGTGTTGGTGTATTATTTTGTAGTTGTATTATTTCATACATTTAACAACAACCTTTAAGTAAATAGTTGGCATGTAAACGTAACTACGTGAAAACTTTGTGTAAACTACAATCAAACATTTTGTAAATTTAACAAAAAAGTTTCTCCTTTATTTTTGTATAATTTTATTTTTCAGAATACAAACAAAAGTCTTGCCATAAACCTAATTCACAAACGAAAACTATTCCAGGTAAGAAAATATAACTGCCTCTTCATCTGTTTATTTGTACGTTCGTCTGTCTGTCTGTCTTTGTTCGAATAAATGACAAAGTTTCCAAAGGCAAATATAAGCAATCACATACTTAGGAGCATAAGTTGCCAAATCTATTAGTGTCGTTCACATTTTGAGTGCAAGAATTTTTTATTGTTATGTAGATTTTTAAATAATAAAGGTTTTAATAAAAACAAAATATCTTATGAAAATTTACATACTTACAAGAAAGTTGTGCAGATTTGCCTTACTTTATATGTAGAGTTCTTGTTAACACTTCCTGTCCAGTACATATGTATGTTTACGCTCGATAATGTGTTCGTAAGTAAAGACACTTCACTGTAATATTTGAACCATAATTTATATTGCTATAAACACCCATAATATATAGCATATACTGCATGGGTTCATTGACCACTAGTTCAATATATGACATGACAAAATCAATGTGCTTTTGAAAGTGATAAAAAAATTTAAGTATAATGATAATCCTTATCATAAACCTCCCTAATACTGATACAAAACTGCACATCCCAGCAGTTATAGGAGACAGTTCCGAACTAATGATTTTTCCCATCATTTATGGAGGGAACTAGTTACTTCAATAGCTACGTGACTAGTTATTTTAACACGTGCATGTCCTAAGTAGGGGTCAATTGACCGTTTTTGACTACAATGAGACTGTCTAATAGCTGGTCTAAAGTAGTCAACGCATTGGATTAACGTACTGGTTAAATAGCGTCAGTTACTTTGCTAGCTACCTAACTGGTAAGTTGATCAGCTAAATAACTTGTTATTTTAACATGTACGGGTGGGTGCTAATTGACCTCAAACAGCCAACTAAAAATACTTATATTGGCAGTCCAATAAACTCTCCAATGGATTGCTTCTGGTGGGTAAAATAACTACTTCCTAAAGTGCAGTACAAAATAAACGTTTAAAGTGACTTCACTATATGTTACTAAGAGACACTAAAGTGACTTTTGACTTGATGCTATGTTACATGGGATATCAGTATATTAAAGCAAAAATAAAAATAAACTGTATGAGAATTATATCCACACAATTTGTATAAAACCACTTTGAACGAATAACTCACAAAACGTTTAAAGTGACTATACTGCAGATTACTTAGAGACACTTAAGTGACAATTTTCTTCACGCTAGATTACCTGGGATGTATAAAGTAACCAATTGTCTTCTCTCTGCACTACAAAGAGAACATACGTGTCAAATTACCAAAATATATATAAATTGGAGTCAGCCAAGTGATAAGACATTTGTGACAATTACTGTCTATAAGGGATACATTGACTACTTGCTTAACTGCTGGGATGTGTCTTATTGTAGGTTCTACCTTTTACACATACACAGTGACAGCTGCAAATACATACATGCAACACAAGAAATACAGCAAAAATCTGTGTTCTCCTTTAGTGTCATTGTTGTATTTTTCCTGTCATCATCAACTAAAGAACATTTGAGGAAATTTAACGTACAATTTAAATACTCAACACTTTATTGCAACTTCAATTGGAGTATCTGAAGTTTAAAAACAAGAAATGTGCTGCATTTGCATTTACTTTTCTTTATCATGAAATTAAATTGAAGTTTTAAAAAGAATAATTACAAACTTAAGGGTCTTTAATAAAATGCTGCGGAAAGTTTTTTTTAATTGAAGCAAATGAACAATATCTATAAAGGATAATAAATATTTGGACGTGGCATTTACATAAATGTTATTTTTTATATTAAATCATAAACTAAATGGGATAGTTCTATAAAAGACCCACGATTGCTGTTAAAACAGACCCAGATTAGTGTCTTAAATTTTCTCCATAAAATACCCACGATTGCTCTTTAAACAAATCACGATTAGTGTCTTAAATTTTCTCTATAAAATACCCACGATTGTTCTAAAACAGACCACGATTAATGTCTTAAATTTTCTGTATAAAAGACCCACGATTGCTGTTAAAACAGAAAATTACTTTTTTAGTAAAAAATTACTTTTTTAGTAAAAAATTACTTTTTTAGTAAAAAATTACTTTTTTAGTAAAAAATTACTTTTTTAGTAAAAAATTACTTTTTTAGTAAAAAATTTTTTTTTAGTAACAAAATAAATTTTTATTAAAAAAAAAAATTTTGTGAAAATTTATTTTTTTTTATATGAAAATTCTATGCCATGGAATCTATGAACCTAACAATTGCAAATTTATGAACCCGCATAACGTCATCCAATTAGTTAAATGTTAGGTCAATACAAGTTTACTTAAGCTCACTTTAAATATTCGCACATGCAACTGTCAAAAACAACCAAAGAGAAACAGATACAATACAGGGTACATGAAAAAATGAGAAGTGCATAGTAAGCAGTCTTTGATTTGAACAAAATAGTAGAGAATTTTTCACAAGGTGTGTGAATTGCATGCATTATTTTAAAGTATAATAAAGAATTATACATAATGTTTTATATATCAATGGAAAGGTAATGAAATGTAGTTTTTATAACTTGTAATATTTTGGCAACTTCTTAATAATTTTTAGATGCTAATGAATAAAATGTAAAATAAATATTTCTGAGAGAAATAACTATTCTAGAGTTGGGTTGTTCATGAACGAACAAGTACAATTGAACAATGTGAATGGGTTTAGTCTTATTGTTCTTTTATTATTTTTGTTCGTGTGTCATTTCAGTATTGCATTATTAAAAATATATTCATCATTATTAAAAAAAATTGTTTCCAAAAGCAGTTGTCATCTATCAGTAAATACATTCACTGAGAAATTATTCAATAACTTAGTTCAGCCAAACATCGCAGACTAAAAATTAAGAACTGAACAAAAAGAACAAACTTATTCATTTATTTGTTCTGAACAATCAGTTAAAACGATTATGCCCAACTCTAGTATTTGATGTTTCTTTTCGTTAAAATTCTACTTAATATGGATATTTAAAAGAGTTTTATGACTGTTATAGTTATTCTCGTTAGTGGATAGTATATGGGTGCTATGGGCAATTATGGAGTGATCGTTACAAAATCCAGTAGTATGATATTTGCATACATACAACAATTTTTGCATACATACAACTAAAGTTTTGTTATTAGTGTATATAGTTAAGTGTTTCGAAAGTGGCCCTTATATGGGAGCTATGACCAAGTGTGGGTCACTCTTCATAAACTTAGTTACGGTGTTTACTATTTGCGTCGAATTTTTGTGACCATGAAGGTTTTTGATGTCAAATTTCAAACTGTTTACGATATTTATAAGATATTTATGCGTATTTGGGTGATTTTCGGAAGTGGATGGGGGCTATGATCAATATGTGGCGTACCCTGCCGTTAACCAGCGAAGCCCCGATGATCAATTATGGGCATTATAACCCTTGTGCAGAACAAATTATCACCACGAAACTGTCCTCTTGGAGGCAAACTGACAGCCCCAGATCCAGGATTGGATCAGCTACTCATCTTAAACGAACGATTACTGATGTCGAAATGAATTTAAATCGATCAACCTGATGACGACATTAAGTTGTATGCAACTGACACTATTTGTATCTGGAACGTGAGATCGATTTTGGAACCCAAAAAATCCTCTAAATGGCAGCAGAGGGAAGAATGGCGAAAAATGTTGAGCTATTCGCGTAAATTTGCATGTAATGACCCTACAAAAGTGTATACAAGGTTACTAGGCTGGCTTCTGATAAGATAACCAGATTGACCACATTGCTATAAGCAAACACCAGCATAGCCGTCTGGAGCAGACTGTAATTGTGCTCACCACTTATTAATCGGAACCATTAAACTGAAGGTTGCAGCAATAATAAAGAAAAGCACATCACAGAGAAGATTTAACACGAGGAAACTGCATAGTCCAACACACTGTACGATTTGCATTAATGCCCTCAAATCGAAACTACACGCAGAAAAAAAATATAGTTGTGCATGTTTACTGTAACCATTTCAACATTTTTATAAGTTTTTTAACAATATTATAGTCACAGTAACTATTTATATGATTTTGGTAACAATAATATGGTTAATTTACGATTCACATGATTGTATCAACCATATATATGGTTACAGTAAACAAGTATATGTTTTTGACAACCGAGCGCTTTCCAAAAATTTAAAAATCTTTGAAATCGGATGGGAAACAAAAAAATGGCACGTGTTTAAAAATTTTACCCTACTTTGAGCCCCCATAGCGCCGCGCCTTGAACATTTGTAGGGTCAATTTTAATAACTTGAACTCAAATACTCCTTGGTTATGCCCACGTCAAATGTTATCCCAATCGGGCCATCCGTTTAGAAATGCCAGATTTATTTCCAAAAAAATTTTGATTCAGCCCCACTGTGTGCTGCTATGAAACTATCCCTAGATTAAAAATTACTTTCCATATCGCTATAAATTAAAAAGATTTAAATAAGAGTTGACATTTATGCTCATGTCTTTTTGGCTTATAAGTGTATGCAAATTATTAAACCAAAAATAGTGTAGATATTACTTTGAAAATGACCTAATTCCAAATATACAACATACATTTATAATTGGTCAATTCACAAGGTCTCTTCTCATGTCATATTGTCATAATGTCCTAATATTTCACAATGGTTTTTATTGCATTTCAAGCAAAAAATGTCCTAAAATAATACTACTTTCTATGCTATGTTTATTGTGTTATCGTAACCAACCAGCAGAGACCAACGCCGAATGCCTAAGAGTCGGTTAAGCCGAGCCGCCGAGTCGTGATATATTAGGACATTATGACAATAAGACTGATAAGAGACCTTGTGAATTGACCAAATATATATTTTGTTTTTGAGTGTATCGTATATTTCGAACATACATTTTCTGAAATTGGAGTTTTAATTAAGTTTCTTATGTGTATGTCAGTATTTTTCTGCATCCCAATGGGAGTGTTAGAATTCATTGGTAATTGACTGAACTGATTGCTTGCAACTATTACCATTACAATGAAGCATACTAATTTAGTTTAAATCCCAATTTGCATAATAATTTCTCGAATTTGCTCACTCTTCCAGGGAGTACAAAATGTTGTCTTGTATATACTTTAGTTGCAACAAATTCACACATCAAATGAAAGTGTACTATCATTCTTCGCATTCATACAAATGTTGTTGTTAATAAAATTAAAGTGACACAAAATGAATATGTTCATATGTGTATAATTTTTACAAGCATTTACCATCAAATGTACTTTCAAATAAATTGTATTGTTTTACAAACTAATTACGTTGGTAATATAATTATTTAAGAATTTTGTATTCATCTGCATTTGCACATATCAGAATGCTTAGACATAAATGTGAAATTAAGTCATTTAAATTATGTATTCAAAATATAAAGTCACAAATTGAAAAAAAAAAATCCTATAAATTAGATGACTAAAATGAATCTTTGTGTGTATTTCTTTTCATGTATACTGGAGTTTATAATTGATAGTCATATTGACTAATTATGTCCCTTCGTCTTATGTTAATCCTTGATCATTTTAGCAGCAAACTTATGTAACACTAGTTAACAAGGTTTTTGCTCATGATGTGAAACATATATGGGTTTGTTATTTTAGGCCATCTAACTTCGGGCAAAATATTGGAAACAAGTAAGAGTACTATGATGAGAATTATAGAAGCTACATTGCACAGTGGTTTCCCCCATAGGCCAAACATAAAAAATATTATTGTTTTTTTCTAAGCCTTATTGCACTAAATTTACACTAAGTTTTATGAATCTGATAAATTTTGTTGATTTTTTTTTGTCTGATTTAATATCTGTGTCCGTTGAAAGTGAAGGTATTGTTACGAATGTGCAATGACGATTTAAATTTAACGGTCTGCAACTACTGCCTGCAAACATTCATCATGTTTATGAACACTTCCATTAGTGGAGACTAGCATTGTTTGTAAGTATGGCAACACTAAATGTTGACATCGAAAAGCTCTAGAAATCGAATGTACTAGTATGTCCCTTAAGAGCATTGTAGAAGATTCCCGATAGATGGCGCGTGTATAAATAGTGTGTGTGCATTTCTGCGAATTGATAAACGTGTATAAAGACATTGAGTGACTATTTAATTCTGTTGTTGTTGTACATTCTAAATAAACAAAGAGTTGTTACAATTTTAAACTACTAAAACTGCTTTTATTTGCAATCAAAAGTATCCGGTTTATTTAAAGGAAATAAACCCCGTTTTTAAAAAGGTAAAAACGTAACAGTATGTTTATATTGCATATATTTTGGTTGCATAGTCATAAAAGAAAACTTAAGTTTATCTTAAAAGTTATCCGCGATATTTTGGCAGAAGTTTCCAAAAACCCTACAAACACTAAATTTTTACTTATTTTCTACCAAATTAAATAATAAAAGCTGCAAAAATATACGCCCATTAAAAATACTTTTTTGTCCTTTTCAAAACACACGTTTTTTAAAAACTACCTTTTCACGTAGACTTTAAGTTACCACAACATCTTATATATCAAATTGTAGATTTTTTACCACTCTTTAAATTAAAAAATATTGTGAGGATGCATATTTTCGCATATGCATCCTCATTTGTTTGTTATTGTTATTGGGACTTAGCTCCGATTATGAAGATTGGTAGAATGTTAATGTAATACAGTAGTTTTCGCTTATAGTCTACAAAAAAGTTGCACAATTTTTGTGGACTATAAGCGAATTAGGACTATAACCGAATTTCTTTTTAAGCCACTTTAGGGATTATAGATAAATCCTGATATAATACACATTTTGGACTATATACAAATTATATACTTTCTTCAATAAAATCACTTTTTTTAAACAATATAAAAGTTTATTTAAAATATAGTAGTATAGTAGTATTTTATATATTGTTAGAAAACTAGTTTACGCAGAAGATATTTTATTTCAAATGTATAAAAATGTTATCTAATTCAGCAATTTATAATTGAAATAACTACACATTCCTACCATTTCCAACAGAATCTATAATTTTGTAATAGGAATAAAATGTACTATTTACAATAATTGATAATTAACATTACCGATTGGCTCAACATTTTCCTTATTCACCACAAGTGAAGTAAAAGATTATAAAAAAGGGTAAACAAAAATATATTTAGTCAAACTTCAAAAGTATATTTTTGTTCTGTTCTAATGAATTTTCTGGATGTGAGCCTTATATATATAATTACTAGCTAATACCCGGTGCGCTTCGCTACCCCCTCGAAGTAAAATGCATATTAAGTAAAGGTTTAAAAAAAATATTTATTTAGTAATTAAAATATACATTGTTTCTTTAATATTATTTCTTATTCTATTTAAAAATAATAAATTAATGAACTATTTATTTCTTACTTCAAATTCCAAAATATTCATATTGATACTTAATATGAGGACTATATCTGTTATAGTTTTCCAGATATGCAGTTTTTTGTCAAAAATATTTCTATTGAAACTAAAATTACTTGTACAAAATTTGGAAACTCTAACTGATATAATTTCCTTGATACGCAGATTTTAGTGTATACTACATATGGGAAGTGACACGCCCACGTTTGCTGGTCCGCCTATTTTTGGTCATAATATTCATATTGAAGCTAAAGTTACTTGTACAAAATTTGGAAACTGTAACATGTATACTTTCCCTGATATGCAGATTTTAGTATTTACTGCATATAAGAGGTGACATGCCCACAATTGCTGGTCCGCTCATTTTCGTCCAAAATATTTCTACTGAAACTTAAATTACTTGTACAAAATTTGTAAACTCTATCTGTTATAGTTTCCTTCATACGCAGATTTTAGTATTTACTACATATGGGAGGTGCCACTCCCACTTTTGCTGGTCCACCTATTTTTGGCCAAAATATTCATATTGAAACTAAAGTAACTTGTACATAATTTGGAAACTCTAACATGTATAGTTTCCCTGATATGGAAATTTTAGTATTTAATTCATATAGGAGGCACCACTCCCTCTTTTGCTGGTCCGCCCAATTTAGTCCAAAATATTTTAAGTGAAACTAAAATTACTTGTAAAAAAATTGGAAACTCTAGCTGTTTCCTTGGTACGCAGATTTTAGTATTTACTACATATGGGAGGTGACCCGCCCACTTTTGCTGGTCCACCCATTTTTTGGCCAAAATATTCATGTTGAAACTAATGTAACTTGTGGAAAATTTGGAAACTCTAGCTTTTATAGTTTCCATGATATGCAAATTTTGGTATTTAATTCATATGGAAGGCACCACGCCCACTTTTGCAGGTCCACCCATTTTTGTCCAAAATATTTATATTAAATCTAAAGTTACTTGTTCTAAATTTGGGTATTTTAGCTGTTATAGTTTCCCAGATATTAGGATATTAGTATTTACTTCATATGGGAGGTACCACGCCCACTTTAGTTGGTCCGCCCATTTTTGTTAAAAACATTTGTATTGAAGTTAAAGTTACTTGTATTTAATTTGGTAATTTTAGCTGTTATAGTTTCTTAGAGTTTCAGATTTTAGTATTTACTACGTATGGGGGGTGCCACACCCACTTTCGGTGGTCCACCCATTTTCGTTCAAAACATTCATATTGATACTAAAGTTACTTGTACAAAATTTGGGAACTCTAGCTCATATAGTTTACTTCACATTCAGATTTTAGTATTTACTTCATATAGAAGATCCCACGCCCACTTTTGCTGTTCCGCCCATTTTTTGTTCATAACATTCATATTGAAACTAAAGTTACTTGTACAAAATTTGGGAACTCTTGGTGTTATAGTTTTCCTGACATTCAGATTTTAGTATTTACTTCATATGGGAGGTACCACGCCCACTTCAGTTGGTCCGCCCACTTTTTGTCCAAAACATTTATATTGAAACTAAAGTTACTTGTACAAAAATTAGGAACTCTAGGTGTTATAGTTTTCCTGACATTCAGATTTTAGTATTTACTTATTATGGGAGGTGCCACGCCCACTATTGCTGGTCTGCCCATTTTTGTCCAAAATATTTATATTGAAACTAAAGTTCCTTGTACAAAATTTGGGAACTCTTGCTGATATACTTTTTGAAATATACGCATTTTGTTTTTGACTTGAAATAGGAGGTAATGTTGTATAAATGGGCGTGGCACATCGCCCACGTAAAATTTCAAAATAAAAAGTAGCCTATAGTTCCTTCCAGAGATATGGGAAGACATTGTGAAGATTTCATGAAAATCGGTTCAGCCGTTTAGCCGTCTATAAAGTCCAAACAAACAAACAAACAAACAAATATACATACAAACACACATTGACTTTTATATATATAGATGAACCCATAGTCACCAAATCTACTAAAAACTTATTTCTGTTACATTTTTTTACCGATATGAGTGTATATATGCGTTAATGTATTTTTTAAATATTTTAACGTGATTTCTATGTATTTGAGGCCTCTCTTGCTTGATAATTTTGTCCATAACATTATTTACAAGAGTTTTATGGGTATTATGATCGGAAAAGGAGCTAATATAGGTGCTATGGTCAAACATGGACCGATATTCACAAAACCCAGTAGTATAATTTTTGGATACAATATATTTTTAGTTCGATATCCATATATTTAAAATATTTATAGAGGTTAATGTGTTTTTCGGAAGTGGTCCTTATATGGGAGCTACGACCAATTATCGGCTGATCTTCATAAAATTCAACACATCGATTTTCGTATATATGGGAAATATTTATTTGAAATTTTAACCAGATAGAAGCTTTTATAAGAGATTTATTAGTATTTAAGTAATTTTCGGAAATGGACCTTACATGGGAGCTATTTTCAAATAAGAGCCGATATTCACACAATCTGTTAGTATCATTTGTGAATTAATACTAACGATCTCTGTAAAATTTTAATTCGATAACGATATTTTTCAGATATTTATGAAAATTAATGTGTTTTTTGGAAGTGGTCCTTATATGGGAGCTATAACCAATTATGGGCCGATCTTCATGAAATTCCCTACAGCGATTTACATGTGCATGAGGACTATGCAAGTTGAATTTCAACCTGATACCGATATATATAAGATATTTAAGTGTATTTAAATTATTTTCGGAAGTAAACTTTATATGAGGGCTATGGTCAAATAGTGCCCGATCCAAAAAAAATTGGTCTCGCGATTTCTGTTTGCACGAAACTTAGTTGTGCTGAATTTTGTATGGATACTGCAATTCTATGGGCATTTATATACCATAGCACCATATTTCGGGAAGAAATTTGTATGGGGGCTACGAGAAATTATGAACCGATTCTCAACAGAATTTGTCCTTTTATCATATAAATAATGTATGCAAAATTTCATGGTATTCTCTGCAATGAATTTACCCAAAGTCACAAAAATCATGTGAAAATTATCAAAATTTTTGGAGGTTGTCTTACATTTTGATCAATAACCCTGGTTCTACCAATTCGATTTTGCTGATTTTCAACACCAAACTGCTTAGAAAAATTATAAACATTCTGGAATATATTTCATTAATTTTGCTTATGTATTTTGGACGTGAGAGTGTTTTACACAGACAGACAGACGGACATTGCTCAATCGACTTAGAATTTCATAAGGATCAATAATATATATAATTTGTTGGGTCTCAGATGAATATTTCTCAATGTTACACACGGAATGATAAACTTATATATACCCTCTTTCACCACTTGTGGTGGTGGAGGGTATAAAAATGAACTGAATAGTTTTGATTAGTAAACAATAATGGACCTTCCATATATCTTTCACAATTGCTTTACATAGATCTGAAATTACATTGTTACGTTTTTATCTTTTAAAAATGGGGGTTTCTTTCTTTTAAATAATCCGAATACTTTTGATTGTAAATAAAAAACAGTTTTAGTAGTTTACAAGTTGTAACAGCTCTTTATTTATTCAAATGTAAAACAACTACAGTTTAAATAGTCACTCAGTGTCTTTATACACGTTTATCAATTCGCAGAAATGCACACACACTTTATAATGTACAAACTTAAATGCACAAGACAGTTGATGTTAACTCTAACAGCGGCTATGATAAACTCAACTCACGACTGCAACCTCTGCCACTATTTATACACACGCCATCTTTCGGGAATCTTCTACAATGCTCTTAACGGACAAACTAGTTTGTTTGAACTCTAGAGCTTTCGATGTCAATGTTAGCAGCTTAAACATTTAGTGTTGCCATACTTATAAACAATGCCAATAACCGCATGCTATCAACATTGTTTATAAGTGGAAGCTTCTACTGATGGACGTGTTTATGAACATGATGAATGCTGCAGGCAGTCGTTACAGACCGTTAAATTCAAATCGCTATTGCAAAATCGTAACAATATCTTTAAATTTCTGTTTGAATTTTTTTAAATTCCATGTTGAATTCATGCCTGCAACGATGTGTGTAATTTTTTGACAATTTTCTACTGAACTACTTGTGAGCCATATTCGCCATATATTAAAAGATCAAAATATTCTCCACCGATTCCGAAGTTATAAAAGGATTATTTGAAAATTTCTGTGGCGATTATATACAAAATTTGCTTTTTCAATTTCATCTTACGTGTGATGTTATTTTAATTTATATATTTATATAAATATATAAATGTCTTTGTAAGTTTGTTTGTTTGTTTGAGCATCACGCCTAAACGGCTGAACCGATTTTATTGAAATTTGGAACGTAGATAGATGCTTACTTGAAAGCGTCAATAGGCTAAAACTTTTTTCTATACTTGGACCAGAAAGGGATAAACAGTTTGTTTGTTTGTTTGTTTGTTTGTTTGTTTGTTTGTTTGTTTGTTTGTTTGTTTGTTTGTTTGTTTGTTTGTTTGTTTGTTTGTTTGTTTGTTTGTTTGTTTGTTTGTTTGTTTGTTTGTTTGTTTGTTTGTTTGTTTGTTTGTTTGTTTGAGCATCACACCTAAACGGCTGAACCGATTTTATTGAAATTTGGAACGTAGATAGATCCTTACTTGGAAGCGTCAATAGGCTATAAATTTGTTCAATACTTGGACCAGAAAGGGATAAACAGGAGGAAACCGGGTCAAGCTAGTATTTAAATATTTTCTTTGTATATATATTGTTGTGTCAAATTGACCCAAATGACCAGAGGAAGGGAAAACTTTGAGGAATGCAGCAGGTTTGAAAATATTTTTCTCTATTATGTTTAAATTTAAAGTTCTCCGCCTCTATAAAAAATCATTAAATAAGAAAAATGTAGCAACGAGTTTTTCAAATTTCTTCGCAAATTTTAATAAACTAATTTATTGGAATATATCTGTTATTTAACTGTTAACGGTTCGCTCATAAACGTGAACAGTAAACTTTAAAGCAACCTTTTTCTATTACTTAAAGTTACCTTGTACTATTACGAACTTAAAGGCAAGTTGTAATAATGACCGTTAAAATCGTAAATTTATGTTTTAAAATAATATTTTATATAAAAAATGTTTCCTTAAAATCCATAATATTTTAAAATTGTCTGCCCATAATTTGATGGTGGGTATAAAAGATTCATTAAAGCCAACTTGTTTAATTTAAATTTATTTTGGCAAAAAATATGAATGTGTAAATACATAAGTACTTAGGTATAAGCATCTTTTTGTATTAATAATAAAATATTTTCAATATGAGTAAAAATATCGAGAATAAAAGAAAACTTTTCTTTTGCAAACAGCTTAGACAAGAACTAATATATTCTTATGTTCAAGTTTTAGTTTTTTTTTTTTGCATTTTTTCTTCTTTTGGCAAAAAAAGTTAAATAAGAAACTTTTCTTTTAACAAATTATACAATAAAACATCAGTCACTCAATGATCACAGAGTCGTTGATACAGACAAACTTACTGGCACACTAGAGAAACAAATATAAATGTAGACACAATTACATTTCACATAAATACATCTATTCACATACATAATGTGGGATAGAATCCTAATAAGAAGAGCTGATATCGATTTTTATCTAGCAGGTTCCACTAGAAAAAAGTGCGTACTAAAATTATTAAATATTTTCAACAAAACAAAACTTGGTCTTACAAAAAGTTGGCCAAACAATCGAAGGTCTGCTGTCAAACTGTTTCCAATGTTATTATGCAGCAGGAATATTTTATAAAAAAAATATTCCTGCTGCATAATGGATGATGAAACGTATGTTCTGGAAATATTTTCGCAGCTTCCGAGTCAATATTTTTATATTGCTGATGCTGGAAGGAATGTTGTAGAAAAGTTTAGGACCCAAAAACAGAAAATTTTCCCAAAAAGTTCTTGGTATGGCAAGCAATATGCAGTTGCGGCAAAAGAAGCCAATCATTTGTTACAACGGGCTATATAAATACCGAAATTTACATCAAGGAATGTTTACAAAAAAGGATGTTTCCCTTCATAAGACTTCTTAATGTGTCCACTTATTTTTGGCCTGATTTGGCACCCTGTCACTATGGTAAGAAAGGTCTTGAGTGTTAAAAGAACAATAATGTGGTATTTGTACCAAGAGAGGCAAATTCTCCAATCTGTCTGGAGCTAAGGCCAGCGGAGAGATATTGGACTCTTGTTAAAAGAGAATTGAAGAGCACAAAAAAGGTGGCCAGAAGTGTGGTAGATTTTAAACGGAGATGGACAACCTGTTCGAACAAAGTGACAGAAAACACTATAAAAACCATAATGGAAGGGTTTCCGAAAAAGGTTCAAAATTTCATCACTAGTGATTAGAACTATAAAAAAACTTTTTATGTAAATTCTAATAATAATTTCAATCAAATAAAAAAAAATCAAAACTGTAAGTTTAGTGGTTTAATTTTTATTAACATATAGGTACCATGAAATAACTCCTAAATGAAATAACTCCAAAAAACTTTTAAAAAACAATTTCGAAAAAAAAAAATTTTTAATTTTATTTTAAAGTATAATTTGGTTCATAAGATTCGGCACAGCCGAATATAGCTCTCTTACTTGTTTCCCCTATAATGCTGCTCCACGAAGAAGCGAAATATCGGAAATAAAACAAACATTGCATTTTATAAAAAAGTGACCTAAAGCTCAATAAATCTATATATATAAAAATGGTGTAAAAAATGTATAGTAATTCATAAAATGAGAAGGGCTGGGCCGATTTCAGTAAAATTTTTTGTCAGTTGTTAAAATAAAAACTATTTCTAATGATCCTTTCAGTTTTAAGGAGTTTTTATCATTTTGCAGTAGTTAAGTTAAATGTACTATTGTTGCAACTAAAATTACGTTATAATTTTATCTACAGAACGGAGTGTCGGCCGTTTCAGAATAATAAACAAGAGTCTCTGGCAAAAATAGAACCTGCAAGAGCTGTAATTGCAGAAAATCATGCTACCAACTGGAAAGCTATATACAATCGAATCGATTAATTTAATTTTCTGAAAATTGTTTTATATTTGGAGAATAAAAATAAAAAAATATTTTTAAATGATTTTTTTCATGGTTTTTTTTAAATTGATTGTTTAAAATTTACACGAATTTTCAAATACCATATATCAATTGCACAATCCCAATAAACCAGAAAACGATATGGTTGTAAAAACTATATTACTCTATGGGGGCGATTATAGTATCCTATTTTAAGTATCATAATATTGTTTTCAAAAATTTTGCTTCCAATAAAATAAATAAAAAAACTACAAACATTTGAAAAAAAACTTCAAACTGAAAATTAATTTAAATCAAACAAGTAAAAGTACTATATTCGGCCTTGCCGAATCTTAAATACCCTCCACCTAACTATGATGATATAACTATTTTCCACAGAGTTTGTCATTTATTAATATTATAACGTATGAAATTTAACAATTTATATACTTACTTAATAACTGGTTAACATTACACATTTGGCCCAACATTTTTCCTCATTAACCTCAAGTGAAGAAACAGAGTATAAACAAGTTAGAGTGCTATATTCGGCTATGCCGAATCTTAAATACCCTCCTC
The DNA here is from genome assembly GCA_942486065.2 of Calliphora vomitoria. NCBI lineage: Eukaryota > Metazoa > Arthropoda > Insecta > Diptera > Calliphoridae > Calliphora > Calliphora vomitoria. The sequence goes on from OW818029.2 coordinate 90,999,347, forward strand.
CTAAATTAGATGAAAATTATAAAAATTACATTGGTAAAAATACTCTAATATACATATTCAGTGTTTGTTGTTGGGACTTAGCTCCGATTATGAAGATTGGTAGAATGTTAATGTAATAAAGTACAAATACAGTTGCACAATTTTTGTGGACTATAAACGAATTAGGACTATAACCGAATTTCTTATGATACACATTTTGGACCATATACAAATTGTGTACTTTCTTCAATAAAACAATTTTTTTTTAAACAAAATAAAAGTTTTTTTAAAATATAGTGGTATAGTAGTATTTTATATTTTGTTAGAAAAACTAGTTTACGCAGAATATATTTTATTTCAAATTTATACAAATGTTATCTAATTCAGGCATTTATAATTGAAATAAATACATATTCCTACCATTTCCAACAGAGTCTACAATTTTATAATATGAATAAAATGTACTGTTTAACAATTTATATACTTAATAATTGGTTAACATTACCGATTGGCTCAATATTTTCCTTATTCACCACAAGTAAAGTAAAAGAGTATAAAAAAGGGTAAACAAATATATTTAGTCAAACTTCAAAAGTAGATTTTTGTTCTGTTCTAATGAATTTTCCGGATGTGAGCCTTCTAACTATATATAATTATAAACCCATAGTCACCAAATCTACTTGAAACTTATTTCTGTTACAGTTTTTACCGATATGAGTGTATATATGCGTTAATTTATTTTTTAAATATTTTAACGTGATTTCTACGTACTTGGGGCCTATTTTGCTTGATATTTTTCTCCATAACATCATTTACAAGAATTTTTTGGGTATTATCATCGGAAATAGAGCTAATATGGGTGCTATAGTCAAATATGGACCGATATTCACAAAACCCAGTAGTATAATGTTTGAATACAATCTATTGATCTGTATACAATTTTAGTTCGATATCGATATATTTAAAATATTTATAGAGGTTAATGTGTTTTTTGTAAGTGGTCCTTATATGGGAGCTATAATCAATTATAGGCCGATCTTCATAAAATTCAACACATCGATTTTCGTATATATGGGAAATATTTATTTGAAATTTTAACCAGACAGAAGCTTTTATAAGAGATTTATTAGCATTTAAGTAATTTTCGAAAATGGACCTTATGTGGGAGCTATGGTCAAATATGAACCGATATTCACACAATCTAGTAGTATCATTTGTGAGTTAATACTACCGATCTCTCTATAATTTTAATTCGATAACGATATTTTTCAGATATTTATGAAAGTTAATGTGTTTTTTGGAAGTGGTCCTTATATGGGAGCTATAACCAATTATAGGCCGATCTTCATGAAATTCCCTACAGCGATTTTCATGTGCATGGGGATTATGCAAGTTGAATTTCAACCTGATACCGATATATATAAGATATTTAAGTGTATTTAAATTATTTTCGGAAGTAAACTTTATATGGGGGCTATGGTCAAATAGTGCCCGATCCAAAAAAAAATTGGTCTCGCGATTTCTGTTTGCACGAAACATAGTTGTGCTGAATTTTGTATGGATACTGCAATTCTATGGGCAGTTATATACCATAGCACCATATTTCGGGAAGAAATTTGTATGGGGCTACGAGAAATTATGGACCGATTCTTTTCATTTTCAACTGAATTTGTCCTTTTATCATATATAAATAATGAGTGCAAAATTTCATGGTATTCTCTGCAATGAATTTACCCAAAGTCACAAAAAATCATGTGAAAATTATCAAATTTTTGGAGGTTGTCTTACATTTTGATCCATAACCCTGGTTCTACGAATTTGATTTTACTGATTTTTAATACCAAACTGCTTAGAAAAATTATAAACATTTTGGTATACATTTCATTAATTTCACTTATGTATTTTGGACGTGCGAGTGTTTTACACAGACAGACAGACAGACGGACAGACGGACAGACCGACAGACGGACAGACGGACAGACAGACGGACATTGCTCAATCGACTTAGAATTTCATAAGGATCAATAATATATATACCTTGTTGGGTCTCAGATGAATATTTCTCAATGTTACACACGGAATGACAAACTTATATATACCCTCACAACTTGAGGTGGTGGAGGGTATAAAAACAGGAGAATACTGTGCAATAATAACACTGGATGTGAAAAACGCATTTAACACAGTAAAGTGGAAAGTGTTATTGGTTGGATTCAAAAGCAGGGGAGTGGATAACTATCTTTACAACATAGTAGCTGACTATCTTGACAATAGAATTCTGTTATATGGGACGGAAAATGGTATGCAGGAATACCAAATAACAGCCGGAGTACCTCAAGGATCCGTACTAGGACCATTCCTCTGGAATGTGATGTACGATGGCTTATCGAACTTGGACCTACCAGAAGGAGCTAAATTAATAGGGTATGCGGATGATATCGCTCTCGTCATAAACCAACAAACTCCCGAATTGATCGAGATTGTTGCAAATGATAGCTTATGTCGTTGTAACATATGGTTATCGAGAAACGGACTGCAGCTGGCAGTGCTAAAAACTGAGGCTATACTAGTGACAGATCGAAGAGTCTTTAAAATGCCGTAGATTAGACTTCAAGTGAAATATCCTTAAAACGCATCTTATGGTACTTAGGTGTACAATTGGATGACAATCTCAGCTTCAAACAACACGTGCTGAACATTCGTAACAAAGCCATGCGAACAGCACTAGCTAGAATAATGCCAAACTGTGGCAGCCAAAACCGCAGATAAGGAAACTAATCAACACCGTAGTACACTCCCAACTTCTATATGCTGCCCCAACATTTACCAGAGCATTGGAGTTAAAATATAATATAAATGAATTACAGAACCACAGAGAGTTAGTGCTCTCCGAATCACACAGTGCTTGCTGGTCTACCTCCCATAGACCTAGTAATACTGGAAAGAGAGAAAATATTTATCCAAACAAGACACATAAATCGGGACAATAATTGTTCAGCAGAGCGAATGAGAAAAATTTCTGAAATGAGGAAAGGTGCCAGGGACAATATAATAAGCAAATAGCAAGAACGTTGGAATCAAGAAGAGAATAGAAGATATAAGAGTCTGGATCGAAAGACAACATGAAAACATTGGTTATTTCTTAACTAAAGTGATGACCAACAACGCCAGTTTTAACAAACAAATCTACATAGATTTAAACTGAAGAACATAAGCAGTTGTGACTCATGCGGAGCAACAGAGGAAGAAGCAAGGCATATACTTTTTGAATGTGGAAAATGGCTTGAACAGAGAGAAGATTTGCAAAATAACCTTTACCCGTTACACCTAACTTTAACACCCGAAAATATTGCATGGAAATTGTGCGAAGAATTTATAAATAAAATAATGAAGGAGAGCTGCTCAGCAGTTCCGAACCTCCTTACACAGAATGTAAGGAGGACGTAGAAATGATACTGAAATTAATTCACTCGCTCTGTTGAAATGCTGAAGTAGTCCCAGGTTGGTGTTGGTGGAGTTATCGTAGGGCTACTAGTTGATAGCAGACAGACAAACACACTTATGGTGGTGGAGGGTATAATGATAAAACCTTCCATATTCTACCTTGACTTTGGTCTGATTTCAAAACCCCCATATTACCTTTCCAGTATATTAGTCTGTAGTCTGTCATGTTCGTAATCGTTATTTTTATTGTTTATAAAAGCCATCCATGAAATGGTATCTACTATTGCTAGAGACTCCCGGATGTGTCGACAAACGCAAATCATTTTTTGTTAAACCTATAGATAAGCAAATGAGGAAGACCCTATCAAACATCTTTTTGAGCGGTATCTAATTGGTTATAAATCATCTGACTTCAATATTTAACAAGAATTTCGAAACTTAAAATTTGTATATGTACAAGGAAAATCTATAATAGTTCTCAAAGATTCACCTGGGAAAATATAATTCTACAATTTTTTGTCATGTATCCTAAAAGATGTAGGATATCATTCAGTCACTTTTAATTAACAAGCATCACTAACTTGTAGATTTTACCTAATGACTACCACGACAATTAAAACCGGAATATTTATAAAGGAAATCCTTCCAAACTACTTGTTTCCCCCTCCGACAATCTTTAAAAGTCATCAGGCAACTAACAGTGGCTCAGATGTTGTACACGTTCATTTGGAGTGAAAACACAAATGAGAATGAAAATGTTTGCCAAAGCCAATAGACGGTAATATTTTTCCGGTAAATTCTATTCCCATTTCTGTTGTTTGCTGCTAAAATGTTTTAATATGTTCGCTTCATGTTTTCTGCTCAAATTGTGGATTTCGTTTGAGTTTTTGCCAAAAAATAATATAGAAAACATCTTATCGTTTAATGAACTGCAGAAGTTTATGAATATTTCATTTTCTAGTTTTTGTTGTTGCTCTTTTGCTTCTCAAGAATTTTTTCTTTGTTTTCTGTTTCTGTCGGTAACTAAAAATAAAATGTACAAGTAAAATATGTAATTTGTATGCCACAACTTGTTAAGAAAGTTAAGAGTGTGTAAGTTTGTGGTAAAATTGTAATAAACTAATACATTATATTTGTATTTAGATCTATATGTTAATAGATATTTACATATATTTGTTAGTTACATATATGTAAATTAGGCTGGGCCCATTAGTAAGGGGCAAACATTGTAGTTGATATTCCCTAAATTGTTGATATGACATCAATATTGAAGAGTGTTTCTTGGGATCAAATACTAGAAATTTGCAAAAATATCATCATCGACAGTTTTTATTGTAGTTGGGAACAACTAATATTTTTTTGGGCAAACTAATTTACATTTGTTTGAATGTAAAATCCATGGAGATTAAACAGAATTCAAGACATTTATGAATATTTATTGAAAATCAAATTTATATTTAAATCTTTCATTAAATAAAACTTATCCCAATTTAAGCATATAATAGTGTCAAAATCATTTTGAAATAATTGCAATTATTATTTTGTATCGTGTGATTAATATTAATTATTCAAAATAACAATTCTAATAATCCGATTATGGGACGTATACTTAATATGCGTATTAAACAGAATAATGTTATTCATACGTACAGTGTTTCACATAAGTATTCGAATTTTGTTATACATACTAATGAAAACAAAACATTTTAACATCTGAAATATTAACTATTAAGATTTATATTACAATTTAAAAATCAAATAATAAGCCTTTTCAATAAAATAAGAAAAACGACCTTATTTATTTATTTAATTCGCCAATGAAATTACAATTTCTTACAGGCTAGCATAATTCTAAAATCTTAATTAAAATCTATTTACTATGGTATAATTTAAAAAATACAAAGTTTAATGTTATCAGTTTAATAAATGAATACTCCTTTTAATGGCATTAGGATCGGTTGAGAAGTCAATAAGATGATATGAATTGTTGAATTGACCACAAACTCTACGCATCGGATCAAAGTTTGCATAATTTGAACGGAAATATTGGAATTATAAGTGGAATATAATTTCTTGTTGGACGATTTGGAACTATGAATTCGATTTTGCGAAGTAGGAATTCCGAATTATTTGTTCCATTCAGTAAATTAATCATGAATGAGATATTCATATAAATTCTCCTACTTTTTAAAGTAGGGAGTTTAATAAGTGCTAATCGACTTTCATATGATGGAAGATTAATGTTAGAATTCCATGGGAGTTTGCGAAGGCAAAATAAAAGAAATTGTTTTTGGACGGATTCAATCTTATTTATTTGTGACATAAGGATCATCAAATTCTTTTCCCCAGCGTTTAATGAAACCTAATACCCCTTTGGCTTTATTAATTGTTTGTGAAATGTGAGAATTAAAACATAATTTATTATCAAGTAATACGCCAAGATCAAGGAATACCTCAACTTTTTCAAGTTGATGTTCATTGATCGTGTATCTACAGAGTACTGGGCTTCGTTTGTAGAATGTCATTTGTTTACACTTTTTCAAATTCAAATCTATTAAATTCTTGTTACACCATTGGCTAAAATTATCCAGATCAGCTTGAAGTAAGCAACATTGGTTAGATTGATTTAAGCTAAGGAAGAGCTTAACGTCATCGGCATACATTAACATTTTGGAATTCTTAATACAGGATGGTAGATCATTAATGAATATTAGAAAGAATACTGGACCCAAATGACTACCTTGAGGAACACCAGATAGAACTGGAATATTTTTCGATTTATAGTCTCTGATATAGCGCAATAATATGTAACTTCATAGGTTCTGAATGTGGTACCTGGGTATCATGTCACCAGTGTTGCCAATTTAGCCCTTTACTGCCTAAATTTATACCCCCCAGCACCATAAGTGGTGAATGAGGGTATCTATAAGTTTGTCATTCCGTGTGTAACATTAAGAAATATTCGTCTGATCCTTCTGAAATTCTAAGTTGATTGAGCTATGTCCGTCTGTCTCTGTAAAACACTCTCACGTCCAAAACACATAAACGAAATTAATGAAATGTATATCTTTTAAATCAATTCAATTTTAAAATGAATTTCAACACAGCACACTTATGATTTTTTAAGTTTTAACTTTATAGTTATCGTTATTTTAATACATCTATATAAATAAAAATCAAATGTCGTTCATTGGTAATTGCATTCGTTGAGAACGGCTAGATCGATTTCGAAAATTTTTTATAAATGTTTAAGTTTTTACGGAAATGTTGAAGCCGCCCATTATTTTCGATTTATGTAAAATCGCAGAACATCTGGGCCGATTTGAAAAATTTATTTTTTAAATGTTCGCAATACTTAGTCCACAAAAGTGAGCAAAGGCAGTGACATGTCTGTGATTGGAGTTAGTGCGGAAAATACTTACCAACGATGAAGTCACTCAATTTCAAATGGCAATTTAGAGCATTTTTTCATTTGCCATTTATGAAAGATATCCAACTGTTGTTCATTTAGCCATATATCTAAAAATGGTATAACAAGGAGTTGATCGAATGCCATCTGCAACATTGACCAAATTATTTTAATTGTGCCGGAATCATGAATTTTCTCGAACGCTGTTTTACTCCGAAATGCCAAGATACTATAATTGTTAAAGAAATTTCAACGACGGAAACAAGGAAATCCATTTCCAGATTTCCACCATTTATTTTCCACCGTCGCATTACGTTGCATTTAGACAGTTCATCCAAGAAACGACGAGTGTTTCTATTTGCCTTTGCTATTAGTCAACGTTCGTGGCCCAACAACATTTCAACACAGAGGAAACAGATTCGTAGTAGCAACCGAATTGGTTGCCAATCGAATGATTCAGATGCACATATAGAATTTTTTTGATTCTATTAACACAAATTCCTTTGCTAAAGAAGAATTTCGGTTGAAGCAACTAAACTTTTATCATCCCTTCTAAAATTTTGTAGTCACAACTGTAAAATTCACTCACTAAGGCAGAATAATTCGATTGGCAACAAATTCGGTTGCTACTACGAATCTGTTTTCTCTGCGAAAATATATTAACACAAGAGATTTTTAATGTTTAGAATTGAAAAAACAAAATGGCAATAGAATTATGATTTCCACAACTGAAGAATTTATAATTTTAACCGATTGTGTCTTTATTAAATTTTATTTCATTAATTTGAAAAACACAACTGAATTGAATTTAGCATTGTTGTTTTCAAATCCAAATATTGGTTGTTGTAATCATGAAATTGTTTGTAATAAAATACTAAACGGCAGAGAGAAGTATTCGAATACTCTAACTGAATAATTGATTACAATACAAAGTAATTCGGTGTTCTCCACCGAAAGCTGAGTTTCCGACATCTGAATATAATAAATTAATATTAATTGAAATAAAATTTTCGAAAACAAAATACACCAGAAAATAGAAAGATACATATAAATAGTTGATTGGTGGTTTATATTTTGATATATTAGAGTAAATAGGTACGTTCAGTATCTTCAAATGCACATAAACATATTTTGTAGACGTATTCTCATGTTTACAATTTTGTGTCCTGATTAAGAATGTGTTTCTCTTTTAGATGTTTTATCCCCTACGATGGATGCTACTTTTAATCAGATTCCAAAACGCTTAAACAGTCTAGAAATTACACTCTACTACTAAACCTGTCAAGCAGAATCTCTTCAAGAACAAAATATTTCTTATATAAATATTTACTGTTATTTTAATGTCTATTGGTAATTTCAGTTGTTCTCACCGAATTATTTCTTTAAACGATTGGGAGTACCATATATTCAGTAATTTCAATCGATTTCAGTAGATAGTACAGAATTCGATTGTGAACACGAATCTGTTTTCTCTGTGTATGCCAACATGCTTCCCATCCAAACCGACTGATTCGTGGAGCAAATACAAAGATCCCATGTGTGATGGAACAAACGTGTCACTCTTGAACTGACAACAAAAATATGCGTACGACGCTTTTATGAAAGTTGTGAGAGATGAAACTGGACACTTTTTTTTTGGACACTCCCGGTGGAACTGGAACATCGTTTTTGATCGCGTTGATTTTGACAACGATACTTTCATAGAATGATACTGTACTTGCACTTGCTTCATCAGAAATTTGCAGCCACGTTGTTGGTAGGTCGAACTGCTCATTCAGCACTCAAGTTTCCATTGAATATGCAAATCAATGAAAATCCAACGTGCAACATTTCCAAGAACATTGCGATGGCCAAAGTTTCGCAGCAAAGCAAACAGATCGTTTGGGATTAGTGTACAATGGCGCATAAAAAGTCATTGGAGGCATTAGACAAAACGTTGCAAGATTTACGAAACAATCATAGCTGGTTTGCTGGTGCAATGTTTAAATTGACTGTGTCGTGCTGCAGAACAATCAATCTGGCGAAGTATTTTCAAAACAATTGCTGGCCAAATCCGGGTTGCTATTTCGACCGGCTGCATTCAACTTTTCGTCGCTTTCTGCCAGTTCACCAAATCAAAATCCGAACTCATCCGAAAAGTGTTTCCAAACATTGCACAAAATTACATGAGTGAACGTGCTATATTGGCTGGGAAAAATATTGATGTCAAAGATTTGAAACATAACCCAAACCTATATGAATAAAAATTATCATTCTTTTTATATCTATTTTTAGACATTTCAAACAGCATCTCACAAATTCACAAAACGAAAACAAATATTGTTTTTAATTTGGAAAGGTACTAAACGAAAATTATACAAGCATTTATTTTTATTTTTTCAATAAAATTTTTGGAAAACCCACTCATTCATTGCATAATTATTTACCTGATAATAATTGTAGTAATAACTATTATATGGTGTTAGATTTTTATACTACATGCTTGTTGAACTGAATTAACATTTTAATCACAACACATATAATATGCAGTGTTGCCAGGAGCTGGCAAAAAAAGAAGCTATATTGACTTCGAAAAAAGGCCAGAAAAAGCCAAACTGCTTTAAAAGAAAGCCAAAAAAAAAGCTAAAATATTATAAATTAAGAATTTAGGTTTATATTTATTTTTAAATAAAAAATTAGAAAATATGTTCATAAAATTCATAAAAATAAATAAAATTATAAAGGTACACTTCAGCAGCAAACAAAAAATAACATTAATCATTAATAATAAATAATAAATATACACATATACATAAGCGACCAAAAATCTGTTAAAGCAATGGAAATAAGTTTCCTTTTGAGCAAAAAAAAAAATTAAAAAAGTTGCCATATTTGGAAAAAAAATTAGATTTTGCAAAAAAATTTCAAAAATTTTATGTCTTGAGTTACAAAATATTTATTGCGACCAAAAACCTCTTAAAAGAATGGACCTAATCTTTCTCTTGTGCAAAAAAAAAAAATAAAAAAAAGGGCCCATTTTGAAAAAAAATGTCAACAATTTTAGATTTTGCAAAAAAAGTCAAAAAAAATGTTTTTTTCCGAAAGATTGAGGAAATAGCTATGTAAACTATTTGGGACACATTTTGCTAAGAACAATAGGTAATAAGTTACATGGATGAGAAAAAAACACCTGGTTGGCCAAAATGTCAAATTCTGATCCCCTCTAACTCAGAAAGTTTTCGACCGATCTTGTTGGAAAATTGTGCCTGAATTACTATCTAATAGAACTAACTATTGGAAAACCTCGATTTCAAAAGATGGTTCACTTGACATTAAATGTCCCATATATATTTTCATACAGACAAAACTTAAATTTTGTTTTTTTTTAATTTAAGTACTAAGCATTTACTATTTTTCACATACATAATATATTTTTTTGGTTTTACGAGTAATATTTTTAATGTATTATTAAGGGATAAAAAATCGATTTAGCGAAGAGTTTTCATATGATAATCTTTGTCGCAATTGCTCAATTAGTTTAATTTGCCGTTTTATTTTTTCAGAATCGTCACTAATTAAACCGTTCGTTATTTTATCTCTCATTCTTCAAACTTGAATGAAAAATGTGGCGAAAACATTAAACAATTTTCAATTGGGGGCGATAGTGTATCAAATTCTTTGCATTGTATTACAATTTGAAAACACAAACTATGGAGAAGAAATTTTAAATCAGAAAACAGCTTTGTTGGATCCGCTGAACTGCTTACTGGTTAAAAAAAAAAAAAAATAATACACCAAATTATAATCAGTATCAGGATGCACTAAGTAAGGTGAAATCAACAACACAGCTGATTTTTATTTATCTATTTTGAAAATGCTTGGGTTTTGTCAAACTGAATTTATTTTGAAAAATAAATAATTTTATTTTCAAAGAAAAAAATTTTTAAATCAAAAAACATGAATGAAAATGTGAATAAAAAGATTTCATATAATGAAATTTGGATAAAGCACTATTAAACCGTTGATCCTATTTAAATAAAATTTAAATTTAACTGCCGTTTTTTAGTTAATATGCCAAAATAAAATTTGTTTATTTTTTATTTTACAAATTCAATTTTCACAAAACCTATGTTCTTGTCAGCAAGAAATATTGTGTTTGTTGTGTTTGTTGTCGAAATGCTCTCACCTTACTTATTACATCATGATCAGTATATTAATAACTTAAATGTTTGGCTTTGAAGCATTGCTGGTTTTAACTCGAAGCACAGATTCACAATACGTTTAACGGATATTTCAAATGACAGCCATCGAGTATCACAAGCCTTCAAGAGTTTGTGGGGCTCTTGTCCAGTATATAACGATGAATATAATGTGTAATAACAATTTTGTCTTGAAAGCGAATTTGCTAGACATTTATAGCTTTCAGATATAAAATACTATATTTCATTTTGAAATACTTGGTATTGGCAATTGTTATTTGTTCTTTTAATACTGCACAATTCTTGAGTATGTTGAAAAGCTAAATGAAAAACAGTAATGAATTAAAATGAAAATATCTCACAAATATAAATTTAGCCTTTTTATTTTCTCCTTATCCTCGAAATTTTGGTTTTAGCTTCATTGTTTTTTCTAGCCTTTTTTTATTTAAAAAAGGCTATTTTCAAATTTAAAAAAGGCTAGAAAAAAGCCACGAAGCTAAAACCAAAATTTCGAGGCTAAAGAGTAAATAAAAAGGCTAAATTTAGCCTCAAAAAGGCTAAACTGGCAACACTGATAATATGTAAGAGAAAATAACACTCGAAAGTAATACTCGACAAAATTTTCCTCTTATTTGTTTTGAAGCGGGACATAAATAAAGATAAAATGTAAATATATGCATATTTACCTGTTCACAAACACAACGAACAGGTAAATAGGCAAATATTTATATTTTATCTTTATTTATGTCCCGCTTCAAAACAAATAAGGGGTTCAATTAAGAAAACATACAAAATTGATTTTTCACTTTTTCACATATTTTTATTTTTTTTTAAATTAAAATAATGATTTATATTTAGAAGTTGCAGATTTATTTACACTTTTTTCAGTTAAATACAATGTTCCATGGTTATAGAAGAGGTGTTGATAAGTTTAACTCTAAGGGGGGGCCGAGCCACAATACCCCAAAGTGAGGCACCATTTTTAATTTTTGATATACCCGAGGTGACCCAATTTGGAGCATTGTGGCTCGCCCCCCCCCCCTTGGTGTTATAAGTTCAAATTCAAAACTTAAACTTATCAGCACCTCCTCTATAGTCATGGGAAATTTTATTAAAATCGGGCTATTCGCTTGGCAGTTACAGATTTATTTCCACTTTTTTTCAGTTCCCTCACTGTGCAATGTAGCTATGTCCATATATCTGTTTAACTCAGATAGATGGACGGGCAGAATTTTCCCAAAAATATTCTTTGTTGATCAGAAATAGATGTAAAGTTTTGCAGTTACAATTACTTATATTTGCAAAACCATATTTAGGACGTACTTCGTCAATAGTTTTTACGCGAACGGATTATATCTTATTTTCATAGTCAATAAGATATAATCCGTTCGCGTAAAAACTATTGATCTGCAATAAAAAAACTAAATTTTTCCATAGCACAAATACTAAAATACTCTGGCATTTTACCATATATCTATGTTATTTCTGTAGAAATTTTTAAAAATTCTTCTATATACATTTATGCAAACGTGAACAAACTATAGTAATCCAATGGATAACATAGGGTAATAATATAACACAAGTTAAATGGAAATTTAAGCAAAAAACCGTTATGAGGTACTTACCAGAAACTACTTTTCATGGGTTATTTCGCTGTTTCTTTGGAAGTGGTACAGTTTTATATGTTACATCTTTCTGTATTTTGTAAACAAATTTAAAAGCAATAAAATGTTTTTTCCTGAATTAAAAACATCCTATTGTAACTATTGTTACATCATAAAATGGTTAGGTTAATGTTAACCCAAACTAATATCGTATTCTTATGAGAGACACTGTATGTAGATACAAAAAATAGTTAATCCATTATGTGTGTATGGGTTTTTTTTTAATTAATTAACTAAATTATATTTATTAGAAGAAATTCCAGCAGTAACATTAAAATATTAATAATTAGTTTTATGTTGTCTGTATACCTTACATGCTTAATTCAATAAATAAAAAGTGACATAAGTGAAATAATTTAAAAACAAATTATAATGCTGTGTTGGCATGTGTAAAATCTTAAATATTTTCACAAGTTTTTTCACATTTAATTAAAAATTATATTTCAATGTTGGTATTTTAACAGAATTTATTAGCAACAATGCCAAAACAGAAATCTGAAAATATTTGATGGTATATGGATGAAGTTTTCCGAGAAACACAGCAGGTTATATATATGATTCAAGGCTACTTATTGAGTATGTTGGTCAACAATGTATCACAGCGAATGCTATATCTGCGCTGCATAATTGGAATGTACTTTCGTACTATACAGGTCTCCTGGGGTTGATTACATTGGGAGTTGATATATCATAGTAAGTTGAAGGGAAGCCAATGTTGTGTTCATACTGTAGGTTGGTAAACGCAGCGGCTATATACCGATTATATTATTGTTCTTGTTTTCACTTAAAATTCTAAAGAGTTTTATATACAAGAAAAAGAATGCAAAAGCAAAGAAACGCTGGTGACAGCACTTCATGACTAACGACAATTAAACGACATAAAGGCAAGTTTCTGTTAACAGCCCACAGTGGGGCAGAATCAAAATTTTTTGGAAATAAATCTTGCATTTCTAAACGGATGAACAGATCGGTATAAAATTTAACGTGGAGGTAGCCAAGGAGTATTCGAGTTTAAGTTATTAAAATGGACCCTACAAATGCACCAGGCGCGGCGCTATGGGGGCACAAAGTAGGGTACCTTCAACATGTAAAATTTTTAAACACGTGCAATTTTTTTGTTTCCCATCCGATTTCAAAGATTTCTAAATTTTGCCATACCTTGGTCCGCTTTTTAAAAAATATAGGGCGAACTTTTGTACCGAATTAACTCAAATTTGTTCCATTAGTTAGATAACTAAAATATCAATAATATGCTAAAATTTCAATAGCAATATCAATTACGGATCCGAAAATAAACGATTTTCAATTTAAAAATTCAAAAATTTTTAGATTTTTGCTTTTTTTTTGGCGAAAAGGTGACTTAACTCTTTTTTTATTAAAATAAAACTTCCTTTAAGAACATATAACAGTTTTATATTTTTCTGTAGGATATCTTTACGGAGAATATACTGGTATAAAAAGCATGTCACATTTTTCGAATATGTCGCCCCTACGCTCTTCGGAATTTGACCTATTGTTGATCAAAATTTTAATTTTGGACCACATGTTCTAAAATCCCAAAGCTGGGATCAGCAAACGTAAAGCAGCTTTGGAAACCATAATGTAATTCCTATTTATTTTTAAAGCATTTTCCCAGGCCCGAGGGAAATGTAGAACCTGTGGGCAAAATTGTAAAAAAATACCATTTATGGGATTTTTGCTCTAATTTATAGGAATTGCGGAATTTCCTTTCCATTTTTGAAAAGTTTTTTTACACTTTGTAAATTAGAATGAGAAGCTTAAAAAATCCTCCAAATTTCGTATAGTTTTGTTAATAAATAGAGATTTTATTACATATTACATATTTATTGAGCTCTAAAACTAAAATTTGTATCCAAATTTTGATAGGATTGCAAATATTAGGAACAATTTGATCCACATTTTTTCGGAACTAATTTTTTTTGTTTAGATAAGTTAATTTCTGATATTACAAAAAAAATTTCAGGTCAATATCTCAAGTATATTCAAAAATTAGCCACTTTAAAACTCCGTCCTTCAAAAATATTGCACTTTTTCAAACTAAAAGATTTGTTTAAATTTTGTTAATATTTTATTCAACAACAAGTCAATGGTTTTGACTTAATCACATTAAAAGATGAAAAAGTGTAATATTTTTGAAGGACGGAGTTTTAAAGATATTTTGACGCAAGTATGTTTTTTTAAGACCTAGCCGAGCGATTCCCAAAAATTTAGAAATCTTTGAAATCGGATGGGAAACAAAAAAATGGCAGGTGTTTATAAATTTTACATGTCGAAAGTGCCCTAATTTGAGACCCCATAGCGCCGCGCCTGGAGCATTTGTAAAGTCCATTTTAATAACTTTAACTTGAATGCTCCCACGACAAATTTTATCCCGATCGGGCCATCCGTTTAGAAATGCCAGATTTATTTCCAAAAAATTTTGATTCTGCCCCACTGTGCAGCCTGGCCCACGATGTCAAACGTTGTCATTTCAAACGACAAACAGCTGTTTTGCGGCTCACTACTATTCTTAGTCGAAAGAAAACAAATACGAACGATAACGTAAGCAACTCAATACAAAATTGCGGCTCACTATTTACATTTTCTTTTACTAAGTGGAATGGAATGTGATCGCTGGAAATTAAAACAAGTTTAAGAAACCCGATTTTCAGTGTTACCAAACTTGAGGAAAAAATTTATATTTTAAACATAAATAAATGCCTAATCTAACAGGTATTAATAGATAAAACAACTTCAACCATGAATAATTTATTCAATATATACGGCAATAATTATGTCTATTTTGGCATAAGATAATTTATATGGTGGCCGATAATGGATGTAAGTCCATCGTTTTTTGTTCGTCGAACGGGCGAACAGTTAGAGCTCGAATATCTACCGAGCATATCATGAATAGATCGGCAGCATTTCGACATGAAATAATCTGATCTAAGAATTCAGTTTTAAAAATTGAGACAAAAAAATTACAATATCCTGACTGAGAGTGTTGCAGAAAGTTTTTAGTTTGTAAATAATTCGGATGCTAATAAACTATTAGAGATATATTGATCCAATTTCACATAGTCAGTGCAGAGTTTTTGAATTGATAAGCCGCTTAAAACCAGTAAAGTCTTCCTTTCTTTTTACCCAAAATTATCTTCATATGGCCAATTCCATTTTGTCGAAAAAATTATACCGCCATCGTTTTAAGCGTAGAATTTTACGCTTGAAATCGGCGAATTTTTTTTATTACCTAATAAAAAAACCTTAAATAAATTCCTTTATTATTAAAATCCAAAATTGAAAGTCCCTTTCAGCAAATATATTTCCTAATAAATACTCTCAAAATGTAATACAATTTATAACCAGACATTGTTTTCGCTTTATTTTAGTTTGCTGCTATGTTGTGTGCAGACTTTCAGCAGATGTACAACAAAATAGTAATGAAAATTCATTTCTAATTACAATTGTTTGTCATTGATATAAATTCAATTACGTGACCTGCCATTTTAAATAGAAGAACTTTGTAGCTGCAGTTACAATTACAGATGCATTTGTTTTAAATTTTCTTTTTTCGCAGAAAATATTTATTTATAAAATTGTAAACGAATGCTAGAAGCTTGAAACAGTGTTGCGATACAGGTATGGTACATGGTACATACATACTTTTGTATATATTGATGGTGTTATACTTCTAATGAATACAAGGCTAAATAATATATACACATTAGGGGGGATACAAAAATAAATTGTCTCTAATCGTAATAAAAATTTCAGGTTTTTAATTAATTTTTCGACCTGACTTAGCTGTTTTTGAGTTGGATTAAAAGTCTAGGAATTCACTATATTCGCTTCATAAAAGTATCAGTAAATTCTGAGGAAATTCAAAGAACCATGGTGGACTCCAGAACTTATGCAACTAAGGACATATTGTAGAAAAAGGCCTCTACCATATGCCCTGAATCTTAAAGATGTAATTGTATCTTTAAAATTGGTATATATTCTTATAGTTGTATTATTTCAATAGCTCTAAGGACTCATTATGCTCCCATAAAACATTTTTCTTATAATCGATGTAAAATACTTAAACAGTGGTAATTAAAACAATTAAGAGTACTATATTCGGCCGTGCCGAATCTTAAATACCCTCCTCCTAAATATGATGAGAGATGTAGAATTTACATTGGCATAAACACTTTAATATCCATATTCAATATTTGTTATTATGAGGATTAAGATAATGTTATCGAAATACTATTAAATAAATATATGAAATAATATAACAATTGTAAGAAAGACTGGTTTAAGCAGAAGATACTTTAACTGCAGATTCTTACCATTTTGAATAGAGTTTGTCATTTATTCATATTATAACGTATGACATTTATTTGTTATCATTATCCGATTGGATCAACATTATCCTTATTCACCACAAAATTTTGCATATGGAAATGAGTTATATCACAAAATTTTAATATATATTCGCGATTAATGAATTTTCCGGATATGTGTCTTATATATAATTATGAACCCATAGTCAAAAATTCCAGCAGTATGATTTCTGTCTACTTGTAACTAATTTCTGTTGAATTTTTGATCGATATCAATGTTTATATGCGTTAATGTATTTTTGAGTTGTGGAACTAATTGGAAGCTATGACCTATTATGAGTCAATCATCATAAAATAGTTTAACGTGATTTATATGTATTCTAATTGAATTTCATCTTTATAAGAGTTTTATGGGTATTATAGTTATTACCGAAAGTGGAACTTATATGAGGGCTGTTGCCAATTATGGACCGATATTCATAAAATTCAGTAGTATGATTTTTGGATTCAAATTTTGGTTCAACATATTGGAGCTGAGCTATTATGGGACTATCGCCATATAATACTGTAACCTGATTTCATAGTATTTGAGGGCTATTTTTGTAAAATTTATAAATAAAAAAATTAACAAAACTTAATTTAAACAACGCTATTAACAAGTGTGGACCTTATATGACAACTATATCGAATTATGGACCGATATTTAAAAAATCTTGTAATATGATTCTTGAATACAAATTACTGATCGATGTACAATTTTGGTTCAGTAAAAATATTTTTTTTTGGATATTTGTGTAGGTTAATGTGTTTTCCAGAAGTGGTACTTATATGGAGGCTATGACCAATTATTGGTCAAACTTCATACAATTTGGTACAGTTGTTGGTATGTATATGAGTTTTTTTCGGAAATGGACCTTAAATTGGAGCTATGGTCAAATATGGACCGATATTCACAAAATTCCTGAAGTATGACTTCCATATATAAATTACGGATCTGTGTAAAATTTTGGTTTGATATTGATATTTTTTAGATATTTTTGCAGGTTAATGTGTTGTTCGGATGAGGTCCTTATATGAGAGCTATAAACAAATATGAACCGATCTTCATAGAATTCGGTGCAGCGACTTTTGTGTATATGGAGATTATTTGTGTCGAATTTCAACTCAATAGCGATATTTATAAGGTATTTATGCATGTTTAAGTGATTTTCGAAAGTGAACTTTATATGGGGGCTATGATTAAATATGGGCCGATCCACTAAAAATTCAGTCTTGTGATTTCTCTTAGCACGAAACTTATTTTTGCTGAATTTTGTATGGATACTGCAATTCTGTAGGAATTTATAGACTATAGCACCATATTTCGGGATGAAATTTTTATGGGGGTTACGAGAAATTATGGACCGATTCTTTCCATTTTCAACAGAATTTGTCCTTTTATCATATAAATAATGAGTGTAACATTTCATGGTGTTCTCTGCAATGAATTTACCAAAAGTCACAAAAATCATGTGAAAATTATAAAAATTTTTGGAGGTTGTCTTACATTTTGATCCATAACCCTTGTTCTACCAATTCGATTTTGCTGATTTTCAATACCAAACTGCTTAGAAAAATTATAAACATTTTGGTATACATTTCATTAATTTCACTTATGTATTTTGGACGTAAGAGTGTTTTACACAGACAGACGGACAGACGGACAGACAGACATTGCTCAATCGACTTAGAATTTCATAAGGATCAATAATATATATACTTTGTTGGGTCTCAGATGAATATTTCTCAATGTTACACACGGAATGATAAACTTATATATACCCTCTTTCACCACTTGTGTTGGTGGAGGGTATAAAAACAAGTAAGAAAGTATTGTCGGTCAATATGATACCCTACAACGAGAGGATGATTATAAATTTTATACGAGAGCTCTAACTAATTTAAAATTTATATGGGAGCTATAACTAATTATGGACCAATCGCGTGGCATGTCTAATGAAACTTATTAAAGTTGAATTTTATTATTTTATTATATACTCGTTAAAATAATTTTCGGAAGTGGACCCTATATAGGAGCTATGAATAATTATAGACATATATTAGGGTGACAGCTGATTTTTTTTTAGATTTCAAAGAGTGCCGGGTGCAATATTGTGACACTAGGTCTAAAAGTTAAGTGCTGGAAATTTGGGGCAAATCGGACAACGATTTCGGGACGCGCATCGAGGTCAAAGGTCAGATATATGCAAAATTTTACTATTTATATGAAATAAATTTGTGAAACTGCTTAACTTTCTGCATTATGTTACAGAAATATGTAGATTTATTTATATAAATGAAAATTACACTAAAAAAATCTTTTTGAGATTAAACCTATATCTCCTTTGGGTCAAATTGACCCACAAACTGTATTATCGCAAAAATTCGGAAAAAAGCAAAATTTTTCGGTTTTTGTAAAAATTTTGCCACTAAATAATTATTTTTGAAATCGAATGCATAAGAATCGAAATGTGTACGTAATTGTAGTTCTAATGAGATATAAAAGACAAAAATTGGTTAAAAAATTTTAAAGTTATTAAAAATTCCCCAGACCATTAAATTTTTTGGCCATCCCTGCGAATGGGCTAACGGTATTCTACAAAGGCAAAAACTCATACAAATATAAATATGGCATTTATTGAAATTACCTGTCATTATTATGTTCAAAATTCATCATAAACCAGTAAAATCCGACGCATAGAAATAAAATAGAGGGAAATAAATCTGTAACTTCTAAAGTATTAGTCCGGTTTAAATGAAATTTAACATGAGCAAAGAGGAAGTATTAAATTGTATTTTTGATGTTCACTTCATTTGAGAAGACCAATAAGTTATTGTGACTCCGCAGTGCCACCTTAATATGCTAAACATATGTTCGTAAATGCTCAGTGTAGTCTAGTGTAGATGCCAGTTTCTATTGTACTTTTTGGATTTTTTTTAATAAAAGTTTTATTTGCAGTGCAATTGATTTATTAATTAAACTTAACAGTTGCATTTAGAGCAGGCTTTCTGCTCAATTAGTGAATAATGTCAAATTATTTTAAATAGTTTTTCACTACATAGTACTGTATTTGCAATACATTTACATTGAAGCTCTTTGTTAATACCAGGTGTATTAATAGTTTTGATGAAAATTGTTATTGTTGGGATAAAAATTACATAGTTAATTATCGACTAAAAATTTCAACACTTAAGTTTTGCAAACTCGATTCCTTTCTATTTTTAGTCGTATTTAAAACAATCAAAATTATGTCCACACTATGCGGCATCCTTTATAAATTGCCACTGTAATTTTTTAATGTATTGTTGAAAGTTGAGCAAACCAGATATACAAAAATATTGAATTCATGGTTTAGAAGGTTTCCTTTTTAAGGTCGTCAACATTATTCTGTGAAAAATACTAATTAAATTAAAGTTTCTAATAATGATATCTAAAAATGACTAGCAGGTAGTAAGTTATTCTTAATAAATTCAAAATAAAAAGCTCGATCAAATTGCAACACTAATAATCCTTATTTGTTAATATGTAAGTATGTGTGTACTTATGTTGCTTACAATAACAAATTGTTTCAATGCTCATTTTTTCAGTTAAATCCTGCTTGATGAACCGAAATCTATTTAACAGAGAATTATTATCAGAGATGTAATTACTTTTTATTGATTTTTACTTATGCGTATATTTACAGACTATAATCGGATATTATTGAGGTATTAAATTTTTAATGGAATTCATTTGTTTATAGATGCATCTGTTTGCCATTGTTAAATAATTACACTAAATTTCATTAATACATAGTTATTCTATAACTTATGTGTATAAAGCACAGTGGTACTAATTCTAAATGTTGAATAAAGGATATCAAAAAAAGATGTCTTCCATTTTCCTAAGATTTTCCTTTAATATGAGCCATTCCACGGCATATATAAAATTCAGAAAGAAACCATGTACAGTGGTTTAGAAACGTATTTTTTTTAAATAATTCTGTATCTAGGGAACTATTGGATATATCGTAACGAAATTTCACAATGTTGGAGCTGAGGTATTTTCGAGTGATTTGCAGTTGCCCAGATTCGTAGACGAGATGGGCGGCCCCTTAAAGTTAGACACCTCAAGTATCACATTTAAAAAAAAAATCTCCAAAATCGATTTATGATCCGATTGAGCTGAAATTTAAAATGTTAACAGTGCTTGAGAAGATCTACAAAATGCAAATCTACAAATCTCTTTTAGTTCAAGAGATATTTATTTTGTTTTTTTTTTTTAATTTCGATTTTTGTTTCGTTTTTTAGCTATGGCGGTTTTGCGGAAGTTCGAAATTTTTTTCTAAAGAATTCGATCCTGCGATTTTGATGAAATTTTCAGGGAATCTTTAGAATAGCCCAGCTGTTAACACTGTGAAGTCAGATTTTTAATTTTCAAAAATCAAATTTTTACACATTTTGACATCAAAAATCTAACTTTTCTTCAACTCTTATAGATAGTTTTTGCCGAAAGGTATCAATGGGATCTTCAAAGCAGTTGTTAAACCCATCTTGTTCTATGGAGTATTGGTGTGGTGGCAGGCTCTGGATAATGCTACTCACCGGAAGGCCGTTGAACGAGTTCTAAGGACTATAGCGATACTGATTACAGGCGCTATAAGGTCTACCTCCTCTAAGGCACTTTTTACTATTCTTAACTGGTTACCAATTGATTTGATGGTGATGCAAATGGCTCTCAACTCTGCCGTGAAACTAAATGCTGGATGTTCGTGGTCTGGTAAGGAACTTTGGACACTCTAGGATACTGAATTACTATGGGCACATACATGGTAATGTCGATTACTGCATCGCAAAACCTTTTTTCGATAGGCATTTCCATATTATGATCCCGAATAGGGATTTATGGCAACGCGGACTCTTCTCCCCTGCAGACGTCATACGGATATACACTGATGGCTCTAACAGGGGTAACAGAGTCGGTGGAGGTTTCTACATTGAAAACTTTGTGATAAAATCCTTCTTTAGGTTACCTAACTTCTGCACTGTTCTTCAGGCGGAAATTACTGCCATTAAACGTGCATCCAACTGGCTGAGGTATTATCGAATATCTGGTGATATATGTATATTTACTGACAGCAAGGCTGCCGTTAATGGAATAGCGGATCTCTTTACGACATCTAGGTTAACCGAAGAATGCCGGATATCCCTAAATGAGATAGCGAGACATTCTAGGATAACGCTAATATGGGTCCCTGGACACGATGGAAATCAGGGTAATTGTATAGCAAATGATTTGGCCAAAAGGGGTGCGATGATGGGTGAGGAGGCGATCGACACCTTTTCTGATATTTCCCTTGTTAAATGCAAGATGGCTGTTCAGCAGAAACTATATGAGGCTGCACAAAACAGGTGGACTAATGAACCCTCCTGTACTACGGCGAGGTCGACTTGGCCCGTATATGATGCCAGCAGGACGAATCTACTTGTGGATTACCGTCGTGAGCAAATAAGGCTAATTGTTTCCTTTAATACAGGACACTGTTTAATCGGGACACATGCTAGAAAAATGGGCCTACGGTACAATGATTACTGTAGAAGCTGCCATAGTGAAGAAGAGGAAGAGACTGTGTATCACCTTTTCTGCCAATGTCCGGCCCTGAAAAACCTGAGGGAACGTATCCTCGGATTTCCATTCCTATCATATTTGTCAAGGATGAATCTGAGACGAATCTATTGCTACATCCGGGAATCTGGTTGGTTTAATTTGGAGCCAACGGAAGTACTGCAAATACCCTGATGACTACCCCTTGGGTATCACAATGGGATCAGATTTCAATGTATCCAAGTGAGCTGCTTGAGGAGTTTTGAACCATTTTTCGAAACCCCTACCATTATGGTTTTTATGGTGATTTCTGTGACTGTGTTCGAATAGGTTGTCCATCTACGTTTAAAATCTACCACACTTTTGGAAAACTTTTTTGTGTTCTTAAATTCTCTTTTAACAAGAGGCCAATATCTCTCCATTGGACTCAGCTCCAGGCAGTTTGGAGAATTTGCCTCTCTTGGTACAAATACCACATTATTGTTCTTTTACCACTCAAGACCTTTCTTACCATAGCGACAGGGTGCCAAATCAGGCCAAAAATAAGTGGACACACTAAGAAGTCTTATCGATCGAAACAAAGAGTAGTGGTACAGGGCACGGTCTGGACTATAAAGCGGGTGAGGCAACACTTCCCACCATTTAATTCTGAATACTTTTAAAGGTATTGCAACAGTGGCCGAGCCTTTGCATGATTGAATATAACGGTTTCATATCTGGTCGCATATTCTGGGAGTTTTTCGAATGGAAGCATCCTTTTTTTGTAAACATTCCCTGATGTAAATTTGGGTATTTATAGAGCCCTTTGTTTTTTTTATAAAACCTGACTTAAATTTCCGTGCTCTGTTTTTGGTCTCTAAATTTTTAGCAGCGTTCCTGTTAGGAACTTTTTGAGTCTTGTATGTCTTTGAACCTGCATTGGTTTTAACTTTTCGTACCAAATAGTCCGAGCACTGAGCTAACCAGGCTGCTTTCCTACCGGTGGTGGGAGCTCTTTTGAAAATGCTTTCAATATTTTTGGCTTTAGAAACATCATGTGGACCATTCCATCTACATGAACCAGATTTTCTATCAACAGACAAGTTCTCCCGGTACTGTTGAATAACATTGGAAACAGTTTGACGGCAGACCTTTGGCCAAGTTTTTGTAGGACCAAGTTGGGTTTTGTTGAAAATATTTAATAATTTTAGTACGCACTTTTTTCTGGTCACTCATTTTAATCAGATTAAGAACAAATGAACATAATTGACATTAAAAATAACAACTGACATGCTTTACATAGGTTACTTGATAAAAAAAATCTAATAATACTTGGGTTAAAAGTTTTAATGAAAAAAGTGTGTTAAGAATTTTTCGATCTCAGTCGTTATTTTCGTATTTAATATAAATACACACGTTTTTATTTACATTGCAGAATTTATTTATCTTTAAATACAATTTTTAAGTGTACATACAGTTTGTCAACTAATTGTTTTTAAAACAATAATAGTGTAAAGCATTTAATGTCAGTGAAGATATAGACTAACAAATATTAATTTTTTTTATTATTCATCTTAATACGATAGTTAATTTGTTTATCTTAAGCAAGAGTAAATAGGAAAAAACTTTAATTATATGGTGTCAAATAATTCTTTTAAAATTTTTACACAGTCAATTTTAATAGATTTTTTTTTCTTATTTGGGCAATACTAGTTCACTGACTATTAGTGCTCAAAAATTTAAATACCAACTATACCAAGACAGCGATCCAAAACATAAATAATATTTACGTCGAGCGTGGTTTCTCTATAACTACATAAAGGTAATTGCTACACCTCCCCCAAGTCCAGATTTGAATTCCATTCGTGGAATTTTCTGAAGAAAATGGTGACAAAAAGCCCTTGCAATAAAAATGAATTAAATCATTACTGAAGAATGGTTAAAAATTTCTCTTGTATACGATATTCCAAATTTGATGCCGAGCAGATTGGCAGCTGCGATTAATGCTAAAGACGTATGCACAAAATATTAGAAGATTACGTTACCAAATCGCTAAAAAAAAGTATATTATTCCATAGTACTTCATTTTGAAAACAATTATTTGACACTTTTGAATACTGTCTTATTTTCTTTTTTCCTACATCCTTCCTAACTATAATTAGAATTTTAGGTTTCCTTTGTCTTAGTTTAAATTAGGCAGCCGCTCCTCAAGCAGCTCACTTGGGTTCATTGAAATCTGATCCCATTGTGATACCCAAGGGGTAGTCATCAGGGTATTTGCAGTACTTCCGTTGACTCTAAATTAAACCAACCAGATTCCCGGATGAAGGAATAGATTCGCCTCAGATTCATCCTTGATAGCTCGTCCAAACATGATAGGAATGGAGATCCGAGGATACGTTCCCTCAGGTTTTTCAGGGCGGGACATTGGCAGAAAAGGTGATACACAGTCATTTCCTCTTCTTCATTATGGCAGCTTCTACAGTAATTATTGTACCGTAGGCCCATTCTTCTAGCATGTGTCCCGATTAAACAGTGTCCTGTAATAAAGGAGATAATTAGCCTTATTTGCTCACGACGGTAATCTATAAGTTGATTCGTCCAGCTGACATCATATACGGGCCAAGTCGACCTCGCTGTAGCACAGGAAGGTTCATTAGTCCACCTGTTTTGTTCAGTCTCATAAAGTTTCTGCTGAACAGCCATCTTGCATTTAACAAGGGAAATACCTGAAAAGGGGTCGATCGCTTTCTCACTCATCATCGCATCATCTCACAATCATCTGCTATACAATTACCCTGATTTCCATAGTGTCCAGGGACCCATATTAGCGTTATCCTAGAATGTCTCGGGATATCCGGCATTCCTCGGTTAACCTAGATGTCGTAAAGATATCCGCTATTCCGTTAACGGCAGCCTTGCTTTCAGTAAATATATATATATATCACCAGATATTCGAAAATACCTCAGCCAGTTGAATGCACGTTTAATGGCAGTAATTTCCGTCTGAAGAACAGTGCAGAAGTTAGGTAAACTAAAGTAGGATTTTATCCCAAAATTTTCAATGTAGAAACCTCCACCGACCCTGTTACCTCTGTTATAGCCATCAGTGTATGACGTCAGCAGAGGAGAAGAGCCCGCGTTGCCATAAATCCCTATTCGGGATCATAATATGGAAATGTCTATCGAAAAAGGGTTTTGCGATGCAGTAATCGACATTACCATGTATGTGCCCATAGTAATTCAGTATCTTAGAGTGTCCAAGGTCCTTACCAGACCACGAACAACCAGCATTTAGTCTCACGGCAGAGTTGAGAGGCATTTGTATCACCATCAAATCAACTGGTAACCAGTTAAGAATAGTAAAAAGTGCCTTAGAGGAGGTAGACCTTATAGTGCCTGTAATCAGTATCGGTGAGTAGCATTATCCAGAACCACACCAATACTCCATAACGACTACTTTGAATATCCAATTGATACCTTTCGGCATAATACCCCAGTTAGTACCAATTGCCTTTTTGCAGGAGTAAATGGCCACATAGGCCTTGTTGATCCTGTTCTGAATGTTCAAATTCCAGGACAATTTTTTTACCTTTTTTGCATTATCCCTAATCTCAAGACTGATTCCATTCAGTCTAGGTGGTCTAAAGTCAACGATCTTATACTTCCTAGTGAAGAGAAACCAATTGATATACTCCACTCACTCAGTGTACTTAATGCCGATTCCATACAACTAGATATTGTATCCAGAAATTTAGCAGATAGAAACAGCATACACGACTGTTTTAATCCTTCTGTTGTCCATCCTGAACAACAGGGTATTCATAGCCAAACACTTATGCCATCTAAGGTAGCACATATGACTCTATAGCCGAGTATCTTTCCGACTAATCGGCGTACACAAAGATCAATCCGAAGATCAGCCATCGCATATATGATGGCGTCGGGCCTGACATTGTTAAAAGCCCCTTCAATATCAAGGAAGGCAACAAGTGAGTACTCTTTGTGTGATATTGACTCTTCAATGGAGCCAACTAACGAATGTAGAGCTGTTTCCACAGATCTGCCCTTAGTGTAGGCATGTTGGGATTTAGAGAGGAGTTCCGACGAAATGGTCATTCTCAGTTGTACGTCAATCACCCTTTCTAGGGTTTTCAGCAAAAACGGTGCAAGACTAATAGGCCAAAATCACCACTTCCTAAACGAACAAACTATTTCTCGCACATTGAAACCGATGGAACACATTCACCATAAGCTTTGGTGAGCAATCGGTGTGCTTCAGCTGCACTTTTTTTTTCAAATTAAAGAATTAAAGCAAATTCTCCGCATATGACGCTTTGTTGACAAAAAATTCAACATTTTCGAAGCAAAGAATAACTTTGTTATTTTCACTATAATGTTCCATAAATAAGTGGGAATAAATGACTGTTATATATCCTTCAAAATTACATATAAGTTATTAAAAACAAAAACCGTGCACAAAAGAAAATTTCACAAAATTTAAAACGTTCCAACAATTTTCATTAGCAAACAAGGACTAAGATGAATATAAAACATCTTTGAAGAGTTACTGCAACTTAATAGAGGGATATAGTTAAAACATTATTTAAATAAATTTTTCTAAGCTGAAGACGAGATATATTTATCCCAACATATATTGGTGAGGCACATCCAAGATCCTTCGTGAACAAATTTACTCAAATTTAAACCTACTAGTGTCTTTGCCCATATATACGAAAATAAAAGACAAACATATAAAGGATTTCGGGAAAAATTAATATTTGGCATTATTTAATACCGTTGATCAGTTTAAGCAATGCGTATACTTGATTGTTTGTCATAATATACTTCAAAATGAAATGTTATTATTAACAATTGTATATCAAAGTGAATAAAATAATTAATAATAACGATCTATAATACTAATAAATGGGGACCATGATAATTTTTACTCTACTTCGCCAAAATCAAATTTTTTCACTTTTTTTGTTTTCACATATTATTCGCCTCCGATTTCATTCCCAAATATGAAATACTTTTCGTATGTTTCAATTTGAATCAGTTTAGTACACTTGAGTATACTTATTATACCTATCACATATTATTCATACATTATTTTTTGACATGCAACTTCAAGCAGTCATACAATTTTTGTTCTACATTTCTATAAAAAACTGTCTGGATTTCTAAAATTCAAAAATTGGGAAAAATATTTTTTATCTTTTTTGCCATTAAAACATCATAAAATCAAGCCTTGAAAAAGAATTATAAAATTCACTATTGATATTGTATAAAGTATCCGCAAAATAAAATAAAAGAAGAAAAAGCTGATTGTGATGTCCAACTAAAGAAACATTTCAAGATTTGCATCCATGAATTTATGCATCAAAAATCATTTTTTTTCTGAATGGTTTGTTTTTTATATTTCTGATTAAGATTGACAACTCTATTCTACCTTGTAATATTATTGTATCATGGTCTAAAGTTAAAAATTTTGAAAAATTCAAACTTAAATATAGTTAGAAGAATAGTTTGCAGAAATTACGGTCTCTTAAATGTTTTTATATTCGCGGTAGACATCTTTGACATCATGGAGCTCCAATTTTGGCTTAGTAGTCAAACAAGTTGTATAATTGTCTAAAACCGATACTCTTACGAGATGTTTACTAACATTATTTTGCAATCTGTATATGCTATGCACTGTGTAGTAGAGCGAAACAAATACTTTTTCAGATTTGAATGGTCTAATAAATATGCTGACATATTGCGGGATTCGCTTAAAGAAATACAGATAGTAACCATAGTTTGCTGTAATCACATGTATGTAAAAAGAAGCTTGTTGTAAATAGTCGAATGCTCATGGAGTAATAGAATGTACAAATGTAACGAAGTATATTACAAGAATATAATGCATTTCATTGATTACCTCTAATAAGAGTATACAAGAGCATGTTTACTTACTTATATGTACATCAATTTATAAATACATATAAATAAGATACAAAAGAACAATCTTAAGCATCTGTATAAGAAAACTAAGTCCTCGAATTACAGATTTGATTAAGTAAGTATGCTACCAATTGCAGAAAAGAAGCTGGTTATTTGAAGAATATTGTCTAGTTCAGTTAGAAATTTTATTGAAAAATTTTAATCCAGGATTTACCTACATATACATATGTATATAGCTTACTGCTGTATCTTTAGGTTAAGTTGGGTTCCATGGGCAGCCACTCTTCAAGCAGCTCACTTGGGTCCATTTAAAACTGATCCCATTGTGATACCTAAGGAGTAAACAGCTGGTATATATTATACGTCCGTTGTTTCCAGGCTAAACCATCCAGATTCCCTGATGAAGCAGTAGATTCGTCTAAGACTCATCCTTGATAACTCATCTAAGCATGATAGGAATGGATTTCCCAGGATGCGTTCCCTCAGGTTTATTAGAGCCGGACATTGGCAGAATAGGTGACAGCTCCTACAGTAGTCATTGTACCGTAGGTACAGTCTTTTAGCATATGTCCCAATTATACAGTGTCCTCTAATAAAGCCAACAATTAGCCTTATTTGCTCACGACGAAATTCCATAAGTAGATTCGTCCTGCTGACATCATATACGGGCCAAGTAACCTCGATATTTTTTTATTTTTTTGCAATCGGGCCTACGATAGCCAGATTTGGAATTCCGAATAAGCGAATTACGACTATAACCGAATTCCTTTTTAAGCCACTTTATGGATTATAGATGAATCCTGATATAATACACATTTTGGACTACATATATAAAAATTATGAACTTTCTTCAATAAAACCACTTTTTTTAAACAAAATAAAAGTTTATTTAAAATATAGTAGTATAGTAGTAGCAGAAAATATTTTATTTAAAATGTATAAAAATGTTATCTAATTCAGCAATTTAGAATTGAAATAACTACATATTCCTAACATTTCCAACAGAGTCTATAATTTTATAATAGGAATAAAATGTACTATTTAACAATTTGTATTCTTAATAATTGGTTAACATTACCGATTGGCTCAATATTTCCTTATTCACCACAAAAGAAGTAAAATAGTATAAAAAAGGGTAAACAAATATATTTAGTCAAACTTCAAAAGTATATTTTTGTTCTGTTCTAATGAATTTTCCGGATCTGAGCCTTATATATATAATTATGAACCCATAGTCACCAAATCTACTTGAAACTTATATCTGTTACATTTTTTACCTATATGAGTGCATATATGCGTTAATGTATTTTTGGGATGTGCGACTTATTTGGGAGATATAAATAAATATTTTAACGTGATTTCTATGTATTTGAGGCCAATTTTGCTTAATATTTTTCTCCATAACATTATTTACAAGATTTTTATGGGTATTATTTTGATTATCGGAAATAGAGCTAATATGGGTGCTATGGTCAAATATGGACCGATATTCACAAAACCCAGTAGTATAATTTTTGGATACAATATATTGATCTGTATACAATTTTAGTTCGATATCGATATATTTAAAATATTTATAGAGGTTAATGTGTTTTTCGAAAGTGGTACAATTATCGGCCGATCTTCATAAAATTCAACATATCGATTTTCGTATATATGGGAAATATTTATTTGAAATTTTAACCAGATAGAAGCTTTTATAAGAGATTTATTAGTATTTAAGTAATTTTCGGAAATGGACCTTATATGGGAGCAATGGTCAAATATGAACCGATATTCACACAATCTAGTAGTATCATTTGTGAATTAATACTAACGATCTCTGTAAAATTTTAATTTCATAACGATATTTTTCAGATATTTATGAAAATTAATGTGTTTTTTGGAAGTGGTCTTATATGGGAACTATAACCAATTATGGGCCGATCTTCATGAAATTTCCTACAGCTATTTTTATGTGCAAGGGAATTATGCAAGTCGAATTTCAACCTGATACCGATATATATAAGATATTTAAGTGTATTTAAATGCTTTTCGGAAGTAAACTTTATATGGGGGCTATAGTCAAATAGTGCCCGATCCAAAAAAAAATTCGTCTCGCGATTTCTGTTTGCACGAAACTTAGTTGTGCTGAATTTTGTATGGATACTGCAATTCTATGGGAATTTATATATTATAGCACCATATTTCGGGAAGAAATTTGTATGAGGCCTACGAGAAATTATGGACCGATTCTTTCCATTTTCAACAGAATTTGTCCTTTTATCATATAAATAATGAGTGAAAAATTTCATGGTATTCTCTACAATAAATTTACCTAAAGTCACATAAATCATGAGAAAATTATACAAATTTTTGGAGGTCGTCTTACATTTTGATCCATAACCCTGGTTCTACCAATTCGATTTTGCTGATTTTCAATACCAAACTGCTTAGAAAAATTATAAACATTTTGGTGTACATTTCATTAATTTTGCTTATGTATTTTGGACGTGAGAGTGTTTTACACAGACAGACAGACAGACGGACGGACATTGCACAATCGACTTAGAATTTCATAAGGATCAATACTATATATAATTTGTTGGGTCTCAGACGAATATTTCTCAATGTTACACACGTAATGACAAACTTATAAATACTATGAATCAAAACCAAAACCCAACAATTCCAAATTTGTTATCCATATAAATAAGTATATTTATGTCTTTGTAAGTTTGTTTGTTTATTTGAGGATCACGCCTAAACGGCTGAACCGATTTTATTGAAATTTGCAACGAAGATAGATCCTTACTTGGAAGCGTCGATAAGCTATAACTTTTTTCAATACTTGGAACAGAAAGGGATAAACAGGGGAAAATTGGTACCTTTTATTTTTAAACAAGAAATACTAAACGGCTGAACCGATTTTATTGAAATTTTGAACATAGATAGATTATTACCTGGAAGCATTAATAGGCTATGCCTTTTTTCACTACTTGGACTATAAAGGGACAAAAAAGGGAAAACGGAAAAAATAGGTACCTTTAGTTTTTAAACATTGAATATTTCACTATAGTCACAAACATATGTATTTAGAAAGTACCTTTTCAAAAGTCTACCTTCAGGGGGGTAAAGACAGGTAAAATTAGGAATTTCGTGTTTATTTGTTTGTTTGTACTTTATAGGAGGCTAAACCACTGGTCCTATCCTACTGAAATTTACCATATATTATGGAATATCTGGTGAACTACTTATCATTGTGAAAGTCTCAAAACTTCGCGGCATTTTCTTCGATATCATTATGCACTGCTTGCCTCAAAATTGGCGGGATTGTATAAATAGGCGTGGCACCACCCATACAAAGTAAATAGGTATTTTCGAATATCAGTAGAACTATAATTGTGACAATATTCAAACTTTATAGGAATCGATTTCTTATCAATGTATGATGTTCAACCAAAAAACGGGACGGATCGGAATAGGTGGTGTGACACCACCCATACAAAGTAAATAATTATTTTCTTAAATATCTGGAGAGCTATAATTGTGGAAGTTTTCAAACTTTGTCCAAAGTGCACCCTTAGCATTTTACATGGGCGGTATTGAATTAGTGGGCTTGGCACATCCCATACAATGTAAATTGTTTATTTCCCATATCTGAAGAACTATAACTGCAAAAGTATTTAAACTTTGAAAGCATTAATTTTTTATCACTATATGGAGTTTAGCTGAAAATGGCCGTAATTGTATTAGTGGGCATGGTACCTATCAAACAATGTAAATAGTTATTTTTGAATATCGGTTTAGTAAGTAAATGCACGGTATATAAAGCTTTCTGATGGTGGATTAAAAATAAATTAGAAAAATTACACATAGCATTTTTTGTATTCGCAGCGACAATATATTTTAAAGACACATTTCTTATGTTTTTTATACCCTCCACCACCACAAGTGGTGAGAGAGGGTATATATAAGTTTGTCATTCCGTGTGTAACATTGAGAAATATTCATCTGAGACCCAACAAAGTATATATATTATTGATCCTTATGAAATTCTAAGTCGATTGAGCAATGTCCGTCTCTGTCTGTCTGTGTAAAACACTCTCACGTCCAAAATACATAAGCAAAATTAATGAAATGTACACCAAAATGTTTATAATTTTTCTAAGCAGTTTGGTATTGAAAATCAGCAAATTCGAATTGGTAGAACCAGGGCTATGGATCAAAATGTAAGACAACCTCCAAAAATTTTTGATAATTTTCACATGATTTTTGTGACTTTGGGTAAATTCATTGCAGAGAATACCATGAAATTTCGCAGTCATTATTTATATGATAAAAGGACAAATTCTGTTGAAAATGGAAAGAATCGGTCTATAATTTCTCGTAGCCCCCATACAAATTTCTTCCCGAAATATGGTGCTGTAATATATAAATTCCCATAGAATTGCAGTATTCATACAAAGTTCAGCACAACTAAGTTTCGTGCAAACAGAAATCGCGAGACCATTTTTTTTTTTTTGGACCGGGATCGGTATCAGGTTGAAATTCAAATTGCATAATCCCTATGCACATAAAAATCGCTGAAGGGAATTTCATGAAAATCGGCCCATAATTGATTATAGCTCTCATATAAGGACCACTTCCGAAAAACACATTAACCTCTATAAATATTTTAAATATATGGATATCGAACTAAAATTGTATAGAGATCAATATATTGTATCCAAAAATTATACTACTGGGTTTTGTGAATATCGGTCCATATTTGACTATAGCAACCATATGAGCTCCATTTCCGATAATCGCAATAATACCCATAAAACTCTTGTAAATAATGTAATGAAGAAAAATATCAAGCAAAATAGGCCTCATATATATAGAAATAACGTTAAAATATTTAATTATATCTCCCAAATAAGTCTCACATCCGAAAAATACATTAACGCATATGTACTCTCATATCGGTAAAAAATATAACAGAAATAAGTTTCAAATAGATTTGGAGACTATGGGTTCATAATTATATGTATAAGGCTCACATCCGGAAAATTCATTAGAACAGAACAAAAATATACTTTCGAAGTTTGAATAAATATATTTGTTTACCCTGTTTTAAACTCTTTTACTTCACTTGTGGTGAATAAGGAAAATGTTGAGACAATCGGTAATGTTAACCAATTATTAAGTATATAAATTGTTAAATAGTATATTTTATTCCTATTATAAAATTATAGACTCTGTTGGAAATGGTAGGAATATGTAGTTATTTCAATTATAAATTGCTGAATTAGAATACATTTTTATACATTTGAAATAAAATATCTTCTGAGTAAACTAGTTTTTCTAACAATATATAAAATACTACTGTACTTCTTAACTACTATATTTTAAATAAACCTTTATTTTGTTTAAAAAAGTGGTTTTATTGAAGAAAGTATATAATTTGTATATAGTTCAAAATGTGTATGATATCGGGATTCATCTATAATCCATAAACTCGTAAATTTGGAGCAGCTTTATTTTTAGTTATTTTATTATTTCCATTGATCTGGCCAATAGGCCATAATCGGTGACAAATTTCTACTTAAAAAAAATATTTTTATGAAATTGTAACTTAAACTTTTATTTATGTATTTTGAAAACATTTACTATGTGTTTGGGGATAATCCTAATGTACATACAAACTTTTAGGGCTTTGTAGTAACTAGTTTTAAAGTATGTACGTGTTATTCTATGTTGGTATGTATGTTTAAACTAAATTTACCATGAATACATATGTCTTAAAATGAGAAAATAAGCTACGTTCTTGAAAAAAGATAGTTCAACTGTTTTTACAGTGATTCATGATTACGTAAAATGTTCAAAGCCTGTCATAATATTGCACAGGTTGCAATTAATTTTAAGGAAAAAAGCAACCATATAGTAATCAATTATAGGAAATAAAATAAAATTAATAAATACAAATTACACAATTCCACAGCCATTTTTGAAAATGGAAAAATCTATAAACCAACACCACAGCTCATTTTAGAACTGTCTGTATACATTCTGGTGTCATATTCGTTCACGAGATTACCCCTATACCACTCACTATTGGAGGAAATAAAGACCTTGAACACCCTGTCAAAATCTATATATGGAGTAATATAGTCCGAAGGTATACGATCGAAGGCAGTAGGCTCATAATCCCCGCGTGTCTATATGAACTCGATCCCCAACATCCAGATGAGTGAAGCCTCGCTGCGCTGCAGACAGAGGTGGCCATAATGTGAAGGTCTATTAGAACAACGCACTGTAGAGTGTTCAGTGCCTCTGAAGGACTAGTTCTTAGTGCGCCAGTTATGCCACCGCAGGATGATCTCTGGCCTTCATATAGTCTACAACATAGCTTCTTCGAGTTGCAGTCCATCATACAATAGATCCATAAGTAATAAATGGACTTACTATAGCCGTATACAACCATTTAACTATGTTGGGACTAAGTAAGTTCCCACTTTTTACCAATCATCTTACGACATGTTTAATAGGCCACCGTTGCCCTCTTAACCCTGTGTTGAGTATTCAGTTTCCATGATAATTTAAAGCCCAGTATAATACCTAGATATTTTGCATTATTTGACAAGGGGGATTTCGCAGTTGGAATCATGGTCATTGTCGTGAAAAGTACGAGTTCTGTTTTGCTTGGATTTATCCCAAAACCACTTTCCGTGGCCAATTTGTCGAGAAACCCAAGAGCAGTGGACATAATACGACTAATCTTATCCGTAAACAATCCTGATACAAGTATAAGCGACATCGTATAAGCGACAACTTTTATCTCTTTTTTCTCTAGTTCAATGAGAATTGAGTTAATTACGATACACAATAGTAGTGAAGAGATCCCACCACCCTGAGGTGTGCCACATCCAAATTGCTTGGACTTCTCGCTATTACCAAGTTTGCTGTAATTATTATTAGTTTCAACATGAATAAGTACTAACCAGTCGCTGATATTCTCTTAATAAGAGCTTATTGAATTGCAAGAGTAGTTACATTTTTGAAAGGTGCTTTCAAAAGTGGAAGGCTGCCTACGTTTTAAGTTGAAAAGATGAAAGACTTATTGGACGAAAGTCCTTCGCATTCTCATGACTTCTTGGGTTCCTAAATTGTATTTCTTCTGTCATGTTGTAATGTTTAATTTCGAAGATAATCCAATTGTGGTTAGAGAACAACCTTTTATTGGATACCCTCCACCTATCTACTTATACCTTAAACCTATCATTAATGAATGTAATATCTAATACTCCCCCCGCCATTAAGTTAAGACTCACTCCTTTCATTGATGTCACTGCTACCTCAGATTGAATGCCTGGCATTGGCTTCACAGCCCAGGATAATATCGTCAGAAGCCCCAACAGTGGACAGGAGAGCACTCACTTCGGCTGAAAGAGCTGTCTTCTCATGTGCCATATAGTTTGAGGCAATCATGAAGCTCACGTCATACGGTAGCTCGACCTTTGCTACTGTCCGCTGAGCTAAGCTGCGTACAAAGATAAATTTAAAAAGATTTTTTAGCAATAAGACATGATCATGGCCTACCATTACTTCTTGCATAGATAATGTTATATGCTGAGGCCGGGAACCCCTTCACATTCGAGTCTGAAGCACAGGGTTCTTGCGCCATTGTCTTTGTTCGGAGAACTTCATCCCAGTGAGCTCTGTGAACCTCATCCGCTTCCCGTACCTGTGAGCCAGAAAACCTTCACCTAAGCGTCCCTCACCCCGAAGAGCAGCTAGAAACCAGCTTTCTCAAGCTCGATTGAACCAGATTCAGTGATGGCGAGAATTTTGAGAATTATGTGTGACCATCGCCTTGTTCTGTGCGGATGATGTACCAGTCATCCATATGAATGTCGCGATTTTGTAGCTTTAAACACTCCAACATATTAGATTCGTGCACGCTGTATAATAGGAATTTCAGTTTAAGACTTAAACCTTCCCATGCACCACTGATCTTTGCGATGGGTTTGCTAAGAAAGCCCTTTGAGAACTCGTCCAAGCATTTGATCAGCCTGTAGCCCCGATGAATTTCATCAGAGTCGAAACGAGGTGCCATACTAGTCCTAATAGTGAGCAAGTGTTCCATAACAAGCTAAGTTTATTTGGACTCGATAGAACCCTATCTGTTATCTCAGGATTCATGATACCGTTGCCAGAGCCTCTAAAAGGTGGTATTTCACCAGTTCTATGACTGCTTGGTACTTTACGAGATCTTCCTCATCACGTTCATGGGGGGCACCGCTGGCACCGTTCTTATCAATCTTGTTAAAAATGAGTAACAACCTTGGCGTATATAGATTTGAGGATGCCATTCTGACTCTTCCTCCTTGTTCTTTATTTCCTCAATTGGTTGCCAAACTTGATATACGATTGAAGGGGTTAATTTGTCGGGTTTAGAGAGCAGTAGAGTACTGTGTCTGTCATTTGCGCTGCCTGACAGATCGACCAAAGTCGTTTGACTGGAGGCTAATAGGTAGTCTTCTGATGATGATCCGAGATCATTGGTTTTTTTCAATGCGTTGTTGTTTTTATTGTTGTTGTTATTAATTTTTGGTTCAAGGAGTAGGCACGTAAGGGGATTACCATCCTTTCAGTGACGGCGTACATGGACGGTACGTGTCCTAGCAACGGAGGGAAGCTGTTAGCGACTAATCTTCTTTTATCAATAATTAGACATTCAGGTTTTCGGCACTGCTATTTCACAAGTGGGGGAATTGATGAAAAAGGGGGAGTGGGGATAAAGAGAGGTGAGGATAACCTTTGGTCGTGAAGGCTTTTGAGTTCATCTCGAAAGTTGACAGTGGATTCCACAACCAAGATAAAAACCATAGCAAGCTCTAAAGCCACCACATTGCGACAAGATTGTTATCCACCGAATTTCCAAATAGTCATTCTTAGGTTATCAACATAGCGCAATGTTCTATAAGTCAGTCACTCAGTCTCTTATATAGATAGATATTAATGAGCTTTCGAAAGTGGTAATTGTGGTCACATTTTCTTACATAAATATCTTATAAATATGGATTTCGAACCCACATTTTACATTTAAAATTTTAAACAGAATGTAATATGTATGCAAAAATCAAACTGCTGGATTTTGCGATTATCGGAATATAGGTGAGCACTCCTTACCTAGAAGTAATCGACAACCTGCTGGTATTTGACAGAAATTATGAGAAAATCAGGACGTATTAACACGTGTAACATAAATTATTACTGACTTGAAATGTATTTCAGTAGTAGTCATCAAATTTTAAAATGTCCATAGATGTTATATCACTTTATGTACTTATAATTATATATAGAGGTGTAGACATCGATACGTTACAATGTTTACTATACATGTAGTCTTGTATAAACAACGTTTAAAAAAAATAACTTTTTTTTTGGTGGGTCGTTGAAACATTGCCGTTCGTTGAAACATTGACATAAAAAATGTTGAAAACTGTTTTAAAATTTAAAATAAATATTATAAAAAACAATTTCACTCATGTTTGAGGGGGTGTCATACAATTGTACTGATGTGCTGTTGTTGTTTCTGTTGATTTTGATTATTGTGCGTTATCATGTAATCGATACCACCACTTATTTTATACACACAACATAATACAATGGAATTAAACGCATACGACAATAGAATTTACATAAAAAAACATACGAATCCACATAGAGGTATATTGTGTATTGTATATTTAAATCAGTTTTAAAGTAAATTACTAGAGCACATTTTTCTTGATACTCGTAACATGAGTATTTAAATGTGATTTATGTTACTTAAAGTGATTACATGCCACTTGTATTTACGCAAAATTTGAGTAATGTTTAAAATACAAAAGTATTTTCAAAATAACAGTTGATTTAATGCATTTATGTAAATGGTCTTCCAATAGCAAACTACATCTGTCGAATTGGCTGTTATTTATTCAGTTTGTGTTGCCAAATTACCACAAACGAATATAGCATTCAACAACACGTGCAAATGAAAAAATTGTTTCATCAAAATGGGTGTTCTGTTCGAGCAACTTTCCGGTAATTTTCATCAAAAAGTCATTACAGGCGATGAAACCCATTTATGGATGAATGGGTACATCAACAAACAAAACTGTCAAATTGTGGGAAGATACCAATCCATATGAGAACCACGAGCATCCCGAACTGACCACCGAGATCTTGCGATTTGTCCAGGTAAGACTTTTTCTTGTTGGGTTTTCTTAAGTCAAGGGTCTATGCGAATAAGTCACAAACCATAGCGGTACACAAACCCAACATAACCATTGCCATCGGTCATATTCAGCCTGATTTTTGAGCCAGAGTCATGGAAAATTACACATTTCGGATGCGCTCCACCCAAAGATGGCGCGGAAGTCAATTGCACAATGTCATATTCCATTCGTAATGGTATCGATTAGTCTTTCAAATGAATAAAAAATTTCAATGATTTGACAGATATGTTTAAGATTTACGTGGGTGCCTGCCGCATAGGCTTAAACCCACGGTGGTCTTAACACCGGATAGAAATAATGCGTCTATCACCGCCATTGAGTGACTTGCAAGAAACACTCAATTGGCAACTTCTTGTACATTGATTGCACAGATCAATGCACAATCCCCTTGCTCGGGAGCTTGAGCTATCTAATCCTTGCCATCCATAGCTAGCTAGCCAACTGACCAGCCCAGGACAATTATCAAAGCTGCAACATCCGGCCTGGTAATCCAGTCCAATGTATGGTCTCTGACTTCAAAAGTTCCCAGCCGATAAAAGTTAAAGTGTGTGTACTTTATCACACACTTTTGACCTCGACAGAGAACCAAGTCCAACGACCAATACATCACTAATGCTATTACCTCAATACGTTTCTTGAGCACAAACGCCAGTTGGTATCACCTACTTTTAATGGCTCTGTTGAGTCAGCACCTAGTAAGATACATTTGGTAGTCCGAAATTTAGCACTAGTCCAAATATCAGTCCTTTAACCAACGATCTTCTCCCCGCTTTGGGTTTCAACCACAGCCATAGCGTACCTCACCGAAGTGACCTCACCAACGGTCCTACAGGACCGAAGTCCTTGTGCCAAAGGATCCCCGTGGAACTAGATAAGACTCTAGTCAGCTGCGACTTTAATAAATTAAA
Source organism: Calliphora vomitoria (assembly GCA_942486065.2). Classification (NCBI taxonomy): domain Eukaryota; kingdom Metazoa; phylum Arthropoda; class Insecta; order Diptera; family Calliphoridae; genus Calliphora; species Calliphora vomitoria. The sequence continues at coordinate 91,039,058 of OW818029.2, forward strand.
TTCTTACCAGGAATGAGGCCCGTGCACCTCGGAGCCCCGGTTTCGCTCCATATTTCAGCTTAAGGCATAACATCAAGGTGTGGAGCTCACCAAGATGCTAATCCATGTCCCAAAGGGGGGAATGATTTGATAATAGGAAGCGCTGTGGCTTAATTGGTTAGCTCGTTTTATCATTAAGCATGATATCGTATTTGCGGCCTGGGTTCGATTCCCAGCCGCTGCAACATCAGTTTATGATAATTTAAAAAAATTTTAACAGGTTGAGTTGCTGGAATTTATTCAGTTGCTAATGGCACCTCAATATCATTATCTTAATTATCTATGCTGATACTTAAATCGTCATTATCGTTATTGGGAAGCACCGTCTATTAAAGAAAATAATTTAACATATGCAGCATTGTGAAATTAATGATAAACAAACTTACAGCGGAATTAATATTTTGTAGCATATCCAAAATTTGGTTTACTTCATGATGTGGTTCTCGAAGTGAACGTTGCAATAAGTTTAAAGGCATATTTTCTTCTTCGTTATCACTATCTTCTGCTATCACTCAACCACCTAATAGAGGAATCCAACATTTCTTTATCATATCTGAAATGCAAGTATCGAAATTTGACAAAAAGGTGTTCGAATTAGAGAGCGGCCTAGAAAAACTATCCCAAGATTTTGATAATAAATTTCTCGATCTGGAAATGAAAATTAATAATCTTCAATGCCAAGATGGACCGGTGCGAATTATAAAGGCTCCTAGTTTTGATGGCAGCACACTATTTAACGTTTTCAAGTTCCAATTTGATTCAGTTGCCAAAAGAAACTTATGGAGCAATGAAGAAAAAATGGAATGCAGCAGTAGTTCTTGAAATTGTGCCAGCAACAGAAATTCTTATGATGACATAATGGAGGCGATACAACGTAAGTACGGTGGAGAATATAAAAATAAATTAAACCGAATGGAACTGCGTGGCGGAGTGCAGAAGGCCACTAAAAAACACTTCAAGATTTTGCGTTGGAAATCGAGCGTTTGCTACAGCTCACTTATCCAGGCGAAAATCGTCCGATTTTGGAGCATTTGAAGATAGAGGCATTTGTGAATGGCATTGGCGATCCTGAAATCAGACATGCGGTCTGTGCCACACCCAAGTCAGCATTCACAGAAACCGTTTCATTTGCACTGGTACAAGAAACCGCAAGGATAATTTCAAAGCCCCAAATATGTAATGTGCGGAAAATCGAGGTTGTCGCTGAAAGTGAGAGAAATATGATAAACGAATTGATGAAATTAAAAGAGGTAGTTTTAAAAGCATTAAGTAAGAAACAAAGTAAAGCCAAAATCAGGTGTTATAACTGTGGTAAAATCGGTTACATTCAGCGAAACTGTAGAGCACCAAGAAAATGAACCAGATCTGCCTTGCATCCAAGAAACAACCAGTATCAAGCGTTACATGAGCCACCTTTAAAACGAGCTAGCACTGAGGGACAGAATCTGACACCTGACGGCCGTACCATCTCCATATCAGTAACGCAGCAGGAAAATAACAATATTACTGCTATTGGGTATATCAACGGTCAGAAGCACATCCTTAATATGGACACGGGAGCGTCGCAGTCTATTAACAGATCACATTTAGTAAAGAAAGCAATTGAACGAATTTGCAATGTAAGTCTACGCACAGCTATTGGAGAGCCTGCCACTGTCCATGGTAAAGTTAATGTGAAACTAACTATTGTTGTTGCCGATATTTTTGTTGTTGCCGATATTGTGGTAATCATTGGTGCAGACATCATAATTCGTCACAGCATTACTTTAGATATGGGACAAAAAGTCATGAATTGGCGAAATGGTCAAATACCCCTTGACGTCGGATATGAGAGCAAGTCTCAAGTAAGAAGGCTAGTATTTGTTGAGCACTAAAAGTTGCCACCGCAGACAGAGTGCTTGGTATGGGCTCGCGAGGAGGAGGATTGTATAGACAATGGTTTGTTGGTGTTGGAACCAGCGAATGTGAAAAGTGGCCATGTAAAGATAGAGGCCTTCGTTGATGAAATGGTTCCTCTTGGAGTGCTTGTTCTTTCCCGAGGTGAAAAGGTAATCAGGGCGGATTCCAGGTTGGGTGAATGTGCTTCAGCAGAGGCAGTGACAAATTGTGAGGAAGTTACTGCCAATGAGTTTGCCAAGGAAGTGCATGGGTTTGTTCGGAGACGAATTGGAATGACCGACGACCGGGTGAAAGCCAGATATAGCCCTCAACGTAATAAAGGTTTGTCTTCCAAACTACAGAATCACTGGAAAGGATCACATAGGGTAGTTGAGAAATTGGATGACATGGTCTATAGAATACGGAAGTGTGGAAGACCGATATCGAGAATTAAGGTTGAACATCTGAAACGACTAGCTGACCACTGAAAAGGTGAATCTGTGCCTATTCGGGACGAACAGGCTTAAGGTGCGGTCAGTGTTACGAATGTGCAATAGCGATTTGAATTTAACGGTCCGCAATGACTGCCTGCAACATTCATCATGTTTATGAACACGTCCATCAGTAGAAGCTTCTACTTATCAACAATGTTGATAGCATGCGGTTATTAGCGTTGTTTGTAAGTATGGCAACACTGCATGTTAAGCTGCTAACATTAACATCGAAAGCTATAAATTCGAATGTACTAGTATGTCCGTTAAGAGCATTGTAGAAGATTCCCGATAGATGGCTCCAGTATAAATAGTGGCAGAGCTGGCAGTCGTGAGTTGAGTTTATTATTGGCGCTGTTAGAGTTAACATCAACTGTCTTGTACACTTAAGTTTGTACATTATAAAGTGTTTGTGCATAAAGAGTTGTTACAAATTTTAAAGTACTAAAACTGCTTTTTATTTGCAATCAAAAGTATCCGGTTTATTTAAAGGATATAAACCAACGTTTTAAAAAGGTTAAAACGTAACAATATGTTTCATCAAATTAAATATCTTTATTGTGATTTAAAAATGTATTAGATATATAGATAAATAAAACAATTCTATAAATCATAGAAAATCGTAGTATTTATTTTTATAATTCTATAAAGCATAGAAAATCTTATTAAATATTTATAACTTGAACTGATTTCCAATCGATCTATTTTCTGTGTGTAGCGCTGAATATCCTCAAGAAAAACTCACTGTTTGGTGCTCTTTATGTGCCGGTGGAATTATTGCTCCATATGTCTATACAAATAACGATGGTCAGAACGTTACAGTTACCGATGAGCGGTATAGGGAAATGGTTATTAATTTGTTTGTGCCTCAATTGGTAGGCATTAGTATTGTAGACATGTGGTTTCAGCAGGATGGTGCTACATGTCACACAGGGCCCGCTACAATCAATGTACTGAGAGAAACATTTAGCTAGCGAATAATTTCAAGAAATGGACCTGTTAACTGGTCGCTTCCTTCATGCGATTTGCGCCATTATATTATTTTCTCTGGGGATATGTTAAGTCCCAGTTCTATGCAGATAAACCAGAAATGATTGAGCACTTTAAAACGAATATTCGACGAGTTGTTGTCGAAATACTTTACTACGAAAGGTGTGCGAAAAACACACTAAAAACACCACGCTATCAACTACAATCTGTCAAAAATAAAAGACGATTTTTTTGACGACAGCACAGCTACACGACCACATGACCGCATACCACTGTAACCGAATTAGGTTAATTTCTATTGTTGTCAACTACTGGAAGGGAAGAAGTTCAGGAAAGTAGGAACCCTATTTCCATGCAACGAATAAACTTGTTTTGAATTGGTTTATAAATGATTTTAGATTTAATACAAAATATTTCTGAATATGTTCTATTAATTTTCTTACACTATAAAAAAGTTATTGTAGTTTTTTTTTATATTTTAACATATGGATTGATTACTAATCCAAATAATTATTGCCTCCAAATAATTTTAACAAAAATATCTCAAAATTACTCATGTCATTTTCCACAAGATTTTTTACAAATCCTAAATGTATTACAAATACTTACGTATGTACGAGGGTAAACTTTCCTTAAATTTTTTTTTTTACATAAAATAGTATTCTGGCTTCTTTCTGTTTTATGTAGCCTTAAATTGTTGCTGCCATTTGCATGTTTTATTCTCTAGTCTTCTTCATCTTGTTTCTACTTTATTGTACTTTTTGTTGTGCTGCTGCAACTTAGAGCATGTAGATGGAAGCTGGTGCATAGTTTAACACTTGCTAAGAAAAATACTTAAATAGTTTTAAAAAGTTATAGTCTTCTTTGGTATAAGTTGTCTGTCAGAGTTAGGCGAGTAAAATAGTGTATGCAAGCAACATCAGTAGTAGTTGTTACTGTGGTATGTAAATCTTTCCAAGAAAACACTGCAACGCTAACACAATAACAACAATAACAACAACAACAGCGAAAGTACAACCAGATTAGAAAGAAGAACAAAAAGTATGAATCTAAGAATAAGAAAAAGTTATTTACTTTGCAATAAAGTTAAGGTAATTTTGTTATGAATTCAACTGGTCGTACTTATGGAGTAGTTAGTGGATCGTAAATATGTATTTATGTACTAAAAACGAACTACACATTCGCAATACTTGTGTATACAGTAGGTATTTGAGTATGTACTGTATGTACAAAGTAGTTATGCTGTTATATTGCGCTTACACTTACTAAAGGAAGCTTTTATGGTAAAAGTTTTGTATCTGTCTTGGTTTTTATATCCGTATTCTGTTGAATTCTTTACGGTTCTACTTACATCAATTTTTTTCCTTTTTCTTTTTCTAGCTTTTGCTACAAACATTAATGTGTTAATGGTTATGTTATGAAATATATTAAGTTTTGTTTATATAGTTAGGGCAAGTGACATTAAATAAGAAATATTTTATTTGTAATTTTCTAAAAGTTTCACTTTTTATGTATATGTATGTACAATGTAAAAGTATGTCCCAGCTGTTAAGCATGTAGTCAATGTATCCCTTATAGACAGTAATCGTCACAAATGTCTTATCAGTTGGCTGACTCCAATTTATATATTTTGGTCATTTGAAACGTATGTGCTCTTTGTAGTGCAGAGATAAGACAATTGGTTACTTTAAACATCCCAGGTAATCGAGCGTGAAGACAATTATCACTTAAGTGTCTCTAAGTAATCTGGAGTGTAGTCACTTTAAACGTGTTGTGTGATAATTCCTTCAAACTGGTTTAATACAAATTGTGTTGATATAAATCTCATGCAGTTAATTTTTATACCCTACACCACCATAGTGGGGAGGGTATAATGGATTTGTGCAGATGTTTGTAACGCCCAAAAATATTAGTCTAACACCCACCTTAAAGTATACCGATCGACTCAGAATCACTTTCTGAGTCGATTAAACAATGTCCGTCCGTCCGTCCGTCCGTCTGGCTGGCTGGTTGTCCATGTAAACCTTGTGCGCAGAGTACAGGTCGCAATTTTGAAGATATTTCGATAAACTTTAGTACATATCATTTTTTCTGCCCAAGAAATTGGCTGAAATCGGTCCATTATTTCACCTAGCCCCCATACAAATGTCCTCCCGAAATTGGACTTTATCGGTCATAAATGTTTAATTTATATAGATATCTACACAATTTTTTCTCCAAATAAATTTTATATACACCGAATTTATGTCACCAAATTTTGTTATGATCGGTCCATAATTAGTCATAGCTCCCATATACGACCTGCTTCCGATAATCACTTTAACAAGCATAAATCTCCTAAAAATGTTGGTATACACATAAAATGCAACATAAATAACTTTTATATAGACATTAATCACATGACCAAATTTCATGGTGATTGGTCCATAATTTTTCATAGCTCCCATATAAGGCCCACTTCCGAAAATCACTCACGAATATAAATTATTGAAATTTTGAAAGAATAATGATTTTGCTCATTTACTTAGTGCAGGGTATTATAAGGTCGGGCTTGACCGACCATACTTTCTTACTTGTTATTTTTGCTTAAGTATACTGATATCCCATGTAACATAGCATGAAGTCAATAGTCACTTTAGTGTGTCTTAGTAACCTATAGTGAGGTCACTTTAAACGTTTATTTTGTACTGCACTTTAGAAATTAGTTATTTAACCCACCAGTACCAATCCATTGGAGTGTTGTCGAAGAAAGGTTTGTTTACAAGCTATCGTTTATTGGACTGCCTATGATATGTCTTTTAGCTGACTATTTGAGGACAATTAGCACTCGTGCATATTTAAATAACTAGTAATGTAACTGATGTTTTTTAACCAGTATGTGAATCAAATGCGTTGATTACTTTGGACCAGCTATTAGACAGTCTCATTGTATTCAATAAGGGTCAATTTACCCCCTGCTTAGGACAAGCACTTGTTAAAATAACAAGTCAAATAGCTATTGAAGTAACTAGTTCCCACCCTAATTGATGGGTAAAATCACTAGTTCGGGACTGTCTCCTAGAACTGCTGGCGTACCATAGACAACAACTAGATATGTAACTGAGAGGCAAAAACCTAAGTCTGTTATCAAAAACCTAATTCATGAGAATGTATTGCATGTATTTTGTTATTGTATCACACGTGTGTGTGAAAAGAGAGTAAGTTTTTCCTCTCTCCTTCCGTTCTATACGTTTATGTACATACCATACATTGTACATACTTTGTTTATATATAGAATCAAATTGAGTTTTCGGAAACTTATTGTCATGGCTTTTAATAAAAATTACCATGTGTTGTATGTGGTTTTTTTAATATTTTCCAATCTGATTTTATAAAATGAATGAAATACTAAACTTTGTATGGGAGGACACTCACTCTATGTTCCGATCTCTCACAGACTTTTACAATTATAGTTCTCCAGATATTCGTAATTACTATTTACTTAATACGGGATATAGTTCTCCAGATATGGGAAATTAACTATTTAATTAGTATGGGACGTGCCACGCCCACTAATCCAATCTCGAAAATTGTCTGCCAAACTATCTAGAATAATAAGAGAGCCATTCAGATAAAGTTTGAGGAATCTTGCAATTATAGTTCCCAAAATATTTATAAATAACTATTTACTTTGTATGGTAGGTGTCTCATCCCCTGTTCCGATCCCTTCCATTTTTGGTTAAACTTCATGCAGTGTTCCGATCCGTCCAATTTTGTTTGTTGAAACTTCATGCAGTGCACTATGTGCCCATGTGCCACACAAACGAAGAAATTTTATTTGTAGAAAGTGCTCTGAGAATATAAATTACATTTTTTGGAGAATTGTTGTTGAGTTGGGGGGGGGGCGGTTTATAAGAAAGAGCAACAGGGGTCTACACAAAGTTTTATGATGCTAGCTCCCTTGGTAATAATTTTTGCCGCAGTTTTGGCTTTTGGACACATAGTGCAGTGATAAGTTTGAAGACTGTCAAAATTATAGTGGTAGCACGACCATTTTTATCCAATTATGCCCATTTTAAGCCAAGCCACGCACTATGGTACCGAAGTAAAGCCCGCGATTTTGTATATTTAGGCAATGTTTGAAGAATTTCGCAGTTTTATTTGTCCAGATATTAAAAAATAACTATTTATTTAGTATGATAGGTGCCAACGACTATTTATTTAATACCACTCGTTTTCAGCCAAGCTACGCACAGTGGTATCGAAGTAATCCGCCTTATTAATGACAAATATTTGAATTTTTGTTATCGACTGAATTTTAAGTGCGATAGTGCCTAAACGAATGACCTGGGGCTATGAAATTTGGCGTTAATATTCTTTGTTGCTCAAAAATGATTCAAGTTGTAGAAGAATCATATGTTTTCGTGGTGGGCATGTATGATTGATACATCCAAATAAAATATAGTTTTGTGTTAAAAAAAATTATTTTGCATATACGTTTGTGAAAATATAGCAAACAATTTTTTCCATTCTTATAGAAATATAGTGGCATTCGATCGGATTTGTTGTTTGTCACATTGGAAACATCTATGAATATAATCTAATTATTTAGTTGTAAAATTTTGTTTATTTCAGATGTTTTTTAAAAAAATCGAACTAGTTTTTGTAGAGTTTCTAATCAATTATCGAATCTATTAAATTTGTTATATCTTTATTATGTTTCGAATCACTATCTGATTCATTAGAATATATGACATCCATGAAGATGAATTCCACATACAAGGCATAATTGTATTTCACTCGAAGTTTTATCACTAAACTTTATATTAATTGCAGTTACGTCTGAGGACTTTGTGAAATTGCATTCCAAAATCTTCTCGTTAAATCAACGAAGTACTTAGCTTGCCAAATATTTTAACTTACATTGGTAATTAAAACTGAGCTCTTCAAATGGTGCGACAAATCGCGATTACGATTAAAATCGATTTGCAATCCCTAATCCTTATATACATGCATATTTTACTACCATTTTCTGTAATCAATGTAACAAATACTACATACATATAAATAGCAAACAAGGTGTCAGATTTCTTTATCATATTTTTCAACTATTTAAGAATATTTAATTCTTTTAAATAAATCTATTACGTACTTTTGTCATACACAAGGGATTTATTGTTTTATTTTAGATTAACTAATGTCAGACGGTTTGCCACAAAATTCTTTGAAATGTAATTTAGCAAAATTATGCATTGTTCACACAATTTATACAAAAGCAACATCATGCAAATATTTCTATTCACAATAAAAACAAGAAATAACTTTAAACCTAAACAAAACCAAAACTACACTAACATAAACTTAAACATATTGTTAAGAAGTCGGTAAAGAGGCAAGCAAAGCAGCCAGCCGTAAGGTTGAAATATAAATTCAAATGCAAGACTGCAACTGGCATTGCATAGCTTAACACTTCTTTAAATTTCTATTGCAGCTTTGTGGTTAAAGTAAAAATAGTTTGTAACAACAATCACATTTATATTACTACAATCATTTAACAACAATAACAACGGGGAACAACAGGCCAACAACCAACACAAGAACAACAACCAACCTCCCAAACAAGAAGCCAACAACAAGTGTTGTATATACACTTACAGTATCGGTCAAAACATATTGGACAAAATTCGTATTATAACTTGTTTTTTTTTCAATTCCAAAGAAAGTAAAGATTTTAGAACAACAAATGCACTCTCAGTCTCAATTCATCCTCAGTATTCTTAACAACGAAATTTATGTTCAGTATCTATAAAAATATTGACGCAACATGGGAGCTAATTCAGTGGTAGGTAAGACATCTGAAGACGTCCTTCGAAAAAACCAATGATTGGCATAAATCTACGGGTGCTGAACTTTTTGATTCAGACGCGGAAACTTCGAGCGTTGAAGGCGAGTGAATTTGTATGAAATATAACAAAGTGATTTTAAATTTGTAAATTTTAGACAAAGTTTTACAAATGTGGCCCTGCTGCACGCAACTCAACGAAATTTTTGGAGAAAAAAATGTAAATGGTGATTTTGTTGTTGTTGGCAGTGAAGACGGGGGAGAATCAAAATTTTTTGGTAATAAATCTGGGATTTCTAAACGGCTGGTCCGGTCGGGATAAAATTTGCCGTAATAGTAGCCAAGGAGTATTTGAGTTTAATCTATTAAAATGGGCTCCACAAATGCTCCAGGCGCGGCGCTATGGGAGCTCAAAGTAGGGTACCTTCAACATGTAAAATTTTTAAACACGTGCCATTTTTTTGTTTCCCATCCGATTTCAAATCCGAATGAACTCAAATTTCTTTTATTAGTTAGATAACTAAATTACCAATAATACACAAAAGATTTTCGAGCAATATCGTTTTTGGATAAAGAAATAAACGATTTTCACTTTAAAAATTCAAAAAATTTTAGATTCTTGCTGTTTTTTGGACGAAAAGATGACTTAACTCTTTTTTATTTTAAAAAAATATTTCTTTAAAAACATATATCAGTTTTATGTTTTTCTGTAAGATATCTTTACAGACAACATATTGGCATAAAAACCATGTAATAGTTTTCGAAAATGTAGTCCCTACGCCCTTCGAAATTTGACCTATTTTTATCAAAATTTCAATTTTGGACCACATGTTCTAAAATCCCAAAGCTGGGATCAGAAAACAAAAAACAGTTTTGGAAACTATGATGTGATCTCTATTTATTTCCATAGTATTTTCCCAGCCCCAAAGAAAATGTGGATCCTATGGGCAAAATTGTAAAAACTACCATTTTTGGGATTTTCGCTCCAATTTTTAAGAATTACGGGATTCCCTTTGACCTTTTGACAATTTTCTTTACACCTTGTTATTCATATTGAAAAAATAAAAAAAGGTTGAAAATTTCTATGAGTTTTGTTAATAAATAAAGATTTTATTACATATTACATATTTATTGAGCTTCTAAAACTAAAATTTGTATCAAAATTTTGATAGGATTGCAAATAGTTATTAGGAACAATTTAATCCACATTTTTCCGAATTTTTTTGTTTAGATAAGTTAACTTTTGGTCTTATAAAAAAATATCTTAATAAGTTTCAAAAATATACCACTTTAAAACTCCGTTCTTCAAAAATATTGCACGTTAAACTCGAGTACTCCTTGGCTACGCCCACGTCAAATTTTATCTCGATCGGACCAGCCGTTTAGAAATCCCAGATTTATTTCCCAAAAATTTTGATTCTGCTCCACTGTGCGTTATTGAAATAAATGACTCCTTTACCGAATTAATTCCGGAATTAGATTGGAATAGAAAAAAGAGAAGCATGAAAGGAGCTTGCATGGAGTGACAGATAACTAAAGCTAGAGAAAGAAAAAGTAAAGCGCGAAATTGACTTTGATGTTTTGCTGTTGGAGAAAGAAGAAAAATTAAAAATTTAGCAACAAAGTCTAGATAGAATTTAAGAAAACATTAATGAATATATGACTTGTCTTTTCATTTCACCAGAATTATTGGAAAACTTGTCTACAGGACCACTAGAATCTTCTTCTTGTTTCACTTGAACTAAGCAATCGTTTATTAAAATGTTATGGAGAACGCAGCAATTGATGTAAAGAGAAATACTGATATTTTTGTTTAAATATTGAGCTGTTTCCATAAATTCGGGCATCATGTCAGCTTCCAGGGTGTCCAACTACTACATGTCGAATTTTACGTTTGATGTTGCAAACTACTTGTGCTTTTATTGAATATATGTGATTTCTAGAAAAGTACGACGTATAATCTACGTATGTCGATTCTGCCAATTTTATCTCAGTTCAATCAATATAACCAATGCAAAACGAGAGATTGTCAAATGTATCCGATACTATTTGGGATCGTTCAGTCTCTTTAAGCCAGTAAATATATTCCGGCATAGGTATGCTTTGAAGATTCTCATCGTTATTATCGATATGGTTCCGCCATCTCCCAACCCGAAAATAATTGCAGTTTTCCTGATGTAAGTGCTTTCTCCTGACGAGTCTAGGCGAATTACTTTCTCGGAATCTATCTTCATCCTACGTTCTTAAAATATAACGCCAAATATCCGATTTAGGTACTCCATTACAACATATACATTTTCTGCCAGCTCATCTAAAACTTCTCCCACTGCGTCCTCATTACATTCCATTTCTAAATAAAAAGAATTGCTAAGTATTAAATACAATTTTGTATAGAATATTCCTTACCTTCTTTAATGACACTCTTTCCAACCTTCGTTTATTAAATAGTCCGCTAATTTTTTTTTTTTTTGCTTGGACCAGCACTCAGGGGATGACCCCTACTCATGCAATGCATTGTGTTGGAACTAGGAAAATAGGTTATGGGAAGGAGGATAGAGGGAGTAGTGTTTGTGGATATTTGATTTGAATTTTCCTACATTGAAATGTACAGGAAATACTTCGACAGGAAGCTTATTCCACATACGGACGGTACGGGTAAAAAACGAATTTTCTCTGTAGTGTATTGTGCGATCCACTGACCAATCGACCACGAATGGATGAGCCCCCGATGATGAACGCGCGTTTCGTAAGAAACTACGGGTTTTGGGAACGAGTACCCTAATTTCATCAGAACACATTCCACTGTAGTATCGATAGAATAGTGAAACACAACCCACATTGCGACGATGCTCCAGAGAATCAATAGAGCTGGACACCCTACTGTCACCGATAAGGACCTTCGCCCTCTCCTGTACGCGGTCAAGTAACTCCAAAATAGACTTTGAAGCACCGGCCCACACATGAGATTTGTATTCCATTTTGGGTCGGATTTAAGTGGTGTAAATAGTAAGGAGATCAAATGAAGTGAAGTATTTCTTACACCGTCTTAGAAAACCGAGGCACTTGAATGCTTCTTTCGACACTCGAAAAATGTATTTTGTCCAGCGGACATCGCACTGAATACTCATGCCTAGAACATCAAGAGCTTCTGATTCCTTAATATTTACACTACCCATAGAAACAGATGAAGCAACATGATCTGTCGTGCGTTTATATGTTAACATACAACATTGAGTCTTAGGTGCATTGAAATCGACTCTATTCGCACAACCCTATTCAGAGATTGTCACAAGATCTTGGTTAAGCGTATCATTCATGTTTTGCCTCATTGCCCCAATCTCCAACAGGCTTGGTCTATAATTGAATGAATATGAATGGCAAATGTTGCTGTCATCTGCAAAATAATAGAAAGGGTTGGAAGTTTGACTTAGAAGGTCATTTAGAAAAATAAGGAATAGAGTAGGAGAAAGAACGGAGCCTGCCGGTACCCCTGAATTAATCTTAAACTCATTTGATGAGATCCCATCTACAACAACTCGTATAGTGCGATCTCTGAGAAAGCTCAATATAAATCGAGAGAAGTCATTACCGACACCAAAAGCAATAAGTTTCGACATCTCATTTTATGTAAAAATCAAATGTGAATCTCGTGTTGCAAACTTGAGCAAAAAAATTCGTTTACAATTAATGGAAAATAAGTTTGCAAATCTAAATACACAAGATTGTGAATAGAGCTATTGGTTTATATAACACGTACTAATATTTTGTTGCATAACCGCAATTCTTCAAATCTGCCGCATAGGTTTTAGGCAAAGAGCTAATAAGATTCTCCAATGTTTTAATTGGAATATATGACCATGCCATCTTTATAGCTTGATACAATTTGTTTGGATCTTGATATCCCTATTCCGGATTTACCTTTCTATTTACTATTTCTTACACAGTTTCTATAGTGTTAAGGTCGGGTGACTATACTGGCCACTGCATGACATTAACGACTTCCTGTTCCAAATACCCATTCACCAATTAGGATGTGTGCTTAACGAATTGTCATGTTGAAATATCCATTGGTGCTGCATTTTATCATTGGCATAAGGCAGCATATTCTCTTGCAATTTTTGTTTATACATTTGTTTGTCAATAATACCATAAATTTTGTGTAAAGGTCCTACATTTCTCTAGAAAAGCAACCTCACACCATAACACGCTCAACTGTTACAGTACCGTATTTGGGATTTAGTTGGTTATTGACAGGTCGTCGAGCTTTCATTATCTCATCAGAATCCACAAAATTAAATTTAGATTTATCGGAAAACATAATGGTATTTGTCTTTAAGAAGTTATTACGGGAATACAAAATTAATATTTTGGTAAGATTTAGATTTCATGTGCTGAATTCCCAATTATTGATAAATTCACTGAAATTCATTGTTGGAGAATAAGTTAGTTCCAATGCGCATTTCACTGGTTGCTTAGGCCAGATCATCACCTTTACCGAAAAGGCTTTAGAAAAGCTAAAGATATTATACAAATAAAACTATAGAGTGAATGAGAATTACAGACATGCAAGCTTTATTTGTAAAAATATCAAAGCTTAAACAAAACACCAACAATAAAGAGTGATTTTATCTTCTCTTACATTCCCTACTATTTCATTGTGCAATAGTCCAATCCAAGTGTTCTCGAGCAAATTTATTGGGCCCACCAGAAACTATTCTTCTTAACTCTAGATCAAGGGTGCCCAAGCCCTATACTCTTGGTGCTCATTTGTTTTTGTAAATGCTCTTAGCTATAGGCTGTGTGTTTCTATACTCAATACAGCACTCAGCACTAGCAATATGAAATACACAAACAACTTTGTCTTGTTAGTTTTTTTGTCATTCTTCAGTGTATACACGCAAGTGCAAAGCAACAACACTTTCGTATGCTTTGCTAGTAAACATTGTTGAGAGCGATCATCAACGTAGATCTTGTTTTTGTTTATCGTATGGAATCGTTTAAAAAAGTGTGTATTTTTATACACTCCACCAACACAAGTGGTGAAAGAGGGTATATATAAGTTTGTCATTCCGTGTGTAACATTGAGAAATATTCATCTGAGACCCATATTGATCCTTATGAAATTCTAAGTCGATTGAGCAATGTCCGTCTGTCTGTCTGTCCGTCTGTCTGTGTAAAATACTCTCACGTCCAAAATACATAAGCAAAATTAATGGAATGTATACCAAAATGTTTATAATTTTTCTAAGCAGTTCGGTATTGAAAATCAGAAAAATTGAAGTGGTACGACCAGGGTTATGGATCAAAATGTAAGACAACCTCCAAAAATTTTTATAATTTTCACAGGATTTTTGTGACTTTGGGTAAATATATTGCAGAGCATACCATGAAATTTTGCACTCATTATTTGTATGATAAAAGGAAAAATTCGGTTGAAAATGGAAATAATCGCTCCATAATTTCTCGTAGCCCCCATACAAATTTCTTCCCGAAATATGGTGCAATGGTATATAAATGCCCATGGAATTGCAGTATCCATACAAAATTCAGCACAACTAAATTTCGTGCAACGAGAAATCGCGACACCATTTTTTTTTTGGATCGGGCACTATTTGACCATAGCCCCCAAATAAAGTTTCCTTCCAAAATCACTTAAATACACTTAACTATCTTATATATATCAGTATATATAAGTATATATAACTTGCATAATCCCCATGCACATAAAAATCGATGTAGGGAATTTCATGAAGATCGGCCCGTAATTGGTTATAGCTCCCATATAAGGACCACTTCCAAAAAACACATTAATTTTCATAAATATCTGAAAAATATCGTTATCGAATTAAAATTTTACAGAGATCGGTAGTATTAATTCACAAATGATACTACTAGATTGTGTGAATATCGGTTCATATTTGACCATAGCTCCCATATAAGGTCCATTTCCGATAATTACTTAAATACTAATAATTCTCTTATAAAAGATTCTATCTGGTTAAAATTTCAAATAAATATTTCCCATATATACGAAAATCGATGTGTTGAATTTTATGAAGATCGGCCGATAATTGGTCGTAGCTCCCATATAAGGACCACTTCCGAGAAACACATTAACCTCTATAAATATTTTAAATATATCGATATCGAACTAAAATTGTATACAGATTAATATATTGTATTCAAACATTATACTACTGGGTTTTGTGAATATCGATCCATATTTGACCATAGCACCCATATTAGCTCAATTTCCGATAATCACAATAATACCCATAAAACTCTTGTAAATAATGTTATGGAGAAAAATATCAAGCAAAATAGGCCTCAAAGACATAGAAATCACGTTAAAATATTTTATGATATCTTCCAAATAAGTCGCACATCCGAAAAATACATTAACGCATATATACACTCATATTGGTAAAAAATGTAACAGATATAAGTTTCAAGTTGATTTGGTGACTATGAGTTCTTGATTATATATAGAAGGCTCACATCCGGAAAATTCATTAGAACAGAACAAAAATATACTTTTGAAGTTTGACTAAATATATTTGTTTGCCCTTTTTTATACTCTTTTGCTTCACATGTGGTGAATAAGGAAAATGTTGAGCCAATCGGTAATGTTAACCAATTATTAACGGCTATATGCATAAAAAAAACTTATTGTAGATTTTAATCACAAATTTGTTAACAAACACTTTAGCTTTAAAAATCATTTATAAAAGTATAGTATTCATAAACGTTTGTTAAAGGCACAATAACTAATGTACTGTTTTTTGTCTAAGCTGGCAATGCTTCTCTGTTATTTCCCATTTTTCGTTGTTAGTGTTGCTTGCAATTAGAATAAAGTATTCGTTAATTCTCTTTTTTTCATTGTTTGTTTTTAGTAATAATACATTTTCGAAGATAAAAACTAATATTTAGAGAAAAAATTTTTATTTGATTCTAGTAAATTTATATTAAGCTAAAATGTATTAATATACAAACGTTTTCATATATTTTAGTTCAATTATTGATAAAAGTATTCGAATGGCGAATATTCTGTGATAAAATAAACATCACTGTTTTATAATTTGTTTTATTAATTTATTTTTATTGTCATTTTGTTAAATTGTAACAAAAATTAATGACTTTCTATGAGGAAACACATAATAAACACATAAAATATGGAAGAAAATCTTATATTATTAAAGTGGACCATATTTCCCAGCGGAGTTAAAATTATGTTTATCAATTGCAATAATATCGACTATTATTGCAAATTTATCAAGAATTATCTTTAAAATTCCCTTTTTTCAAGATAAAATGTAAAAAGAAAACTTTATAGTAGGTTTAAAGAAGGGTCGAACGAACTTTAAAATTTGTACACTTATTAAAGGTTTATCAAATGTATTTTTATCTATTAATCGTTTATGAATACAACTTTATGAAAATTTGCTTATTATTGGTTTATAAAGCTCTTGTAAATTTTTATGCATATGGCTGTAAGTATATAAATTGTTAAATAGTACATTTTATTCCTATTATAAAATTATAGACTCTGTTGGAAATGGTAGGAATATGTAGTTATTTCAATTATAAATTGCTGAATTAGATAACATTTTTATACATTTGAAATAAAATATCTTCTGGGTAAACTAGTTTTTCTAACAATATATAAAATACTACTGTACTACTTAACTACTATATTTTAAATAAACTTTTATTTTGTTTAAAAAAGTGGTTTTATTGAAGAAAGTACGTAATTTGTATATAGTACAAAATGTGTATGATATCAGGATTCATCTATAATCTATAACGTGGCTTAAAAATAAATTCGGTTATAAACCTAATTCGCTTGTAGTCCACAAAAATTGTGCAAATGTATTTGCAGACTATAAGCGAAAAGTTTTCGCCGAAAACTACTGCATTACATTAACATTTTACCAATCTTCATAATCGGAGCTAAATCCCAAAAGCTAATGTAATTTCTATAATTTTCATCTAATTTAGGTGGAGGGTATTTAAGATTCGGCATAGCCGAATATAGCACTCTAACTTGTTTTATTTTCTTTTTCATATATAACCAGATTTGTTGAATATGTTTTGTCGCTTGCTTATTACATACATGTTATTTATTGTTTAATTCAATTTCTTACATTTTAACCCCCATATGCATAAACAGTTTATAAATTTATCAAAGGTTTATCAAACCAAATTTCCATAGAAAATTTGTGTTATAAACCTTTGATAAAGTTATAAACTGTTTATGCATATGGGGGTAAGTATAAAAGTATTTATAATTTGTTTAGTTAAATCATGGTTTGAATTTTTCATAGCATATATCTTATGTTTTATAAAACAAGCAAATTAGTTTCCCCCCATGGAAATAGTATAGAAGCAATAGTTGCCCAATGTGTTTTGACCGAGACTGTATAAGTATATATGTACATACACACAAACATACTTATAAGATTATGTTGAACAGGTAAGGCAAAGGGATAATATTTGCATAAATATATAGAACAAGAAATATAGCACTGGTAAAAATATGTATGCGATGTATGATGTATGCGGAAAGCAAATTAATGAAGTAGAATAATATTTTTTGTATTTAAATATCTCTTGAAGGACAGGGAAGTAAGCTAAGAGGTAAATATTAAAATGGTACAGTCAAGTCTTTACCTGGCTATTATTATTATCTGAGTAATTTTCCTATTTGTCGGAAAAACTTCTAGCAACTTACATTCACAGATATTTATGAACTAAAACTATTTTTTTTCTTTAAATTACACAGATAGAAGGGCTCTAAAAAATTACAAAATGAAAAAGTTTAATGCGATTTTTAACAATTTGTTGAAATTGTTTTGTTAATTTTTTGAATAAATATAATGAGAAAAGCGTAAAATATATGAAAAAATCGTCGTATCAGCATATGCAACTACAAAATAGCGTTCGCGTCATAAGAAACATTTTTTTTCAAATTATTTTTAGACAATTTCTTCTGGATTTATGATTTTCTTCATATACTATTGTAATATAGTTCTTAGTTAACATTTATAATACCGACGGACTTTATAGCCTTTTCAAAGGTACCATAACGTCCATGAATGCTATCACACAATTGACAACATTACATTGAAAGTTCTGACACCACACTTGCAACATGTGGTGACCATAATATTGGATCCTACTGAATTTCTGCGCTTCCAAGTTCTAAAAGGCAAAGGCTGAAAATTTGAGAAAAATAGAATTACGAGTTTGAACAGCAATGAATATATTAAGTAAAGATATATAAGTACACTGAGGCAAAGAAAACGTTGCAAAATCGACAACGGTTGGTGTCATTTTGACACCATCTTTCTGGATTTCGAGCCAAGAGATCTGCTCATCTTTAGAGGTCAAGAACGCTTCCAAAGTGAAGCGTATTCCAGAGTAAACGTTCTGCATCGCTCGAATCAAATATTATTCGGACGGGGCATGGTATGAACTATAAAGCGGGTGAGCCAAAACATCCCAACCACTTCATTCTAAATACAGGTATTGAAACATGTGTCCTAGCGCTGTCATGATGGAATATTACGGTTTCAAGTCTGGCCGCATATTCTGGGCGTTTTTCGGCCAATGCACTCTACAAACGAATCAGTTGCATTCGGTACAGGTTCTCTGTGATGGTCTGATTAGATTTCAGCAGCTCTTTTGATTCCACCAAATACAGATAATTAGCGACATGGATATTTGGCTTTGGTGTCGATTTGGCTGGTTGGCCGGGCTTCACATACGATCTCTTATGCTTCGGGTTATCGTAATAATAATTTTTCATCGCAAGTAATGCTACTCACCGGAAGGCCGTTGAACGAGTTCTAAGGACTATCGCGATACTGATTACAGGCGCTCTACCTCCTCTAAGGCACTTTTTACTATTCTTAACAGGTTACCAGTTGATTTGATGGTGATACAAATTGCTCTCATCTCTGCTGTGAGACTAAATGCTGGTTGTTCGTGGTTTGGTAAGGACCTTGGACACTCTAGGATACTGAATTACTATGGGAACATACATGATAATGTCGATTACTGCATCTCAAAACCTTTCTTCCATTTCCATATTATGATCCCGAATAGGGATTTATGGCAACGCGGGCTCTTCCCCCCTGCTGACGTCATACGGATATATACTGATGACTCTAACAGGGGTAACAGGGTCGGTGGAGGTTTCTACATTGAAAACTTTGGGATAAAATCCTTCTTTAGTCTACCTAACTTCTGCACTGTTCTACAGGCGGAAATTACTGCCATTAAGCGTGGATCCAACTGGCTGAGGTATTATCGAATATCTGATGATATATGTATATTTACTGACAGCAAGGCTGCCGTTAACGGAATAGCGGGTGTCTTTACGACATCTAGGTTAACCGAGGAATGCCGGATATCCCTAAATGACATAGCGAGACATTCTAGGATAAGGCTTATATGGGTCCCTGGACGCGATGGAAATCAGGGTAATTGTATAGCAGATGATTTGGCCAAAAGGGGTGCGATGATGAGTGAGGAGGCGATCGACCCCTTTTCTGGTATTTCCCTTGTTAAATGCAAGATGGCTGTTCAGGAGAAACTGTATGAGACTGCTCAAAACAGGTGGACAACTGAACCTTCCAGTGCTACAGCGAGATCGACTTGGCCCGTGTATGATGACAGCAGGACGAATCTACTTATAGATTACTGTCGTGAGCAAATAAGGCTTATTGTCTCCTTCATTACAGAACACTGTTTAATCGGGACACATGCTAGAAGAATGGGCCTAAGGTACAATGATTACTGTAGAAGCTGCCATAATGAAGAATAGGAAGAGACTGTGTATCACCTTTTCTGCCAATGTCCAGCCCAGACAAACCTGAGGGAACGTATCCTCGGATCTCCATTCCTATCATGTTTGGACGAGCTATCAAGGATGAATCTGAGACGAATCTATTCCTTCATCCGGGAAGCTGGTTGGTTTAATTTGGAGTCAACGGAAGTACTGCAAATACCCTATTGACTACCCCTTGGGTATCACAATGGGATCAGATTTGAATGAACCCAAGTGAGCTGCTTGAGCAGCGCCTGCCCATGATACCTAACCTAATGATTCGGTGCAAAAATGATTTTCTTTTATAGGGTTCAAGCATCATTTCGGAAATGCAAAATCGTCTTTCAAGCTCTCTCGGCTTTAAATCCTACGGTACCAAATTCCCTGGTTTTGGATGAATCTTGCTGCTCGAAAACGTGTTTAAATTGCTGCTTGAGTAGCTCCCAATAATTTTGCAAGTTCTTGTTGAGTTGTACAACAATTTTCATGGAGACCGAGAATTGGAGGCATTAGCTCCAATTCTCGGTTAAAATAACTAGTTATGAAGCTGATCAAGTTACCAGATAGGTAGCTAGTAAGGTAACTGACGCTATTTAACCAGTATGTGAATCAAATGCGTTGACTACTTTGGAACTGCTAATAGACAGTCTCATTGTAGTCAAAGAGGGTCAATTGACCCCCAGCTTAGGACATGCACGTGTTCAAATAACTAGTCACGTAGCTATTGATGTAACTAATTCCCACAATAAATGATGGGTAAAATCACTATTTCGGGACTGTCTCCTAGAACAGCTGGGACAGTAGAAATTCCTTTACACACGAACATTTAGTAAAACAAAAAAACACGGTGTACACTGCTTCATTGTGATCTGAAATCATATACCATTAACGCGGTGTATATTTACTCTCATTGTCATATACTGTCTCTCATTCTATACTCTGTTGTTTTGTTCTGTCGTTGGTTGTTATTGTTTCTTATTCACACTCATTCGTTTTGTAAATAAATACCCAACGATCTGAAGCAACTGTTGTGCTGGTGAATGTCTTGAGTAGCGTATATGAATGTGCTTGTACAGCCCTTTACTGCACAGCATATGCACAATGTGCGAGCTTTTACAAAATAGCTTTTGTGCTTTAACACCGACAACAGTACAATAAGCAATCAGACAACAATGCTTGCTGTTTATTTTGCAAACAAACAACGATCAGTATTAGAGCTTTCAAAGCTGTTTAACATAAACTCAAATATCGGTGTATGCGTGGTGTAGACGTAACTGCATTAAAGTATGAACCAAAGTGATTTATGGCGTTTTCTTTTCTAGGCTTGTCTTTATGTCTTTATTCTGCCCTTCTTTGTGTTCTTTTCTGAAAAATATGTAGTTTGGTAAGCGTATAACGTGTTCTTTTCAAATAATGTTGCCCGAAAACCCGGAAAATATGATATTTCACCCTAAATTTTATCAAAGGGATAGAAAGGCTTCACTTTTTAAACAGCTTTCCTGTTATTGTTTTTGAAGTTTGTTGGAGTTAATGAAATTGTTCTTTGTGATCGCTAAAAATGTAACACATTATGTGGGTTACCCATACCCTCATACAAAATATGACAACATTTAGTTTAAGAAAAGAAAACGCCATTAGTTATAACTAAGACACTCCTGAAAACATGCCACAGTCCTAAAAGAGTAGATTTTTAAAATTTCTACTGTATCACTGCTATTTTGGTCGGCACATCTGTCAACCAGCATCTACTTATGTGCATGAGATTGTATGTGTGTTTATAGTTATGTAACAAACACAAACATATACTTTTACACTTGCACACAAAATATATCAAATGCATACTTGAAATTTTATGATAGAATTTTGTAATTAAACATTTAATTAAGTAGTTGTATGTAGTAAGTAGTAGTGGTAGAGTGTTGCAAAAAAAAAAAACTACAAATATGCGTGTTTAGAATAATTTAACTTTTCATATATATGAACTAGATTTTTGAAAATGAATGCAGAAAGCTAAACAAAAATTTTTTTAATAAAACATTCAATAAATAATTCAAATAATACACACGCACGTACGACGCATAGCAGGCATTTATTTAATATCTGTTTTTTATACAAGAGAATTTATTCAAATATTTTAAAAGAGATTTAATTCTATTTAATTTATTTATATTTCTATTTCTATTCGTAATTTAATTTATTTCTATTTATGTTATGACTATTTTATATCTGAGAAAGAATTTGTAATTATATAAGTATGTGTTGGTAGTGTTAGTTAGCAACATTATTGAAGATTCATCGTTGGCAATTAACAACATTTTTTATGGTCTTTATCAACATTTTACTGTACGTGAGTGCTGCTAAATAATGCTAACAACTAACTACTTATTGAATACTTAATTGTGGAGTGTAAGTGTTAATATTGTACAATTTCTAAACATTTGCATTTTGTAGTTCATAGATAAAATTCGAGTATATAATTTTAAATGTTGTTTTATTTGTTCAAGTATTTGTATTAAGGAATGTAATCAGTCAATGTACTGGTCGAGGAAGTATATAAAAGTTAGGCCTCAAAAAATGTTCAACTTTAGTTGTAACACCTTTCTTATTTTACCCACCATCAAAAAAGATGAAGTGTACTTTGATCTTGTCATTACGTTTGCAACATATCGAAATATTGGTGGTAAAACCAAAAATTATATATGGGGCATTTCATGTCAAGTGAACCAATTTTTGAAGTCGATGTCTTCCGATGGTATGAAATTTGCACCATAGTTAGTTCTATTAGATAGTAATTCATATACAATTTTTCAACAAGATCGGTCGAGAACTTTCTGAATATTTTGGCCAAACAGGTGTTTTTTCTCATCCATGTAACTTATTACCTATTGTTCTTTGCAAAATGTATTCCCAATAGTTTAGACAGCTATTTCTTCAATATTTCGGAAAAAAAAAAAAATAAAAAATGTTTGTAATTTTTTTTTTTTTTGCAAAATCAAAAACTTTTTTTACTTTTTTCAAAATGGGCCCTTTTTTTCTTAACAGAAAGCTTATATATTTTCCTTGAAGACCTATTTGGTCGTTTAGTAGTGGGATGCGAGTGGGATATCTATCAAAATAAATGTTTTGTAACTCAAAACATACAATTTTTGACTTTTTTTGCAAAATCAAAAATTTGTTTCGAAATGGGTAATTTTTAAAAAAAAAATTTTTAACAACAGAAAGCCTAGGTTCATTCCTTTAAGAGGCTTTTAGTCGCTTAGTGGGATGCGAGTGGGATATCTATAAAAATAAATATTTTGTACCTCAAGACATACAATTTTTGAGTATTTTTTTGCAAAATCAAAATTTTTCAAAATTTTTTTTTTTCTCAAAAGAAAGCTTAGGTCCATTGCTTTAAGAGGTTTTTGGTCGCTTAGTGGGATATCTATCAAAATAAATATTTTTTAACACAAGTCATACAATTTTTGAGTTTTTTTTTTTTCCAAAATCGAGCTTTTTTTCCTAAATGGGCCCTTTTTTTTAATTTTTTTTTTTTTTGCTCAAAAGAAAGCTTAGGTCCATTCCTTTAAGAGGCTTTTAGTCGCTTAGTGGGATGCGCGTGGGATATCTATAAAAATAAATATTTTGTAACTCAAGACATACAATTTTTGAGTATTTTTTTGCAAAATCAAAATTTTTCAAAAATTTTTTTTTGCTCAAAAGAAAGCTTAGGTCCATTGCTTTAAGAGGTTTTTAGTCGCCTAGTGGGATGCGAGTGGGATATCTATAAAAATAAATATTTTGTAACTCAAGACATACAATTTTTGAGCTTTTTTTGCAAAATAAAATTTTTTTTCCAAAATGGGCCCTTTTTTTAATTTTTTGCTCATAAGAAAGCTTAGGTCCATTCCTTTAAGAGCTTTTTGATCTCTTAGTGGGATTCGATATACCTGGGGCATATTCTTCTGTCTGTCTGTCTGTCTTTTTTTTTTTTTTTGACGTAGTGATAGATCGCTATCAACTAGTGGCCCTACGATAACTCCACCAACTCCACCCTGGGACTACTTCAGCATTTCATCAGGACGGGTGGTTTAATTTCAGTATCATTCCTACGTCCTCCTTACATTCTGTGTAAGGAGGTTCGGAACTGCTGAGCAACTCTCCTTCATTATTTTATTTATAAATTCTTCGCACGATTTCCATGCATTTGCACAATGTAACATTGTGTTAACAATATTTTCGGGTGTTAAAGTTACACCTAGGTTATTTTGCAAAACTTCTCTCTGTTCAAGCCGTTTTTCACATTCAAAAAGTATATGCCTTGCATCTTCCTCTGTTGCTCAGCATGAGTCACAACTGCTTATGTCCTTCAGTTTAAATCTATGTAGATATTTGTTAAAACTGCCGTGGTTGGTCATCACTTGAGTTAAGAAATAACCCATGTTCCATGCGGTTATTGGCATTTTTTATAAGTATGGCAACACTAAATGTTTAAGCTGCTAACATGAACATCGAAAGCTCTAGAATTCGAATGTACTAGTTTGTCCGTTAAGAGCATTGTAGAAGATTCCCGAATGATGGCGCATGTATAAATAGTGGCAGAGGTGGCAGTCATGAGTTGAGTTGATCATTGGCGCTGTTAGAGTTAACATCAACTGTTTTGTGCATATAAGGTTGAACGTAATAAAGTTTGTGTGCATTTCTGCGAATTGATAAACGTGTATAAAGACTCTGAGTGACTATTTGAACTGTTGTTGTTGTACATTTTAAATAAATAAGGAGTTGCTGCAATTTTAAACTACTAAACGGCTTTTATGTGCAATCAATAGTATCCGGTTTATTTAAAGGAAATAAACCAACGTTTTAAAGAGGCTAAAACGTAACAATATGCTAAATTGTGTGAGTCTATATTATACTAGATCAAAAGATTGTAATATATTTTATATATTGAATAAAAGTATCCTACCTTAAGTAGGATTTTGCTGAAATTCAGCAGTTTGCTTTTAGATGACGTAGAACAATTTTAGACCTTAAAAGAATCCACTAATATAACTAGAAATAAATAAAGAAATATATTATCCTACCAGCTTTCCAAAATTATATTAGTCCTTTTACGTCAACATTATAACACATTAATTACTTATTCAATTCAGAATTACATTTCGGCTAAAATGACTTGTACTAGTTTGTCTGATCCCAGTCCTTAAAATGGCATCGTTATATGTAGCTGCTATTTTAGTACCTTAAACAATGGCGTGGCTTTTAAATGCGTTTCTAACAATATTTAATGATTTTAAAAATTGTGCGGTATCACCAAAATTTATTTAATATTTATTCTTGTTGCTGCTTTTATTCTCGATTTATTAAAGGTTGAGCATGTATTAAAACAACATTTGTATTTATTTTACACTTTGTACCTGTTTATGGTAATTAATGATATTTTGAAATTTTTCCTCGATTCCCTTAAGAGCCATTAACAACCAATTAAATGGTTTAACACGCCATTAATTTGGTTTTCGAGGAAAAACATGGATTCTTTTGCATACAAATATTTATTAATTTCATTTAGGTTTGTGTATATATGGGTAGGTACGTTCATTTTTGGTTTGTATGTTTGGGAATTATTATTAAAGTAAGTTCTATTCTAATCAATGCTGTTAGTTGAAATTGGACTTGTAGCCAGTTATGTACTGCGAAATATTTATTAATGTAAAATAGGAATACAAAGTAATTTTAATATCAAATAATAACTCTTAAATTGCCATAAGAAATTAGCCATATAGTTAGGTAGATTGAATAATAAGTGAACAATATATAGGCAGAAACAAAATTTTGTTTAAATTTTAGTAAAATTTGTTCGCAATTTCTTTTTTTTTTTGCCACTTCAATAGCGTTTTGTTTGAACAAAAACGTTTTTCAGCACGGTGAACCCGTTCGCGTAAATTACTTTGGTGAGGGTCCCAAAAGTTATCGTGGTTTAAAAATTTTAAACAATAAATAATTTTTCAGTTTAATATTTAAAGTGAAAAAAATATTTTTTATCTTCATTTACGTTAGTTTTAAGAATTAAAATTAAAATATCTAGTCTTCTATATTACATGAATTCTAAATATTTTAATCGCGGTATACACGAATTCTAGAAGAGACTAGCTGAACCCGGTCCGCGTTGCTGGCCCTTAGAAAACATATGTTTTATATTGCATCTCGATCTCGATTTTAATATACAGTGTCGGACAAAGTCGGTGATCCAACCTTCAATGTTAATACATGTGGTGGCAGTCCGGCTGGTTCCAATGAATTCAAAAATACAGTAGGATAATCGACGGCTTGTTCTTCGTTCATTACTGTGTCAATTGATTTGTATTTTATTATTTCGCCAGGCAGTTTCAATTGTATTTGTATCATAATTTGTTGGTGCCAAAATTGCATGTTCCCACAGCCAATCCGAATTTTGTAGTTGGTTGTAAGATTTGGGATTACCTTGTCGACAACGGCTTGAATATTCATTTACATTTGGCAGAAGTTCGGGAACGAAATCTAATCAATTGGTATTTATACCCTACACCACCATAGTGGGGAGGGTATAATGGATTTGTGCAGATGTTTGTAACGCCCAAAAATATTAGTCTAACACCCACCTTAAAGTATACCTATCGACTCAGAATCACTTTCTGATTCGATTAAACGATGTCCGTCCATCCGTCTGGCTGGCTGGCTGGTTGTCCATGTAAACCTTGTGCGCAGAGTACAGGTCGCAATTTTGAAGATATTTCGATAAAATTTTGTACATATAATTTTTTCTACCCAAGGACCAAGCCTATTGACATTGGCTGAAATCGGTCCATTATTTCACTTAACCCCCATACAAATGTCCTCCCGAAATTGGACTTTATCGGTCATAAATGTTTAATTTATATATGTATCTATACAAGTTTTTCTCCAAATAAATTTTATATATACCGAATTTATGTCACCAAATTTTGTTATGATCGGTCCATAATTAGTCATAGCTCCCATATAAGGCCTGCTTCCGATAATCACTTTAACAAGCATAAATCTCTTAAAAATGTTGGTATACACATAAAATGCAACATAAATAACTTTCATATAGACATTAATCACACTTCCAAAAATCACTCACGAATATAAATTATTGAAATTTTGAAAGAATAATGATTTTGCTCATTTACTTAGTGTAGGGTATTATAAGGTCGGGCTTGACCGACCATACTTTCTTACTTGTTTTAAATTTCCGATGTCCAACAATTGTTTTGAGAATGTTTCGGCAGAAGTGTATTGCAGCAAATGCAGATACATGTTTGTTCATAGCGTTCGGCTTCTGTAGCTTCATTTCCAGTGAAATTAATTTACAGGAACTTCGCATCATCAGTGAGAAGCGGGAGCAATAATCCAATTCTGTCGCACATTTAGCCTTGAACATTAAAAGTAGGCATGAATCCGACGTCATTTGAATTTCATTACTGGTATAGTATAAAAATGTGATTTTGCCACGCCATTCCGTCCATAGAGCGAAAATCAAAAATCTGGGGCCTAATTACCGCAGTCGAACACAATCGAATACTTAATCGAACGTGGAAGTTTTTCTGATTTTGGGATTCTCTTATTCGATATCGAATAATATGTATAGAAAATTATAATGATTTTGCTCGATTACGACCGAGTTTTTGCTCGAACGCTAATAGGCGTTCGAAATTTATTTCGATTACGAGTGCGAGAATTTGCCCCCTGACTTTACAGTGTTACTCGCTAGGCTTTTCGAAGATTCCTTGAAAATTTTATTAAAATTGGTCAAGCCGTTTTTGATTCCATACGGAACATACATACACATATCTGGTTTTATACCATCCACCACCACAAGTGGTGAAAGAGGGTATATATAAGTTTGTCTTTCCATGTGTAACATTGAGAAATATTCATCTGAGACCCAACAGAGTATATATATTATTGATCCTTATGAAATTCTAAATCGATTGAGCAATGTCCGTCTGTTTGTCTGTCCGTCTATCCGTCTGTCCACCTATCCGTCTGTCCGTCTGCCTGTCTGTGTAAAACACTCTCACGTCCAAAATACATAAGCAAAATTAATGAAATGTATACCAATATGTTTATAATTTGTCTAAGCAGTTTGGTGTTGAAAATCAGCAAAATCGAATTGGTAGAACCAGGGTTATGGATCAAAATGTAAGACAACCTCCAAAAATTTTGATAATTTTCACATGATTTTTTGCGACTTTGGGTAAATTTATTGCAGAGAATACCATGAAATTTTGCAGTCATTATTTATATGATAAAAGGACAAATTCTGTTGAAAATGGAAAGAATCGGCGCATAATTTCTCGTAGCTCCCATACAAATTTCTTTCCGAAATATGGTGCTATGGTATATAAATTCCCATGGATTACAGTATCCATACAAAATTCAGCACAACTTAGTTTGGTGCAAATAGAAATCGCGAGACTAATTTTTTTTGTATCGGGCACTATTTGACCATAGCCCCCATATAAAGTTTACTTCCGAAAATCATTTAAATACACTTAAATATCTAATATATATCGGTATCAGGTTGTAATTCAACTTGCATGATCCCCATGCACATGAAAATCGCTTTAGGGAGTTTCATGAAGATCGGCCCATAATTGGTTATAGCTCTCATATAAGGACCACTTCCAAAAAACATATTAATTTTCATAAATATCTGAAAAATATCGTTATCGAATTAAAATTTTACAGAGATCGGTAGTATTAGTTCGCAAATGATACTACTAGATTTTGTGAATATCGGTCTATATGTGAACATAGCTCCCACATAAGGTCCATTTCCAAAAATCAATTAAATACTCATAAATCTCTTTTAAAAGGTCTATCAGGTTAAAATTTTAAATAAATATTTCTCATACAGTATTGGCCATAACTAAAGCACCCTCTCAGTAAATTTATTATAAATGTATTATGTATTATTTTCAATCTATATAAATATATAAATGTCTTTGTAAGTTTGTTTGTTTGTTTGTTTGTTTGTTTGTTTGTTTGTTTGTTTGTTTGTTTGTTTGTTTGTTTGTTTGTTTGTTTGTTTGTTTGTTTGTTTGTTTGTTTGTTTGTTTGTTTGTTTGTTTGTTTGTTTGTTTGTTTGTTTGTTTGTTTGTTTGTTTGTTTGTTTGTTTGTTTGTTTGTTTGTTTGTTTGTTTGTTTGTTTGTTTGTTTGTTTGTTTGTTTGTTTGTTTGTTTGTTTGTTTGTTTGTTTGTTTGTTTGTTTGTTTGTTTGTTTGTTTGTTTGTTTGTTTGTTTGTTTGTTTGTTTGTTTGTTTGTTTGTTTGTTTGTTTGTTTGTTTGTTTGTTTGTTTGTTTGTTTGTTTGTTTGTTTGTTTGTTTGTTTGTTTGTTTGTTTGTTTGTTTGTTTGTTTGTTTGTTTGTTTGTTTGTTTGTTTGTTTGTTTGTTTGTTTGTTTGTTTGTTTGTTTGTTTGTTTGTTTGTTTGTTTGTTTGTTTGTTTGTTTGTTTGTTTGTTTGTTTGTTTGTTTGTTTGTTTGTTTGTTTGTTTGTTTGTTTGTTTGTTTGTTTGTTTGTTTGTTTGTTTGTTTGTTTGTTTGTTTGTTTGTTTGTTTGTTTGTTTGTTTGTTTGTTTGTTTGTTTGTTTGTTTGTTTGTTTGTTTGTTTGTTTGTTTGTTTGTTTGTTTGTTTGTTTGTTTGTTTGTTTGTTTGTTTGTTTGTTTGTTTGTTTGTTTGTTTGTTTGTTTGTTTGTTTGTTTTTTTGTTTGTTTATTTGTTTGTTTGTTTGAGCTTCACGCCTAAACGGCTGAATCGATTTTATTGAAATTTGGAACGTAGATAGATCCTTACTTGGAAGCGTCAATAGGCTATAACTTTTTTCAATACTTGGACCAGAAAGGGGTAAACAGGGGAAAACCGGTAAAATTGGTACCTTTAGTTCTTAAACAATAAATACTAAACGGCCAAAACGATTTTATTGAAATTTCCAACATAGACAACGGCAGGGGTAGCGAAGCGCACCGGGTCAAGCTAGTTGTTAATATATTTACTATTGATAAGCAAATACTTTTAAAGTTAATCTTTCTATAAGAGGTAACATTACATCAAAAGATATTTAAAGCTGGAAAATAAAACGGACAAAACTAAAGCACCCCTTCATGGATAAAATATAAAAAATTTTTTAATTTATATTTTGTTCCAAATCCTTTGTTTTGGATGACACAAACACATCTCTTAGACATAGAAGATATTAAGTTTTTTATGGTGTCTTGCGATATTCCCTCCCAGGCTATAATAACGGCTTGAAATAAATCGTGAACATTGCTGATCCTTATTTCGGCAATTTTCACTATTTATTTTCATATTAACAATCTCCCACAAGTTCGCAATAGGATTGAAATTGGGAGATTGAGCAGGCCAATGAAGAACTTGAATCTTATTGCTCCGTAGCCAAGACCTACAATCTCTGGAGGTGTGCTTAGGATCGTTATCCTGTTGGAACCTCCCTATAAGTGGCATCTTTTCACTGGCATAAGACAACATTTCATCTCTCAATATATCACGGTACATGAACCGATTCATAATCGCATTAACTTTATGAATTTGCCCAATTCCTTGACCAAAAAAGCAACCCCAGGCCATTGCTTGTTTAATTGTCCAACTCCATGTTTAATTGTTCCTTTGAAATACTTAGAATTCAGTCTTTCTACTTTTCGTCTGCATACACGACTTATTCCATCGGAACTTTTTAGTTTGTATTTGGATTCGTCAGAGAACAGTACTGTCTTCCATTTTTGGACACTCCAGTTAATGTGGGCTTTGGCAAACTCCAGTCTAGCTTTCTTGTTCTTAGCTGATATAAACTGTTTTTTTTTTGCTGGTAGTCGGCTGAATAATCCTACTTCTACTGCTCTTCTACGGATTGTTCTTTCGCTAACGCATAATCTTAAACTTGTTCTTACTTGACTAGCTGATGCTGTAGGATATTTTTGTATTGCTCCTATGATCAGGGAATCATCATATCGTGTGGCTTTACGCGGGCGTCCTCCAGAATGACCCGGTGAAATACAACCATTCTGCAAAAACTTTGGAATCAGCCTGGAAATAACTGATCTGTTAATTGAATAATTTTTACTCAATTCATGCCGTGATAAGCCTGCCTTCCAGTCTTCAATAACATTAATTTTAAATTCACTGGAGTACTTGTTCCTTGCCATCCATACTTTTTTCACAATAAACTGTATAACACTTAAGTTATGCAGACTACGCCTTCCTTTATTTTTATCTTCTGGAATTTCTAAATGCATCTCTTGTGAGTCCCGTTAACGGACATTGCAAATATTCAACAAAAATAGTCCAATTTTTAAACATCTTACAAGGGGATGCTTTTGTTTTGTCCGTCGCGTTTTGTATTTTTATTTGTTTTATCATGTTAAACCAATTGTTCATAAAATTGTCCTCTACTAAGTGAACATTATATGAACATTAACAATAAAATATATACAAAATACATCCCAAAAAACATTTTTTTTATCAAAAAAATTATGATATGAAAAAATCCATTGAGGGGGTGCTTCAGTTATGACCGATACTTTATATTCACAAAATCCAATAGTATGATTTTGGAATACAAATTACTGATTTTTATTAAAATACTAGCTGACCCGACAGACGTTGTCCTGTCCATATATTAGAAAAAATGTTTGTGTTCGATTTGTGAATTTGTGAGAAGCTGTTTGAATTATGAAAAAATAGTAAAAAGAGACAAACAACGTACTTTTAAATGATAATTTTTATTTATGTAGGTTTGAGGTGTGTTTAAATTACATTTGATTTGAAAATATGTACAATATATGGTGTTATATTTACATTTTGATTGAAAGATCGATGTTCAGGAACCAATTAAAATAAAGAAATACTTTTTTCTGTTGCTTTGCAGTGATATCGTAGTTTCCTTCATTGCAATGCTTTATGATACACGACATTTTTAGTTTTGTTGCCTGGCGCGTAAATAAATAATGCTGATGGTGTTCCGACACGGGAACAGGCGACATACAATTGACCATGCGAGAAGCATGGATTTTCAAGGTTAATGCCGCAAACACGCAATGACTGCCCTTGAGATTTATTAATTGTCATAGCGAATGCAAGCCGTACCGGAAACTGCAATCGTTTAAAATCGAATGGCATGTCGGTCAGAGCCATTGGGATCCGTGGTATCAAAACGTCTTCTCCTTTGTACTTTCCTTTAAGTATTGTTGCTTCGATGACGTTGTTCATCAGGTTTTTTACCGCAAGTCGGGTGCCATTACAAAGACGTGGTTGGTTTATGTTTCGTAACATTATGATTACCGATCCGACTTTCAGTTGGAGATTGTGAGGCGGTAATCCGGGTAATTCCAGCGAGTTTAAAAACTCGGTTGGATAGTTGACAACATCATTTTGGGAAGTAACGGAATCCACCGATTTGTACGTCATCAATTCGACAGCAATTTCACCTTGAATCTTAAAATTCAATTCGTCGACATCAATGTTTTTCGCAGCCAATATAGCACGTTCGCTCAACCAATCATGATTTTTGTAATTTTGTGCAATGTTTGGAAATACCTTTCGGATTAGCTCGGATTTTGATTCGGTGAACTGACAGAAACCGGGGGGAAATTGAATGCAACCGGTCGAAATGTCAACCGGGATTTTGCCGTTGCCAATGTCCAGCAATTGTTTGGAAAATGCTTCTCCAGATTGATCGTTCTGCAGCTCGACACGCATGTTCACAGTCAATTTGAGTTTCTTGAAGTGTTTCCACAAAACGGACGACTTCAAACATGCATTAAGTTCATCGGCTGGCGTTGACCGTGGAATCACTGGCAATGTTTGCCGAAAATCCCCTGCCAACAGAATCATTGCACCACCAAAACGGCTTTGATTGTTTCGTAAATCTTGCAAAGTTTTATCTAATGCCTCCAAAGACTTTTTATGCGCCATTGTACACTCATCCCAAACGATTAGTTTGCTTTGCTGCAAAACTTTGGCCATTGCACTGTTCTTGGAAATGTTGCATGTTGGATTTTCATTGATGTGCAACTTCAATGGCAACTTGAGTGCTGAATGGGCAGTACGACCGCCTTCCAACAACGTAGCTGCAATTCCTGATGAAGCAAGTGCAAGTGCAATATCATTCTGCGAGCGTATCGTGGCCAAAATCAACGCAATCAAAAAAGTTTTTCCAGTTCCACCGGGAGCATCCAAAAAAAAAATTCCTCCAGTTCCATCTTTCACAACTTTCATAAGAGTGTCGTATGCATATTTTTGTTGTCGATTCAACAGTGGAACGTTTGTTCGTACTAATTCCTTCAAGGCATCGCAATCATATTGTATTTCGCGTCGCAACTCTTGATTAAATACGTCGTGCATCGGTCGATTGGTAGCTGCCATGCCTAACTCAGACAATACCTTGTTCGCCATCATCAAGCACATGTCCTCAATTAAAATCAAAGCCTCGTTGTAAATTTCCTCATTCAGTTGCAAATTTGGATTTGATGTTCTAATACGCACCTGATGCAAAATATCATCACACATGGCATCTTTGTATTTGCTCCATAAATCAGTCGGTTTGGATGGGCAGCATGTTGAAACAATTATCGAAAACAGTGTTCGTATTTGATGAGCATTTGATGAAAGCACAGCATCTTCGAGGGTGCATTCCCAATGAGCGTCATTCTCCAACAATCGCAAGCGTTGACATGCTTCTCTATACGTGTCACACAATTCACCATTTATAGTTCTCAAATCTTGGAATGATGTTGGGCCACGAACGTTGACTAATAGCAAACGCAAATAGAAACACTCATCGTTTCTTGGATGAACTGTGTAAATACGACCTAATGCGTTGGTGGAAAATAAATTGGGGAAACCTGGAACAGGATTTCCTTGTTTCCGTCGTTGAAATTTCTTTGTCGATTGATTCCAAGTATAATATCTTGGCATTTCGGAGTATAGTAACGTTCGGGCAAATTCATCGTTCCTGCACATTTCAAAAAATCTGGTCAATGTTGTAGGTGGCGGTCGATCAACTCGTTGTAATACATTCTCCTCAGTAAAGTACACTCTTTGACCATTTTCCAAATGTACGGCTAAATGAATAACAGAAAGATGTCTTTCATGAATGCTAAATGAAAAAATGCGCCAAATTGCTTCGTTACTACTAACATAGCGGCCCATTTGAAATTGAGTGACTTCATCGATGGAATTCTCCGCACTAACTCCAATCACAGCCATGTCACTACCTTTGGTCACATATTTGCAGATGTATTTGATGGATTTCACGGAATGGCAAGATTCGACGTTGATATGTGCTTTGAATGTTTTGGAGAGTAGTGGCGAATACGGAACAATCCAACGGTTATCAATTTGAATGTCCTGCTGATTCACTTTCACCATTGTTGATCTTCCATTGTCAGCAATTGAACGGCGACGATACAGTGGGTAACCATCATTTCCGGTAATTGTTTCAGCTACTAATGGCCTTGGATAACGCTTCGAACATTTGCCGTCGACCATACACGGAGAAAGGATATTTAATGATCCACAGGGACCATGAATCATGTTTTTAGTAACAACCTCGTGCAAGCCTGGATCTTCTACTTCATCAGGAATTTCAGCTGATATCACATCATCGATTTCATTCGGTCTTATCTTCTCAATCAACCAAATGAGGATATGCGCGTGTGGTAGTCCGCGTTTTTGCCACTCTACTGAATACATCCAGCAGCGCGTCTCGCCGAACACGCGATACTTCACAATGAAATCCATCAGTGATTTTAATTTTTGTTTGAAGACTCTCGCGGTGACGTCATGGCGATCGATGGGTGATTGGCCAGGGAATAATTCTTGCCGAATTTCTATCCACTGTGGATTGCAAGTGAAAGTTATGAATAAATCTGCTGTACCGTAGTGTCGAACGTAGGTTATAGCATCCTGAGCATATTCATGCATATGGCGAGGACTTCCGACGTACGTTGCTGGGAGAATCGTCATCCGGCCGATATTGTGTGCGTTCCCGTCCACATTTATGGCATCTCGAAGGTGTATGTACTCTTCGGAACGCAGTTTTTTCTGGTTCAATCTAATGAATGTCAATCTTTCTGTTTCTATTTTTACATACATATCGACAGCATATTGGTGGAAAAGACGACGACATTTCAATATGTGATTGTCCTCATTTTCACGAACCATCAGTCGAAATGCATAATAGTTCATTGAACTTACTTTTTTGTTTGTTTCAGCGCCTGTACATTAATTTTCGCGTCAATAAAATTAATTGATCTTATAATAGAAAAAATATAGATTTGATATTCACCTGTAAGCGGATTTATCATTTTGATCGAGAAATGATAACCGTCTTCACCTTGCCAAAATATGATTGGATATTGTAACGCATCATATGATCGGTGAGTTTCGTACACACGCTGCTGCTGATTATTTCGTCGATGTAGAACGATATCACGTGATTCCAAATTTTCACCAACGACGACAATGGCGACATCATCAATTGTTGGTGCATTGAAACGTCTTGCGTGTTCTCCCGTAGGAGTCTTATCGGCTCTGATAACAATTTTGTGATTATCAGAGGGCATGCGGTCTAGTGCGGTTTTGAACAATGCAATCAATTGATTGTGTTGATGGAAAAAAGTTTGCAGTTGCTCAACAATTGGTCTTTTTACCGAACTGTTGTATGCACAACGCTGTTCTACTTCTTGTGGAGCATTGCCCATGAAGTAAATCTGCAGAAATTTATAGTCAGCACCCGGAACTGGCAAAAGCGAACCTGCTCGATGATATATTTGACCTTGAATCTGTAATGTTTAATTTACATAAGAAAACAAAATAAAATGCTGTAAGTGGTGAAATTACCTTGAAAGTAGGCATGAAATTATCCCGAATCACATTTGTTGCGCCAAATGAAGTCATTTGGAAACAATTGTTGTAGTTCTGGATTTGTGTTAGGAAATGCTTGGAATGAGCTCCTGTTCCAGAAACCAATGAGAGCAATGGCTCTGGTGGTGGAATCAACGGTGTCAATTTCACTTTGCCACTTGCGCAACACAATCCAGGAGTTTCATTTTTATATTTCAATGCCTTACAATGTGGGCACACAACGCTCATCGAACCAATAGCAACGGAATGGTCTGCACTGTAATCGACTGTCCTGTTGTAATGAAATGCAGCTCGATGAGTATTTAACGCAACATTTGTTTCTCTTCTTGCACGTACATTTGAATTAATTATCACTCGGTTGGATTCTATAGAACGATTGTGTCTCATTCGATGCATATCTACTTCGTTTGCATATTCTCTTTCTTCTTGTGTACGTGCAGAACGTGTTTGTGATAATCGATTTCGTTCAATTTCATTTCGCTCTTCGAGTTGTTCCGCAGTTTGATTAGATCGAAAATACGCTTGATTTGAAGCATTGCGAGTTCTGCGACCTAAATTGCTCCTTCTTATTGGCGGCATTACAATGCGATAGAATTTATTGACTTTGCTCTTACCTTTTAACCGTTTATAACTTCAAAACCCACAGTCTATAGTAGGTTAATCTATAAATTTGTTTGAGGTAACACGATTTAACTTATTTCAATTAATGAATTGATTGCAATGTACTTACAATGGAATCTTAATTCAAAAAAAAACTTATCACCGTTAGTTAACTTTTTTAGAAACACTTTAAACTTTTTTTAATTCACAATTAACAATTGCACTTATTTTATTTTTCGTCCACCGATTAATTTGATCAACAATTTGACAATAAGCAGTCAATCAACATTTGCACAAATAAATTGGAATGTAAATAAAAAAGTAACGGTATTTTCGGACAAATCGCGAAACAATACAAAAGTAATAACAAATGAGTTATTTACAACATAAGAATATCCCAGCAAAAACTTTACTTACAAATAAGCCGAAAAATAAGGAGAATTTGACAAATCGGTGCAGCCGTTTTCCGATTTTAGATAAATCGAAAAAAGTGGGCGTAAAAGTGGGCGTGGTAAATTTTTCTTTCAGTAAAAACTTAAATTAGATTACTACGATCATTTAAATAAAAGATTAGCCATATCGGTGCAGCCGTTTTCCGATTTTAGATAAATGGAAAAAAGTGGGCGTAAAAGTGGGCGTGGTCAATTTTTCTTTCCGTAAAAACCTAAGTTGGACTATGACGAACATTTCAGTAAAAAAATTGTCCAAATCGGTCTAGCCGTTCTCAACTGATGCAATTACCAACGAACGACAATTGATTTTTATTTATATAGAAGAAGATAGATAGTTCGATATCGATATTAATTACATATCTCTGTAAGTTAAAATGTTTACAGATGTGGTTCATATATGAGGGTTAAGACCATTTATTTTCGGATCATCATAAAGTTGGCTGCAGGAATTTTAAAGTATATAAATATATTTATGTCGAATTTCAGCCTCACGGAAATATTTAGAAGATTATTTAAGTGTTGTTCGGAAGTGTACCATATATGTATGAGAGCTATGATCAAATATGGAGATATATTTACAAAATCCAGTAGTATAATTTGAATTTAACAGTTTTTACCTCCTAAATCTTCGAGTTTCCAAAATCCCTTTTTAGTGGATCAACATAGGTAGGCGGAACGTATAGTCCATATTTCAAGTCTCTTCTGGGAGGTGTTGAATCAGTCAGTTACTCAGTAACGTTACTGTTTTATATATATAGATATATGGATGTTTGTTTTATAATAACAAGTCACATCTGTTATTTATTTCGAAGCTCCTTTATAGAGTATGACGGTCATTAGGATCACATCCTAAAATGAATCATGGCCACTTGTACTGCATAATTCTACACTATCAGACAGTATATCAGTAGACACTAGCGATATCATAGAATAATGATTTATTTTTATTTTATTTATTTATTCAAGTAATACAAAGCATACTTATTATCACTTTCTTTTCGCGGAATAGTTTCGATCTTTACGGCCTTTAAGACATGGTTTTTGTATTATATCTCTATCCGAAAATCGCTTTAACGTGATTAAATCTCTTAAAGATGTTAATGTCATGACAAAAAATAAGTACTAATGTGAATAAATAAAAATTATGCAACCAACGATTATAAAACTCTATTAAACGTTAGGTTAGGTTATATAGACACAAAACTTGGTCAGCACCCATACTCATTTTTAAAATAAACCTATTGCAGTGACAATAATTAAATTTTGTTTAACATTAAAACGAATTTAATTCGATTTTTTCAATCACATCCGTTTCTCTCGTGTTGTAGCCAGTTGAAAATGTGACCATTATAAATTTTATGCTTTTAAACGTCCGCTTTTAAATTGAGGTTTTTATTACTAATTTTCACTACTTATGTATGTGAAATTGGCTTTGTGCTCGTTTGTTGTATTTGTATGGAGTTGCACATTAAGGGGTAACGATATGCAATCATTTACATTATGGCACATCCCAGCAGAACTTGGCATTAGTTCCGCTGCTAAAACCCACCAGTGGCGCATATCTTAACCAAGGGGTTGGTAGACAACCTCTGTGTAACCTATTACTAGTAAAGTTACTAATGTACTAGTGTATTTTTCTTGTGTAAAAGACTAGACAAATATAGTTGTTATTGTAACTTTTTTTGTATGTATTTACATTTGTCGACAATTTATTATTGAACCAGAAATTTTATTGACGAATGATTACGCAGAGAAAACCAACTGATAACATTAGATTAAAGAATTAAGTACTAACAATACAATTTAAGACCTGTCTCTATAGCCAATATCTAGAGTAATGTTGACAATTGCTGCCATTAAAACTGCAATACCACCTACTTATAACTTGTATCGAACATCAATTTGCGCACAAACTGTAATAAAACAAAAATAATGATTTGGTGAATTACGTTTAAAAGTTATGACCAATCAAGGTTAAAATTTCCAAAAAAAAAAAATAGGTTAAAACTAACTAAAAACATGACATAATTTAAAATACTATGCCAGCATACTTCAGTATTTTGATACGGGATATGATTTAATAACACCATCCATGATTACAAACCTACCAAATGTGGCAATAATTGTGCTATTTACTTATATAAAATGCAAAATTTCTCAACTAATAATGATACCAAAACTGGTTAAAGATTTAACCCAACCATCTTTTTATGGACCTGTTAGTCTATTCCCGTGTTTGCTGAAGCTATTCCATAAAATTTTCCAAGAAAGTATCATACCTATTTTGGATGATAAAACATTATCCCAGTTCACATATCATGGCACCAGGTCATTCGTATAACTGGAGAGATAAGAAAATTGTTTGAATTAATGGAATATTGTTCTGATGTATTTTCAGGATTTTGTCAAGGATTGGCATAAAGATCTAGTATATGTTTATCATAAATTACTGGATTCTTATTGGATTAGAACTGGCGTTCCACAGGGAAGTGTACTAGGACCTACGTTATATTTAATTTACGCCTCAGACTTGTCTACTTGCGATAAATTAACAATTTCTACATTTGCTAATTATATCACACGAAAATCCACTCATAGCATCTAGTCAACTAGACAATTACCTCATACACGCAGAAAAAAAATATAGTTGTGCATTGTTACTGTAACTATTTCAACATTCGTGCATGTTTACTGTAATCATTTCAACATTTTGAACAATATTATAGTCACAGTAACTATATATATGATTGTGGTAACAATAATATGGTTAATTTACGATTCACATGATTGTATCAACCATATATATGGTTGCAGTAAACATGTATATGTTTGTGACAACCATTTATATGATGAATAATTATACCCTTCACCTTCGTCTGTCTGTCTGTCTGTCTGTCTGTCTGTCTGTCTGTCTGTCTGTCTGTCTGTCTGTCTGTCTGTATGTCTGTCTGTCTGTCTGTCTGTCTGTCTGTCTGTCTGTCTGTCTGTCTGTCTGTCTGTCTGTCTGTCTGTCTGTCTGTCTGTCTGTCTGTCTGTCTGTCTGTCTGTCTGTCTATCTGTCTGTCTGTCTGTCTGTCTGTCTGTCCGTCTGTTGAAATCAATTTTCTGTAGACCCCTGATATCTTCGGGTTCCAAATCTTCAACAATTCTGTAAGACATGCTTTAGAGAAGTTTCCCATTTAAAATCAGCAAAATCCGTCCATAAATAACGGAGATATGAGCAAAAATCCGAGACAACCTCTAGTTTTGGCCTATTTTTGATCTATATCTCTATTACTAAGTCATAAATATAGACAATATGGATATCTAATGATAGATATTTCAAAGTACATTGTAACGATGTATATAAGGCTAGTAATTTGGACCTGCAATGGTTCAAAATCGGGAAAACCCGAATTTTTTTCAGAAAAAAAATTTTTTTGTTATAAATTTTTTTTCACAAATAAATTAAAAAACAATTTCGAAAAAAAAAAAAAATTTAGGGCCTGGCTCACAAAATGCGAACGAACATTTTCTTTCTTATTTTATATTGAAAACAATAACAAAAATTCAAATTTATTTGTTGTTTTCAATATAAAATAAGAAAGAAAATGTTCGTTCGCATTTAGTGAGCCAGGCCCTTAATTTTATTTTAAAGCATAATTTGGTGAAGGGTATATAAGATTCGGCACAGCCGAATATAGCTCTCTTACTTGTTTTATCATAATATGTTGTTCTCAGATTATGATATCCATAAGCCGAGAGCAACATAATATGGTAAGTCGTTCATCATATAAATGGTTGTCACAAACATATACATGTTTACTGTAACCATATATATGGTTGATACAATCATGTGAATCGTAGATTAACCATATTATTGTTACCACAATCATATATATAGTTTCTGTGACTATAATATTGTTCAAAATGTTGAAATGCTACAGTAAACATGCACAAATGTTGAAATGGTTACAGTAACAATGCACACCTATATTTTTTTTCTGCGTCTACGTGTAGAGACATGGTTAGAATGTAAGCAGAATATGTTTGCTGTAAGGAGAGGAAATTGCCCATCTGTCACACTAAATAATATTAATATACCGCAGTCTGATTATGTCACATACCTTGGTATTCATCTGGAGCAAGAGACTTCACATGAAGGAAGAAAAAGAAGTCATCCTGTACAAGACCGTTTTAAAACCAATTCGGACGTATGTAATTCAATTATGGGGAATGAGTAGCAACACCAGCATTAATCTTATACAGAGGGTCCAATTTAAAATTCTCAGCACAATGGTATATAAGAAATGAAAACATCCACAGGGAATTGGAAGTACAATTAGTAAAGGAAGAGTTCAAGAAAGTCCACGAAAAAAATATATTATAAAACTGCAAAACCATCCCAACCATATTGCAAGACTATTTGTGCAGACACAAACTCTATCAAGGCTTCCTAAAGCAGATCTACCACCCCTCTTAGATTAGTGCCATTTGTCCCTGAGAGCAACTAGTTTTAATTTTAGTTATAGGATTTAAGTACTTATTGTTAGACCTATAAAAAGCAGATTCAATGAATAAATGAAGCGTAATAAAATAAAAAAAATAAAAATTAAGGTGTTCATTACATTAATACTTAAATCAATAGGATTTTTGGTCTGTTCCCCTTTGCAAAGAAAATATAATTTATCAGTGATTATACAACCGGACAATTCATTCCACGAACTCGGTACGGATAACATCCGGAATAAGGGGCATTTCTCATGTTCTGCTTATGACAGAGACACCTCGTGTGTAATGTAGCTCTTCATTTCGCATGAACGGTCAATGTTTTCCTAAGACGCTATGGCAATTTCAACAGTTTAGGTATATGAGGAATTCAGATTCCTGTTTAAATTGCAGCTTATTTTCCCGTGTACTCTAAGCATGGCTTTAAAAAATAAATTGATTTCTGCTAAATGTTTAGTTAATTTCTAATCTGAAACGGTACTGCAAATCGTTTTAAGTGGATCTATAAGTTTGCAGTAACCTCTTGCGTTAATATATTTAGTATTTTAAAGCTATGTATATAATTTTAACTTTACCTTTTTATTTTGTATTTTTTGGAATCATGCTATCAAAGTAACTTTTTTGCATTTATGAAATATTTTTATTGAAACCCCTTCATTCACAGAATGTTTGAATTTTCATTTAATGTAGGGAATTTTGTATAGGTGGCACAGCTATTTACAGATATTTCGCAACGTATTTTCGTACAAATGTTTACATTTCAAAATCCCTTCCTAAAATTAATATTTTTACCCATTATTTGTAAAGGGTGCTATAAAAATATTTAACCCATACATATGTACGTGAGTATGTTTTATTTTTTGTGTTTGTATAATTTCGATTTTATTTTTAGAATAAAAATATATATAAAGTAAATATTTGGCATAAAGTCATACATATGTGCATGTACTATTCCGTTTTAGATAATAAATAATATAAATATTTTAAATTTAATGCTGTTATATACATACATATGGGCATTTCCAGCGAAAACTCCATCCAGACCGAAAAATAAAAAGTTAATCAATTCAAATCAAATTTCACTCCAAATAAGTTTTATATATATGGTAATCATAGCACCTAATTTTATGATGATCGGTCCATAATTAGTCATAGCTCCCATATAAGGGTCGCTTTCGAAACGAACATAAATCTCTTAAAAATATTGGTATCCTCATAAAATTAAACAGAAATAAGTTTCATATAGACATAAATTACGCGACCTAATTTCATGGCGATCGATCTATAATTAGTCATAGCTCCCATATAACGCCAAATTCCGAAAATAATTTACGAAAATAGATAATGAAATTAAAAAAAAATGTTTCTCAGTGTATGGTATTATATGGTCATGCTTGGCCGACTATACTTTCTTATTTGTTATACCCTCCACCACCACAAGTGGTGAAGAGGGTATATATAAGTTTGTCGTTCCGTGTGTAACATTGAGAAATATTCATCTGAGAATCAACAAAGTATATATATTATTGATCCTTATGAAATTCTAAGTCGATTGAGCAATGTCCGTCTGTCTGTCCGTCTGTCTGTCTGTGTAAAACACTCACGTCCAAAATACATAAGCAAAATTAATGAAATATATACCAAAATCTTTACAATTTTTCTAAGCAGTTTGGTATTGAAAATCGGCAACATCAAATTGGTAGAAACAGGGTTATGGATCAAAATGTAAGACAATCTCCAAAAATGTTGATAATATTCACATGATTTTTGTGACTTTAAGTAAATTCATTGCAGAGAATACCATGAAATTATGCACTCATTATTTATACGATAAAAGGACAAATTTTAGCCCCCATACAAATATCTTCCCGAAATAAGGTGCTATGGTATATAAATGCGCATAGAAATGCAGTATCCATACAAAATTCAGCACAACTAAGTTTCGTGCAAACAGAAATCACGAGACAAATTTCTTTTCGGATCGGGCACTATTTGACCATAGCCCCCATATAAAGTTACTTCCGAAAATCATTTAAATACACTTAAATATCTTAC
Source organism: Calliphora vomitoria (assembly GCA_942486065.2). Taxonomy (NCBI): domain Eukaryota; kingdom Metazoa; phylum Arthropoda; class Insecta; order Diptera; family Calliphoridae; genus Calliphora; species Calliphora vomitoria. Next base: position 91,082,626 of record OW818029.2, read on the forward strand.
ATATATCGGTATCAGGTTGAAATTCAACTTACGTAATCCCCATACACATGAAAATCGCTGAAGGGAATTTCATGAACATCGGCCCATAATTGGTCATAGCTCCCATATAATAACCACTTCCGAAAAACACATTAACCTCTATAAATATTTTAAATATATGGATATCGAACTAAAATTGTATACAAATCAATATATTGTATTCAAACAGTATACTACTGGGTTTTGTGAATATCGGTCCATATTTGACCATAGCACCCATATTAGCTCCATTTCCCTTAATCACAATAATACCCATAAAACTCTTGTAAATAATGTTATGGAGAAAAATATCAAGCAAAATAGGCCTCAAATACATACACGTTAAAATATTTAATTATATTTAATTATATTCTAAATAAGTCGCACATCCGAAAAATACATTAACGCATATATACACTCATATCGGTAAAAAATATAACAGATATAAGTTTCAAGTAGATTTGGTGACTATGGGTTCATAATTATATATATAAGGGTCACATCCGGAAAATTCATTAGAATAGAACAAAAATATACTCATTTATCCTTTTTTATACACTTTTACTTCACTTGTGGAGAATAAGGAAAATGTTTAGCCAATCGGTAATGTTAACCAATTATTAAGTATACAAATTGTTAAATAGTATATTTTATTCCTATTATAAAATTATAGACTCTGTTGGAAATGATAGGAATATGTACTTATTTCAATTATAAATTGCTGAATTAGATAACATTTTTATACATTTTAAATAAAATATCTTCTGCGTAAACTAGTTTTTCTAACAATGTATAAAATACTACTATACTATTATATTTTAAATAAACTTTTATTTTGTTTAAAAAAAGCGTTTTTATTGAAGAAAGTACATAATTTGTATATAGTCCAAAATGTGTATTATATCAGGGATCATATATAATCCATAAAGTGGCTTAAAAAGAAATTCGGTTATAGTCCTAATTTGCTCATAGTTCACAAAAATTGTGCAACTGTATTTGTAGACTATAAGCGAAAACTACTGTATTACATTAACATTCTACCAATCTTCATAATCGGTGCTAAGTCCCAATAACAAACACAGAATATGGATATTAGAGTGTTTATGCTAATGTAATTTCTATAATTTTTATATAATTTAGGTGGAGGGAATTTAAGATTCGGAATAGCCGAATATAGCACTCTAACTTGTTTTTTAACATTTTGTCATACAAATGTCAGGTAACGCCATAATGGAAATATCCATATGTACATAAATACGTATTTGGTTATACATCTGTATTTGTTTCCATATAAATATTTAGGGGAATATGTGTGTAATATTTACATATATAATCCTGCCAATATCATGTACAGATTTATTCATTTAAACAATATTTTTTTTTTTTAAATTTTATTTCGTCTTCCTACTTACATAAATATTTGTGTAAATAAGAATTTTTTGTAAATATTAAAAACAAATAATGTAAGGACACTTTACTTTTATGTCATTCTTTTAATTAGTTTGTTGTCTATCAACAAAACAGAACTATTGGTCATTTCGTATTGAAATAGCTAAATTATTTCAAAATCCTAAAATGTAAGTCAGTTAAAGCCATATTTTACACGATGCAATAAGGTTTTTTTTAACAGCTTTAAGATAAACATCAACCAAAATGCGTTATATAATTTGTGAAGTTTCCAAGACAACATATTAGCGGTTTTCAGTCTTGGTAGTAAAGTACCATTGTAGGGTTGTTAACAGTGTTGCCAGTTTAGCCTTTATGAGGCTAAATTTAGCCTTTTTATTTACTCTTTAGCCTCGAAATTTTGGTTTTAGCTTCGCGGCTTTTTTCTAGCCTTTTTTTAATTTGAAAATAGCCTTTTATAAATAAAAAAAGGCTAAAAAAAACACGAAGCTAAAACCAAAATTTCGAGGATAAGGAGAAAATAAAAAGGCTAAATTTATATTTGTGAGACATTTTCATTTTAATTCATTACTGTTTTTCGTTTAGCTTTTTAAAAGAACAAATAACAATTGCCAATACCAAGTGTTTCAAAATGAAATATAGTATTTTATATCTGAAAGCTTTAAATGTCTAGCAAATTCGCTTTCAAGACAAAATTGTTAATACACATAATATTCATAGTTATATAATGGACAAGAGACCCCTAAAAACCTTGAAGGCTTGTGATACTAGATGGCTGTCGTTTAAAATAGCCGTTAAACGTATTGTGAATCTGTGCTTCGAGTTAAAACCAGCAATGCTTCAAAGCCAAACATTTAAGTGATTTTTTCTTAAACCAGTAAGAAATGCAGCGGATCCAACAAAACTGTTTTCTTGTCCATAGTTTGTATTTTCAAATTGTAATACAATGCAAAGAATTTGATACATTATCGTCCCCAATTGAAAATTGTTTAATGTTTTCGCCACATTTTTCATGCAAGTTTGAAGAATGAGAGATAAAATAACGGATGGTTTAATTAGTGACGATTCTGAAAAAAATAATACGACAAATTAAACTAATTGAGCAATTGCGACAAAGATTTTCATATGAAAACTCTTCGCTAAATCGATTTTTTATCCGTTAATAATACACTTAAAATAGTACTCGTAAAACCAAAAAAATATATTATGTATGTGAAAAATAATAAATGCTTAGTACTTAAATTAAAAAGAAACAAAATTTAAGATTTGTCTGTATAAAAATATATATGGGGCATTTTGAAATCGATGTCTTCCGATAGTTAGTTCTATTAGATAGTAATTCAGACACAATTTTTCAACAAGATCGGTCGAAAACTTTCTGAGTTGGAGGGGATCAGAATTTGACATTTTGGCCAAGCAGGTGTTTTTTCTCATCCATGTAACTTATTACCTATTGTTCTTAGCAAAATGTGTCCCAAATAGTTTACATAGCTAATTCTTCAATCTTTCGGAAAAAAACTTTTCTTTTGACTTTTTTTGCAAAATCTAAAACTGTTGACATTTTTTTTCAAAATGGGCCCTATTTTTAATTTATTTTTTGCTCAAGAGAAAGCTTAGATCCATTCCTTTAAGAGGTTTTTGATCACTTATGTATAAGTGTATATTTATTATTTATTGTTAATGATTAATGTTATTTTTTGTTTGCTGCTGAAGTGAACCTTTATAATTTTATTTATTTTTATGAATTTTATGAACATATTTTCAAATTTTTTATATAAAAATAAATATATAGGGGCCCATAGACACATACTGCTCATGCAATAAGCATGTGTTGGTCAATTTTAAATTTTTGCTTATGTATGCGACACACAGACAATGCAGTATGAAAAATCAAAATAGTTTTGATTTTGAAATGAACTCGTACTGCTGACAGTTGTTCAAATGAACAATAGTATACATTTTTTCATTTTTGTGAAATATAACTTTTAAATTTGACGTTTTAGTTACTGAAAAATTGAAAATAATAATTTTTTTGTTCTCAAACGCATTTTTTTAAATGATGATTGATAAGTGTGTAGTAAAATATCAATCACGCACGTATACGAAGGGTTCATCGGCAGTATGTGTCAGCATTTTGTGTCTATGGGCCCCTTAAAACTAAATTCTTAATTTATAATATTTTAGCTTTTTCTTTTTAAAGCAGTTTGGCTTCTTCTGGCCTTTTTTTGAAGTCAATATAGCTTCGTTTTTTGCCAGCTCCTGGCAACACTGGTTGTTAAGTATGGTAGGTGTATTATAAATAATAATAAATACAAATGTTGAAATGGTTACAGTAATTCCATATGCCAATTATGCTGAGATTATAGATTCAATATGCCAATTGTGCTGAGTCTTATCGCAGTGCATGTTGCCAGTTGTTTCGCCAAAAAGTCGACCGGCAACAAGCTCATCATTTTCTCAAAGCTCCCGTTATTAGAAGTGCTGATGATCTTAGCATCCTTTTAAGGGGTTAGCTATTTACAGCCCTGCCCAATGCATGCCATCAGACTTGACATCATTCATGTCGATATGTTTGACCACCATTTTAAATAGCCAATTAACGTTGCCAGGACTAGTACCCCATCTCGTATCTATGGGCTTCCTGCAAATATAGCTTGCAGTCACGGCCTTTGATGTACGCAACAGTATGTTCATATAATTCTCTGATTTAGAATGATACCAAGATATTTAGCTTTATCAGATGTTCTTCATTTAGTCGTGAAAATGGAAATTTTGGAATCTGATATTAATTTGTTTTGTTTTTCCAGTATTGACGTTGAGACCGCAGTTCACACTCCATGAGCTGACGGTTGGTTCTCAATGTGGATTCAATCAATCTTTTCATTCCTTTCTTTCACATTTTGTATTTATTATTCCTTTATCATTTAATGCAATCTTTTATTTCTCTTATCTTTAAACCGTACAAACATGAATAGAATTCTAAAATCAAATTAAATATTTTACTAACAACTGAAACCAAACAAACTGTTTAAAAAAATACCACTAACCCTGAAAGACAGTAAAAATACAAGCATGTAAATGAAGAGCAATTAACTAGATTTATTTATTACATAAAATTATTTTAAATGACTGATGAAATCAATTTTACGATTGTATTTAACTATTTAGTTGGTGTGCAGAAAAACTGAAAATGTATTCTTAGTGAAATGTCTATAAAAAATGCTTTCTCAAATCCTTAAGGGATTTACGACCAATTAAAACTAGGAATATATTACATTTATACACGTGTATGTGTACATTAGACCTGCTGTTAAAAAATATATTTGCTTTTGATGGGTCTGCTGAAGAATTTTAGGCCAATCGAAGAACGAGAAATTAATTAAAAGCTGTTAAATTGCTTAAAGTCGAATAGTCTTTATACGATTGTCCTCAAAGTCAGCAGCAGGTTAAAATAGCTAAGTAACAAAATAAGACTCATCCAAAGCAAAACTATTTTAAAGAGCAGCTCTAATAATATGATACACAGTTCTGTTTGGCTATGTACGATTATTCATTTGTTAATAGAATACGAGTACCATTTTAAAGTTTCTTAAAAATCTTATGATATGAGGGGGTGTTAAATCGATTTATCTGACATACAAATTAGATTATTAAACTTGTTTATCCTAAAAATAATTTAATACATACTCGTCATCATCCGTCCCATTGTGATATCATAATCTGAGAACAACATATTATGATAAAATTATTCATCATATAAATGGTTGTCACAAACATATATATGTTTACTGTAACCATATATATGGTTGAAATATTCATGTGAATCGTAAATTAACCATATTATTGTTACCACAATCATATATATAGTTACTGTGGCTATAATATTGTTAGAAATTTTGAAATGGTTACAGTAACAATGCACAAATGTTGAAATGGTTACAGTAACAATGCCCAACTATATTTTTTTTCTGCGTGTGGAGAGATATTGGACTCTTGTTAAAAGAGAATTGAAGAGCACAAAAAAGGTGTCCAAAAGTGATTCGATTCTGTTAGATTACATATCATTAAGTATCCAAAATAAAAATGTATTAAATATTAGAATCAAACCATTTCTATGAGTTTTTCCATAGAATTGAATTAACTGTTAGCCCAGTCATCGTATATCTGTCTAAATATATGTTTTTATTCATATGAATATGTATTGTTAAGCTGTCAACAGTTATATATTTCTCTTTTCTTTTTCCACATACAAAATTATCTATATACTATAGGTATGAATTTGTAGAGGCAGCCGTAGTATGTACGTGTAGAGAAATACATGCAAAAAATAAAAAAAAGATACAGTTTGTATGTCTGCATGTGTGTACAAAATACACATGTAAGTGAATGAATGTATCATCAATCTTTAGCAATGATTCTTTGTACGGTGGAGTTATTTCTCCTCTGTTAATTGCTTATTTACGTGATTTCATACCAAATTAACTTGGCAAATTACAAATGATAAAACATTTTGCAACAAGAAAAAGGAGAGTTACAAGGACAACTACATGTGTAAAACGCAGAGATAAACTACATTTTCTTAATTGAATACATGAATAAAATTTGTAACTATTTTAACGATAACATGAAAAAAAAGACAGTTGTATAAAGACGAAATGAATTTTTGTTTATCCTTAAACAAAAAAGTAGAATTTCAAATATGGATAAATATTTAACCAAAAAAGTTTACATATTGCCCCTTTGTAAATGTGGAATTAAAAACCAATATTGGTTTTCTTCATTTTCTCACTCACCTGGAGCTCTATGAATCATTTCAATCACTTTCATGAATTTTTGTGGCAGATATCTGAAAAAATACTGGATTTTGGATTTTAATTAATTTGAATTTAATTTAAATTGAATGAAAGTAGAGCTTATCAAGCCATAGAAAACATTTACTAAATTAAACAATTTAAAGTCCAATGCGGCACTAAAAAATCTAGCTCGCTATATGAGGAAAATCTAATATTTTGAAGAATCATTCAAACTAGCTTGTACTTCTTTTGTGTTTCAAAATGAAAAAATCAAGAGTTTTTTCATTAATTTGTTATTTTTGCTCACAATTATTAACCTACAGATTCCATTTTTTTTTTTTTTATAACAATAAGTATTCAAATCTTATAACTAAAATTAAAACCAGTTGCTCTACAACAAGAGAGCCTAAATGGTTAACTGGCACTCATCTTAGCGGGGTGGTAGATCAGCTCTACGGAGCCTGGATCGGGTTTGGATCTGTACAAGTTGTCTTACAAGCGTATTGGGATGGTTTTGCAGCTTAACAATATATTTCTCACGGACTTTCTTGAACTCTTCCTTTACCAATGTCACTTCTAAGTCTCTGTGGATGTTTTCATTTCTTATATACCATGGTGCTCCCGTCATGATCCTAAGAATTTTAGATTGGGCCCTCTGTATAAGATAAATACTGGTGTTGCTAGCCATTCCCCATAATTGAATTCCATACGTCCAAATTGGTTTTAAAACGGTCTTATACAGGATGACTTCATACTCAAGGCTTAATTTTGATTGATCACTGATTAACCAATGAAAGCTAGAGGCTTTTAGCTTCACGTGAAGTCTCTTTGTTTCTATGTGACGGCGCCAAATAAGTCGTCTATCAAGATGATTACCAAGGTAGTTGACATAATCAGACTGCGGAATATTAACGTTGTTGAGTGTGACAGGTGGCCAATTTCCTCTCTTAAAAGCGAACGTAACATGTTTACTTTTCAGCTCATTCACAGAGATTGTTAATTTATCGCACGTAGGCAAGTCAGAGGTGTAAATGTGGAACGCAAGCTCTAATCTTGTATTCTCTCGTCACATAATCATTAAACTTAACTCTTAAAAGTCTGTTCGATAGATAAGACTCCAGCAATTTATGAGTACATAGTGGTAGTAAACATTTGATTTTATGTACTAGACCTTTATGCCATACCTCGTCAAAAGCTTAGGCAACATCTAAAAAGACGGTAGAATAATATTTCCATCATTCTAAAAAGGTATGATCTTTTCCTGGAATATTTTCTCGAACAGCTTCGACAAACAAGGGAGTAGGCTAATAGGTCTATAAGAAGATGGCAGGGTTAAATCTTTACCCGGTTTCGGTATCATTATTATTTGAGAAATTTTACAATTTTTTGGATAAATTCCAAGTTTCAAGATCGCATTAAACAATATAGAAAGCACAATTATTGCCACATTTGGTAGGTTCTTAATCAATGATGGAGTTATTAAATCATATCCCGGTGATTTTTTCAAGTTCAATTTATTTTTAATTACTCTATTAACATCCTCAGGACCAATAACGAATTGGGCTGCATTAGCCATTGTTCCATTTAACATAAGTTAAGTCCGCTAGACTTTGAGATTTTTTAAACCCTACAAACAATAATACTTTTTTACGGAAAGTTAAAATGAACAAATTAGCCATACTAAAACGTCTCAGTTGTTCTATTGTGCATTAATTAAATGGAGTTTTAACAACATCATTTAAAAGATGTTGTAATTTTCTACAGTCTACAGAAAAAAGAATCAAAAACATTATGCGTTTAGATAACTTCCGCGATTTATAAATAACAAAATACTTTTGAAGCAAACAAGTCAGTAAACTACATACCCAATGTACAGTTTTCTTGTAAAATTTCAATAATTTTTGGAGATTGGAGCACGTTAACCTTCATTACGATCTTCGGGAAAAATATGACCTAAATAGAAAATTGTAGATATTTTTTTTGACAATTTTTTTTTCTAAAAACCTAACGTAGTTGGTGACATTTGAACTCACTTTTAGGAATATCAAAAATATAAACCACTTTTTTAGAAAAAAATTAATTTTAATTTCAAAATGGGTCAAATTTGACCCGAAGACCTTTTGAAGGTTAAAGAGCAATCCTAACACTTCTTAGTAATGGGCTTTCTGTGAAGAAAAAAAATATTTTTGAAAGTAATACAAAATTTCTATAAAAATGTTTCTGTTATTATTATTAGTTCTAAGAGCTAATTCGCTTTAAAGTGTTTCTGAGAACTGAGACCGATTATGGACCGACAATCAACAAATTTAGTTGATGCCGATATAAATATTTGTAAAATATTGTTACGAATGTGTAATGACGATTTGAATTCGACGGTCTGTAACGACTGCCTGCAGCATACATCATGTTTGAAGGCACGTCCATCAGTAGCATGCGGTTATTGGCATTGTTTGTAAGTATGGTAACAATAAATGTTTGGGCTGCTGACAATGACATCGAAGGCTCTAGAATTCGAATGTACTAGTATGTCCGTTAAGAGCATTGTAGAAGATTCCCGATAGATGGCGTGTGTATAAATAGTGGCAGAGCTGACAGTCGTGAGTGGAGTTGATCATTGTAGCTGTTAGAGTTAACATCAGTTGTCGTGTACATGTGTGTTTGTACATTAAAAAAGTTTGTGTGCATTTCTGCGAATTGATAAACGTATATAAAGACACTGAGTGACAATTTAATTTTGTCGTTGTTGTACATTCTAAATAAATAAAGAGTTGTTACAATTTTAAACTACTAAAACTGCTTTTATTTGCAATCAAAAGTATCCGGTTTATTTAAAGGAAATAAACCCCGTTTTGAAAAGGTAAAAACGTAACAATATTTATGCACGTTGAAGTGATTTTAGAAAGTGGGCTTTATATGGGATCTATGACTAATTATGGACCGATCATCATAAAATGAAATGACATGATTTATGTGAACATGGAACATATTCCTGTTGAATTTTATTTTAATATAAGTATCTAAGACATTTATGGTCGTTAAAGTAGTTTTTGAAAGTGGGACTTATATGGAAGGAATGACTAATAATGGACCGATCATCATAAAATTAGGTAACATAACTTCATAAGAAACTTAGTTTTGTATCAACATTTTCAAGGGATGTATGCTCGTTAAAGTCATTATCAGAAGAATGCCTATGAATAAAATAAAAAACCATGAATAATTATAGACCGATCGTTATAAATTTATGTGGCATAACTTATGTATATAGGAAACTTATTTGTGTAGAATTTGTTTTGGATAGTGATTTTCGGAATTGAACCTTATATGAGAGCTATGACGAATTGTGGACCGATCGCAATAAAATTGTGTGGCATAATTTGTGTATATGTATAAAGAATTTATTTTAATTTTATTTGGACTCCGATTTTTTAAGCCTGCTGTTAGGTTATGCCCATTCGATCTAATTTTTTAATTGTTTCCTTTGTCATTTTTAAACGGGAATATATACTGACTTAGTTTTATAGCTCACGAGATCTTTTTATAAACCAATGCTATATAAAAAACAAGGTTATGACTTAAAACAGGACTGAAAAAAATAAAAAATTACGAATCTTAGGTTTTCTTTGATTTTTTTAAATTTAAAATAAGTATTTGGTTCATTAACCTAATATTCGCAAGTTTTTTCTAACCTATCAGCAGGGTTAAGAGATTTTTGATTGTTGAAGCGATTTCTTGAACTGAGCCTTATAGGAGAACAATGACTAATTAAGGACCGATCGGCATAATATTTTATTTTTTTTTAAATTTTTGTGGGGAAGCTTGTATATACTTAATTTAGATACTTATGATTGATACACAGCAAAAAACATTGATGATTTGGAATCAGTAGAATTCGTTATAGCTTCCAACATTTTTTTTTCTCCATTACCCCTCTTGGGAGCATATGGCTTCCACAAAGAATCCCCATTTTACACGATTTGTAGCACTTGTTTTCGCGCCTTCCCATGTAAGATTGCACTGTCCTAGGTCTTGGAGTATCGTGCGTCTCCATCTGTTCTTTAGTCGACCACGGCTTCTTGAACCTTGAGGGTTCCACTCTAGCGCAACCTTGTTATACTGTCAGGATTCTTTCTGATAGTATGGCCGATTCACCTCCATTTCCTACGTTTTATTTGCGTTAGTATGGGTTCCTCGTTGGTGTGGTTCCAGAGATCTGTATTGCTGATGTTGTTAGGCCAGAATATTCTGCATATGATTCTGGGGCACTTGTTAATGAATACCTGTAGTTTTTGCGTTATGGTGTTCGATATTAACTAAGTTTCACTTCCGTACAACAGAGTAGACTTTACACATGCGTTGAATATTCTAAGCTTGGTTTGTCTGGATATTTGAGAGTTTATCCATACTGGCTGTAGTCTTCCTAATGCCGCTCTAGCTTTATTGAGCCTGTTATTTACGTATGTTTCAGCGCCGCCATTTGTTGATACTGTACTGCCTAGATAGCAGAAGCTTTCTACGTATTCAACTGGTTGACCATGTAGCATAATGTTATCGGTGCTAACGTTATTGATTCTCTTAGCTTTGGTTTTCTTAATATTTATCTCAAGTCCAACTTTGCGTGCTAGTCTTTTCAGATCATCTATATTTGCTTGCATGTTGGAGAAATAGTGTCATTTCAATCAAGCAAAACCTGTATTTTTTAGAATTTTTTTTTATAATTTTCTACTTTAAAAGAACTTAAGTTTTGCTAGAAATGAGAAAAATTATTAACACCAACATACCTAGGTATCTATTTATGTATATAACTACGAAACGGCATTCGTGTTTGTTTTCACATAGGAAAAACATATTTTTTTAATATACATTATACATATGTATATATTTTCAGCAAAATTCTACAAAATTTTTAATTTTCTTCATATTTAGCTTTATATTTTCGGAAAATATTTTTGGATTTCACTGCGTATTAAATTCCTTTAATGAGAATTTTCAGGTTACCAGCTAATCAAAAATCGAAAATATTTAGAATTTGCAACAATGAATGCGTATGATGAATAAAAACACTATTTTTTATATATACATATATCAATCATACGCCCATAATATTATTTTTATGTGTTGTTAGTGATACAAATCGTTTTATATTTCTCATCACCAGGGCACAGTGTGGTAGAATCGAAATTTTTTGGAAATAAATCTGGCATTTCTAAACGGCTACTCCAATCGCGATAAAATTTGACATGGATGTAGCCGAGGAGTATTTGAGTTTAAGTTATTAAACCGGATCCTATAAATGCTCCAGGGGCGGCGTTATGGGGGCTCAAATTAGGGTAGGTAAAAATCTGTAAACAAAACCTTTTTACATATTTTGGTGAGAAAATTATCATTCCAGCACGTTTTCTCCGTATTTTCTATCAGTTCTAAATTCCCGGGATTCCCGACATAAAATCAGGGGAATCGGGTAGTGAAAAATTGGCCGTGATAAAAACCTTTTTGTCGGACCAACATCAATCCACAAAAATGGGAAACTCGGATTTTTTACTTTTCTTTAAGCGCAAACTGAAAAAACCTGTAAATAAAATTCTACACAACTGAATTTATCGCAATGACCTGTTTTTCCAATAATAATACATATTTTTTGTTACATATTTCTTTTTCCTTTCAACAATTATAAAACTTTAAAAATCGAATCTTTAGGGTGTAACGGTTTGCCAGCAATTCATGAATTTTTAAATTAAACACATTTATTATTATACTCGTATTATCCATACAATTTATTTTTAATTCACAAAAGAAAAGTTAAACATAAGTAAAAAAAAAAAACACCAGAAATAAAATTGAAAAAATATCAGCAGCCGTAAATTGAATTAAAACTTTCATGTATATTCTCCTTTTTATTTTTGGCTAAATGTCGCATAAATTATTAACATTTCCTTATTTTATTCGTTTTTTTTTTTTTTGTGTGTGAGTCTGTTGGTTGAAAAACAATACTTAAAGTCATTCATTTATTTTAACAGAAATAATGTTATACTTTGTCTTAAACTTTTATTAATATTTAAACGGGCTTATAAAACTTTTCCTTATTTTATTTGCTGTCTTTGTAGTACTAAACATTACCATAAAAATTACTTTTTTTTTTTTTTGTTTTGGTTGGACCTCAAAGGCAATGAAAGATACATAAAAAAAGTCACTATGTTTTTCCTTTTCAAATACTGGCAAATGCTTACCCAGCGGTTAAACAAGTAGTCAATTTGTTTTTACACAAATTGTGTTGATATAATTTTCATACAGTTTATTTTCCTTTTGCTTAAGTATCCCATGTAATCAAGTGTGAGGTCAATTGTCACTTTAGTGTCCCTAAGTAATCTAGAGTGTAGTCACTTTAAAGGTTTCTTTTGAACAGCACTGTAGAAAGTATATATATTACCCACCAGTAGTAGTCTATTGGATAGTTGTCGGAGGAAGGTTGGCTTACAAGTAACTGATTTTCTAGAACTTATCATTTAGGGTGACAACTAGTTACATAACCAGCTACGTGACTAGCTATTTTAATATGTGCATGTTTACAATAAGACTGTCAGATAGCTGGTACAAAGTAGTCAACGCATTTCGATTCACATACCGGTTACTTTAAATCAGTTACCTTTCTAGATATCTAATTGATCAGCTACATAACTAGTTATTTTAACATGTACGAGTGCTAATTGACCTTAAATAGTCAGTTAAAAAGACATCTCATAAACAGTCCAGAAATCGATTGCTTTTAAACTAGCCTTCCTCCTACAACTCACCAATAGTTATGTCTGTTGGCTAAAATAACTACTTTCTAAAGTGCATTAAAAAACTTTCAAAGTGACTACAAATGCCTTCCCGCTAGGTTACAAATGCTTTCCCGCTAGGTTACATGAGATGTCAGTAAACTTAGGAAAAATAAAATAAACTGTATGAGAATTATATCAACACAATTTGTATAAAACCAGATTGTACGAATTTCTCACAAAAAAGTGCAGTAAATAAAAAAAAACGATTAAAGTGACTACACTCTAGATTACTTAGAGACACTTAAGTGACTTTTTTAACTTCACACTATATTACCTGTGATGTATAAAGTAACCAATTGACTTCTCTCTGCACTACAAAGAGCACATACGTGTCATATGACCAAAAATGTATAAATTGAAGTAAGTCAAGTGATCAGATATGTATAACTGATACATTGACTTCTTGCTTAACTGCTGGGAATAGTTAAATGTTGAAGTTATATTCACATAGATATCACACACTCACACAGTATGTGTGACTGTATGTTTGCAGTGTATATGTCTGTGTGTGTGTGTGTGGTGAAGTGCTTAACCAAACCAAATATTCGAACATAAAAACCACAATTTAATTTCCAGTATTAAAGCCTTTTTTTGTTTCGCTTGTATTCCTTCTACCCAATAAACTCTAATATTTGGCCAAGTAAAGTTTGTAAATGTTTGTCACTTTTGGGAAGACAAGGAAGCATTAAAGGATGAGTATACAGTGATGCACAAGCTTAAAGCAAATTAAGCCAATTAACACTATTAACATAATTAAGCTTCTATGGTTTTAACCATCGAATATAAACTTAATGCCAGAGAGAGGTAACGAAGTATTTACCGAAAGGCCCTTTCAGAAATTGTATATTGATTTCTTAGGAAAGTATCCGAGATCCAAAAGTGGCAATAGTTATATATTTATAGTCATGGATCATTTCTCAAAACTAATTTTCTTGTTTAAAACAAACGAATTTTCATACTGAAATACTTTATTTCAAAAATTCTTAAAACAAATCTATAAACCAATTAACCCTTCAAAGATCAAAAGGCTACTGTGGCTACTGTGGCTACAGTTGTTAATGTTTTTTCCTAAAAATTTTAAACTTTAAGTTCTTAGGGCATGCTATGAGCTGACAGATCATGAAGACCCTAGCTTTTTTAGTTTTGGAGATATTGATTTTTGGACGCTTGTCCGAACAAAACATTCTATCGTCAAGCGGTTCGGTGGAATTTTAGATATGAAAGTTCTTGCCCGGTGTGCAAAGTTATATATTTAGTTGGGCTTAAATTTGTAAGACATTTTGAAACTAAAATATGAGCAAAGATTTACTCAACTTGTCTTTCTTCTCTCATGAGTTTAATAATCAAAAATTTAGGACTCTTTTCATAGATTAAGATTAATTTTTGTTTAATAATAAAGTTTTGCTCGCCACTGTTTATTTGTTACAAGTGTTTATGTAATAGAAGTCACATACATTCGTATGTATCTCTGTCCATAGTTCGTTGATAGACCAAATACTATTTCTATTTTTGTTGTAATTCTTATTGCTATCACTGTTGTTGTTGTTGCTGTTGTTTGTTGATGCTACAGTCTTTTATTACAGCTTTTTAAAGTTGTCAACACAATTTAAATATATATAACCAATTCAAAGCAAATGTTGACAAAAAAAAAAAGACGACAAAAGTTACAAAAATCCCATTACAACAGAGACTAGTATACTATTCTGCCTATAAATGGTAGCTGTAGGACTTATGTTGAATTAACCCTTAAAGCCTGTGGTAAGGGGCTTTTGGGTGGTGGCACAAAAGAACTTTTGCTTTTAAACAATTTTCACATAACACTCGTCGATTGTTTGGTCGACCGTAGCTGGTGCCAATAAACTTTTTCTTATTTGGCAAAACACAAAAAAAAAATGTAGAGAAAACAATTTTTAAACGTTTTAATACTACGAATGTCTTTGTAAGAGGTTTGTTGGTTTGTCTACTATAAAATTTATCCTTTTCTGTACTTTGTGTTTGCTGTTGTTGTTCTGTTTATTGTTGCCTTTGAAGTAGCAAATACTATCGGCAAACTCTTAACAGAAATATCATCAATACAATGACAGCAGCAACAACAAACAGATGACAACTGTATATTTACATTCAAACACACACAAAGTCGTTGTAAAATAAAAGCATCAAGAGAAGAAAAAATAAGTAAGACAGGAAAAAGTTGACTTTACAAAGCCATCAAACCAATATTTTTCTTAAAGCCTCCATTATTTTTGTTTCTCTTTAGCCAGTGTGGGGATTGTTTATATTGGATGGAGTTTTTAAAATTATGCACTTAGAGGAATTTCGATCACTTGTAAGGAGAACTGTTTTTGGTTTGACTTGTTTGTATGGAGCCAGAAAACAAAGAAGAGGTTTAATTCATTTTTAAATTAAATTTCTCAAAATATAAGCTTTAACATTGTAAATATTTTTTATTATTCTTGCTTTGGAAAAAGGGCCTTTTTAGAAAACCTATAAATTGACATCGATATGTGCTACCAGTGCATTCGCAGTATATCCTAGATATACTCTCAAACTAACTACCAAAGTACAGTGGGACAGAATCAAAATATTTTTGCAATAAATCTAACATTTCTTACTCGCTGATCTGATTGACATGAAATATCAAATAGTAGATTATTCGCTGAATAGGTCTTAGAGCAACGGTTTTCAAAATTGGTGGTCGACGGCCCTCCAGTGGTCCGTATAAAGATTCCAGGAAAACAAAAAGCTTAAGCACTGTATTCTAATTCATTTTCCAATTTTAATTTAACAAAAAATTATTTTCTTATTGCTCAACTTTTATTTATAACACAAGGCAACAAAATCGAAAAAATGTTAGAGGCTTTTTAAACCACTATATAATTTTGATGTTTTGTGGTTCCAGTAGTACAAATATGGTCCAAATTTTAAATTCTATGGAGAGTTTTTTTTAAGAAAAATTTTAAGTAATATTGTAAATTCTTTTAGACGTTTCTCCACATAATTAACGACAACTCAAAAAGCATTAGTTCAATATTATTAAAATAAACTTACAAAAATTTTAATGTACATAGCCTTCAAACCGGTTCTATATTGCGTTTTAATCGACTCAGTACTTTCGGAGTTATAATATCAAATTGAAACAAAAAAATATATATTTTACGTGAAAATAGCTAATATTTTTGTTTTTAAAAAAATCATGAAAAATCGAAAACGACAGATATTGTTCAGGTTTATTGCTTTACCGCAAAGCCACATATAAATAGATTGATTCTTTGCGAATTTAATATGCAGTTAAGGCAAAAAAGCCAAACATTTGTTACAAAGGGCTCTAGAAATTTACATCAAGGAATGTTTACAAGAAAGTATGCTTCCATTCATAAGACTTCTTAGTGTGTCCAATTATTTTTGGCCTGATTTGGCACCCTGGCACTATGTTAAGAAAGGCCTTGAGTGGTAAAAGTACAATAATGTGGTATTTTTACCAAGAGAGGTAAATTTTCCAAACTGCGTGGAGCTAAGGCCAGTGGAGAGGGTTTCAGAAAAAGGTTTAAAATGTCATCACTAGTAATTAGAATCATACAAATAATATTTTTTGTAAGTTGTAATAATAATTTCAATCAAATAAAAAAAAATTAAAACTGTAAGTTTAGTGGTTTCATTTTTATTAACATATATATATGTTAAAAATTTTTCGATCTCAGTCCTTATTATATCATCCACATACATTCGGTTATAATTATTATTTAGTAAACGTTGAAAGAAATGCGTTCGAGAATCCTTTTTCACAGTGTACATTATAAAAGTAAATGTGCCAGTAATTCGATACTTTTTCGTATTATGTATTTATGTGAAATATTCTCTCTTTTTTATTGTTGAATTTTAAAGCAGGGCCATCATCATCAAAAACATCACATTGTTATTTTTTTATTCTTCTTTTAGATTGTTAAATATTTATGCTAGTGTTTTTGTTATTTTTTTCACGAATAATGATTACAGTGTATCTAATAATTAGAAGTTTATTTGTTGCTTTTTGCCTCCATCAGCCATTAACTCTTACACAAGTAAGAGTTAGAAGAAGGCCATAGAGAATTCTGAGAGATGATGCGTTAAATAATATTTGTGACAAATATTACACCAATGGTGGCATAAATTCCTTATGTTATTGCCATTGTTTTCTTATTTCATAGAAAAATAACTTGGTTTTTATAGCGTATCGATGGTGTATCATGAGTTTTCGTAGTCACAATATTTGAAAATGGCATTCGAAGGAAATTAATTGCTTTAATTTTGAAATTGTGATAAACTTTGCAATAAACGGGGTTATTAAACTTTACGGTTATCGTTTGAATTAAGTATTTATATGCAAATATAAAATACTTAGTAGTAATATTTTTGAAGAATTTAATTTCCAGTCTGCTTAAATTGGAGTATAAAAGTTGTCAATCTGTTGCCAGCAATATGTGTTTTGTGTTTTGGGTTGGTGTAATGGCATCTTTGCAAAAAATTCAAATTAATTTATATTTTTTTACGACAAATTTATTTAAGGAATTCAAATTTATTTAAGGAAATCATTTGTTTAATAGCAATTTAATGATTTGTACAGAATAGTTTTGTGATCTGTGATATTGAGACGCATTCTAAGCAAAATTTCTGACATGTTTAAGTCCTGGACCAGGACAAACAAAAATATGCTCTAAAAACAGTGCATAAAATGATGGAAACAGTAAGCTACTTTTTATTTTGAAATTTCAAGTAGACGTGGCACCTCCCATACAATGTAAATAGTTATTATGGAATATCTGTTGAACTATCATCGAGAAAGCACTGTGCGCTGTTTCCTTGAAAATGGGCCTGACCGGGATACATGGGCGTGGCACCACCCATACAAAGTAAATAGTTATTTTCGAATACCTGAAGAACTATAATTGCGGAAGTCTTCAAACTTTGTCCGATGGCTCTCTTATCATTTAACATGATTTGGAAATATGTGGAATTGGGCGTGGCAACTTCCATACAAAGTAAATAGTAATTAAATAGTCTTCAAACTATACATGATTAAGTTTCTTATCAGTGCATTAAGTTTAACTAAAAATGGGAGCAATCGGAACTATGGTTGCGTCACCTACGCAACAAAGTAAATAGCTATTTATAAACATCTTTAGAACTATAGTTACAAGATTCTTGAAACTTTGTCGGAATCATTTGACATAAATTGTGTGAAATCGGTGTAACTGTAAATGTATTTAAACTTTGTAGGAATTAATTTCTTACCACTGTACAGAGTTTAGCTAAAAATTGTCAGGATCGGAACAATGGGTGTGGATCCTACCATTTGTTGTTATTTTTTTTTTTATTTTTTTTTTTATTTTTTTTTCTCCATTACCCCTCTTGGGAGCATATGGCTTCCACAAAGCATCTCCATCTTACACGATTTGTAGCACTCGTTTTCGCGTCTTCCCATGTAAGATTGCACTGTCCTAGATCTTGGAGTGTCATGCGTTTCCATGTGTTCTTTGGTCGACCACGGCTTCTTGAACCTTGATGGTTCCACTCTAGTGCCATCAGCATTCTTCTTATAGTATGGCCAATCCACCTTCATTTCCTACGTTTTATTTGCGTTAGTATGGGTTCCTCGTTGGTAAGGTTCCAGAGATCTACATTGCTGTTTAGGCCAGAATATTCTGCATATGATTCTGAGGCACTTGTTAATGAATACCTGTAGTTTTTGCGTGATGGTGTTCGATACTAACCAAATTTCACTTCCGTACAACAGAGTAGACTTTACGCATGCGTTGAATATTCTAAGCTTGATTTGTCTGGATATTTCTGAGTTTCCCCATACTGGCTGTAGTCTTTCTAATGCCGCTCTTGCTTTATTGAGCATGTCATTTACGTCTGCTTCAACGCCGCCATTTTTTGATACTGTACTGCCTAAATAGCAGAAGCTTTCTACGTATTCAACTGGTTGGCAATGTAGCATGATGTTATCGGTGCTAACGTTGTCGATTCTCATAGCTTTGATTTTCTTGATATTTATCTCAAGTCCAAATTTGCGTGCTGGTCTTTCCAGATCATCTATCTTGCTTGGATGTTGGAGTTCTTATGCGAGAGTAGACGAATATCATCCGCATAATCCAAATCCTCAAGTTGGCGTGAGAGGCTCCATGTTATTTCTCTTCTCTCTGGACAGACTTCGCTCATGATGTCATCCAGCACTATAGTGAATAGCAGAGGTGATAGAGTACATCCCTGTTTTACCAAAAATAGAGGTTATCTCGGATTTTTGCTATATCTCCATTACTTGTGGAGGAATTTTGCTGATTTTAAATAGGAAACTTCTCGAAAGCATCTGTCAGGCAGGCATTATTGAAGATTTGGATCCCGAAGATATCTCGGGTCTTCAGAAAATTGATTTTAACAGACAGACAGACGGACATGGTTAAATCTACTCCGCTATGTATAAGGATCCAGAATATATATACTTTATAGGGTCGGAAAATTATGTAGTGGAAATTACAAACGGAATGACACACTTATATATACCCTTCTGAAAAAGTCAAATTTGTAAAAAGTTTTATTTTTATATTTGTGAAGTAATTAAGTACC
This sequence comes from Calliphora vomitoria, assembly GCA_942486065.2. Lineage (NCBI taxonomy): Eukaryota > Metazoa > Arthropoda > Insecta > Diptera > Calliphoridae > Calliphora > Calliphora vomitoria. Next base: position 91,102,268 of record OW818029.2, read on the forward strand.
ACTTTATTCGGAAAAAATATTGCAACAATTGACCCTAAAGAGTTGAAGATATTAGCAAAAATATACGACTGCATGACGTTACAAAAAAAAGAAGTGTGGTTTGACGTGCATTACAAAATTGTATATCTCTGTGAGTTGGGCAAGACTTTTTGACTCTCTCTTTATATATACTCTTGCCACTCATGATGAAGGTATAAAAACAAAAACAAAATACGCAAAGCAATATCCAACACACATCCAAACATACGCTTTGTTACTTTTTTGTCAAAGCATGCAATAAATTGTCTTTTTTTGATGAAATTTTCAGAGGTTGTCTCGGATTTTTGGTCATATCTCCTTTATTTATGGATGGATTTTGGTGATTTTAAATAGCAAACTCTCGAAAGCATGTCTGACAGAATTATTGAAGATTTGGATACCGAAGATATCTGGGGTCTTCAGAAAATTGATTTCAACAGACAGACGGACAGACGGGCAGACAGACGGACATGGCTTAATCGACTCCGCTATCAATAAAGATTCAGAATATATATACTTTATAGGGTCGGAAAATTATATTATGGAAATTACAAACGGAATGACAAACTTATATATACCTTTCTCACGAAGGTGAAGGGTATAACAAGTAAGAGTGTTATATTCGGATGTGTCGTATCGTGTATATCCACCCGAATCTTATATGTAGTTTTGGCCTTCTATTGGGACTTGAATCGCCATTTATGAATAAATGACTTATATCGAAACTTATGTTAATATTATTGTATAGAAATTATTTATTGACAATAAATAGAAGGATTTATTTTCATATACATACTTACAACTTGTTTATTCAATTTCATCACGATATAATTATTAAAAGACAATTATGATTGTTAAAGTTATTTTCTGAGGGGGACATGTATGGGGACTAGGGACAAATTTAGCCCGATTTCTGTAATACTTTACTCAAACAGTATTCCGGGGGACAATTGTATGGGACTAGGGGAAATCATGAACCACTTTCAATACCAAACAAACTTTATCAACAGAAAGTATTTGTGGATAATTTTATCCAGCTGGCTGCTTTCGTTGTGTGTTTTAAACAGACAGACAGTTATAAAATAAAACAATACTTTTTTATATTATTTTCAATGTTAATATAGGGAGGAAAAAAACATTTTCGTAATGGTAAGTCCCGGTCCACACTGTGAAACATTTGCTGCAAAACATTTTTAAATTCTCCTTTGGAACTACATTCGTGTCCACACAGTGAAGTTTTTGCTTTTCAGTTTTTGACATTTCTATACAGAACGAATATGAACGAATAAATGTGGATGACATACTCAACAAAAACTTCATGTACATGAAACAGAGTACCCTTTTCTATTCCTCTTTCCCCTTTCATCAACAAACTCAAATGTTTTGCAGCAAATGTTTCACAGTATGGATGGGGACTAATGTATGCTTTCCTAACATATGTACTCAATACAAAAGTTATACAATTTTCAGTTTTGTTATGGATTTCTCACTGTTATAAAGTTCAGAATACGGGTATAAATATGAAATGTATTTTGTGTCAAATTTATTTTAATTCAATGTATTAGTTTTTGCTTTGTTATAGTTTTACTTAAATATATTAACGAAATAAATAGTTTTTATTGTTGAATTTAATGTTTTTTGACATTGAAAAATCCCGGGATCCCAAAAAATCCCGGAATTTACATTTCTAAAATCCCAAATCTTGGGATTTGTAAAACCCAGTCCCGTTTGGCGTCACTAGCCTCTACCTTTCAGCGTTTAGACTGTCACTCAGTAACGTTACTCTTTTATATTATAGAAGAAAAATAGAATATGTTTTTATGAAATTCTTATTTATTTACATTTCCCGTTTTAATAGATTTTCCTTTAGCACGTTTCGTAATGCTGCGTTAAGTTTCATAATGAAAATATTGTATTCTACTGAAAATAATATTACATGTAAGTTCTAACCTAATGTATATTTTGTATGCGTGTATATAACACCCCCGTTTCTACTTAGCTTAATAATTTATTTCTACAAATTGTCTCCTAACTAAAAACAGAAGTGAGAAAGGCAGCACATGAATTATTAATTTCTGTTAAATATAAATATGATCTATTTCCACAGGCTTATATTGCATGGCTCACATTCAAACATCTTTATTTCCGGTTAAAGATAAAGCTTGTCCAAAAAGAATGAAAAAAAATCTATCTTTAAGACAAGAAAATGTGAAATTATTTACACAGCAATGTCTTGGTTTTCTGTATTTATGTATGTTTGTGTATGCTCAAAGGTACGAGTTTAAATGAATGTGTATTTGTATATAAAAATAATATATAAATTTAAATTACAATCACGTTTTATATGTGAAAATCACTTTAACGTGATATCAAAGAGCAACAACAAAAAACACAATATAAACTTTCAATACAAGGCCTCCTTGAACAAAACAAAAAAAAAAAAAAAAAAACGAAAATAATATGGCAACATTTTTATACATTTACACATCTATCAAAAGGATGTGGCACGTTATTCAACTGGGGTCAAGTCGAATTATATGTTTCCATATTTGAAATAAAATGGATAGTATTTGATGAAAGCTGAAGATTAAAAAACACTTTTTTTTTTGGTAATATGTTTTGGTATATCATTAAGCGAATGTGAAACATCATAATTGATAGATGTGAAAGGATCTCAGGAAATATTAAGTTCATCAGAAAATTTTTGGAAAGATAAATATCCCTGTAGTTTTAGGAGACTGTCCCGAACTAGTGTTATTTAATACGTGCATATCCTTTTTTGATTACAATGAGACTGTCCGATAGCTGGTCCAAAGAAGTCAACGCATTGGAATCACATGGGTGCCCCGATAGACTACACGATAGTGTACTAGACTATCAATCAAGGGGTTGCGGGTTCGATTCCCGCCAGAGACTCTGGGTGTATCTGCAGACAAGCAAAAAAAATATTGGCTACATAGAGTCATTTACCTTACTAGCTACTTGATGAGCTATATTACTAGTTATTTTAACATGTATAAGTGCTAATTGACATGACATATCATATATAGTCCAATAAACGATTGCTTGTAAACAAACCATCCTCCGACAACTCTCCAATACATTACTTATGTACTTTATAAAGTGCAGTACAAAATTAACTTTTAAAGTAACTTCACTATAGGTTACTAAGATACTCTTAAGTGACTATTGACTTCACGCTATGATATATGGAATATCAGTATACTTAAGCAAAAACAAACTGTATGAGAATTACAGTTTCCAGTGCAAGCTCGGTATTCGCGACTAATTAAAAACCAAACCTGTCGCTAAAACTGAATTTTCGCGAAAACAGAACCCAAAATTTTATTGAAAAAATTTATGTAATTTTTAAAATTAGAATCGTTTTTATTGATATACATATTAAACATTTTTAAAGAAATTGGAGATTTTCAGTAGCTTTTTTGACAAATTATTTTTTTAAAACAACAGCTGAATCACGTAGTTTATATTAGAGTTTCCAAAAAACCGAAGAATTTCAAAACCGCGGTTTCGGTTTTAAAAAATTGAAAACCGATCGGTTTCGGTTCGGTTTTGTGATAATTTATTAACTACTAGCTTGACCCGGTGCGCTTCGCTACCCCTGTCGTAGTAAAAATCGGTTCAGCCGTTTAGTAATTATTGTTTAAGAACTAAAGGTACCAATTTTACCGGTTTTTCCCCTATTTATCCCTTTATGGTCCAAGCCTATTGACGCTTCCAAGTAAGGGTCTATCTACGTTCCAAATATCAGTAAAATCGATTCAGCCGTTTAGGCGTGATGCTCAAACAAACAAACAAACAAATAAACAAACAAACTTACAAAGACATTTATATATTTATATAGATAGATATAGATTAAATCTGTAATAATATAGGAACTGCCATACAAATTTAAAGTTAAAATTTGACGAGTGTTTCCGAGGATAAAGGAAAATTGGTACTTTTTCTTTTAATGGTACCTTTTTAAATATATTAAACTAGCTTGACCCGGTGCGCTTCGCTACCCCTATCGTAGTAAAAATCGGTTTAGCCGATTAGTAATTATTATTTAAGAATTAAAGGTACCAATTTTATCAGTTTTTCCCCCTGTTTATCCCTTTCTGGTCCAAGTATTGAAAATGGTTATAGCCTATTGACGCTTCCAAGTAAGGATCTATCTACGTTCCAAATTTCAATCAAATCGGTTAAGCCGTTTAGGCGTGATGCTCAAACAAACAAACTTACAAAGACATTTATATATTTATATAGATTAGTTAGCTTATATACATTACAGTAGGCTACTATGCTTCTCAGTATAAAAATAATCAAGAATAGGGTGCGCAATTGTATTATGATACCAAAAATGGAGAACTAAACCAAACTAAGGAGAACTTCTTCGTTCTTCAAAATGGATTTTCTATAATGAACCTAGAATCAGGAAATTACTTTGAAATTTCAAACTTGACAGTGATTTAAATGTGGAAAATTTTTACTTTTCTTTCTTCTAATGGTACTTTTTATTATAATAAATTATTTTACTTATTGTATATACATAATAGTTGGCTGATATGCTTCTGAGTAAAGAAAGAATCAAGGATAGAGGGCATAATGATATTGAAATTTCTATAATAATGAACCTATAAGCAGGAAATTAAACACACATAATCCTGACTGAGTTGGAATATAAAAAAGGGACTTGCAGATACTTTTTCGAACTAATAGTACTTTCTGAATATTTTATAATAACAAACCTTAAAATTAATCACGAAAGGTGATTACAGTCTTACATGTCTTTTGTATTTTCTATAATAATGGACACAGAAATATGAAATTAGACATTCTTGAGGCTGAGTAGGAATACAAAATGTGGGTCTTTATGGTACTCTTTTTATATTCTAATAATAGAGCTACAATCCACATTACAATAAATCAATAAACATGAAACTAGAGACATGTTTTCCTGAATTAGTATTAATTTAGAAAGGGAGACTTAATAGTACTATTTCTTTATTCCAATTGAGGTGGCGAAGCGCACCGATCAGCTAGTACTCCATAATTTTATCCGATATTTGAAAATAACTAAGACTTTGATACAAACATTTTGCATTATTTAGCCTGCGAAAGGTAGCCTGCCACATCATCTGAAGCAATTATTGTAATACAATTTAAAAAATTTAAACAAATCTTAAGATATTCTTACCGATCTGTGTTTAGAGATATTGGATGAATAATTTGATGAAAAAGTTTGTTTCTCTTTTCTAAATTTAAAATTTTTCTAGTGGAAATAGATTAAAAATGAAAACCGGAGAACAATTGTCGGTTTCGGTTTTAAGCCTTGAAAAATCGCGGTTTCGGTTTCGGTTAAAACCGAATTGGAAACTCTAATATAAACCACATTCGTCAGCATTGTAGATTTGGTGAAGAGTCAACCCATGCTCATCAACATAATCTTTAAACTCTTTCACAAATGGATCAATAAGTTGAGATTTCTCGCCCTTAATTTTTAAAAATCTAATTCTATTTCGGCGCTTAAATTTCTTCAACCACCCTTCACTGGCATTGAAACCTGAATTGATTTGATAAATTTTTGAAAACAAATGACTGTCTTTTGTTCGTAAAATCGCTGCTGATATTAGAGCATTTTGTTCTCTTTGTTTTAGAAACCACTTATAAAACATTTTTTCCATTCTTGGGTACTCAGCAACTTTTGCCAGGGCCACTTTCTGTTGTACGTATGAACTTTTTTATTGAATTTTCTTGCTTTATAATGCGGTAAACCGAAGACTTATGTGACTTGTAATTCACGCAAATTGAATTTATGGAATATTCACTTTTAATTTTTTTTTTAAATCTCTAATTTTTGAAAAATCGTTGGTTTTATAATATGTTGAACTTTTCCCATATTAAAACAAATGACACGAATTAACTGACAAAATTGAAGATTAAAATCAACCAAAAAGTTAATACACCAAAAGATGGGGATTTACCTTTTTTGGTTATAGACATTGTAATCAAATTTAAAACAAACAGATAGAAGTCGCGAAAATCTGTTTCTCGTAAACTGTCGCGATTATAGAACCTGCAATGTTAAAAAATAGCGCCATGGATATTTGGCTGGTTGGTAGCGCTTCACGTACGATCTCTTACGCTTCGGGTTATCGTAATAGATTCACTTTTAATCGCAAGTAATGTTTCCTTGTGAAGTTTTCTTTTATAGAGTTCAGTATTTCAGATATACAAAATCGTCATCCAAGGTCTCTCAGCTTCAGTTCGCAAGGTACCCAATATCCCTGCTTTCGGATGCTTGCAAACATTTTGAAATTGCTAACTGAGTAGCTCTCAATAACCTTGCAAGCTTCTATTGAGTTGACAACAATCTTCATGGAGTTATGCCTCCAATTATTGGCTTCTGCACAGCACAAACCATCCCTCGCACGTTGACTCCGATGAAACAAATTCACCATAAGGTTCGGTGAGCAATCTTCAGCGATACTTTTTTTTATATCAAAGAAGTAAAGCAAAACTTCCCGCATATGACGCTTGGCACAAAATTCGACATTTTCAATAACTAACATTATAAAATCGAAAACCGCGTTTAAATGATATGGAGTCTATTGTAAATCCCGCATTTGTAAGTCATACATCCAATATATGTATGTCTTAATGGAGCTAGTAGTTATAAAAGAAGGAGCGTCTCTTTATGAACTTCATTGTAAATTTTGTTTTTTTTTTCACTCGGTATTCATCTGCTAAATTTCCTCTAGTATCCTTCGATATAGAATTTTTGACCAGGAAGTTGTACAAAATATGCAATTCTCTTTTGCCTCTATTTTTTAGCGTTCTAATCATGGAAGTTTGCACTTACATCTTACGAAAGATATGTAAGTATGTTCATTTAAAATGCTCGTTTATTTTGTCATATCTTTTGTTTTTCCGCTAGCAGGTTTCCTTTCTATGGCTAAAAATTCCTTATAATTTTTATGAGGGACAGTATTTCGTGCCACACTATCTTTCCTACCATTTATTTAAATATGGTGGATTCTTAATTACAAATACCTTTTGAGTAGCGCAGTGTAATTTCCCAATGATTTATTTTCTTAATAAAAGCCTTTTTAATGAAATACGTATTTCTTTAAATAATCATGTTTATTTCCTTAAATTGTGAAAGAATATTTGACTTTAGTTCTATAAAATTTATATACAAGGTGGCGCAAAAGTAATCCTCCTATCAGAAAATGCTATGAATTTTGCGATTGGCCCCTAATGTCAGTTCTGTTTTGACATTTGTGTAGTAAACACATGCGAAATACACGTTAATAAACAATGTTATGCTACACTGCTCCAGAACGCGGAATATTGCTGACTATTTATTTGACCAATAATCGGTCGGTGACTTTGGCACAACGTGAATTTCGTCGCAGATTTCCTGGCCGTCCAACGCCATCCAACGACTGGCACAACACGAGATGCTGCCAGGCGTGGCAGACCCCGGAGTAGCCGTTCTGCAGAGAATATTGCTGCTGTAGCCGAGGATGTCATGGAAGCGCTGTCGACATCGACCAGACGACGTGCCACGCAAATGGGTATCAGTCGACGGTCTTTATAGCGAATTTTGGTACAAGATTTGAAGATGTTTCCGTACATAGTCCAGACGGTGCATCAGCTGTTAGCTGCTGACCGCCAATCGCGTCTAACATACGCTCAAGCCATCCATAATCACCACCAAGAGGAAGATGATTTTTCATCAAAAATAATCATGAGTGATGAGGCCCATTTCCATCTTAGCGGGTACGTAAATAAGCAAAATTTACGCTTCTGGGGCACTGAAAATCCGCGTGTAACCCACGAAGAGCCATTACACCCGCTCAAAGTCACTGGTTGGTGTGCTGTTTTCGCTGGAGGAGTCATTGGACCTTTTTTCTTCGAAGACGTCGCGGGCCAAACGGTTACTGTGAATTGTGAGCGCTATAGAGCAATGATCAACGAGTTCTTTTTGCCGCAACTTGATGAATTAGGATTGGATAACATGTGGTTCCAACAGGACGGTGCAATGGCACACACTGCACGTGCCACAACCGATATGCTGAAGGATGCATTTCACGGGCGCCTAATCTCCCGTTTTGGCGATTTGCACTGGCCAGCAAAATCGCCTGATTTGACTGCTCCAGACTTCTTTTTGTGAGACTTTTTGAAGTCGCGGGTTTATGTCAACAAGCCTCAGACTCTTGCAGCTCTTAAAGACAATATCCGTCAAGAATGTGAGGACCTATCGTCGGAAGTTTTGGCCAAAGTGATGGAAAATGCCATAAAAAGGGCTCAAATGACAATCAACTGTGGCGCCGGCCATTTACATTAGATCATATTCTCGACTTGATGTAAAAGAATTTAAAATACCAAATAAAAATAATCCACAAGAAGAATCAAAGTTTATCATTTTTTTTTTAATTACAGCCAAAAAACATCGGAAGTTTACTTTTGCGCCACCTTGTACATACCATTTTTATATGGATCAAGACCTTATGTTCGATTATATATACAGTTGCAGTTTATTGTAGGGTATAAAAACTATATTAAAAGATTTCTCAAAAAAAAAAAAAAAAAAAATGAAAAAAATGGGCGAAAGAGAAAAAGAAAAAAACATTCTGTGGTAAAGTAAACATTTCCGTTAGTACCCATAAATTGCATACATGTAACACTCACTCACTCACCCAATCACTGGTTCACTCACTAACTGCTCGCAGTTGTTAAGTGGAGGTTTTTAACAAGCAGCCAAGTGTTCCCCATACACGACGAGTACAAGAGCAAGTACATAGAAAAGAATCGACATTCTGAACATATTCATTTATTCTATAAAATTACATTGTGAAAAAGGTAAAAATGCACGTGTTGTGCAATTTTAATACCACCAATAACAAAGTAAAAAAATCACACTCACACACATCAAAAAGCCTGAACAAAAAAAAAAGGATGAGAACAGCACAAAAATCCGGGTGCAACACTAAAGGAATAAAAGAAAACAAAAATAGATGAAATGGTAATGAAAAAAATTGAATCAAGTGTAATTTAAAGGCTGCCATCATACAGTAACAATCAAAGTTATATTGCACCATATTGCCAAATGACTCAGTGACTGAATGACTGACTGACACACAGACAGAAACACACACTAAAATGAACGAAAGACTGTGAGAGCAGAGAACAGAGGACTAAGTATAACACCGTTTGTGTATGATTGCAATATATATACATACATTGACATGTGTTGGGTGTGCACGAACAAAGTGTAACAATTTCCGTTTCCGTTGATGCTGATTAAGTGATTCGTTTGTTGTGATGTATGAACGTTATAATAAATATACAAAAAATAAAATAAAATGAAACGAAAGTAATATAAAGTAAAACCGTGTAATATTTGATTGGAATGCTATTGAATGAACTCTCATTGTCAGTGATTATTTACCATGTTGTCTGAATATTTTATAACATTTATTTTTTTTTCCAATAATTTTTATTGCAACATATTTTATAGAGTAAATACCAACACTCACAGTTATTTTCGTAAAAAAAAGTTAACATTAAAACTAATTTTGTTGTTATTTTGTGGGGTAGAATAATATGCAGTGAGATGAAAGTTTTATTTTGTTTATCGAACAATGACGATTTAATTTTAATATTTATATATTTGTTAAATTGATGCAAAGTGAAGAATATGTACGAAATACATACATTTCAATCGAAAACTGTTTTCTTACACAGAGAAAACAGATTCGTGCTAGCAACCGAATATGTTACCAATTGAATCATTCGGTTGAAAACATAGAATTTTTCGGTTCTATCAACAAACAAGTCAGTTGATAAAGAAGAATTTCGGTTGAAGCAAACAAAGTTTTGTTACCCCTTTTAAAATTTTTTAGCCACCAATGTAAAATTCGGTCACTAAAGTAGAATCATTCGATTGGCAACAAATTCGGTTGCTATGACGAATCTGTATTCTCTATGTAATTATAAAAAATATTAAGAGAAATTAATATTGATATTGAACAGTAAAATAAGGTAGTAAACAACTAAGCCTTGAAATATATATCCATCACCAATATGACACGGTCTCAGATTTGGTTAGCTTTAGTTAAGTTAAATATGTATAGTCGTCAAATAAAAAGTTACCCAAAATGGTGGAAAATATTTGTTGAAACTAGAAACTTAAAATATTTGACGTTTAAATAAAAGTATGTACAGAAATTTCACAATTCTTTTAAATGCAAAGTGAAATCTAATAATAATTTACTTTCTAGAAATGTCTTTTTATCGAAGAAAAAAGCTAATAACTTTTTTTCAGCTTTATTTAGAAACTATTTATAAAAATTATTACCAAAAATGTGACAAGAGAAATACATATTTCCCTTCGTGTGTTTGATAGTATTTCGGTGTAAGGACTGAGAACGAAAAATTCTTAACACACGTTTTTATACACTCCACCACCACAAGTGGTGAAAGAGGGTATATATAAGTTTGTCATTCCATGTGTAACATTGAGAAATATTCACCTGAGACCCAATAAAGTATATATATTATTGATCCTTATGAAGTTCTAAGTCGATTGAGCAATATCCGTCTGTCTGTCAGTGTAAAACACTCTCACGTCCAAAATATATAAGCAAAATTAATGAAATGTACACCAAAATGTTTATAATTTTTCTAAGCAGTTTGGTATTGAAAATCAGCTAAATCGAATAGGTAGAACCAGGGTTATTGATCAAAATGTAAGACAACCTCCAAAAATTTTTATAATTTTCACATTTTTTGTGACTTTGGGTAAATTCATTGCAGAGAATGCTATGAAATTTTGCACTCATTATTTATATCATAAAAGGATAAATTCCGTTGAAAATGGAAAGAATCGGTCCATAATTTCTCGTAGCCCCCATACAAATTTCTTCCCAAAATACGGTGCTATGGTATATAAATGCCCATTGAATTGCAGCACAACTAAGTTTCGTGCAAACAGAAATCGCGAGACCAATTTGTTTTTGAAAAGCCCCCATATAAAGTTTACTTCCGAAAATCATATAAATACACTTAAATATCTTATATATATCAGTATCAGGTTGAAATTCAACTTGCATAATCCCCATGCACATGATAATCGCTGTAGGGAATTTCATGAAGATCGGCCCATAATTGGTTATAGCTCCCATATTTAAGACCACTTCCAAAAAACACATTAATTTTCATAAATATCTGAAAAATATCGTTATCGAATTAAAATTTTACAGAGATCTGTAGTATTAATTCACAAATGATACTACTAGATTGTGTGAATATCGATTGATATTTGACCATAGCTCCCATATAAGGTCCATTCCCGAAAATTACTTAAATACTAATAAATCTCTAATAAAAGCTTCTATACGCAGAAAAAAATATAGTTGTACATTGTTACTGTAACAATTTCAACATTTGTGCATGATTACTGTAACAATTTCAAAATTTTTAACTATATTATAGTCACAGTAACTATATATATGATTGTGGTAACAATAATATGGTTAATTTACGATTCTCATGATTGTATCAACCATATATATGGTTACAGTAAACATGTATATGTTTGTGACAACCTCTAATAGAAAATCTAGCTACGGCTTAAGATTTCTCTTAAAAAATAAATAAATTTTCGTTAAATTGAAATGTTAATAAACAAATACAATTCTTAAAGAACTCATACCTAAAATGTTTGATTTACATATTTCTCAGTTTAATTACAGCACTTTAAAAATTTACATACATAAATATTTATACATGTAACTAAAGAAACAGACATGTGTTACATACTCGTAAATTACATAAATCGAACATTTCCACACGCCATGAAATCAGTGGCTGTTCATCTTTGGCAAACAGGAACAGGAAATTAATTCAATTCAAAAAATCAAACTTAAAATGTCACTTAATTCTTTGCTTCTGGGAGAATTTTCTCTAATACCAAAAAAAGTGAAAAGAAGAAAACTCAAGACAAGATACAAAAAGTGGGAGAACATGTGTTGTAAATACTGAAACCTAAATGTTAAAAAGAAAATTAATTTCATAATTGTTGAAGCGAAAAATTAATTCAAATATCGTTTGCTGATTTTGTATTTCGTTTAATTTCCATTTCTTAAATAGGCTGTTTAACAAACAAATCTAAATGAGATTGAGTGGGTGTGTGAAATTGTATGTTTGAATGCAAATACAAGAATATTTAAATGTTGTAAACTTATTTGAACATGTGTGTGTATGGATGTATATACATTAGGGTGGCCCCGTTTGTATGGAGGAAAAATAAGGTGACGATGTTGGCCACTAAAATTAAAGTTTTTTTTTAGTTTGAAGTGTTCATTTCGAAACAATCATAATATGTTTATCAAAATAATGTCATAAGTTTATATAAGTTTATATTTTATGCGAAAGAATGTATTTATATAATGTAAAGTTTATTGTTTTACGACTTTATAGATATTTTAGGTAGAAATTGTGAGTATTGAAAATACAGCTGACATCACATCGCACAGTGTGATAGATCATAAATCTAACTTATGAATTAAATAAAAAATGAGTTCAAATAAGTATATAAAGGATTATAAAAAGTCAACTTTTTTTTGCGATGTATTTTGGGAGTTTTTACCCATTCTTCAAAAATTTTCTTTCGGTAAAAAAATGTATGGCGGTCGTAAAAATGGGCAAGATGTTTTTGATCTATCTTAAAGAGAACTCTTAAAAGATTAACCCAAATATGGTTTTATACCAAAACTATTCGGAACAAATAGCTTTAACTCTAATTCAAAATAGAAAATATTTAATTTTTAGCATTTTCGTTCTTTGTTTTTGGAGGTCATACTGGAAAAGTGAAAAAAATGTATGGCGGTCGCAAAAATGCGCAAGATGTTTATGATTTACCTTAAAATGAACACTTGAAAGATTAACACGAATATATGTAGTTTTAAACCGAAACTATCCGAAATAAACAGCTTTAACTCTACTTGAAACAAGTAAGAGTACTATATTCAGCCGTGCCGAATCTTAAATACCCTCCATCTAATTATGATGGGAATTGTAGAAGTTACATTGGCATAAACACTTTAATATCCATATTCATTATTTGTTATTAGCAAGGCAAGGATTTTCATGCACTAAAAAATTAAAAATATGCGCTTATAATATGCACTATAAAGAGAGAAAATATGCACTAAAAATGACAAAAATATGCAATAAAAACAAGTTTTATATTTGAAATATATTTATTAATAAAAGACGGATATAAATTTCAGGTCACATTTTCAATATATATGTACATATAAAACAACATAAAAGGTTTTAAATATATTTTTTCAAAGTAAAAATAAGAAAATTCATGTATGTATGTAAATTATACAATATTTATATTAAAAAAAATCAGTCAGTTAGTTATTTTCATGTTACAAAATTACTTAATTTAGATTTCTATTTGTATAAACAAATAATTTTTTTTTTTAATTTCCAAAAAGAAAACTTTGTCTGATCGGACGAAAAAAGCTTTAATACATTGAAAATGTAAGCTCAACGTCAACAGAAGTTAAAGGTGCATATTTAAATGAAGCCAGTTCAATTTGATTTTCTTCATTAAAATTGCTATCTAATATGTAAAACATTTTTTTTTATTATATGAAATCCAGTATTTTTCTGTAATATATTCTTTAGTTTTGTTTTAATTTGGTAAGAAATTTCTCCGTTTACATTATTAATTCTATTGGCAGCATCATCAATTAATTTTTCTTGTGCATTCAGCGAATTGAATCCCTGTAGTTTAGTAATAGTCTCAGAAATAAAGAAGTAATTTGAGCACAGAAATGCTAATTGGCTTTAATATATGTGTCACAAAGAGAACAATGTCGAAAAGAGGACATAAAAAAAATTTTCGAAAAATCGAAAAGTCGACAATTTCAAAAAGACTTTTTCTTTCAACAATAGAATCCTAGTGTCAATATATGTATGTACAGTGTACACTGATATAAAAATATGTCCAAAAGAAAATTAAATATGCAATAAAATGGAAAAATATGCTAAATATATGCATTTAAAAGAAAAATATGCAAAATATGCATTTATAACAAAATATGCAAAAATATGCAACAACAAATCGATGCCATTTTGTTGCAAATTCTTCGATTCGGAAAGATAAATTGTCAAAAGTGATTTTGAGTTACTGACTACAAACATGCATTTTCATAGAAATCCTTGCCCTGGTTATTAGAAGTGCGCTCCTATTATGAGGATTAAGACAATGTTATTGAAATACTATTAAATAAATATATGAAATAGTATAACAATTGTTAGAAAGACTACTTTAAGCAGAAGATACTTTAACTACAGATTTTTATCATTTTGAATAGAGTTTGTCATTTAATCATATTATAACGTATGACATTTAACAATTTATATATGTACCTAATAATTGGTTATCATTATCCCATTGGATCAACATTATCCTTATTCACCACAAGTGAAGAAAAAGAATATAAAAAAGGGTATACAAATATATTTAGACAAAATTCAATATTTTGCATATGGAAATGAGTTATATCACAAAATGTTAATATATATTCCCGATTAATGAATTTTCCGGATATGTGTCTTATATATAATTATGAACCCATAGTCAAAAATTCCAGCAGTATGATTTCCGTCTACTTGTAACTAATTTCTGTTGAAGTTTTGATCGATTGTGGAACTAATAATGAAGCTATGACCTATTATGAGTCAATCGTCGAATTTTAGCATTATAACCATATTTTTAAGAGATTTGTGAGTACTAAACTGATTTTCGGAAGTGGACCTTATATGGAAGCTACGGTCAAATTTGGACCGATATTCACAAAATCCTGTAGTATGACTTCCAAATATAAATTACGGATCTGTGTAAAATTTTGGTTTGATAATGATATTCTTTAGATATTTATGCAGGTTAACGTGTTTTTCGGAAGTGGTCCTTATATGAGAGCTATAAACAAATATGAACCGATCTTCATAGTATTCGGGGTAGCGACTTTTGTATGTATGGGAATTATGTGTGTAGAATTTCAACTCAATAGCGATATTTATAAGATATTTATGCGTGTTTAAGTGATTTTCGGAAGTGAACTTTGTATGGTGGCTATGGTAAAATATGGACCGATCCACGAAAAATGTAGTCTTGTGATTTCTCTTAGCTCGAAACTTATTTTTACTGAATTTTGTATGGACTATATCACCATATTTCCGGAAGAAATTTGTATGGGAGCTAGAAGAAATCATGGACCGCTTTTTTCAATTTTCAACAGAGTTAGTCCTCTTATGATGAAAATAACGAGTGTAAAATTTTATGGTATTATCTGCAATATATTTCCAGAAATAACAAAAAATATATGAAAATTATCAATTTTTTTGTAGGTAGTCTCACATTCAGATTCATAACTTTGGACCTACTGTACCGATTTTGCTGATTTTTTTTTTTCTGCTGAATAATAAACATTTGTTTGATAGTTTACTAAGTTTGTTTGTGTATTTTAGATGTGAGCGTGTTTTACACAGACGGACATATCGACTTAGAATTTCATAAGGATCAATAATATATATACTTTGTTGGGTCTTCAATGATTACTTCTCAATGTTACACACGGAATGGCAAACTTATGTATTACCTCATTTACCACTTATGGTGGTGGAGGGTATAAAAAGGGTAAACAAATATATTTA
This sequence comes from Calliphora vomitoria, assembly GCA_942486065.2. Classification (NCBI taxonomy): domain Eukaryota; kingdom Metazoa; phylum Arthropoda; class Insecta; order Diptera; family Calliphoridae; genus Calliphora; species Calliphora vomitoria. Next base: position 91,118,033 of record OW818029.2, read on the forward strand.
GTCAAACTTAAAAAGTATATTTTTGTTCTGTTCTAATGAGTTTTCTGGATGTGAGGCTTATATATATAATTATGAACACATAGTCACCAAATCTACTTGAAACTTATATCACTTATACGTTTTTACCGATATGAGTGTATATTTGCGTTAGTGTATTTTTCGTATGTGCGACTTATTTGGAAAATATAATTAAATATTTTAGTTTTATGGCTATTATTGTGATTATAGGAAATGGATCTAATATGGGTGCTATGGTCAAATATGGACCGATATTCACAAAACCCAGTAATATAATGTTTGGATACAATATATTGATCTGTATATAATTTTCGCTATCCATATATTTAAAATATTTATAGAGGTTAATGTGTTTTTCGGAAGTGGTCCTTATATGGGAGCTATAACCAATTATAGGCCGATCTTCATGAAATTCCCTACAACGATTTTCATGTGCATTGTTATTATGGAATTTGAATTTAACCTGATACCAATATATATATGATATTTAAGTGTATTTAAATGATTTTCGGAGGTAAACTTTATATGGGGGCCCTTTAAATAGGGCCCGATCCAAAAAAAAATTGCTCTCCCGATTTCTGTTTGCACGAAACTTAGTTGTGCTGAATTTTGTATGGATACTGCAATTCTGTGGGCATTTATATACCATAGTACCATATTTCGGGAAGAAATTTGTATGGAGGCTACGAGAAATTATGGACCGATTCTTTCCATTTTCAACAGAATTTGTCGTTTTATCATATAAATAATGAGTGCAAAATTTCGTGGTATTCTCTGCAATGAATTTACCAAAAGTCACAAAAATCATGTGAAAATTATCAAACATTTTTGGAGGTTGTCTTATATTTTGATCCATAACCCTGGTTCTACCAATTCGATTTTCTTGATTTTCAGTACCAAAATTATAAACATTTTGGTATACATTTCATTAATTTTGCTTATGTATTTTGGACGTGAGAGTGTTTTACACAGACAGACGGACATTGCTCAATCGACTTAGAATTTCATAAGGATCAATAATATATATACTTTGTTGGGTCTCAGATGAATATTTCTCAATGTTACACACGGAATGACATACTTATATATACCCTCACTCACCATTTGTGGTGGTGGAGGGTATAAAAACGGTGGGCAAAATCGTATGAATCACAAAGCACGAACAATTTGATCCCCCTTTTATGCGGTTTATTGGGCATGTATTTTCGTATATGATATTTCGTCTTTGGAACATAAGTGGAATCAGCAACACTGTCATCGCTATCAATACTTTCATCTGTGCTGTCTACAAAACTCTACAGAATCGATGAACCCAAGAAATTGTTCATCAGACATTTGCTCCAAATTTATATTTTTTGTGTATAAGGACGTTTAGTAATATCCATCTTTAACACAATAGCAAAATAAAAGGATGCGCATAATATAACCATAAGCAAATAATAGAGTTTTATGAACAAAGTGTGAAAACAATGTAAAGGAGGAGGACATTTTTTTACACACAAACCGGCAAGACCGCCTTGAGGAGGCCTTCACTATTTCGTTTTTAAATCAAACGACTTGTCTGAATATATTGGGATGTATAACGAATGTAAAAAAGTGTTGTCTAAAGACAGTTTTCACTATTTTAAAGCTAAACAAGTAAGAAAGTATAGTCGGTCAAACCCGACCATGTAATACTCTACACTAAGTAAATGAGCAAAAACATTTTTCTTTCAAAATTTTAATAATTTATATTCGTGAACGATTTTCGGAAGTGGGCCTTATATGGGAGCTATGACCAATTATGGACCGATCACCATGAAATTAAGTGGTGCGATTAATGTCTGTATGAAAGTTATTTATGTTGCATTTTATGTGTATACCAACATTTTTAAGAGATTTATGCTCGTTAAAGTGATTATCGGAAGCAGGCCTTATATGGGAGCTATGACTAATTATGGACCGATCATCATAAAATTTGGTGACATGAATTTCGTATATATAAAACTTATTTGGAGAAAAACTTGTATAAATTAAACATTTATGACCAATAAAGTCCAATTTCGGGATGAAATTTGTATGGGGGCTAAGTGAAATAATGAACCGATTTCAGCCAGTTTCAATAGGCTTGGTCCATGGGCAGAAATAATATTTTTGGGCGTTACAATTATCTGCACAAATCCAATATACCCTCCCCACTATGGTGGTGTAGGGTATAAAAATGTTTAATACATCACTGGGGCCCAAAAATCGAAGACCGCCTTGAGGTCTTACCGGTAGTCCAATCATTCTATTCCAGTCAACAATCAATCATTCTATTCCAGTCACACAATTTCCACACGTACAAACTATTTATATTTTATTTCTTATAAATTAAAGTTAGACAAAAGCAGCTGATTCATCAAAAGAACAATAAATTCAAGTTTGCGAGTCTTAATAATTGTCGCGCAAACTTATTATAGTTGTGCAAATGAATTGCTATAAAATTTTTGATGCACAGATTGTACAGTTTGCGAGACATTTAAGCGTTTACATGGGGATTCATAATATTTCATATGTTGCATTTGCGAAACATTTGAAAAAATCAGAAAAACCCTCAAAAAGGATATAGTATTTATCCTTGAATCCAGCTGACGCCAGGACAAACATTTTGAGAAATGGTATCTTTGATTTTATTTGGGAACATCCGAAACTTTTTTTTGAGCCAGCCTAATATACATGTGTATGTATGTTCAAGTGTGTTCATAGAACTATAAATATGTGTTACTGACAAGTAAGCCTACTTTGAAGTTTACACTTGAATACAGTTTTTACATGAATTTTAATAATACAAAGTCGAATATAAATGATCTTAATATAATAATATGTACTAAAACTGAATTACAAAATAGTAAAACAGTGATAAATATATAATTACACTAGGTTTAATACAAGATCTGATAAATTATAACTAAATTAAATAAATTTAATCAAGAGCCTAGAAAACCGTTCATAAGGTTTTACTTCTTTTACTTTATAATTCTATAATACCTGGAGTAATAATACTCTATAGAATAAGTCATATTATTTTGTATTATAATAAAAGCTGAGTTAAAAATTGCCACCTTTAAAATCAACTATAGTTAACTTTGCTCGAAATTTAAACTTCAAAAAGATCATTAAATTATTTCAACATTTGTATCAGTATTTTGCCATTGAAACAAATGTAGTTTCAAATATTTTCTTCACAAAAATAATTTGCATGGTACCCACTCAGTTTGTACTTGATTGGTATGCATGATGAAATAATTCCGCATTTTCTTGTGCTTTCACAACAATAATGCCCACTTCAACACGCGACTGATAATAATTCCTTGTAAAAAATTAACAATTTTATTATGCAAAGAATAGGAGTACTGAAGAAACACAAAAAATAATAATAAAACTCACGAAATAAAGAATGTGTTCTTTTACGTTGTACTTTGTAAATTTTTAATACATTTGAGTATATTTTCAAATAAACATGTAAACTAAGTACGACTGAGTGAGTACATTTACAAAACAACCAACCGGTGTCACTGCTCCTACACTAACAACACGAATTTCACAAAATCGTTGTAACATTAAATAAAAAGAAAATTCTACCTTAGTGTCACATCCAAAAACACTTTTTTAGCGGAGGGTTACTCCTCTTTTTTTTATCAGACTTTGCATTTAAAATACCACATTTTGAAATACTTTTGGTGGAATGAAATAAAAAAAAAAAAAAAACAGCAACGACAACTAAATTCTATAAAAATGTAAAGTTCTTGTTAGTTTTAGTGTAGAGAGTCCTTTGTACAGGATGTTGTGTTTAATATGGAAGCCATTAAACAAACATGCTACATGTATGGAATAGTAATCATACAAATGGTAACAATTTCTTCGTTTTGTGTTTGTTCAGAGAGAATTCTATCTCCAATATGATGAATATTTAAATTCAGCCAAATATAATGTTAGCACAAGAAGCTGAAATAAATTTCTTGGCGAAAAGCTGAAACAATCAAGATCTTCTGTTTAAATTATTTTAACAAACGTGAGACAAGGTATAAAAGGTTAAACGCAAGACAAATTCAAGAAATTTAAGTTCAAGTTTTATTAAAGTTTAAATGGTTCTATTTATATTTAAATAAGGGCTATAACCAAATTTTGGCCCTAGCACCTCGCGATGGGGAATGCTGTGTTATTTAAGAAATAAAATATTTCAGGTCAATTTGGAATAAAAATTTCACCCACAAAAACGATTAATTTTAAATCAAAAATTTTAAATATCTTATTAATAATGTAAAATGTTAAAGTGAAAAATGTTGTTTAATTACACGGTCCAACAAATTGATACTTTTGCATTGGAACAGAACAACTATTGTATCTTTAGTGACCCCCACTGAAATTTTCCGGCAAAAAATTTCGTAGAATATTTTAATCCTTAAATGTCCTTTTTGAAAGTACTTTTTTGATTTTCTCGCAAAAAGGGTTGATTTGACCCCTAAAGAGAGGAGAGACAGGGTTAAGATCTTCAACAAAAATGATCCCCATCAAATTCGGCAATATAACTCTGACAATAATTCTCTCACACATTAAATTACAAAATTTTTTCATTTGCTCCCTTCGATCAAAAAATTAAAACTTTGACCCACTGTAAAAAAAAAAAAAAAAAAAACAGACCAGCTGGACTATAAGTTTATTCTACAAAAATGATCTACTCAATACGAGGTTTTAGAATTATAGGGTCGCAATTCTGTTCCAAAAATGCTGTTGGACAGCGTTATTAAAAGACTTCAAATTTAACGTGCGCGTTCTTTTATGCATAAATGCCATGTACTACTTCAATACTACTTTGAGCTATCTTTAAATTTGGTAAAATTTTTTGTCCACATTTTAGCATTTTTCAAAATGCTTAAACGACTTCTTTTAAAAACTATTATTTTTAAGTATTATACACAAACTAGAAGTATTTAAAACACGTAATTACATTAATAAAATACATTAATAATATTCTTTGAATATTTTTAAGTTTTAATAAATATTACTTTTTATTGTAAAACAGCGGATTCTTTCCCTTTAGGTTAGGTTCAGTTCTATGAGCAGCCGCTCCTCAAGCAGCTCATTTGGGTCCATTCAAAACTGATCGCATTGTAATACCCAAGGGGAAGTCATCAGGGTATTTACACTACTTCCGTTGACTCCAAATTAAACCAACCAGATTCCCGGATGAAGGAAAAGATTCGTCTCAAATGCATCCTTGATAGCATTTAACAAAGGAAATAACAGAAAAGGGGTCGATCGCCTCCTCACTCATCATCGCACCCCTTTTTTCCAGATCATCTGATATACAATTACCCTGATTTCCATCGTGTCCATAAGCGTTATCCTTGAATGTCTCGCTATCTCATTTAGGGATACCCGGCATTCCTCGGTTAATCTAGATGTCGTGAAGACACCCGCTATTCCGTTAACGGTAGCCTTGCTGTCAGTAAATAAACATATATCACCAGATATTCGATAATACCTCAGCCAGTTGGATGCACGTTTAATGGCGGTAATTTCCGCCTGAAGAGCAGTACAGAAGTTAGGTAGCCTAAAGTAGGATTTTATCCCAGAGAGGAGCGACTTAGTCGCTTCCCCCTCAGAGGCACCCGAAACATGGGTTTTAACCGCCTTGACGGTTAGGGCTGCAGCTTTTAAGGTACTTGGAGAGAAATCCAGAGGTACCTCGCCGCTTATGTCACTTCCATCAATTGCTTTTTTACATCCAGCCAACCTGGGTGTACCAGATTGACCTCCTGCGATACCAGTAGCATGCAGACTAGTCTGTCCCGGTCTAATCACCTGACTAGACTGGGTTACAGTAGCATTCGACTCACCACAGCCCGTTACCATCGCTGTGGGAGTAGGGTCCCCGGAGATTATGAAGCCCCCGACCGGGTACATGGGACATGCCTTGCAAACTTCCATTACATCCATACGGACAAGTATCGGTTGCATTTTATACCTGCTGCCTGGTGTTGAGAACTGCTGCCCCACTGGGGATAACAGACGCAGACCGCCAGCCGCCCAATATGGGAAACAGACGCTGGTGGACTTCGGACGGACAATTAAGGAGCCCTTTCGGACCAGCCCACAGTGGTCGAAATACGCATTCTGGCGTCATTTGATTTAAAACAGCGTTGAAACATAATTATTTATTTTTGTTTCACTTGGAAAAGTATAAAAAAGTAAATTTTAAACACATTTTATTTATTTTATTAATTTAGATAAAAAAAATTTGCAAAATTGTTACATAGTTTTAAGGAAAAAATGAATGTTTCTAATCAGAATCAGAAACATAAGAACAAACAGCGTCTGCTTGTATATTTCTGCTGTTTGCATACAATACATTTGAAATGCATGTGTATTAATTTTATTTCCAAAATTAGCTTTTTCACTGCATCAACTTCCCTACTAACTAATTCTTTTTCGAAAATCAATTTAATTGGTCTACAAAACCGTGTTTAGGAAGGTCGTGAATTCTCCCAAAGAATAACATCCCCCATTTTTATTTGCAATGGCACAATGCACACAGAAAATCGTTGCCGATAAGTGGAATGTCCACTACTCGATTAACCAGAAACCCGATTAATTGAATACCCTACCTTAGCTTAATACATACTAATTATATTAAAAACTTAAAGATAGTGGCTAGGGTGACAGCCGATTCTTTTTTTTTAGATTTCAAAGAGTGCCGTGTGGAATATTGTGACACTAGGTCTAAAAGATAAGTACTGAAAATTTGAGCCAAATCGGACAACGATTTCGGGACGCGCATCGAGGTCAAAGGTCAGATATATGTAAAATTTTACTATTTACATGAAATAAATTTGTAAAACTCCTTAACTTTCTGCATTATGTTATATAAATATGTAGATTTATTTATATTAATGAAAATTACAGTCAAAAAAATATTTTTCAGATTAAACCTATATCTCCTTCGGGTCAAATTGACCCACAAACTGTATTATCGTTAAAATTCGGAAAAAATGCAAATTTTTCAGTTTTTGTTAAAATTTTGCTACTAAATAATTATTTTTGCAATCGAATGCATAATAACCGAAATGTGTACGTAATTGTCGTTCTAATAAGATATAAAAGACAAAAATTGGTTCAAAAATGTTAAAGTTATTAAAAATTCCCCAGACCATTAACGTGTCTCAGGCCACTTGAACAAGAAATGTAGGAACAAAATTAACATATTTTAAGAAATATTAAAATAAAAGCTAATTTTTACTTAAAATATATCCGTATTTACATTCGTATGAGTTTCTGTCTTTGTAGAATACCGTTAACCTATTGGCAGGGATGGCCAAAAAAAATTAATTTTTTTTAACGGCAGTTTCAAATCTCCATTTTCAAAATTTTAAAAATTTTCTTAAACAAATTTCTGAATTTATGGATCATCACATTGGGATTTATTGAGATCATAATAGAGAATAAAAATATGAAAAAACTATATCAATACCTCTTACAGTTTTTTCGTACCTACGATTTAAATTTTGTGATTTTCGGGAAAAGATATTTTTTTGGTCATAATTTGGCGAATGAGAGCAATTTCCTTACTGTTACAAATTTTAAGTAAAACCTATACAGAATCTTATATGTCTTTTATATCTTATTAGAACGACAATTACGTACACATTTCGGTTATTATGCATTCGATTGCAAAAATAATTATTTAGTAGCAAAATTTTAACAAAAACTGAAAAATTTGCATTTTTTCCGAATTTTAACGATAATACAGTTTGTGGGTCAATTTGACCCGAAGGAGATATAGGTTTAATCTGAAAAATATTTGTTTGACTGTAATTTTCATTAATATAAATAAATCTACATATTTATATAACATAATGCAGAAAGTTAAGGAGTTTTACCAATTTATTTCATGTAAATAGTAAAATTTTATATATATCTGACCTTTGACCTCGATGCGCGTCCCGAAATCGTTGTCCGATTTGGCTCAAATTTTCAGTACTTATCTTTTAGACATAGTGTCACAATATTCCACCCGGCACTCTTCAAAAATCGAACTCAAATTTTTTTCCATACAACTGATTGTCACTCTAATAGTGGCCCATAATCATAGTCAAACAATAAAGTCGGTTCTTTTTAAAAACAACTTTAAAATAAAAACCCGCTTATTATTATTTTCTAACTATAGTCAGAATTAAAGTATGTTTTAAATTGAACCGACTTTAACTGGGTGTCACCTCAAATGTAGAAAATGTTTTCATACAATATACAACAAAATATAGACAAGTGGCATCGCTGAACAGCTGACTTAGATAATTAAAAAAAAAAAAAAAACAACAAGTGACAAACAACAAATGTAACCGGGAAACTAATGAAAAAAACAGTTTGTGGTGGAAAAATAGAAAAGGAAAGATTGATACCAAATTTATTCTATTTTGGTACCAATTTAATTGATTCAATAATTGCAAAATCTCTGCCTTTATCTTGTAACTTAAGCATTTTTGACTTTTTGTCGAAGTTTAAGGAGTTTTTTGGTGTGGCCCTTATATAACTAGAAGCATAGTCACAAAATCCAGTAGTGTGATTTCTGTATACTTTAATTAATACATTAGGGGGGTCACAGGAAGTGTATTCCATATGTATTGGGACATGTATTCGATACATATGGAATTCATGTGTATGTCAAAATTCACGTTATACATACGATTCATAATTTCCACGTTCACACGTACATATGTAATTGCATGTGACATAACCTATATTAGTTTATATGTTTGTTGTTTTTAACTATATATCTATTTAAAACATTTTTAAATCACAACAAATATATTTAATGCAATGAAACAAACTCATTTTCTTATGATTTTTCTCTACTCTTTTTTGTTTTGTGTTTTATATTTTGCTCTAACACAGTGTTGTATTTCAAAATACATACTTGGTCAATTTTTATCATGTCATGTTGTCATAATGTCCTAATATTTCACAATGGTTTTTATTGCTTTCCAAACAAAAAATGTCCTAAAATAATACTACTTTCTATGCTACGTTTATTGTGTTATCATAACGAACCAGCAGAGACCAATGCCGAATGCCTAAGAGTCGGTTTAGCCTAGCCGCCGAGTCGTGATATATTAGGACATTATGACAATATGACGGATAAGAGACCTTGTGAATTGACCAACTGTTAGACACACAAAAATAGAACGTGCTCTAATTGGCAAAAATGTCAAAAGGCATACACATGTATTTTACATACACAAAGTAGAAAAATGTTCTTCTGTTTGGCTTATATGACCTGTGATTTCTGTGTATTTGAAGTATTTTGGTTGAATTTCATCTCATTGACGTTATTATAAAACTCATGTATTATGGGTAGATAGTGATTCTTGGGTGTGGGCATTGTATGGGAGCAATGACCAATTATGGGCCGATCATAAATTCGGCGCAGCGATACATATTGGGATTATTTATATTCAATTTTAACCTGATAATATTATGTATACTTTATTTTTGAGCATTTAAGTGATTGTCTAAAGGGGTCCTTATGTGGGACCGATATTCTCAAAATACAGTAGTATGATGTACGTTAATATGTTTTTCGGATATGGTCCCTATATGGCAGCCATGATTAATTGTATGCCGATGTTCATATGGGAATTATTTATATCGGCAACGGTATTTGCAAGATCTGAATTCAAGATATTTTCGGAAGTGTACTTTATATGGGTGCAATGGTCAAAGATGGACCGATTTACAAAAAATATTTCTTTTTGCACAAAACTTATTTCTGCTTATTTTTGTATGGATACAGCTGTTCTATATACATACATACATACAATAGTACCATATTTCGTACACTCAGCTTAAGGTCAATTAACACAATATCATCATTTATAAATATTTTTCGTCCGAAATTCATTTATTGACATCATAAGGGTGCTGTGATGTCATTATGGAGTCCAATTATTGCACGCTTGGTTCTCTCTCTAGCTTGTAATTGTGTACAACAAACTAAATTACTATACTTCAACTAATTAGATATACTTGACTAGGAATCTCTTTCATGTAAATCATACCTTATCCATCTTTGTACAATAGCAAAAGCTCATAGATCACTGAATGCCACATTAACATTTAAACACTGAGCATCTCATTGTACAGCTGAAACAGTACAGTCGACGTAAATTTCGATTAAAAATAAACTTTCCTTTATTATTTTGTTATTATGAATCATTTTACCTTGGTTGCCATGTTATTCTTTATTTTTGTTCAATTTCCGCTGCATTTTTCATTTCCAGAACACAGTATGATGCATCGGTAGATGAACAGAGTATTTAAAGTAATAGAGGTATTATATTCATGCCATGGTTTAAATAGAAGAGAAAGAAAAATTAAATTCACCTGCAGCTTGAAGTGATGTACTGGTTTTTGCTATCAACTGCAAAAACATGCAACATATACACATACACACACTCACATAAACACGTATACAAACATATATACCTTTCAGTTCTAGGAGATTGTACCGAAATAGTGACTTTACCTATTATTTAGGGTGACAACTAGTTACATAAGGAGCAGGGACTCAATTGACTCTTTAAAATTACAATGAGACTGTCTGACAGCTGGTCCAAAGTATTCAACGTATTGGATTCACATTCCAGTTACATAGAGTCAACTCTCCAATAGATTACTTCTGTTGGATAAAATAACTACTTTTACTTTAATGTGAATAAACCATAGGTTACTCAGAGACACTAAAATGACAATTGACTTAACTACACTCTAGATTACTTAGAGACACTTAAGTGACAACCTACTTCACGCTAGATTACCTCTACACTACAGAGAGCACATACGTGTCAACTGACCCAAAATATATCAATTGGAGTTAACCAAGTGATCAGACTTTAGTAGCAATTACTGTCTATATGGGATACACTGACTACTAGCTTAACTGCTGGGTAAATATTTGAATACAAACACCAGAACAAATACACATCCATAAATATGCTCGTGTTGTAAATGTTTGGGAACAAGCTGATCTAAATGCAAACTGAATGAATTCCAATGCAGCCCCGTGAAGATTCTTAGTGAATGAGTTCCGTTTTTTCCCATCGAGCAAAATGCAAGAGATTTTGAAAGAAATAGAACCCTATAAAAGTAAAATTAAAAAAGCAGATGCAGGAAAAAATTTATTACATACATATTTACAAATTTCATGATATTGTGCAATAGTCTTGAATGATTACATACACCTGTATATTTTAAAGTACGAACATACTTATATATCTGTTTATATGTGTGTTATTGAATACATCTCTCATTTGCGACAATACGGTAATAACTCAAAAAGTATTTCTTATAAAATATAAATCGTGTTTTTTTTTTCACTAAACCTTTTTATATTTTCAGTGTCAACAATATCTTCAATATCCCAAAAGAAGCAGACATTTTAATTAGTAGATATAAGAGTGGATAGTAATTATTTTGTATTATTTAGATCAGAAAACTGTAAATTTTGAGTTGTGAAGTTCTTGTCGTAAATAAACGATATGGGTATTTCCACAGAAAATTCAACAGTGACCAAAAATTAAAAATTTACAAAAAATACCGGAGTCGATTTAGCCATGTCCGTCTGTCTGTCTGTCTGTCTGTCTGTCTGTCTGTCTGTCTGTCTGTCTTTCTGTCTGTCTGTCTGTCTGTCTGTCTGTCTGTCTGTCTGTCTGTCTGTCTGTCTGTCTGTCTGTCTGTCTGTCTGTCTGTCTGTCTGTCTGTCTGTCTGTCTGTCTGTCTGTCTGTCTGTCTGTCTGTCTGTCTGTCTGTCTGTCTGTCTGTCTGTCTGCTTGTCTGTCTGTCTGTCTGTCTGTCTGTCTGTCTGTCTGTCTGTCTGTCTGTCTGTCTGTCTGTCTGTCTGTCTGTCTGTCTGTCTGTCTGTCTGTCTGTCTGTCTGTCTGTCTGTCTGTCTGTCTGTCTGTCTGTCTGTCTGTCTGTCTGTCTGTCTGTCTGTCTGTCTGTCTGTCTGTCTGTCTGTCTGTCTGCCTGTCTGTCTGTCTCTCTGTCCGTCTGTCTGTTGAAATCAATTTTCTAAAGACCCCAGATATCTTCGGGATCCAAATCCTCAATAATTCTGTCAGACATGCTTTCGAGAAGTTTCCTGTTTAAAATCAGCAAAATCCGTCCATAAATAACGGAGATATGAGCAAAAATCCCAGACAACCTCTAAAATAAAAGTTAAGTATTTCCCAATTTTTTGTCCCACTGAAGTATGCGACTATCACGTATGTGACCATGGAAATACTCATATATGATTATACGTATGTATGTATATCGTGAATCACCATTTTATATAAAAACGGATTATTGCAGTAGTTATATTAAATATTGTACTTGTATTTATGTTCCTACATACAAACACACCTTAATAATGTATGTGTGTGTTTTAATATACTCATACCTTCAAGTAAATATAAATACAGTGGCAGTCAACTATTTTCTATACATTTTTGCCCATTGCTCAAAAACAAACTGCAGAGATTTGGAATGCAACGCGTTTAAAAAGAAAGAAATTATTAAAAATTTGTTAACTGACTATTCACGAAAGTGTTGGTGATAATAGGAAAGTATCCTTATAGAATTTTTTAAGTTAAACTTCCCAATCAATTGGTAGGAAAAATATGCAATGTAGGGCACCCCTGATTTTTACCTAGTCCATATGCGTCAAGATTAGGGATGCCAAACGGGGAATCCCCTTCCCGAAAATTCCAAAACCCGGGATTTTTTAATTTCAAATCCCGGGATTTTCGAGATTTTCTAAATGACGTTTTTCATAAATAAATAGGGGAAATTTTAATTTTTCATGTATTTTGGCATTCTACATGCCCGAATATCGCAAAATTATATTCAGCAATGTTGTTAAGCTCAATGTCTGCTACAACAATGTTTACAGCAAATGTTTCACAGTATGGATGGGGACATAGGTATTTCAAAGATCTTTCCAACGACGTATATAAAGTCAGAGTAATTCGAAATTCATTTAAAATTATATGTAAGATAATGGTAATTATACTAGTAATAAAATACACAATGTAATCGTTTCCCTCCAAGCCTGATATATATATTTCTGATTACAGCTATTTAGATACTGTGGTAGCGGCCTGGGAAACTATACTAGTGATCTCAACTATACTAGTGAACTCAAGCTATGTGCGAACCACCACTGAATAGCAAGGTCCGTGATATTGTTGAAAGAGCAAGAGTAAAGAATCTGCCGGTCATTGTTGGAGCTGGTGCCAAACCACATCACGTTGTATGAGACAGCTCGGATACAAACGCGAAGGGTGAGTCAATTTTCGAATTCATTCTTTGCAATAATATAGACATAGTCAATACTGGTTCAGCACCAACCTTTCTATTACTAACAGAAGGGAGGTTCTTGATTTAACACTAGTTAGTTCTAGGCACTTAGATCTTATCAGTGAATGGAGGATATCAAATGACTGTTCATTCTCTGATCACATGTACATAGACTTTATTATTGAAGTTCGTGTAAAGGAGGCTATGCCCATCCGTAACAGGAGAAGGACTGATTGGGTTGGGCAACATGCTATCCTCTCTCGCCTTCTCTCCGACCCTCCGATTATTAGCGATCGTGAGGATATCGAAATTGCGGTCAACAAATTGACTAATGCGTTCGACAGAGTGATTTCGGATTCATGCAGACCTAGTATCTGCAGAGGTAGGAAAAAACCACCTTGGTGTACTTCCGAGATTGCGAACACTCGTAGAGAGTGCTGAAATGGGCCCTGCGGGGATTTGACCCATATAAATCGGGTCTAGATGGCATCATTCCGGCTGATTTGCAACGGAATGAGGATTTAATCATACTCTGGTTGACTCGTATATATTCGGCCTGCTTAGCTTGGTCTTATATTCCGGAGTCCTGGACCAGATGTACTGTAGCCTTTATTCCTAAGGAAGGGAAGGCTTCTCATACAAGACCAAAGGACTTTAGGTCTATTAGTCTATCGTCCTTTCTCTTGAAGACCATGGAATGGTTAATTGATATGCATCTTCGTTCACCAATTGACCCTAACTAACTTTCTTTGTCTCAGCATGCCTACATGAAGAGCAGATCTGTTGAGACGTCTCTACATACGCTTGTGGATTTTGTAGAGAAATAACTCGAGCATAAAGAATTTGCGTTGGTGGCCTTCCTGGATATTGAAGGGACCTTTAACAATGTGACGCCAGAGACGATTCTTTCGGCTCTAGGCGATCTGGATATAGATCAGTCTATTATCTGCTTCATAGGTAGACTTTTGACTAATAGAGTCATCATTTCTTCTATGGAGACTGCTACTATCTTTAGATTAGCGAACCGAGACACTCCACAAGAAGGGTTTTTATCGCCACTCTTGTGGAATCTTGGCTTTAATATACTACACCATGAAGTGCAAAACTGTTGCATATGCTAATGATGTTGCTGTAGCCGTTTCCGGGAAACATCTTGACACATTATCATTATGGTTACAAACTTCACTTAGTACACTAAGCCAGTGGAGCACTGCTAGTGGACTTGGTGTGAATCGGTTTACCGCTATCTTGCTGTAAATCACTTATACAGCGTAACTTATTTGAGTTTGCTCAACTCAGATGGTCTAGTCTGACAAATTGCTAGATATCGAGTCTCACATGGCCTGTTATTGACCATCACAGGTCAATGTCCCTCACGGGGCTATCACGGCCTAGGCTGCGAGCTCTAATAACAGTTCTTACTGGGCACTGCTTGATTGATGCGGATGTTAGCAGACGGAACACGCCATACAATGACTTCTGCAGAAGTTGCCATGGTGAATACATGGAGGAAACGGTCGAACAACTCCTCTGTCTTTTCTCGGACTGAGACAACAGGTAGTCATTTTTTGCATGGCCTAGCGGATTTCAGGAAGATAGATTCGTTCAGTCGTGCGTCAGGTTGGTTCGGCACCGAATCCATTTCTTACATGTGAAGGACCTCTTGAGGACCTGAGCATGATCCTTAGGGAATCACAAAAGGACCAATTTATGGACCCAAGTGAGCTTGTTAATACTGGCTGCCTTTATAACCTAACCTAAAGCCTGATATATTCCTACTTTGATCCTAACTCGAAACCTTAAATAAAATGTGCAGCCTCTAAATTGTTATGCGATTTTGCTTAAATTTTTAGCCTTTTCTTATTATTGTAGATGACGGAGAATTTTAGAACTTGGTAGCATCATAAATCTAACTGCCCAAATGTATTCTTTATATAGACGTAAGATTGCCATTATTCTGACTAGATAATAATAATACAGACTGTAGAGATGGTCAAAGCGGGATTTATGGGGGGAGAAACCAAACTATGTTGTCAACTATTATGTCAACGTTTGCTCTCCAGGCTTCGCAAATATTTTTTAGTGCTTACCTTACAGAAACCGTGTATTGACCAGATTTTTAAACCAATAAATCAATGCAACCGACACAAGATATTTCTTCGAAGTACATCCAAAAAATTATTTTTTTTTTTTCAAAAAAAAATGCTATTTTTTACTAAGCCATTTTTATTGGATTATTGCAACTTTTACTAACCAATATTTAACACTTTTGGACATAACTGTATCGAAATATTCTCGTGTATCTACTTCAATGTTACAAAACTGTCAGAACCATTTGTTACCTTAAGGTTTAATTCAAGTTGCATTGTGCACATGGTATGCGGGAGTTTTCATTCAAAATCTTTTGCAATAGGAAACCTTGATGATGCTGCTGCTGATAGTTTTTTTATTTATTTTTTTTATTTTTTACAACAGCTTTGAGTTTAACACTATTTTCACTATCTAGTCTAGTGTTGTATTATTTAATTGAAAATTGCATTTAACTCCCATTGTAGAGCATGTATGCAGCATAGCAGCTCAGAAGTACACTCTGCTCTATATGAAAATATCATAATGAAAATAATCGAGTATTTAATTACTGGTTAAAAGTCTAAGTACAAAGTTATATATCTCAATATGTAGGGATATATAAAGGAATATTTTTGGGTATTCTAGTATTTTTTGAAATTATTTATAAATACTTTGAGAACTATAATTGCAAGATTCTTCAAACTTTATCCGAATAGCTCTTTAATAATTTTACCAGCTTGGCTGAAAGTGGTCGGGATTAAATTAGTGGGCTTGGCACTTCCCATGGAAAGTAATTGGTTGATTTCGAACATCTGGATAACTATAATTGTAAAGTATTTAAACTTTGTATGAATAAATTATCACTGTAAGAAATTTAGCTGTGGGTGTGGCACCTCCTACACAAAGTACAGTAAATTTTGAATATCTGGATAACTAAAAGTGCTAAATTTTTAAAACTTTGAAATATTTTTTACAATTTTACGTTAATTGGCAATATTTTTTATTTTACTACGATATGGGTATCGAAGCACAGATTTGGTTAAGGTAGTATATATATATTAGGGTGATAATATTTTTTTTATTATTTTATTTATTTTTATCCAAAAAACGCAAATAGTTTTTTTTTTGGCTCGAATCTATATTTAACGGGAAAGAATCCGCTATTTTACTATAAAAAAATATAAAAAAGTAATACAAATTTTAGAAAATTTTTGAATTCATATGTGTTACATGGTATAATGTATGGTTTTCCAATCATTGTTTTAATAAAGACAATTTCGCAGCTTTAGAACAATCCTTAACACGATTTAAGACACTGGGATAAAGAAGCTTCAATAATCCCAATGCAACAGCGAAGCCAAAATTTGGTTATAGCCCTAATGAATATATATATTTTTATGTACCTTATTCGAAACAACCTAAGTGTATGTCATACATACATATGTGTATATGCGCAAGTGAGAAAACATACGAAATCGTTTAATTAACCTTTCAATTTGTGGCCAATTTTATTGAAGAGTATTAGAAATTTATAAAATTCAATAAAGATTAATTCGTGTGCTCTTTTTAGTTTTCTATAAGGTGATAGAAAATTGATTATTTTTTTATGTGGAACAGGTGGAAATTTGCCTTTAAAAATTTATAATATCTACGAAATTTTTTCAATAGAAAACAATGTATTGGGGTTAAAGTTTATTTAATTGTTAAATAAATTTTGAACAAAAATGGATAAATTAATATTATCCAATTCTATGGGAAATAAATAAAATAAAGTTTCAAGTTCTGCTTTTGTTCTTAGATATCAAAAGAACCGATCGATTTCAGCAAGTTTTTAATTATATTTTAGAAATTTTCAATTAGAAAATATATAAATATACTAGCTTGACCCGGTGCGCTTCGCTACCCCTATCGTAGTCTATGTTGGAAATTTCAATAAAATCGTTTCGGCCGTTTAGTATTTATTGTTTAAGAACTAAAGGTACCAATTTTACCGATTTTCACCCTGTTTACCCCTTTCTGGTCCCAGTATTGAAAAAAAGTTATAGTCTATTGACGCTTCCAAGTAAGGATCTATCTACGTTCCAAATTTCAATAAAATCGATTCAGCCGCTTAGGCGTGATGCTCAAACAAACAAATAAACTAACAAACTTACAAAGACATTTATTTATAGATATATTTATTTATGTATATACAAGGTGGCGCAAAAGTAATCCTCCTATAAGAAAATGCTATAAATTTTGCGATTGGCCCCTAATGTCAGTTCTGTTTTGACATTTGTGTAGTAAACACATGCGAAATACACTTTAATAAACAATGTTACGCTACACTGCTCCAGAACGCGGAATATTGCTGACTATTTATTTGACCAATAATCGGTCGGTGACTTTGGCACAACGTGAATTTCGTCGCAGATTTCCTGGCCGTCCAACGCCTACTGGTGAAACACTGCGACGTTTAACCGCTCGCCTCGAAGAGACTGGCACAACACGAGATGCTGCCGGCGTGGCAGACCCCTTCGAGTAGCCGTTCTGCAGAGAATATTGCTGCTGTAGCCGAGGATGTCACGGAAGCGCCGTCGACATCGACCAGACGACGTGCCATGCAAATGGGTATCAGTCGACAAAGTCCAGACGGTGCATCAGCTGTTAGCTGCTGACCGCCAATCGTGTCTAACATACGTTCAAGCCATCCTTAATCACCACCAAGAGGAAGATGATTTTTCATCAAAAATAATCATGAGTGATGAGGCCAATTTCCATCTTAACGGGTACGTAAATAAGCAAAATATACGCTTCTGGGGCACTGAAAATCCGCGTGTAACCCACGAAGAGCCATTACACCCGCTCAAAGTCACTGTATGGTGTGCTGTTTTCGCTGGAGGAGTCATCGGACCTTTTTTCTTCGAAGACGTCGCGGGCCAATCGGTTACTGTGAATGGTGAGCGCTACAGAGCAATGATCAATGAGTTCTTTTTGCCTCAACTTGATGAATTGGGACTGGAAAACATGTGGTTCCAACAGGACGGTGCAATGGCACACACTGCACGTGCCACAACCGATATGCTGAAGGATGCATTTCCCGGTCGCCTAATCTCCCGTTTTGGCGATTTGCACTGGCCAGCAAGATCGCCTGATTTGACCGCTCCAGACTTCTTTTTATTAGAGGTCCGCAATTATTTATAAAAGTTTAAAAAGTATATTTATTGAACAAAGATTTTAAGACAATGAACAAAATATTTTATAAACTCAAAATTCAAAAACAATTTGATTAGATTAAAATAAATATAACAAAGTATATTTTTATAAAGTGGAATTCGATTGTTCTCCCACACCCTTCCTCAATTGGATTCCACTCGTAATAGAGATCGCAATTTCGTAAATTGGGGTTTCGATAGCGGCTTTGTCATAACATCAGCTAACATCTCTTTTGAGGGACAGTATACGCATCTGATATCACCTTTATCGATATGATCCTTTACGAAATGAACCTTGGTATCAATGTGTTTAGTTCTGGAACTCAGCTTTTGTTCCTTCATCATATGTATGCAGCTTTGGTTATCTTCATATATTACGATTGGAAAGTTTTGTGGTATGTGCATGTCTTCTAAGAGCTGTTTTATCCAAATCGCTTCTTTGCACGTTTCGGATAACGCAATAAATTCAGCTTCTGTTGACGACAGGGCGACAAGTGTTTGCTTTCTACATGACCAACTTATTGTACCACCATTAATCTGAAAAACATAACCAGAGTTAGATTTCCTATCTACCCTATCTTCTGCCCAATTCGAGTCTGCATATCCTATTAATATGTTTGGATTGACATTTTCACAACTCATTTTTAAAAAATATTTTTCAGTACCCTTCAAATACTTAAGTACTCTCTTCAACTCCGACCAATCTTCTTGAGTAGGGCAACTAACTTTACGAGCAAGTATTGAAACACTCGCAGCAATATCGGGTCTTGAAAAAACACTTAAGTACAATAGTGATCCAATCAGTCGTTGATACTGTTCGTTATTTAACATATTCTCAGATTCAGTTTTACCATATCCAGGGTCTAGTGGGTATTGAGAAATTTTTGAATCTTCTAACCCAAATTCTTTAACAAGATTTTTGATATATGTTGACTGACGAATGCAATAATTTAAATTTTCATTTTGAAATATTTCAATTCCCATATAATGATTTGCCTTTCCAAGACAATTTATTTCAAAATTTTGGGACAATAATTTTTCTACACGAACTATACTTGTTTCCTTTTGACTAGCAACCAAAATATCATCAACGTAAACCAAAATATAGACTAGCCCTTCCTCGTTGGTGTATTTTGTGTATAAACATGAATCAGCATCGGATTGCTTATATCCACCTGAACATATAACATCATGTAATGTTTTATTCCATACATGAGCAGCCTGTTTGAGTCCATAAATGCTCTTCTTCAGCTTGCATACAAGTTTAGTTCCTTCTTCAAAACCTGGCGGTTGTTTCATAAATATAACCTCTTTGAGGTCTCCATTAAGGAATGCTGATTTAACATCAAAATGGACTATTGACATTTTCTTGACACCAGCAACTGACAATAATGCTCTTAATGTTATTTGTCTGACAACAGGTGCATAAACTTCATCGTAGTCATCTCCGTATTTTTGTGTAAAACCACGAGCAACTAAACGTGCTTTAAACCTCTGGGGCTTACCTTCAACATCACGTTTAACTTTAAATGTCCATTTACAACTTACGACATTTGCATTAGTTGGAGCAGCCACCAGCTCCCATGTATTTGAGCCTTTTAAAGATGCATATTCTTCTTTCATTGCATCAACCCATTTGTCTTTTTCCTTTGAATTTAGAGCTTCTTTATACGATTTGGGTTCCACTACATCATTATTTGTAGAAACAGCATTATAGCCAAAACGATCTGGTTGTTTACCTTTAGTACTTCGAGATGATGTACGAATCTCTTGCGGATTTTGTTGGACCAAATTTTCATGTTGATTATTCTCCACCGATGTGTTATTGTCATCAACTAAGCGGCTTGATTCTTCATCCACAACTGCCACATCTTCTAGGCTTTGATATGATGTATCGTCATCGGAAAATATGTTTCCATTACTACCTTCTTGAGAACATTTTTCATTATTTCTTGAGATCATATTTGATAAATCAACAGATACTTCAGGACTCTTAATGGGATTATCTAAACTGTTATCGGTAGATGCCTCTTGATCTATAAACTTAACATCACGACTAACTGTATAGCCTTTCGAGTGCTCATCATATCCCACAAAAGTCAAAACTTCGGTTTTGTTATCTAATTTCTGACGTTTCTCTTTAGGGACTAGAACGTGCCCATTTTTACCAAAAATTTGAAAATTTTCTACATCAGCAATCTTTCCTTCCCATAACTGATAAGCAGTACTATCTATTGCTTTTGAATAACACCTATTCTGAATAAAATTTGCTGTATTAATGGCCTCTCCCCAAAACATATTTGGTAATTTAGCTTCAGTAATCATACACCTAGCCATTTCAGTTAAACTTCTATTCTTCCTTTCAGCACTTCCATTTTGCTGAGGACAATAGGGAACAGTATATTGATACTGAATACCTTTTGAGTCAAGGTAATTTCGGACATATTCGCCACCATTATCAGACCTTATAATCTTCGGATATCCAGAGAACTTATTCTTAACCATTTCAAGATAACATTTGAGTTTCTCAAAAGTCTCATTTTTGGAATTTAGCAAGTATTTAGCAATATACAAAAGATTTTAAGACAATGAACAAAATATTTTTCACACAAAATATTTTATAAACTCAAAATTCAAAAACAATTTGATTAGATTAAAATAAATATAACAAAGTATATTTTATAAAGTGGAATTCGATTGTTCTCCCACACTTTTTGTGGGGCTTTTTGAAGTCGCGGGTTTATGTCAACAAGCCTCAGACTATTGCAGCTCTTAAAGAGAATATCCGTCAAGAGTGTGAGGACCTATCGCCGGAAGTTTTGGCCAAAGTGATGGAAAATGCCATAAAAAGGGCTCAAATGACAATCAACTGTGGCGGCGGCCATTTACATGACATCATATTCTCGACTTGATGTAAAAAAAATTAAAAGACCAAATAAAAATAATCCACAAGAAGAATCAAAGTTTTTCCTTTTTTTTTTTTTTAATTACATATATACCCTCTTTCACCACAAGTGGTGAAAGAGGGTATATATAAGTTTGTCATTCCGTGTGTAACATTGAGAAATATTCATCTGAGACCCAACAAAGTATATATATTATTGATCCTTATGAAATTCTAAGTCGATTGGGCAATGTCCGTCTGTCTGTCCGTCTGTCCTTCTGTCCGTCTGTCTGTCTGTGTAAAACACTCTCACGTCCAAAATACATAAGCAAAATTAATGAAATGCATACCCAAATGTTTATAATTTTTCTAAGCAGTTTGGTATTGAAACTCAGCAAAATCGAATTTGTAGAACCAGTGTTATGGATCAAAATGTAAGACAACCTCCAAAAATTTTGATAATTTTCACATGATTTTTTGTGACTTTGGGTAAATTCATTGCAGAGAATACCATGAAATTTTGCACTCATTATTCATTTGATAAAAGGAAAAATTCTGTTAAAAATGGAAAGAATCGGTCCATAATTTCTGGTAGCCCCCATACAAATATCTTCCCGAAATATGGTGCTATGGTATATAAATGCCCATAGAAGTGCAGTATCCATACAAAATTCAGCACAACTAAGTTTTTTGTAAACAGAAATCGCGAGACCAATTTTTTTTTTGGATCGGGCACTATTTGACCATAGCCCCCATATAAAGTTTACTTCCGAAAATCATTTAAATACACTTAAATATCTTATATATATCGGTATCTAGTTGAAATTCAAATTGCATAATCCCCATGCACATGAAAATCGCTGTAGGGAATTTCATGAAGATCAGCCCATAATTGGTTATAGCTCCCATATAAGGACCACTTCCAAAAAACACATTAATTTTCATAAATACCTCAAAAATATTGTTATCGAATTAAAATTTTGCAGAGATCAGTAGTATTAATTCACAAATGATACTAATAGATTGTGTGAATATCGGCTCACATTTGACCATAGCTCCCATATAAGGTCCATTTCCGAAAATTACTTAAATACTAATAAATCTCTTATAAAAGCTTCTATCTGGTTAAAATTTCAAATAAATATTTCCCATAAATACGAAAATCGATGTGTTGAATTTTATAAAGATCGGCAGATAATTGGTCATAGCTCCCATATAAGGACCACTTCCGAAAAACACATTAACCTCTATAAATATTTTAAATATATCGAACTACAGATCAATATATTGTATCCAAACATTGGGTTTTGTGAATATCGGTCCATATTTGACCATAGCACCCATATTAGCTCCATTTCCGATAATCGCAATAATACCCATAAAACTCTTGTAAATAATGTTATGGAGAAAAATATCAAGCAAAAAAGACCTCAAATACATAGAAATCTCGGTAAAATATTCAATTATATCTTCCAAATAGTCGCACATCCAAAAAATACATTAACGCATATATACACTCATATCGGTAAAAAATGTAACAGATATAAGTTTCAAGTAGATTTGGTGACTATGGGTTCATAATTATATATGTATATGAAAATCATGTCAACTAATGTTATGCTGTTGGGTCCATAATTAGTCATAGCTCCCATGTAAGGCCCGCTTCCGAAAATCACTTTAAATTCAACACATATGACTTTCATATAGAAATAAATAATACGACCTAATTTAATGGCGATCGGTCCGTAATTAGTCATAGCTCCCATGTAAGGCACTCTTCCAAAAATCATTGACGAAAATAAATTATTGAAATTTTAAAACCAAAATGATTCTGCTAATTTACTTAGTGTAAAATAATAATTGCTCCAACTAATACTTTGTTACTTGTTTTTAAATAAATTTTTTTGAATATAAATAAAAGAAAAGAAGCAAAATGTTATTTAATTGCTCCAACTAATACAATCGGAAATTTTCACCGAATTAACTTTTAAAACAGTTGCGTGTATCGTAAATTCAGTCATTTCAATCGAATTCAAGCGATAGCACATGCAACCGACATAATTCGATTGGCGCCAAATTCGGTTGTGACTACGAATCTGTTTTCTCTGTGTATAAAAAATAAAAGAGTAGTCTGGTTTATAAATATCAATTATACATACACAAATAGAAGTTTTCTTCAGATGATTTTAGCATACACCATTAGGTTGCATTAATGTTTAATGATTGGTCGGTTTAAAATATTATTCATAAAAGTGAACATCAACATTTAATTAAGTATATAATAATCATTTTTATACCCTTCACCTTCGTGAGAAGGTTATATATAAATTTGTCATTCCGTTTGTAATTTCCACAATATTATTTTCCGACCCTATAAAGTACATATATTCTGGATCCTTATAGATAGCGAAGTCGATTAAGCCATGTCCGTTTGTCTGTCTGTCTGTCTGTCTGTCTGTCTGTCTGTCTGTCTGTCTGTCTGTCTGTCTGTCTGTCTGTCTGTCTGTCTGTCTGTCTGTATGTCTGTCTGTCTGTCTGTCTGTTTGTCTGTCTGTCTGTCTGTTTGTATGTATGTATGTATGTATGTATGTATGTATGTATGTATGTATGTATGTATGTATGTATGTATGTATGTATGTATGTATGTATGTATGTATGTATGTATGTATGTATGTATGTATGTATGTATGTATGTATGTATGTATGTATGTATGTATGTATGTATGTATGTATGTATGTATGTATGTATGTATGTATGTATGTATGTATGTATGTATGTATGTATGTATGTATGTATGTATGTATGTATGTATGTATGTATGTATGTATGTATGTATGTATGTATGTATGTATGTATGTATGTATGTATGTATGTATGTATGTATGTATGTATGTATGTATGTATGTATGTATGTATGTATGTATGTATGTATGTATGTATGTATGTATGTATGTATGTATGTATGTATGTATGTATGTATGTATGTATGTATGTATGTATGTATGTATGTATGTATGTATGTATGTATGTATGTATGTATGTATGTATGTATGTATGTATGTATGTATGTATGTATGTATGTATGTATGTATGTATGTATGTATGTATGTATGTATGTATGTATGTATGTATGTATGTATGTATGTATGTATGTATGTATGTATGTATGTATGTCTGTCTGTCTGTCTGTTGAAATCAATTTTCTGAAGACCCCAGATATGTTCGGGATTCAAATCTTCAATAATTCTGTCAGACATTCTTTCGAGAAGTTTCCTATTTAGAATCAGCAAAATCCGTCCATAAATAAAGGAGATATGAGCAAAAATCCGAGACAACCTCTGAAAATATCATCTAAAAAAGACAATTTATTGCATGTTTTGACAAAAAAACAACAAAACGTACATATGTTTGGATGTGTGTTGGCTTCATTGCTTTGCGTATTTTGTTTTTTTTTTTAGTGTTTCGTTTCGTTTGGCGTTGTTGTTTTTATACTCTTCACCTTTGAGAGAAGTTTATATATAAGATTGTTATTTCGTTTGTAACTTCTACAATAAAAATATATGTAAAATTTGTAAAAGTTTTCTTGATATATTTAGGATGCTATACGGTGAAAATGGGCAATTAATGCATCCACAACAAAGGTGAAGGGTACATAAGCACTCTTATTTGTTTTTTTTTTTTTTTTTTTTGAATTGTAACTTATGCTCTTTAATTCTTAATATATTAAATTAAAAGTTTTGCATTTTGCAAACTGAACAAAGTTGTTACTTATAAAAAAAAATTTAAAC
Organism: Calliphora vomitoria; assembly: GCA_942486065.2. Lineage (NCBI taxonomy): Eukaryota > Metazoa > Arthropoda > Insecta > Diptera > Calliphoridae > Calliphora > Calliphora vomitoria. Next base: position 91,143,344 of record OW818029.2, read on the forward strand.
ACTTTCACAAGTTTTATAAACAGTTTTTAACTCCCTCTTAAATGTAAAATTTAAAATTTTTACGCAAACATTTTTATCGTTGTTGCTCCTTTTTTGCTTTTATTCTTTTCAAATGATGTTTAAAACACATTTTAAGACCACTCTCAATTAGCTTAATTGCAGCAATCGCCACTCTGACAGCAGCAACAAAAAAAGTATTTGAAATAAAAACAAAATGGTTAAACTTTTTTTTTAAATAATTCTGAATTAAAACAAACCTAAACTGAATTGAACTTAATTTGAAATTTTTATAACAGTATACTTAAAATTAAATACTTACTTTAGATAACTTTAAAAATAAAGATTATCTGTTGCGTTAAATGGGTTTTGTTTTCATTTTATACATATAAACAGCATATTGCGGTGCTTAATCGTAATAAAGGTTTGTGGAAGTGCAATGGGTTCTTAATAAAAATAAAGGAATATAATGAAAAAGTGGTAATTTTTAAGAAAATTAAATAAAAAATTAAGACAAATAGTACTACTCAATGATCTAGTTCCTCATGTTCACTCTAAAAAATGCATATAAATTTATTACTATAAAGTATGTAAGTTTTCATGTAAAATTGCACAATATGCGTAAATTTTAGATGATAAATGTTTATCAAAATCAATTACATTAATTTATCTGAAAAAATACAAACAAAATGTAGTATTTTTAATGTTGATAGACATTTTATGTTTAAAATTACATATATTGTGCATAAATAGAAGTTTTACACACAAAGCGTGTAATTTTACTTTAAACGTGTAATATACAAATTGTCAAAATTTTTTATTTAAAATAATATAAAGCATTGGTAAAACATTTATGGAAAAAAATGTGGAAGAATCGAATACAAATTGTGAAAAATTGAATTTAAATTGTGGGGAAAATCATATATGTAAGTGAATGTAAGTAACCTGACAACAATCAGTTCTTTGTCAATTTTTAGTTTAAAAGCATAATCTTTTTACAGCTCTATTGGTATAATGGAGACTGTGATGTGATGGCTAAGAAATATGGAGGCTTCGTTCAAAACAAATAAAGTTTTATTGTAAGTTGAGAACGCTGAATTATCAAAAAGTAAATAGGTCTGATGTCATAGTAAGTTCTTCCCTGGAGTAAAAACTTCCGGTTGATAGAGCTGTCGATGAGTTGGCAATTTTTGGGGGAGTGCGACTCGGTGTTCTTTTAGGATTCAATTGTACAAGATGTGTAAGAGGTTAAAACAATATTGACAATATAGATAGTGTCTTTTCATCAGGATGACAGAATGCTACCTTTCAAGTTGTTGAGATGTCCACCATGTCCACATTATTACTTCAATACACACTTACCATAATGACAACGCACCAAATCGAACAAACTTAATTTTAATTAAATATCCATGTATTATATTAAATACAAATTATGTTTTATGTATGTACGTATATTACGTGTAATTTTACACATTTTCAATATTTTTATAGACACAAGATTTTTAAATTTATATGAAATTGGTATGTTGGTAAACATTTTTTAAACACATAAATAGGTAAATTTTCACATACACATACACAATGTGTGTAAATATTTGAATTTACACACAACATGTATTTTTACCCTAATTATAGTAGGAGAAAAGTTACCTACTATAAATGGAGTAAATTTACAGGAATATTTATAACACATCCACACAAACGCTTTGTTGCTTTTTTGTCAAAGCATGCAATAAATTGTCTTTTTTTATGAAATTTTCAGATGTTGTCTCGGATTTTTGTTCATATCTCCGTTATTTATGGACGGATTTTGCTGATTTTAAACAGCAAACTTCTCGAAAGCATGTCTGACAGAATTATTGAAGATTTGGATCCCGAAGATAACTGGGGTCTTCAGAAAATTGATTTCAACACGCAGACGGACAGACAGACATACATGGCTTAATCGACTCCGCTATCTATAAGGATCCAGAATATATAAACTCGGAAAATTATATTGTGGAAATTACAAACGGAATGACAAATTTATATATACCCTTCTCACGAAGGTGAATGGTATAAAAATAAAAATATTGAGTACCCGCTTTGAAATGTCATGGTTTCTTATTTATACCTATCGTTTATTAAACATATATGCCATATTATAACAAAAACTAAAAGGCCAAACTATTTTTTAAAGAAATTTAATAAAAATAAACATAATTTTTTATATTAAGCAAGTTTAATTTTATCATTTAAGTATGAAAAACTAAAAAATAAAAAATCATCTTATAAAATTTGAACACAAAATATAGTGAAACTTTTACTTTTTCTTTTGTGCTTTGAATGATGTTCTCGTTTTAAACGCCAACAGTAATCACATAGCATAGTTGAATCCCAATGGCCTTGAAATCGCTTTTTAAGCTTCTTCACAACATGGTGGAACCTCTCACCCTGCTCATCACTGACCCCACCCAGATTAGATGGAAAAAATGGAAAATGAGAATTAGGAAAAGTAATTTTCAATGACATTTTGCAAGCCAACTTTTCGTAAGCTTTAAACATGTCATCAATTAGCTGTTCTACATTTTCGGCTCTGTTGTTCCCTAAAAACCCTTTTATAACTGCTTTCAGTGATAACCAGGTGCCTTGTTAGTAAGCTTTTCATCAATGTGCGTATTTGTGGTCCCACAAATATTCTTTCTTTGAGTTTGTCATCATTTAAAGCCTAGTACTCTGTTCATATTTGCGAAAAATTATTGTTTTTTCATGCGAAAATTTTTTATGCAACATATGATCAGCTTTTGGTTTTAATTTCGTGCGAAAGAAGTGCTGCTTATCTTATTTCGTGTGGTAAAATAAGGTTGCCAGATGTATTTCACATGTTTTCCACAATAAGAATAGAGTACTGCTTTTGCGAAATTATTTCGCATATATTTCATTCCAAATATTTTATATGCAGTTTGACCGCATTTCGCACGAAATTTTGAACAGAGTACTAAGCTTAACTTGGAAAATACTGCCTTTAAATATAAAAAGCCGGTACCGTGAAATAACTCCCAAATGAAATAACTGCCAATGAAATAACTCCCAATGAATTAAGTCCCATCAAAAATGAAATAATTCCCAAATTTGAAAAATGAAAGAACTACCAAAGGGTAAAATGAAATAACTACCAATAATCGGCGGTTTCATAATTTTAAAAATATTAGTTCCAAAAAAGCGAAATAACTCCCAATGAAATAAATCCTAATAGAAATGAAATAATTCCCACTCCGAATCAATTTACTTATGTACAAAGATGGTATTATTCTTCGCTCAAAAAACATTTTTTGCATTGCAGGCCTATGGCGTAGCGCAAAGGTTTCCTCCTCTGGGGTGTATCAAAAACTGGCTTCGCTCAGAAAAGTGTTTTGCATTGCCGGCCTTCGGCCGGGCGCTAAGGTTTTCTCCTCTGGGGTGTATCAAAATCTGGCTTCGCTCAGAAAAAAATTCTTTCATTGCAGAAAGGTTTTATAATATTTCAGAGAGCAGATTTTCATTTCACACCAGAGTAAGAAATCGTTGTGACCTGACAAAGGCCGACAAGCAAAGATAATATTTTCTGAGCGAAGCCGGTTTTTGATACACCCCAGAGGAGAAAACCTTAGCACCCGGCCGAAGGCCTGCAATGCAAAAAGTTTATAGTATGCGAACCCGGTTTTTAATACACTTTAAAAATTACAAAATTGAAATAACTCCCAATACAGTGAAATTACTCCTAATTCCCAAAGTTAAATGAAATAAAACCCAACAAAAATTTCATTGGGAGTTGTTTCATTGGGTGTTATTTCATTATGAAATAACTCCCAACAAAAAATTATGAAATATCACCCTACGCGTTAGGAGTTGTTTCATAATGAAATAAGTCCCAAGTTGTATGAAAAATTTGTTGGGTGTTATTTCATTTTTTCGTGGGGAGTTATTTCATTTGGGAGCTATTTCACGGTACCTAAAAAGCCATCTCCCTTCCATCAAACCAAGTTTTATGTGCAGTGGTGGTAAAATGACATATTTATGATTTATCAATGGTATATGTTGCCGCAAAAAAACTCTGACCTTTCTGGCCATACTTTTGGTGAATTTAAGCAGTTGCGACGACCACTTAGTCCAGT